>OX387716.1:22336876-23753751 GCA_947577245.1 Andrena bucephala | reverse complement strand
CGGGTCACTGTTCACTGTTCACTGGTCGCTAGTCACTGGTCACCGGTCACTGGTCACTGGTCACTGTTCACTGGTCACTGGTCACAAGTCACTGGTCACTTGTCACTGGTCAGTGGTCACTGGTCACTGGTCTGTGGTCACTGGTCACTGGTCACTGGTCACTGGTCACTGGTCACTGGTCACTGGTCATTGGTCACTGGTCACTGGTCACGGGTCAATGGTCAGTGGTCACTGGTCACTGGTCTGTGGTCACTGGTCACTGGTCACTGGTCACTGGTCACTGGTCACGGGTCACTGGTCATTGGTCACTGGTCACTGGTCACAAGTCACTGGTCACTGGTCACTTGTCACTGGTCACTGGTCACTGGTCACTGGTCAATGGTCACTGTCGCTGGTCAATGGTCACTGTTGCTGGTCAATGGTCATTGCGCTGGTCATTGGTCACTGGTCACTGGTCACTGGTCAAAAGTCACTGGTCACTTGTCACTGGTCAGTGGTCACTGGTCTCTGGTCACTGGTCACTGGTCACTGGTCACTGGTCACTGGTCACAGGTCAATGGTCACTGGTCACTGGTCACTGGTCACTGGTCACTGGTCACTGGTCACTGGTCACTGGTCACTGGTCACGGGTCACATTTCACGGGTCACTGTTCACTGGTCGCTAGTCACTGGTCACCGGTCACTGGTCACCGGTCACTGGTCACTGTTCACTGGTCACTGGTCACAAGTCACTGGTCACATGTCACTGGTCAGTGGTCACTGGTCACTGGTCACTGGTCTGTGGTCACTGGTCACTGGTCACTGGTCACTGGTCACTGGTCACTGGTCACTGGTCACTGGTCACTGGTCACTTGTCACTGGTCACTGGTCACTATCGCCGGTCAATGGTCACTGTCGCTGGCCATTGGTCACTGGTAACTGGACACTGGTCACTGGTCACTGGTCACTTGTCACTGGTCACTGGTCACTGGTCAATGGTCACTGTCGCTGGTCACTGGTCACTGGTCACTGGTCACTGGTCACTGGTCCCTGGTCACTGGTCACTGGTCAATGATCACTGTCGCTGGTCACTGGTTACTGGTCACTGGTCACGGGTCACATGTCACTGGTCACTGGTCACTGGTCACTTGTCACTGGTCACTGGTCACGGTCACTGGTCACTGGTCACTGGTCACTGGTCACTGGTCACTATCGCTGGTCAATGGTCACTGTCGCTGGTCATTGGTCACTGGTCACTGGACACTGGTCACTGGTCACTGGTCACTTGTCACTGGTCACTGGTCACTGTCGCTGGTCACTGGTCACTGGTCACTGGTCACTGGTCCCTGGTCACTGGTCACTGGTCAATGATCACTGTCGCTGGTCACTGGTCACTGGTCACTGGTCACTGGTCACGGGTCACATGTCACTGGTCCCTGGTCACTGATCACTTGTCACTGGTCACTGGTCACGGTCACTGGTCACTGGTCACTGGTCACAGGTCACTGGTCACTGGTCAATGTGCCCTATCGCTGGTCAATGGTCACTGTCGCTGGTCACTGGTCACTGGACACTGGTCACTGGTCACTGGTCATTGGTGACTATCGCTGGTCAATGGTCACTGTCGCTGGTCATTGGTCACTGGTCACTGGTCACTGGTCAAAAGTCACTGGTCACTTGTCACTGGTCAGTGGTCACTGGTCTCTGGTCACTGGTCACTGGTCACTGGTCACTGGTCACAGGTCAATGGTCACTGGTCACTGGTCACTGGTCACTGTTCACTGGTCACTGGTCACAAGTCACTGGTCACTGGTCACTGGTCAATGGTCCCTATCGCTGGTCAATGGTCACTGTCGCTGGTCACTGGTCACTGGTCACTGGTCATTGGTGACTATCGCTGGTCAATGGACACTGTCGCTGGTCATTGGTCACTGGTCACTGGTCACTGGTCAAAAGTCACTGGTCACTTGTCACGGGTCACTGTTCACTGTTCACTGGTCGCTAGTCACTGGTCACCGGCCACTGGTCACTGGTCACTGTTCACTGGTCACTGGTCACAAGTCACTGGTCACTTGTCACTGGTCAGTGGTCACTGGTCACTGGTCTGTGGTCACTGGTCACTGGTCACTGGTCACTGGTCACTGGTCACTGGTCACTGGTCACTGGTCATTGGTCACTGGTCACTGGTCACAAGTCACTGGTCACTGGTCACTTGTCACTGGTCACTGGTCACTGGTCACTGGTCAATGGTCACTGTCGCTGGTCAATGGTCACTGTCGCTGGTCAATGGTCACTGCGCTGGTCATTGGTCACTGGCCACTGGTCACTGGTCACTGGTCAAAAGTCACTGGTCACTTGTCACTGGTCAGTGGTCACTGGTCTCTGGTCACTGGTCACTGGTCACTGGTCACTGGTCACTGGTCACAGGTCAATAGTCACTGGTCACTGGTCACTGGTCACTGGTCACTGGTCACTGGTCACTGGTCACTGGTCACTGGTCACTGGTCACTGGTCACGGGTCACATTTCACGGGTCACGGTTCACTGGTCGCTAGTCACTGGTCACCGGTCACTGGTCACTGGTCACTGGTCACTGTTCACTGGTCACTGGTCACAAGTCACTGGTCACATGTCACTGGTCAGTGGTCACTGGTCACTGGTCACTGGTCTGTGGTCACTGGTCACTGGTCAGTGGTCACTGGTCACAGTCACATGTCGCGGGTCACTGGTCACAAGTCACTGGTCGCTGGTCACAAGTCACTGGTCACATGTCACTGGTCACTGGTCACTGGTCACTGGTCAATTGTCAATGGTCGCTGGTCACTGGTCACTGGTCATGGGTCACTGGTCACTTGTCACTGGTCACTGGTCACTGGTCACTGGTCACTGGTCACTGGTCAATCGTCACTATCGCTGGTCAATGGTCACTGTCGCTGCTCACTGGTCACTGGTCACTGGTCACTGGTCACTGGTCATTGGTCACTATCGCTGGTCAATGGTCACTGTCGCTGGTCATTGGTCACTGGTCACTGGACACTGGTCACTGTCGCTGGTCACTGGTCACTGGTCACAGGTCAATGGTCACTGCCGCTGGTCACTGGTCACTGGTCACTGCTCACTGGTCACTGGTCACTTGTCAATGGTCACTGTCGCTGGTCAATGGTCACTGTCGCTGGTCACTGGTCACTGGTCACTGGTCACTGGTCACTGGTCATTGGTCACAAGTCACTGGTCACTGGTCACTTGTCACTGGTCGCTGGTCACTGGTCACTGGTCAGTGGTCACTGTCGCTGGTAAATGGTCACTGTCGCTGGTCACTGGTCACTGGTCACTGGGCACTGGTCACTGGTGACTGGTCACTGGTCATTGGTCACTATCGCTGGTCAATGGTCACTGTCGCTGGTCATTGGTCACTGGTCACTGGACACTGGTCACTGGTCACTTGTCACTGGTCACTGGTCACTGGTCATTGGTGACTATCGCTGGTCAATGGTCACTGTCGCTGGTCACTGGTCACTGGTCACTGGTCAATGGTCCCTATCGCTGGTCAATGGTCACTGTCGCTGGTCACTGGTCACTGGTCACTGGTCACTGGTCAAAAGTCACTGGTCACTTATCACAGGTCAGTGGTCACTGGTCTCTGGTCACTGGTCACTGTCGCTGGTCACTGGTCACTGGTCACTGGTCAATGGTCCCTATCGCTGGTCAATGGTCACTGTCGCTGGTCACTGGTCACTGGTCACTGGTCACTGGTCAAAAGTCACTGGTCACTTGTCACTGGTCAGTGGTCACTGGTCTCTGGTCACTGGTCACTGGTCACTGGTCACAGGTCAATGGTCACTGGTCACTGGTCACTGGTCCCTGGTCACTGGTCACTGGTCAATGATCACTGTCGCTGGTCACTGGTCACTGGTCACTGGTCACTGGTCACTGGTCACGGGTCACATGTCACTGGTCACTGGTCACTGGTCACTGGTCACTGGTCACTGGTCACTGGTCAATGGTCCCTATCGCTGGTCAATGGTCACTGTCGCTGGTCACTGGTCACTGGTCACTGGTCACTGGTCACTGGTCAAAAGTCACTGGTCACTTGTCACTGGTCAATGGTCACTGCCGCTGGTCACTGCTCACTGGTCAATATTCACTGGTCACTGGTCACTGGTCACTGGTAACTGGTCACTGGTCACTGGTCACTGGTCACTTTCGCTGGTCACTGGTCACTGGTCAATGGTCACTGGCCACTGGTCACTGGTCACTGGTCAATGGTCACTGTCGCTGGTCAATGGTCACTGTCGCTGGTCACTGGTCACTGGTCACTGGTCACTGGTCACTGGTCATTGGTCACTGGTCACTGGTCACAAGTCACTGGTCACTGGTCACTGGTCACTGGTCACTGGTCAATGGTCCCTATCGCTGGTCAATGGTCACTGTCGCTGGTCACTGGTCACTGGTCACTGGTCACTGGTCACTGGTCATTGGTGACTATCGCTGGTCAATGGTCACTGTCGCTGGTCATTGGTCACTGGTCACTGGTCACTGGTCAAAAGTCACTGGTCACTTGTCACGGGTCACATGTCACGGGTCACTGTTCACTGTTCACTGGTCGCTAGTCACTGGTCACCGGTCACTGGTCACTGGTCACTGTTCACTGGTCACTGGTCACAAGTCACTGGTCACTTGTCACTGGTCAGTGGTCACTGGTCACTGGTCTGTGGTCACTGGTCACTGGTCACTGGTCACTGGTCACTGGTCACTGGTCACTGGTCACTGGTCATTGGTCACTGGTCACTGGTCACAAGTCACTGGTCACTGGTCACTTGTCACTGGTCGCTGGTCACTGGTCACTGGTCAATGGTCACTGTCGCTGGTAAATGTTCACTGTCGCTGGTCACTGGTCACTGGTCACTGGTCACTGGTCACTGGTCACAGGTCAATGGTCACTGGTCACTGGTCACTGGTCACTGGTCACTGTTCACTGGTCACTGGTCACAAGTCACTGGTCACTTGTCACTGGTCTGTGGTCACTGGTCACTGGTCACTGGTCACTGGTCACTGGTCACTGGTCACTGGTCATTGGTCACTGGTCACTGGTCACAAGTCACTGGTCACTGGTCACTTGTCACTGGTCACTGGTCACTGGTCACTGGTCAATGGTCACTGTCGCTGGTCAATGGTCACTGTCGCTGGTCAATGGTCACTGCGCTGGTCATTGGTCACTGGCCACTGGTCACTGGTCACTGGTCAAAAGTCACTGTTCACTTGTCACTGGTCAGTGGTCACTGGTCTCTGGTCACTGGTCACTGGTCACTGGTCACTGGTGACTGGTCACAGGTCAATAGTCACTGGTCACTGGTCACTGGTCACTGGTCACTGGTCACTGGTCACAGGTCACTGGTCACTGGTCACGGGTCACATTTCACGGGTCACGGTTCACTGGTCGCTAGTCACTGGTCACCGGTCACTGGTCACCGGTCACTGGTCACTGTTCACTGGTCACTGGTCACAAGTCACTGGTCACATGTCACTGGTCAGTGGTCACTGGTCACTGGTCACTGGTCTGTGGTCACTGGTCACTGGTCAGTGGTCACTGGTCACAGTCACATGTCGCGGGTCACTGGTCACAAGTCACTGGTCGCTGGTCACAAGTCACTGGTCACTTGTCACTGGTCACTGGTCACTGGTCACTGGTCAATTGTCAATGGTCGCTGGTCACTGGTCACTGGTCATGGGTCACTGGTCACTGGTCACTGGTCACTGGTCACTGGTCACTGGTCACTGGTCACTGGTCAATCGTCACTATCGCTGGTCAATGGTCACTGTCGCTGCTCACTGGTCACTGGTCACTGGTCACTGGTCACTGGTCACTGGTCACTGGTCATTGGTCACTATCGCTGGTCAATGGTCACTGTCGCTGGTCATTGGTCACTGGTCACTGGACACTGGTCACTGTCGCTGGTCACTGGTCACTGGTCACTGGTCAATGGTCACTGCCGCTGGTCACTGGTCACTGGTCACTGCTCACTGGTCACTGGTCACTTGTCAATGGTCACTGTCGCTGGTCAATGGTCACTGTCGCTGGTCACTGGTCACTGGTCACTGGTCACTGGTCACTGGTCATTGGTCACTGGTCACTGGTCACAAGTCACTGGTCACTGGTCACTTGTCACTGGTCGCTGGTCACTGGTCACTGGTCAGTGGTCACTGTCGCTGGTAAATGGTCACTGTCGCTGGTCACTGGTCATTGGTCACTGGTCACTGGACACTGGTCACTGGTCACTGGTCACTGGTCACTGGTCATTGGTCACTGGTCACTGGTCACAAGTCACTGGTCACTGGTCACTTGTCACTGGTCGCTGGTCACTGGTCACTGGTCACTTGTCACTGGTCGCTGGTCACTGGTCACTGGTCAGTGGTCACTGTCGCTGGTAAATGGTCACTGCCGCTGGTCACTGGTCACTGGTCACTGCTCACTGGTCACTGGTCACTTGTCAATGGTCACTGTCACTGGCCAATGGTCACTATCGCTGGTCAATGGTCACTGTCGCTGGTCACTGGTCACTGGTCACTGGTCACTGGTCACTGGTCACTGGTCAAAAGTCACTGGTCACTTGTCACTGGTCAATGGTCACTGCCGCTGGTCACTGCTCACTGGTCAATATTCACTGGTCACTGGTCACTGGTCACTGGTCACTGGTCACTGGTCACTGGTCACTTTCGCTGGTCACTGGTCACTGGTCAATGGTCACTGGCCACTGGTCACTGGTCACTGGTAAATGGTCACTATCGCTGGTCAATGGTCACTGTCGCTGGTCACTGGTCACTGGTCACTGGTCACTGGTCACTGGTCACTGGTCACAAGTCACTGGTCACTTGTCACTGGTCACTGGTCACTGGTCACTGGTCAATGGTCACTGTCGCTGGTCAATGGTCACTGTCGCTGGTCAATGGTCACTGCGCTGGTCATTGGTCACTGGTCACTGGTCACTGGTCAAAAGTCACTGGTCACTTGTCACTGGTCAGTGGTCACTGGTCTCTGGTCACTGGTCACTGGTCACTGGTCACTGGTCACTGGTCACAGGTCAATGGTCACTGGTCACTGGTCACTGGTCACGGGTCACATTTCACGGGTCACTGTTCACTGGTCGCTAGTCACTGGTCACCGGTCACTGGTCACTGGTCACTGGTCACTGTTCACTGGTCACTGGTCAAAAGTCACTGGTCACATGTCACTGGTCAGTGGTCACGGGTCACTGGTCACTGGTCTGTGGTCACTGGTCACTGGTCAGTGGTCACTGGTAACAGTCACATGTCGCGGGTCACTGGTCACAAGTCACTGGTCGCTGGTCACAAGTCACTGGTCACTTGTCACTGGTCACTGGTCACTGGTCACTGGTCAATGGTCAATGGTCGCTGGTCACTGGTCACTGGTCATGGGTCACTGGTCACTGGTCACTGGTCACTGGTCACTGGTCACTGGTCACTGGTCAATCGTCACTATCGCTGGTCAATGGTCACTGTCGCTGCTCACTGGTCACTGGTCACTGGTCACTGGTCACTGGTCACTGGTCACTGGTCACTGGTCAATGTGCCCTATCGCTGGTCAATGGTCACTGTCGCTGGTCACTGGTCACTGGTCACTGGTCACTGGTCACTGGTCATTGGTGACTATCGCTGGTCAATGGTCACTGTCGCTGGTCATTGGTCACTGGTCACTGGTCACTGGTCAAAAGTCACTGGTCACTTGTCACTGGTCAGTGGTCACTGGTCTCTGGTCACTGGTCACTGGTCACTGGTCACTGGTCACAGGTCAATGGTCACTGGTCACTGGTCACTGGGCACTGGTCACTGGTCACGGGTCACATGTCACGGGTCACTGTTCACTGTTCACTGGTCGCTAGTCACTGGTCACCGGTCACTGGTCACTGGTCACTGTTCACTGGTCACTGGTCACAAGTCACTGGTCACTTGTCACTGGTCAGTGGTCACTGGTCACTGGTCTGTGGTCACTGGTCACTGGTCACTGGTCACTGGTCACTGGTCACTGGTCACTGGTCACTGGTCACTGGTCATTGGTCACTGGTCACTGGTCACAAGTCACTGGTCACTGGTCACTTGTCACTGGTCGCTGGTCACTGGTCACTGGTCAATGGTCACTGTCGCTGGTAAATGTTCACTGTCGCTGGTCACTGGTCACTGGTCACTGGTCACTGGTCACGGGTCAATGGTCAGTGGTCACTGGTCACTGGTCTGTGGTCACTGGTCACTGGTCACTGGTCACTGGTCACTGGTCACGGGTCACTGGTCATTGGTCACTGGTCACTGGTCACAAGTCACTGGTCACTGGTCACTTGTCACTGGTCACTGGTCACTGGTCACTGGTCAATGGTCACTGTCGCTGGTCAATGGTCACTGTTGCTGGTCAATGGTCATTGCGCTGGTCATTGGTCACTGGTCACTGGTCACTGGTCAAAAGTCACAGGTCACTTGTCACTGGTCAGTGGTCACTGGTCTCTGGTCACTGGTCACTGGTCACTGGTCACTGGTCACTGGTCACAGGTCAATGGTCACTGGTCACTGGTCACTGGTCACTGGTCACTGGTCACTGGTCACTGGTCACTGGTCACTGGTCACAGGTCACTGGTCACTGGTCACTGGTCTGTGGTCACTGGTCACTGGTCACTGGTCACTGGTCACTTGTCACTGGTCACTGGTCACTGGTCACTGGTCAATGGTCACTGTCGCTGGTCAATGGTCACTGTTGCTGGTCAATGGTCATTGCGCTGGTCATTGGTCACTGGTCACTGGTCACTGGTCAAAAGTCACTGGTCACTTGTCACTGGTCAGTGGTCACTGGTCTCTGGTCACTGGTCACTGGTCACTGGTCACTGGTCACTGGTCACAGGTCAATGGTCACTGGTCACTGGTCACTGGTCACTGGTCACTGGTCACTGGTCACTGGTCACTGGTCACTGGTCACGGGTCACATTTCACGGGTCACTGTTCACTGGTCGCTAGTCACTGGTCACCGGTCACTGGTCACTGGTCACTGGTCACTGTTCACTGGTCACTGGTCACAAGTCACTGGTCACATGTCACTGGTCAGTGGTCACTGGTCACTGGTCACTGGTCTGTGGTCACTGGTCACTGGTCACTGGTCACTGGTCACTGGTCACTGGTCACTGGTCACTGGTCACTGGTCACTTGTCACTGGTCACTGGTCACTATCGCCGGTCAATGGTCACTGTCGCTGGCCATTGGTCACTGGTAACTGGACACTGGTCACTGGTCACTGGTCACTTGTCACTGGTCACTGGTCACTGGTCAATGGTCACTATCGCTGGTCACTGGTCACTGGTCACTGGTCACTGGTCACTGGTCCCTGGTCACTGGTCACTGGTCAATGATCACTGTCGCTGGTCACTGGTTACTGGTCACTGGTCACGGGTCACATGTCACTGGTCACTGGTCACTGGTCACTTGTCACTGGTCACTGGTCACGGTCACTGGTCACTGGTCACTGGTCACTGGTCACTGGTCACTATCGCTGGTCAATGGTCACTGTCGCTGGTCATTGGTCACTGGTCACTGGACACTGGTCACTGGTCACTGGTCACTTGTCACTGGTCACTGGTCACTGTCGCTGGTCACTGGTCACTGGTCACTGGTCACTGGTCACTGGTCACTGGTCACTGGTCACTGGTCACTGGTCATTGGTCACTGGTCACTGGTCACAAGTCACTGGTCACTGGTCACTTGTCACTGGTCGCTGGTCACTGGTCACTGGTCAATGGTCACTGTCGCTGGTAAATGTTCACTGTCGCTGGTCACTGGTCACTGGTCACTGGTCACTGGTCACTGGTCACAGGTCAATGGTCACTGGTCACTGGTCACTGGTCACTGGTCACTGGTCACTGGTCACTGGTCACTGGTCACTGGTCACTGGTCATTGGTCACTGGTCACTGGTCACAAGTCACTGGTCACTGGTCACAAGTCACTGGTCACATGTCACTGGTCAGTGGTCACTGGTCACTGGTCACTGGTCTGTGGTCACTGGTCACTGGTCACTGGTCACTGGTCACTGGTCACTGGTCACTGGTCACTGGTCACTGGTCACTTGTCACTGGTCACTGGTCACTGTCGCTGGTCACTGGTCACTGGTCACTGGTCACTGGTCACTGGTCACTGGTCACTGGTCACTGGTCACTGGTCATTGGTCAATGGTCACTGTCGCTGGTAAATGTTCACTGTCGCTGGTCACTGGTCACTGGTCACTGGTCACAGGTCAATGGTCACTGGTCACTGGTCACTGGTCACTGGTCACTGGTCACTGGTCACTGGTCACTGGTCACTGGTCACTGGTCATTGGTCACTGGTCACTGGTCACAAGTCACTGGTCACTGGTCACTTGTCACTGGTCGCTGGTCACTGGTCACTGGTCACTTGTCACTGGTCGCTGGTCACTGGTCACTGGTCAGTGGTCACTGTCGCTGGTAAATGGTCACTGCCGCTGGTCACTGGTCACTGGTCACTGCTCACTGGTCACTGGTCACTTGTCAATGGTCACTGTCACTGGCCAATGGTCACTATCGCTGGTCAATGGTCACTGTCGCTGGTCACTGGTCACTGGTCACTGGTCACTGGTCACTGGTCATTGGTCACTGGTCACTGGTCACAAGTCACTGGTCACTGGTCACTTGTCACTGGTCGATGGTCACTGGTCACTGGTCAATGGTCACTGTCGCTGGTAAATGTTCACTGTCGCTGGTCACTGGTCACTGGTCACTGTCGCTGGTCACTGGTCACTGGTCAATGGTCCCTATCGCTGGTCAATGGTCACTGTCGCTGGTCACTGGTCACTGGTCACTGGTCACTGGTCACTGGTCAAAAGTCACTGGTCACTTGTCACTGGTCAATGGTCACTGCCGCTGGTCACTGCTCACTGGTCAATATTCACTGGTCACTGGTCACTGGTCACTGGTCACTGGTCACTGGTCACTTTCGCTGGTCACTGGTCACTGGTCAATGGTCACTGGCCACTGGTCACTGGTCACTGGTAAATGGTCACTATCGCTGGTCAATGGTCACTGTCGCTGGTCACTGGTCACTGGTCACTGGTCACTGGTCACTGGTCACTGGTCACAAGTCACTGGTCACTTGTCACTGGTCACTGGTCACTGGTCACTGGTCAATGGTCACTGTCGCTGGTCAATGGTCACTGTCGCTGGTCAATGGTCACTGCGCTGGTCATTGGTCACTGGTCACTGGTCACTGGTCAAAAGTCACTGGTCACTTGTCACTGGTCAGTGGTCACTGGTCTCTGGTCACTGGTCACTGGTCACTGGTCACTGGTCACTGGTCACTGGTCACAGGTCAATGGTCACTGGTCACTGGTCACTGGTCACGGGTCACATTTCACGGGTCACTGTTCACTGGTCGCTAGTCACTGGTCACCGGTCACTGGTCACTGGTCACTGGTCACTGTTCACTGGTCACTGGTCACAAGTCACTGGTCACATGTCACTGGTCAGTGGTCACGGGTCACTGGTCACTGGTCTGTGGTCACTGGTCACTGGTCAGTGGTCACTGGTAACAGTCACATGTCGCGGGTCACTGGTCACAAGTCACTGGTCGCTGGTCACAAGTCACTGGTCACTTGTCACTGGTCACTGGTCACTGGTCACTGGTCAATGGTCAATGGTCGCTGGTCACTGGTCACTGGTCATGGGTCACTGGTCACTGGTCACTGGTCACTGGTCACTGGTCACTGGTCACTGGTCAATCGTCACTATCGCTGGTCAATGGTCACTGTCGCTGCTCACTGGTCACTGGTCACTGGTCACTGGTCACTGGTCACTGGTCACTGGTCACTGGTCACTGGTCAATGTGCCCTATCGCTGGTCAATGGTCACTGTCGCTGGTCACTGGTCACTGGTCACTGGTCACTGGTCACTGGTCATTGGTGACTATCGCTGGTCAATGGTCACTGTCGCTGGTCATTGGTCACTGGTCACTGGTCACTGGTCAAAAGTCACTGGTCACTTGTCACTGGTCAGTGGTCACTGGTCTCTGGTCACTGGTCACTGGTCACTGGTCACTGGTCACAGGTCAATGGTCACTGGTCACTGGTCACTGGGCACTGGTCACTGGTCACGGGTCACATGTCACGGGTCACTGTTCACTGTTCACTGGTCGCTAGTCACTGGTCACCGGTCACTGGTCACTGGTCACTGTTCACTGGTCACTGGTCACAAGTCACTGGTCACTTGTCACTGGTCAGTGGTGACTGGTCACTGGTCTGTGGTCACTGGTCACTGGTCACTGGTCACTGGTCACTGGTCACTGGTCACTGGTCACTGGTCACTGGTCATTGGTCACTGGTCACTGGTCACAAGTCACTGGTCACTGGTCACTTGTCACTGGTCGCTGGTCACTGGTCACTGGTCAATGGTCACTGTCGCTGGTAAATGTTCACTGTCGCTGGTCACTGGTCACTGGTCACTGGTCACTGGTCACGGGTCAATGGTCAGTGGTCACTGGTCACTGGTCTGTGGTCACTGGTCACTGGTCACTGGTCACTGGTCACTGGTCACTGGTCACGGGTCACTGGTCATTGGTCACTGGTCACTGGTCACAAGTCACTGGTCACTGGTCACTTGTCACTGGTCACTGGTCACTGGTCACTGGTCAATGGTCACTGTTGCTGGTCAATGGTCATTGCGCTGGTCATTGGTCACTGGTCACTGGTCACTGGTCAAAAGTCACTGGTCACTTGTCACTGGTCAGTGGTCACTGGTCTCTGGTCACTGGTCACTGGTCACTGGTCACTGGTCACTGGTCACAGGTCAATGGTCACTGGTCACTGGTCACTGGTCACTGGTCACTGGTCACTGGTCACTGGTCACTGGTCACTGGTCACTGGTCACTGGTCACGGGTCACATTTCACGGGTCACTGTTCACTGGTCACTGGTCACTGGTCACAAGTCACTGGTCACTGGTCACTTGTCACTGGTCGATGGTCACTGGTCACTGGTCAATGGTCACTGTCGCTGGTAAATGTTCACTGTCGCTGGTCACTGGTCACTGGTCACTGTCGCTGGTCACTGGTCACTGGTCACTGGTCACTGGTCACTGGTCACTGGTCACTGGTCAATGGTCCCTATCGCTGGTCAATGGTCACTGTCGCTGGTCACTGGTCACTGGTCACTGGTCACTGGTCAAAAGTCACTGGTCACTTGTCACTGGTCAATGGTCACTGCCGCTGGTCACTGCTCACTGGTCAATATTCACTGGTCACTGGTCACTGGTCACTGGTCACTGGTCACTGGTCACTTTCGCTGGTCACTGGTCACTGGTCAATGGTCACTGGCCACTGGTCACTGGTCACTGGTCAATGGTCACTGTCGCTGGTCAATGGTCACTGTCGCTGGTCACTGGTCACTGGTCACTGGTCACTGGTCACTGGTCACTGGTCACAAGTCACTGGTCACTTGTCACTGGTCACTGGTCACTGGTCACTGGTCAATGGTCACTGTCGCTGGTCAATGGTCACTGTCGCTGGTCAATGGTCACTGCGCTGGTCATTGGTCACTGGTCACAGGTCAATGGTCACTGGTCACTGGTCACTGGTCACTGGTCACTGGTCACTGGTCACGGGTCACATTTCACGGGTCACTGTTCACTGGTCGCTAGTCACTGGTCACCGGTCACTGGTCACTGGTCACTGGTCACTGTTCACTGGTCACTGGTCACAAGTCACTGGTCACATGTCACTGGTCAGTGGTCACGGGTCACTGGTTACTGGTCTGTGGTCACTGGTCACTGGTCAGTGGTCACTGGTAACAGTCACATGTCGCGGGTCACTGGTCACAAGTCACTGGTCGCTGGTCACAAGTCACTGGTCACTTGTCACTGGTCACTGGTCACTGGTCACTGGTCAATGGTCAATGGTCGCTGGTCACTGGTCACTGGTCATGGGTCACTGGTCACTGGTCACTGGTCACTGGTCACTGGTCACTGGTCACTGGTCACTGGTCAATCGTCACTATCGCTGGTCAATGGTCACTGTCGCTGCTCACTGGTCACTGGTCACTGGTCACTGGTCACTGGTCACTGGTCATTGGTCACTATCGCTGGTCAATGGTCACTGTCGCTGGTCATTGGTCACTGGTCACTGGACACTGGTCACTGGTCACTGGTCACTTGTCACTGGTCACTGGTCACTGTCGCTGGTCACTGGTCACTGGTCACTGGTCACTGGTCCCTGGTCACTGGTCACTGGTCAATGATCACTGTCGCTGGTCACTGGTCACTGGTCACTGGTCACTGGTCACGGGTCACATGTCACTGGTCCCTGGTCACTGATCACTTGTCACTGGTCACTGGTCACGGTCACTGGTCACTGGTCACTGGTCACTGGTCACTGGTCACTGGTCAATGTGCCCTATCGCTGGTCAATGGTCACTGTCGCTGGTCACTGGTCACTGGACACTGGTCACTGGTCACTGGTCATTGGTGACTATCGCTGGTCAATGGTCACTGTCGCTGGTCATTGGTCACTGGTCACTGGTCACTGGTCAAAAGTCACTGGTCACTTGTCACTGGTCAGTGGTCACTGATCTCTGGTCACTGGTCACTGGTCACTGGTCACTGGTCACAGGTCAATGGTCACTGGTCACTGGTCACTGGTCACTGTTCACTGGTCACTGGTCACAAGTCACTGGTCACTGGTCACTGGTCAATGGTCCCTATCGCTGGTCAATGGTCACTGTCGCTGGTCACTGGTCACTGGTCACTGGTCATTGGTGACTATCGCTGGTCAATGGACACTGTCGCTGGTCATTGGTCACTGGTCACTGGTCACTGGTCAAAAGTCACTGGTCACTTGTCACGGGTCACATGTCACGGGTCACTGTTCACTGTTCACTGGTCGCTAGTCACTGGTCACCGGTCACTGGTCACTGGTCACTGTTCACTGGTCACTGGTCACAAGTCACTGGTCACTTGTCACTGGTCAGTGGTCACTGGTCACTGGTCTGTGGTCACTGGTCACTGGTCACTGGTCACTGGTCACTGGTCACTGGTCACTGGTCATTGGTCTCTGGTCACTGGTCACAAGTCACTGGTCACTGGTCACTTGTCACTGGTCACTGGTCACTGGTCACTGGTCAATGGTCACTGTCGCTGGTCAATGGTCACTGTCGCTGGTCAATGGTCACTGCGCTGGTCATTGGTCACTGGCCACTGGTCACTGGTCACTGGTCAAAAGTCACTGGTCACTTGTCACTGGTCAGTGGTCACTGGTCTCTGGTCACTGGTCACTGGTCACTGGTCACTGGTCACTGGTCACGGGTCACATTTCACGGGTCACGGTTCACTGGTCGCTAGTCACTGGTCACCGGTCACTGGTCACTGGTCACTGGTCACTGTTCACTGGTCACTGGTCACAAGTCACTGGTCACATGTCACTGGTCAGTGGTCACTGGTCACTGGTCACTGGTCTGTGGTCACTGGTCACTGGTCAGTGGTCACTGGTCACAGTCACATGTCGCGGGTCACTGGTCACAAGTCACTGGTCGCTGGTCACAAGTCACTGGTCACATGTCACTGGTCACTGGTCACTGGTCACTGGTCAATTGTCAATGGTCGCTGGTCACTGGTCACTGGTCATGGGTCACTGGTCACTGGTCACTGGTCACTGGTCACTGGTCACTGGTCACTGGTCACTGGTCAATCGTCACTATCGCTGGTCAATGGTCACTGTCGCTGCTCACTGGTCACTGGTCACTGGTCACTGGTCACTGGTCATTGGTCACTATCGCTGGTCAATGGTCACTGTCGCTGGTCATTGGTCACTGGTCACTGGACACTGGTCACTGTCGCTGGTCACTGGTCACTGGTCACTGGTCAATGGTCACTGCCGCTGGTCACTGGTCACTGGTCACTGCTCACTGGTCACTGGTCACTTGTCAATGGTCACTGTCGCTGGTCAATGGTCACTGTCGCTGGTCACTGGTCACTGGTCACTGGTCACTGGTCACTGGTCATTGGTCACAAGTCACTGGTCACTGGTCACTTGTCACTGGTCGCTGGTCACTGGTCACTGGTCAGTGGTCACTGTCGCTGGTAAATGGTCACTGTCGCTGGTCACTGGTCACTGGTCACTGGGCACTGGTCACTGGTGACTGGTCACTGGTCATTGGTCACTATCGCTGGTCAATGGTCACTGTCGCTGGTCATTGGTCACTGGTCACTGGACACTGGTCACTGGTCACTTGTCACTGGTCACTGGTCACTGGTCATTGGTGACTATCGCTGGTCAATGGTCACTGTCGCTGGTCACTGGTCACTGGTCACTGGTCAATGGTCCCTATCGCTGGTCAATGGTCACTGTCGCTGGTCACTGGTCACTGGTCACTGGTCACTGGTCAAAAGTCACTGGTCACTTGTCACAGGTCAGTGGTCACTGGTCTCTGGTCACTGGTCACTGTCGCTGGTCACTGGTCACTGGTCACTGGTCAATGGTCCCTATCGCTGGTCAATGGTCACTGTCGCTGGTCACTGGTCACTGGTCACTGGTCACTGGTCAAAAGTCACTGGTCACTTGTCACTGGTCAGTGGTCACTGGTCTCTGGTCACTGGTCACTGGTCACTGGTCACAGGTCAATGGTCACTGGTCACTGGTCACTGGTCCCTGGTCACTGGTCACTGGTCAATGATCACTGTCGCTGGTCACTGGTCACTGGTCACTGGTCACTGGTCACTGGTCACGGGTCACATGTCACTGGTCACTGGTCACTGGTCACTGGTCACTGGTCACTGGTCACTGGTCAATGGTCCCTATCGCTGGTCAATGGTCACTGTCGCTGGTCACTGGTCACTGGTCACTGGTCACTGGTCACTGGTCAAAAGTCACTGGTCACTTGTCACTGGTCAATGGTCACTGCCGCTGGTCACTGCTCACTGGTCAATATTCACTGGTCACTGGTCACTGGTCACTGGTAACTGGTCACTGGTCACTGGTCACTGGTCACTTTCGCTGGTCACTGGTCACTGGTCAATGGTCACTGGCCACTGGTCACTGGTCACTGGTCAATGGTCACTGTCGCTGGTCAATGGTCACTGTCGCTGGTCACTGGTCACTGATCACTGGTCACTGGTCACTGGTCACTGGTCACAAGTCACTGGTCACTTGTCACTGGTCACTGGTCACTGGTCACTGGTCAATGGTCACTGTCGCTGGTCAATGGTCACTGTCGCTGGTCACTGGTCACTGGTCACTGGTCACTGGTCATCGGTCACTGGTCACTGGTCACAAGTCACTGGTCACTGGTCACTGGTCACTGGTCACTGGTCAATGGTCCCTATCGCTGGTCAATGGTCACTGTCGCTGGTCACTGGTCACTGGTCACTGGTCACTGGTCACTGGTCATTGGTGACTATCGCTGGTCAATGGTCACTGTCGCTGGTCATTGGTCACTGGTCACTGGTCACTGGTCAAAAGTCACTGGTCACTTGTCACGGGTCACATGTCACGGGTCACATGTCACGGGTCACTGTTCACTGTTCACTGGTCGCTAGTCACTGGTCACCGGTCACTGGTCACTGGTCACTGTTCACTGGTCACTGGTCACAAGTCACTGGTCACTTGTCACTGCTCAGTGGTCACTGGTCACTGGTCTGTGGTCACTGGTCACTGGTCACTGGTCACTGGTCACTGGTCACTGGTCACTGGTCACTGGTCATTGGTCACTGGTCACTGGTCACAAGTCACTGGTCACTGGTCACTTGTCACTGGTCGCTGGTCACTGGTCACTGGTCAAAGGTCACTGTCGCTGGTAACTGTTCACTGTCGCTGGTCACTGGTCACTGGTCACTGGTCACTGGTCACTGGTCACAGGTCAATGGTCACTGGTCACTGGTCACTGGTCACTGGTCACTGGTCACTGGTCACTGGTCACTGGTCATTGGTCACTGGTCACTGGTCACAAGTCACTGGTCACTGGTCACTTGTCACTGGTCACTGGTCACTGGTCACTGGTCAATGGTCACTGTCGCTGGTCAATGGTCACTGTCGCTGGTCAATGGTCACTGCGCTGGTCATTGGTCACTGGCCACTCGTCACTGGTCACTGGTCAAAAGTCACTGTTCACTTGTCACTGGTCAGTGGTCACTGGTCTCTGGTCACTGGTCACTGGTCACTGGTCACTGGTCACAGGTCAATAGTCACTGGTCACTGGTCACTGGTCACTGGTCACTGGTCACTGGTCACAGGTCACTGGTCACTGGTCACGGGTCACATTTCACGGGTCACGGTTCACTGGTCGCTAGTCACTGGTCACCGGTCACTGGTCACCGGTCACTGGTCACTGTTCACTGGTCACTGGTCACAAGTCACTGGTCACATGTCACTGGTCAGTGGTCACTGGTCACTGGTCACTGGTCTGTGGTCACTGGTCACTGGTCAGTGGTCACTGGTCACAGTCACATGTCGCGGGTCACTGGTCACAAGTCACTGGTCGCTGGTCACAAGTCACTGGTCACTTGTCACTGGTCACTGGTCACTGGTCACTGGTCAATTGTCAATGGTCGCTGGTCACTGGTCACTGGTCATGGGTCACTGGTCACTGGTCACTGGTCACTGGTCACTGGTCACTGGTCACTGGTCACTGGTCAATCGTCACTATCGCTGGTCAATGGTCACTGTCGCTGCTCACTGGTCACTGGTCACTGGTCACTGGTCACTGGTCACTGGTCACTGGTCATTGGTCACTATCGCTGGTCAATGGTCACTGTCGCTGGTCATTGGTCACTGGTCACTGGACACTGGTCACTGTCGCTGGTCACTGGTCACTGGTCACTGGTCAATGGTCACTGCCGCTGGTCACTGGTCACTGGTCACTGCTCACTGGTCACTGGTCACTTGTCAATGGTCACTGTCGCTGGTCAATGGTCACTGTCGCTGGTCACTGGTCACTGGTCACTGGTCACTGGTCACTGGTCATTGGTCACTGGTCACTGGTCACAAGTCACTGGTCACTGGTCACTTGTCACTGGTCGCTGGTCACTGGTCACTGGTCAGTGGTCACTGTCGCTGGTAAATGGTCACTGTCGCTGGTCACTGGTCATTGGTCACTGGTCACTGGACACTGGTCACTGGTCACTGGTCACTGGTCACTGGTCATTGGTCACTGGTCACTGGTCACAAGTCACTGGTCACTGGTCACTTGTCACTGGTCGCTGGTCACTGGTCACTGGTCACTTGTCACTGGTCGCTGGTCACTGGTCACTTGTCAGTGGTCACTGTCGCTGGTAAATGGTCACTGCCGCTGGTCACTGGTCACTGGTCACTGCTCACTGGTCACTGGTCACTTGTCAATGGTCACTGTCACTGGCCAATGGTCACTATCGCTGGTCAATGGTCACTGTCGCTGGTCACTGGTCACTGGTCACTGGTCACTGGTCACTGGTCACTGGTCATTGGTCACTGGTCACTGGTCACAAGTCACTGGTCACTGGTCACTTGTCACTGGTCGATGGTCACTGGTCACTGGTCAATGGTCACTGTCGCTGGTAAATGTTCACTGTCGCTGGTCACTGGTCACTGGTCACTGTCGCTGGTCACTGGTCACTGGTCAATGGTCCCTATCGCTGGTCAATGGTCACTGTCGCTGGTCACTGGTCAGTGGTCACTGGTCACTGGTCACTGGTCAAAAGTCACTGGTCACTTGTCACTGGTCAATGGTCACTGCCGCTGGTCACTGCTCACTGGTCAATATTCACTGGTCACTGGTCACTGGTCACTGGTCACTGGTCACTGGTCACTGGTCAATTTCGCTGGTCACTGGTCACTGGTCAATGGTCACTGGCCACTGGTCACTGGTCACTGGTAAATGGTCACTATCGCTGGTCAATGGTCACTGTCGCTGGTCACTGGTCACTGGTCACTGGTCACTGGTCACTGGTCACTGGTCACAAGTCACTGGTCACTTGTCACTGGTCACTGGTCACTGGTCACTGGTCAATGGTCACTGTCGCTGGTCAATGGTCACTGTCGCTGGTCAATGGTCACTGCGCTGGTCATTGGTCACTGGTCACTGGTCACTGGTCAAAAGTCACTGGTCACTTGTCACTGGTCAGTGGTCACTGGTCTCTGGTCACTGGTCACTGGTCACTGGTCACTGGTCACTGGTCACAGGTCAATGGTCACTGGTCACTGGTCACTGGTCACGGGTCACATTTCACGGGTCACTGTTCACTGGTCGCTAGTCACTGGTCACCGGTCACTGGTCACTGGTCACTGGTCACTGTTCACTGGTCACTGGTCACAAGTCACTGGTCACATGTCACTGGTCAGTGGTCACGGGTCACTGGTCACTGGTCTGTGGTCACTGGTCACTGGTCAGTGGTCACTGGTAACAGTCACATGTCGCGGGTCACTGGTCACAAGTCACTGGTCGCTGGTCACAAGTCACTGGTCACTTGTCACTGGTCACTGGTCACTGGTCACTGGTCAATGGTCATTGGTCGCTGGTCACTGGTCACTGGTCATGGGTCACTGGTCACTGGTCACTGGTCACTGGTCACTGGTCACTCGTCACTGGTCAATCGTCACTATCGCTGGTCAATGGTCACTGTCGCTGCTCACTGGTCACTGGTCACTGGTCACTGGTCACTGGTCACTGGTCACTGGTCACTGGTCAATGTGCCCTATCGCTGGTCAATGGTCACTGTCGCTGGTCACTGGTCACTGGTCACTGGTCACTGGTCACTGGTCATTGGTGACTATCGCTGGTCAATGGTCACTGTCGCTGGTCATTGGTCACTGGTCACTGGTCACTGGTCAAAAGTCACTGGTCACTTGTCACTGGTCAGTGGTCACTGGTCTCTGGTCACTGGTCACTGGTCACTGGTCACTGGTCACAGGTCAATGGTCACTGGTCACTGGTCACTGGGCACTGGTCACTGGTCACGGGTCACATGTCACGGGTCACTGTTCACTGTTCACTGGTCGCTAGTCACTGGTCACCGGTCACTGGTCACTGGTCACTGTTCACTGGTCACTGGTCACAAGTCACTGGTCACTTGTCACTGGTCAGTGGTCACTGGTCACTGGTCTGTGGTCACTGGTCACTGGTCACTGGTCACTGGTCACTGGTCACTGGTCACTGGTCATTGGTCACTGGTCACTGGTCACAAGTCACTGGTCACTGGTCACTTGTCACTGGTCGCTGGTCACTGGTCACTGGTCAATGGTCACTGTCGCTGGTAAATGTTCACTGTCGCTGGTCACTGGTCACTGGTCACTGGTCACTGGTCACGGGTCAATGGTCAGTGGTCACTGGTCACTGGTCTGTGGTCACTGGTCACTGGTCACTGGTCACTGGTCACGGGTCACTGGTCATTGGTCACTGGTCACTGGTCACAAGTCACTGGTCACTGGTCACTGGTCACTGGTAACTGGTCACTGGTCACTGTTCACTGGTCACTGGTCACAAGTCACTGGTCACATGTCACTGGTCAGTGGTCACGGGTCACTGGTCACTGGTCTGTGGTCACTGGTCACTGGTCAGTGGTCACTGGTAACAGTCACATGTCGCGGGTCACTGGTCACAAGTCTCTGGTCGCTGGTCACAAGTCACTGGTCACTTGTCACTGGTCACTGGTCACTGGTCACTGGTCAATGGTCATTGGTCGCTGGTCACTGGTCACTGGTCATGGGTCACTGGTCACTGGTCACTGGTCACTGGTCACTGGTCACTCGTCACTGGTCAATCGTCACTATCGCTGGTCAATGGTCACTGTCGCTGCTCACTGGTCACTGGTCACTGGTCACTGGTCACTGGTCACTGGTCACTGGTCACTGGTCAATGTGCCCTATCGCTGGTCAATGGTCACTGTCGCTGGTCACTGGTCACTGGTCACTGGTCACTGGTCACTGGTCATTGGTGACTATCGCTGGTCAATGGTCACTGTCGCTGGTCATTGGTCACTGGTCACTGGTCACTGGTCAAAAGTCACTGGTCACTTGCCACTGGTCAGTGGTCACTGGTCTCTGGTCACTGGTCACTGGTCACTGGTCACTGGTCACAGGTCAATGGTCACTGGTCACTGGTCACTGGGCACTGGTCACTGGTCACGGGTCACATGTCACGGGTCACTGTTCACTGTTCACTGGTCGCTAGTCACTGGTCACCGGTCACTGGTCACTGGTCACTGTTCACTGGTCACTGGTCACAAGTCACTGGTCACTTGTCACTGGTCAGTGGTCACTGGTCTCTGGTCACTGGTCACTGGTCACTGGTCACTGGTCACTGGTCACAGGTCAATGGTCACTGGTCACTGGTCACTGGTCACTGGTCACTGGTCACTGGTCACTGGTCACTGGTCACTGGTCACGGGTCACATTTCACGGGTCACTGTTCACTGGTCGCTAGTCACTGGTCACCGGTCACTGGTCACTGGTCACTGGTCACTGTTCACTGGTCACTGGTCACAAGTCACTGGTCACATGTCACTGGTCAGTGGTCACTGGTCACTGGTCACTGGTCTGTGGTCACTGGTCACTGGTCACTGGTCACTGGTCACTGGTCACTGGTCACTGGTCACAGGTCAATGGTCACTTGTCACTGGTCAGTGGTCACTGGTCTCTGGTCACTGGTCACTGGTCACTGGTCACTGGTCACAGGTCAATGGTCACTGGTCACTGGTCACTGGTCACTGTTCACTGGTCACTGGTCACAAGTCACTGGTCACTGGTCACTGGTCAATGGTCCCTATCGCTGGTCAATGGTCACTGTCGCTGGTCACTGGTCACTGGTCACTGGTCATTGGTGACTATCGCTGGTCAATGGACACTGTCGCTGGTCATTGGTCACTGGTCACTGGTCACTGGTCAAAAGTCACTGGTCACTTGTCACGGGTCACATGTCACGGGTCACTGTTCACTGTTCACTGGTCGCTAGTCACTGGTCACCGGTCACTGGTCACTGGTCACTGTTCACTGGTCACTGGTCACAAGTCACTGGTCACTTGTCACTGGTCAGTGGTCACTGGTCACTGGTCTGTGGTCACTGGTCACTGGTCACTGGTCACTGGTCACTGGTCACTGGTCACTGGTCATTGGTCACTGGTCACTGGTCACAAGTCACTGGTCACTGGTCACTTGTCACTGGTCACTGGTCACTGGTCACTGGTCAATGGTCACTGTCGCTGGTCAATGGTCACTGTCGCTGGTCAATGGTCACTGCGCTGGTCATTGGTCACTGGCCACTGGTCACTGGTCACTGGTCAAAAGTCACTGGTCACTTGTCACTGGTCAGTGGTCACTGGTCTCTGGTCACTGGTCACTGGTCACTGGTCACTGGTCACTGGTCACAGGTCAATAGTCACTGGTCACTGGTCACTGGTCACTGGTCACTGGTCACTGGTCACTGGTCACTGGTCACTGGTCACGGGTCACATTTCACGGGTCACGGTTCACTGGTCGCTAGTCACTGGTCACCGGTCACTGGTCACTGGTCACTGGTCACTGTTCACTGGTCACTGGTCACAAGTCACTGGTCACATGTCACTGGTCAGTGGTCACTGGTCACTGGTCACTGGTCTGTGGTCACTGGTCACTGGTCAGTGGTCACTGGTCACAGTCACATGTCGCGGGTCACTGGTCACAAGTCACTGGTCGCTGGTCACAAGTCACTGGTCACATGTCACTGGTCACTGGTCACTGGTCACTGGTCAATTGTCAATGGTCGCTGGTCACTGGTCACTGGTCATGGGTCACTGGTCACTTGTCACTGGTCACTGGTCACTGGTCACTGGTCACTGGTCACTGGTCAATCGTCACTATCGCTGGTCAATGGTCACTGTCGCTGCTCACTGGTCACTGGTCACTGGTCACTGGTCACTGGTCATTGGTCACTATCGCTGGTCAATGGTCACTGTCGCTGGTCATTGGTCACTGGTCACTGGACACTGGTCACTGTCGCTGGTCACTGGTCACTGGTCACAGGTCAATGGTCACTGCCGCTGGTCACTGGTCACTGGTCACTGCTCACTGGTCACTGGTCACTTGTCAATGGTCACTGTCGCTGGTCAATGGTCACTGTCGCTGGTCACTGGTCACTGGTCACTGGTCACTGGTCACTGGTCATTGGTCACAAGTCACTGGTCACTGGTCACTTGTCACTGGTCGCTGGTCACTGGTCACTGGTCAGTGGTCACTGTCGCTGGTAAATGGTCACTGTCGCTGGTCACTGGTCACTGGTCACTGGGCACTGGTCACTGGTGACTGGTCACTGGTCATTGGTCACTATCGCTGGTCAATGGTCACTGTCGCTGGTCATTGGTCACTGGTCACTGGACACTGGTCACTGGTCACTTGTCACTGGTCACTGGTCACTGGTCATTGGTGACTATCGCTGGTCAATGGTCACTGTCGCTGGTCACTGGTCACTGGTCACTGGTCAATGGTCCCTATCGCTGGTCAATGGTCACTGTCGCTGGTCACTGGTCACTGGTCACTGGTCACTGGTCAAAAGTCACTGGTCACTTATCACAGGTCAGTGGTCACTGGTCTCTGGTCACTGGTCACTGTCGCTGGTCACTGGTCACTGGTCACTGGTCAATGGTCCCTATCGCTGGTCAATGGTCACTGTCGCTGGTCACTGGTCACTGGTCACTGGTCACTGGTCAAAAGTCACTGGTCACTTGTCACTGGTCAGTGGTCACTGGTCTCTGGTCACTGGTCACTGGTCACTGGTCACAGGTCAATGGTCACTGGTCACTGGTCACTGGTCCCTGGTCACTGGTCACTGGTCAATGATCACTGTCGCTGGTCACTGGTCACTGGTCACTGGTCACTGGTCACTGGTCACGGGTCACATGTCACTGGTCACTGGTCACTGGTCACTGGTCACTGGTCACTGGTCACTGGTCAATGGTCCCTATCGCTGGTCAATGGTCACTGTCGCTGGTCACTGGTCACTGGTCACTGGTCACTGGTCACTGGTCAAAAGTCACTGGTCACTTGTCACTGGTCAATGGTCACTGCCGCTGGTCACTGCTCACTGGTCAATATTCACTGGTCACTGGTCACTGGTCACTGGTAACTGGTCACTGGTCACTGGTCACTGGTCACTTTCGCTGGTCACTGGTCACTGGTCAATGGTCACTGGCCACTGGTCACTGGTCACTGGTCAATGGTCACTGTCGCTGGTCAATGGTCACTGTCGCTGGTCACTGGTCACTGGTCACTGGTCACTGGTCACTGGTCACTGGTCACAAGTCACTGGTCACTTGTCACTGGTCACTGGTCACTGGTCACTGGTCAATGGTCACTGTCGCTGGTCAATGGTCACTGTCGCTGGTCACTGGTCACTGGTCACTGGTCACTGGTCATTGGTCACTGGTCACTGGTCACAAGTCACTGGTCACTGGTCACTGGTCACTGGTCACTGGTCAATGGTCCCTATCGCTGGTCAATGGTCACTGTCGCTGGTCACTGGTCACTGGTCACTGGTCACTGGTCACTGGTCATTGGTGACTATCGCTGGTCAATGGTCACTGTCGCTGGTCATTGGTCACTGGTCACTGGTCACTGGTCAAAAGTCACTGGTCACTTGTCACGGGTCACATGTCACGGGTCACATGTCACGGGTCACTGTTCACTGTTCACTGGTCGCTAGTCACTGGTCACCGGTCACTGGTCACTGGTCACTGTTCACTGGTCACTGGTCACAAGTCACTGGTCACTTGTCACTGGTCAGTGGTCACTGGTCACTGGTCTGTGGTCACTGGTCACTGGTCACTGGTCACTGGTCACTGGTCACTGGTCACTGGTCACTGGTCATTGGTCACTGGTCACTGGTCACAAGTCACTGGTCACTGGTCACTTGTCACTGGTCGCTGGTCACTGGTCACTGGTCAATGGTCACTGTCGCTGGTAAATGTTCACTGTCGCTGGTCACTGGTCACTGGTCACTGGTCACTGGTCACTGGTCACAGGTCAATGGTCACTGGTCACTGGTCACTGGTCACTGGTCACTGTTCACTGGTCACTGGTCACAAGTCACTGGTCACTTGTCACTGGTCTGTGGTCACTGGTCACTGGTCACTGGTCACTGGTCACTGGTCACTGGTCACTGGTCATTGGTCACTGGTCACTGGTCACAAGTCACTGGTCACTGGTCACTTGTCACTGGTCACTGGTCACTGGTCACTGGTCAATGGTCACTGTCGCTGGTCAATGGTCACTGTCGCTGGTCAATGGTCACTGCGCTGGTCATTGGTCACTGGCCACTGGTCACTGGTCACTGGTCAAAAGTCACTGTTCACTTGTCACTGGTCAGTGGTCACTGGTCTCTGGTCACTGGTCACTGGTCACTGGTCACTGGTGACTGGTCACAGGTCAATAGTCACTGGTCACTGGTCACTGGTCACTGGTCACTGGTCACTGGTCACAGGTCACTGGTCACTGGTCACGGGTCACATTTCACGGGTCACGGTTCACTGGTCGCTAGTCACTGGTCACCGGTCACTGGTCACCGGTCACTGGTCACTGTTCACTGGTCACTGGTCACAAGTCACTGGTCACATGTCACTGGTCAGTGGTCACTGGTCACTGGTCACTGGTCTGTGGTCACTGGTCACTGGTCAGTGGTCACTGGTCACAGTCACATGTCGCGGGTCACTGGTCACAAGTCACTGGTCGCTGGTCACAAGTCACTGGTCACTTGTCACTGGTCACTGGTCACTGGTCACTGGTCAATTGTCAATGGTCGCTGGTCACTGGTCACTGGTCATGGGTCACTGGTCACTGGTCACTGGTCACTGGTCACTGGTCACTGGTCACTGGTCACTGGTCAATCGTCACTATCGCTGGTCAATGGTCACTGTCGCTGCTCACTGGTCACTGGTCACTGGTCACTGGTCACTGGTCACTGGTCACTGGTCATTGGTCACTATCGCTGGTCAATGGTCACTGTCGCTGGTCATTGGTCACTGGTCACTGGACACTGGTCACTGTCGCTGGTCACTGGTCACTGGTCACTGGTCAATGGTCACTGCCGCTGGTCACTGGTCACTGGTCACTGCTCACTGGTCACTGGTCACTTGTCAATGGTCACTGTCGCTGGTCAGTGGTCACTGTCGCTGGTCACTGGTCACTGGTCACTGGTCACTGGTCACTGGTCATTGGTCACTGGTCACTGGTCACAAGTCACTGGTCACTGGTCACTTGTCACTGGTCGCTGGTCACTGGTCACTGGTCAGTGGTCACTGTCGCTGGTAAATGGTCACTGTCGCTGGTCACTGGTCATTGGTCACTGGTCACTGGACACTGGTCACTGGTCACTGGTCACTGGTCACTGGTCATTGGTCACTGGTCACTGGTCACAAGTCACTGGTCACTGGTCACTTGTCACTGGTCGCTGGTCACTGGTCACTGGTCACTTGTCACTGGTCGCTGGTCACTGGTCACTGGTCAGTGGTCACTGTCGCTGGTAAATGGTCACTGCCGCTGGTCACTGGTCTCTGGTCACTGCTCACTGGTCACTGGTCACTTGTCAATGGTCACTGTCACTGGCCAATGGTCACTATCGCTGGTCAATGGTCACTGTCGCTGGTCACTGGTCACTGGTCACTGGTCACTGGTCACTGGTCACTGGTCAAAAGTCACTGGTCACTTGTCACTGGTCAATGGTCACTGCCGCTGGTCACTGCTCACTGGTCAATATTCACTGGTCACTGGTCACTGGTCACTGGTCACTGGTCACTGGTCACTGGTCACTTTCGCTGGTCACTGGTCACTGGTCAATGGTCACTGGCCACTGGTCACTGGTCACTGGTAAATGGTCACTATCGCTGGTCAATGGTCACTGTCGCTGGTCACTGGTCACTGGTCACTGGTCACTGGTCACTGGTCACTGGTCACAAGTCACTGGTCACTTGTCACTGGTCACTGGTCACTGGTCACTGGTCAATGGTCACTGTCGCTGGTCAATGGTCACTGTCGCTGGTCAATGGTCACTGCGCTGGTCATTGGTCACTGGTCACTGGTCACTGGTCAAAAGTCACTGGTCACTTGTCACTGGTCAGTGGTCACTGGTCTCTGGTCACTGGTCACTGGTCACTGGTCACTGGTCACTGGTCACAGGTCAATGGTCACTGGTCACTGGTCACTGGTCACGGGTCACATTTCACGGGTCACTGTTCACTGGTCGCTAGTCACTGGTCACCGGTCACTGGTCACTGGTCACTGGTCACTGTTCACTGGTCACTGGTCAAAAGTCACTGGTCACATGTCACTGGTCAGTGGTCACGGGTCACTGGTCACTGGTCTGTGGTCACTGGTCACTGGTCAGTGGTCACTGGTAACAGTCACATGTCGCGGGTCACTGGTCACAAGTCACTGGTCGCTGGTCACAAGTCACTGGTCACTTGTCACTGGTCACTGGTCACTGGTCACTGGTCAATGGTCAATGGTCGCTGGTCACTGGTCACTGGTCATGGGTCACTGGTCACTGGTCACTGGTCACTGGTCACTGGTCACTGGTCACTGGTCAATCGTCACTATCGCTGGTCAATGGTCACTGTCGCTGCTCACTG
This sequence comes from Andrena bucephala, assembly GCA_947577245.1. Classification (NCBI taxonomy): domain Eukaryota; kingdom Metazoa; phylum Arthropoda; class Insecta; order Hymenoptera; family Andrenidae; genus Andrena; species Andrena bucephala. The sequence goes on along the minus strand of OX387716.1, from coordinate 23,725,169 downwards.
GTCACTGGTCACTGGTCACTGGTCACTGGTCACTGGTCACTGGTCAATGTGCCCTATCGCTGGTCAATGGTCACTGTCGCTGGTCACTGGTCACTGGTCACTGGTCACTGGTCACTGGTCATTGGTGACTATCGCTGGTCAATGGTCACTGTCGCTGGGCATTGGTCACTGGTCACTGGTCACTGGTCAAAAGTCACTGGTCACTTGTCACTGGTCAGTGGTCACTGGTCTCTGGTCACTGGTCACTGGTCACTGGTCACTGGTCACAGGTCAATGGTCACTGGTCACTGGTCACTGGGCACTGGTCACTGGTCACGGGTCACATGTCACGGGTCACTGTTCACTGTTCACTGGTCGCTAGTCACTGGTCACCGGTCACTGGTCACTGGTCACTGTTCACTGGTCACTGGTCACAAGTCACTGGTCACTTGTCACTGGTCAGTGGTCACTGGTCACTGGTCTGTGGTCACTGGTCACTGGTCACTGGTCACTGGTCACTGGTCACTGGTCACTGGTCACTGGTCACTGGTCATTGGTCACTGGTCACTGGTCACAAGTCACTGGTCACTGGTCACTTGTCACTGGTCGCTGGTCACTGGTCACTGGTCAATGGTCACTGTCGCTGGTAAATGTTCACTGTCGCTGGTCACTGGTCACTGGTCACTGGTCACTGGTCACGGGTCAATGGTCAGTGGTCACTGGTCACTGGTCTGTGGTCACTGGTCACTGGTCACTGGTCACTGGTCACTGGTCACGGGTCACTGGTCATTGGTCACTGGTCACTGGTCACAAGTCACTGGTCACTGGTCACTTGTCACTGGTCACTGGTCACTGGTCACTGGTCAATGGTCACTGTCGCTGGTCAATGGTCACTGTTGCTGGTCAATGGTCATTGCGCTGGTCATTGGTCACTGGTCACTGGTCACTGGTCAAAAGTCACAGGTCACTTGTCACTGGTCAGTGGTCACTGGTCTCTGGTCACTGGTCACTGGTCACTGGTCACTGGTCACTGGTCACAGGTCAATGGTCACTGGTCACTGGTCACTGGTCACTGGTCACTGGTCACTGGTCACTGGTCACTGGTCACTGGTCACGGGTCACATTTCACGGGTCACTGTTCACTGGTCGCTAGTCACTGGTCACCGGTCACTGGTCACTGGTCACTGGTCACTGTTCACTGGTCACTGGTCACAAGTCACTGGTCACATGTCACTGGTCAGTGGTCACTGGTCACTGGTCACTGGTCTGTGGTCACTGGTCACTGGTCACTGGTCACTGGTCACTTGTCACTGGTCACTGGTCACTGGTCACTGGTCAATGGTCACTGTCGCTGGTCAATGGTCACTGTTGCTGGTCAATGGTCATTGCGCTGGTCATTGGTCACTGGTCACTGGTCACTGGTCAAAAGTCACTGGTCACTTGTCACTGGTCAGTGGTCACTGGTCTCTGGTCACTGGTCACTGGTCACTGGTCACTGGTCACTGGTCACAGGTCAATGGTCACTGGTCACTGGTCACTGGTCACTGGTCACTGGTCACTGGTCACTGGTCACTGGTCACTGGTCACTGGTCACGGGTCACATTTCACGGGTCACTGTTCACTGGTCGCTAGTCACTGGTCACCGGTCACTGGTCACTGGTCACTGGTCACTGTTCACTGGTCACTGGTCACAAGTCACTGGTCACATGTCACTGGTCAGTGGTCACTGGTCACTGGTCACTGGTCTGTGGTCACTGGTCACTGGTCACTGGTCACTGGTCACTGGTCACTGGTCACTGGTCACTGGTCACTGGTCACTTGTCACTGGTCACTGGTCACTATCGCCGGTCAATGGTCACTGTCGCTGGCCATTGGTCACTGGTAACTGGACACTGGTCACTGGTCACTGGTCACTTGTCACTGGTCACTGGTCACTGGTCAATGGTCACTATCGCTGGTCACTGGTCACTGGTCACTGGTCACTGGTCACTGGTCCCTGGTCACTGGTCACTGGTCAATGATCACTGTCGCTGGTCACTGGTTACTGGTCACTGGTCACGGGTCACATGTCACTGGTCACTGGTCACTGGTCACTTGTCACTGGTCACTGGTCACGGTCACTGGTCACTGGTCACTGGTCACTGGTCACTGGTCACTATCGCTGGTCAATGGTCACTGTCGCTGGTCATTGGTCACTGGTCACTGGACACTGGTCACTGGTCACTGGTCACTTGTCACTGGTCACTGGTCACTGTCGCTGGTCACTGGTCACTGGTCACTGGTCACTGGTCACTGGTCACTGGTCACTGGTCACTGGTCACTGGTCATTGGTCACTGGTCACTGGTCACAAGTCACTGGTCACTGGTCACTTGTCACTGGTCGCTGGTCACTGGTCACTGGTCAATGGTCACTGTCGCTGGTAAATGTTCACTGTCGCTGGTCACTGGTCACTGGTCACTGGTCACTGGTCACTGGTCACAGGTCAATGGTCACTGGTCACTGGTCACTGGTCACTGGTCACTGGTCACTGGTCACTGGTCACTGGTCACTGGTCACTGGTCATTGGTCACTGGTCACTGGTCACAAGTCACTGGTCACTGGTCACAAGTCACTGGTCACATGTCACTGGTCAGTGGTCACTGGTCACTGGTCACTGGTCTGTGGTCACTGGTCACTGGTCACTGGTCACTGGTCACTGGTCACTGGTCACTGGTCACTGGTCACTGGTCACTTGTCACTGGTCACTGGTCACTGTCGCTGGTCACTGGTCACTGGTCACTGGTCACTGGTCACTGGTCACTGGTCACTGGTCACTGGTCACTGGTCATTGGTCACTGGTCACTGGTCACAAGTCACTGGTCACTGGTCACTTGTCACTGGTCACTGGTCACTGGTCACTGGTCAATGGTCACTGTCGCTGGTCAATGGTCACTGTCGCTGGTCAATGGTCACTGCGCTGGTCATTGGTCACTGGCCACTGGTCACTGGTCACTGGTCAAAAGTCACTGTTCACTTGTCACTGGTCAGTGGTCACTGGTCTCTGGTCACTGGTCACTGGTCACTGGTCACTGGTGACTGGTCACAGGTCAATAGTCACTGGTCACTGGTCACTGGTCACTGGTCACTGGTCACTGGTCACAGGTCACTGGTCACTGGTCACGGGTCACATTTCACGGGTCACGGTTCACTGGTCGCTAGTCACTGGTCACCGGTCACTGGTCACCGGTCACAGGTCACTGTTCACTGGTCACTGGTCACAAGTCACTGGTCACATGTCACTGGTCAGTGGTCACTGGTCACTGGTCACTGGTCTGTGGTCACTGGTCACTGGTCAGTGGTCACTGGTCACAGTCACATGTCGCGGGTCACTGGTCACAAGTCACTGGTCGCTGGTCACAAGTCACTGGTCACTTGTCACTGGTCACTGGTCACTGGTCACTGGTCAATTGTCAATGGTCGCTGGTCACTGGTCACTGGTCATGGGTCACTGGTCACTGGTCACTGGTCACTGGTCACTGGTCACTGGTCACTGGTCACTGGTCAATCGTCACTATCGCTGGTCAATGGTCACTGTCGCTGCTCACTGGTCACTGGTCACTGGTCACTGGTCACTGGTCACTGGTCACTGGTCATTGGTCACTATCGCTGGTCAATGGTCACTGTCGCTGGTCATTGGTCACTGGTCACTGGACACTGGTCACTGTCGCTGGTCACTGGTCACTGGTCACTGGTCAATGGTCACTGCCGCTGGTCACTGGTCACTGGTCACTGCTCACTGGTCACTGGTCACTTGTCAATGGTCACTGTCGCTGGTCAATGGTCACTGTCGCTGGTCACTGGTCACTGGTCACTGGTCACTGGTCACTGGTCATTGGTCACTGGTCACTGGTCACAAGTCACTGGTCACTGGTCACTTGTCACTGGTCGCTGGTCACTGGTCACTGGTCAGTGGTCACTGTCGCTGGTAAATGGTCACTGTCGCTGGTCACTGGTCATTGGTCACTGGTCACTGGACACTGGTCACTGGTCACTGGTCACTGGTCACTGGTCATTGGTCACTGGTCACTGGTCACAAGTCACTGGTCACTGGTCACTTGTCACTGGTCGCTGGTCACTGGTCACTGGTCACTTGTCACTGGTCGCTGGTCACTGGTCACTGGTCAGTGGTCACTGTCGCTGGTAAATGGTCACTGCCGCTGGTCACTGGTCACTGGTCACTGCTCACTGGTCACTGGTCACTTGTCAATGGTCACTGTCACTGGCCAATGGTCACTATCGCTGGTCAATGGTCACTGTCGCTGGTCACTGGTCACTGGTCACTGGTCACTGGTCACTGGTCACTGGTCAAAAGTCACTGGTCACTTGTCACTGGTCAATGGTCACTGCCGCTGGTCACTGCTCACTGGTCAATATTCACTGGTCACTGGTCACTGGTCACTGGTCACTGGTCACTGGTCACTGGTCACTTTCGCTGGTCACTGGTCACTGGTCAATGGTCACTGGCCACTGGTCACTGGTCACTGGTAAATGGTCACTATCGCTGGTCAATGGTCACTGTCGCTGGTCACTGGTCACTGGTCACTGGTCACTGGTCACTGGTCACTGGTCACAAGTCACTGGTCACTTGTCACTGGTCACTGGTCACTGGTCACTGGTCAATGGTCACTGTCGCTGGTCAATGGTCACTGTCGCTGGTCAATGGTCACTGCGCTGGTCATTGGTCACTGGTCACTGGTCACTGGTCAAAAGTCACTGGTCACTTGTCACTGGTCAGTGGTCACTGGTCTCTGGTCACTGGTCACTGGTCACTGGGCACTGGTCACTGGTCACAGGTCAATGGTCACTGGTCACTGGTCACTGGTCACGGGTCACATTTCACGGGTCACTGTTCACTGGTCGCTAGTCACTGGTCACCGGTCACTGGTCACTGGTCACTGGTCACTGTTCACTGGTCACTGGTCACAAGTCACTGGTCACATGTCACTGGTCAGTGGTCACGGGTCACTGGTCACTGGTCTGTGGTCACTGGTCACTGGTCAGTGGTCACTGGTAACAGTCACATGTCGCGGGTCACTGGTCACAAGTCACTGGTCGCTGGTCACAAGTCACTGGTCACTTGTCACTGGTCACTGGTCACTGGTCACTGGTCAATGGTCAATGGTCGCTGGTCACTGGTCACTGGTCATGGGTCACTGGTCACTGGTCACTGGTCACTGGTCACTGGTCACTGGTCACTGGTCAATCGTCACTATCGCTGGTCAATGGTCACTGTCGCTGCTCACTGGTCACTGGTCACTGGTCACTGGTCACTGGTCACTGGTCACTGGTCACTGGTCAATGTGCCCTATCGCTGGTCAATGGTCACTGTCGCTGGTCACTGGTCACTGGTCACTGGTCACTGGTCACTGGTCATTGGTGACTATCGCTGGTCAATGGTCACTGTCGCTGGTCATTGGTCACTGGTCACTGGTCACTGGTCAAAAGTCACTGGTCACTTGTCACTGGTCAGTGGTCACTGGTCTCTGGTCACTGGTCACTGGTCACTGGTCACTGGTCACAGGTCAATGGTCACTGGTCACTGGTCACTGGGCACTGGTCACTGGTCACGGGTCACATGTCACGGGTCACTGTTCACTGTTCACTGGTCGCTAGTCACTGGTCACCGGTCACTGGTCACTGGTCACTGTTCACTGGTCACTGGTCACAAGTCACTGGTCACTTGTCACTGGTCAGTGGTCACTGGTCACTGGTCTGTGGTCACTGGTCACTGGTCACTGGTCACTGGTCACTGGTCACTGGTCACTGGTCACTGGTCACTGGTCATTGGTCACTGGTCACTGGTCACAAGTCACTGGTCACTGGTCACTTGTCACTGGTCGCTGGTCACTGGTCACTGGTCAATGGTCACTGTCGCTGGTAAATGTTCACTGTCGCTGGTCACTGGTCACTGGTCACTGGTCACTGGTCACGGGTCAATGGTCAGTGGTCACTGGTCACTGGTCTGTGGTCACTGGTCACTGGTCACTGGTCACTGGTCACTGGTCACGGGTCACTGGTCATTGGTCACTGGTCACTGGTCACAAGTCACTGGTCACTGGTCACTTGTCACTGGTCACTGGTCACTGGTCACTGGTCAATGGTCACTGTCGCTGGTCAATGGTCACTGTTGCTGGTCAATGGTCATTGCGCTGGTCATTGGTCACTGGTCACTGGTCACTGGTCAAAAGTCACAGGTCACTTGTCACTGGTCAGTGGTCACTGGTCTCTGGTCACTGGTCACTGGTCACTGGTCACTGGTCACTGGTCACAGGTCAATGGTCACTGGTCACTGGTCACTGGTCACTGGTCACTGGTCACTGGTCACTGGTCACTGGTCACTGGTCACGGGTCACATTTCACGGGTCACTGTTCACTGGTCGCTAGTCACTGGTCACCGGTCACTGGTCACTGGTCACTGGTCACTGTTCACTGGTCACTGGTCACAAGTCACTGGTCACATGTCACTGGTCAGTGGTCACTGGTCACTGGTCACTGGTCTGTGGTCACTGGTCACTGGTCACTGGTCACTGGTCACTTGTCACTGGTCACTGGTCACTGGTCACTGGTCAATGGTCACTGTCGCTGGTCAATGGTCACTGTTGCTGGTCAATGGTCATTGCGCTGGTCATTGGTCACTGGTCACTGGTCACTGGTCAAATGTCACTGGTCAGTGGTCACTGGTCTCTGGTCACTGGTCACTGGTCACTGGTCACTGGTCACTGGTCACAGGTCAATGGTCACTGGTCACTGGTCACTGGTCACTGGTCACTGGTCACTGGTCACTGGTCACTGGTCACTGGTCACGGGTCACATTTCACGGGTCACTGTTCACTGGTCGCTAGTCACTGGTCACCGGTCACTGGTCACTGGTCACTGGTCACTGTTCACTGGTCACTGGTCACAAGTCACTGGTCACATGTCACTGGTCAGTGGTCACTGGTCACTGGTCACTGGTCTGTGGTCACTGGTCACTGGTCACTGGTCACTGGTCACTGGTCACTGGTCACTGGTCACTGGTCACTGGTCACTTGTCACTGGTCACTGGTCACTATCGCCGGTCAATGGTCACTGTCGCTGGCCATTGGTCACTGGTAACTGGACACTGGTCACTGGTCACTGGTCACTTGTCACTGGTCACTGGTCACTGGTCAATGGTCACTGTCGCTGGTCACTGGTCACTGGTCACTGGTCACTGGTCACTGGTCCCTGGTCACTGGTCACTGGTCAATGATCACTGTCGCTGGTCACTGGTTACTGGTCACTGGTCACGGGTCACATGTCACTGGTCACTGGTCACTGGTCACTTGCCACTGGTCACTGGTCACGGTCACTGGTCACTGGTCACTGGTCACTGGTCACTGGTCACTATCGCTGGTCAATGGTCACTGTCGCTGGTCATTGGTCACTGGTCACTGGACACTGGTCACTGGTCACTGGTCACTTGTCACTGGTCACTGGTCACTGTCGCTGGTCACTGGTCACTGGTCACTGGTCACTGGTCCCTGGTCACTGGTCACTGGTCAATGATCACTGTCGCTGGTCACTGGTCACTGGTCACTGGTCACTGGTCACGGGTCACATGTCACTGGTCCCTGGTCACTGATCACTTGTCACTGGTCACTGGTCACGGTCACTGGTCACTGGTCACTGGTCACTGGTCACTGGTCACTGGTCACTGGTCAATGTGCCCTATCGCTGGTCAATGGTCACTGTCGCTGGTCACTGGTCACTGGACACTGGTCACTGGTCACTGGTCATTGGTGACTATCGCTGGTCAATGGTCACTGTCGCTGGTCATTGGTCACTGGTCACTGGTCACTGGTCAAAAGTCACTGGTCACTTGTCACTGGTCAGTGGTCACTGGTCTCTGGTCACTGGTCACTGGTCACTGGTCACTGGTCACAGGTCAATGGTCACTGGTCACTGGTCACTGGTCACTGTTCACTGGTCACTGGTCACAAGTCACTGGTCACTGGTCACTGGTCAATGGTCCCTATCGCTGGTCAATGGTCACTGTCGCTGGTCACTGGTCACTGGTCACTGGTCATTGGTGACTATCGCTGGTCAATGGACACTGTCGCTGGTCATTGGTCACTGGTCACTGGTCACTGGTCAAAAGTCACTGGTCACTTGTCACGGGTCACATGTCACGGGTCACTGTTCACTGTTCACTGGTCGCTAGTCACTGGTCACCGGTCACTGGTCACTGGTCACTGTTCACTGGTCACTGGTCACAAGTCACTGGTCACTTGTCACTGGTCAGTGGTCACTGGTCACTGGTCTGTGGTCACTGGTCACTGGTCACTGGTCACTGGTCACTGGTCACTGGTCACTGGTCATTGGTCACTGGTCACTGGTCACAAGTCACTGGTCACTGGTCACTTGTCACTGGTCACTGGTCACTGGTCACTGGTCAATGGTCACTGTCGGTGGTCAATGGTCACTGTCGCTGGTCAATGGTCACTGCGCTGGTCATTGGTCACTGGCCACTGGTCACTGGTCACTGGTCAAAAGTCACTGGTCACTTGTCACTGGTCAGTGGTCACTGGTCTCTGGTCACTGGTCACTGGTCACTGGTCACTGGTCACTGGTCACAGGTCAATAGTCACTGGTCACTGGTCACTGGTCACTGGTCACTGGTCACTGGTCACTGGTCACTGGTCACTGGTCACTGGTCACTGGTCACGGGTCACATTTCACGGGTCACGGTTCACTGGTCGCTAGTCACTGGTCACCGGTCACTGGTCACTGGTCACTGGTCACTGTTCACTGGTCACTGGTCACAAGTCACTGGTCACATGTCACTGGTCAGTGGTCACTGGTCACTGGTCACTGGTCTGTGGTCACTGGTCACTGGTCAGTGGTCACTGGTCACAGTCACATGTCGCGGGTCACTGGTCACAAGTCACTGGTCACTGGTCAAAAGTCACTGGTCACTTGTCACTGGTCAGTGGTCACTGGTCTCTGGTCACTGGTCACTGGTCACTGGTCACTGGTCACTGGTCACAGGTCAATAGTCACTGGTCACTGGTCACTGGTCACTGGTCACTGGTCACTGGTCACTGGTCACTGGTCACTGGTCACTGGTCACTGGTCACGGGTCACATTTCACGGGTCACGGTTCACTGGTCGCTAGTCACTGGTCACCGGTCACTGGTCACTGGTCACTGGTCACTGTTCACTGGTCACTGGTCACAAGTCACTGGTCACATGTCACTGGTCAGTGGTCACTGGTCGCTGGTCACTGGTCACTGGTCATGGGTCACTGGTCACTGGTCACTGGTCACTGGTCACTGGTCACTGGTCACTGGTCACTGGTCAATCGTCACTATCGCTGGTCAATGGTCACTGTCGCTGCTCACTGGTCACTGGTCACTGGTCACTGGTCACTGGTCATTGGTCACTATCGCTGGTCAATGGTCACTGTCGCTGGTCGTTGGTCACTGGTCACTGGACACTGGTCACTGTCGCTGGTCACTGGTCACTGGTCACTGGTCAATGGTCACTGCCGCTGGTCACTGGTCACTGGTCACTGCTCACTGGTCACTGGTCACTTGTCAATGGTCACTGTCGCTGGTCAATGGTCACTGTCGCTGGTCACTGGTCACTGGTCACTGGTCACTGGTCACTGGTCATTGGTCACAAGTCACTGGTCACTGGTCACTTGTCACTGGTCGCTGGTCACAGGTCACTGGTCAGTGGTCACTGTCGCTGGTAAATGGTCATTGTCGCTGGTCACTGGTCACTGGTCACTGGGCACTGGTCACTGGTGACTGGTCACTGGTCATTGGTCACTATCGCTGGTCAATGGTCACTGTCGCTGGTCATTGGTCACTGGTCACTGGACACTGGTCACTGGTCACTTGTCACTGGTCACTGGTCACTGGTCATTGGTGACTATCGCTGGTCAATGGTCACTGTCGCTGGTCACTGGTCACTGGTCACTGGTCAATGGTCCCTATCGCTGGTCAATGGTCACTGTCGCTGGTCACTGGTCACTGGTCACTGGTCACTGGTCAAAAGTCACTGGTCACTTGTCACAGGTCAGTGGTCACTGGTCTCTGGTCACTGGTCACTGTCGCTGGTCACTGGTCACTGGTCACTGGTCAATGGTCCCTATCGCTGATCAATGGTCACTGTCGCTGGTCACTGGTCACTGGTCACTGGTCACTGGTCAAAAGTCACTGGTCACTTGTCACTGGTCAGTGGTCACTGGTCTCTGGTCACTGGTCACTGGTCACTGGTCACTGGTCACTGGTCACTGGTCACTGGTCACTGGTCACTGGTCACGGGTCACATTTCACGGGTCACGGTTCACTGGTCGCTAGTCACTGGTCACCGGTCACTGGTCACTGGTCACTGGTCACTGTTCACTGGTCACTGGTCACAAGTCACTGGTCACATGTCACTGGTCAGTGGTCACTGGTCGCTGGTCACTGGTCACTGGTCATGGGTCACTGGTCACTGGTCACTGGTCACTGGTCACTGGTCACTGGTCACTGGTCACTGGTCAATCGTCACTATCGCTGGTCAATGGTCACTGTCGCTGCTCACTGGTCACTGGTCACTGGTCACTGGTCACTGGTCATTGGTCACTATCGCTGGTCAATGGTCACTGTCGCTGGTCATTGGTCACTGGTCACTGGACACTGGTCACTGTCGCTGGTCACTGGTCACTGGTCACTGGTCAATGGTCACTGCCGCTGGTCACTGGTCACTGGTCACTGCTCACTGGTCACTGGTCACTTGTCAATGGTCACTGTCGCTGGTCAATGGTCACTGTCGCTGGTCACTGGTCACTGGTCACTGGTCACTGGTCACTGGTCATTGGTCACAAGTCACTGGTCACTGGTCACTTGTCACTGGTCGCTGGTCACTGGTCACTGGTCAGTGGTCACTGTCGCTGGTAAATGGTCACTGTCGCTGGTCACTGGTCACTGGTCACTGGGCACTGGTCACTGGTGACTGGTCACTGGTCATTGGTCACTATCGCTGGTCAATGGTCACTGTCGCTGGTCATTGGTCACTGGTCACTGGACACTGGTCACTGGTCACTTGTCACTGGTCACTGGTCACTGGTCATTGGTGACTATCGCTGGTCAATGGTCACTGTCGCTGGTCACTGGTCACTGGTCACTGGTCAATGGTCCCTATCGCTGGTCAATGGTCACTGTCGCTGGTCACTGGTCACTGGTCACTGGTCACTGGTCAAAAGTCACTGGTCACTTGTCACAGGTCAGTGGTCACTGGTCTCTGGTCACTGGTCACTGTCGCTGGTCACTGGTCACTGGTCACTGGTCAATGGTCCCTATCGCTGATCAATGGTCACTGTCGCTGGTCACTGGTCACTGGTCACTGGTCACTGGTCAAAAGTCACTGGTCACTTGTCACTGGTCAGTGGTCACTGGTCTCTGGTCACTGGTCACTGGTCACTGGTCACAGGTCAATGGTCACTGGTCACTGGTCACTGGTCCCTGGTCACTGGTCACTGGTCAATGATCACTGTCGCTGGTCACTGGTCACTGGTCACTGGTCACTGGTCACTGGTCACGGGTCACATGTCACTGGTCACTGGTCACTGGTCACTGGTCACTGGTCACTGGTCACTGGTCAATGGTCCCTATCGCTGGTCAATGGTCACTGTCGCTGGTCACTGGTCACTGGTCACTGGTCACTGGTCACTGGTCAAAAGTCACTGGTCACTTGTCACTGGTCAATGGTCACTGCCGCTGGTCACTGCTCACTGGTCAATATTCACTGGTCACTGGTCACTGGTCACTGGTAACTGGTCACTGGTCACTGGTCACTGGTCACTTTCGCTGGTCACTGGTCACTGGTCAATGGTCACTGGCCACTGGTCACTGGTCACTGGTCAATGGTCACTGTCGCTGGTCAATGGTCACTGTCGCTGGTCACTGGTCACTGGTCACTGGTCACTGGTCACTGGTCACTGGTCACAAGTCACTGGTCACTTGTCACTGGTCACTGGTCACTGGTCACTGGTCAATGGTCACTGTCGCTGGTCAATGGTCACTGTCGCTGGTCACTGGTCACTGGTCACTGGTCACTGGTCATTGGTCACTGGTCACTGGTCACAAGTCACTGGTCACTGGTCACTGGTCACTGGTCACTGGTCAATGGTCCCTATCGCTGGTCAATGGTCACTGTCGCTGGTCACTGGTCACTGGTCACTGGTCACTGGTCACTGGTCATTGGTGACTATCGCTGGTCAATGGTCACTGTCGCTGGTCATTGGTCACTGGTCACTGGTCACTGGTCAAAAGTCACTGGTCACTTGTCACGGGTCACATGTCACGGGTCACATGTCACGGGTCACTGTTCACTGTTCACTGGTCGCTAGTCACTGGTCACCGGTCACTGGTCACTGGTCACTGTTCACTGGTCACTGGTCACAAGTCACTGGTCACTTGTCACTGGTCAGTGGTCACTGGTCACTGGTCTGTGGTCACTGGTCACTGGTCACTGGTCACTGGTCACTGGTCACTGGTCACTGGTCACTGGTCATTGGTCACTGGTCACTGGTCACAAGTCACTGGTCACTGGTCACAGGTCAATGGTCACTGGTCACTGGTCACTGGTCACTGGTCACAAGTCACTGGTCACTGGTCACTTGTCACTGGTCGCTGGTCACTGGTCACTGGTCACTTGTCACTGGTCGCTGGTCACTGGTCACTGGTCAGTGGTCACTGTCGCTGGTAAATGGTCACTGCCGCTGGTCACTGGTCACTGGTCACTGCTCACTGGTCACTGGTCACTTGTCAATGGTCACTGTCACTGGCCAATGGTCACTATCGCTGGTCAATGGTCACTGGTCACGGGTCACATTTCACGGGTCACTGTTCACTGGTCGCTAGTCACTGGTCACCGGTCACTGGTCACTGGTCACTGGTCACTGTTCACTGGTCACTGGTCACAAGTCACTGGTCACATGTCACTGGTCAGTGGTCACTGGTCACTGGTCACTGGTCTGTGGTCACTGGTCACTGGTCACTGGTCACTGGTCACTGGTCACTGGTCACTGGTCACTTGTCACTGGTCACTGGTCACTATCGCTGGTCAATGGTCACTGTCGCTGGCCATTGGTCACTGGTAACTGGACACTGGTCACTGGTCACTGGTCACTTGTCACTGGTCACTGGTCACTGGTCAATGGTCACTGTCGCTGGTCACTGGTCACTGGTCACTGGTCACTGGTCACTGGTCCCTGGTCACTGGTCACTGGTCAATGATCACTGTCGCTGGTCACTGGTTACTGGTCACTGGTCACGGGTCACATGTCACTGGTCACTGGTCACTGGTCACTTGTCACTGGTCACTGGTCACGGTCACTGGTCACTGGTCACTGGTCACTGGTCACTGGTCACTGGTCACTGGTCACTGGTCACTGGTCACTGGTCAATGGTCCCTATCGCTGGTCAATGGTCACTGCCGCTGGTCACTGGTCACTGGTCACTGGTCACTGGTCACTGGTCATTGGTGACTATCGCTGGTCAATGGTCACTGTCGCTGGTCATTGGTCACTGGTCACTGGTCACTGGTCAAAAGTCACTGGTCACTTGTCACTGGTCAGTGGTCACTGGTCTCTGGTCACTGGTCACTGGTCACTGGTCACTGGTCACAGGTCAATGGTCACTGGTCACTGGTCACTGGGCACTGGTCACTGGTCACGGGTCACATGTCACGGGTCACTGTTCACTGTTCACTGGTCGCTAGTCACTGGTCACCGGTCACTGGTCACTGGTCACTGTTCACTGGTCACTGGTCACAAGTCACTGGTCACTTGTCACTGGTCACTGGTCACTGGTCACTGGTCAATGGTCACTTTCGCTGGTCAATGGTCACTGTCGCTGGTCAACGGTCACTGCGCTGGTCATTGGTCACTGGTCACTGGACACTGGTCACTGGTCACTGGTCACTGGTCACTGGTCAATGTGCCCTATCGCTGGTCAATGGTCACTGTCGCTGGTCACTGGTCACTGGTCACTGGTCACTGGTCACTGGTCATTGGTGACTATCGCTGGTCAATGGTCACTGTCGCTGGTCATTGGTCACTGGTCACTGGTCACTGGTCAAAAGTCACTGGTCACTTGTCACTGGTCAGTGGTCACTGGTCTCTGGTCACTGGTCACTGGTCACTGGTCACTGGTCACAGGTCAATGGTCACTGGTCACTGGTCACTGGGCACTGGTCACTGGTCACGGGTCACATGTCACGGGTCACTGTTCACTGTTCACTGGTCGCTAGTCACTGGTCACCGGTCACTGGTCACTGGTCACTGTTCACTGGTCACTGGTCACAAGTCACTGGTCACTTGTCACTGGTCAGTGGTCACTGGTCACTGGTCTGTGGTCACTGGTCACTGGTCACTGGTCACTGGTCACTGGTCACTGGTCACTGGTCACTGGTCACTGGTCATTGGTCACTGGTCACTGGTCACAAGTCACTGGTCACTGGTCACTTGTCACTGGTCGCTGGTCACTGGTCACTGGTCAATGGTCACTGTCGCTGGTAAATGTTCACTGTCGCTGGTCACTGGTCACTGGTCACTGGTCACTGGTCACGGGTCAATGGTCAGTGGTCACTGGTCACTGGTCTGTGGTCACTGGTCACTGGTCACTGGTCACTGGTCACTGGTCACGGGTCACTGGTCATTGGTCACTGGTCACTGGTCACAAGTCACTGGTCACTGGTCACTTGTCACTGGTCACTGGTCACTGGTCACTGGTCAATGGTCACTGTCGCTGGTCAATGGTCACTGTTGCTGGTCAATGGTCATTGCGCTGGTCATTGGTCACTGGTCACTGGTCACTGGTCAAAAGTCACAGGTCACTTGTCACTGGTCAGTGGTCACTGGTCTCTGGTCACTGGTCACTGGTCACTGGTCACTGGTCACTGGTCACAGGTCAATGGTCACTGGTCACTGGTCACTGGTCACTGGTCACTGGTCACTGGTCACTGGTCACTGGTCACTGGTCACGGGTCACATTTCACGGGTCACTGTTCACTGGTCGCTAGTCACTGGTCACCGGTCACTGGTCACTGGTCACTGGTCACTGTTCACTGGTCACTGGTCACAAGTCACTGGTCACATGTCACTGGTCAGTGGTCACTGGTCACTGGTCACTGGTCTGTGGTCACTGGTCACTGGTCACTGGTCACTGGTCACTTGTCACTGGTCACTGGTCACTGGTCACTGGTCAATGGTCACTGTCGCTGGTCAATGGTCACTGTTGCTGGTCAATGGTCATTGCGCTGGTCATTGGTCACTGGTCACTGGTCACTGGTCAAATGTCACTGGTCAGTGGTCACTGGTCTCTGGTCACTGGTCACTGGTCACTGGTCACTGGTCACTGGTCACAGGTCAATGGTCACTGGTCACTGGTCACTGGTCACTGGTCACTGGTCACTGGTCACTGGTCACTGGTCACTGGTCACGGGTCACATTTCACGGGTCACTGTTCACTGGTCGCTAGTCACTGGTCACCGGTCACTGGTCACTGGTCACTGGTCACTGTTCACTGGTCACTGGTCACAAGTCACTGGTCACATGTCACTGGTCAGTGGTCACTGGTCACTGGTCACTGGTCTGTGGTCACTGGTCACTGGTCACTGGTCACTGGTCACTGGTCACTGGTCACTGGTCACTGGTCACTGGTCACTTGTCACTGGTCACTGGTCACTATCGCCGGTCAATGGTCACTGTCGCTGGCCATTGGTCACTGGTAACTGGACACTGGTCACTGGTCACTGGTCACTTGTCACTGGTCACTGGTCACTGGTCAATGGTCACTGTCGCTGGTCACTGGTCACTGGTCACTGGTCACTGGTCACTGGTCCCTGGTCACTGGTCACTGGTCAATGATCACTGTCGCTGGTCACTGGTTACTGGTCACTGGTCACGGGTCACATGTCACTGGTCACTGGTCACTGGTCACTTGCCACTGGTCACTGGTCACGGTCACTGGTCACTGGTCACTGGTCACTGGTCACTGGTCACTATCGCTGGTCAATGGTCACTGTCGCTGGTCATTGGTCACTGGTCACTGGACACTGGTCACTGGTCACTGGTCACTTGTCACTGGTCACTGGTCACTGTCGCTGGTCACTGGTCACTGGTCACTGGTCACTGGTCCCTGGTCACTGGTCACTGGTCAATGATCACTGTCGCTGGTCACTGGTCACTGGTCACTGGTCACTGGTCACGGGTCACATGTCACTGGTCCCTGGTCACTGATCACTTGTCACTGGTCACTGGTCACGGTCACTGGTCACTGGTCACTGGTCACTGGTCACTGGTCACTGGTCACTGGTCAATGTGCCCTATCGCTGGTCAATGGTCACTGTCGCTGGTCACTGGTCACTGGACACTGGTCACTGGTCACTGGTCATTGGTGACTATCGCTGGTCAATGGTCACTGTCGCTGGTCATTGGTCACTGGTCACTGGTCACTGGTCAAAAGTCACTGGTCACTTGTCACTGGTCAGTGGTCACTGGTCTCTGGTCACTGGTCACTGGTCACTGGTCACTGGTCACAGGTCAATGGTCACTGGTCACTGGTCACTGGTCACTGTTCACTGGTCACTGGTCACAAGTCACTGGTCACTGGTCACTGGTCAATGGTCCCTATCGCTGGTCAATGGTCACTGTCGCTGGTCACTGGTCACTGGTCACTGGTCATTGGTGACTATCGCTGGTCAATGGACACTGTCGCTGGTCATTGGTCACTGGTCACTGGTCACTGGTCAAAAGTCACTGGTCACTTGTCACGGGTCACATGTCACGGGTCACTGTTCACTGTTCACTGGTCGCTAGTCACTGGTCACCGGTCACTGGTCACTGGTCACTGTTCACTGGTCACTGGTCACAAGTCACTGGTCACTTGTCACTGGTCAGTGGTCACTGGTCACTGGTCTGTGGTCACTGGTCACTGGTCACTGGTCACTGGTCACTGGTCACTGGTCACTGGTCATTGGTCACTGGTCACTGGTCACAAGTCACTGGTCACTGGTCACTTGTCACTGGTCACTGGTCACTGGTCACTGGTCAATGGTCACTGTCGGTGGTCAATGGTCACTGTCGCTGGTCAATGGTCACTGCGCTGGTCATTGGTCACTGGCCACTGGTCACTGGTCACTGGTCAAAAGTCACTGGTCACTTGTCACTGGTCAGTGGTCACTGGTCTCTGGTCACTGGTCACTGGTCACTGGTCACTGGTCACTGGTCACAGGTCAATAGTCACTGGTCACTGGTCACTGGTCACTGGTCACTGGTCACTGGTCACTGGTCACTGGTCACTGGTCACTGGTCACTGGTCACGGGTCACATTTCACGGGTCACGGTTCACTGGTCGCTAGTCACTGGTCACCGGTCACTGGTCACTGGTCACTGGTCACTGTTCACTGGTCACTGGTCACAAGTCACTGGTCACATGTCACTGGTCAGTGGTCACTGGTCACTGGTCACTGGTCTGTGGTCACTGGTCACTGGTCAGTGGTCACTGGTCACAGTCACATGTCGCGGGTCACTGGTCACAAGTCACTGGTCACTGGTCAAAAGTCACTGGTCACTTGTCACTGGTCAGTGGTCACTGGTCTCTGGTCACTGGTCACTGGTCACTGGTCACTGGTCACTGGTCACAGGTCAATAGTCACTGGTCACTGGTCACTGGTCACTGGTCACTGGTCACTGGTCACTGGTCACTGGTCACTGGTCACTGGTCACTGGTCACGGGTCACATTTCACGGGTCACGGTTCACTGGTCGCTAGTCACTGGTCACCGGTCACTGGTCACTGGTCACTGGTCACTGTTCACTGGTCACTGGTCACAAGTCACTGGTCACATGTCACTGGTCAGTGGTCACTGGTCGCTGGTCACTGGTCACTGGTCATGGGTCACTGGTCACTGGTCACTGGTCACTGGTCACTGGTCACTGGTCACTGGTCACTGGTCAATCGTCACTATCGCTGGTCAATGGTCACTGTCGCTGCTCACTGGTCACTGGTCACTGGTCACTGGTCACTGGTCATTGGTCACTATCGCTGGTCAATGGTCACTGTCGCTGGTCGTTGGTCACTGGTCACTGGACACTGGTCACTGTCGCTGGTCACTGGTCACTGGTCACTGGTCAATGGTCACTGCCGCTGGTCACTGGTCACTGGTCACTGCTCACTGGTCACTGGTCACTTGTCAATGGTCACTGTCGCTGGTCAATGGTCACTGTCGCTGGTCACTGGTCACTGGTCACTGGTCACTGGTCACTGGTCATTGGTCACAAGTCACTGGTCACTGGTCACTTGTCACTGGTCGCTGGTCACAGGTCACTGGTCAGTGGTCACTGTCGCTGGTAAATGGTCATTGTCGCTGGTCACTGGTCACTGGTCACTGGGCACTGGTCACTGGTGACTGGTCACTGGTCATTGGTCACTATCGCTGGTCAATGGTCACTGTCGCTGGTCATTGGTCACTGGTCACTGGACACTGGTCACTGGTCACTTGTCACTGGTCACTGGTCACTGGTCATTGGTGACTATCGCTGGTCAATGGTCACTGTCGCTGGTCACTGGTCACTGGTCACTGGTCAATGGTCCCTATCGCTGGTCAATGGTCACTGTCGCTGGTCACTGGTCACTGGTCACTGGTCACTGGTCAAAAGTCACTGGTCACTTGTCACAGGTCAGTGGTCACTGGTCTCTGGTCACTGGTCACTGTCGCTGGTCACTGGTCACTGGTCACTGGTCAATGGTCCCTATCGCTGATCAATGGTCACTGTCGCTGGTCACTGGTCACTGGTCACTGGTCACTGGTCAAAAGTCACTGGTCACTTGTCACTGGTCAGTGGTCACTGGTCTCTGGTCACTGGTCACTGGTCACTGGTCACTGGTCACTGGTCACTGGTCACTGGTCACTGGTCACTGGTCACGGGTCACATTTCACGGGTCACGGTTCACTGGTCGCTAGTCACTGGTCACCGGTCACTGGTCACTGGTCACTGGTCACTGTTCACTGGTCACTGGTCACAAGTCACTGGTCACATGTCACTGGTCAGTGGTCACTGGTCGCTGGTCACTGGTCACTGGTCATGGGTCACTGGTCACTGGTCACTGGTCACTGGTCACTGGTCACTGGTCACTGGTCACTGGTCAATCGTCACTATCGCTGGTCAATGGTCACTGTCGCTGCTCACTGGTCACTGGTCACTGGTCACTGGTCACTGGTCATTGGTCACTATCGCTGGTCAATGGTCACTGTCGCTGGTCATTGGTCACTGGTCACTGGACACTGGTCACTGTCGCTGGTCACTGGTCACTGGTCACTGGTCAATGGTCACTGCCGCTGGTCACTGGTCACTGGTCACTGCTCACTGGTCACTGGTCACTTGTCAATGGTCACTGTCGCTGGTCAATGGTCACTGTCGCTGGTCACTGGTCACTGGTCACTGGTCACTGGTCACTGGTCATTGGTCACAAGTCACTGGTCACTGGTCACTTGTCACTGGTCGCTGGTCACTGGTCACTGGTCAGTGGTCACTGTCGCTGGTAAATGGTCACTGTCGCTGGTCACTGGTCACTGGTCACTGGGCACTGGTCACTGGTGACTGGTCACTGGTCATTGGTCACTATCGCTGGTCAATGGTCACTGTCGCTGGTCATTGGTCACTGGTCACTGGACACTGGTCACTGGTCACTTGTCACTGGTCACTGGTCACTGGTCATTGGTGACTATCGCTGGTCAATGGTCACTGTCGCTGGTCACTGGTCACTGGTCACTGGTCAATGGTCCCTATCGCTGGTCAATGGTCACTGTCGCTGGTCACTGGTCACTGGTCACTGGTCACTGGTCAAAAGTCACTGGTCACTTGTCACAGGTCAGTGGTCACTGGTCTCTGGTCACTGGTCACTGTCGCTGGTCACTGGTCACTGGTCACTGGTCAATGGTCCCTATCGCTGATCAATGGTCACTGTCGCTGGTCACTGGTCACTGGTCACTGGTCACTGGTCAAAAGTCACTGGTCACTTGTCACTGGTCAGTGGTCACTGGTCTCTGGTCACTGGTCACTGGTCACTGGTCACAGGTCAATGGTCACTGGTCACTGGTCACTGGTCCCTGGTCACTGGTCACTGGTCAATGATCACTGTCGCTGGTCACTGGTCACTGGTCACTGGTCACTGGTCACTGGTCACGGGTCACATGTCACTGGTCACTGGTCACTGGTCACTGGTCACTGGTCACTGGTCACTGGTCAATGGTCCCTATCGCTGGTCAATGGTCACTGTCGCTGGTCACTGGTCACTGGTCACTGGTCACTGGTCACTGGTCAAAAGTCACTGGTCACTTGTCACTGGTCAATGGTCACTGCCGCTGGTCACTGCTCACTGGTCAATATTCACTGGTCACTGGTCACTGGTCACTGGTAACTGGTCACTGGTCACTGGTCACTGGTCACTTTCGCTGGTCACTGGTCACTGGTCAATGGTCACTGGCCACTGGTCACTGGTCACTGGTCAATGGTCACTGTCGCTGGTCAATGGTCACTGTCGCTGGTCACTGGTCACTGGTCACTGGTCACTGGTCACTGGTCACTGGTCACAAGTCACTGGTCACTTGTCACTGGTCACTGGTCACTGGTCACTGGTCAATGGTCACTGTCGCTGGTCAATGGTCACTGTCGCTGGTCACTGGTCACTGGTCACTGGTCACTGGTCATTGGTCACTGGTCACTGGTCACAAGTCACTGGTCACTGGTCACTGGTCACTGGTCACTGGTCAATGGTCCCTATCGCTGGTCAATGGTCACTGTCGCTGGTCACTGGTCACTGGTCACTGGTCACTGGTCACTGGTCATTGGTGACTATCGCTGGTCAATGGTCACTGTCGCTGGTCATTGGTCACTGGTCACTGGTCACTGGTCAAAAGTCACTGGTCACTTGTCACGGGTCACATGTCACGGGTCACATGTCACGGGTCACTGTTCACTGTTCACTGGTCGCTAGTCACTGGTCACCGGTCACTGGTCACTGGTCACTGTTCACTGGTCACTGGTCACAAGTCACTGGTCACTTGTCACTGGTCAGTGGTCACTGGTCACTGGTCTGTGGTCACTGGTCACTGGTCACTGGTCACTGGTCACTGGTCACTGGTCACTGGTCACTGGTCATTGGTCACTGGTCACTGGTCACAAGTCACTGGTCACTGGTCACAGGTCAATGGTCACTGGTCACTGGTCACTGGTCACTGGTCACAAGTCACTGGTCACTGGTCACTTGTCACTGGTCGCTGGTCACTGGTCACTGGTCACTTGTCACTGGTCGCTGGTCACTGGTCACTGGTCAGTGGTCACTGTCGCTGGTAAATGGTCACTGCCGCTGGTCACTGGTCACTGGTCACTGCTCACTGGTCACTGGTCACTTGTCAATGGTCACTGTCACTGGCCAATGGTCACTATCGCTGGTCAATGGTCACTGGTCACGGGTCACATTTCACGGGTCACTGTTCACTGGTCGCTAGTCACTGGTCACCGGTCACTGGTCACTGGTCACTGGTCACTGTTCACTGGTCACTGGTCACAAGTCACTGGTCACATGTCACTGGTCAGTGGTCACTGGTCACTGGTCACTGGTCTGTGGTCACTGGTCACTGGTCACTGGTCACTGGTCACTGGTCACTGGTCACTGGTCACTTGTCACTGGTCACTGGTCACTATCGCTGGTCAATGGTCACTGTCGCTGGCCATTGGTCACTGGTAACTGGACACTGGTCACTGGTCACTGGTCACTTGTCACTGGTCACTGGTCACTGGTCAATGGTCACTGTCGCTGGTCACTGGTCACTGGTCACTGGTCACTGGTCACTGGTCCCTGGTCACTGGTCACTGGTCAATGATCACTGTCGCTGGTCACTGGTTACTGGTCACTGGTCACGGGTCACATGTCACTGGTCACTGGTCACTGGTCACTTGTCACTGGTCACTGGTCACGGTCACTGGTCACTGGTCACTGGTCACTGGTCACTGGTCACTGGTCACTGGTCACTGGTCACTGGTCACTGGTCAATGGTCCCTATCGCTGGTCAATGGTCACTGCCGCTGGTCACTGGTCACTGGTCACTGGTCACTGGTCACTGGTCATTGGTGACTATCGCTGGTCAATGGTCACTGTCGCTGGTCATTGGTCACTGGTCACTGGTCACTGGTCAAAAGTCACTGGTCACTTGTCACTGGTCAGTGGTCACTGGTCTCTGGTCACTGGTCACTGGTCACTGGTCACTGGTCACAGGTCAATGGTCACTGGTCACTGGTCACTGGGCACTGGTCACTGGTCACGGGTCACATGTCACGGGTCACTGTTCACTGTTCACTGGTCGCTAGTCACTGGTCACCGGTCACTGGTCACTGGTCACTGTTCACTGGTCACTGGTCACAAGTCACTGGTCACTTGTCACTGGTCACTGGTCACTGGTCACTGGTCAATGGTCACTTTCGCTGGTCAATGGTCACTGTCGCTGGTCAACGGTCACTGCGCTGGTCATTGGTCACTGGTCACTGGACACTGGTCACTGGTCACTGGTCACAAGTCACTGGTCACTGGTCACTTGTCACTGGTCGCTGGTCACTGGTCACTTGTCACTGGTCGCTGGTCACTGGTCACTGGTCAGTGGTCACTGTCGCTGGTAAATGGTCACTGCCGCTGGTCACTGGTCACTGGTCACTGCTCACTGGTCACTGGTCACTTGTCAATGGTCACTGTCACTGGCCAATGGTCACTGTCGCTGGTCAATGGTCACTGTCGCTGGTCACTGGTCACTGGTCACTGGTCACTGGTCACTGGTCACTGGTCACTGGTCACTGGTCACGGGTCACATGTCACTGGTAACTGGTCACTGGTCACTGGTCACTGGTCACTGGTCACTATCGCTGGTCAATGGTCACTGTCGCTGGTCACTGGTCACTGGTCACTGTTCACTGGTCACTGGTCACTGGTCACTGGTCATTGGTCACTATCGCTGGTCAATGGTCACTGTCGCTGGTCATTGGACACTGGTCACTGGTCACTGGTCACTTGTCACTGGTCACTGGTCACTGGTCACTGGTCAATGGTCACTGTCGCTGGTCACTGGTCACTGGTCACTGGTCAATGGTCACTGCCGCTGGTCACTGGTCACTGGTCACTGCTCACTGGTCACTGGTCACTTGTCAATGGTCACTGTCGCTGGTCAATGGTCACTGTCGCTGGTCACTGGTCACTGGTCACTGGTCAATGGTCACTGGTCATTGGTCACTGGTCACTGGTCACAAGTCACTGGTCACTGGTCACTTGACACTGGTCGCTGGTCACTGGTCACTGGTCAGTGGTCACTGTCGCTGGTAAATGGTCACTGTCGCTGGTCACTGGTCACTGGTCACTGGTCACTGGTCACTGGTCACTGGTAAATGGTCCCTATCGCTGGTCAATGGTCATTGTCGCTGGTCACTGGTCATTGGTGACTATCGCTGGTCAATGGTCACTGTCGCTGGTCACTGGTCACTGGTCACTGGTCACTGGTCACTGGTCATTGGTCACTGGTCACTGGTCACAAGTCACTGGTCACTGGTCACTTGTCACTGGTCGCTGGTCACTGGTCACTGGTCACTTGTCACTGGTCGCTGGTCACTGGTCACTGGTCAGTGGTCACTGTCGCTGGTAAATGGTCACTGCCGCTGGTCACTGGTCACTGGTCACTGCTCACTGGTCACTGGTCACTTGTCAATGGTCACTGTCACTGGCCAATGGTCACTGTCGCTGGTCAATGGTCACTGTCGCTGGTCACTGGTCACTGGTCACTGGTCACTGGTCACTGGTCATTGGTCACTGGTCACTGGTCACAAGTCACTGGTCACTGGTCACTTGTCACTGGTCGATGGTCACTGGTCACTGGTCAATGGTCACTGTCGCTGGTAAATGTTCACTGTCGCTGGTCACTGGTCACTGGTCACTGTCGCTGGTCACTGGTCACTGGTCACTGGTCACTGGTCACTGGTCACTGGTCACTGGTCAATGGTCCCTATCGCTGGTCAATGGTCACTGTCGCTGGTCACTGGTCACTGGTCACTGCTCACTGGTCACTGGTCACTTGTCAATGGTCACTGTCACTGGCCAATGGTCACTATCGCTGGTCAATGGTCACTGTCGCTGGTCACTGGTCACTGGTCACTGGTCACTGGTCATTGGTCACTGGTCACTGGTCACAAGTCACTGGTCACTGGTCACTTGTCACTGGTCGATGGTCACTGGTCACTGGTCAATGGTCACTGTCGCTGGTAAATGTTCACTGTCGCTGGTCACTGGTCACTGGTCACTGTCGCTGGTCACTGGTCACTGGTCACTGGTCACTGGTCACTGGTCAATGGTCCCTATCGCTGGTCAATGGTCACTGTCGCTGGTCACTGGTCACTGGTCACTGGTTACTGGTCACTGGTCAAAAGTCACTGGTCACTTGTCACTGGTCAATGGTCACTGCCGCTGGTCACTGCTCACTGGTCAATATTCACTGGTCACTGGTCACTGGTCACTGGTCACTGGTCACTGGTCACTGTTCACTGGTCGCTAGTCACTGGTCACCGGTCACTGGTCACTGGTCACTGGTCACTGTTCACTGGTCACTGGTCACAAGTCACTGGTCACATGTCACTGGTCAGTGGTCACGGGTCACTGGTCACTGGTCTGTGGTCACTGGTCACTGGTCAGTGGTCACTGGTAACAGTCACATGTCGCGGGTCACTGGTCACAAGTCACTGGTCGCTGGTCACAAGTCACTGGTCACTTGTCACTGGTCACTGGTCACTGGTCACTGGTCAATGGTCAATGGTCGCTGGTCACTGGTCACTGGTCATGGGTCACTGGTCACTGGTCACTGGTCACTGGTCACTGGTCACTGGTCAATGGTCACTATCGCTGGTCAATGGTCACTGTCGCTGCTCACTGGTCACTGGTCACTGGTCACTGGTCACTGGTCACTGGTCACTGGTCACTGGTCAATGTGCCCTATCGCTGGTCAATGGTCACTGTCGCTGGTCACTGGTCACTGGACACTGGTCACTGGTCACTGGTCATTGGTGACTATCGCTGGTCAATGGTCACTGTCGCTGGTCATTGGTCACTGGTCACTGGTCACTGGTCAAAAGTCACTGGTCACTTGTCACTGGTCAGTGGTCACTGGTCTCTGGTCACTGGTCACTGGTCACTGGTCACTGGTCACAGGTCAATGGTCACTGGTCACTGGTCACTGGTCACTGTTCACTGGTCACTGGTCACAAGTCACTGGTCACTGGTCACTGGTCAATGGTCCCTATCGCTGGTCAATGGTCACTGTCGCTGGTCACTGGTCACTGGTCACTGGTCATTGGTGACTATCGCTGGTCAATGGACACTGTCGCTGGTCATTGGTCACTGGTCACTGTTCACTGGTCAAAAGTCACTGGTCACTTGTCACGGGTCACATGTCACGGGTCACTGTTCACTGTTCACTGGTCGCTAGTCACTGGTCACCGGTCACTGGTCACTGGTCACTGTTCACTGGTCACTGGTCACAAGTCACTGGTCACTTGTCACTGGTCAGTGGTCACTGGTCACTGGTCTGTGGTCACTGGTCACTGGTCACTGGTCACTGGTCACTGGTCACTGGTCACTGGTCATTGGTCACTGGTCACTGGTCACAAGTCACTGGTCACTGGTCACTTGTCACTGGTCACTGGTCAATGGTCACTGTCGCTGGTCAATGGTCACTGTCGCTGGTCAATGGTCACTGCGCTGGTCATTGGTCACTGGCCACTGGTCACTGGTCACTGGTCAAAAGTCACTGGTCACTTGTCACTGGTCAGTGGTCACTGGTCTCTGGTCACTGGTCACTGGTCACAAGTCACTGGTCACATGTCACTGGTCAGTGGTCACTGGTCACTGGTCACTGGTCTGTGGTCACTGGTCACTGGTCAGTGGTCACTGGTCACAGTCACATGTCGCGGGTCACTGGTCACAAGTCACTGGTCGCTGGTCACAAGTCACTGGTCACTTGTCACTGGTCACTGGTCACTGGTCACTGGTCAATTGTCAATGGTCGCTGGTCACTGGTCACTGGTCATGGGTCACTGGTCACTGGTCACTGGTCACTGGTCACTGGTCACTGGTCACTGGTCACTGGTCAATCGTCACTGCCGCTGGTCACTGCTCACTGTCGCTGGTCACTGGTCACTGGTCACTGGTCACTGGTCACTGGTCATTGGTCACTGGTCACTGGTCACAAGTCACTGGTCACTGGTCACTTGTCACTGGTCGCTGGTCACTGGTCACTGGTCAGTGGTCACTGTCGCTGGTAAATGGTCACTGTCGCTGGTCACTGGTCATTGGTCACTGGTCACTGGACACTGGTCACTGGTCACTGGTCACTTGTCACTGGTCACTGGTCACTGGTCACTGGTCAATGGTCACTGTCGCTGGTCACTGGTCACTGGTCACTGGTCAATGTTCACTGCCGCTGGTCACTGGTCACTTGTCAATGGTCACTGTCACTGGTCAATGGTCACTGTCGCTGGTTACTGGTCACTGGTCACTGGTCAATGGTCACTGCCGCTGGTCACTGGTCACTGGTCACTGGTCACTTGTCAATGGTCACTGTCGCTGGTCAATGGTCACTGTCGCTGGTCACTGGTCACTGGTCACTGGTCACTGGTCACTGGTCATTGGTCACTGGTCACTGGTCACAAGTCACTGGTCACTGGTCACTTGTCACTGGTCACTGGTCACTGGTCACTGGTCATTGGTCACTATCGCTGGTCAATGGTCACTGTCGCTGGTCATTGGTCACTGGTCACTGGACACTGGTCACTGGTCACTGGTCACTTGTCACTGGTCACTGGTCACTGGTCAATGGTCACTGCCGCTGGTCACTGGTCACTGGTCCCTGGTCACTGGTCACTGGTCAATGATCACTGTCGCTGGTCACTGGTCACTGGTCACGGGTCACATGTCACTGGTCACTGGTCACTTGTCACTGGTCACTGGTCACTGGTCACTGGTCACTAGTCACTATCGCTGGTCAATGGTCACTGTCGCTGGTCACTGGTCACTGGTCACTGTTCACTGGTCACTGGTCACTGGTCACTGGTCATTGGTCACTATCGCTGGTCAATGGTCACTGTCGCTGGTCATTGGTCACTGGTCACTGGACACTGGTCACTGGTCACTGGTCACTTGTCACTGGTCACTGGTCACTGGTCACTGGTCAATGGTCACTGTCGCTGGTCACTGGTCACTGGTCACTGGTCAATGGTCACTGCCGCTGGTCACTGGTCACTGGTCACTGGTCACTTGTCAATGGTCACTGTCGCTGGTCAATGGTCACTGTCGCTGGTCACTGGTCACTGGTCACTGGTCACTGGTCACTGGTCATTGGTCACTGGTCACTGGTCACAAGTCACTGGTCACTGGTCACTTGTCACTGGTCGCTGGTCACTGGTCACTGGTCAGTGGTCACTGTCGGTGGTAAATGGTCACTGTCGCTGGTCACTGGTCACTGGTCACTGGTCACTGGTCACTGGTCACTGGTCACTGGTAAATGGTCCCTATCGCTGGTCAATGGTCATTGTCGCTGGTCACTGGTTTTTGGTGACTATCGCTGGTCAATGGTCACTGTCGCTGGTCACTGGTCACTGGTCACTGGTCACTGGTCACTGGTCATTGGTCACTGGTCACTGGTCACAAGTCACTGGTCACTGGTCACTTGTCACTGGTCGCTGGTCACTGGTCACTGGTCACTTGTCACTGGTCGCTGGTCACTGGTCACTGGTCAGTGGTCACTGTCGCTGGTAAATGGTCACTGCCGCTGGTCACTGGTCACTGGTCACTGCTCACTGGTCACTGGTCACTTGTCAATGGTCACTGTCACTGGCCAATGGTCACTATCGCTGGTCAATGGTCACTGTCGCTGGTCACTGGTCACTGGTCACTGGTCACTGGTCACTGGTCATTGGTCACTGGTCACTGGTCACAAGTCACTGGTCACTGGTCACTTGTCACTGGTCGATGGTCACTGGTCACTGGTCAATGGTCACTGTCGCTGGTAAATGTTCACTGTCGCTGGTCACTGGTCACTGGTCACTGTCGCTGGTCACTGGTCACTGGTCACTGGTCACTGGTCAATGGTCCCTATCGCTGGTCAATGGTCACTGTCGCTGGTCACTGGTCACTGGTCACTGGTCACTGGTCACTGGTCAAAAGTCACTGGTCACTTGTCACTGGTCAATGGTCACTGCCGCTGGTCACTGCTCACTGGTCAATATTCACTGGTCACTGGTCACTGGTCACTGGTCACTGGTCACTGGTCACTGGTCACTTTCGCTGGTCACTGGTCACTGGTCAATGGTCACTGGCCACTGGTCACTGGTCACTGGTCAATGGTCACTATCGCTGGTCAATGGTCACTATCGCTGGTCAATGGTCACTGTCGCTGGTCACTGGTCACTGGTCACTGTTCACTGGTCACTGGTCACTGGTCACTGGTCCTTGGTCACTATCGCTGGTCAATGGTCACTGTCGCTGGTCATTGGTCACTGGTCACTGGACACTGGTCACTGGTCACTGGTCACTTGTCACTGGTCACTGGTCACTGGTCACTGGTCAATGGTCACTGTCGCTGGTCACTGGTCACTGGTCACTGGTCAATGGTCACTGCCGCTGGTCACTGGTCACTGGTCACTGGTCACTGGTCACTTGTCAATGGTCACTGTCGCTGGTCAATGGTCACTGTCGCTGGTCACTGGTCACTGGTCACTGGTCACTGGTCATTGGTCACTGGTCACTGGTCACAAGTCACTGGTCACTGGTCACTTGTCACTGGTCGCTGGTCACTGGTCACTGGTCAGTGGTCACTGTCGCTGGTAAATGGTCACTGTCGCTGGTCACTGGTCACTGGTCACTGGTCACTGGTCACTGGTCACTGGTCACTGGTCACTGGTAAATAGTCCCTATCGCTGGTCAATGGTCATTGTCGCTGGTCACTGGTTTTTGGTGACTATCGCTGGTCAATGGTCACTGTCGCTGGTCACTGGTCACTGGTCACTGGTCACTGGTCATTGGTCACTGGTCACTGGTCACAAGTCACTGGTCACTGGTCACTTGTCACTGGTCGCTGGTCACTGGTCACTGGTCACTTGTCACTGGTCGCTGGTCACTGGTCACTGGTCAGTGGTCACTGTCGCTGGTAAATGGTCACTGCCGCTGGTCACTGGTCACTGGTCACTGCTCACTGGTCACTGGTCACTTGTCAATGGTCACTGTCACTGGCCAATGGTCACTATCGCTGGTCAATGGTCACTGTCGCTGGTCACTGGTCACTGGTCACTGGTCACTGGTCACTGGTCATTGGTCACTGGTCACTGGTCACAAGTCACTGGTCACTGGTCACTTGTCACTGGTCGATGGTCACTGGTCACTGGTCAATGGTCACTGTCGCTGGTAAATGTTCACTGTCGCTGGTCACTGGTCACTGGTCACTGTCGCTGGTCACTGGTCACTGGTCACTGGTCACTGGTCACTGGTCAATGGTCCCTATCGCTGTTCAATGGTCACTGTCGCTGGTCACTGGTCACTGGTCACTGGTCACTGGTCACTGGTCAAAAGTCACTGGTCACTTGTCACTGGTCAATGGTCACTGCCGCTGGTCACTGCTCACTGGTCAATATTCACTGGTCACTGGTCACTGGTCACTGGTCACTGGTCACTGGTCACTGGTCACTTTCGCTGGTCACTGGTCACTGGTCAATGGTCACTGGCCACTGGTCACTGGTCACTGGTAAATGGTCACTATCGCTGGTCAATGGTCACTGTCGCTGGTCACTGGTCACTGGTCACTGGTCACTGGTCACTGGTCACTGGTCACAAGTCACTGGTCACTTGTCACTGGTCACTGGTCACTGGTCACTGTTCACTGGTCACTGGTCACAAGTCACTGGTCACATGTCACTGGTCAGTGGTCACGGGTCACTGGTCACTGGTCTGTGGTCACCGGTCACTGGTCAGTGGTCACTGGTAACAGTCACATGTCGCGGGTCACTGGTCACAAGTCACTGGTCGCTGGTCACAAGTCACTGGTCACTTGTCACTGGTCACTGGTCACTGGTCACTGGTCAATGGTCAATGGTCGCTGGTCACTGGTCACTGGTCACTGGTCACTTGTCACTGGTCACAGGTCAATGGTCACTGGTCACTGGTCACTGGTCACTGGTCACAGGTCAATGGTCACTGGTCACTGGTCACTGGGCACTGGTCACTGGTCACGGGTCACATGTCACGGGTCACTGTTCACTGTTCACTGGTCGCTAGTCACTGGTCACCGGTCACTGGTCACTGGTCACTGTTCACTGGTCACTGGTCACAAGTCACTGGTCACTTGTCACTGGTCACTGGTCACTGGTCACTGGTCAATGGTCACTTTCGCTGGTCAATGGTCACTGTCGCTGGTCAACGGTCACTGCGCTGGTCATTGGTCACTGGTCACTGGACACTGGTCACTGGTCACTGGTCACAAGTCACTGGTCACTGGTCACTTGTCACTGGTCGCTGGTCACTGGTCACTTGTCACTGGTCGCTGGTCACTGGTCACTGGTCAGTGGTCACTGTCGCTGGTAAATGGTCACTGCCGCTGGTCACTGGTCACTGGTCACTGCTCACTGGTCACTGGTCACTTGTCAATGGTCACTGTCACTGGCCAATGGTCACTGTCGCTGGTCAATGGTCACTGTCGCTGGTCACTGGTCACTGGTCACTGGTCACTGGTCACTGGTCACTGGTCACTGGTCACTGGTCACGGGTCACATGTCACTGGTAACTGGTCACTGGTCACTGGTCACTGGTCACTGGTCACTATCGCTGGTCAATGGTCACTGTCGCTGGTCACTGGTCACTGGTCACTGTTCACTGGTCACTGGTCACTGGTCACTGGTCATTGGTCACTATCGCTGGTCAATGGTCACTGTCGCTGGTCATTGGTCACTGGTCACTGGACACTGGTCACTGGTCACTGGTCACTTGTCACTGGTCACTGGTCACTGGTCACTGGTCAATGGTCACTGTCGCTGGTCACTGGTCACTGGTCACTGGTCAATGGTCACTGCCGCTGGTCACTGGTCACTGGTCACTGCTCACTGGTCACTGGTCACTTGTCAATGGTCACTGTCGCTGGTCAATGGTCACTGTCGCTGGTCACTGGTCAATGGTCACTGGTCATTGGTCACTGGTCACTGGTCACAAGTCACTGGTCACTGGTCACTTGTCACTGGTCGCTGGTCACTGGTCACTGGTCAGTGGTCACTGTCGCTGGTAAATGGTCACTGTCGCTGGTCACTGGTCACTGGTCACTGGTCACTGGTCACTGGTCACTGGTCACTGGTCACTGGTAAATGGTCCCTATCGCTGGTCAATGGTCATTGTCGCTGGTCACTGGTCATTGGTGACTATCGCTGGTCAATGGTCACTGTCGCTGGTCACTGGTCACTGGTCACTGGTCACTGGTCACTGGTCATTGGTCACTGGTCACTGGTCACAAGTCACTGGTCACTGGTCACTTGTCACTGGTCGCTGGTCACTGGTCACTGGTCACTTGTCACTGGTCGCTGGTCACTGGTCACTGGTCAGTGGTCACTGTCGCTGGTAAATGGTCACTGCCGCTGGTCACTGGTCACTGGTCACTGCTCACTGGTCACTGGTCACTTGTCAATGGTCACTGTCACTGGCCAATGGTCACTGTCGCTGGTCAATGGTCACTGTCGCTGGTCACTGGTCACTGGTCACTGGTCACTGGTCACTGGTCATTGGTCACTGGTCACTGGTCACAAGTCACTGGTCACTGGTCACTTGTCACTGGTCGATGGTCACTGGTCACTGGTCAATGGTCACTGTCGCTGGTAAATGTTCACTGTCGCTGGTCACTGGTCACTGGTCACTGTCGCTGGTCACTGGTCACTGGTGACTGGTCACTGGTCACTGGTCACTGGTCACTGGTCAATGGTCCCTATCGCTGGTCAATGGTCACTGTCGCTGGTCACTGGTCACTGGTCACTGGTCACTGGTCACTGGTCAAAAGTCACTGGTCACTTGTCACTGGTCAATGGTCACTGCCGCTGGTCACTGCTCACTGGTCAATATTCACTGGTCACTGGTCACTGGTCACTGGTCACTGGTCACTGGTCACTTTCGCTGGTCACTGGTCACTGATCAATGGTCACTGGCCACTGGTCACTGGTCACTGGTCAATGGTCACTGTCGCTGGTCAATGGTCACTGTCGCTGGTCACTGGTCACTGGGCACTGGTCACTGGTCACTGGTCACTGGTCACAAGTCACTGGTCACTTGTCACTGGTCACTGGTCACTGGTCACTGGTCAATGGTCACTGTCGCTGGTCAATGGTCACTGTCGCTGGTCAATGGTCACTGCGCTGGTCATTGGTCACTGGTCACTGGTCACTGGTCAAAAGTCACTGGTCACTTGTCACTGGTCAGTGGTCACTGGTCTCTGGTCACTGGTCACTGGTCACTGGTCACTGGTCACTGGTCACTGGTCACAGGTCAATGGTCACTGGTCACTGGTCACTGGTCACTGGTCACTGGTCACTGGTCACTGGTCAATGGTCAATGGTCGCTGGTCACTGGTCACTGGTCATGGGTCACTGGTCACTGGTCACTGGTCACTGGTCACTGGTCACTGGTCACTGGTCAATCGTCACTATCGCTGGTCAATGGTCACTGTCGCTGCTCACTGGTCACTGGTCACTGGTCACTGGTCACTGGTCACTGGTCATTGGTCACTATCGCTGGTCAATGGTCACTGTCGCTGGTCATTGGTCACTGGTCACTGGACACTGGTCACTGGTCACTGGTCACTGGTCACTTGTCACTGGTCACTGGTCACTGTCGCTGGTCACTGGTCACTGGTCACTGGTCACTGGTCACTGGTCCCTGGTCACTGGTCACTGGTCAATGATCACTGTCGCTGGTCACTGGTCACTGGTCACTGGTCACTGGTCACGGGTCACATGTCACTGGTCCCTGGTCACTGGTCACTTGTCACTGGTCACTGGTCACGGTCACTGGTCACTGGTCACTGGTCACTGGTCACTGGTCACTGGTCAATGTGCCCTATCGCTGGTCAATGGTCACTGTCGCTGGTCACTGGTCACTGGACACTGGTCACTGGTCACTGGTCATTGGTGACTATCGCTGGTCAATGGTCACTGTCGCTGGTCATTGGTCACTGGTCACTGGTCACTGGTCAAAAGTCACTGGTCACTTGTCACTGGTCAGTGGTCACTGGTCTCTGGTCTCTGGTCACTGGTCACTGGTCACTGGTCACAGGTCAATGGTCACTGGTCACTGGTCACTGGTCACTGTTCACTGGTCACTGGTCACAAGTCACTGGTCACTGGTCACTGGTCAATGGTCCCTATCGCTGGTCAATGGTCACTGTCGCTGGTCACTGGTCACTGGTCATTGGTGACTATCGCTGGTCAATGGACACTGTCGCTGGTCATTGGTCACTGGTCACTGGTCACTGGTCAAAAGTCACTGGTCACTTGTCACGGGTCACATGTCACGGGTCACTGTTCACTGTTCACTGGTCGCTAGTCACTGGTCACCGGTCACTGGTCACTGGTCACTGTTCACTGGTCACTGGTCACAAGTCACTGGTCACTTGTCACTGGTCAGTGGTCACTGGTCACTGGTCTGTGGTCACTGGTCACTGGTCACTGGTCACTGGTCACTGGTCACTGGTCCCTGGTCATTGGTCACTGGTCACTGGTCACAAGTCACTGGTCACTGGTCACTTGTCACTGGTCACTGGTCACTGGTCACTGGTCAATGGTCACTGTCGCTGGTCAATGGTCACTGTCGCTGGTCAATGGTCACTGCGCTGGTCATTGGTCACTGGCCACTGGTCACTGGTCACTGGTCAAAAGTCACTGGTCACTTGTCACTGGTCAGTGGTCACTGGTCTCTGGTCACTGGTCACTGGTCACTGGTCACTGGTCACTGGTCACAGGTCAATAGTCACTGGTCACTGGTCACTGGTCACTGGTCACTGGTCACTGGTCACTGGTCACTGGTCACTGGTCACTGGTCACGGGTCACATTTCACGGGTCACGGTTCACTGGTCGCTAGTCACTGGTCACCGGTCACTGGTCACTGGTCACTGGTCACTGTTCACTGGTCACTGGTCACAAGTCACTGGTCACATGTCACTGGTCAGTGGTCACTGGTCACTGGTCACTGGTCTGTGGTCACTGGTCACTGGTCAGTGGTCACTGGTCACAGTCACATGACGCGGGTCACTGGTCACAAGTCACTGGTCGCTGGTCACAAGTCACTGGTCACTTGTCACTGGTCACTGGTCACTGGTCACTGGTCAATTGTCAATGGTCGCTGGTCACTGGTCACTGGTCATGGGTCACTGGTCACTGGTCACGGGTCACTGGTCACTGGTCACTGGTCACTGGTCACTGGTCAATCGTCACTATCGCTGGTCAATGGTCACTGTCGCTGCTCACTGGTCACTGGTCACTGGTCACTGGTCACTGGTCATTGGTCACTATCGCTGGTCAATGGTCACTGTCGCTGGTCATTGGTCACTGGTCACTGGACACTGGTCACTGGTCACTGGTCACTGGTCAATGGTCACTGCCGCTGGTCACTGGTCACTGGTCACTGCTCACTGGTCACTGGTCACTTGTCAATGGTCACTGTCGCTGGTCAATGGTCACTGTCGCTGGTCACTGGTCACTGGTCACTTGTCACTGGTCACTGGTCATTGGTCACAAGTCACTGGTCACTGGTCACTTGTCACTGGTCGCTGGTCACTGGTCACTGGTCAGTGGTCACTGTCGCTTGTAAATGGTCACTGTCGCTGGTCACTGGTCACTGGTCACTGGGCACTGGTCACTGGTCACTGGTCACTGGTCATTGGTCACTATCGCTGGTCAATGGTCACTGTCGCTGGTCATTGGTCACTGGTCACTGGACACTGGTCACTGGTCACTTGTCACTGGTCACTGGTCACTGGTCATTGGTGACTATCGCTGGTCAATGGTCACTGTCGCTGGTCACTGGTCACTGGTCACTGGTCAATGGTCCCTATCGCTGGTCAATGGTCACTGTCGCTGGTCACTGGTCACTGGTCACTGGTCACTGGTCAAAAGTCACTGGTCACTTGTCACAGGTCAGTGGTCACTGGTCTCTAGTCACTGGTCACTGTCGCTGGTCACTGGTCACTGGTCACTGGTCAATGGTCCCTATCGCTGGTCAATGGTCACTGTCGCTGGTCACTGGTCACTGGTCACTGGTCAAAAGTCACTGGTCACTTGTCACTGGTCAGTGGTCACTGGTCTCTGGTCACTGGTCACTGGTCACTGGTCACAGGTCAATGGTCACTGGTCACTGGTCACTGGTCCCTGGTCACTGGTCACTGGTCAATGATCACTGTCGCTGGTCACTGGTCACTGGTCACTGGTCACTGGTCACTGGTCACTGGTCACGGGTCACATGTCACTGGTCACTGGTCACTGGTCACTGGTCACTGGTCAATGGTCCCTATCGCTGGTCAATGGTCACTGTCGCTGGTCACTGGTCACTGGTCACTGGTCACTGGTCACTGGTCAAAAGTCACTGGTCACTTGTCACTGGTCAATGGTCACTGCCGCTGGTCACTGCTCACTGGTCAATATTCACTGGTCACTGGTCACTGGTCACTGGTCACTGGTCACAGGTCACTGGTCACTGGTCACGGGTCACATTTCACGGGTCACGGTTCACTGGTCGCTAGTCACTGGTCACCGGTCACTGGTCACCGGTCACTGGTCACTGTTCACTGGTCACTGGTCACAAGTCACTGGTCACATGTCACTGGTCAGTGGTCACTGGTCACTGGTCACTGGTCTGTGGTCACTGGTCACTGGTCAGTGGTCACTGGTCACAGTCACATGTCGCGGGCCACTGGTCACAAGTCACTGGTCGCTGGTCACAAGTCACTGGTCACTTGTCACTGGTCACTGGTCACTGGTCACTGGTCAATTGTCAATGGTCGCTGGTCACTGGTCACTGGTCATGGGTCACTGGTCACTGGTCACTGGTCACTGGTCACTGGTCACTGGTCACTGGTCACTGGTCAATCGTCACTATCGCTGGTCAATGGTCACTGTCGCTGCCCACTGGTCACTGGTCACTGGTCACTGGTGACTGGTCACTGGTCACTGGTCATTGGTCACTATCGCTGGTCAATGGTCACTGTCGCTGGTCATTGGTCACTGGTCACTGGACACTGGTCACTGTCGCTGGTCACTGGTCACTGGTCACTGGTCAATGGTCACTGCCGCTGGTCACTGGTCACTGGTCACTGCTCACTGGTCACTGGTCACTTGTCAATGGTCGCTGTCGCTGGTCAATGGTCACTGTCGCTGGTCACTGGTCACTGGTCACTGGTCATTGGTCACTGGTCACTGGTCACAAGTCACTGGTCACTGGTCAGTGGTCACTGTCGCTGGTAAATGGTCACTGTCGCTGGTCACTGGTCACTGGTCACTGGGCACTGGTCACTGGTCACTGGTCACTGGTCATTGGTCACTATCGCTGGTCAATGGTCACTGTCGCTGGTCATTGGTCACTGGTCACTGGACACTGGTCACTGGTCACTTGTCACTGGTCACTGGTCACTGGTCATTGGTGACTATCGCTGGTCAATGGTCACTGTCGCTGGTCACTGGTCACTGGTCACTGGTCAATGGTCCCTATCGCTGGTCAATGGTCACTGTCGCTGGTCACTGGTCACTGGTCACTGGTCACTGGTCAAAAGTCACTGGTCACTTGTCACAGGTCAGTGGTCACTGGTCTCTTGTCACTGGTCACTGTCGCTGGTCACTGGTCACTGGTCACTGGTCAATGGTCCCTATCGCTGGTCAATGGTCACTGTCGCTGGTCACTGGTCACTGGTCACTGGTCACTGGTCAAAAGTCACTGGTCACTTGTCACTGGTCAGTGGTCACTGGTCTCTGGTCACTGGTCACTGGTCACTGGTCACAGGTCAATGGTCACTGGTCACTGGTCACTGGTCCCTGGTCACTGGTCACTTTCGCTGGTCACTGGTCACTGGTCAATGGTCACTGGCCACTGGTCACTGGTCACTGGTCAATGGTCACTATCGCTGGTCAATGGTCACTATCGCTGGTCAATGGTCACTGTCGCTGGTCACTGGTCACTGGTCACTGTTCACTGGTCACTGGTCACTGGTCACTGGTCATTGGTCACTATCGCTGGTCAATGGTCACTGTCGCTGGTCATTGGTCACTGGTCACTGGACACTGGTCACTGGTCACTGGTCACTTGTCACTGGTCACTGGTCACTGGTCACTGGTCAATGGTCACTGTCGCTGGTCACTGGTCACTGGTCACTGGTCAATGGTCACTGCCGCTGGTCACTGGTCACTGGTCACTGGTCACTTGTCAATGGTCACTGTCGCTGGTCAATGGTCACTGTCGCTGGTCACTGGTCACTGGTCACTGGTCACTGGTCACTGGTCATTGGTCACTGGTCACTGGTCACAAGTCACTGGTCACTGGTCACTTGTCACTGGTCGCTGGTCACTGGTCACTGGTCAGTGGTCACTGTCGCTGGTAAATGGTCACTGTCGCTGGTCACTGGTCACTGGTCACTGGTCACTGGTCACTGGTCACTGGTCACTGGTCACTGGTAAATGGTCCCTATCGCTGGTCAATGGTCATTGTCGCTGGTCACTGGTTTTTGGTGACTATCGCTGGTCAATGGTCACTGTCGCTGGTCACTGGTCACTGGTCACTGGTCACTGGTCACTGGTCATTGGTCACTGGTCACTGGTCACAAGTCACTGGTCACTGGTCACTTGTCACTGGTCGCTGGTCACTGGTCACTGGTCACTTGTCACTGGTCGCTGGTCACTGGTCACTGGTCAGTGGTCACTGTCGCTGGTAAATGGTCACTGCCGCTGGTCACTGGTCACTGGTCACTGCTCACTGGTCACTGGTCACTTGTCAATGGTCACTGTCACTGGCCAATGGTCACTATCGCTGGTCAATGGTCACTGTCGCTGGTCACTGGTCACTGGTCACTGGTCACTGGTCACTGGTCATTGGTCACTGGTCACTGGTCACAAGTCACTGGTCACTGGTCACTTGTCACTGGTCGATGGTCACTGGTCACTGGTCAATGGTCACTGTCGCTGGTAAATGTTCACTGTCGCTGGTCACTGGTCACTGGTCACTGTCGCTGGTCACTGGTCACTGGTCACTGGTCACTGGTCACTGGTCAATGGTCCCTATCGCTGGTCAATGGTCACTGTCGCTGGTCACTGGTCACTGGTCACTGGTCACTGGTCACTGGTCAAAAGTCACTGGTCACTTGTCACTGGTCAATGGTCACTGCCGCTGGTCACTGCTCACTGGTCAATATTCACTGGTCACTGGTCACTGGTCACTGGTCACTGGTCACTGGTCACTGGTCACTTTCGCTGGTCACTGGTCACTGGTCAATGGTCACTGGGCACTGGTCACTGGTCACTGGTCAATGGTCACTATCGCTGGTCAATGGTCACTGTCGCTGGTCACTGGTCACTGGTCACTGGTCACTGGTCACTGGTCACTGGTCACAAGTCACTGGTCACTTGTCACTGGTCACTGGTCACTGGTCACTGGTCAATGGTCACTGTCGCTGGTCAATGGTCACTGTCGCTGGTCAATGGTCACTGCGCTGGTCATTGGTCACTGGTCACTGGTCACTGGTCAAAAGTCACTGGTCACGTGTCACTGGTCAGTGGTCACTGGTCTCTGGTCACTGGTCACTGGTCACTGGTCACTGGTCACTGGTCACAGGTCAATGGTCACTGGTCACTGGTCACTGGTCACGGGTCACATTTCACGGGTCACTGTTCACTGGTCGCTAGTCACTGGTCACTTGTCACTGGTCACTGGTCACTGGTCACTGGTCAATGGTCAATGGTCGCTGGTCACTGGTCACTGGTCATGGGTCACTGGTCACTGGTCACTGGTCACTGGTCACTGGTCACTGGTCACTGGTCAATCGTCACTATCGCTGGTCAATGGTCACTGTCGCTGCTCACTGGTCACTGGTCACTGGTCACTGGTCACTGGTCACTGGTCACTGGTCACTGGTCAATGTGCCCTATCGCTGGTCAATGGTCACTGTCGCTGCTCACTGGTCACTGGTCACTGGTCACTGGTCACTGGTCATTGGTGACTATCGCTGGTCAATGGTCACTGTCGCTGGTCATTGGTCACTGGTCACTGGTCACTGGTCAAAAGTCACTGGTCACTTGTCACTGGTCAGTGGTCACTGGTCTCTGGTCACTGGTCACTGGTCACTGGTCACTGGTCACAGGTCAATGGTCACTGGTCACTGGTCACTGGGCACTGGTCACTGGTCACGGGTCACATGTCACGGGTCACTGTTCACTGTTCACTGGTCGCTAGTCACTGGTCACCGGTCACTGGTCACTGGTCACTGTTCACTGGTCACTGGTCACAAGTCACTGGTCACTTGTCACTGGTCAGTGGTCACTGGTCACTGGTCTGTGGTCACTGGTCACTGGTCACTGGTCACTGGTCACTGGTCACTGGTCACTGGTCACTGGTCATTGGTCACTGGTCACTGGTCACAAGTCACTGGTCACTGGTCACTTGTCACTGGTCGCTGGTCACTGGTCACTGGTCAATGGTCACTGTCGCTGGTAAATGTTCACTGTCGCTGGTCACTGGTCACTGGTCACTGGTCACTGGTCACGGGTCAATGGTCAGTGGTCACTGGTCACTGGTCTGTGGTCACTGGTCACTGGTCACTGGTCACTGGTCACTGGTCACGGGTCACTGGTCATTGGTCACTGGTCACTGGTCACAAGTCACTGGTCACTGGTCACTTGTCACTGGTCACTGGTCACTGGTCACTGGTCAATGGTCACTGTCGCTGGTCAATGGTCACTGTTGCTGGTCAATGGTCATTGCGCTGGTCATTGGTCGCTGGTCACTGGTCACTGGTTAAAAGTCACTGGTCACTTGTCACTGGTCAGTGGTCACTGGTCTCTGGTCACTGGTCACTGGTCACTGGTCACTGGTCACTGGTCACAGGTCAATGGTCACTGGTCACTGGTCACTGGTCACTGGTCACTGGTCACTGGTCACTGGTCACTGGTCACTGGTCACTGGTCACGGGTCACATTTCACGGGTCACTGTTCACTGGTCGCTAGTCACTGGTCACCGGTCACTGTTCACTGGTCACTGGTCACAAGTCACTGGTCACATTTCACTGGTCAGTGGTCACTGGTCACTGGTCACTGGTCTGTGGTCACTGGTCACTGGTCAGTGGTCACTGGTCACAGTCACATGTCGCGGGTCACTGGTCACAAGTCACTGGTCGCTAGTCACAAGTCACTGGTCACTTGTCACTGGTCACTGGTCACTGGTCACTGGTCAATG
The DNA here is from genome assembly GCA_947577245.1 of Andrena bucephala. NCBI lineage: Eukaryota > Metazoa > Arthropoda > Insecta > Hymenoptera > Andrenidae > Andrena > Andrena bucephala. Next base: position 23,684,599 of record OX387716.1, on the reverse strand, counting down.
GTCAATGGTCGCTGGTCACTGGTCACTGGTCATGGGTCACTGGTCACTGGTCACTGGTCACTGGTCACTGGTCACTGGTCACTGGTCACTGGTCACTGGTCAATCGTCACTATCGCTGGTCAATGGTCACTGTCGCTGGTCATTGGTCACTGGTCACTGGTCACTGGTCAAAAGTCACTGGTCACTTGTCACTGGTCAGTGGTCACTGGTCTCTGGTCTCTGATCACTGGTCACTGGTCACTGGTCACAGGTCAATGGTCACTGGTCACTGGTCACTGGTCACTGTTCACTGGTCACTGGTCACAAGTCACTGGTCACTGGTCACTGGTCAATGGTCCCTATCGCTGGTCAATGGTCACTGTCGCTGGTCACTGGTCACTGGTCACTGGTCATTGGTGACTATCGCTGGTCAATGGACACTGTCGCTGGTCATTGGTCACTGGTCACTGGTCACTGGTCAAAAGTCACTGGTCACTTGTCACGGGTCACATGTCACGGGTCACTGTTCACTGTTCACTGGTCGCTAGTCACTGGTCACCGGTCACTGGTCACTGGTCACTGTTCACTGGTCACTGGTCACAAGTCACTGGTCACTTGTCACTGGTCAGTGGTCACTGGTCACTGGTCTGTGGTCACTGGTCACTGGTCACTGGTCACTGGTCACTGGTCACTGGTCCCTGGTCATTGGTCACTGGTCACTGGTCACAAGTCACTGGTCACTGGTCACTTGTCACTGGTCACTGGTCACTGGTCACTGGTCAATGGTCACTGTCGCTGGTCAATGGTCACTGTCGCTGGTCAATTGTCACTGCGCTGGTCATTGGTCACTGGCCACTGGTCACTGGTCACTGGTCAAAAGTCACTGGTCACTTGTCACTGGTCAGTGGTCACTGGTCTCTGGTCACTGGTCACTGGTCACTGGTCACTGGTCACTGGTCACAGGTCAATAGTCACTGGTCACTGGTCACTGGTCACTGGTCACTGGTCACTGGTCACTGGTCACTGGTCACTGGTCACTGGTCACGGGTCACATTTCACGGGTCACGGTTCACTGGTCGCTAGTCACTGGTCACCGGTCACTGGTCACTGGTCACTGGTCACTGTTCACTGGTCACTGGTCACAAGTCACTGGTCACATGTCACTGGTCAGTGGTCACTGGTCACTGGTCACTGGTCAGTGGTCACTGGTCACAGTCACATGTCGCGGGTCACTGGTCACAAGTCACTGGTCGCTGGTCACAAGTCACTGGTCACTTGTCACTGGTCACTGGTCACTGGTCACTGGTCAATTGTCAATGGTCGCTGGTCACTGGTCACTGGTCATGGGTCACTGGTCACTGGTCACTGGTCACTGGTCACTGGTCACTGGTCACTGGTCACTGGTCACTGGTCACTGGTCAATCGTCACTATCGCTGGTCAATGGTCACTGTCGCTGCTCACTGGTCACTGGTCACTGGTCACTGGTCACTGGTCATTGGTCACTATCGCTGGTCCATGGTCACTGTCGCTGGTCATTGGTCACTGGTCACTGGACACTGGTCACTGTCGCTGGTCACTGGTCACTGGTCACTGGTCACTGGTCAATGGTCACTGCCGCTGGTCACTGGTCACTGGTCACTGCTCACTGGTCACTGGTCACTTGTCAATGGTCACTGTCGCTGGTCAATGGTCACTGTCGCTGGTCACTGGTCACTGGTCACTGGTCACTGGTCATTGGTCACAAGTCACTGGTCACTGGTCACTTGTCACTGGTCGCTTGTCACTGGTCACTGGTCAGTGGTCACTGTCGCTGGTAAATGGTCACTGTCGCTGGTCACTGGTCACTGGTCACTGGGCACTGGTCACTGGTCACTGGTCACTGGTCATTGGTCACTATCGCTGGTCAATGGTCACTGTCGCTGGTCATTGGTCACTGGTCACTGGACACTGGTCACTGGTCACTTGTCACTGGTCACTGGTCACTGGTCATTGGTGACTATCGCTGGTCAATGGTCACTGTCGCTGGTCACTGGTCACTGGTCACTGGTCAATGGTCCCTATCGCTGGTCAATGGTCACTGTCGCTGGTCACTGGTCACTGGTCACTGGTCACTGGTCACAAGTCACTGGTCACTTGTCACTGGTCAGTGGTCACTGGTCACTGGTCTGTGGTCACTGGTCACTGGTCACTGGTCACTGGTCACTGGTCACTGGTCACTGGTCACTGGTCATTGGTCACTGGTCACTGGTCACAAGTCACTGGTCACAGGTCACTTGTCACTGGTCGCTGGTCACTGGTCACTGGTCAATGGTCACTGTCGCTGGTAAATGTTCACTGTCGCTGGTCACTGGTCACTGGTCACTGGTCACTGGTCACTGGTCACAGGTCAATGGTCACTGGTCACTGGTCACTGGTCACTGGTCACTGTTCACTGGTCACTGGTCACAAGTCACTGGTCACTTGTCACTGGTCTGTGGTCACTGGTCACTGGTCACTGGTCACTGGTCACTGGTCACTGGTCACTGGTCATTGGTCACTGGTCACTGGTCACAAGTCACTGGTCACTGGTCACTTGTCACTGGTCACTGGTCACTGGTCACTGGTCAATGGTCACTGTCGCTGGTCAATGGTCACTGTCGCTGGTCAATGGTCACTGCGCTGGTCATTGGTCACTGGCCACTGGTCACTGGTCACTGGTCAAAAGTCACTGGTCACTTGTCACTGGTCAGTGGTCACTGGTCTCTGGTCACTGGTCACTGGTCACTGGTCACTGGTCACTGGTCACAGGTTAATAGTCACTGGTCACTGGTCACTGGTCACTGGTCACTGGTCACTGGTCACAGGTCACTGGTCACTGGTCACGGGTCACATTTCACGGGTCACGGTTCACTGGTCGCTAGTCACTGGTCACCGGTCACTGGTCACCGGTCACTGGTCACTGTTCACTGGTCACTGGTCACAAGTCACTGGTCACATGTCACTGGTCAGTGGTCACTGGTCACTGGTCACTGGTCTGTGGTCACTGGTCACTGGTCAGTGGTCACTGGTCACAGTCACATGTCGCGGGTCACTGGTCACAAGTCACTGGTCGCTGGTCACAAGTCACTGGTCACTTGTCACTGGTCACTGGTCACTGGTCACTGGTCAATTGTCAATGGTCGCTGGTCACTGGTCACTGGTCATGGGTCACTGGTCACTGGTCACTGGTCACTGGTCACTGGTCACTGGTGACTGGTCACTGGTCACTGGTCATTGGTCACTATCGCTGGTCAATGGTCACTGTCGCTGGTCATTGGTCACTGGTCACTGGACACTGGTCACTGTCGCTGGTCACTGGTCACTGGTCACTGGTCAATGGTCACTGCCGCTGGTCACTGGTCACTGGTCACTGCTCACTGGTCACTGGTCACTTGTCAATGGTCGCTGTCGCTGGTCAATGGTCACTGTCGCTGGTCACTGGTCACTGGTCACAAGTCACTGGTCACTGGTCACTTGTCACTGGTCGCTGGTCACTGGTCACTGGTCACTTGTCACTGGTCGCTGGTCACTGGTCACTGGTCAGTGGTCACTGTCGCTGGTAAATGGTCACTGCCGCTGGTCACTGGTCACTGGTCACTGCTCACTGGTCACTGGTCACTTGTCAATGGTCACTGTCACTGGCCAATGGTCACTATCGCTGGTCAATGGTCACTGTCGCTGGTCACTGGTCACTGGTCACTGGTCACTGGTCACTGGTCACTGGTCATTGGTCACTGGTCACTGGTCACAAGTCACTGGTCACTGGTCACTTGTCACTGGTCGATGGTCACTGGTCACTGGTCAATGGTCACTGTCGCTGGTAAATGTTCACTGTCGCTGGTCACTGGTCACTGGTCACTGTCGCTGGTCACTGGTCACTGGTCACTGGTCACTGGTCACTGGTCAATGGTCCCTATCGCTGGTCAATGGTCACTGTCGCTGGTCACTGGTCACTGGTCACTGGTCACTGGTCACTGGTCAAAAGTCACTGGTCACTTGTCACTGGTCAGTGGTCACTGCCGCTGGTCACTGCTCACTGGTCAATATTCACTGGTCACTGGTCACTGGTCACTGGTCACTGGTCACTGGTCACTGGTCACTTTCGCTGGTCACTGGTCACTGGTCAATGGTCACTGGCCACTGGTCACTGGTCACTGGTCAATGGTCACTATCGCTGGTCAATGGTCACTGTCGCTGGTCACTGGTCACTGGTCACTGGTCACTGGTCACTGGTCACTGGTCACAAGTCACTGGTCACTTGTCACTGGTCACTGGTCACTGGTCACTGGTCACTGTCGCTGGTCACTGGTCACTGGTCACTGGTCACTGGTCACAGGTCAATGGTCACTGGTCACTGGTCACTGGGCACTGGTCACTGGTCACGGGTCACATGTCACGGGTCACTGTTCACTGTTCACTGGTCGCTAGTCACTGGTCACCGGTCACTGGTCACTGGTCACTGTTCACTGGTCACTGGTCACAAGTCACTGGTCACTTGTCACTGGTCAGTGGTCACTGGTCACTGGTCTGTGGTCACTGGTCACTGGTCACTGGTCACTGGTCACTGGTCACTGGTCACTGGTCACTGGTCATTGGTCACTGGTCACTGGTCACAAGTCACTGGTCACTGGTCACTTGTCACTGGTCGCTGGTCACTGGTCACTGGTCAATGGTGACTGTCGCTGGTAAATGTTCACTGTCGCTGGTCACTGGTCACTGGTCACTGGTCACTGGTCACGGGTCAATGGTCAGTGGTCACTGGTCACTGGTCTGTGGTCACTGGTCACTGGTCACTGGTCACTGGTCACTGGTCACGGGTCACTGGTCATTGGTCACTGGTCACTGGTCACAAGTCACTGGTCACTGGTCACTTGTCACTGGTCACTGGTCACTGGTCACTGGTCAATGGTCACTGTCGCTGGTCAATGGTCACTGTTGCTGGTCAATGGTCATTGCGCTGGTCATTGGTCACTGGTCACTGGTCACTGGTTAAAAGTCACTGGTCACTTGTCACGGGTCAATGGTCAGTGGTCACTGGTCACTGGTCTGTGGTCACTGGTCACTGGTCACTGGTCACTGGTCACTGGTCACGGGTCACTGGTCATTGGTCACTGGTCACTGGTCACAAGTCACTGGTCACTGGTCACTTGTCACTGGTCACTGGTCACTGGTCACTGGTCACTGGTCACTGGTCACAGGTCAATGGTCACTGGTCACTGGTCACTGGTCACTGGTCACTGGTCACTGGTCACTGGTCACTGGTCACTGGTCACTGGTCACTGGTCACTGGTCACTGGTCACGGGTCACATTTCACGGGTCACTGTTCACTGGTCGCTAGTCACTGGTCACCGGTCACTGGTCACTGGTCACTGGTCACTGGTCACTGTTCACTGGTCACTGGTCACAAGTCACTGGTCACATGTCACTGGTCAGTGGTCACTGGTCACTGGTCACTGGTCTGTGGTCACTGGTCACTGGTCAGTGGTCACTGGTCACAATCACATGTCGCGGGTCACTGGTCACAAGTCACTGGTCGCTGGTCACAAGTCACTGGTCACTTGTCACTGGTCACTGGTCACTGGTCACTGGTCAATGGTCAATGGTCGCTGGTCACTGGTCACTGGTCATGGGTCACTGGTCACTGGTCACTGGTCACTGGTCACTGGTCACTGGTCACTGGTCACTGGTCACTGGTCACTGGTCAATCGTCACTATCGCTGGTCAATGGTCACTGTCGCTGGTCATTGGTCACTGGTCACTGGTCACTGGTCAAAAGTCACTGGTCACTTGTCACTGGTCAGTGGTCACTGGTCTCTGGTCTCTGATCACTGGTCACGGGTCACATTTCACGGGTCACGGTTCACTGGTCGCTAGTCACTGGTCACCGGTCACTGGTCACTGGTCACTGGTCACTGTTCACTGGTCACTGGTCACAGGTCAATAGTCACTGGTCACTGGTCACTGGTCACTGGTCACTGGTCACTGGTCACTGGTCACTGGTCACTGGTCACTGGTCACTGGTCACGGGTCACATTTCACGGGTCACGGTTCACTGGTCGCTAGTCACTGGTCACCGGTCACTGGTCACTGGTCACTGGTCACTGTTCACTGGTCACTGGTCACAAGTCACTGGTCACATGTCACTGGTCAGTGGTCACTGGTCACTGGTCACTGGTCTGTGGTCACTGGTCACTGGTCAGTGGTCACTGGTCACAGTCACATGTCGCGGGTCACTGGTCACTGGTCAATGGTCACTGTCGCTGGTCAATGGTCACTGTTGCTGGTCAATGGTCATTGCGCTGGTCATTGGTCACTGGTCACTGGTCACTGGTCAAAAGTCACTGGTCACTTGTCACTGGTCAGTGGTCACTGGTCTCTGGTCACTGGTCACTGGTCACTGGTCACTGGTCACTGGTCACAGGTCAATGGTCACTGGTCACTGGTCACTGGTCACTGGTCACTGGTCACTGGTCACTGGTCACTGGTCACTGGTCACGGGTCACATTTCACGGGTCACTGTTCACTGGTCGCTAGTCACTGGTCACCGGTCACTGGTCACTGGTCACTGGTCACTGTTCACTGGTCACTGGTCACAAGTCACTGGTCACATGTCACTGGTCAGTGGTCACTGGTCACTGGTCACTGGTCTGTGGTCACTGGTCACTGGTCACTGGTCACTGGTCACTGGTCACTGGTCACTGGTCACTGGTCACTGGTCACTGGTCACTGGTCACTTGTCACTGGTCACTGGTCACTATCGCCGGTCAATGGTCACTGTCGCTGGCCATTGGTCACTGGTCACTGGTCAATGGTCCCTATCGCTGGTCAATGGTCACTGTCGCTGGTCACTGGTCACTGGTCACTGGTCACTGGTCAAAAGTCACTGGTCACTTGTCACTGGTCAGTGGTCACTGGTCTCTGGTCACTGGTCACTGGTCACTGGTCACAGGTCAATGGTCACTGGTCACTGGTCACTGGTCCCTGGTCACTGGTCACTTTCGCTGGTCACTGGTCACTGGTCAATGGTCACTGGCCACTGGTCACTGGTCACTGGTCAATGGTCACTATCGCTGGTCAATGGTCACTATCGCTGGTCAATGGTCACTGTCGCTGGTCACTGGTCACTGGTCACTGTTCACTGGTCACTGGTCACTGGTCACTGGTCATTGGTCACTATCGCTGGTCAATGGTCACTGTCGCTGGTCATTGGTCACTGGTCACTGGACACTGGTCACTGGTCACTGGTCACTTGTCACTGGTCACTGGTCACTGGTCACTGGTCAATGGTCACTGTCGCTGGTCACTGGTCACTGGTCACTGGTCAATGGTCACTGCCGCTGGTCACTGGTCACTGGTCACTGGTCACTTGTCAATGGTCACTGTCGCTGGTCAATGGTCACTGTCGCTGGTCACTGGTCACTGGTCACTGGTCACTGGTCACTGGTCACTGGTCATTGGTCACTGGTCACTGGTCACAAGTCACTGGTCACTGGTCACTTGTCACTGGTCGCTGGTCACTGGTCACTGGTCAGTGGTCACTGTCGCTGGTAAATGGTCACTGTCGCTGGTCACTGGTCACTGGTCACTGGTCACTGGTCACTGGTCACTGGTCACTGGTCACTGGTAAATGGTCCCTATCGCTGGTCAATGGTCATTGTCGCTGGTCACTGGTTTTTGGTGACTATCGCTGGTCAATGGTCACGGTCGCTGGTCACTGGTCACTGGTCACTGGTCACTGGTCACTGGTCATTGGTCACTGGTCACTGGTCACAAGTCACTGGTCACTGGTCACTTGTCACTGGTCGCTGGTCACTGGTCACTGGTCACTTGTCACTGGTCGCTGGTCACTGGTCACTGGTCAGTGGTCACTGTCGCTGGTAAATGGTCACTGCCGCTGGTCACTGGTCACTGGTCACTGCTCACTGGTCACTGGTCACTTGTCAATGGTCACTGTCACTGGCCAATGGTCACTATCGCTGGTCAATGGTCACTGTCGCTGGTCACTGGTCACTGGTCACTGGTCACTGGTCACTGGTCATTGGTCACTGGTCACTGGTCACAAGTCACTGGTCACTGGTCACTTGTCACTGGTCGATGGTCACTGGTCACTGGTCAATGGTCACTGTCGCTGGTAAATGTTCACTGTCGCTGGTCACTGGTCACTGGTCACTGGTCACTGGTCACTGGTCACTGGTCAATGGTCCCTATCGCTGGTCAATGGTCACTGTCGCTGGTCACTGGTCACTGGTCACTGGTCACTGGTCACTGGTCAAAAGTCACTGGTCACTTGTCACTGGTCAATGGTCACTGCCGCTGGTCACTGCTCACTGGTCAATATTCACTGGTCACTGGTCACTGGTCACTGGTCACTGGTCACTGGTCACTGGTCACTTTCGCTGGTCACTGGTCACTGGTCAATGGTCACTGGCCACTGGTCACTGGTCACTGGTCAATGGTCACTATCGCTGGTCAATGGTCACTGTCGCTGGTCACTGGTCACTGGTCACTGGTCACTGGTCACTGGTCACTGGTCACAAGTCACTGGTCACTTGTCACTGGTCACTGGTCACTGGTCACTGGTCAATGGTCACTGTCGCTGGTCAATGGTCACTGTCGCTGGTCAATGGTCACTGCGCTGGTCATTGGTCACTGGTCACTGGTCACTGGTCAAAAGTCACTGGTCACGTGTCACTGGTCAGTGGTCACTGGTCTCTGGTCACTGGTCACTGGTCACTGGTCACTGGTCACTGGTCACAGGTCAATGGTCACTGGTCACTGGTCACTGGTCACGGGTCACATTTCACGGGTCACTGTTCACTGGTCGCTAGTCACTGGTCACCGGTCACTGGTCACTGGTCACTGGTCACTGTTCACTGGTCACAAGTCACTGGTCACATGTCACTGGTCAGTGGTCACGGGTCACTGGTCACTGGTCTGTGGTCACTGGTCACTGGTCAGTGGTCACTGGTAACAGTCACATGTCGCGGGTCACTGGTCACAAGTCACTGGTCGCTGGTCACAAGTCACTGGTCACTTGTCACTGGTCACTGGTCACTGGTCACTGGTCAATGGTCAATGGTCGCTGGTCACTGGTCACTGGTCATGGGTCACTGGTCACTGGTCACTGGTCACTGGTCACTGGTCACTGGTCACTGGTCACTGGTCACTGGTTACTGGTCAATGTGCCCTATCGCTGGTCAATGGTCACTGTCGCTGCTCACTGGTCACTGGTCACTGGTCACTGGTCACTGGTCATTGGTGACTATCGCTGGTCAATGGTCACTGTCGCTGGTCATTGGTCACTGGTCACTGGTCACTGGTCAAAAGTCACTGGTCACTTGTCACTGGTCAGTGGTCACTGGTCTCTGGTCACTGGTCACTGGTCACTGGTCACTGGTCACAGGTCAATTGTCACTGGTCACTGGTCACTGGGCACTGGTCACTGGTCACGGGTCACATGTCACGGGTCACTGTTCACTGTTCACTGGTCGCTAGTCACTGGTCACCGGTCACTGGTCACTGGTCACTGTTCACTGGTCACTGGTCACAAGTCACTGGTCACTGGTCACTTGTCACTGGTCACTGGTCACTGGTCACTGGTCACTGGTCACTGGTCACGGGTCAATGGTCAGTGGTCACTGGTCACTGGTCTGTGGTCACTGGTCACTGGTCACTGGTCACTGGTCACTGGTCACGGGTCACTGGTCATTGGTCACTGGTCACTGGTCACAAGTCACTGGTCACTGGTCACTTGTCACTGGTCACTGGTCACTGGTCACTGGTCAATGGTCACTGTCGCTGGTCAATGGTCACTGTTGCTGGTCAATGGTCATTGCGCTGGTCATTGGTCGCTGGTCACTGGTCACTGGTTAAAAGTCACTGGTCACTTGTCACTGGTCAGTGGTCACTGGTCTCTGGTCACTGGTCACTGGTCACTGGTCACTGGTCACTGGTCACAGGTCAATGGTCACTGGTCACTGGTCACTGGTCACTGGTCACTGGTCACTGGTCACTGGTCACTGGTCACTGGTCACTGGTCACGGGTCACATTTCACGGGTCACTGTTCACTGGTCGCTAGTCACTGGTCACCGGTCACTGGTCACTGGTCACTGGTCACTGTTCACTGGTCACTGGTCACAAGTCACTGGTCACATGTCACTGGTCAGTGGTCACTGGTCACTGGTCACTGGTCTGTGGTCACTGGTCACTGGTCAGTGGTCACTGGTCACAGTCACATGTCGCGGGTCACTGGTCACAAGTCACTGGTCGCTAGTCACAAGTCACTGGTCACTTGTCACTGGTCACTGGTCACTGGTCACTGGTCAATGGTCAATGGTCGCTGGTCACTGGTCACTGGTCATGGGTCACTGGTCACTGGTCACTGGTCACTGGTCACTGGTCACTGGTCACTGGTCACTGGTCACTGGTCAATCGTCACTATCGCTGGTCAATGGTCACTGTCGCTGGTCATTGGTCACTGGTCACTGGTCACTGGTCAAAAGTCACTGGTCACTTGTCACTGGTCAGTGGTCACTGGTCTCTGGTCTCTGATCACTGGTCACTGGTCACTGGTCACAGGTCAATGGTCACTGGTCACTGGTCACTGGTCACTGTTCACTGGTCACTGGTCACAAGTCACTGGTCACTGGTCACTGGTCAATGGTCCCTATCGCTGGTCAATGGTCACTGTCGCTGGTCACTGGTCACTGGTCACTGGTCATTGGTGACTATCGCTGGTCAATGGACACTGTCGCTGGTCATTGGTCACTGGTCACTGGTCACTGGTCAAAAGTCACTGGTCACTTGTCACGGGTCACATGTCACGGGTCACTGTTCACTGTTCACTGGTCGCTAGTCACTGGTCACCGGTCACTGGTCACTGGTCACTGTTCACTGGTCACTGGTCACAAGTCACTGGTCACTTGTCACTGGTCAGTGGTCACTGGTCACTGGTCTGTGGTCACTGGTCACTGGTCACTGGTCACTGGTCACTGGTCACTGGTCCCTGGTCATTGGTCACTGGTCACTGGTCACAAGTCACTGGTCACTGGTCACTTGTCACTGGTCACTGGTCACTGGTCACTGGTCAATGGTCACTGTCGCTGGTCAATGGTCACTGTCGCTGGTCAATGGTCACTGCGCTGGTCATTGGTCACTGGCCACTGGTCACTGGTCACTGGTCAAAAGTCACTGGTCACTTGTCACTGGTCAGTGGTCACTGGTCTCTGGTCACTGGTCACTGGTCACTGGTCACTGGTCACTGGTCACTGGTCAATAGTCACTGGTCACTGGTCACTGGTCACTGGTCACTGGTCACTGGTCACTGGTCACTGGTCACTGGTCACTGGTCACGGGTCACATTTCACGGGTCACGGTTCACTGGTCGCTAGTCACTGGTCACCGGTCACTGGTCACTGGTCACTGGTCACTGTTCACTGGTCACTGGTCACAAGTCACTGGTCACATGTCACTGGTCAGTGGTCACTGGTCACTGGTCACTGGTCTGTGGTCACTGGTCACTGGTCAGTGGTCACTGGTCACAGTCACATGTCGCGGGTCACTGGTCACAAGTCACTGGTCGCTGGTCACAAGTCACTGGTCACTTGTCACTGGTCACTGGTCACTGGTCACTGGTCAATTGTCAATGGTCGCTGGTCACTGGTCACTGTTCATGGGTCACTGGTCACTGGTCACTGGTCACTGGTCACTGGTCACTGGTCACTGGTCACTGGTCAATCGTCACTATCGCTGGTCAATGGTCACTGTCGCTGCTCACTGGTCACTGGTCACTGGTCACTGGTCACTGGTCATTGGTCACTATCGCTGGTCAATGGTCACTGTCGCTGGTCATTGGTCACTGGTCACTGGACACTGGTCACTGTCGCTGGTCACTGGTCACTGGTCACTGGTCACTGGTCAATGGTCACTGCCGCTGGTCACTGGTCACTGGTCACTGCTCACTGGTCACTGGTCACTTGTCAATGGTCACTGTCGCTGGTCAATGGTCACTGTCGCTGGTCACTGGTCACTGGTCACTGGTCACTGGTCACTGGTCATTGGTCACAAGTCACTGGTCACTGGTCACTTGTCACTGGTCGCTGGTCACTGGTCACTGGTCAGTGGTCACTGTCGCTGGTAAATGGTCACTGTCGCTGGTCACTGGTCACTGGTCACTGGGCACTGGTCACTGGTCACTGGTCACTGGTCATTGGTCACTATCGCTGGTCAATGGTCACTGTCGCTGGTCATTGGTCACTGGTCACTGGACACTGGTCACTGGTCACTTGTCACTGGTCACTGGTCACTGGTCACTGGTCACTGGTCACTGGTCATTGGTCACTATCGCTGGTCAATGGTCACTGTCGCTGGTCATTGGTCACTGGTCACTGGACACTGGTCACTGGTCACTTGTCACTGGTCACTGGTCACTGGTCATTGGTGACTATCGCTGGTCAATGGTCACTGTCGCTGGTCACTGGTCACTGGTCACTGGTCAATGGTCCCTATCGCTGGTCAATGGTCACTGTCGCTGGTCACTGGTCACTGGTCACTGGTCACTGGTCAAAAGTCACTGGTCACTTGTCACTGGTCAGTGGTCACTGGTCTCTGGTCACTGGTCACTGGTCACTGGTCACAGGTCAATGGTCACTGGTCACTGGTCACTGGTCCCTGGTCACTGGTCACTGGTCAATGATCACTGTCGCTGGTCACTGGTCACTGGTCACTGGTCACTGGTCACTGGTCACGGGTCACATGTCACTGGTCACTGGTCACTGGTCACTGGTCACTGGTCAATGGTCCCTATCGCTGGTCAATGGTCACTGTCGCTGGTCACTGGTCACTGGTCACTGGTCACTGGTCACTGGTCAAAAGTCACTGGTCACTTGTCACTGGTCAATGGTCACTGCCGCTGGTCACTGCTCACTGGTCAATATTCACTGGTCACTGGTCACTGGTCACTGGTCACTGGTCACTGGTCACTGGTCACTGGTCACTTTCGCTGGTCACTGGTCACTGGTCAATGGTCACTGGCCACTGGTCACTGGTCACTGGTCAATGGTCACTGTCGCTGGTCAATGGTCACTGTCGCTGGTCACTGGTCACTGGTCACTGGTCACTGGTCACTGGTCACTGGTCACAAGTCACTGGTCACTTGTCACTGGTCACTGGTCACTGGTCACTGGTCAATGGTCACTGTCGCTGGTCAATGGTCACTGTCGCTGGTCACTGGTCACTGGTCACTGGTCACTGGTCATTGGTCACTGGTCACTGGTCACAAGTCACTGGTCACTGGTCACTGGTCACTGGTCACTGGTCAATGGTCCCTATCGCTGGTCAATGGTCACTGTCGCTGGTCACTGGTCACTGGTCACTGGTCACTGGTCACTGGTCATTGGTGACTATCGCTGGTCAATGGTCACTGTCGCTGGTCATTGGTCACTGGTCACTGGTCACTGGTCAAAAGTCACTGGTCACTTGTCACGGGTCACATGTCACGGGTCACATGTCACGGGTCACTGTTCACTGTTCACTGGTCGCTAGTCACTGGTCACCGGTCACTGGTCACTGGTCACTGTTCACTGGTCACTGGTCACAAGTCACTGGTCACTTGTCACTGGTCAGTGGTCACTGGTCACTGGTCTGTGGTCACTGGTCACTGGTCACTGGTCACTGGTCACTGGTCACTGGTCACTGGTCACTGGTCATTGGTCACTGGTCACTGGTCACAAGTCACTGGTCACAGGTCACTTGTCACTGGTCGCTGGTCACTGGTCACTGGTCAATGGTCACTGTCGCTGGTAAATGTTCACTGTCGCTGGTCACTGGTCACTGGTCACTGGTCACTGGTCACTGGTCACAGGTCAATGGTCACTGGTCACTGTTCACTGGTCACTGGTCACAAGTCACTGGTCACTTGTCACTGGTCTGTGGTCACTGGTCACTGGTCACTGGTCACTGGTCACTGGTCACTGGTCACTGGTCATTGGTCACTGGTCACTGGTCACAAGTCACTGGTCACTGGTCACTTGTCACTGGTCACTGGTCACTGGTCACTGGTCAATGGTCACTGTCGCTGGTCAATGGTCACTGTCGCTGGTCAATGGTCACTGCGCTGGTCATTGGTCACTGGCCACTGGTCACTGGTCACTGGTCAAAAGTCACTGGTCACTTGTCACTGGTCAGTGGTCACTGGTCTCTGGTCACTGGTCACTGGTCACTGGTCACTGGTCACTGGTCACAGGTCAATAGTCACTGGTCACTGGTCACTGGTCACTGGTCACTGGTCACTGGTCACAGGTCACTGGTCACTGGTCACGGGTCACATTTCACGGGTCACGGTTCACTGGTCGCTAGTCACTGGTCACCGGTCACTGGTCACCGGTCACTGGTCACTGTTCACTGGTCACTGGTCACAAGTCACTGGTCACATGTCACTGGTCAGTGGTCACTGGTCACTGGTCACTGGTCTGTGGTCACTGGTCACTGGTCAGTGGTCACTGGTCACAGTCACATGTCGCGGGTCACTGGTCACAAGTCACTGGTCGCTGGTCACAAGTCACTGGTCACTTGTCACTGGTCACTGGTCACTGGTCACTGGTCAATTGTCAATGGTCGCTGGTCACTGGTCACTGGTCATGGGTCACTGGTCACTGGTCACTGGTCACTGGTCACTGGTCACTGGTCACTGGTCACTGGTCAATCGTCACTATCGCTGGTCAATGGTCACTGTCGCTGCTCACTAGTCACTGGTCACTGGTCACTGGTGACTGGTCACTGGTCACTGGTCATTGGTCACTATCGCTGGTCAATGGTCACTGTCGCTGGTCATTGGTCACTGGTCACTGGACACTGGTCACTGTCGCTGGTCACTGGTCACTGGTCACTGGTCAATGGTCACTGCCGCTGGTCACTGGTCACTGGTCACTGCTCACTGGTCACTGGTCACTTGTCAATGGTCGCTGTCGCTGGTCAATGGTCACTGTCGCTGGTCACTGGTCACTGGTCACTGGTCACTGGTCATTGGTCACTGGTCACTGGTCACAAGTCACTGGTCACTGGTCACTTGTCACTGGTCACTGGTCACTGGTCACTGGTCATTGGTCACTATCGCTGGTCAATGGTCACTGTCGCTGGTCATTGGTCACTGGTCACTGGACACTGGTCACTGGTCACTGGTCACTTGTCACTGGTCACTGGTCACTGGTCAATGGTCACTGTCGCTGGTCACTGGTCACTGGTCACTGGTCACTGGTCCCTGGTCACTGGTCACTGGTCAATGATCACTGTCGCTGGTCACTGGTCACTGGTCACGGGTCACATGTCACTGGTCACTGGCCACTGGTTACTGGTCACTGGTCACTGGTCACTGGTCACTGGTCACTATCGCTGGTCAATGGTCACTGTCGCTGGTCACTGGTCACTGGTCACTGTTCACTGGTCACTGGTCACTGGTCACTGGTCATTGGTCACTATCGCTGGTCAATGGTCACTGTCGCTGGTCATTGGTCACTGGTCACTGGACACTGGTCACTGGTCACTGGTCACTTGTCACTGGTCACTGGTCACTGGTCACTGGTCAATGGTCACTGTCGCTGGTCACTGGTCACTGGTCACTGGTCAATGGTCACTGCCGCTGGTCACTGGTCACTGGTCACTGGTCACTTGTCAATGGTCACTGTCGCTGGTCAATGGTCACTGTCGCTGGTCACTGGTCACTGGTCACTGGTCACTGGTCACTGGTCATTGGTCACTGGTCACTGGTCACAAGTCACTGGTCACTGGTCACTTGTCACTGGTCGCTGGTCACTGGTCACTGGTCAGTGGTCACTGTCGCTGGTAAATGGTCACTGTCGCTGGTCACTGGTCACTGGTCACTGGTCACTGGTCACTGGTCACTGGTCACTGGTCACTGGTAAATGGTCCCTATCGCTGGTCAATGGTCATTGTCGCTGGTCACTGGTTTTTGGTGACTATCGCTGGTCAATGGTCACTGTCGCTGGTCACTGGTCACTGGTCACTGGTCACTGGTCACTGGTCATTGGTCACTGGTCACTGGTCACAAGTCACTGGTCATTGGTCACTTGTCACTGGTCGCTGGTCACTGGTCACTGGTCACTTGTCACTGGTCGCTGGTCACTGGTCACTGGTCAGTGGTCACTGTCGCTGGTAAATGGTCACTGCCGCTGGTCACTGGTCACTGGTCACTGCTCACTGGTCACTGGTCACTTGTCAATGGTCACTGTCACTGGCCAATGGTCACTATCGCTGGTAAATGTTCACTGTCGCTGGTCACTGGTCACTGGTCACTGTCGCTGGTCACTGGTCACTGGTCACTGGTCACTGGTCACTGGTCAATTGTCCCTATCGCTGGTCAATGGTCACTGTCGCTGGTCACTGGTCACTGGTCACTGGTCACTGGTCACTGGTCAAAAGTCACTGGTCACTTGTCACTGGTCAATGGTCACTGCCGCTGGTCACTGCTCACTGGTCAATATTCACTGGTCACTGGTCACTGGTCACTGGTCACTGGTCACTGGTCACTGGTCACTTTCGCTGGTCACTGGTCACTGGTCAATGGTCACTGGCCACTGGTCACTGGTCACTGGTCAATGGTCACTATCGCTGGTCAATGGTCACTATCGCTGGTCAATGGTCACTGTCGCTGGTCACTGGTCACTGGTCACTGTTCACTGGTCACTGGTCACTGGTCACTGGTCATTGGTCACTATCGCTGGTCAATGGTCACTGTCGCTGGTCATTGGTCACTGGTCACTGGACACTGGTCACTGGTCACTGGTCACTTGTCACTGGTCACTGGTCACTGGTCACTGGTCAATGGTCACTGTCGCTGGTCACTGGTCACTGGTCACTGGTCAATGGTCACTGCCGCTGGTCACTGGTCACTGGTCACTGGTCACTTGTCAATGGTCACTGTCGCTGGTCAATGGTCACTGTCGCTGGTCACTGGTCACTGGTCACTGGTCACTGGTCACTGGTCATTGGTCACTGGTCACTGGTCACAAGTCACTGGTCACTGGTCACTTGTCACTGGTCGCTGGTCACTGGTCACTGGTCAGTGGTCACTGTCGCTGGTAAATGGTCACTGTCGCTGGTCACTGGTCACTGGTCACTGGTCACTGGTCACTGGTAAATGGTCCCTATCGCTGGTCAATGGTCATTGTCGCTTGTCACTTGTTTTTGGTGACTATCGCTGGTCAATGGTCACTGTCGCTGGTCACTGGTCACTGGTCACTGGTCACTGGTCACTGGTCATTGGTCACTGGTCACTGGTCACAAGTCACTGGTCGCTGGTCACTGGTCACTGGTCACTTGTCACTGGTCGCTGGTCACTGGTCACTGGTCAGTGGTCACTGTCGCTGGTAAATGGTCACTGCCGCTGGTCACTGGTCACTGGTCACTGCTCACTGGTCACTGGTCACTTGTCAATGGTCACTGTCACTGGCCAATGGTCACTATCGCTGGTCAATGGTCACTGTCGCTGGTCACTGGTCACTGGTCACTGGTCACTGGTCACTGGTCATTGGTCACTGGTCACTGGTCACAAGTCACTGGTCACTGGTCACTTGTCACTGGTCGATGGTCACTGGTCACTGGTCAATGGTCACTGTCGCTGGTAAATGTTCACTGTCGCTGGTCACTGGTCACTGGTCACTGTCGCTGGTCACTGGTCACTGGTCACTGGTCACTGGTCACTGGTCAATGGTCCCTATCGCTGGTCAATGGTCACTGTCGCTGGTCACTGGTCACTGGTCACTGGTCACTGGTCACTGGTCAAAAGTCACTGGTCACTTGTCACTGGTCAATGGTCACTGCCGCTGGTCACTGCTCACTGGTCAATATTCACTGGTCACTGGTCACTGGTCACTGGTCACTGGTCACTGGTCATTGGTGACTATCGCTGGTCAATGGTCACTGTCGCTGGTCACTGGTCACTGGTCACTGGTCAATGGTCCCTATCGCTGGTCAATGGTCACTGTCGCTGGTCACTGGTCACTGGTCACTGGTCACTGGTCAAAAGTCACTGGTCACTTGTCACTGGTCAGTGGTCACTGGTCTCTGGTCACTGGTCACTGGTCACTGGTCACAGGTCAATGGTCACTGGTCACTGGTCACTGGTCCCTGGTCACTGGTCACTGGTCAATGATCACTGTCGCTGGTCACTGGTCACTGGTCACTGGTCACTGGTCACTGGTCACGGGTCACATGTCACTGGTCACTGGTCACTGGTCACTGGTCACTGGTCAATGGTCCCTATCGCTGGTCAATGGTCACTGTCGCTGGTCACTGGTCACTGGTCACTGGTCACTGGTCACTGGTCAAAAGTCACTGGTCACTTGTCACTGGTCAATGGTCACTGCCGCTGGTCACTGCTCACTGGTCAATATTCACTGGTCACTGGTCACTGGTCACTGGTCACTGGTCACTGGTCACTGGTCACTGGTCACTTTCGCTGGTCACTGGTCACTGGTCAATGGTCACTGGCCACTGGTCACTGGTCACTGGTCAATGGTCACTGTCGCTGGTCAATGGTCACTGTCGCTGGTCACTGGTCACTGGTCACTGGTCACTGGTCACTGGTCACTGGTCACAAGTCACTGGTCACTTGTCACTGGTCACTGGTCACTGGTCACTGGTCAATGGTCACTGTCGCTGGTCAATGGTCACTGTCGCTGGTCACTGGTCACTGGTCACTGGTCACTGGTCATTGGTCACTGGTCACTGGTCACAAGTCACTGGTCACTGGTCACTGGTCACTGGTCACTGGTCAATGGTCCCTATCGCTGGTCAATGGTCACTGTCGCTGGTCACTGGTCACTGGTCACTGGTCACTGGTCACTGGTCATTGGTGACTATCGCTGGTCAATGGTCACTGTCGCTGGTCATTGGTCACTGGTCACTGGTCACTGGTCAAAAGTCACTGGTCACTTGTCACGGGTCACATGTCACGGGTCACATGTCACGGGTCACTGTTCACTGTTCACTGGTCGCTAGTCACTGGTCACCGGTCACTGGTCACTGGTCACTGTTCACTGGTCACTGGTCACAAGTCACTGGTCACTTGTCACTGGTCAGTGGTCACTGGTCACTGGTCTGTGGTCACTGGTCACTGGTCACTGGTCACTGGTCACTGGTCACTGGTCACTGGTCACTGGTCATTGGTCACTGGTCACTGGTCACAAGTCACTGGTCACAGGTCACTTGTCACTGGTCGCTGGTCACTGGTCACTGGTCAATGGTCACTGTCGCTGGTAAATGTTCACTGTCGCTGGTCACTGGTCACTGGTCACTGGTCACTGGTCACTGGTCACAGGTCAATGGTCACTGGTCACTGTTCACTGGTCACTGGTCACAAGTCACTGGTCACTTGTCACTGGTCTGTGGTCACTGGTCACTGGTCACTGGTCACTGGTCACTGGTCACTGGTCACTGGTCATTGGTCACTGGTCACTGGTCACAAGTCACTGGTCACTGGTCACTTGTCACTGGTCACTGGTCACTGGTCACTGGTCAATGGTCACTGTCGCTGGTCAATGGTCACTGTCGCTGGTCAATGGTCACTGCGCTGGTCATTGGTCACTGGCCACTGGTCACTGGTCACTGGTCAAAAGTCACTGGTCACTTGTCACTGGTCAGTGGTCACTGGTCTCTGGTCACTGGTCACTGGTCACTGGTCACTGGTCACTGGTCACAGGTCAATAGTCACTGGTCACTGGTCACTGGTCACTGGTCACTGGTCACTGGTCACAGGTCACTGGTCACTGGTCACGGGTCACATTTCACGGGTCACGGTTCACTGGTCGCTAGTCACTGGTCACCGGTCACTGGTCACCGGTCACTGGTCACTGTTCACTGGTCACTGGTCACAAGTCACTGGTCACATGTCACTGGTCAGTGGTCACTGGTCACTGGTCACTGGTCTGTGGTCACTGGTCACTGGTCAGTGGTCACTGGTCACAGTCACATGTCGCGGGTCACTGGTCACAAGTCACTGGTCGCTGGTCACAAGTCACTGGTCACTTGTCACTGGTCACTGGTCACTGGTCACTGGTCAATTGTCAATGGTCGCTGGTCACTGGTCACTGGTCATGGGTCACTGGTCACTGGTCACTGGTCACTGGTCACTGGTCACTGGTCACTGGTCACTGGTCAATCGTCACTATCGCTGGTCAATGGTCACTGTCGCTGCTCACTGGTCACTGGTCACTGGTCACTGGTGACTGGTCACTGGTCACTGGTCATTGGTCACTATCGCTGGTCAATGGTCACTGTCGCTGGTCATTGGTCACTGGTCACTGGACACTGGTCACTGTCGCTGGTCACTGGTCACTGGTCACTGGTCAATGGTCACTGCCGCTGGTCACTGGTCACTGGTCACTGCTCACTGGTCACTGGTCACTTGTCAATGGTCGCTGTCGCTGGTCAATGGTCACTGTCGCTGGTCACTGGTCACTGGTCACTGGTCACTGGTCATTGGTCACTGGTCACTGGTCACAATTCACTGGTCACTGGTCACTTGTCACTGGTCACTGGTCACTGGTCACTGGTCATTGGTCACTATCGCTGGTCAATGGTCACTGTCGCTGGTCATTGGTCACTGGTCACTGGACACTGGTCACTGGTCACTGGTCACTTGTCACTGGTCACTGGTCACTGGTCAATGGTCACTGTCGCTGGTCACTGGTCACTGGTCACTGGTCACTGGTCCCTGGTCACTGGTCACTGGTCAATGATCACTGTCGCTGGTCACTGGTCACTGGTCACGGGTCACATGTCACTGGTCACTGGCCACTGGTTACTGGTCACTGGTCACTGGTCACTGGTCACTGGTCACTATCGCTGGTCAATGGTCACTGTCGCTGGTCACTGGTCACTGGTCACTGTTCACTGGTCACTGGTCACTGGTCACTGGTCATTGGTCACTATCGCTGGTCAATGGTCACTGTCGCTGGTCATTGGTCACTGGTCACTGGACACTGGTCACTGGTCACTGGTCACTTGTCACTGGTCACTGGTCACTGGTCACTGGTCAATGGTCACTGTCGCTGGTCACTGGTCACTGGTCACTGGTCAATGGTCACTGCCGCTGGTCACTGGTCACTGGTCACTGGTCACTTGTCAATGGTCACTGTCGCTGGTCAATGGTCACTGTCGCTGGTCACTGGTCACTGGTCACTGGTCACTGGTCACTGGTCATTGGTCACTGGTCACTGGTCACAAGTCACTGGTCACTGGTCACTTGTCACTGGTCGCTGGTCACTGGTCACTGGTCAGTGGTCACTGTCGCTGGTAAATGGTCACTGTCGCTGGTCACTGGTCACTGGTCACTGGTCACTGGTCACTGGTCACTGGTCACTGGTCACTGGTAAATGGTCCCTATCGCTGGTCAATGGTCATTGTCGCTGGTCACTGGTTTTTGGTGACTATCGCTGGTCAATGGTCACTGTCGCTGGTCACTGGTCACTGGTCACTGGTCACTGGTCACTGGTCATTGGTCACTGGTCACTGGTCACAAGTCACTGGTCATTGGTCACTTGTCACTGGTCGCTGGTCACTGGTCACTGGTCACTTGTCACTGGTCGCTGGTCACTGGTCACTGGTCAGTGGTCACTGTCGCTGGTCAATGGTCACTATCGCTGGTCAATGGTCACTGTCGCTGGTCACTGGTCACTGGTCACTGTTCACTGGTCACTGGTCACTGGTCACTGGTCATTGGTCACTATCGCTGGTCAATGGTCACTGTCGCTGGTCATTGGTCACTGGTCACTGGACACTGGTCACTGGTCACTGGTCACTTGTCACTGGTCACTGGTCACTGGTCACTGGTCAATGGTCACTGTCGCTGGTCACTGGTCACTGGTCACTGGTCAATGGTCACTGCCGCTGGTCACTGGTCACTGGTCACTGGTCACTTGTCAATGGTCACTGTCGCTGGTCAATGGTCACTGTCGCTGGTCACTGGTCACTGGTCACTGGTCACTGGTCACTGGTCATTGGTCACTGGTCACTGGTCACAAGTCACTGGTCACTGGTCACTTGTCACTGGTCGCTGGTCACTGGTCACTGGTCAGTGGTCACTGTCGCTGGTAAATGGTCACTGTCGCTGGTCACTGGTCACTGGTCACTGGTCACTGGTCACTGGTAAATGGTCCCTATCGCTGGTCAATGGTCATTGTCGCTTGTCACTTGTTTTTGGTGACTATCGCTGGTCAATGGTCACTGTCGCTGGTCACTGGTCACTGGTCACTGGTCACTGGTCACTGGTCATTGGTCACTGGTCACTGGTCACAAGTCACTGGTCGCTGGTCACTGGTCACTGGTCACTTGTCACTGGTCGCTGGTCACTGGTCACTGGTCAGTGGTCACTGTCGCTGGTAAATGGTCACTGCCGCTGGTCACTGGTCACTGGTCACTGCTCACTGGTCACTGGTCACTTGTCAATGGTCACTGTCACTGGCCAATGGTCACTATCGCTGGTCAATGGTCACTGTCGCTGGTCACTGGTCACTGGTCACTGGTCACTGGTCACTGGTCATTGGTCACTGGTCACTGGTCACAAGTCACTGGTCACTTGTCACTTGTCACTGGTCGATGGTCACTGGTCACTGGTCAATGGTCACTGTCGCTGGTAAATGTTCACTGTCGCTGGTCACTGGTCACTGGTCACTGTCGCTGGTCACTGGTCACTGGTCACTGGTCACTGGTCACTGGTCAATGGTCCCTATCGCTGGTCAATGGTCACTGTCGCTGGTCACTGGTCACTGGTCACTGGTCACTGGTCACTGGTCAAAAGTCACTGGTCACTTGTCACTGGTCAATGGTCACTGCCGCTGGTCACTGCTCACTGGTCAATATTCACTGGTCACTGGTCACTGGTCACTGGTCACTGGTCACTGGTCACTGGTCACTTTCGCTGGTCACTGGTCACTGGTCAATGGTCACTGGCCACTGGTCACTGGTCACTGGTCAATGGTCACTATCGCTGGTCAATGGTCACTGTCGCTGGTCACTGGTCACTGGTCACTGGTCACTGGTCACTGGTCACTGGTCACAAGTCACTGGTCACTTGTCACTGGTCACTGGTCACTGGTCACTGGTCAATGGTCACTGTCGCTGGTCAATGGTCACTGTCGCTGGTCAATGGTCACTGCGCTGGTCATTGGTCACTGGTCACTGGTCACTGGTCAAAAGTCACTGGTCACGTGTCACTGGTCAGTGGTCACTGGTCTCTGGTCACTGGTCACTGGTCACTGGTCACTGGTCACTGGTCACAGGTCAATGGTCACTGGTCACTGGTCACTGGTCACGGGTCACATTTCACGGGTCACTGTTCACTGGTCGCTAGTCACTGGTCACCGGTCACTGGTCACTGGTCACTGTTCACTGGTCACTGGTCACAAGTCACTGGTCACATGTCACTGGTCAGTGGTCACGGGTCACTGGTCACTGGTCTGTGGTCACTGGTCACTGGTCAGTGGTCACTGGTAACAGTCACATGTCGCGGGTCACTGGTCACAAGTCACTGGTCGCTGGTCACAAGTCACTGGTCACTTGTCACTGGTCACTGGTCACTGGTCACTGGTCACTGGTCACAAGTCACTGGTCACTTGTCACTGGTCACTGGTCACTGGTCACTGGTCAATGGTCACTGTCGCTGGTCAATGGTCACTGTCGCTGGTCACTGGTCACTGGTCACTGGTCACTGGTCATTGGTCACTGGTCACTGGTCACAAGTCACTGGTCACTGGTCACTGGTCACTGGTCACTGGTCAATGGTCCCTATCGCTGGTCAATGGTCACTGTCGCTGGTCACTGGTCACTGGTCACTGGTCACTGGTCACTGGTCATTGGTGACTATCGCTGGTCAATGGTCACTGTCGCTGGTCATTGGTCACTGGTCACTGGTCACTGGTCAAAAGTCACTGGTCACTTGTCACGGGTCACATGTCACGGGTCACATGTCACGGGTCACTGTTCACTGTTCACTGGTCGCTAGTCACTGGTCACCGGTCACTGGTCACTGGTCACTGTTCACTGGTCACTGGTCACAAGTCACTGGTCACTTGTCACTGGTCAGTGGTTACTGGTCACTGGTCTGTGGTCACTGGTCACTGGTCACTGGTCACTGGTCACTGGTCACTGGTCACTGGTCACTGGTCATTGGTCACTGGTCACTGGTCACAAGTCACTGGTCACAGGTCACTTGTCACTGGTCGCTGGTCACTGGTCACTGGTCAATGGTCACTGTCGCTGGTAAATGTTCACTGTCGCTGGTCACTGGTCACTGGTCACTGGTCACTGGTCACTGGTCACAGGTCAATGGTCACTGGTCACTGGTCACTGGTCACTGGTCACTGTTCACTGGTCACTGGTCACAAGTCACTGGTCACTTGTCACTGGTCTGTGGTCACTGGTCACTGGTCACTGGTCACTGGTCACTGGTCACTGGTCACTGGTCATTGGTCACTGGTCACTGGTCACAAGTCACTGGTCACTGGTCACTTGTCACTGGTCACTGGTCACTGGTCACTGGTCAATGGTCACTGTCGCTGGTCAAAGGTCACTGTCGCTGGTCAATGGTCACTGCGCTGGTCATTGGTCACTGGCCACTGGTCACTGGTCACTGGTCAAAAGTCACTGGTCACTTGTCACTGGTCAGTGGTCACTGGTCTCTGGTCACTGGTCACTGGTCACTGGTCACTGGTCACTGGTCACAGGTCAATAGTCACTGGTCACTGGTCACTGGTCACTGGTCACTGGTCACTGGTCACAGGTCACTGGTCACTGGTCACGGGTCACATTTCACGGGTCACGGTTCACTGGTCGCTATTCACTGGTCACCGGTCACTGGTCACCGGTCACTGGTCACTGTTCACTGGTCACTGGTCACAAGTCACTGGTCACATGTCACTGGTCAGTGGTCACTGGTCACTGGTCACTGGTCTGTGGTCACTGGTCACTGGTCAGTGGTCACTGGTCACAGTCACATGTCGCGGGTCACTGGTCACAAGTCACTGGTCGCTGGTCACAAGTCACTGGTCACTTGTCACTGGTCACTGGTCACTGGTCACTGGTCAATTGTCAATGGTCGCTGGTCACTGGTCACTGGTCATGGGTCACTGGTCACTGGTCACTGGTCACTGGTCACTGGTCACTGGTCACTGGTCACTGGTCAATCGTCACTATCGCTGGTCAATGGTCACTGTCGCTGCTCACTGGTCACTGGTCACTGGTCACTGGTGACTGGTCACTGTTCACTGGTCATTGGTCACTATCGCTGGTCAATGGTCACTGTCGCTGGTCATTGGTCACTGGTCACTGGACACTGGTCACTGTCGCTGGTCACTGGTCACTGGTCACTGGTCAATGGTCACTGCCGCTGGTCACTGGTCACTGGTCACTGCTCACTGGTCACTGGTCACTTGTCAATGGTCGCTGTCGCTGGTCAATGGTCACTGTCGCTGGTCACTGGTCACTGGTCACTGGTCATTGGTCACTGGTCACTGGTCACAAGTCACTGGTCACTGGTCACTTGTCACTGGTCGCTGGTCACTGGTCACTGGTCAGTGGTCACTGTCGCTGGTAAATGGTCACTGTCGCTGGTCACTGGTCATTGGTCACTGGTCACTGGACACTGGTCACTGGTCACTGGTCACTTGTCACTGGTCACTGGTCACTGGTCACTGGTCAATGGTCACTGTCGCTGGTCACTGGTCAATGTTCACTGCCGCTGGTCACTGGTCACTGGTCACTGGTCACTTGTCAATGGTCACTGTCGCTGGTCACTGGTCACTGGTCACTGGTCAATGGTCACTGCCGCTGGTCACTGGTCACTGGTCACTGGTCACTTGTCAATGGTCACTGTCGCTGGACAATGGTCACTGTCGCTGGTCACTGGTCACTGGTCACTGGTCACTGGTCACTGGTCATTGGTCACTGGTCACTGGTCACAAGTCACTGGTCACTGGTCACTTGTCACTGGTCACTGGTCACTGGTCACTGGTCATTGGTCACTATCGCTGGTCAATGGTCACTGTCGCTGGTCATTGGTCACTGGTCACTGGACACTGGTCACTGGTCACTGGTCACTTGTCACTGGTCACTGGTCACTGGTCAATGGTCACTGTCGCTGGTCACTGGTCACTGGTCACTGGTCACTGGTCCCTGGTCACTGGTCACTGGTCAATGATCACTGTCGCTGGTCACTGGTCACTGGTCACGGGTCACATGTCACTGGTCACTGGCCACTGGTTACTGGTCACTGGTCACTGGTCACTGGTCACTGGTCACTATCGCTGGTCAATGGTCACTGTCGCTGGTCACTGGTCACTGGTCACTGTTCACTGGTCACTGGTCACTGGTCACTGGTCATTGGTCACTATCGCTGGTCAATGGTCACTGTCGCTGGTCATTGGTCACTGGTCACTGGACACTGGTCACTGGTCACTGGTCACTTGTCACTGGTCACTGGTCACTGGTCACTGGTCAATGGTCACTGTCGCTGGTCACTGGTCACTGGTCACTGGTCAATGGTCACTGCCGCTGGTCACTGGTCACTGGTCACTGGTCACTTGTCAATGGTCACTGTCGCTGGTCAATGGTCACTGTCGCTGGTCACTGGTCACTGGTCACTGGTCACTGGTCACTGGTCATTGGTCACTGGTCACTGGTCACAAGTCACTGGTCACTGGTCACTTGTCACTGGTCGCTGGTCACTGGTCACTGGTCAGTGGTCACTGTCGCTGGTAAATGGTCACTGTCGCTGGTCACTGGTCACTGGTCACTGGTCACTGGTCACTGGTCACTGGTCACTGGTAAATGGTCCCTATCGCTGGTCAATGGTCATTGTCGCTGGTCACTGGTTTTTGGTGACTATCGCTGGTCAATGGTCACTGTCGCTGGTCACTGGTCACTGGTCACTGGTCACTGGTCACTGGTCACTGGTCACTGGTCACTGGTCATTGGTCACTGGTCACTGGTCACAAGTCACTGGTCACTGGTCACTTGTCACTGGTCGCTGGTCACTGGTCACTGGTCATTGGTCACTGGTCACTGGTCACAAGTCACTGGTCACTGGTCACTTGTCACTGGTCGCTGGTCACTGGTCACTGGTCACTTGTCACTGGTCGCTGGTCACTGGTCACTGGTCAGTGGTCACTGTCGCTGGTAAATGGTCACTGCCGCTGGTCACTGGTCACTGGTCACTGCTCACTGGTCACTGGTCACTTGTCAATGGTCACTGTCACTGGCCAATGGTCACTATCGCTGGTCAATGGTCACTGTCGCTGGTCACTGGTCACTGGTCACTGGTCACTGGTCACTGGTCATTGGTCACTGGTCACTGGTCACAAGTCACTGGTCACTGGTCACTTGTCACTGGTCGATGGTCACTGGTCACTGGTCAATGGTCACTGTCGCTGGTAAATGTTCACTGTCGCTGGTCACTGGTCACTGGTCACTGTCGCTGGTCACTGGTCACTGGTCACTGGTCACTGGTCACTGGTCAATGGTCCCTATCGCTGGTCAATGGTCACTGTCGCTGGTCACTGGTCACTGGTCACTGGTCACTGGTCACTGGTCACTGGTCAAAAGTCACTGGTCACTTGTCACTGGTCAATGGTCACTGCCGCTGGTCACTGCTCACTGGTCAATATTCACTGGTCACTGGTCACTGGTCACTGGTCACTGGTCACTGGTCACTGGTCACTTTCGCTGGTCACTGGTCACTGGTCAATGGTCACTGGCCACTGGTCACTGGTCACTGGTCAATGGTCACTATCGCTGGTCAATGGTCACTGTCGCTGGTCACTGGTCACTGGTCACTGGTCACTGGTCACTGGTCACTGGTCACAAGTCACTGGTCACTTGTCACTGGTCACTGGTCACTGGTCACTGGTCAATGGTCACTGTCGCTGGTCAATGGTCACTGTCGCTGGTCAATGGTCACTGCGCTGGTCATTGGTCACTGGTCACTGGTCACTGGTCAAAAGTCACTGGTCACGTGTCACTGGTCAGTGGTCACTGGTCTCTGGTCACTGGTCACTGGTCACTGGTCACTGGTCACTGGTCACAGGTCAATGGTCACTGGTCACTGGTCACTGGTCACGGGTCACATTTCACGGGTCACTGTTCACTGGTCGCTAGTCACTGGTCACCGGTCACTGGTCACTGGTCACTGTTCACTGGTCACTGGTCACAAGTCACTGGTCACATGTCACTGGTCAGTGGTCACGGGTCACTGGTCACTGGTCTGTGGTCACTGGTCACTGGTCAGTGGTCACTGGTAACAGTCACATGTCGCGGGTCACTGGTCACAAGTCACTGGTCGCTGGTCACAAGTCACTGGTCACTTGTCACTGGTCACTGGTCACTGGTCACTGGTCACTGGTCACAAGTCACTGGTCACTTGTCACTGGTCACTGGTCACTGGTCACTGGTCAATGGTCACTGTCGCTGGTCAATGGTCACTGTCGCTGGTCACTGGTCACTGGTCACTGGTCACTGGTCATTGGTCACTGGTCACTGGTCACAAGTCACTGGTCACTGGTCACTGGTCACTGGTCACTGGTCAATGGTCCCTATCGCTGGTCAATGGTCACTGTCGCTGGTCACTGGTCACTGGTCACTGGTCACTGGTCATTGGTGACTATCGCTGGTCAATGGTCACTGTCGCTGGTCATTGGTCACTGGTCACTGGTCACTGGTCAAAAGTCACTGGTCACTTGTCACGGGTCACATGTCACGGGTCACATGTCACGGGTCACTGTTCACTGTTCACTGGTCGCTAGTCACTGGTCACCGGTCACTGGTCACTGGTCACTGTTCACTGGTCACTGGTCACAAGTCACTGGTCACTTGTCACTGGTCAGTGGTTACTGGACACTGGTCTGTGGTCACTGGTCACTGGTCACTGGTCACTGGTCACTGGTCACTGGTCACTGGTCACTGGTCATTGGTCACTGGTCACTGGTCACAAGTCACTGGTCACAGGTCACTTGTCACTGGTCGCTGGTCACTGGTCACTGGTCAATGGTCACTGTCGCTGGTAAATGTTCACTGTCGCTGGTCACTGGTCACTGGTCACTGGTCACTGGTCACTGGTCACAGGTCAATGGTCACTGGTCACTGGTCACTGGTCACTGGTCACTGTTCACTGGTCACTGGTCACAAGTCACTGGTCACTTGTCACTGGTCTGTGGTCACTGGTCACTGGTCACTGGTCACTGGTCACTGGTCACTGGTCACTGGTCATTGGTCACTGGTCACTGGTCACAAGTCACTGGTCACTGGTCACTTGTCACTGGTCACTGGTCACTGGTCACTGGTCAATGGTCACTGTCGCTGGTCAAAGGTCACTGTCGCTGGTCAATGGTCACTGCGCTGGTCATTGGTCACTGGCCACTGGTCACTGGTCACTGGTCAAAAGTCACTGGTCACTTGTCACTGGTCAGTGGTCACTGGTCTCTGGTCACTGGTCACTGGTCACTGGTCACTGGTCACTGGTCACAGGTCAATAGTCACTGGTCACTGGTCACTGGTCACTGGTCACTGGTCACTGGTCACAGGTCACTGGTCACTGGTCACGGGTCACATTTCACGGGTCACGGTTCACTGGTCGCTAGTCACTGGTCACCGGTCACTGGTCACCGGTCACTGGTCACTGTTCACTGGTCACTGGTCACAAGTCACTGGTCACATGTCACTGGTCAGTGGTCACTGGTCACTGGTCACTGGTCTGTGGTCACTGGTCACTGGTCAGTGGTCACTGGTGACAGTCACATGTCGCGGGTCACTGGTCACAAGTCACTGGTCGCTGGTCACAAGTCACTGGTCACTTGTCACTGGTCACTGGTCACTGGTCACTGGTCAATTGTCAATGGTCGCTGGTCACTGGTCACTGGTCATGGGTCACTGGTCACTGGTCACTGGTCACCGGTCACTGGTCACTGGTCACTGTTCACTGGTCACTGGTCACAAGTCACTGGTCACTTGTCACTGGTCAGTGGTTACTGGTCACTGGTCTGTGGTCACTGGTCACTGGTCACTGGTCACTGGTCACTGGTCACTGGTCACTGGTCACTGGTCATTGGTCACTGGTCACTGGTCACAAGTCACTGGTCACAGGTCACTTGTCACTGGTCGCTGGTCACTGGTCACTGGTCAATGGTCACTGTCGCTGGTAAATGTTCACTGTCGCTGGTCACTGGTCACTGGTCACTGGTCACTGGTCACTGGTCACAGGTCAATGGTCACTGGTCACTGGTCACTGGTCACTGGTCACTGTTCACTGGTCACTGGTCACAAGTCACTGGTCACTTGTCACTGGTCTGTGGTCACTGGTCACTGGTCACTGGTCACTGGTCACTGGTCACTGGTCACTGGTCATTGGTCACTGGTCACTGGTCACAAGTCACTGGTCACTGGTCACTTGTCACTGGTCACTGGTCACTGGTCACTGGTCAATGGTCACTGTCGCTGGTCAAAGGTCACTGTCGCTGGTCAATGGTCACTGCGCTGGTCATTGGTCACTGGCCACTGGTCACTGGTCACTGGTCAAAAGTCACTGGTCACTTGTCACTGGTCAGTGGTCACTGGTCTCTGGTCACTGGTCACTGGTCACTGGTCACTGGTCACTGGTCACAGGTCAATAGTCACTGGTCACTGGTCACTGGTCACTGGTCACTGGTCACTGGTCACAGGTCACTGGTCACTGGTCACGGGTCACATTTCACGGGTCACGGTTCACTGGTCGCTATTCACTGGTCACCGGTCACTGGTCACCGGTCACTGGTCACTGTTCACTGGTCACTGGTCACAAGTCACTGGTCACATGTCACTGGTCAGTGGTCACTGGTCACTGGTCACTGGTCTGTGGTCACTGGTCACTGGTCAGTGGTCACTGGTCACAGTCACATGTCGCGGGTCACTGGTCACAAGTCACTGGTCGCTGGTCACAAGTCACTGGTCACTTGTCACTGGTCACTGGTCACTGGTCACTGGTCAATTGTCAATGGTCGCTGGTCACTGGTCACTGGTCATGGGTCACTGGTCACTGGTCACTGGTCACTGGTCACTGGTCACTGGTCACTGGTCACTGGTCAATCGTCACTATCGCTGGTCAATGGTCACTGTCGCTGCTCACTGGTCACTGGTCACTGGTCACTGGTGACTGGTCACTGGTCACTGGTCATTGGTCACTATCGCTGGTCAATGGTCACTGTCGCTGGTCATTG
Organism: Andrena bucephala; assembly: GCA_947577245.1. Classification (NCBI taxonomy): domain Eukaryota; kingdom Metazoa; phylum Arthropoda; class Insecta; order Hymenoptera; family Andrenidae; genus Andrena; species Andrena bucephala. The sequence continues at coordinate 23,653,346 of OX387716.1, read as the reverse complement.
GTCACTGGTCACTGGACACTGGTCACTGTCGCTGGTCACTGGTCACTGGTCACTGGTCAATGGTCACTGCCGCTGGTCACTGGTCACTGGTCACTGCTCACTGGTCACTGGTCACTTGTCAATGGTCGCTGTCGCTGGTCAATGGTCACTGTCGCTGGTCACTGGTCACTGGTCACTGGTCATTGGTCACTGGTCACTGGTCACAAGTCACTGGTCACTGGTCACTTGTCACTGGTCGCTGGTCACTGGTCACTGGTCAGTGGTCACTGTCGCTGGTAAATGGTCACTGTCGCTGGTCACTGGTCATTGGTCACTGGTCACTGGACACTGGTCACTGGTCACTGGTCACTTGTCACTGGTCACTGGTCACTGGTCACTGGTCAATGGTCACTGTCGCTGGTCACTGGTCACTGGTCACTGGTCAATGTTCACTGCCGCTGGTCACTGGTCACTGGTCACTGGTCACTTGTCAATGGTCACTGTCGCTGGTCACTGGTCACTGGTCACTGGTCAATGGTCACTGCCGCTGGTCACTGGTCACTGGTCACTGGTCACTTGTCAATGGTCACTGTCGCTGGTCAATGGTCACTGTCGCTGGTCACTGGTCACTGGTCACTGGTCACTGGTCACTGGTCATTGGTCACTGGTCACTGGTCACAAGTCACTGGTCACTGGTCACTTGTCACTGGTCACTGGTCACTGGTCACTGGTCATTGGTCACTATCGCTGGTCAATGGTCACTGTCGCTGGTCATTGGTCACTGGTCACTGGACACTGGTCACTGGTCACTGGTCACTTGTCACTGGTCACTGGTCACTGGTCAATGGTCACTGTCGCTGGTCACTGGTCACTGGTCACTGGTCACTGGTCCCTGGTCACTGGTCACTGGTCAATGATCACTGTCGCTGGTCACTGGTCACTGGTCACGGGTCACATGTCACTGGTCACTGGCCACTGGTTACTGGTCACTGGTCACTGGTCACTGGTCACTGGTCACTATCGCTGGTCAATGGTCACTGTCGCTGGTCACTGGTCACTGGTCACTGTTCACTGGTCACTGGTCACTGGTCACTGGTCATTGGTCACTATCGCTGGTCAATGGTCACTGTCGCTGGTCATTGGTCACTGGTCACTGGACACTGGTCACTGGTCACTGGTCACTTGTCACTGGTCACTGGTCACTGGTCAATGGTCACTGTCGCTGGTCACTGGTCACTGGTCACTGGTCAATGGTCACTGCCGCTGGTCACTGGTCACTGGTCACTGGTCACTTGTCAATGGTCACTGTCGCTGGTCAATGGTCACTGTCGCTGGTCACTGGTCACTGGTCACTGGTCACTGGTCACTGGTCATTGGTCACTGGTCACTGGTCACAAGTCACTGGTCACTGGTCACTTGTCACTGGTCGCTGGTCACTGGTCACTGGTCAGTGGTCACTGTCGCTGGTAAATGGTCACTGTCGCTGGTCACTGGTCACTGGTCACTGGTCACTGGTCACTGGTCACTGGTCACTGGTAAATGGTCCCTATCGCTGGTCAATGGTCATTGTCGCTGGTCACTGGTTTTTGGTGACTATCGCTGGTCAATGGTCACTGTCGTTGGTCACTGGTCACTGGTCACTGGTCACTGGTCACTGGTCACTGGTCACTGGTCACTGGTCATTGGTCACTGGTCACTGGTCACAAGTCACTGGTCACTGGTCACTTGTCACTGGTCGCTGGTCACTGGTCACTGGTCATTGGTCACTGGTCACTGGTCACAAGTCACTGGTCACTGGTCACTTGTCACTGGTCGCTGGTCACTGGTCACTGGTCACTTGTCACTGGTCGCTGGTCACTGGTCACTGGTCAGTGGTCACTGTCGCTGGTAAATGGTCACTGCCGCTGGTCACTGGTCACTGGTCACTGGTCACTGGTCACTGGTCACTGGTCAATGGTCCCTATCGCTGGTCAATGGTCACTGTCGCTGGTCACTGGTCACTGGTCACTGGTCACTGGTCACTGGTCAAAAGTCACTGGTCACTTGTCACTGGTCAATGGTCACTGCCGCTGGTCACTGCTCACTGGTCAATATTCACTGGTCACTGGTCACTGGTCACTGGTCACTGGTCACTGGTCACTGGTCACTTTCGCTGGTCACTGGTCACTGGTCAATGGTCACTGGCCACTGGTCACTGGTCACTGGTCAATGGTCACTATCGCTGGTCAATGGTCACTGTCGCTGGTCACTGGTCACTGGTCACTGGTCACTGGTCACTGGTCACTGGTCACAAGTCACTGGTCACTTGTCACTGGTCACTGGTCACTGGTCACTGGTCAATGGTCACTGTCGCTGGTCAATGGTCACTGTCGCTGGTCAATGGTCACTGCGCTGGTCATTGGTCACTGGTCACTGGTCACTGGTCAGAAGTCACTGGTCACGTGTCACTGGTCAGTGGTCACTGGTCTCTGGTCACTGGTCACTGGTCACTGGTCACTGGTCACTGGTCACAGGTCAATGGTCACTGGTCACTGGTCACTGGTCACGGGTCACATTTCACGGGTCACTGTTCACTGGTCGCTAGTCACTGGTCACCGGTCACTGGTCACTGGTCACTGTTCACTGGTCACTGGTCACAAGTCACTGGTCACATGTCACTGGTCAGTGGTCACGGGTCACTGGTCACTGGTCTGTGGTCACTGGTCACTGGTCAGTGGTCACTGGTAACAGTCACATGTCGCGGGTCACTGGTCACAAGTCACTGGTCGCTGGTCACAAGTCACTGGTCACTTGTCACTGGTCACTGGTCACTGGTCACTGGTCACTGGTCACAAGTCACTGGTCACTTGTCACTGGTCACTGGTCACTGGTCACTGGTCAATGGTCACTGTCGCTGGTCAATGGTCACTGTCGCTGGTCACTGGTCACTGGTCACTGGTCACTGGTCATTGGTCACTGGTCACTGGTCACAAGTCACTGGTCACTGGTCACTGGTCACTGGTCACTGGTCAATGGTCCCTATCGCTGGTCAATGGTCACTGTCGCTGGTCACTGGTCACTGGTCACTGGTCACTGGTCATTGGTGACTATCGCTGGTCAATGGTCACTGTCGCTGGTCATTGGTCACTGGTCACTGGTCACTGGTCAAAAGTCACTGGTCACTTGTCACGGGTCACATGTCACGGGTCACATGTCACGGGTCACTGTTCACTGTTCACTGGTCGCTAGTCACTGGTCACCGGTCACTGGTCACTGGTCACTGTTCACTGGTCACTGGTCACAAGTCACTGGTCACTTGTCACTGGTCAGTGGTTACTGGTCACTGGTCTGTGGTCACTGGTCACTGGTCACTGGTCACTGGTCACTGGTCACTGGTCACTGGTCACTGGTCATTGGTCACTGGTCACTGGTCACAAGTCACTGGTCACAGGTCACTTGTCACTGGTCGCTGGTCACTGGTCACTGGTCAATGGTCACTGTCGCTGGTAAATGTTCACTGTCGCTGGTCACTGGTCACTGGTCACTGGTCACTGGTCACTGGTCACAGGTCAATGGTCACTGGTCACTGGTCACTGGTCACTGGTCACTGTTCACTGGTCACTGGTCACAAGTCACTGGTCACTTGTCACTGGTCTGTGGTCACTGGTCACTGTTCACTGGTCACTGGTCACTGGTCACTGGTCACTGGTCATTGGTCACTGGTCACTGGTCACAAGTCACTGGTCACTGGTCACTTGTCACTGGTCACTGGTCACTGGTCACTGGTCAATGGTCACTGTCGCTGGTCAAAGGTCACTGTCGCTGGTCAATGGTCACTGCGCTGGTCATTGGTCACTGGCCACTGGTCACTGGTCACTGGTCAAAAGTCACTGGTCACTTGTCACTGGTCAGTGGTCACTGGTCTCTGGTCACTGGTCACTGGTCACTGGTCACTGGTCACTGGTCACAGGTCAATAGTCACTGGTCACTGGTCACTGGTCACGGTTCACTGGTCGCTAGTCACTGGTCACCGGTCACTGGTCACCGGTCACTGGTCACTGTTCACTGGTCACTGGTCACAAGTCACTGGTCACATGTCACTGGTCAGTGGTCACTGGTCACTGGTCACTGGTCTGTGGTCACTGGTCACTGGTCAGTGGTCACTGGTGACAGTCACATGTCGCGGGTCACTGGTCACAAGTCACTGGTCGCTGGTCACAAGTCACTGGTCACTTGTCACTGGTCACTGGTCACTGGTCACTGGTCAATTGTCAATGGTCGCTGGTCACTGGTCACTGGTCATGGGTCACTGGTCACTGGTCACTGGTCACTGGTCACTGGTCACTGGTCACTGGTCACTGGTCAATCGTCACTATCGCTGGTCAATGGTCACTGTCGCTGCTCACTGGTCACTGGTCACTGGTCACTGGTGACTGGTCACTGGTCACTGGTCATTGGTCACTATCGCTGGTCAATGGTCACTGTCGCTGGTCATTGGTCACTGGTCACTGGACACTGGTCACTGTCGCTGGTCACTGGTCACTGGTTACTGGTCAATGGTCACTGCCGCTGGTCACTGGTCACTGGTCACTGCTCACTGGTCACTGGTCACTTGTCAATGGTCGCTGTCGCTGGTCAATGGTCACTGTCGCTGGTCACTGGTCACTGGTCACTGGTCATTGGTCACTGGTCACTGGTCACAAGTCACTGGTCACTGGTCACTTGTCACTGGTCGCTGGTCACTGGTCACTGGTCAGTGGTCACTGTCGCTGGTAAATGGTCACTGTCGCTGGTCACTGGTCATTGGTCACTGGTCACTGGACACTGGTCACTGGTCACTGGTCACTTGTCACTGGTCACTGGTCACTGGTCACTGGTCAATGGTCACTGTCGCTGGTCACTGGTCACTGGTCACTGGTCAATGTTCACTGCCGCTGGTCACTGGTCACTGGTCACTGGTCACTTGTCAATGGTCACTGTCGCTGGTCACTGGTCACTGGTCACTGGTCAATGGTCACTGCCGCTGGTCACTGGTCACTGGTCACTGGTCACTTGTCAATGGTCACTGTCGCTGGTCAATGGTCACTGTCGCTGGTCACTGGTCACTGGTCACTGGTCACTGGTCACTGGTCATTGGTCACTGGTCACTGGTCACAAGTCACTGGTCACTGGTCACTTGTCACTGGTCACTGGTCACTGGTCACTGGTCATTGGTCACTATCGCTGGTCAATGGTCACTGTCGCTGGTCATTGGTCACTGGTCACTGGACACTGGTCACTGGTCACTGGTCACTTGTCACTGGTCACTGGTCACTGGTCAATGGTCACTGTCGCTGGTCACTGGTCACTGGTCACTGGTCACTGGTCACTGGTCACTGGTCCCTGGTCACTGGTCACTGGTCAATGATCACTGTCGCTGGTCACTGGTCACTGGTCACGGGTCACATGTCACTGGTCACTGGCCACTGGTTACTGGTCACTGGTCACTGGTCACTGGTCACTGGTCACTATCGCTGGTCAATGGTCACTGTCGCTGGTCACTGGTCACTGGTCACTGTTCACTGGTCACTGGTCACTGGTCACTGGTCATTGGTCACTATCGCTGGTCAATGGTCACTGTCGCTGGTCATTGGTCACTGGTCACTGGACACTGGTCACTGGTCACTGGTCACTTGTCACTGGTCACTGGTCACTGGTCACTGGTCAATGGTCACTGTCGCTGGTCACTGGTCACTGGTCACTGGTCAATGGTCACTGCCGCTGGTCACTGGTCACTGGTCACTGGTCACTTGTCAATGGTCACTGTCGCTGGTCAATGGTCACTGTCGCTGGTCACTGGTCACTGGTCACTGGTCACTGGTCACTGGTCATTGGTCACTGGTCACTGGTCACAAGTCACTGGTCACTGGTCACTTGTCACTGGTCGCTGGTCACTGGTCACTGGTCAGTGGTCACTGTCGCTGGTAAATGGTCACTGTCGCTGGTCACTGGTCACTGGTCACTGGTCAGTGGTCACTGGTCACTGGTCACTGGTCACTGGTAAATGGTCCCTATCGCTGGTCAATGGTCATTGTCGCTGGTCACTGGTTTTTGGTGACTATCGCTGGTCAATGGTCACTGTCGCTGGTCACTGGTCACTGGTCACTGGTCACTGGTCACTGGTCATTGGTCACTGGTCACTGGTCACAAGTCACTGGTCATTGGTCACTTGTCACTGGTCGCTGGTCACTGGTCACTGGTCACTTGTCACTGGTCGCTGGTCACTGGTCACTGGTCAGTGGTCACTGTCGCTGGTAAATGGTCACTGCCGCTGGTCACTGGTCACTGGTCACTGCTCACTGGTCACTGGTCACTTGTCAATGGTCACTGTCACTGGCCAATGGTCACTATCGCTGGTCAATGGTCACTGTCGCTGGTCACTGGTCACTGGTCACTGGTCACTGGTCACTGGTCATTGGTCACTGGTCACTGGTCACAAGTCACTGGTCACTGGTCACTTGTCACTGGTCGATGGTCACTGGTCACTGGTCAATGGTCACTGTCGCTGGTAAATGTTCACTGTCGCTGGTCACTGGTCACTGGTCACTGTCGCTGGTCACTGGTCACTGGTCACTGGTCACTGGTCACTGGTCAATGGTCCCTATCGCTGGTCAATGGTCACTGTCGCTGGTCACTGGTCACTGGTCACTGGTCACTGGTCACTGGTCAAAAGTCACTGGTCACTTGTCACTGGTCAATGGTCACTGCCGCTGGTCACTGCTCACTGGTCAATATTCACTGGTCACTGGTCACTGGTCACTGGTCACTGGTCACTGGTCACTGGTCACTTTCGCTGGTCACTGGTCACTGGTCAATGGTCACTGGCCACTGGTCACTGGTCACTGGTCAATGGTCACTATCGCTGGTCAATGGTCACTATCGCTGGTCAATGGTCACAGTCGCTGGTCACTGGTCACTGGTCACTGTTCACTGGTCACTGGTCACTGGTCACTGGTCATTGGTCACTATCGCTGGTCAATGGTCACTGTCGCTGGTCATTGGTCACTGGTCACTGGACACTGGTCACTGGTCACTGGTCACTTGTCACTGGTCACTGGTCACTGGTCACTGGTCAATGGTCACTGTCGCTGGTCACTGGTCACTGGTCACTGGTCAATGGTCACTGCCGCTGGTCACTGGTCACTGGTCACTGGTCACTTGTCAATGGTCACTGTCGCTGGTCAATGGTCACTGTCGCTGGTCACTGGTCACTGGTCACTGGTCACTGGTCACTGGTCATTGGTCACTGGTCACTGGTCACAAGTCACTGGTCACTGGTCACTTGTCACTGGTCGCTGGTCACTGGTCACTGGTCAGTGGTCACTGTCGCTGGTAAATGGTCACTGTCGCTGGTCACTGGTCACTGGTCACTGGTCACTGGTCACTGGTCACTGGTCACTGGTCACTGGTCACTGGTAAATGGTCCCTATCGCTGGTCAATGGTCATTGTCGCTGGTCACTGGTTTTTGGTGACTATCGCTGGTCAATGGTCACTGTCGCTGGTCACTGGTCACTGGTCACTGGTCACTGGTCACTGGTCATTGGTCACTGGTCACTGGTCACAAGTCACTGGTCACTGGTCACTTGTCACTGGTCGCTGGTCACTGGTCACTGGTCAATGGTCACTGTCGCTGGTAAATGTTCACTGTCGCTAGTCACTGGGCACCGGTCACTGGTCACTGGTCACTGTTCACTGGTCACTGGTCACAAGTCACTGGTCACTTGTCACTGGTCAGTGGTCACTGGTCACTGGTCTGTGGTCACTGGTCACTGGTCACAGGTCACTGGTCACTGGTCACTGGTCACTGGTCACTGGTCATTGGTCACTGGTCACTGTTCACAAGTCACTGGTCACTGGTCACTTGTCACTGGTCGCTGGTCACTGGTCACTGGTCAATGGTCACTGTCGCTGGTAAATGTTCACTGTCGCTGGTCACTGGTCACTGGTCACTGTCGCTGGTCACTGGTCACTGGTCACTGGTCACTGGTCACTTGTCACTGGTCGCTGGTCACTGGTCAGTGGTCACTGTCGCTGGTAAATGGTCACTGCCGCTGGTCACTGGTCACTGTTCACTGCTCACTGGTCACTGGTCACTTGTCAATGGTAACTGTCACTGGCCAATGGTCACTGTCGCTGGTCAATGGTCACTGTCGCTGGTCACTGGTCACTGGTCACTGGTCACTGGTCACTGGTCACTGGTCACTGGTCACTGGTCACGGGTCACATGTCACTGGTCACTGGTCACTGGTCACTGGTCACTGGTCACTGGTCACTATCGCTGGTCAATGGTCACTGTCGCTGGTCACTGGTCACTGGTCACTGTTCACTGGTCACTGGTCACTGGTCACTGGTCATTGGTCACTATCGCTGGTCAATGGTCACTGTCGCTGGTCATTGGTCACTGGTCACTGGACACTGGTCACTGGTCACTGGTCACTTGTCACTGGTCACTGGTCACTGGTCACTGGTCAATGGTCACTGTCGCTGGTCACTGGTCACTGGTCACTGGTCAATGGTCACTGCCGCTGGTCACTGGTCACTGCTCACTGGTCACTGGTCACTTGTCAATGGTCACTGTCGCTGGTCAATGGTCACTGTCGCTGGTCACTGGTCACTGGTCACTGGTCACTGGTCACTGGTCATTGGTCACTGGTCACTGGTCACAAGTCACTGGTCACTGGTCACTTGTCACTGGTCGCTGGTCACTGGTCACTGGTCAGTGGTCACTGTCGCTGGTAAATGGTCACTGTCGCTGGTCACTGGTCACTGGTCACTGGTCACTGGTCATTGGTCACTATCGCTGGTCAATGGTCACTGTCGCTGGTCATTGGTCACTGGTCACTGGACACTGGTCACTGGTCACTGGTCACTTGTCACTGGTCACTGGTCACTGATCAATGGTCACTGTCGCTGGTCACTGGTCACTGGTCACTGGTCACTGGTCACTGGTCCCTGGTCACTGGTCACTGGTCAATGATCACTGTCGCTGGTCACTGGTCACTGGTCACTGGTCACTGGTCACTGGTCACGGGTCACATGTCACTGGTCACTGGTCACTGGTCACTGGTCACTATCGCTGGTCAATGGTCACTGTCGCTGGTCACTGGTCACTGGTCTCTGTTCACTGGTCACTGGTCACTGGTCACTGGTCATTGGTCTCTATCGCTGGTCAATGGTCACTGTCGCTGGTCATTGGTCACTGGTCACTGGACACTGGTCACTGGTCACTGGTCACTTGTCACTGGTCACTGGTCACTGGTCACTGGTCAATGGTCACTGTCGCTGGTCACTGGTCACTGGTCAGAGGTCACTGTCGCTGGTAAATGGTCACTGTCGCTGGTCACTGGTCACTGGTCACTGGCCACTGGTCACTGGTCACTGGTAAATGGTCCCTATCGCTGGTCAATGGTCATTGTCGCTGGTCACTGGTCATTGGTGACTATCGCTGGTCAATGGTCACTGTCGCTGGTCACTGGTCACTGGTCACTGGTCACTGGTCACTGGTCATTGGTCACTGGTCACTGGTCACAAGTCACTGGTCACTGGTCACTAGTCACTGGTCGCTGGTCACTGGTCACAAGTCACTGGTCACTGGTCACTTGTCACTGGTCGCTGGTCACTGGTCACTGGTCAGTGGTCACTGTCGCTGGTAAATGGTCACTGTCGCTGGTCACTGGTCACTGGTCACTGGTCACTGGTCATTGGTCACTATCGCTGGTCAATGGTCACTGTCGCTGGTCACTGGTCACTGGTCACTGGACACTGGTCACTGGTCACTGGTCACTTGTCACTGGTCACTGGTCACTGATCAATGGTCACTGTCGCTGGTCACTGGTCACTGGTCACTGGTCACTGGTCACTGGTCCCTGGTCACTGGTCACTGGTCAATGATCACTGTCGCTGGTCACTGGTCACTGGTCACTGGTCACGGGTCACATGTCACTGGTCACTGGTCACTGGTCACTGGTCACTGGTCACTGGTCACTATCGCTGGTCAATGGTCACTGTCGCTGGTCACTGGTCACTGGTCTCTGTTCACTGGTCACTGGTCACTGGTCACTGGTCATTGGTCTCTATCGCTGGTCAATGGTCACTGTCGCTGGTCATTGGTCACTGGTCACTGGACACTGGTCACTGGTCACTGGTCACTTGTCACTGGTCACTGGTCACTGGTCACTGGTCAATGGTCACTGTCGCTGGTCACTGGTCACTGGTCACTGGTCAATGGTCACTGCCGCTTGTCACTGGTCACTGGTCACTGGTCACTTGTCAATGGTCACTGTCGCTGGTCAATGGTCACTGTCGCTGGTCACTGTCGCTGGTAAATGGTCACTGTCGCTGGTCACTGGTCATTGGTCACTGGTCACAAGTCACTGGTCACTGGTCACTTGTCACTGGTCAATGGTCACTGCCGCTGGTCACTGCTCACTGGTCAATATTCACTGGTCACTGGTCACTGGTCACTGGTCACTGGTCACTGGTCACTGGTCACTTTCGCTGGTCACTGGTCACTGGTCAATGGTCACTGGCCACTGGTCACTGGTCACTGGTCAATGGTCACTATCGCTGGTCAATGGTCACTGTCGCTGGTCACTGGTCACTGGTCACTGGTCACTGGTCACTGGTCACTGGTCACAAGTCACTGGTCACTTGTCACTGGTCACTGGTCACTGGTCACTGGTCAATGGTCACTGTCGCTGGTCAATGGTCACTGTCGCTGGTCAATGGTCACTGCGCTGGTCATTGGTCACTGGTCACTGGTCACTGGTCAAAAGTCACTGGTCACTTGTCACTGGTCAGTGGTCACTGGTCTCTGGTCACTGGTCACTGGTCACTGGTCACTGGTCACTGGTCACAGGTCAATGGTCACTGGTCACTGGTCACTGGTCACTGGTCACTGGTCACTGGTCACGGGTCACATTTCACGGGTCACTGTTCACTGGTCGCTAGTCACTGGTCACCGGTCACTGGTCACTGGTCACTGGTCACTGTTCACTGGTCACTGGTCACAAGTCACTGGTCACATGTCACTGGTCAGTGGTCACGGGTCACTGGTCACTGGTCTGTGGTTACTGGTCACTGGTCAGTGGTCACTGGTAACAGTCACATGTCGCGGGTCACTTGTCACAAGTCACTGGTCGCTGGTCACAAGTCACTGGTCACTGGTCAATGGTCAATGGTCGCTGGTCACTGGTCACTGGTCATGGGTCACTGGTCACTGGTCACTGGTCACTGGTCACTGGTCACTGGTCACTGGTCACTGGTCAATCGTCACTATCGCTGGTCAATGGTCACTGTCGCTGCTCACTGGTCACTGGTCACTGGTCACTGGTCACTGGTCACTGGTCACTGGTCATTGGTCACTATCGCTGGTCAATGGTCACTGTCGCTGGTCATTGGTCACTGGTCACTGGACACTGGTCACTGGTCACTGGTCACTTGTCACTGGTCACTGGTCACTGTCGCTGGTCACTGGTCACTGGTCACTGGTCACTGGTCACTGGTCCCTGGTCACTGGTCACTGGTCAATGATCACTGTCGCTGGTCACTGGTCACTGGTCACTGGTCACTGGTCACGGGTCACATGTCACTGGTCACTGGTCAGTGGTCACTTGTCACTGGTCACTGGTCACGGTCACTGGTCACTGGTCACTGGTCACAGGTCAATGTGCCCTATCGCTGGTCAATGGTCACTGTCGCTGGTCACTGGTCACTGGTCACTGGTCACTGGTCACTGGTCATTGGTGACCCTCGCTGGTCAATGGTCACTGTCGCTGGTCATTGGTCACTGGTCACTGGTCACTGGTCAAAAGTCACTGGTCACTTGTCACTGGTCAGTGGTCACTGGTCTCTGGTCACTGGTCACTGGTCACTGGTCACTGGTCACAGGTCAATGGTCACTGGTCACTGGTCACTGGGCACTGGTCACTGGTCACGGGTCACATGTCACGGGTCACTGTTCACTGTTCACTGGTCGCTAGTCACTGGTCACCGGTCACTGGTCACTGGTCACTGTTCACTGGTCACTGGTCACAAGTCACTGGTCACTTGTCACTGGTCAGTGGTCACTGGTCACTGGTCTGTGGTCACTGGTCACTGGTCACTGGTCACTGGTCACTGGTCACTGTTCACTGGTCACTGGTCACATGTCACTGGTCGCTGGTCACTGGTCACTGGTCAATGGTCACTGTCGCTGGTAAATGTTCACTGTCGCTGGTCACTGGTCACTGGTCACTGGTCAATGGTCACTTTCGCTGGTCAATGGTCACTGTCGCTGGTCAACGGTCACTGCGCTGGTCATTGGTCACTGGTCACTGGACACTGGTCACTGGTCACTGATCACTTGTCACTGGTCACTGGTCACTGGTCAATGGTCACTGTCGCTGGTCACTGGTCACTGGTCACTGGTCACTGGTCACTGGTCACTGGTCCCTGGTCACTGGTCACTGGTCAATGATCACTGTCGCTGGTCACTGGTCACTGGTCACTGGTCACTGGTCACTGGTCACGGGTCACATGTCACTGGTCACTGGTCACCGGTCACTTGTCACTGGTCACTGGTCACGGTCACTGGTCACTGGTCACTGGTCACTGGTCACTGGTCACTGGTCACTGGTCACTGGTCACTAGTCACTGGTCACTGGTCACTGGTCAATGGTCCCTATCGCTGGTCAATGGCCACTGACGCTGGTCACTGGCCACTGGTCACTGGTCACTTGTCACTGGTCATTGGTGACTATCGCTGGTCAATGGTCACTGTCGCTGGTCATTGGTCACTGGTCACTGGTCACTGGTCAAAAGTCACTGGTCACTTGTCACTGGTCAGTGGTCACTGGTCTCTGGTCACTGGTCACTGGTCACTGGGCACTGGTCACTGGTCACGGGTCACATGTCACGGGTCACTGTTCACTGTTCACTGGTCGCTGGTCTGTGGTCACTGGTCACTGGTCACTGGTCACTGGTCACTGGTCACTGGTCACTGGTCACTGGTCATTGGTCACTGGTCACTGGTCACAAGTCACTGGTCACTGGTCACTTGTCACTGGTCGCTGGTCACTGGTCACTGGTCAATGGTCACTGTCGCTGGTAAATGTTCACTGTCGCTAGTCACTGGGCAACGGTCACTGGTCACTGGTCACTGTTCACTGGCCACTGGTCACAAGTCACTGGTCACTTGTCACTGGTCAGTGGTCACTGGTCACTGGTCTGTGGTCACTGGTCACTGGTCACTGGTCACTGGTCACTGGTCACTGGTCACTGGTCACTGGTCATTGGTCACTGGTCACTGGTCACAAGTCACTGGTCACTGGTCACTTGTCACTGGTCGCTGGTCACTGGTCACTGGTCAATGGTCACTGTCGCTGGTAAATGTTCACTGTCGCTGGTCACTGGTCACTGGTCACTGTCGCTGGTCACTGGTCACTGGTCACTGGTCACTGGTCACTTGTCACTGGTCGCTGGTCACTGGTCACTGGTCAGTGGTCACTGTCGCTGGTAAATGGTCACTGCCGCTGGTCACTGGTCACTGGTCACTGCTCACTGGTCACTGGTCACTTGTCAATGGTAACTGTCACTGGCCAATGGTCACTGTCGCTGGTCAATGGTCACTGTCGCTGGTCACTGGTCACTGGTCACTGGTCACTGGTCACTGGTCACTGGTCACTTGTCACTGGTCACTGGTCACTGGTCAATGGTCACTGTCGCTGGTCACTGGTCACTGGTCACTGGTCACTGGTCACTGGTCCCTGGTCACTGGTCACTGGTCAATGATCACTGTCGCTGGTCACTGGTCACTGGTCACTGGTCACTGGTCACTGGTCACGGGTCACATGTCACTGGTCACTGGTCACTGGTCACTGGTCACTGGTCACTGGTCACTGGTCACTGGTCACTATCGCTGGTCAATGGTCACTGTCGCTGGTCACTGGTCACTGGTCACTGTTCACTGGTCACTGGTCACTGGTCACTGGTCATTGGTCACTATCGCTGGTCAATGGTCACTGTCGCTGGTCATTGGTCACTGGTCACTGGACACTGGTCACTGGTCACTGGTCACTTGTCACTGGTCACTGGTCACTGGTCACTGGTCAATGGTCACTGTCGCTGGTCACTGGTCACTGGTCACTGGTCAATGGTCACTGCCGCTGGTCACTGGTCACTGGTCACTGGTCACTTGTCAATGGTCACTGTCGCTGGTCAATGGTCACTGTCGCTGGTCACTGGTCACTGGTCACTGGTCACTGGTCACTGGTCATTGGTCACTGGTCACTGGTCACAAGTCACTGGTCACTGGTCAATTGTCACTGGTCGCTGGTCACTGGTCACTGGTCAGTTGTCACTGTCGCTGGTAAATGGTCACTGTCGCTGGTCACTGGTCACTGGTCACTGGTCACTGGTCACTGGTCACTGGTCATTGGTCACTGGTCACTGGTCACAAGTCACTGGTCACTGGTCACTTGTCACTGGTCGCTGGTCACTGGTCACTGGTCACTTGTCACTGGTCGCTGGTCACTGGTCACTGGTCAGTGGTCACTGTCGCTGGTAAATGGTCACTGCCGCTGGTCACTGGTCACTGGTCACTGCTCACTGGTCACTGGTCACTTGTCAATGGTCACTGTCACTGGCCAATGGTCACTATCGCTGGTCAATGGTCACTGTCGCTGGTCACTGGTCACTGGTCACTGGTCACTGGTCACTGGTCATTGGTCACTGGTCACTGGTCACAAGTCACTGGTCACTGGTCACTTGTCACTGGTCGATGGTCACTGGTCACTGGTCAATGGTCACTGTCGCTGGTAAATGTTCACTGTCGCTGGTCACTGGTCACTGGTCACTGTCGCTGGTCACTGGTCACTGGTCACTGGTCACTGGTCACTGGTCAATGGTCCCTATCGCTGGTCACTGGTCACTGTCGCTGGTCACTGGTCACTGGTCACTGGTCACTGGTCACTGGTCAAAAGTCACTGGTCACTTGTCACTGGTCAATGGTCACTGCCGCTGGTCACTGCTCACTGGTCAATATTCACTGGTCACTGGTCACTGGTCACTGGTCACTGGTCACTGGTCACTGGTCACTTTCGCTGGTCACTGGTCACTGGTCAATGGTCACTGTCGCTGGTCACTGGTCACTGGTCACTGGTCACTGGTCACTGGTCACTGGTCCCTGGTCACTGGTCACTGGTCAATGATCACTGTCGCTGGTCACTGGTCACTGGTCACTGGTCACTGGTCACTGGTCACGGGTCACATGTCACTGGTCACTGGTCACCGGTCACTTGTCACTGGTCACTGGTCACGGTCACTGGTCACTGGTCACTGGTCACTGGTCACTGGTCACTGGTCACTGGTCACTGGTCACTAGTCACTGGTCACTGGTCACTGGTCAATGGTCCCTATCGCTGGTCAATGGCCACTGACGCTGGTCACTGGCCACTGGTCACTGGTCACTTGTCACTGGTCATTGGTGACTATCGCTGGTCAATGGTCACTGTCGCTGGTCATTGGTCACTGGTCACTGGTCACTGGTCAAAAGTCACTGGTCACTTGTCACTGGTCAGTGGTCACTGGTCTCTGGTCACTGGTCACTGGTCACTGGGCACTGGTCACTGGTCACGGGTCACATGTCACGGGTCACTGTTCACTGTTCACTGGTCGCTGGTCTGTGGTCACTGGTCACTGGTCACTGGTCACTGGTCACTGGTCACTGGTCACTGGTCACTGGTCATTGGTCACTGGTCACTGGTCACAAGTCACTGGTCACTGGTCACTTGTCACTGGTCGCTGGTCACTGGTCACTGGTCAATGGTCACTGTCGCTGGTAAATGTTCACTGTCGCTAGTCACTGGGCAACGGTCACTGGTCACTGGTCACTGTTCACTGGCCACTGGTCACAAGTCACTGGTCACTTGTCACTGGTCAGTGGTCACTGGTCACTGGTCTGTGGTCACTGGTCACTGGTCACTGGTCACTGGTCACTGGTCACTGGTCACTGGTCACTGGTCATTGGTCACTGGTCACTGGTCACAAGTCACTGGTCACTGGTCACTTGTCACTGGTCGCTGGTCACTGGTCACTGGTCAATGGTCACTGTCGCTGGTAAATGTTCACTGTCGCTGGTCACTGGTCACTGGTCACTGTCGCTGGTCACTGGTCACTGGTCACTGGTCACTGGTCACTTGTCACTGGTCGCTGGTCACTGGTCACTGGTCAGTGGTCACTGTCGCTGGTAAATGGTCACTGCCGCTGGTCACTGGTCACTGGTCACTGCTCACTGGTCACTGGTCACTTGTCAATGGTAACTGTCACTGGCCAATGGTCACTGTCGCTGGTCAATGGTCACTGTCGCTGGTCACTGGTCACTGGTCACTGGTCACTGGTCACTGGTCACTGGTCACTTGTCACTGGTCACTGGTCACTGGTCAATGGTCACTGTCGCTCGTCACTGGTCACTGGTCACTGGTCACTGGTCACTGGTCCCTGGTCACTGGTCACTGGTCAATGATCACTGTCGCTGGTCACTGGTCACTGGTCACTGGTCACTGGTCACTGGTCACGGGTCACATGTCACTGGTCACTGGTCACTGGTCACTGGTCACTGGTCACTGGTCACTGGTCACTGGTCACTGGTCACTATCGCTGGTCAATGGTCACTGTCGCTGGTCACTGGTCACTGGTCACTGTTCACTGGTCACTGGTCACTGGTCACTGGTCATTGGTCACTATCGCTGGTCAATGGTCACTGTCGCTGGTCATTGGTCACTGGTCACTGGACACTGGTCACTGGTCACTGGTCACTTGTCACTGGTCACTGGTCACTGGTCACTGGTCAATGGTCACTGTCGCTGGTCACTGGTCACTGGTCACTGGTCAATGGTCACTGCCGCTGGTCACTGGTCACTGGTCACTGGTCACTTGTCAATGGTCACTGTCGCTGGTCAATGGTCACTGTCGCTGGTCACTGGTCACTGGTCACTGGTCACTGGTCACTGGTCATTGGTCACTGGTCACTGGTCACAAGTCACTGGTCACTGGTCAATTGTCACTGGTCGCTGGTCACTGGTCACTGGTCAGTGGTCACTGTCGCTGGTAAATGGTCACTGTCGCTGGTCACTGGTCACTGGTCACTGGTCACTGGTCACTGGTCACTGGTCATTGGTCACTGGTCACTGTTCACAAGTCACTGGTCACTGGTCACTTGTCACTGGTCGCTGGTCACTGGTCACTGGTCACTTGTCACTGGTCGCTGGTCACTGGTCACTGGTCAGTGGTCACTGTCGCTGGTAAATGGTCACTGCCGCTGGTCACTGGTCACTGGTCACTGCTCACTGGTCACTGGTCACTTGTCAATGGTCACTGTCACTGGCCAATGGTCACTATCGCTGGTCAATGGTCACTGTCGCTGGTCACTGGTCACTGGTCACTGGTCACTGGTCACTGGTCATTGGTCACTGGTCACTGGTCACAAGTCACTGGTCACTGGTCACTTGTCACTGGTCGATGGTCACTGGTCACTGGTCAATGGTCACTGTCGCTGGTAAATGTTCACTGTCGCTGGTCACTGGTCACTGGTCACTGTCGCTGGTCACTGGTCACTGGTCACTGGTCACTGGTCACTGGTCAATGGTCCCTATCGCTGGTCAATGGTCACTGTCGCTGGTCACTGGTCACTGGTCACTGGTCACTGGTCACTGGTCAAAAGTCACTGGTCACTGGTCAATGGTCACTGCCGCTGGTCACTGCTCACTGGTCAATATTCACTGGTCACTGGTCACTGGTCACTGGTCACTGGTCACTGGTCACTGGTCACTTTCGCTGGTCACTGGTCACTGGTCAATGGTCACTGGCCACTGGTCACTGGTCACTGGTCAATGGTCACTATCGCTGGTCAATGGTCACTGTCGCTGGTCACTGGTCACTGGTCACTGGTCACTGGTCACTGGTCACTGGTCACAAGTCACTGGTCACTTGTCACTGGTCACTGGTCACTGGTCACTGGTCAATGGTCACTGTCGCTGGTCAATGGTCACTGCGCTGGTCATTGGTCACTGGTCACTGGTCACTGGTCAAAAGTCACTGGTCACTTGTCACTGGTCAGTGGTCACTGGTCTCTGGTCACTGGTCACTGGTCACTGGTCACTGGTCACTGGTCACAGGTCAATGGTCACTGGTCACTGGTCACTGGTCACTGGTCACTGGTCACTGGTCACGGGTCACATTTCACGGGTCACTGTTCACTGGTCGCTAGTCACTGGTCACCGGTCACTGGTCACTGGTCACTGGTCACTGTTCACTGGTCACTGGTCACAAGTCACTGGTCACATGTCACTGGTCAGTGGTCACGGGTCACTGGTCACTGGTCTGTGGTTACTGGTCACTGGTCAGTGGTCACTGGTAACAGTCACATGTCGCGGGTCACTTGTCACAAGTCACTGGTCGCTGGTCACAAGTCACTGGTCACTGGTCAATGGTCAATGGTCGCTGGTCACTGGTCACTGGTCATGGGTCACTGGTCACTGGTCACTGGTCACTGGTCACTGGTCACTGGTCACTGGTCACTGGTCACTGGTCAATCGTCACTATCGCTGGTCAATGGTCACTGTCGCTGCTCACTGGTCACTGGTCACTGGTCACTGGTCACTGGTCACTGGTCACTGGTCATTGGTCACTATCGCTGGTCAATGGTCACTGTCGCTGGTCATTGGTCACTGGTCACTGGACACTGGTCACTGGTCACTGGTCACTTGTCACTGGTCACTGGTCACTGTCGCTGGTCACTGGTCACTGGTCACTGGTCACTGGTCACTGGTCCCTGGTCACTGGTCACTGGTCAATGATCACTGTCGCTGGTCACTGGTCACTGGTCACTGGTCACTGGTCACGGGTCACATGTCACTGGTCACTGGTCACTGGTCACTTGTCACTGGTCACTGGTCACGGTCACTGGTCACTGGTCACTGGTCACAGGTCAATGTGCCCTATCGCTGGTCAATGGTCACTGTCGCTGGTCACTGGTCACTGGTCACTGGTCACTGGTCACTGGTCATTGGTGACTATCGCTGGTCAATGGTCACTGTCGCTGGTCATTGGTCACTGGTCACTGGTCACTGGTCAAAAGTCACTGGTCACTTGTCACTGGTCAGTGGTCACTGGTCTCTGGTCACTGGTCACTGGTCACTGGTCACTGGTCACAGGTCAATGGTCACTGGTCACTGGTCACTGGGCACTGGTCACTGGTCACGGGTCACATGTCACGGGTCACTGTTCACTGTTCACTGGTCGCTAGTCACTGGTCACCGGTCACTGGTCACTGGTCACTGTTCACTGGTCACTGGTCACAAGTCACTGGTCACTTGTCACTGGTCAGTGGTCACTGGTCACTGGTCTGTGGTCACTGGTCACTGGTCACTGGTCACTGGTCACTGGTCACTGTTCACTGGTCACTGGTCACATGTCACTGGTCGCTGGTCACTGGTCACTGGTCAATGGTCACTGTCGCTGGTAAATGTTCACTGTCGCTGGTCACTGGTCACTGGTCACTGGTCAATGGTCACTTTCGCTGGTCAATGGTCACTGTCGCTGGTCAACGGTCACTGCGCTGGTCATTGGTCACTGGTCACTGGACACTGGTCACTGGTCACTGATCACTTGTCACTGGTCACTGGTCACTGGTCAATGGTCACTGTCGCTGGTCACTGGTCACTGGTCACTGGTCACTGGTCACTGGTCACTGGTCCCTGGTCACTGGTCACTGGTCAATGATCACTGTCGCTGGTCACTGGTCACTGGTCACTGGTCACTGGTCACTGGTCACGGGTCACATGTCACTGGTCACTGGTCACCGGTCACTTGTCACTGGTCACTGGTCACGGTCACTGGTCACTGGTCACTGGTCACTGGTCACTGGTCACTGGTCACTGGTCACTAGTCACTGGTCACTGGTCACTGGTCAATGGTCCCTATCGCTGGTCAATGGCCACTGACGCTGGTCACTGGCCTCTGGTCACTGGTCACTTGTCACTGGTCATTGGTGACTATCGCTGGTCAATGGTCACTGTCGCTGGTCATTGGTCACTGGTCACTGGTCACTGGTCAAAAGTCACTGGTCACTTGTCACTGGTCAGTGGTCACTGGTCTCTGGTCACTGGTCACTGGTCACTGGGCACTGGTCACTGGTCACGGGTCACATGTCACGGGTCACTGTTCACTGTTCACTGGTCGCTGGTCTGTGGTCACTGGTCACTGGTCACTGGTCACTGGTCACTGGTCACTGGTCACTGGTCACTGGTCATTGGTCACTGGTCACTGGTCACAAGTCACTGGTCACTGGTCACTTGTCACTGGTCGCTGGTCACTGGTCACTGGTCAATGGTCACTGTCGCTGGTAAATGTTCACTGTCGCTAGTCACTGGGAAACGGTCACTGGTCACTGGTCACTGTTCACTGGCCACTGGTCACAAGTCACTGGTCACTTGTCACTGGTCAGTGGTCACTGGTCACTGGTCTGTGGTCACTGGTCACTGGTCACTGGTCACTGGTCACTGGTCACTGGTCACTGGTCACTGGTCATTGGTCACTGGCCACTGGTCACAAGTCACTGGTCACTGGTCACTTGTCACTGGTCGCTGGTCACTGGTCACTGGTCAATGGTCACTGTCGCTGGTAAATGTTCACTGTCGCTGGTCACTGGTCACTGGTCACTGTCGCTGGTCACTGGTCACTGGTCACTGGTCACTGGTCACTTGTCACTGGTCGCTGGTCACTGGTCACTGGTCAGTGGTCACTGTCGCTGGTAAATGGTCACTGCCGCTGGTCACTGGTCACTGGTCACTGCTCACTGGTCACTGGTCACTTGTCAATGGTAACTGTCACTGGCCAATGGTCACTTTCGCTGGTCAATGGTCACTGTCGCTGGTCACTGGTCACTGGTCACTGGTCACTGGTCACTTGTCACTGGTCACTGGTCACTGGTCAATGGTCACTGTCGCTGGTCACTGGTCACTGGTCACTGGTCACTGGTCACTGGTCCCTGGTCACTGGTCACTGGTCAATGATCACTGTCGCTGGTCACTGGTCACTGGTCACTGGTCACGGGTCACATGTCACTGGTCACTGGTCACTGGTCACTGGTCACTGGTCACTGGTCACTGGTCACTGGTCACTGGTCACTATCGCTGGTCAATGGTCACTGTCGCTGGTCACTGGTCACTGGTCACTGTTCACTGGTCACTGGTCACTGGTCACTGGTCATTGGTCACTATCGCTGGTCAATGGTCACTGTCGCTGGTCATTGGTCACTGGTCACTGGACACTGGTCACTGGTCACTGGTCACTTGTCACTGGTCACTGGTCACTTGTCACTGGTCAATGGTCACTGTCGCTGGTCACTGGTCACTGGTCACTGGTCAATGGTCACTGCCGCTGGTCACTGGTCACTGGTCACTGGTCACTTGTCAATGGTCACTGTCGCTGGTCAATGGTCACTGTCGCTGGTCACTGGTCACTGGTCACTGGTCACTGGTCACTGGTCATTGGTCACTGGTCACTGGTCACAAGTCACTGGTCACTGGTCAATTGTCACTGGTCGCTGGTCACTGGTCACTGGTCAGTGGTCACTGTCGCTGGTAAATGGTCACTGTCGCTGGTCACTGGTCACTGGTCACTGGTCACTGGTCACTGGTCACTGGTCATTGGTCACTGGTCACTGGTCACAAGTCACTGGTCACTGGTCACTTGTCACTGGTCGCTGGTCACTGGTCACTGGTCACTTGTCACTGGTCGCTGGTCACTGGTCACTGGTCAGTGGTCACTGTCGCTGGTAAATGGTCACTGCCGCTGGTCACTGGTCACTGGTCACTGCTCACTGGTCACTGGTCACTTGTCAATGGTCACTGTCACTGGCCAATGGTCACTATCGCTGGTCAATGGTCACTGTCGCTGGTCACTGGTCACTGGTCACTGGTCACTGGTCACTGGTCATTGGTCACTGGTCACTGGTCACAAGTCACTGGTCACTGGTCACTTGTCACTGGTCGATGGTCACTGGTCACTGGTCAATGGTCACTGTCGCTGGTAAATGTTCACTGTCGCTGGTCACTGGTCACTGGTCACTGTCGCTGGTCACTGGTCACTGGTCACTGGTCACTGGTCACTGGTCAATGGTCCCTATCGCTGGTCAATGGTCACTGTCGCTGGTCACTGGTCACTGGTCACTGGTCACTGGTCACTGGTCAAAAGTCACTGGTCACTTGTCACTGGTCAATGGTCACTGCCGCTGGTCACGGCTCACTGGTCAATATTCACTGGTCACTGGTCACTGGTCACTGGTCACTGGTCACTGGTCACTGGTCACTTTCGCTGGTCACTGGTCACTGGTCAATGGTCACTGTCGCTGGTCACTGGTCACTGGTCACTGGTCACTGGTCACTGGTCACTGGTCACTGGTCCCTGGTCACTGGTCACTGGTCAATGATCACTGTCGCTGGTCACTGGTCACTGGTCACTGGTCACTGGTCACTGGTCACGGGTCACATGTCACTGGTCACTGGTCACCGGTCACTTGTCACTGGTCACTGGTCACGGTCACTGGTCACTGGTCACTGGTCACTGGTCACTGGTCACTGGTCACTGGTCACTGGTCACTAGTCACTGGTCACTGGTCACTGGTCAATGGTCCCTATCGCTGGTCAATGGCCACTGACGCTGGTCACTGGCCACTGGTCACTGGTCACTTGTCACTGGTCATTGGTGACTATCGCTGGTCAATGGTCACTGTCGCTGGTCATTGGTCACTGGTCACTGGTCACTGGTCAAAAGTCACTGGTCACTTGTCACTGGTCAGTGGTCACTGGTCTCTGGTCACTGGTCACTGGTCACTGGGCACTGGTCACTGGTCACGGGTCACATGTCACGGGTCACTGTTCACTGTTCACTGGTCGCTGGTCTGTGGTCACTGGTCACTGGTCACTGGTCACTGGTCACTGGTCACTGGTCACTGGTCACTGGTCATTGGTCACTGGTCACTGGTCACAAGTCACTGGTCACTGGTCACTTGTCACTGGTCGCTGGTCACTGGTCACTGGTCAATGGTCACTGTCGCTGGTAAATGTTCACTGTCGCTAGTCACTGGGCAACGGTCACTGGTCACTGGTCACTGTTCACTGGCCACTGGTCACAAGTCGCTGGTCACTTGTCACTGGTCAGTGGTCACTGGTCACTGGTCTGTGGTCACTGGTCACTGGTCACTGGTCACTGGTCACTGGTCACTGGTCACTGGTCACTGGTCATTGGTCACTGGTCACTGGTCACAAGTCACTGGTCACTGGTCACATGTCACTGGTCGCTGGTCACTGGTCACTGGTCAATGGTCACTCTCGCTGGTAAATGTTCACTGTCGCTGGTCACTGGTCACTGGTCACTGTCGCTGGTCACTGGTCACTGGTCACTGGTCACTGGTCACTTGTCACTGGTCGCTGGTCACTGGTCACTGGTCAGTGGTCACTGTCGCTGGTAAATGGTCACTGCCGCTGGTCACTGGTCACTGGTCACTGCTCACTGGTCACTGGTCACTTGTCAATGGTAACTGTCACTGGCCAATGGTCACTGTCGCTGGTCAATGGTCACTGTCGCTGGTCACTGGTCACTGGTCACTGGTCACTGGTCACTGGTCACTGGTCACTTGTCACTGGTCACTGGTCACTGGTCAATGGTCACTGTCGCTCGTCACTGGTCACTGGTCACTGGTCACTGGTCACTGGTCCCTGGTCACTGGTCACTGGTCAATGATCACTGTCGCTGGTCACTGGTCACTGGTCACTGGTCACTGGTCACTGGTCACTGGTCACGGGTCACATGTCACTGGTCACTGGTCACTGGTCACTGGTCACTGGTCACTGGTTACTGGTCACTGGTCACTGGTCACTATCGCTGGTCAATGGTCACTGTCGCTGGTCACTGGTCACTGGTCACTGTTCACTGGTCACTGGTCACTGGTCACTGGTCATTGGTCACTATCGCTGGTCAATGGTCACTGTCGCTGGTCATTGGTCACTGGTCACTGGACACTGGTCACTGGTCACTGGTCACTTGTCACTGGTCACTGGTCACTGGTCACTGGTCAATGGTCACTGTCGCTGGTCACTGGTCACTGGTCACTGGTTAATGGTCACTGTCGCTGGTCACTGCCGCTGGTCACTGGTCACTGGTCACTGGTCACTGGTCACTGGTCACTGGTCACTGGTCACTGGTCACTTGTCACTGGTCACTGGTCACTGGTCAATGGTCACTGTCGCTGGTCACTGGTCACTGGTCACTGGTCACTGGTCACTGGTCCCTGGTCACTGGTCACTGGTCAATGATCACTGTCGCTGGTCACTGGTCACTGGTCACTGGTCACGGGTCACATGTCACTGGTCACTGGTCACTGGTCACTGGTCACTGGTCACTGGTCACTGGTCACTGGTCACTGGTCACTGGTCACTATCGCTGGTCAATGGTCACTGTCGCTGGTCACTGGTCACTGGTCACTGTTCACTGGTCACTGGTCACTGGTCACTGGTCATTGGTCACTATCGCTGGTCAATGGTCACTGTCGCTGGTCATTGGTCACTGGTCACTGGACACTGGTCACTGGTCACTGGTCACTTGTCACTGGTCACTGGTCACTGGTCACTGGTCAATGGTCACTGTCGCTGGTCACTGGTCACTGGTCACTGGTCAATGGTCACTGCCGCTGGTCACTGGTCACTGGTCACTGGTCACTTGTCAATGGTCACTGTCGCTGGTCAATGGTCACTGTCGCTGGTCACTGGTCACTGGTCACTGGTCACTGGTCACTGGTCATTGGTCACTGGTCACTGGTCACAAGTCACTGGTCACTGGTCAATTGTCACTGGTCGCTGGTCACTGGTCACTGGTCAGTGGTCACTGTCGCTGGTAAATGGTCACTGTCGCTGGTCACTGGTCACTGGTCACTGGTCACTGGTCACTGGTCACTGGTCATTGGTCACTGGTCACTGTTCACAAGTCACTGGTCACTGGTCACTTGTCACTGGTCGCTGGTCACTGGTCACTGGTCACTTGTCACTGGTCGCTGGTCACTGGTCACTGGTCAGTGGTCACTGTCGCTGGTAAATGGTCACTGCCGCTGGTCACTGGTCACTGGTCACTGCTCACTGGTCACTGGTCACTGGTCACTGGTCACTGGTCACTGGTCACTGGTCACTGGTCACTATCGCTGGTCAATGGTCACTGTCGCTGGTCACTGGTCACTGGTCACTGTTCACTGGTCACTGGTCACTGGTCACTGGTCATTGGTCACTATCGCTGGTCAATGGTCACTGTCGCTGGTCATTGGTCACTGGTCACTGGACACTGGTCACTGGTCACTGGTCACTTGTCACTGGTCACTGGTCACTTGTCACTGGTCAATGGTCACTGTCGCTGGTCACTGGTCACTGGTCACTGGTCAATGGTCACTGCCGCTGGTCACTGGTCACTGGTCACTGGTCACTTGTCAATGGTCACTGTCGCTGGTCAATGGTCACTGTCGCTGGTCACTGGTCACTGGTCACTGGTCACTGGTCACTGGTCATTGGTCACTGGTCACTGGTCACAAGTCACTGGTCACTGGTCAATTGTCACTGGTCGCTGGTCACTGGTCACTGGTCAGTGGTCACTGTCGCTGGTAAATGGTCACTGTCGCTGGTCACTGGTCACTGGTCACTGGTCACTGGTCACTGGTCACTGGTCATTGGTCACTGGTCACTGGTCACAAGTCACTGGTCACTGGTCACTTGTCACTGGTCGCTGGTCACTGGTCACTGGTCACTTGTCACTGGTCGCTGGTCACTGGTCACTGGTCAGTGGTCACTGTCGCTGGTAAATGGTCACTGCCGCTGGTCACTGGTCACTGGTCACTGCTCACTGGTCACTGGTCACTTGTCAATGGTCACTGTCACTGGCCAATGGTCACTATCGCTGGTCAATGGTCACTGTCGCTGGTCACTGGTCACTGGTCACTGGTCACTGGTCACTGGTCATTGGTCACTGGTCACTGGTCACAAGTCACTGGTCACTGGTCACTTGTCACTGGTCGATGGTCACTGGTCACTGGTCAATGGTCACTGTCGCTGGTAAATGTTCACTGTCGCTGGTCACTGGTCACTGGTCACTGTCGCTGGTCACTGGTCACTGGTCACTGGTCACTGGTCACTGGTCAATGGTCCCTATCGCTGGTCAATGGTCACTGTCGCTGGTCACTGGTCACTGGTCACTGGTCACTGGTCACTGGTCAAAAGTCACTGGTCACTTGTCACTGGTCAATGGTCACTGCCGCTGGTCACGGCTCACTGGTCAATATTCACTGGTCACTGGTCACTGGTCACTGGTCACTGGTCACTGGTCACTGGTCACTTTCGCTGGTCACTGGTCACTGGTCAATGGTCACTGTCGCTGGTCACTGGTCACTGGTCACTGGTCACTGGTCACTGGTCACTGGTCACTGGTCCCTGGTCACTGGTCACTGGTCAATGATCACTGTCGCTGGTCACTGGTCACTGGTCACTGGTCACTGGTCACTGGTCACGGGTCACATGTCACTGGTCACTGGTCACCGGTCACTTGTCACTGGTCACTGGTCACGGTCACTGGTCACTGGTCACTGGTCACTGGTCACTGGTCACTGGTCACTGGTCACTGGTCACTAGTCACTGGTCACTGGTCACTGGTCAATGGTCCCTATCGCTGGTCAATGGCCACTGACGCTGGTCACTGGCCACTGGTCACTGGTCACTTGTCACTGGTCATTGGTGACTATCGCTGGTCAATGGTCACTGTCGCTGGTCATTGGTCACTGGTCACTGGTCACTGGTCAAAAGTCACTGGTCACTTGTCACTGGTCAGTGGTCACTGGTCTCTGGTCACTGGTCACTGGTCACTGGGCACTGGTCACTGGTCACGGGTCACATGTCACGGGTCACTGTTCACTGTTCACTGGTCGCTGGTCTGTGGTCACTGGTCACTGGTCACTGGTCACTGGTCACTGGTCACTGGTCACTGGTCACTGGTCATTGGTCACTGGTCACTGGTCACAAGTCACTGGTCACTGGTCACTTGTCACTGGTCGCTGGTCACTGGTCACTGGTCAATGGTCACTGTCGCTGGTAAATGTTCACTGTCGCTAGTCACTGGGCAACGGTCACTGGTCACTGGTCACTGTTCACTGGCCACTGGTCACAAGTCGCTGGTCACTTGTCACTGGTCAGTGGTCACTGGTCACTGGTCTGTGGTCACTGGTCACTGGTCACTGGTCACTGGTCACTGGTCACTGGTCACTGGTCACTGGTCATTGGTCACTGGTCACTGGTCACAAGTCACTGGTCACTGGTCACATGTCACTGGTCGCTGGTCACTGGTCACTGGTCAATGGTCACTCTCGCTGGTAAATGTTCACTGTCGCTGGTCACTGGTCACTGGTCACTGTCGCTGGTCACTGGTCACTGGTCACTGGTCACTGGTCACTTGTCACTGGTCGCTGGTCACTGGTCACTGGTCAGTGGTCACTGTCGCTGGTAAATGGTCACTGCCGCTGGTCACTGGTCACTGGTCACTGCTCACTGGTCACTGGTCACTTGTCAATGGTAACTGTCACTGGCCAATGGTCACTGTCGCTGGTCAATGGTCACTGTCGCTGGTCACTGGTCACTGGTCACTGGTCACTGGTCACTGGTCACTGGTCACTTGTCACTGGTCACTGGTCACTGGTCAATGGTCACTGTCGCTCGTCACTGGTCACTGGTCACTGGTCACTGGTCACTGGTCCCTGGTCACTGGTCACTGGTCAATGATCACTGTCGCTGGTCACTGGTCACTGGTCACTGGTCACTGGTCACTGGTCACTGGTCACGGGTCACATGTCACTGGTCACTGGTCACTGGTCACTGGTCACTGGTCACTGGTTACTGGTCACTGGTCACTGGTCACTATCGCTGGTCAATGGTCACTGTCGCTGGTCACTGGTCACTGGTCACTGTTCACTGGTCACTGGTCACTGGTCACTGGTCATTGGTCACTATCGCTGGTCAATGGTCACTGTCGCTGGTCATTGGTCACTGGTCACTGGACACTGGTCACTGGTCACTGGTCACTTGTCACTGGTCACTGGTCACTGGTCACTGGTCAATGGTCACTGTCGCTGGTCACTGGTCACTGGTCACTGGTTAATGGTCACTGTCGCTGGTCACTGCCGCTGGTCACTGGTCACTGGTCACTGGTCACTGGTCACTGGTCACTGGTCACTGGTCACTGGTCACTTGTCACTGGTCACTGGTCACTGGTCAATGGTCACTGTCGCTGGTCACTGGTCACTGGTCACTGGTCACTGGTCACTGGTCCCTGGTCACTGGTCACTGGTCAATGATCACTGTCGCTGGTCACTGGTCACTGGTCACTGGTCACGGGTCACATGTCACTGGTCACTGGTCACTGGTCACTGGTCACTGGTCACTGGTCACTGGTCACTGGTCACTGGTCACTGGTCACTATCGCTGGTCAATGGTCACTGTCGCTGGTCACTGGTCACTGGTCACTGTTCACTGGTCACTGGTCACTGGTCACTGGTCATTGGTCACTATCGCTGGTCAATGGTCACTGTCGCTGGTCATTGGTCACTGGTCACTGGACACTGGTCACTGGTCACTGGTCACTTGTCACTGGTCACTGGTCACTGGTCACTGGTCAATGGTCACTGTCGCTGGTCACTGGTCACTGGTCACTGGTCAATGGTCACTGCCGCTGGTCACTGGTCACTGGTCACTGGTCACTTGTCAATGGTCACTGTCGCTGGTCAATGGTCACTGTCGCTGGTCACTGGTCACTGGTCACTGGTCACTGGTCACTGGTCATTGGTCACTGGTCACTGGTCACAAGTCACTGGTCACTGGTCAATTGTCACTGGTCGCTGGTCACTGGTCACTGGTCAGTGGTCACTGTCGCTGGTAAATGGTCACTGTCGCTGGTCACTGGTCACTGGTCACTGGTCACTGGTCACTGGTCACAGGTCATTGGTCACTGGTCACTGGTCACAAGTCACTGGTCACTGGTCACTTGTCACTGGTCGCTGGTCACTGGTCACTGGTCACTTGTCACTGGTCGCTGGTCACTGGTCACTGGTCAGTGGTCACTGTCGCTGGTAAATGGTCACTGCCGCTGGTCACTGGTCACTGGTCACTGCTCACTGGTCACTGGTCACTTGTCAATGGTCACTGTCACTGGCCAATGGTCACTATCGCTGGTCAATGGTCACTGTCGCTGGTCACTGGTCACTGGTCACTGGTCACTGGTCACTGGTCATTGGTCACTGGTCACTGGTCACAAGTCACTGGTCACTGGTCACTTGTCACTGGTCGATGGTCACTGGTCACTGGTCAATGGTCACTGTCGCTGGTAAATGTTCACTGTCGCTGGTCACTGGTCACTGGTCACTGTCGCTGGTCACTGGTCACTGGTCACTGGTCACTGGTCACTGGTCAATGGTCCCTATCGCTGGTCAATGGTCACTGTCGCTGGTCACTGGTCACTGGTCACTGGTCACTGGTCACTGGTCAAAAGTCACTGGTCACTTGTCACTGGTCAATGGTCACTGCCGCTGGTCACTGCTCACTGGTCAATATTCACTGGTCACTGGTCACTGGTCACTGGTCACTGGTCACTGGTCACTGGTCACTTTCGCTGGTCACTGGTCACTGGTCAATGGTCACTGTCGCTGGTCACTGGTCACTGGTCACTGGTCACTGGTCACTGGTCACTGGTCACTGGTCCCTGGTCACTGGTCACTGGTCAATGATCACTGTCGCTGGTCACTGGTCACTGGTCACTGGTCACTGGTCACTGGTCACGGGTCACATGTCACTGGTCACTGGTCACCGGTCACTTGTCACTGGTCACTGGTCACGGTCACTGGTCACTGGTCACTGGTCACTGGTCACTGGTCACTGGTCACTGGTCACTGGTCACTAGTCACTGGTCACTGGTCACTGGTCAATGGTCCCTATCGCTGGTCAATGGCCACTGACGCTGGTCACTGGCCACTGGTCACTGGTCACTTGTCACTGGTCATTGGTGACTATCGCTGGTCAATGGTCACTGTCGCTGGTCATTGGTCACTGGTCACTGGTCACTGGTCAAAAGTCACTGGTCACTTGTCACTGGTCAGTGGTCACTGGTCTCTGGTCACTGGTCACTGGTCACTGGGCACTGGTCACTGGTCACGGGTCACATGTCACGGGTCACTGTTCACTGTTCACTGGTCGCTGGTCTGTGGTCACTGGTCACTGGTCACTGGTCACTGGTCACTGGTCACTGGTCACTGGTCATTGGTCACTGGTCACTGGTCACAAGTCACTGGTCACTGGTCACTTGTCACTGGTCGCTGGTCACTGGTCACTGGTCAATGGTCACTGTCGCTGGTAAATGTTCACTGTCGCTAGTCACTGGGCAACGGTCACTGGTCACTGGTCACTGTTCACTGGCCACTGGTCACAAGTCACTGGTCACTTGTCACTGGTCAGTGGTCACTGGTCACTGGTCTGTGGTCACTGGTCACTGGTCACTGGTCACTGGTCACTGGTCACTGGTCACTGGTCACTGGTCATTGGTCACTGGTCACTGGTCACAAGTCACTGGTCACTGGTCACATGTCACTGGTCGCTGGTCACTGGTCACTGGTCAATGGTCACTGTCGCTGGTAAATGTTCACTGTCGCTGGTCACTGGTCACTGGTCACTGTCGCTGGTCACTGGTCACTGGTCACTGGTCACTGGTCACTTGTCACTGGTCGCTGGTCACTGGTCACTGGTCAGTGGTCACTGTCGCTGGTAAATGGTCACTGCCGCTGGTCACTGGTCACTGGTCACTGCTCACTGGTCACTGGTCACTTGTCAATGGTAACTGTCACTGGCCAATGGTCACTGTCGCTGGTCAATGGTCACTGTCGCTGGTCACTGGTCACTGGTCACTGGTCACTGGTCACTGGTCACTGGTCACTTGTCACTGGTCACTTGTCACTGGTCAATGGTCACTGCCGCTGGTCACTGCTCACTGGTCAATATTCACTGGTCACTGGTCACTGGTCACTGGTCACTGGTCACTGGTCACTGGTCACTTTCGCTGGTCACTGGTCACTGGTCAATGGTCACTGTCGCTGGTCACTGGTCACTGGTCACTGGTCACTGGTCACTGGTCACTGGTCACTGGTCCCTGGTCACTGGTCACTGGTCAATGATCACTGTCGCTGGTCACTGGTCACTGGTCACTGGTCACTGGTCACTGGTCACGGGTCACATGTCACTGGTCACTGGTCACCGGTCACTTGTCACTGGTCACTGGTCACGGTCACTGGTCACTGGTCACTGGTCACTGGTCACTGGTCACTGGTCACTGGTCACTGGTCACTAGTCACTGGTCACTGGTCACTGGTCAATGGTCCCTATCGCTGGTCAATGGCCACTGACGCTGGTCACTGGCCACTGGTCACTGGTCACTTGTCACTGGTCATTGGTGACTATCGCTGGTCAATGGTCACTGTCGCTGGTCATTGGTCACTGGTCACTGGTCACTGGTCAAAAGTCACTGGTCACTTGTCACTGGTCAGTGGTCACTGGTCTCTGGTCACTGGTCACTGGTCACTGGGCACTGGTCACTGGTCACGGGTCACATGTCACGGGTCACTGTTCACTGTTCACTGGTCGCTGGTCACTGGTCACTGGTCACTGGTCACTGGTCACTGGTCATTGGTCACTGGTCACTGGTCACAAGTCACTGGTCACTGGTCACATGTCACTGGTCGCTGGTCACTGGTCACTGGTCAATGGTCACTCTCGCTGGTAAATGTTCACTGTCGCTGGTCACTGGTCACTGGTCACTGTCGCTGGTCACTGGTCACTGGTCACTGGTCACTGGTCACTTGTCACTGGTCGCTGGTCACTGGTCACTGGTCAGTGGTCACTGTCGCTGGTAAATGGTCACTGCCGCTGGTCACTGGTCACTGGTCACTGCTCACTGGTCACTGGTCACTTGTCAATGGTAACTGTCACTGGCCAATGGTCACTGTCGCTGGTCAATGGTCACTGTCGCTGGTCACTGGTCACTGGTCACTGGTCACTGGTCACTGGTCACTGGTCACTTGTCACTGGTCACTGGTCACTGGTCAATGGTCACTGTCGCTCGTCACTGGTCACTGGTCACTGGTCACTGGTCACTGGTCCCTGGTCACTGGTCACTGGTCAATGATCACTGTCGCTGGTCACTGGTCACTGGTCACTGGTCACTGGTCACTGGTCACGGGTCACATGTCACTGGTCACTGGTCACTGGTCACTGGTCACTGGTCACTGGTTACTGGTCACTGGTCACTGGTCACTATCGCTGGTCAATGGTCACTGTCGCTGGTCACTGGTCACTGGTCACTGTTCACTGGTCACTGGTCACTGGTCACTGGTCATTGGTCACTATCGCTGGTCAATGGTCACTGTCGCTGGTCATTGGTCACTGGTCACTGGACACTGGTCACTGGTCACTGGTCACTTGTCACTGGTCACTGGTCACTGGTCACTGGTCAATGGTCACTGTCGCTGGTCACTGGTCACTGGTCACTGGTTAATGGTCACTGTCGCTGGTCACTGCCGCTGGTCACTGGTCACTGGTCACTGGTCACTGGTCACTGGTCACTGGTCACTGGTCACTGGTCACTTGTCACTGGTCACTGGTCACTGGTCAATGGTCACTGTCGCTGGTCACTGGTCACTGGTCACTGGTCACTGGTCACTGGTCCCTGGTCACTGGTCACTGGTCAATGATCACTGTCGCTGGTCACTGGTCACTGGTCACTGGTCACGGGTCACATGTCACTGGTCACTGGTCACTGGTCACTGGTCACTGGTCACTGGTCACTGGTCACTGGTCACTGGTCACTGGTCACTATCGCTGGTCAATGGTCACTGTCGCTGGTCACTGGTCACTGGTCACTGTTCACTGGTCACTGGTCACTGGTCACTGGTCATTGGTCACTATCGCTGGTCAATGGTCACTGTCGCTGGTCATTGGTCACTGGTCACTGGACACTGGTCACTGGTCACTGGTCACTTGTCACTGGTCACTGGTCACTGGTCACTGGTCAATGGTCACTGTCGCTGGTCACTGGTCACTGGTCACTGGTCAATGGTCACTGCCGCTGGTCACTGGTCACTGGTCACTGGTCACTTGTCAATGGTCACTGTCGCTGGTCAATGGTCACTGTCGCTGGTCACTGGTCACTGGTCACTGGTCACTGGTCACTGGTCATTGGTCACTGGTCACTGGTCACAAGTCACTGGTCACTGGTCAATTGTCACTGGTCGCTGGTCACTGGTCACTGGTCAGTGGTCACTGTCGCTGGTAAATGGTCACTGTCGCTGGTCACTGGTCACTGGTCACTGGTCACTGGTCACTGGTCACAGGTCATTGGTCACTGGTCACTGGTCACAAGTCACTGGTCACTGGTCACTTGTCACTGGTCGCTGGTCACTGGTCACTGGTCACTTGTCACTGGTCGCTGGTCACTGGTCACTGGTCAGTGGTCACTGTCGCTGGTAAATGGTCACTGCCGCTGGTCACTGGTCACTGGTCACTGCTCACTGGTCACTGGTCACTTGTCAATGGTCACTGTCACTGGCCAATGGTCACTATCGCTGGTCAATGGTCACTGTCGCTGGTCACTGGTCACTGGTCACTGGTCACTGGTCACTGGTCATTGGTCACTGGTCACTGGTCACAAGTCACTGGTCACTGGTCACTTGTCACTGGTCGATGGTCACTGGTCACTGGTCAATGGTCACTGTCGCTGGTAAATGTTCACTGTCGCTGGTCACTGGTCACTGGTCACTGTCGCTGGTCACTGGTCACTGGTCACTGGTCACTGGTCACTGGTCAATGGTCCCTATCGCTGGTCAATGGTCACTGTCGCTGGTCACTGGTCACTGGTCACTGGTCACTGGTCACTGGTCAAAAGTCACTGGTCACTTGTCACTGGTCAATGGTCACTGCCGCTGGTCACTGCTCACTGGTCAATATTCACTGGTCACTGGTCACTGGTCACTGGTCACTGGTCACTGGTCACTGGTCACTTTCGCTGGTCACTGGTCACTGGTCAATGGTCACTGTCGCTGGTCACTGGTCACTGGTCACTGGTCACTGGTCACTGGTCACTGGTCACTGGTCCCTGGTCACTGGTCACTGGTCAATGATCACTGTCGCTGGTCACTGGTCACTGGTCACTGGTCACTGGTCACTGGTCACGGGTCACATGTCACTGGTCACTGGTCACCGGTCACTTGTCACTGGTCACTGGTCACGGTCACTGGTCACTGGTCACTGGTCACTGGTCACTGGTCACTGGTCACTGGTCACTGGTCACTAGTCACTGGTCACTGGTCACTGGTCAATGGTCCCTATCGCTGGTCAATGGCCACTGACGCTGGTCACTGGCCACTGGTCACTGGTCACTTGTCACTGGTCATTGGTGACTATCGCTGGTCAATGGTCACTGTCGCTGGTCATTGGTCACTGGTCACTGGTCACTGGTCAAAAGTCACTGGTCACTTGTCACTGGTCAGTGGTCACTGGTCTCTGGTCACTGGTCACTGGTCACTGGGCACTGGTCACTGGTCACGGGTCACATGTCACGGGTCACTGTTCACTGTTCACTGGTCGCTGGTCTGTGGTCACTGGTCACTGGTCACTGGTCACTGGTCACTGGTCACTGGTCACTGGTCATTGGTCACTGGTCACTGGTCACAAGTCACTGGTCACTGGTCACTTGTCACTGGTCGCTGGTCACTGGTCACTGGTCAATGGTCACTGTCGCTGGTAAATGTTCACTGTCGCTAGTCACTGGGCAACGGTCACTGGTCACTGGTCACTGTTCACTGGCCACTGGTCACAAGTCACTGGTCACTTGTCACTGGTCAGTGGTCACTGGTCACTGGTCTGTGGTCACTGGTCACTGGTCACTGGTCACTGGTCACTGGTCACTGGTCACTGGTCACTGGTCATTGGTCACTGGTCACTGGTCACAAGTCACTGGTCACTGGTCACATGTCACTGGTCGCTGGTCACTGGTCACTGGTCAATGGTCACTGTCGCTGGTAAATGTTCACTGTCGCTGGTCACTGGTCACTGGTCACTGTCGCTGGTCACTGGTCACTGGTCACTGGTCACTGGTCACTTGTCACTGGTCGCTGGTCACTGGTCACTGGTCAGTGGTCACTGTCGCTGGTAAATGGTCACTGCCGCTGGTCACTGGTCACTGGTCACTGCTCA
The DNA here is from genome assembly GCA_947577245.1 of Andrena bucephala. NCBI lineage: Eukaryota > Metazoa > Arthropoda > Insecta > Hymenoptera > Andrenidae > Andrena > Andrena bucephala. Next base: position 23,618,000 of record OX387716.1, on the reverse strand, counting down.
CTGGTCACTGGTCACTTGTCAATGGTAACTGTCACTGGCCAATGGTCACTGTCGCTGGTCAATGGTCACTGTCGCTGGTCACTGGTCACTGGTCACTGGTCACTGGTCACTGGTCACTGGTCACTTGTCACTGGTCACTTGTCACTGGTCGCTGGTCACTGGTCACTGGTCAGTGGTCACTGTCGCTGGTAAATGGTCACTGTCGCTGGTCACTGGTCACTGGTCACTGGTCACTGGTCACTGGTCACAGGTCATTGGTCACTGGTCACTGGTCACAAGTCACTGGTCACTGGTCACTTGTCACTGGTCGCTGGTCACTGGTCACTGGTCACTTGTCACTGGTCGCTGGTCACTGGTCACTGGTCAGTGGTCACTGTCGCTGGTAAATGGTCACTGCCGCTGGTCACTGGTCACTGGTCACTGCTCACTGGTCACTGGTCACTTGTCAATGGTCACTGTCACTGGCCAATGGTCACTATCGCTGGTCAATGGTCACTGTCGCTGGTCACTGGTCACTGGTCACTGGTCACTGGTCACTGGTCATTGGTCACTGGTCACTGGTCACAAGTCACTGGTCACTGGTCACTTGTCACTGGTCGATGGTCACTGGTCACTGGTCAATGGTCACTGTCGCTGGTAAATGTTCACTGTCGCTGGTCACTGGTCACTGGTCACTGTCGCTGGTCACTGGTCACTGGTCACTGGTCACTGGTCACTGGTCAATGGTCCCTATCGCTGGTCAATGGTCACTGTCGCTGGTCACTGGTCACTGGTCACTGGTCACTGGTCACTGGTCAAAAGTCACTGGTCACTTGTCACTGGTCAATGGTCACTGCCGCTGGTCACTGCTCACTGGTCAATATTCACTGGTCACTGGTCACTGGTCACTGGTCACTGGTCACTGGTCACTGGTCACTTTCGCTGGTCACTGGTCACTGGTCAATGGTCACTGTCGCTGGTCACTGGTCACTGGTCACTGGTCACTGGTCACTGGTCACTGGTCACTGGTCCCTGGTCACTGGTCACTGGTCAATGATCACTGTCGCTGGTCACTGGTCACTGGTCACTGGTCACTGGTCACTGGTCACGGGTCACATGTCACTGGTCACTGGTCACCGGTCACTTGTCACTGGTCACTGGTCACGGTCACTGGTCACTGGTCACTGGTCACTGGTCACTGGTCACTGGTCACTGGTCACTGGTCACTAGTCACTGGTCACTGGTCACTGGTCAATGGTCCCTATCGCTGGTCAATGGCCACTGACGCTGGTCACTGGCCACTGGTCACTGGTCACTTGTCACTGGTCATTGGTGACTATCGCTGGTCAATGGTCACTGTCGCTGGTCATTGGTCACTGGTCACTGGTCACTGGTCAAAAGTCACTGGTCACTTGTCACTGGTCAGTGGTCACTGGTCTCTGGTCACTGGTCACTGGTCACTGGGCACTGGTCACTGGTCACGGGTCACATGTCACGGGTCACTGTTCACTGTTCACTGGTCGCTGGTCTGTGGTCACTGGTCACTGGTCACTGGTCACTGGTCACTGGTCACTGGTCACTGGTCATTGGTCACTGGTCACTGGTCACAAGTCACTGGTCACTGGTCACTTGTCACTGGTCGCTGGTCACTGGTCACTGGTCAATGGTCACTGTCGCTGGTAAATGTTCACTGTCGCTAGTCACTGGGCAACGGTCACTGGTCACTGGTCACTGTTCACTGGCCACTGGTCACAAGTCACTGGTCACTTGTCACTGGTCAGTGGTCACTGGTCACTGGTCTGTGGTCACTGGTCACTGGTCACTGGTCACTGGTCACTGGTCACTGGTCACTGGTCACTGGTCATTGGTCACTGGTCACTGGTCACAAGTCACTGGTCACTGGTCACATGTCACTGGTCGCTGGTCACTGGTCACTGGTCAATGGTCACTGTCGCTGGTAAATGTTCACTGTCGCTGGTCACTGGTCACTGGTCACTGTCGCTGGTCACTGGTCACTGGTCACTGGTCACTGGTCACTTGTCACTGGTCGCTGGTCACTGGTCACTGGTCAGTGGTCACTGTCGCTGGTAAATGGTCACTGCCGCTGGTCACTGGTCACTGGTCACTGCTCACTGGTCACTGGTCACTTGTCAATGGTAACTGTCACTGGCCAATGGTCACTGTCGCTGGTCAATGGTCACTGTCGCTGGTCACTGGTCACTGGTCACTGGTCACTGGTCACTGGTCACTGGTCACTTGTCACTGGTCACTTGTCACTGGTCAATGGTCACTGCCGCTGGTCACTGCTCACTGGTCAATATTCACTGGTCACTGGTCACTGGTCACTGGTCACTGGTCACTGGTCACTGGTCACTTTCGCTGGTCACTGGTCACTGGTCAATGGTCACTGTCGCTGGTCACTGGTCACTGGTCACTGGTCACTGGTCACTGGTCACTGGTCACTGGTCCCTGGTCACTGGTCACTGGTCAATGATCACTGTCGCTGGTCACTGGTCACTGGTCACTGGTCACTGGTCACTGGTCACGGGTCACATGTCACTGGTCACTGGTCACCGGTCACTTGTCACTGGTCACTGGTCACGGTCACTGGTCACTGGTCACTGGTCACTGGTCACTGGTCACTGGTCACTGGTCACTGGTCACTAGTCACTGGTCACTGGTCACTGGTCAATGGTCCCTATCGCTGGTCAATGGCCACTGACGCTGGTCACTGGCCACTGGTCACTGGTCACTTGTCACTGGTCATTGGTGACTATCGCTGGTCAATGGTCACTGTCGCTGGTCATTGGTCACTGGTCACTGGTCACTGGTCAAAAGTCACTGGTCACTTGTCACTGGTCAGTGGTCACTGGTCTCTGGTCACTGGTCACTGGTCACTGGGCACTGGTCACTGGTCACGGGTCACATGTCACGGGTCACTGTTCACTGTTCACTGGTCGCTGGTCTGTGGTCACTGGTCACTGGTCACTGGTCACTGGTCACTGGTCACTGGTCACTGGTCACTGGTCATTGGTCACTGGTCACTGGTCACAAGTCACTGGTCACTGGTCACTTGTCACTGGTCGCTGGTCACTGGTCACTGGTCAATGGTCACTGTCGCTGGTAAATGTTCACTGTCGCTAGTCACTGGGCAACGGTCACTGGTCACTGGTCACTGTTCACTGGCCACTGGTCACAAGTCACTGGTCACTTGTCACTGGTCAGTGGTCACTGGTCACTGGTCTGTGGTCACTGGTCACTGGTCACTGGTCACTGGTCACTGGTCACTGGTCACTGGTCACTGGTCATTGGTCACTGGTCACTGGTCACAAGTCACTGGTCACTGGTCACATGTCACTGGTCGCTGGTCACTGGTCACTGGTCAATGGTCACTGTCGCTGGTAAATGTTCACTGTCGCTGGTCACTGGTCACTGGTCACTGTCGCTGGTCACTGGTCACTGGTCACTGGTCACTGGTCACTTGTCACTGGTCGCTGGTCACTGGTCACTGGTCAGTGGTCACTGTCGCTGGTAAATGGTCACTGCCGCTGGTCACTGGTCACTGGTCACTGCTCACTGGTCACTGGTCACTTGTCAATGGTAACTGTCACTGGCCAATGGTCACTGTCGCTGGTCAATGGTCACTGTCGCTGGTCACTGGTCACTGGTCACTGGTCACTGGTCACTGGTCACTGGTCACTTGTCACTGGTCACTGGTCACTGGTCAATGGTCACTGTCGCTCGTCACTGGTCACTGGTCACTGGTCACTGGTCACTGGTCCCTGGTCACTGGTCACTGGTCAATGATCACTGTCGCTGGTCACTGGTCACTGGTCACTGGTCACTGGTCACTGGTCACGGGTCACATGTCACTGGTCACTGGTCACTGGTCACTGGTCACTGGTCACTGGTCACTGGTCACTGGTCACTGGTCACTATCGCTGGTCAATGGTCACTGTCGCTGGTCACTGGTCACTGGTCACTGTTCACTGGTCACTGGTCACTGGTCACTGGTCATTGGTCACTATCGCTGGTCAATGGTCACTGTCGCTGGTCATTGGTCACTGGTCACTGGACACTGGTCACTGGTCACTGGTCACTTGTCACTGGTCACTGGTCACTGGTCACTGGTCAATGGTCACTGTCGCTGGTCACTGGTCACTGGTCACTGGTTAATGGTCACTGCCGCTGGGCACTGGTCACTGGTCACTGGTCACTTGTCAATGGTCACTGTCGCTGGTCAATGGTCACTGTCGCTGGTCACTGGTCACTGGTCACTGGTCACTGGTCACTGGTCATTGGTCACTGGTCACTGGTCACAAGTCACTGGTCACTGGTCAATTGTCACTGGTCGCTGGTCACTGGTCACTGGTCAGTGGTCACTGTCGCTGGTAAATGGTCACTGTCGCTGGTCACTGGTCACTGGTCACTGGTCACTGGTCACTGGTCACTGGTCATTGGTCACTGGTCACTGGTCACAAGTCACTGGTCACTGGTCACTTGTCACTGGTCGCTGGTCACTGGTCACTGGTCACTTGTCACTGGTCGCTGGTCACTGGTCACTGGTCAGTGGTCACTGTCGCTGGTAAATGGTCACTGCCGCTGGTCACTGGTCACTGGTCACTGCTCACTGGTCACTGGTCACTTGTCAATGGTCACTGTCACTGGCCAATGGTCACTATCGCTGGTCAATGGTCACTGTCGCTGGTCACTGGTCACTGGTCACTGGTCACTGGTCACTGGTCATTGGTCACTGGTCACTGGTCACAAGTCACTGGTCACTGGTCACTTGTCACTGGTCGATGGTCACTGGTCACTGGTCAATGGTCACTGTCGCTGGTAAATGTTCACTGTCGCTGGTCACTGGTCACTGGTCACTGTCGCTGGTCACTGGTCACTGGTCACTGGTCACTGGTCACTGGTCAATGGTCCCTATCGCTGGTCAATGGTCACTGTCGCTGGTCACTGGTCACTGGTCACTGGTCACTGGTCACTGGTCAAAAGTCACTGGTCACTGCTCAATGGTCACTGCCGCTGGTCACTGCTCACTGGTCAATATTCACAGGTCACTGGTCACTGGTCACTGGTCACTGGTCACTGGTCACTGGTCACTTTCGCTGGTCACTGGTCACTGGTCAATGGTCACTGGCCACTGGTCACTGGTCACTGGTCAATGGTCACTATCGCTGGTCAATGGTCACTGTCGCTGGTCACTGGTCACTGGTCACTGGTCACTGGTCACTGGTCACTGGTCACAAGTCACTGGTCACTTGTCACTGGTCACTGGTCACTGGTCACTGGTCAATGGTCACTGTCGCTGGTCAATGATCACTGTCGCTGGTCAATGGTCACTGCGCTGGTCATTGGTCACTGGTCACTGATCACTGGTCAAAAGTCACTGGTCACTTGTCACTGGTCAGTGGTCACTGGTCTCTGGTCACTGGTCACTGGTCACTGGTCACTGGTCACTGGTCACAGGTCAATGGTCACTGGTCACTGGTCACTGGTCACTGGTCACTGGTCACTGGTCACGGGTCACATTTCACGGGTCACTGTTCACTGGTCGCTAGTCACTGGTCACTGGTCACTGGTCAATGGTCACTGTCGCTGGTAAATGTTCACTGTCGCTGGTCACTGGTCACTGGTCACTGTCGCTGGTCACTGGTCACTGGTCACTGGTCACTGGTCACTTGTCACTGGTCGCTGGTCACTGGTCACTGGTCAGTGGTCACTGTCGCTGGTAAATGGTCACTGCCGCTGGTCACTGGTCACTGGTCACTGCTCACTGGTCACTGGTCACTTGTCAATGGTAACTGTCACTGGCCAATGGTCACTGTCGCTGGTCAATGGTCACTGTCGCTGGTCACTGGTCACTGGTCACTGGTCACTGGTCACTGGTCACTGGTCACTTGTCACTGGTCACTGGTCACTGGTCAATGGTCACTGTCGCTCGTCACTGGTCACTGGTCACTGGTCACTGGTCACTGGTCCCTGGTCACTGGTCACTGGTCAATGATCACTGTCGCTGGTCACTGGTCACTGGTCACTGGTCACGGGTCACATGTCACTGGTCACTGGTCACTGGTCACTGGTCACTGGTCACTGGTTACTGGTCACTGGTCACTGGTCACTATCGCTGGTCAATGGTCACTGTCGCTGGTCACTGGTCACTGGTCACTGTTCACTGGTCACTGGTCACTGGTCACTGGTCATTGGTCACTATCGCTGGTCAATGGTCACTGTCGCTGGTCATTGGTCACTGGTCACTGGACACTGGTCACTGGTCACTGGTCACTTGTCACTGGTCACTGGTCACTGGTCACTGGTCAATGGTCACTGTCGCTGGTCACTGGTCACTGGTCACTGGTTAATGGTCACTGTCGCTGGTCACTGCCGCTGGTCACTGGTCACTGGTCACTGGTCACTGGTCACTGGTCACTGGTCACTGGTCACTGGTCACTTGTCACTGGTCACTGGTCACTGGTCAATGGTCACTGTCGCTGGTCACTGGTCACTGGTCACTGGTCACTGGTCACTGGTCCCTGGTCACTGGTCACTGGTCAATGATCACTGTCGCTGGTCACTGGTCACTGGTCACTGGTCACGGGTCACATGTCACTGGTCACTGGTCACTGGTCACTGGTCACTGGTCACTGGTCACTGGTCACTGGTCACTGGTCACTGGTCACTATCGCTGGTCAATGGTCACTGTCGCTGGTCACTGGTCACTGGTCACTGTTCACTGGTCACTGGTCACTGGTCACTGGTCATTGGTCACTATCGCTGGTCAATGGTCACTGTCGCTGGTCATTGGTCACTGGTCACTGGACACTGGTCACTGGTCACTGGTCACTTGTCACTGGTCACTGGTCACTGGTCACTGGTCAATGGTCACTGTCGCTGGTCACTGGTCACTGGTCACTGGTCAATGGTCACTGCCGCTGGTCACTGGTCACTGGTCACTGGTCACTTGTCAATGGTCACTGTCGCTGGTCAATGGTCACTGTCGCTGGTCACTGGTCACTGGTCACTGGTCACTGGTCACTGGTCATTGGTCACTGGTCACTGGTCACAAGTCACTGGTCACTGGTCAATTGTCACTGGTCGCTGGTCACTGGTCACTGGTCAGTGGTCACTGTCGCTGGTAAATGGTCACTGTCGCTGGTCACTGGTCACTGGTCACTGGTCACTGGTCACTGGTCACAGGTCATTGGTCACTGGTCACTGGTCACAAGTCACTGGTCACTGGTCACTTGTCACTGGTCGCTGGTCACTGGTCACTGGTCACTTGTCACTGGTCGCTGGTCACTGGTCACTGGTCAGTGGTCACTGTCGCTGGTAAATGGTCACTGCCGCTGGTCACTGGTCACTGGTCACTGCTCACTGGTCACTGGTCACTTGTCAATGGTCACTGTCACTGGCCAATGGTCACTATCGCTGGTCAATGGTCACTGTCGCTGGTCACTGGTCACTGGTCACTGGTCACTGGTCACTGGTCATTGGTCACTGGTCACTGGTCACAAGTCACTGGTCACTGGTCACTTGTCACTGGTCGATGGTCACTGGTCACTGGTCAATGGTCACTGTCGCTGGTAAATGTTCACTGTCGCTGGTCACTGGTCACTGGTCACTGTCGCTGGTCACTGGTCACTGGTCACTGGTCACTGGTCACTGGTCAATGGTCCCTATCGCTGGTCAATGGTCACTGTCGCTGGTCACTGGTCACTGGTCACTGGTCACTGGTCACTGGTCAAAAGTCACTGGTCACTTGTCACTGGTCAATGGTCACTGCCGCTGGTCACTGCTCACTGGTCAATATTCACTGGTCACTGGTCACTGGTCACTGGTCACTGGTCACTGGTCACTGGTCACTTTCGCTGGTCACTGGTCACTGGTCAATGGTCACTGTCGCTGGTCACTGGTCACTGGTCACTGGTCACTGGTCACTGGTCACTGGTCACTGGTCCCTGGTCACTGGTCACTGGTCAATGATCACTGTCGCTGGTCACTGGTCACTGGTCACTGGTCACTGGTCACTGGTCACGGGTCACATGTCACTGGTCACTGGTCACCGGTCACTTGTCACTGGTCACTGGTCACGGTCACTGGTCACTGGTCACTGGTCACTGGTCACTGGTCACTGGTCACTGGTCACTGGTCACTAGTCACTGGTCACTGGTCACTGGTCAATGGTACCTATCGCTGGTCAATGGCCACTGACGCTGGTCACTGGCCACTGGTCACTGGTCACTTGTCACTGGTCATTGGTGACTATCGCTGGTCAATGGTCACTGTCGCTGGTCATTGGTCACTGGTCACTGGTCACTGGTCAAAAGTCACTGGTCACTTGTCACTGGTCAGTGGTCACTGGTCTCTGGTCACTGGTCACTGGTCACTGGGCACTGGTCACTGGTCACGGGTCACATGTCACGGGTCACTGTTCACTGTTCACTGGTCGCTGGTCTGTGGTCACTGGTCACTGGTCACTGGTCACTGGTCACTGGTCACTGGTCACTGGTCATTGGTCACTGGTCACTGGTCACAAGTCACTGGTCACTGGTCACTTGTCACTGGTCGCTGGTCACTGGTCACTGGTCAATGGTCACTGTCGCTGGTAAATGTTCACTGTCGCTAGTCACTGGGCAACGGTCACTGGTCACTGGTCACTGTTCACTGGCCACTGGTCACAAGTCACTGGTCACTTGTCACTGGTCAGTGGTCACTGGTCACTGGTCTGTGGTCACTGGTCACTGGTCACTGGTCACTGGTCACTGGTCACTGGTCACTGGTCACTGGTCATTGGTCACTGGTCACTGGTCACAAGTCACTGGTCACTGGTCACATGTCACTGGTCGCTGGTCACTGGTCACTGGTCAATGGTCACTGTCGCTGGTAAATGTTCACTGTCGCTGGTCACTGGTCACTGGTCACTGTCGCTGGTCACTGGTCACTGGTCACTGGTCACTGGTCACTTGTCACTGGTCGCTGGTCACTGGTCACTGGTCAGTGGTCACTGTCGCTGGTAAATGGTCACTGCCGCTGGTCACTGGTCACTGGTCACTGCTCACTGGTCACTGGTCACTTGTCAATGGTAACTGTCACTGGCCAATGGTCACTGTCGCTGGTCAATGGTCACTGTCGCTGGTCACTGGTCACTGGTCACTGGTCACTGGTCACTGGTCACTGGTCACTTGTCACTGGTCACTTGTCACTGGTCAATGGTCACTGCCGCTGGTCACTGCTCACTGGTCAATATTCACTGGTCACTGGTCACTGGTCACTGGTCACTGGTCACTGGTCACTGGTCACTTTCGCTGGTCACTGGTCACTGGTCAATGGTCACTGTCGCTGGTCACTGGTCACTGGTCACTGGTCACTGGTCACTGGTCACTGGTCACTGGTCCCTGGTCACTGGTCACTGGTCAATGATCACTGTCGCTGGTCACTGGTCACTGGTCACTGGTCACTGGTCACTGGTCACGGGTCACATGTCACTGGTCACTGGTCACCGGTCACTTGTCACTGGTCACTGGTCACGGTCACTGGTCACTGGTCACTGGTCACTGGTCACTGGTCACTGGTCACTGGTCACTGGTCACTAGTCACTGGTCACTGGTCACTGGTCAATGGTCCCTATCGCTGGTCAATGGCCACTGACGCTGGTCACTGGCCACTGGTCACTGGTCACTTGTCACTGGTCATTGGTGACTATCGCTGGTCAATGGTCACTGTCGCTGGTCATTGGTCACTGGTCACTGGTCACTGGTCAAAAGTCACTGGTCACTTGTCACTGGTCAGTGGTCACTGGTCTCTGGTCACTGGTCACTGGTCACTGGGCACTGGTCACTGGTCACGGGTCACATGTCACGGGTCACTGTTCACTGTTCACTGGTCGCTGGTCTGTGGTCACTGGTCACTGGTCACTGGTCACTGGTCACTGGTCACTGGTCACTGGTCACTGGTCATTGGTCACTGGTCACTGGTCACAAGTCACTGGTCACTGGTCACTTGTCACTGGTCGCTGGTCACTGGTCACTGGTCAATGGTCACTGTCGCTGGTAAATGTTCACTGTCGCTAGTCACTGGGCAACGGTCACTGGTCACTGGTCACTGTTCACTGGCCACTGGTCACAAGTCACTGGTCACTTGTCACTGGTCAGTGGTCACTGGTCACTGGTCTGTGGTCACTGGTCACTGGTCACTGGTCACTGGTCACTGGTCACTGGTCACTGGTCACTGGTCATTGGTCACTGGTCACTGGTCACAAGTCACTGGTCACTGGTCACATGTCACTGGTCGCTGGTCACTGGTCACTGGTCAATGGTCACTGTCGCTGGTAAATGTTCACTGTCGCTGGTCACTGGTCACTGGTCACTGTCGCTGGTCACTGGTCACTGGTCACTGGTCACTGGTCACTTGTCACTGGTCGCTGGTCACTGGTCACTGGTCAGTGGTCACTGTCGCTGGTAAATGGTCACTGCCGCTGGTCACTGGTCACTGGTCACTGCTCACTGGTCACTGGTCACTTGTCAATGGTAACTGTCACTGGCCAATGGTCACTGTCGCTGGTCAATGGTCACTGTCGCTGGTCACTGGTCACTGGTCACTGGTCACTGGTCACTGGTCACTGGTCACTTGTCACTGGTCACTGGTCACTGGTCAATGGTCACTGTCGCTCGTCACTGGTCACTGGTCACTGGTCACTGGTCACTGGTCCCTGGTCACTGGTCACTGGTCAATGATCACTGTCGCTGGTCACTGGTCACTGGTCACTGGTCACTGGTCACTGGTCACGGGTCACATGTCACTGGTCACTGGTCACTGGTCACTGGTCACTGGTCACTGGTCACTGGTCACTGGTCACTGGTCACTATCGCTGGTCAATGGTCACTGTCGCTGGTCACTGGTCACTGGTCACTGTTCACTGGTCACTGGTCACTGGTCACTGGTCATTGGTCACTATCGCTGGTCAATGGTCACTGTCGCTGGTCATTGGTCACTGGTCACTGGACACTGGTCACTGGTCACTGGTCACTTGTCACTGGTCACTGGTCACTGGTCACTGGTCAATGGTCACTGTCGCTGGTCACTGGTCACTGGTCACTGGTTAATGGTCACTGCCGCTGGGCACTGGTCACTGGTCACTGGTCACTTGTCAATGGTCACTGTCGCTGGTCAATGGTCACTGTCGCTGGTCACTGGTCACTGGTCACTGGTCACTGGTCACTGGTCATTGGTCACTGGTCACTGGTCACAAGTCACTGGTCACTGGTCAATTGTCACTGGTCGCTGGTCACTGGTCACTGGTCATTGGTCACTGTCGCTGGTAAATGGTCACTGTCGCTGGTCACTGGTCACTGGTCACTGGTCACTGGTCACTGGTCACTGGTCATTGGTCACTGGTCACTGGTCACAAGTCACTGGTCACTGGTCACTTGTCACTGGTCGCTGGTCACTGGTCACTGGTCACTTGTCACTGGTCGCTGGTCACTGGTCACTGGTCAGTGGTCACTGTCGCTGGTAAATGGTCACTGCCGCTGGTCACTGGTCACTGGTCACTGCTCACTGGTCACTGGTCACTTGTCAATGGTCACTGTCACTGGCCAATGGTCACTATCGCTGGTCAATGGTCACTGTCGCTGGTCACTGGTCACTGGTCACTGGTCACTGGTCACTGGTCATTGGTCACTGGTCACTGGTCACAAGTCACTGGTCACTGGTCACTTGTCACTGGTCGATGGTCACTGGTCACTGGTCAATGGTCACTGTCGCTGGTAAATGTTCACTGTCGCTGGTCACTGGTCACTGGTCACTGTCGCTGGTCACTGGTCACTGGTCACTGGTCACTGGTCACTGGTCAATGGTCCCTATCGCTGGTCAATGGTCACTGTCGCTGGTCACTGGTCACTGGTCACTGGTCACTGGTCACTGGTCATTGGTGACTATCGCTGGTCAATGGTCACTGTCGCTGGTCATTGGTCACTGGTCACTGGTCACTGGTCAAAAGTCACTGGTCACTTGTCACTGGTCAGTGGTCACTGGTCTCTGGTCACTGGTCACTGGTCACTGGGCACTGGTCACTGGTCACGGGTCACATGTCACGGGTCACTGTTCACTGTTCACTGGTCGCTGGTCTGTGGTCACTGGTCACTGGTCACTGGTCACTGGTCACTGGTCACTGGTCACTGGTCACTGGTCATTGGTCACTGGTCACTGGTCACAAGTCACTGGTCACTGGTCACTTGTCACTGGTCGCTGGTCACTGGTCACTGGTCAATGGTCACTGTCGCTGGTAAATGTTCACTGTCGCTAGTCACTGGGCAACGGTCACTGGTCACTGGTCACTGTTCACTGGCCACTGGTCACAAGTCACTGGTCACTTGTCACTGGTCAGTGGTCACTGGTCACTGGTCTGTGGTCACTGGTCACTGGTCACTGGTCACTGGTCACTGGTCACTGGTCACTGGTCACTGGTCATTGGTCACTGGTCACTGGTCACAAGTCACTGGTCACTGGTCACATGTCACTGGTCGCTGGTCACTGGTCACTGGTCAATGGTCACTGTCGCTGGTAAATGTTCACTGTCGCTGGTCACTGGTCACTGGTCACTGTCGCTGGTCACTGGTCACTGGTCACTGGTCACTGGTCACTTGTCACTGGTCGCTGGTCACTGGTCACTGGTCAGTGGTCACTGTCGCTGGTAAATGGTCACTGCCGCTGGTCACTGGTCACTGGTCACTGCTCACTGGTCACTGGTCACTTGTCAATGGTAACTGTCACTGGCCAATGGTCACTGTCGCTGGTCAATGGTCACTGTCGCTGGTCACTGGTCACTGGTCACTGGTCACTGGTCACTGGTCACTGGTCACTTGTCACTGGTCACTGGTCACTGGTCAATGGTCACTGTCGCTCGTCACTGGTCACTGGTCACTGGTCACTGGTCACTGGTCCCTGGTCACTGGTCACTGGTCAATGATCACTGTCGCTGGTCACTGGTCACTGGTCACTGGTCACTGGTCACTGGTCACGGGTCACATGTCACTGGTCACTGGTCACTGGTCACTGGTCACTGGTCACTGGTCACTGGTCACTGGTCACTGGTCACTATCGCTGGTCAATGGTCACTGTCGCTGGTCACTGGTCACTGGTCACTGTTCACTGGTCACTGGTCACTGGTCACTGGTCATTGGTCACTATCGCTGGTCAATGGTCACTGTCGCTGGTCATTGGTCACTGGTCACTGGACACTGGTCACTGGTCACTGGTCACTTGTCACTGGTCACTGGTCACTGGTCACTGGTCAATGGTCACTGTCGCTGGTCACTGGTCACTGGTCACTGGTTAATGGTCACTGCCGCTGGGCACTGGTCACTGGTCACTGGTCACTTGTCAATGGTCACTGTCGCTGGTCAATGGTCACTGTCGCTGGTCACTGGTCACTGGTCACTGGTCACTGGTCACTGGTCATTGGTCACTGGTCACTGGTCACAAGTCACTGGTCACTGGTCAATTGTCACTGGTCGCTGGTCACTGGTCACTGGTCATTGGTCACTGTCGCTGGTAAATGGTCACTGTCGCTGGTCACTGGTCACTGGTCACTGGTCACTGGTCACTGGTCACTGGTCATTGGTCACTGGTCACTGGTCACAAGTCACTGGTCACTGGTCACTTGTCACTGGTCGCTGGTCACTGGTCACTGGTCACTTGTCACTGGTCGCTGGTCACTGGTCACTGGTCAGTGGTCACTGTCGCTGGTAAATGGTCACTGCCGCTGGTCACTGGTCACTGGTCACTGCTCACTGGTCACTGGTCACTTGTCAATGGTCACTGTCACTGGCCAATGGTCACTATCGCTGGTCAATGGTCACTGTCGCTGGTCACTGGTCACTGGTCACTGGTCACTGGTCACTGGTCATTGGTCACTGGTCACTGGTCACAAGTCACTGGTCACTGGTCACTTGTCACTGGTCGATGGTCACTGGTCACTGGTCAATGGTCACTGTCGCTGGTAAATGTTCACTGTCGCTGGTCACTGGTCACTGGTCACTGTCGCTGGTCACTGGTCACTGGTCACTGGTCACTGGTCACTGGTCAATGGTCCCTATCGCTGGTCAATGGTCACTGTCGCTGGTCACTGGTCACTGGTCACTGGTCACTGGTCACTGGTCAAAAGTCACTGGTCACTGGTCAATGGTCACTGCCGCTGGTCACTGCTCACTGGTCAATATTCACAGGTCACTGGTCACTGGTCACTGGTCACTGGTCACTGGTCACTGGTCACTTTCGCTGGTCACTGGTCACTGGTCAATGGTCACTGGCCACTGGTCACTGGTCACTGGTCAATGGTCACTATCGCTGGTCAATGGTCACTGTCGCTGGTCACTGGTCACTGGTCACTGGTCACTGGTCACTGGTCACTGGTCACAAGTCACTGGTCACTTGTCACTGGTCACTGGTCACTGGTCACTGGTCAATGGTCACTGTCGCTGGTCAATGATCACTGTCGCTGGTCAATGGTCACTGCGCTGGTCATTGGTCACTGGTCACTGATCACTGGTCAAAAGTCACTGGTCACTTGTCACTGGTCAGTGGTCACTGGTCTCTGGTCACTGGTCACTGGTCACTGGTCACTGGTCACTGGTCACAGGTCAATGGTCACTGGTCACTGGTCACTGGTCACTGGTCACTGGTCACTGGTCACGGGTCACATTTCACGGGTCACTGTTCACTGGTCGCTAGTCACTGGTCACTGGTCACTGGTCAATGGTCACTGTCGCTGGTCACTGGTCACTGGTCACTGGTCAATGGTCACTGCCGCTGGTCACTGGTCACTGCTCACTGGTCACTGGTCACTTGTCAATGGTTACTGTCGCTGGTCAATGGTCACTGTCGCTGGTCACTGGTCGCTGATCACTGGTCACTGGTCACTGGTCATTGGTCACTGGTCACTGGTCACAAGTCACTGGTCACTGGTCACTTGTCACTGGTCGCTGGTCACTGGTCACTGGTCAGTGGTCACTGTCGCTGGTAAATGGTCACTGTCGCTGGCCACTGGTCACTGGTCACTGGTCACTTGTCAATGGTCACTGTCGCTGGTCAATGGTCACTGTCGCTGGTCACTGGTCACTGGTCACTGGTCACTGGTCACTGGTCATTGGTCACTGGTCACTGGTCACAAGTCACTGGTCACTGGTCACTTGTCACTGGTCGCTGGTCACTGGTCACTGGTCAGTGGTCACTGTCGCTGGTAAATGGTCACTGCCGCTGGTCACTGGTCACTGGTCACTGCTCACTGGTCACTGGTCACTTGTCAATGGTAACTGTCACTGGCCAATGGTCACTGTCGCTGGTCAATGGTCACTGGTCACTGTTCACTGGTCACTGGTCACTGGTCACTGGTCACTGGTCACTGGTCATTGGTCACTGGTCACTGGTCACAAGTCACTGGTCACTGGTCACATGTCACTGGTCACTGGTCACTGGTCACTGGTCACTGGTCACTGGTCACTATCGCTGGTCAATGGTCACTGTCGCTGGTCACTGGTCACTGGTCACTGTTCACTGGTCACTGGTCACTGGTCACTGGTCATTGGTCACTATCGCTGGTCAATGGTCACTGTCGCTGGTCATTGGTCACTGGTCACTGGACACTGGTCACTGGTCACTGGTCACTTGTCACTGGTCACTGGTCACTGGTCACTGGTCAATGGTCACTGTCGCTGGTCAGTGGTCACTGGTCACTGGTCAATGGTCACTGCCGCTGGTCACTGGTCACTGCTCACTGGTCACTGGTCACTTGTCAATGGTCACTGTCGCTGGTCAATGGTCACTGTCGCTGGTCACTGGTCACTGGTCACTGGTCACTGGTCATTGGTCACTGGTCACTGGTCACAAGTCACTGGTCACTGGTCACTTGTCACTGGTCGCTGGTCACTGGTCACTGGTCAGTGGTCACTGTCGCTGGTAAATGGTCACTGTCGCTGGTCACTGGTCACTGGTCACTGGTCACTGGTCACTGGTCACTGGTCATTGGTCACTATCGCTGGTCAATGGTCACTGTCGCTGGTCATTGGTCACTGGTCACTGGACACTGGTCACTGGTCACTGGTCACTTGTCACTGGTCACTGGTCACTGGTCAATGGTCACTGTCGCTGGTCACTGGTCACTGGTCACTGGTCACTGGTCACTGGTCCCTGGTCACTGGTCACTGGTCAATGATCACTGTCGCTGGTCACTGGTCACTGGTCACTGGTCACTGGTCACTGGTCACGGGTCACATGTCACTGGTCACTGGTCACTGGTCACTGGTCACTGGTCACTGGTCACTGGTCACTGGTCACTATCGCTGGTCAATGGTCACTGTCGCTGGTCACAGGTCACTGGTCACTGTTCACTGGTCACTGGTCACTGGTCACTGGTCATTGGTCACTATCGCTGGTCAATGCTCACTGTCGCTGGTCATTGGTCACTGGTCACTGGACACTGGTCACTGGTCACTGGTCACTTGTCACTGGTCACTGGTCACTGGTCACTGGTCAATGGTCACTGTCGCTGGTCACTGGTCACTGGTCACTGGTCAATGGTCACTGCCGCTGGTCACTGGTCACTGGTCACTGGTCACTTGTCAATGGTCACTGTCGCTGGTCAATGGTCACTGTCGCTGGTCACTGGTCACTGGTCACTGGTCACTGGTCACTGGTCATTGGTCACTGGTCACTGGTCACAAGTCACTGGTCACTGGTCACTTGTCACTGGTCGCTGGTCACTGGTCACTGGTCAGTGGTCACTGTCGCTGGTAAATGGTCACTGTCGCTGGTCACTGGTCACTGGTCACTGGTCACTGGTCACTGGTCACTGGTCATTGGTCACTGGTCACTGGTCACAAGTCACTGGTCACTGGTCACTTGTCACTGGTCGCTGGTCACTGGTCACTTGTCACTTGTCACTGGTCGCTGGTCACTGGTCACTGGTCAGTGGTCACTGTCGCTGGTAAATGGTCACTGCCGCTGGTCACTGGTCACTGGTCACTGCTCACTGGTCACTGGTCACTTGTCAATGGTCACTGTCACTGGCCAATGGTCACTATCGCTGGTCAATGGTCACTGTCGCTGGTCACTGGTCACTGGTCACTGGTCACTGGTCACTGGTCATTGGTCACTGGTCACTGGTCACAAGTCACTGGTCACTGGTCACTTGTCACTGGTCGATGGTCACTGGTCACTGGTCAATGGTCACTGTCGCTGGTAAATGTTCACTGTCGCTGGTCACTGGTCACTGGTCACTGTCGCTGGTCACTGGTCACTGGTCACTGGTCACTGGTCACTGGTCAATGGTCCCTATCGCTGGTCAATGGTCACTGTCGCTGGTCACTGGTCACTGGTCACTGGTCACTGGTCACTGGTCAAAAGTCACTGGTCACTTGTCACTGGTCAATGGTCACTGCCGCTGGTCACTGCTCACTGGTCAATATTCACTGGTCACTGGTCACTGGTCACTGGTCACTGGTCACTGGTCACTGGTCACTTTCGCTGGTCACTGGTCACTGGTCAATGGTCACTGGCCACTGGTCACTGGTCACTGGTCAATGGTCACTATCGCTGGTCAATGGTCACTGTCGCTGGTCACTGGTCACTGGTCACTGGTCACTGGTCACTGGTCACTGGTCACAAGTCACTGGTCACTTGTCACTGGTCACTGGTCACTGGTCACTGGTCAATGGCCACTGTCGCTGGTCAATGGTCACTGTCGCTGGTCAATGGTCACTGCGCTGGTCATTGGTCACTGGTCACTGGTCACTGGTCAAAAGTCACTGGTCACTTGTCACTGGTCAGTGGTCACTGGTCTCTGGTCACTGGTCACTGGTCACTGGTCACTGGTCACTGGTCACAGGTCAATGGTCACTGGTCACTGGTCACTGGTCACTGGTCACTGGTCACTGGTCACGGGTCACATTTCACGGGTCACTGTTCACTGGTCGCTAGTCACTGGTCACCGGTCACTGGTCACTGGTCACTGGTCACTGTTCACTGGTCACTGGTCACAAGTCACTGGTCACATGTCACTGGTCAGTGGTCACGGGTCACTGGTCACTGGTCTGTGGTCACTGGTCACTGGTCAGTGGTCACTGGTAACAGTCACATGTCGCGGGTCACTGGTCACAAGTCACTGGTCGCTGGTCACAAGTCACTGGTCACTTGTCACTGGTCACTGGTCACTGGTCACTGGTCAATGGTCAATGGTCGCTGGTCACTGGTCACTGGTCACTGGTCATGGGTCACTGGTCACTGGTCACTGGTCACTGGTCACTGGTCACTGGTCACTGGTCAATCGTCACAAGTCACTGGTCACTGGTCACTTGTCACTGGTCGCTGGTCACTGGTCACTGGTCAGTGGTCACTGTCGCTGGTAAATGGTCACTGTCGCTGGTCACTGGTCACTGGTCACTGGTCACTGGTCACTGGTCACTGGTCACTGGTCATTGGTCACTATCGCTGGTCAATGGTCACTGTCGCTGGTCATTGGTCACTGGTCACTGGACACTGGTCACTGGTCACTGGTCACTGGTCACTGGTCACTGGTCAAAAGTCACTGGTCACTTGTCACTGGTCAGTGGTCACTGGTCTCTGGTCAATGGTCACTATCGCTGGTCAATGGTCACTGTCGCTGGTCACTGGTCACTGGTCACTGGTCACTGGTCACTGGTCAAAAGTCACTGGTCACTTGTCACTGGTCAATGGTCACTGCCGCTGGTCACTGCTCACTGGTCAATATTCACTGGTCACTGGTCACTGGTCACTGGTCACTGGTCACTGGTCACTGGTCACTTTCGCTGGTCACTGGTCACTGGTCAATGGTCACTGGCCACTGGTCACTGGTCACTGGTCAATGGTCACTATCGCTGGTCAATGGTCACTGTCGCTGGTCACTGGTCACTGGTCACTGGTCACTGGTCACTGGTCACTGGTCACTGGTCACAAGTCACTGGTCACTTGTCACTGGTCACTGGTCACTGGTCACTGGTCAATGGTCACTGTCGCTGGTCAATGGTCACTGTCGCTGGTCAATGGTCACTGCGCTGGTCATTGGTCACTGGTCACTGGTCACTGGTCACTGGTCACTGGTCACAGGTCAATGGTCACTGGTCACTGGTCACTGGTCACTGGTCACTGGTCACTGGTCACGGGTCACATTTCACGGGTCACTGTTCACTGGTCGCTAGTCACTGGTCACCGGTCACTGGTCACTGGTCACTGGTCACTGTTCACTGGTCACTGGTCACAAGTCACTGGTCACATGTCACTGGTCAGTGGTCACGGGTCACTGGTCACTGGTCTGTGGTCACTGGTCACTGGTCAGTGGTCACTGGTAACAGTCACATGTCGCGGGTCACTGGTCACAAGTCACTGGTCGCTGGTCACAAGTCACTGGTCACTTGTCACTGGGTACTGGTCACTGGTCACTGGTCAATGGTCAATGGTCGCTGGTCACTGGTCACTGGTCACTGGTCATGGGTCACTGGTCACTGGTCACTGGTCACTGGTCACTGGTCACTGGTCACTGGTCAATCGTCACAAGTCACTGGTCACTGGTCACTTGTCACTGGTCGCTGGTCACTGGTCACTGGTCAGTGGTCACTGTCGCTGGTAAATGGTCACTGTCGCTGGTCACTGGTCACTGGTCACTGGTCACTGGTCACTGGTCACTGGTCACTGGTCATTGGTCACTATCGCTGGTCAATGGTCACTGTCGCTGGTCATTGGTCACTGGTCACTGGACACTGGTCACTGGTCACTGGTCACTGGTCACTGGTCACTGGTCAAAAGTCACTGGTCACTTGTCACTGGTCAGTGGTCACTGGTCTCTGGTCACTGGTCACTGGTCACTGGTCACTGGTCACAGGTCAATGGTCACTGGTCACTGGTCACTGGACACTGGTCACTGGTCACTGGTCACTTGTCACTGGTCACTGGTCACTGTCGCTGGTCACTGGTCACTGGTCACTGGTCACTGGTCACTGGTCCCTGGTCACTGGTCACTGGTCAATGATCACTGTCGCTGGTCACTGGTCACTGGTCACGGGTCACATGTCACTGGTCACTGGTCACTGGTCACTGGTCACTGGTCAATCGTCACTATCGCTGGTCAATGGTCACTGTCGCTGCTCACTGGTCACTGGTCACTGGTCACTGGTCACTGGTCACTGGTCACTGGTCATTGGTCACTATCGCTGGTCAATGGTCACTGTCGCTGGTCATTGGTCACTGGTCACTGGACACTGGTCACTGGTCACTGGTCACTGGTCACTGGTCACTGGTCAAAAGTCACTGGTCACTTGTCACTGGTCAGTGGTCACTGGTCTCTGGTCACTGGTCACTGGTCACTGGTCACTGGTCACAGGTCAATGGTCACTGGTCACTGGTCACTGGGCACTGGTCACTGGTCACGGGTCACATGTCACGGGTCACTGTTCACTGTTCACTGGTCGCTAGTCACTGGTCACCGGTCACTGGTCACTGGTCACTGTTCACTGGTCACTGGTCACAAGTCACTGGTCACTTGTCACTGGTCAGTGGTCTGTGGTCACTGGTCACTGGTCACTGGTCACTGGTCACTGGTCA
Organism: Andrena bucephala; assembly: GCA_947577245.1. Classification (NCBI taxonomy): domain Eukaryota; kingdom Metazoa; phylum Arthropoda; class Insecta; order Hymenoptera; family Andrenidae; genus Andrena; species Andrena bucephala. The sequence goes on along the minus strand of OX387716.1, from coordinate 23,597,402 downwards.
CTGGTCACTGGTCACTGGTCACTGGTCACTGGTCATTGGTCACTGGTCACTGGTCACTAGTCGCTGGTCACTGGTCACTTGTCACTGGTCGCTGGTCACTCGTCACTGGTCAATGGTCACTGTCGCTGGTAAATGTTCACTGTCGCTGGTCACTGGTCACTGGTCACTGGTCACTGGTCACGGGTCAATGGTCAGTGGTCACTGGTCACTGGTCTGTGGTCACTGGTCACTTGTCACTGGTCACTGGTCACTGGTCACGGGTCACTGGTCATTGGTCACTGGTCACTGGTCACAAGTCACTGGTCACTGGTCACTTGTCACTGGTCACTGGTCACTGGTCACTGGTCACTGGTCAATGGTCACTGTCGCTGGTCAATGGTCACTGTTGCTGGTCAATGGTCACTGGTCACTGGTCACTGGTCACGGGTCACTGGTCACGGGTCACATTTCACGGGTCACTGTTCACTGGTCGCTAGTCACTGGTCACCGGTCACTGGTCACTGGTCACTGGTCACTGTTCACTGGTCACTGGTCACAAGTCACTGGTAACATGTCACTGGTCAGTGGTCACTGGTCACTGGTCACTGGTCTGTGGTCACTGGTCACTGGTCAGTGGTCACTGGTCACAGTCACATGTCGCGGGTCACTGGTCACAAGTCACTGGTCGCTGGTCACAAGTCACTGGTCACTTGTCACTGGTCACTGGTCACTGGTCACTGGTCACTGGTCACTGGTCATGGGTCACTGGTCACTGGTCACTGGTCACTGGTCACTGGTCACTGGTCACTGGTCATTGGTCACTATCGCTGGTCAATGGTCACTGTCGCTGGTCATTGGTCACTGGTCACTGGACACTGGTCACTGGTCGCTGGTCACTTGTCACTGGTCACTGGTCACTGTCGCTGGTCACTGGTCACTGGTCACTGGTCACTGGTCACTGGTCCCTGGTCACTGGTCACTGGTCAATGATCACTGTCGCTGGTCACTGGTCACTGGTCACGGGTCACATGTCACTGGTCACTGGTCACTGGTCACTGGTCACTGGTCAATCGTCACTGTCGCTGCTCACTGGTCACTGGTCACTGGTCACTGGTCACTGGTCACTGGTCACTGGTCATTGGTCACTATCGCTGGTCAATGGTCACTGTCGCTGGTCATTGGTCACTGGTCACTGGACACTGGTCACTGGTCACTGGTCACTGGTCACTGGTCACTGGTCAAAAGTCACTGGTCACTTGTCACTGGTCAGTGGTCACTGGTCTCTGGTCACTGGTCACTGGTCACTGGTCACTGGTCACAGGTCAATGGTCACTGGTCACTGGTCACTGGGCACTGGTCACTGGTCACGGGTCACATGTCACGGGTCACTGTTCACTGTTCACTGGTCGCTAGTCACTGGTCACCGGTCACTGGTCACTGGTCACTGTTCACTGGTCACTGGTCACAAGTCACTGGTCACTTGTCACTGGTCAGTGGTCACTGGTCACTGGTCTGTGGTCACTGGTCACTGGTCACTGGTCACTGGTCACTGGTCACTGGTCACTGGTCACTGGTCACTGGTCACTGGTCATTGGTCACTGGTCACTGGTCACTAGTCACTGGTCACTGGTCACTTGTCACTGGTCGCTGGTCACTGGTCACTGGTCAATGGTCACTGTCGCTGGTAAATGTTCACTGTCGCTGGTCACTGGTCACTGGTCACTGGTCACTGGTCACGGGTCAATGGTCAGTGGTCACTGGTCACTGGTCTGTGGTCACTGGTCACTGGTCACTGGTCACTGGTCACTGGTCACGGGTCACTGGTCATTGGTCACTGGTCACTGGTCACAAGTCACTGGTCACTGGTCACTTGTCACTGGTCACTGGTCACTGGTCACTGGTCAATGGTCACTGTCGCTGGTCAATGGTCACTGTTGCTGGTCAATGGTCACTGGTCACTGGTCACTGGTCACGGGTCACATTTCACGGGTCACTGTTCACTGGTCGCTAGTCACTGGTCACCGGTCACTGGTCACTGGTCACTGGTCACTGTTCACTGGTCACTGGTCACAAGTCACTGGTAACATGTCACTGGTCAGTGGTCACTGGTCACTGGTCACTGGTCTGTGGTCACTGGTCACTGGTCAGTGGTCACTGGTCACAGTCACATGTCGCGGGTCACTGGTCACAAGTCACTGGTCGCTGGTCACAAGTCACTGGTCACTTGTCACTGGTCACTGGTCACTGGTCACTGGTCACTGGTCAATGGTCAATGGTCGCTGGTCACTGGTCACTGGTCATGGGTCACTGGTCACTGGTCACTGGTCACTGGTCACTGGTCACTGGTCACTGGTCATTGGTCACTATCGCTGGTCAATGGTCACTGTCGCTGGTCATTGGTCACTGGTAACTGGACACTGGTCACTGGTCACTGGTCACTTGTCACTGGTCACTGGTCACTGGTCAATGGTCACTGTCGCTGGTCACTGGTCACTGGTCACTGGTCACTGATCACTGGTCCCTGGTCTCTGGTCACTGGTCAATGATCACTGTCGCTGGTCACTGGTTACTGGTCACTGGTCACGGGTCACATGTCACTGGTCACTGGTCACTGGTCACTTGTCACTGGTCACTGGTCACGGTCACTGGTCACTGGTCACTGGTCACTGGTCACTGGTCACTGGTCAATGGTCCCTATCGCTGGTCAATGGTCACTGCCGCTGGTCACTGGTCACTGGTCACTGGTCACTGGTCACTGGTCATTGGTGACTATCGCTGGTCAATGGTCACTGTCGCTGGTCATTGGTCACTGGTCACTGGTCACTGGTCAAAAGTCACTGGTCACTTGTCACTGGTCAGTGGTCACTGGTCTCTGGTCACTGGTCACTGGTCACTGGTCACTGGTCACAGGTCAATGGTCACTGGTCACTGGTCACTGGGCACTGGTCACTGGTCACGGGTCACATGTCACGGGTCACTGTTCACTGTTCACTGGTCAATGGTCACTGTCGCTGGTAAATGTTCACTGTCGCTGGTCACTGGTCACTGGTCACTGTCGCTGGTCACTGGTCACTGGTCACTGGTCACTGGTCACTTGTCACTGGTCGCTGGTCACTGGTCACTGGTCAGTGGTCACTGTCGCTGGTAAATGGTCACTGCCGCTGGTCACTGGTCACTGGTCACTGCTCACTGGTCACTGGTCACTTGTCAATGGTAACTGTCACTGGCCAATGGTCACTGTCGCTGGTCAATGGTCACTGTCGCTGGTCACTGGTCACTGGTCACTGGTCACTGGTCACTGGTCACTGGTCACTTGTCACTGGTCACTGGTCACTGGTCAATGGTCACTGTCGCTCGTCACTGGTCACTGGTCACTGGTCACTGGTCACTGGTCACGGGTCACATGTCACTGGTCACTGGTCACTGGTCACTGGTCACTGGTCACTGGTCACTGGTCACTGGTCACTGGTCACTATCGCTGGTCAATGGTCACTGTCGCTGGTCACTGGTCACTGGTCACTGTTCACTGGTCACTGGTCACTGGTCACTGGTCATTGGTCACTATCGCTGGTCAATGGTCACTGTCGCTGGTCATTGGTCACTGGACACTGGTCACTGGTCACTGGTCACTTGTCACTGGTCACTGGTCACTGGTCAATGGTCACTGTCGCTGGTCACTGGTCACTGGTCACTGGTTAATGGTCACTGCCGCTGGTCACTGGTCACTGGTCACTGGTCACTTGTCAATGGTCACTGTCGCTGGTCAATGGTCACTGTCGCTGGTCACTGGTCACTGGTCACTGGTCACTGGTCACTGGTCATTGGTCACTGGTCACTGGTCACAAGTCACTGGTCACTGGTCAATTGTCACTGGTCGCTGGTCACTGGTCACTGGTCAGTGGTCACTGTCGCTGGTAAATGGTCACTGTCGCTGGTCACTGGTCACTGGTCACTGGTCACTGGTCACTGGTCACTGGTCATTGGTCACTGGTCACTGGTCACAAGTCACTGGTCACTGGTCACTTGTCACTGGTCGCTGGTCACTGGTCACTGGTCACTGGTCAGTGGTCACTGTCGCTGGTAAATGGTCACTGCCGCTGGTCACTGGTCACTGGTCACTGCTCACTGGTCACTGGTCACTTGTCAATGGTCACTGTCACTGGCCAATGGTCACTATCGCTGGTCAATGGTCACTGTCGCTGGTCACTGGTCACTGGTCACTGGTCACTGGTCACTGGTCATTGGTCACTGGTCACTGGTCACAAGTCACTGGTCACTGGTCACTTGTCACTGGTCGATGGTCACTGGTCACTGGTCAATGGTCACTGTCGCTGGTAAATGTTCACTGTCGCTGGTCACTGGTCACTGGTCACTGTCGCTGGTCACTGGTCACTGGTCACTGGTCACTGGTCACTGGTCAATGGTCCCTATCGCTGGTCAATGGTCACTGTCGCTGGTCACTGGTCACTGGTCAAAAGTCACTGGTCACTGGTCAATGGTCACTGCCGCTGGTCACTGCTCACTGGTCAATATTCACTGGTCACTGGTCACTGGTCACTGGTCACTGGTCACTGGTCACTGGTCACTTTCGCTGGTCACTGGTCACTGGTCAATGGTCACTGGCCACTGGTCACTGGTCACTGGTCAATGGTCACTATCGCTGGTCAATGGTCACTGTCGCTGGTCACTGGTCACTGGTCACTGGTCACTGGTCACTGGTCACTGGTCACAAGTCACTGGTCACTTGTCACTGGTCACTGGTCACTGGTCACTGGTCAATGGTCACTGTCGCTGGTCAATGATCACTGTCGCTGGTCAATGGTCACTGCGCTGGTCATTGGTCACTGGTCACTGATCACTGGTCAAAAGTCACTGGTCACTTGTCACTGGTCAGTGGTCACTGGTCTCTGGTCACTGGTCACTGGTCACTGGTCACTGGTCACTGGTCACAGGTCAATGGTCACTGGTCACTGGTCACTGGTCACTGGTCACTGGTCACTGGTCACGGGTCACATTTCACGGGTCACTGTTCACTGGTCGCTAGTCACTGGTCACTGGTCACTGGTCAATGGTCACTGTCGCTGGTCACTGGTCACTGGTCACTGGTCAATGGTCACTGCCGCTGGTCACTGGTCACTGCTCACTGGTCACTGGTCACTTGTCAATGGTTACTGTCGCTGGTCAATGGTCACTGTCGCTGGTCACTGGTCACTGATCACTGGTCACTGGTCACTGGTCATTGGTCACTGGTCACTGGTCACAAGTCACTGGTCACTGGTCACTTGTCACTGGTCGCTGGTCACTGGTCACTGGTCAGTGGTCACTGTCGCTGGTAAATGGTCACTGTCGCTGGTCACTGGTCACTGGTCACTGGTCACTTGTCAATGGTCACTGTCGCTGGTCAATGGTCACTGTCGCTGGTCACTGGTCACTGGTCACTGGTCACTGGTCACTGGTCATTGGTCACTGGTCACTGGTCACAAGTCACTGGTCACTGGTCACTTGTCACTGGTCGCTGGTCACTTGTCACTGGTCAGTGGTCACTGTCGCTGGTAAATGGTCACTGCCGCTGGTCACTGGTCACTGGTCACTGCTCACTGGTCACTGGTCACTTGTCAATGGTAACTGTCACTGGCCAATGGTCACTGTCGCTGGTCAATGGTCACTGGTCACTGTTCACTGGTCACTGGTCACTGGTCACTGGTCATTGGTCACTGGTCACTGGTCACAAGTCACTGGTCACTGGTCACATGTCACTGGTCACTGGTCACTGGTCACTGGTCACTGGTCACTGGTCACTATCGCTGGTCAATGGTCACTGTCGCTGGTCACTGGTCACTGGTCACTGTTCACTGGTCACTGGTCACTGGTCACTGGTCATTGGTCACTATCGCTGGTCAATGGTCACTGTCGCTGGTCACTGGTCACTGGTCACTGGTCAGTGGTCACTGTCGCTGGTAAATGGTCACTGCCGCTGGTCACTGGTCACTGGTCACTGCTCACTGGTCACTGGTCACTTGTCAATGGTAACTGTCACTGGCCAATGGTCACTGTCGCTGGTCAATGGTCACTGTCGCTGGTCACTGGTCACTGGTCACTGGTCACTGGTCACTGGTCACTGGTCACTTGTCACTGGTCACTGGTCACTGGTCAATGGTCACTGTCGCTCGTCACTGGTCACTGGTCACTGGTCACTGGTCACTGGTCCCTGGTCACTGGTCACTGGTCAATGATCACTGTCGCTGGTCACTGGTCACTGGTCACTGGTCACTGGTCACTGGTCACTGGTCACGGGTCACATGTCACTGGTCACTGGTCACTGGTCACTGGTCACTGGTCACTGGTTACTGGTCACTGGTCAATGGTCCCTATCGCTGGTCAATGGTCACTGTCGCTGGTCACTGGTCACTGGTCACTGGTCACTGGTCACTGGTCAAAAGTCACTGGTCACTGGTCAATGGTCACTGCCGCTGGTCACTGCTCACTGGTCAATATTCACAGGTCACTGGTCACTGGTCACTGGTCACTGGTCACTGGTCACTGGTCACTTTCGCTGGTCACTGGTCACTGGTCAATGGTCACTGGCCACTGGTCACTGGTCACTGGTCAATGGTCACTATCGCTGGTCAATGGTCACTGTCGCTGGTCACTGGTCACTGGTCACTGGTCACTGGTCACTGGTCACTGGTCACAAGTCACTGGTCACTTGTCACTGGTCACTGGTCACTGGTCACTGGTCAATGGTCACTGTCGCTGGTCAATGATCACTGTCGCTGGTCAATGGTCACTGCGCTGGTCATTGGTCACTGGTCACTGATCACTGGTCAAAAGTCACTGGTCACTTGTCACTGGTCAGTGGTCACTGGTCTCTGGTCACTGGTCACTGGTCACTGGTCACTGGTCACTGGTCACAGGTCAATGGTCACTGGTCACTGGTCACTGGTCACTGGTCACTGGTCACTGGTCACGGGTCACATTTCACGGGTCACTGTTCACTGGTCGCTAGTCACTGGTCACTGGTCACTGGTCAATGGTCACTGTCGCTGGTCACTGGTCACTGGTCACTGGTCAATGGTCACTGCCGCTGGTCACTGGTCACTGCTCACTGGTCACTGGTCACTTGTCAATGGTTACTGTCGCTGGTCAATGGTCACTGTCGCTGGTCACTGGTCACTGATCACTGGTCACTGGTCACTGGTCATTGGTCACTGGTCACTGGTCACAAGTCACTGGTCACTGGTCACTTGTCACTGGTCGCTGGTCACTGGTCACTGGTCAGTGGTCACTGTCGCTGGTAAATGGTCACTGTCGCTGGCCACTGGTCACTGGTCACTGGTCACTTGTCAATGGTCACTGTCGCTGGTCAATGGTCACTGTCGCTGGTCACTGGTCACTGGTCACTGGTCACTGGTCACTGGTCATTGGTCACTGGTCACTGGTCACAAGTCACTGGTCACTGGTCACTTGTCACTGGTCGCTGGTCACTGGTCACTGGTCAGTGGTCACTGTCGCTGGTAAATGGTCACTGCCGCTGGTCACTGGTCACTGGTCACTGCTCACTGGTCACTGGTCACTTGTCAATGGTAACTGTCACTGGCCAATGGTCACTGTCGCTGGTCAATGGTCACTGGTCACTGTTCACTGGTCACTGGTCACTGGTCACTGGTCACTGGTCACTGGTCATTGGTCACTGGTCACTGGTCACAAGTCACTGGTCACTGGTCACATGTCACTGGTCACTGGTCACTGGTCACTGGTCACTGGTCACTGGTCACTATCGCTGGTCAATGGTCACTGTCGCTGGTCACTGGTCACTGGTCACTGTTCACTGGTCACTGGTCACTGGTCACTGGTCATTGGTCACTATCGCTGGTCAATGGTCACTGTCGCTGGTCATTGGTCACTGGTCACTGGACACTGGTCACTGGTCACTGGTCACTTGTCACTGGTCACTGGTCACTGGTCACTGGTCAATGGTCACTGTCGCTGGTCACTGGTCACTGGTCACTGGTCAATGGTCACTGCCGCTGGTCACTGGTCACTGCTCACTGGTCACTGGTCACTTGTCAATGGTCACTGTCGCTGGTCAATGGTCACTGTCGCTGGTCACTGGTCACTGGTCACTGGTCACTGGTCATTGGTCACTGGTCACTGGTCACAAGTCACTGGTCACTGGTCACTTGTCACTGGTCGCTGGTCACTGGTCACTGGTCAGTGGTCACTGTCGCTGGTAAATGGTCACTGTCGCTGGTCACTGGTCACTGGTCACTGGTCACTGGTCACTGGTCACTGGTCAATCGTCACTGTCGCTGCTCACTGGTCACTGGTCACTGGTCACTGGTCACTGGTCACTGGTCACTGGTCATTGGTCACTATCGCTGGTCAATGGTCACTGTCGCTGGTCATTGGTCACTGGTCACTGGACACTGGTCACTGGTCACTGGTCACTGGTCACTGGTCACTGGTCAAAAGTCACTGGTCACTTGTCACTGGTCAGTGGTCACTGGTCTCTGGTCACTGGTCACTGGTCACTGGTCACTGGTCACAGGTCAATGGTCACTGGTCACTGGTCACTGGGCACTGGTCACTGGTCACGGGTCACATGTCACGGGTCACTGTTCACTGTTCACTGGTCGCTAGTCACTGGTCACCGGTCACTGGTCACTGGTCACTGTTCACTGGTCACTGGTCACAAGTCACTGGTCACTTGTCACTGGTCAGTGGTCACTGGTCACTGGTCTGTGGTCACTGGTCACTGGTCACTGGTCACTGGTCACTGGTCACTGGTCACTGGTCACTGGTCACTGGTCACTGGTCATTGGTCACTGGTCACTGGTCACTAGTCACTGGTCACTGGTCACTTGTCACTGGTCGCTGGTCACTGGTCACTGGTCAATGGTCACTGTCGCTGGTAAATGTTCACTGTCGCTGGTCACTGGTCACTGGTCACTGGTCACTGGTCACGGGTCAATGGTCAGTGGTCACTGGTCACTGGTCTGTGGTCACTGGTCACTGGTCACTGGTCACTGGTCACTGGTCACGGGTCACTGGTCATTGGTCACTGGTCACTGGTCACAAGTCACTGGTCACTGGTCACTTGTCACTGGTCACTGGTCACTGGTCACTGGTCAATGGTCACTGTCGCTGGTCAATGGTCACTGTTGCTGGTCAATGGTCACTGGTCACTGGTCACTGGTCACGGGTCACATTTCACGGGTCACTGTTCACTGGTCGCTAGTCACTGGTCACCGGTCACTGGTCACTGGTCACTGGTCACTGTTCACTGGTCACTGGTCACAAGTCACTGGTAACATGTCACTGGTCAGTGGTCACTGGTCACTGGTCACTGGTCTGTGGTCACTGGTCACTGGTCAGTGGTCACTGGTCACAGTCACATGTCGCGGGTCACTGGTCACAAGTCACTGGTCGCTGGTCACAAGTCACTGGTCACTTGTCACTGGTCACTGGTCACTGGTCACTGGTCACTGGTCAATGGTCAATGGTCGCTGGTCACTGGTCACTGGTCATGGGTCACTGGTCACTGGTCACTGGTCACTGGTCACTGGTCACTGGTCACTGGTCATTGGTCACTATCGCTGGTCAATGGTCACTGTCGCTGGTCATTGGTCACTGGTAACTGGACACTGGTCACTGGTCACTGGTCACTTGTCACTGGTCACTGGTCACTGGTCAATGGTCACTGTCGCTGGTCACTGGTCACTGGTCACTGGTCACTGATCACTGGTCCCTGGTCTCTGGTCACTGGTCAATGATCACTGTCGCTGGTCACTGGTTACTGGTCACTGGTCACGGGTCACATGTCACTGGTCACTGGTCACTGGTCACTTGTCACTGGTCACTGGTCACGGTCACTGGTCACTGGTCACTGGTCACTGGTCAATGGTCCCTATCGCTGGTCAATGGTCACTGCCGCTGGTCACTGGTCACTGGTCACTGGTCACTGGTCACTGGTCATTGGTGACTATCGCTGGTCAATGGTCACTGTCGCTGGTCATTGGTCACTGGTCACTGGTCACTGGTCAAAAGTCACTGGTCACTTGTCACTGGTCAGTGGTCACTGGTCTCTGGTCACTGGTCACTGGTCACTGGTCACTGGTCACAGGTCAATGGTCACTGGTCACTGGTCACTGGGCACTGGTCACTGGTCACGGGTCACATGTCACGGGTCACTGTTCACTGTTCACTGGTCAATGGTCACTGTCGCTGGTAAATGTTCACTGTCGCTGGTCACTGGTCACTGGTCACTGTCGCTGGTCACTGGTCACTGGTCACTGGTCACTGGTCACTTGTCACTGGTCGCTGGTCACTGGTCACTGGTCAGTGGTCACTGTCGCTGGTAAATGGTCACTGCCGCTGGTCACTGGTCACTGGTCACTGCTCACTGGTCACTGGTCACTTGTCAATGGTAACTGTCACTGGCCAATGGTCACTGTCGCTGGTCAATGGTCACTGTCGCTGGTCACTGGTCACTGGTCACTGGTCACTGGTCACTGGTCACTGGTCACTTGTCACTGGTCACTGGTCACTGGTCAATGGTCACTGTCGCTCGTCACTGGTCACTGGTCACTGGTCACTGGTCACTGGTCACGGGTCACATGTCACTGGTCACTGGTCACTGGTCACTGGTCACTGGTCACTGGTCACTGGTCACTGGTCACTGGTCACTATCGCTGGTCAATGGTCACTGTCGCTGGTCACTGGTCACTGGTCACTGTTCACTGGTCACTGGTCACTGGTCACTGGTCATTGGTCACTATCGCTGGTCAATGGTCACTGTCGCTGGTCATTGGTCACTGGACACTGGTCACTGGTCACTGGTCACTTGTCACTGGTCACTGGTCACTGGTCAATGGTCACTGTCGCTGGTCACTGGTCACTGGTCACTGGTTAATGGTCACTGCCGCTGGTCACTGGTCACTGGTCACTGGTCACTTGTCAATGGTCACTGTCGCTGGTCAATGGTCACTGTCGCTGGTCACTGGTCACTGGTCACTGGTCACTGGTCACTGGTCATTGGTCACTGGTCACTGGTCACAAGTCACTGGTCACTGGTCAATTGTCACTGGTCGCTGGTCACTGGTCACTGGTCAGTGGTCACTGTCGCTGGTAAATGGTCACTGTCGCTGGTCACTGGTCACTGGTCACTGGTCACTGGTCACTGGTCACTGGTCATTGGTCACTGGTCACTGGTCACAAGTCACTGGTCACTGGTCACTTGTCACTGGTCGCTGGTCACTGGTCACTGGTCACTGGTCAGTGGTCACTGTCGCTGGTAAATGGTCACTGCCGCTGGTCACTGGTCACTGGTCACTGCTCACTGGTCACTGGTCACTTGTCAATGGTCACTGTCACTGGCCAATGGTCACTATCGCTGGTCAATGGTCACTGTCGCTGGTCACTGGTCACTGGTCACTGGTCACTGGTCACTGGTCATTGGTCACTGGTCACTGGTCACAAGTCACTGGTCACTGGTCACTTGTCACTGGTCGATGGTCACTGGTCACTGGTCAATGGTCACTGTCGCTGGTAAATGTTCACTGTCGCTGGTCACTGGTCACTGGTCACTGTCGCTGGTCACTGGTCACTGGTCACTGGTCACTGGTCACTGGTCAATGGTCCCTATCGCTGGTCAATGGTCACTGTCGCTGGTCACTGGTCACTGGTCAAAAGTCACTGGTCACTGGTCAATGGTCACTGCCGCTGGTCACTGCTCACTGGTCAATATTCACTGGTCACTGGTCACTGGTCACTGGTCACTGGTCACTGGTCACTGGTCACTTTCGCTGGTCACTGGTCACTGGTCAATGGTCACTGGCCACTGGTCACTGGTCACTGGTCAATGGTCACTATCGCTGGTCAATGGTCACTGTCGCTGGTCACTGGTCACTGGTCACTGGTCACTGGTCACTGGTCACTGGTCACAAGTCACTGGTCACTTGTCACTGGTCACTGGTCACTGGTCACTGGTCAATGGTCACTGTCGCTGGTCAATGATCACTGTCGCTGGTCAATGGTCACTGCGCTGGTCATTGGTCACTGGTCACTGATCACTGGTCAAAAGTCACTGGTCACTTGTCACTGGTCAGTGGTCACTGGTCTCTGGTCACTGGTCACTGGTCACTGGTCACTGGTCACTGGTCACAGGTCAATGGTCACTGGTCACTGGTCACTGGTCACTGGTCACTGGTCACTGGTCACGGGTCACATTTCACGGGTCACTGTTCACTGGTCGCTAGTCACTGGTCACTGGTCACTGGTCAATGGTCACTGTCGCTGGTCACTGGTCACTGGTCACTGGTCAATGGTCACTGCCGCTGGTCACTGGTCACTGCTCACTGGTCACTGGTCACTTGTCAATGGTTACTGTCGCTGGTCAATGGTCACTGTCGCTGGTCACTGGTCACTGATCACTGGTCACTGGTCACTGGTCATTGGTCACTGGTCACTGGTCACAAGTCACTGGTCACTGGTCACTTGTCACTGGTCGCTGGTCACTGGTCACTGGTCAGTGGTCACTGTCGCTGGTAAATGGTCACTGTCGCTGGTCACTGGTCACTGGTCACTGGTCACTTGTCAATGGTCACTGTCGCTGGTCAATGGTCACTGTCGCTGGTCACTGGTCACTGGTCACTGGTCACTGGTCACTGGTCATTGGTCACTGGTCACTGGTCACAAGTCACTGGTCACTGGTCACTTGTCACTGGTCGCTGGTCACTTGTCACTGGTCAGTGGTCACTGTCGCTGGTAAATGGTCACTGCCGCTGGTCACTGGTCACTGGTCACTGCTCACTGGTCACTGGTCACTTGTCAATGGTAACTGTCACTGGCCAATGGTCACTGTCGCTGGTCAATGGTCACTGGTCACTGTTCACTGGTCACTGGTCACTGGTCACTGGTCATTGGTCACTGGTCACTGGTCACAAGTCACTGGTCACTGGTCACATGTCACTGGTCACTGGTCACTGGTCACTGGTCACTGGTCACTGGTCACTATCGCTGGTCAATGGTCACTGTCGCTGGTCACTGGTCACTGGTCACTGTTCACTGGTCACTGGTCACTGGTCACTGGTCATTGGTCACTATCGCTGGTCAATGGTCACTGTCGCTGGTCACTGGTCACTGGTCACTGGTCAGTGGTCACTGTCGCTGGTAAATGGTCACTGCCGCTGGTCACTGGTCACTGGTCACTGCTCACTGGTCACTGGTCACTTGTCAATGGTAACTGTCACTGGCCAATGGTCACTGTCGCTGGTCAATGGTCACTGTCGCTGGTCACTGGTCACTGGTCACTGGTCACTGGTCACTGGTCACTGGTCACTTGTCACTGGTCACTGGTCACTGGTCAATGGTCACTGTCGCTCGTCACTGGTCACTGGTCACTGGTCACTGGTCACTGGTCCCTGGTCACTGGTCACTGGTCAATGATCACTGTCGCTGGTCACTGGTCACTGGTCACTGGTCACTGGTCACTGGTCACTGGTCACGGGTCACATGTCACTGGTCACTGGTCACTGGTCACTGGTCACTGGTCACTGGTTACTGGTCACTGGTCAATGGTCCCTATCGCTGGTCAATGGTCACTGTCGCTGGTCACTGGTCACTGGTCACTGGTCACTGGTCACTGGTCAAAAGTCACTGGTCACTGGTCAATGGTCACTGCCGCTGGTCACTGCTCACTGGTCAATATTCACAGGTCACTGGTCACTGGTCACTGGTCACTGGTCACTGGTCACTGGTCACTTTCGCTGGTCACTGGTCACTGGTCAATGGTCACTGGCCACTGGTCACTGGTCACTGGTCAATGGTCACTATCGCTGGTCAATGGTCACTGTCGCTGGTCACTGGTCACTGGTCACTGGTCACTGGTCACTGGTCACTGGTCACAAGTCACTGGTCACTTGTCACTGGTCACTGGTCACTGGTCACTGGTCAATGGTCACTGTCGCTGGTCAATGATCACTGTCGCTGGTCAATGGTCACTGCGCTGGTCATTGGTCACTGGTCACTGATCACTGGTCAAAAGTCACTGGTCACTTGTCACTGGTCAGTGGTCACTGGTCTCTGGTCACTGGTCACTGGTCACTGGTCACTGGTCACTGGTCACAGGTCAATGGTCACTGGTCACTGGTCACTGGTCACTGGTCACTGGTCACTGGTCACGGGTCACATTTCACGGGTCACTGTTCACTGGTCGCTAGTCACTGGTCACTGGTCACTGGTCAATGGTCACTGTCGCTGGTCACTGGTCACTGGTCACTGGTCAATGGTCACTGCCGCTGGTCACTGGTCACTGCTCACTGGTCACTGGTCACTTGTCAATGGTTACTGTCGCTGGTCAATGGTCACTGTCGCTGGTCACTGGTCACTGATCACTGGTCACTGGTCACTGGTCATTGGTCACTGGTCACTGGTCACAAGTCACTGGTCACTGGTCACTTGTCACTGGTCGCTGGTCACTGGTCACTGGTCAGTGGTCACTGTCGCTGGTAAATGGTCACTGTCGCTGGCCACTGGTCACTGGTCACTGGTCACTTGTCAATGGTCACTGTCGCTGGTCAATGGTCACTGTCGCTGGTCACTGGTCACTGGTCACTGGTCACTGGTCACTGGTCATTGGTCACTGGTCACTGGTCACAAGTCACTGGTCACTGGTCACTTGTCACTGGTCGCTGGTCACTGGTCACTGGTCAGTGGTCACTGTCGCTGGTAAATGGTCACTGCCGCTGGTCACTGGTCACTGGTCACTGCTCACTGGTCACTGGTCACTTGTCAATGGTAACTGTCACTGGCCAATGGTCACTGTCGCTGGTCAATGGTCACTGGTCACTGTTCACTGGTCACTGGTCACTGGTCACTGGTCACTGGTCACTGGTCATTGGTCACTGGTCACTGGTCACAAGTCACTGGTCACTGGTCACATGTCACTGGTCACTGGTCACTGGTCACTGGTCACTGGTCACTGGTCACTATCGCTGGTCAATGGTCACTGTCGCTGGTCACTGGTCACTGGTCACTGTTCACTGGTCACTGGTCACTGGTCACTGGTCATTGGTCACTATCGCTGGTCAATGGTCACTGTCGCTGGTCATTGGTCACTGGTCACTGGACACTGGTCACTGGTCACTGGTCACTTGTCACTGGTCACTGGTCACTGGTCACTGGTCAATGGTCACTGTCGCTGGTCACTGGTCACTGGTCACTGGTCAATGGTCACTGCCGCTGGTCACTGGTCACTGCTCACTGGTCACTGGTCACTTGTCAATGGTCACTGTCGCTGGTCAATGGTCACTGTCGCTGGTCACTGGTCACTGGTCACTGGTCACTGGTCATTGGTCACTGGTCACTGGTCACAAGTCACTGGTCACTGGTCACTTGTCACTGGTCGCTGGTCACTGGTCACTGGTCAGTGGTCACTGTCGCTGGTAAATGGTCACTGTCGCTGGTCACTGGTCACTGGTCACTGGTCACTGGTCACTGGTCACTGGTCATTGGTCACTATCGCTGGTCAATGGTCACTGTCGCTGGTCATTGGTCACTGGTCACTGGACACTGGTCACTGGTCACTGGTCACTTGTCACTGGTCACTGGTCACTGGTCAATGGTCACTGTCGCTGGTCACTGGTCACTGGTCACTGGTCACTGGTCACTGGTCCCTGGTCACTGGTCACTGGTCAATGATCACTGTCGCTGGTCACTGGTCACTGGTCACTGGTCACTGGTCACTGGTCACGGGTCACATGTCACTGGGCACTGGTCACTGGTCACTGGTCACTGGTCACTGGTCACTGGTCACTGGTCACTATCGCTGGTCAATGGTCACTGTCGCTGGTCACAGGTCACTGGTCACTGTTCACTGGTCACTGGTCACTGGTCACTGGTCATTGGTCACTATCGCTGGTCAATGCTCACTGTCGCTGGTCATTGGTCACTGGTCACTGGACACTGGTCACTGGTCACTGGTCACTTGTCACTGGTCACTGGTCACTGGTCACTGGTCAATGGTCACTGTCGCTGGTCACTGGTCACTGGTCACTGGTCAATGGTCACTGCCGCTGGTCACTGGTCACTGGTCACTGGTCACTTGTCAATGGTCACTGTCGCTGGTCAATGGTCACTGTCGCTGGTCACTGGTCACTGGTCACTGGTCACTGGTCACTGGTCATTGGTCACTGGTCACTGGTCACAAGTCACTGGTCACTGGTCACTTGTCACTGGTCGCTGGTCACTGGTCACTGGTCAGTGGTCACTGTCGCTGGTAAATGGTCACTGTCGCTGGTCACTGGTCACTGGTCACTGGTCACTGGTCACTGGTCACTGGTCATTGGTCACTGGTCACTGGTCACAAGTCACTGGTCACTGGTCACTTGTCACTGGTCACTTGTCACTTGTCACTGGTCGCTGGTCACTGGTCACTGGTCAGTGGTCACTGTCGCTGGTAAATGGTCACTGCCGCTGGTCACTGGTCACTGGTCACTGCTCACTGGTCACTGGTCACTTGTCAATGGTCACTGTCACTGGCCAATGGTCACTATCGCTGGTCAATGGTCACTGTCGCTGGTCACTGGTCACTGGTCACTGGTCACTGGTCACTGGTCATTGGTCACTGGTCACTGGTCACAAGTCACTGGTCACTGGTCACTTGTCACTGGTCGATGGTCACTGGTCACTGGTCAATGGTCACTGTCGCTGGTAAATGTTCACTGTCGCTGGTCACTGGTCACTGGTCACTGTCGCTGGTCACTGGTCACTGGTCACTGGTCACTGGTCACTGGTCAATGGTCCCTATCGCTGGTCAATGGTCACTGTCGCTGGTCACTGGTCACTGGTCACTGGTCACTGGTCACTGGTCAAAAGTCACTGGTCACTTGTCACTGGTCAATGGTCACTGCCGCTGGTCACTGCTCACTGGTCAATATTCACTGGTCACTGGTCACTGGTCACTGGTCACTGGTCACTGGTCACTGGTCACTTTCGCTGGTCACTGGTCACTGGTCAATGGTCACTGGCCACTGGTCACTGGTCACTGGTCAATGGTCACTATCGCTGGTCAATGGTCACTGTCGCTGGTCACTGGTCACTGGTCAAAAGTCACTGGTCACTTGTCACTGGTCAGTGGTCACTGGTCTCTGGTCACTGGTCACTGGTCACTGGTCACTGGTCACTGGTCACAGGTCAATGGTCACTGGTCACTGGTCACTGGTCACTGGTCACTGGTCACTGGTCACGGGTCACATTTCACGGGTCACTGTTCACTGGTCGCTAGTCACTGGTCACCGGTCACTGGTCACTGGTCACTGGTCACTGTTCACTGGTCACTGGTCACAAGTCACTGGTCACATGTCACTGGTCAGTGGTCACGGGTCACTGGTCACTGGTCTGTGGTCACTGGTCACTGGTCAGTGGTCACTGGTAACAGTCACATGTCGCGGGTCACTGGTCACAAGTCACTGGTCGCTGGTCACAAGTCACTGGTCACTTGTCACTGGTCACTGGTCACTGGTCACTGGTCAATGGTCAATGGTCGCTGGTCACTGGTGACTGGTCACTGGTCATGGGTCACTGGTCACTGGTCACTGGTCACTGGTCACTGTTCACTGGTCACTGGTCAATCGTCACAAGTCACTGGTCACTGGTCACTTGTCACTGGTCGCTGGTCACTGGTCACTGGTCAGTGGTCACTGTCGCTGGTAAATGGTCACTGTCGCTGGTCACTGGTCACTGGTCACTGGTCACTGGTCACTGGTCACTGGTCACTGGTCATTGGTCACTATCGCTGGTCAATGGTCACTGTCGCTGGTCATTGGTCACTGGTCACTGGACACTGGTCACTGGTCACTGGTCACTGGTCACTGGTCACTGGTCAAAAGTCACTGGTCACTTGTCACTGGTCAGTGGTCACTGGTCTCTGGTCACTGGTCACTGGTCACTGGTCACTGGTCACAGGTCAATGGTCACTGGTCACTGGTCACTGGACACTGGTCACTGGTCACTGGTCACTTGTCACTGGTCACTGGTCACTGTCGCTGGTCACTGGTCACTGGTCACTGGTCACTGGTCACTGGTCCCTGGTCACTGGTCACTGGTCAATGATCACTGTCGCTGGTCACTGGTCACTGGTCACGGGTCACATGTCACTGGTCACTGGTCACTGGTCACTGGTCACTGGTCAATCGTCACTATCGCTGGTCAATGGTCACTGTCGCTGCTCACTGGTCACTGGTCACTGGTCACTGGTCACTGGTCACTGGTCACTGGTCATTGGTCACTATCGCTGGTCAATGGTCACTGTCGCTGGTCATTGGTCACTGGTCACTGGACACTGGTCACTGGTCACTGGTCACTGGTCACTGGTCACTGGTCAAAAGTCACTGGTCACTTGTCACTGGTCAGTGGTCACTGGTCTCTGGTCACTGGTCACTGGTCACTGGTCACTGGTCACAGGTCAATGGTCACTGGTCACTGGTCACTGGGCACTGGTCACTGGTCACGGGTCACATGTCACGGGTCACTGTTCACTGTTCACTGGTCGCTAGTCACTGGTCACCGGTCACTGGTCACTGGTCACTGTTCACTGGTCACTGGTCACAAGTCACTGGTCACTTGTCACTGGTCAGTGGTCTGTGGTCACTGGTCACTTGTCACTGGTCACTGGTCACTGGTCACTGGTCACTGGTCACTGGTCACTGGTCACTGGTCATTGGTCACTGGTCACTGGTCACTAGTCGCTGGTCACTGGTCACTTGTCACTGGTCGCTGGTCACTCGTCACTGGTCAATGGTCACTGTCGCTGGTAAATGTTCACTGTCGCTGGTCACTGGTCACTGGTCACTGGTCACTGGTCACGGGTCAATGGTCAGTGGTCACTGGTCACTGGTCTGTGGTCACTGGTCACTTGTCACTGGTCACTGGTCACTGGTCACGGGTCACTGGTCATTGGTCACTGGTCACTGGTCACAAGTCACTGGTCACTGGTCACTTGTCACTGGTCACTGGTCACTGGTCACTGGTCACTGGTCAATGGTCACTGTCGCTGGTCAATGGTCACTGTTGCTGGTCAATGGTCACTGGTCACTGGTCACTGGTCACGGGTCACATTTCACGGGTCACTGTTCACTGGTCGCTAGTCACTGGTCACCGGTCACTGGTCACTGGTCACTGGTCACTGTTCACTGGTCACTGGTCACAAGTCACTGGTAACATGTCACTGGTCAGTGGTCACTGGTCACTGGTCACTGGTCTGTGGTCACTGGTCACTGGTCAGTGGTCACTGGTCACAGTCACATGTCGCGGGTCACTGGTCACAAGTCACTGGTCGCTGGTCACAAGTCACTGGTCACTTGTCACTGGTCACTGGTCACTGGTCACTGGTCACTGGTCACTGGTCATGGGTCACTGGTCACTGGTCACTGGTCACTGGTCACTGGTCACTGGTCATTGGTCACTATCGCTGGTCAATGGTCACTGTCGCTGGTCATTGGTCACTGGTCACTGGACACTGGTCACTGGTCACTGGTCACTTGTCACTGGTCACTGGTCACTGTCGCTGGTCACTGGTCACTGGTCACTGGTCACTGGTCACTGGTCCCTGGTCACTGGTCACTGGTCAATGATCACTGTCGCTGGTCACTGGTCACTGGTCACGGGTCACATGTCACTGGTCACTGGTCACTGGTCACTGGTCACTGGTCACTGGTCAATCGTCACTGTCGCTGCTCACTGGTCACTGGTCACTGGTCACTGGTCACTGGTCACTGGTCACTGGTCATTGGTCACTATCGCTGGTCAATGGTCACTGTCGCTGGTCATTGGTCACTGGTCACTGGACACTGGTCACTGGTCACTGGTCACTGGTCACTGGTCACTGGTCAAAAGTCACTGGTCACTTGTCACTGGTCAGTGGTCACTGGTCTCTGGTCACTGGTCACTGGTCACTGGTCACTGGTCACAGGTCAATGGTCACTGGTCACTGGTCACTGGGCACTGGTCACTGGTCACGGGTCACATGTCACGGGTCACTGTTCACTGTTCACTGGTCGCTAGTCACTGGTCACCGGTCACTGGTCACTGGTCACTGTTCACTGGTCACTGGTCACAAGTCACTGGTCACTTGTCACTGGTCAGTGGTCACTGGTCACTGGTCTGTGGTCACTGGTCACTGGTCACTGGTCACTGGTCACTGGTCACTGGTCACTGGTCACTGGTCACTGGTCACTGGTCATTGGTCACTGGTCACTGGTCACTAGTCACTGGTCACTGGTCACTTGTCACTGGTCGCTGGTCACTGGTCACTGGTCAATGGTCACTGTCGCTGGTAAATGTTCACTGTCGCTGGTCACTGGTCACTGGTCACTGGTCACTGGTCACGGGTCAATGGTCAGTGGTCACTGGTCACTGGTCTGTGGTCACTGGTCACTGGTCACTGGTCACTGGTCACTGGTCACGGGTCACTGGTCATTGGTCACTGGTCACTGGTCACAAGTCACTGGTCACTGGTCACTTGTCACTGGTCACTGGTCACTGGTCACTGGTCAATGGTCACTGTCGCTGGTCAATGGTCACTGTTGCTGGTCAATGGTCACTGGTCACTGGTCACTGGTCACGGGTCACATTTCACGGGTCACTGTTCACTGGTCGCTAGTCACTGGTCACCGGTCACTGGTCACTGGTCACTGGTCACTGTTCACTGGTCACTGGTCACAAGTCACTGGTAACATGTCACTGGTCAGTGGTCACTGGTCACTGGTCACTGGTCTGTGGTCACTGGTCACTGGTCAGTGGTCACTGGTCACAGTCACATGTCGCGGGTCACTGGTCACAAGTCACTGGTCGCTGGTCACAAGTCACTGGTCACTTGTCACTGGTCACTGGTCACTGGTCACTGGTCAATGGTCAATGGTCGCTGGTCACTGGTCACTGGTCATGGGTCACTGGTCACTGGTCACTGGTCACTGGTCACTGGTCACTGGTCACTGGTCATTGGTCACTATCGCTGGTCAATGGTCACTGTCGCTGGTCATTGGTCACTGGTAACTGGACACTGGTCACTGGTCACTGGTCACTTGTCACTGGTCACTGGTCACTGGTCAATGGTCACTGTCGCTGGTCACTGGTCACTGGTCACTGGTCACTGATCACTGGTCCCTGGTCTCTGGTCACTGGTCAATGATCACTGTCGCTGGTCACTGGTTACTGGTCACTGGTCACGGGTCACATGTCACTGGTCACTGGTCACTGGTCACTTGTCACTGGTCACTGGTCACGGTCACTGGTCACTGGTCACTGGTCACTGGTCACTGGTCACTGGTCAATGGTCCCTATCGCTGGTCAATGGTCACTGCCGCTGGTCACTGGTCACTGGTCACTGGTCACTGGTCACTGGTCATTGGTGACTATCGCTGGTCAATGGTCACTGTCGCTGGTCATTGGTCACTGGTCACTGGTCACTGGTCAAAAGTCACTGGTCACTTGTCACTGGTCAGTGGTCACTGGTCTCTGGTCACTGGTCACTGGTCACTGGTCACTGGTCACAGGTCAATGGTCACTGGTCACTGGTCACTGGGCACTGGTCACTGGTCACGGGTCACATGTCACGGGTCACTGTTCACTGTTCACTGGTCAATGGTCACTGTCGCTGGTAAATGTTCACTGTCGCTGGTCACTGGTCACTGGTCACTGTCGCTGGTCACTGGTCACTGGTCACTGGTCACTGGTCACTTGTCACTGGTCGCTGGTCACTGGTCACTGGTCAGTGGTCACTGTCGCTGGTAAATGGTCACTGCCGCTGGTCACTGGTCACTGGTCACTGCTCACTGGTCACTGGTCACTTGTCAATGGTAACTGTCACTGGCCAATGGTCACTGTCGCTGGTCAATGGTCACTGTCGCTGGTCACTGGTCACTGGTCACTGGTCACTGGTCACTGGTCACTGGTCACTTGTCACTGGTCACTGGTCACTGGTCAATGGTCACTGTCGCTCGTCACTGGTCACTGGTCACTGGTCACTGGTCACTGGTCACGGGTCACATGTCACTGGTCACTGGTCACTGGTCACTGGTCACTGGTCACTGGTCACTGGTCACTGGTCACTGGTCACTGGTCACTATCGCTGGTCAATGGTCACTGTCGCTGGTCACTGGTCACTGGTCACTGTTCACTGGTCACTGGTCACTGGTCACTGGTCATTGGTCACTATCGCTGGTCAATGGTCACTGTCGCTGGTCATTGGTCACTGGTCACTGGACACTGGTCACTGGTCACTGGTCACTTGTCACTGGTCACTGGTCACTGGTCAATGGTCACTGTCGCTGGTCACTGGTCACTGGTCACTGGTTAATGGTCACTGCCGCTGGTCACTGGTCACTGGTCACTGGTCACTTGTCAATGGTCACTGTCGCTGGTCAATGGTCACTGTCGCTGGTCACTGGTCACTGGTCACTGGTCACTGGTCACTGGTCATTGGTCATTGGTCACTGGTCACAAGTCACTGGTCACTGGTCAATTGTCACTGGTCGCTGGTCACTGGTCACTGGTCAGTGGTCACTGTCGCTGGTAAATGGTCACTGTCGCTGGTCACTGGTCACTGGTCACTGGTCACTGGTCACTGGTCACTGGTCATTGGTCACTGGTCACTGGTCACAAGTCACTGGTCACTGGTCACTTGTCACTGGTCGCTGGTCACTGGTCACTGGTCACTTGTCACTGGTCGCTGGTCACTGGTCACTGGTCAGTGGTCACTGTCGCTGGTAAATGGTCACTGCCGCTGGTCACTGGTCACTGGTCACTGCTCACTGGTCACTGGTCACTTGTCAATGGTCACTGTCACTGGCCAATGGTCACTATCGCTGGTCAATGGTCACTGTCGCTGGTCACTGGTCACTGGTCACTGGTCACTGGTCACTGGTCATTGGTCACTGGTCACGGGTCACAAGTCACTGGTCACTGGTCACTTGTCACTGGTCGATGGTCACTGGTCACTGGTCAATGGTCACTGTCGCTGGTAAATGTTCACTGTCGCTGGTCACTGGTCACTGGTCACTGTCGCTGGTCACTGGTCACTGGTCACTGGTCACTGGTCACTGGTCAATGGTCCCTATCGCTGGTCAATGGTCACTGTCGCTGGTCACTGGTCACTGGTCACTGGTCACTGGTCACTGGTCAAAAGTCACTGGTCACTGGTCAATGGTCACTGCCGCTGGTCACTGCTCACTGGTCAATATTCACTGGTCACTGGTCACTGGTCACTGGTCACTGGTCACTGGTCACTGGTCACTTTCGCTGGTCACTGGTCACTGGTCAATGGTCACTGGCCACTGGTCACTGGTCACTGGTCAATGGTCACTATCGCTGGTCAATGGTCACTGTCGCTGGTCACTGGTCACTGGTCACTGGTCACTGGTCACTGGTCACTGGTCACAAGTCACTGGTCACTTGTCACTGGTCACTGGTCACTGGTCACTGGTCAATGGTCACTGTCGCTGGTCAATGATCACTGTCGCTGGTCAATGGTCACTGCGCTGGTCATTGGTCACTGGTCACTGATCACTGGTCAAAAGTCACTGGTCACTTGTCACTGGTCAGTGGTCACTGGTCTCTGGTCACTGGTCACTGGTCACTGGTCACTGGTCACTGGTCACAGGTCAATGGTCACTGGTCACTGGTCACTGGTCACTGGTCACTGGTCACTGGTCACGGGTCACATTTCACGGGTCACTGTTCACTGGTCGCTAGTCACTGGTCACTGGTCACTGGTCAATGGTCACTGTCGCTGGTCACTGGTCACTGGTCACTGGTCAATGGTCACTGCCGCTGGTCACTGGTCACTGCTCACTGGTCACTGGTCACTTGTCAATGGTTACTGTCGCTGGTCAATGGTCACTGTCGCTGGTCACTGGTCACTGATCACTGGTCACTGGTCACTGGTCATTGGTCACTGGTCACTGGTCACAAGTCACTGGTCACTGGTCACTTGTCACTGGTCGCTGGTCACTGGTCACTGGTCAGTGGTCACTGTCGCTGGTAAATGGTCACTGTCGCTGGTCACTGGTCACTGGTCACTGGTCACTTGTCAATGGTCACTGTCGCTGGTCAATGGTCACTGTCGCTGGTCACTGGTCACTGGTCACTGGTCACTGGTCACTGGTCATTGGTCACTGGTCACTGGTCACAAGTCACTGGTCACTGGTCACTTGTCACTGGTCGCTGGTCACTGATCACTGGTCAGTGGTCACTGTCGCTGGTAAATGGTCACTGCCGCTGGTCACTGGTCACTGGTCACTGCTCACTGGTCACTGGTCACTTGTCAATGGTAACTGTCACTGGCCAATGGTCACTGTCGCTGGTCAATGGTCACTGGTCACTGTTCACTGGTCACTGGTCACTGGTCACTGGTCACTGGTCACTGGTCATTGGTCACTGGTCACTGGTCACAAGTCACTGGTCACTGGTCACATGTCACTGGTCACTGGTCACTGGTCACTGGTCACTGGTCACTGGTCACTATCGCTGGTCAATGGTCACTGTCGCTGGTCACTGGTCACTGGTCACTGTTCACTGGTCACTGGTCACTGGTCACTGGTCATTGGTCACTATCGCTGGTCAATGGTCACTGTCGCTGGTCATTGGTCACTGGTCACTGGACACTGGTCACTGGTCACTGGTCACTTGTCACTGGTCACTGGTCACTGGTCACTGGTCAATGGTCACTGTCGCTGGTCACTGGTCACTGGTCACTGGTCAATGGTCACTGCCGCTGGTCACTGGTCACTGCTCACTGGTCACTGGTCACTTGTCAATGGTCACTGTCGCTGGTCAATGGTCACTGTCGCTGGTCACTGGTCACTGGTCACTGGTCACTGGTCATTGGTCACTGGTCACTGGTCACAAGTCACTGGTCACTGGTCACTTGTCACTGGTCGCTGGTCACTGGTCACTGGTCAGTGGTCACTGTCGCTGGTAAATGGTCACTGTCGCTGGTCACTGGTCACTGGTCACTGGTCACTGGTCACTGGTCACTGGTCATTGGTCACTATCGCTGGTCAATGGTCACTGTCGCTGGTCATTGGTCACTGGTCACTGGACACTGGTCACTGGTCACTGGTCACTTGTCACTGGTCACTGGTCACTGGTCAATGGTCACTGTCGCTGGTCACTGGTCACTGGTCACTGGTCACTGGTCACTGGTCCCTGGTCACTGGTCACTGGTCAATGATCACTGTCGCTGGTCACTGGTCACTGGTCACTGGTCACTGGTCACTGGTCACGGGTCACATGTCACTGGTCACTGGTCACTGGTCACTGGTCACTGGTCACTGGTCACTGGTCACTGGTCACTATCGCTGGTCAATGGTCACTGTCGCTGGTCACAGGTCACTGGTCACTGTTCACTGGTCACTGGTCACTGGTCACTGGTCATTGGTCACTATCGCTGGTCAATGGTCACTGTCGCTGGTCATTGGTCACTGGTCACTGGACACTGGTCACTGGTCACTGGTCACTTGTCACTGGTCACTGGTCACTGGTCACTGGTCAATGGTCACTGTCGCTGGTCACTGGTCACTGGTCACTGGTCAATGGTCACTGCCGCTGGTCACTGGTCACTGGTCACTGGTCACTTGTCAATGGTCACTGTCGCTGGTCAATGGTCACTGTCGCTGGTCACTGGTCACTGGTCACTGGTCACTGGTCACTGGTCATTGGTCACTGGTCACTGGTCACAAGTCACTGGTCACTGGTCACTTGTCACTGGTCGCTGGTCACTGGTCACTGGTCAGTGGTCACTGTCGCTGGTAAATGGTCACTGTCGCTGGTCACTGGTCACTGGTCACTGGTCACTGGTCACTGGTCACTGGTCATTGGTCACTGGTCACTGGTCACAAGTCACTGGTCACTGGTCACTTGTCACTGGTCGCTGGTCACTGGTCACTTGTCACTTGTCACTGGTCGCTGGTCACTGGTCACTGGTCAGTGGTCACTGTCGCTGGTAAATGGTCACTGCCGCTGGTCACTGGTCACTGGTCACTGCTCACTGGTCACTGGTCACTTGTCAATGGTCACTGTCACTGGCCAATGGTCACTATCGCTGGTCAATGGTCACTGTCGCTGGTCACTGGTCACTGGTCACTGGTCACTGGTCACTGGTCATTGGTCACTGGTCACTGGTCACAAGTCACTGGTCACTGGTCACTTGTCACTGGTCGATGGTCACTGGTCACTGGTCAATGGTCACTGTCGCTGGTAAATGTTCACTGTCGCTGGTCACTGGTCACTGGTCACTGTCGCTGGTCACTGGTCACTGGTCACTGGTCACTGGTCACTGGTCAATGGTCCCTATCGCTGGTCAATGGTCACTGGTCACTGTTCACTGGTCACTGGTCACTGGTCACTGGTCAATGGTCACTGTCGCTGGTAAATGTTCACTGTCGCTGGTCACTGGTCACTGGTCACTTGTCAATGGTCACTGTCACTGGCCAATGGTCACTATCGCTGGTCAATGGTCACTGTCGCTGGTCACTGGTCACTGGTCACTGTTCACTGGTCACTGGTCACTGGTCACTGGTCATTGGTCACTATCGCTGGTCAATGGTCACTGTCGCTGGTCATTGGTCACTGGTCACTGGACACTGGTCACTGGTCACTGGTCACTTGTCACTGGTCACTGGTCACTGGTCACTGGTCAATGGTCACTGTCGCTGGTCACTGGTCACTGGTCACTGGTCAATGGTCACTGCCGCTGGTCACTGGTCACTGCTCACTGGTCACTGGTCACTTGTCAATGGTCACTGTCGCTGGTCAATGGTCACTGTCGCTGGTCACTGGTCACTGGTCACTGGTCACTGGTCATTGGTCACTGGTCACTGGTCACAAGTCACTGGTCACTGGTCACTTGTCACTGGTCGCTGGTCACTGGTCACTGGTCAGTGGTCACTGTCGCTGGTAAATGGTCACTGTCGCTGGTCACTGGTCACTGGTCACTGGTCACTGGTCACTGGTCACTGGTCATTGGTCACTATCGCTGGTCAATGGTCACTGTCGCTGGTCATTGGTCACTGGTCACTGGACACTGGTCACTGGTCACTGGTCACTTGTCACTGGTCACTGGTCACTGGTCAATGGTCACTGTCGCTGGTCACTGGTCACTGGTCACTGGTCACTGGTCACTGGTCCCTGGTCACTGGTCACTGGTCAATGATCACTGTCGCTGGTCACTGGTCACTGGTCACTGGTCACTGGTCACTGGTCACGGGTCACATGTCACTGGTCACTGGTCACTGGTCACTGGTCACTGGTCACTGGTCACTGGTCACTGGTCACTATCGCTGGTCAATGGTCACTGTCGCTGGTCACAGGTCACTGGTCACTGTTCACTGGTCACTGGTCACTGGTCACTGGTCATTGGTCACTATCGCTGGTCAATGGTCACTGTCGCTGGTCATTGGTCACTGGTCACTGGACACTGGTCACTGGTCACTGGTCACTTGTCACTGGTCACTGGTCACTGGTCACTGGTCAATGGTCACTGTCGCTGGTCACTGGTCACTGGTCACTGGTCAATGGTCACTGCCGCTGGTCACTGGTCACTGGTCACTGGTCACTTGTCAATGGTCACTGTCGCTGGTCAATGGTCACTGTCGCTGGTCACTGGTCAATGGTCACTGGTCACTGGTCACTGGTCATTGGTCACTGGTCACTGGTCACAAGTCACTGGTCACTGGTCACTTGTCACTGGTCGCTGGTCACTGGTCACTGGTCAGTGGTCACTGTCGCTGGTAAATGGTCACTGTCGCTGGTCACTGGTCACTGGTCACTGGTCACTGGTCACTGGTCACTGGTCATTGGTCACTGGTCACTGGTCACAAGTCACTGGTCACTGGTCACTTGTCACTGGTCGCTGGTCACTGGTCACTTGTCACTTGTCACTGGTCGCTGGTCACTGGTCACTGGTCAGTGGTCACTGTCGCTGGTAAATGGTCACTGCCGCTGGTCACTGGTCACTGGTCACTGCTCACTGGTCACTGGTCACTTGTCAATGGTCACTGTCACTGGCCAATGGTCACTATCGCTGGTCAATGGTCACTGTCGCTGGTCACTGGTCACTGGTCACTGGTCACTGGTCACTGGTCATTGGTCACTGGTCACTGGTCACAAGTCACTGGTCACTGGTCACTTGTCACTGGTCGATGGTCACTGGTCACTGGTCAATGGTCACTGTCGCTGGTAAATGTTCACTGTCGCTGGTCACTGGTCACTGGTCACTGTCGCTGGTCACTGGTCACTGGTC
This sequence comes from Andrena bucephala, assembly GCA_947577245.1. Taxonomy (NCBI): domain Eukaryota; kingdom Metazoa; phylum Arthropoda; class Insecta; order Hymenoptera; family Andrenidae; genus Andrena; species Andrena bucephala. The sequence goes on along the minus strand of OX387716.1, from coordinate 23,569,126 downwards.
ACTGGTCACTGGTCACTGGTCAATGGTCCCTATCGCTGGTCAATGGTCACTGTCGCTGGTCACTGGTCACTGGTCACTGGTCACTGGTCACTGGTCAAAAGTCACTGGTCACTTGTCACTGGTCAATGGTCACTGCCGCTGGTCACTGCTCACTGGTCAATATTCACTGGTCACTGGTCACTGGTCACTGGTCACTGGTCACTGGTCACTGGTCACTTTCGCTGGTCACTGGTCACTGGTCAATGGTCACTGGCCACTGGTCACTGGTCACTGGTCAATGGTCACTATCGCTGGTCAATGGTCACTGTCGCTGGTCACTGGTCACTGGTCACTGGTCACTGGTCACTGGTCACTGGTCACAAGTCACTGGTCACTTGTCACTGGTCACTGGTCACTGGTCACTGGTCAATGGTCACTGTCGCTGGTCAATGGTCACTGTCGCTGGTCAATGGTCACTGCGCTGGTCATTGGTCACTGGTCACTGGTCACTGGTCAAAAGTCACTGGTCACTTGTCACTGGTCAGTGGTCACTGGTCTCTGGTCACTGGTCACTGGTCACTGGTCACTGGTCACTGGTCACAGGTCAATGGTCACTGGTCACTGGTCACTGGTCACTGGTCACTGGTCACTGGTCACGGGTCACATTTCACGGGTCACTGTTCACTGGTCGCTAGTCACTGGTCACCGGTCACTGGTCACTGGTCACTGGTCACTGTTCACTGGTCACTGGTCACAAGTCACTGGTCACATGTCACTGGTCAGTGGTCACGGGTCACTGGTCACTGGTCTGTGGTCACTGGTCACTGGTCAGTGGTCACTGGTAACAGTCACATGTCGCGGGTCACTGGTCACAAGTCACTGGTCGCTGGTCACAAGTCACTGGTCACTTGTCACTGGTCACTGGTCACTGGTCACTGGTCAATGGTCAATGGTCGCTGGTCACTGGTCACTGGTCATGGGTCACTGGTCACTGGTCACTGGTCACTGGTCACTGGTCACTGGTCACTGGTCAATCGTCACAAGTCACTGGTCACTGGTCACTTGTCACTGGTCGCTGGTCACTGGTCACTGGTCAGTGGTCACTGTCGCTGGTAAATGGTCACTGTCGCTGGTCACTGGTCACTGGTCACTGGTCACTGGTCACTGGTCACTGGTCACTGGTCATTGGTCACTATCGCTGGTCAATGGTCACTGTCGCTGGTCATTGGTCACTGGTCACTGGACACTGGTCACTGGTCACTGGTCACTGGTCACTGGTCACTGGTCAAAAGTCACTGGTCACTTGTCACTGGTCAGTGGTCACTGGTCTCTGGTCACTGGTCACTGGTCACTGGTCACTGGTCACAGGTCAATGGTCACTGGTCACTGGTCACTGGACACTGGTCACTGGTCACTGGTCACTTGTCACTGGTCACTGGTCACTGTCGCTGGTCACTGGTCACTGGTCACTGGTCACTGGTCACTGGTCCCTGGTCACTGGTCACTGGTCAATGATCACTGTCGCTGGTCACTGGTCACTGGTCACGGGTCACATGTCACTGGTCACTGGTCACTGGTCACTGGTCACTGGTCAATCGTCACTATCGCTGGTCAATGGTCACTGTCGCTGCTCACTGGTCACTGGTCACTGGTCACTGGTCACTGGTCACTGGTCACTGGTCATTGGTCACTATCGCTGGTCAATGGTCACTGTCGCTGGTCATTGGTCACTGGTCACTGGACACTGGTCACTGGTCACTGGTCACTGGTCACTGGTCACTGGTCAAAAGTCACTGGTCACTTGTCACTGGTCAGTGGTCACTGGTCTCTGGTCACTGGTCACTGGTCACTGGTCACTGGTCACAGGTCAATGGTCACTGGTCACTGGTCACTGGGCACTGGTCACTGGTCACGGGTCACATGTCACGGGTCACTGTTCACTGTTCACTGGTCGCTAGTCACTGGTCACCGGTCACTGGTCACTGGTCACTGTTCACTGGTCACTGGTCACAAGTCACTGGTCACTTGTCACTGGTCAGTGGTCTGTGGTCACTGGTCACTGGTCACTGGTCACTGGTCACTGGTCACTGGTCACTGGTCACTGGTCACTGGTCACTGGTCATTGGTCACTGGTCACTGGTCACTAGTCACTGGTCACTGGTCACTTGTCACTGGTCGCTGGTCACTCGTCACTGGTCAATGGTCACTGTCGCTGGTAAATGTTCACTGTCGCTGGTCACTGGTCACTGGTCACTGGTCACTGGTCACGGGTCAATGGTCAGTGGTCACTGGTCACTGGTCTGTGGTCACTGGTCACTTGTCACTGGTCACTGGTCACTGGTCACGGGTCACTGGTCATTGGTCACTGGTCACTGGTCACAAGTCACTGGTCACTGGTCACTTGTCACTGGTCACTGGTCACTGGTCACTGGTCACTGGTCAATGGTCACTGTCGCTGGTCAATGGTCACTGTTGCTGGTCAATGGTCACTGGTCACTGGTCACTGGTCACGGGTCACATTTCACGGGTCACTGTTCACTGGTCGCTAGTCACTGGTCACCGGTCACTGGTCACTGGTCACTGGTCACTGTTCACTGGTCACTGGTCACAAGTCACTGGTAACATGTCACTGGTCAGTGGTCACTGGTCACTGGTCACTGGTCTGTGGTCACTGGTCACTGGTCAGTGGTCACTGGTCACAGTCACATGTCGCGGGTCACTGGTCACAAGTCACTGGTCGCTGGTCACAAGTCACTGGTCACTTGTCACTGGTCACTGGTCACTGGTCACTGGTCATGGGTCACTGGTCACTGGTCACTGGTCACTGGTCACTGGTCACTGGTCACTGGTCACTGGTCACTGGTCATTGGTCACTATCGCTGGTCAATGGTCACTGTCGCTGGTCATTGGTCACTGGTCACTGGACACTGGTCACTGGTCACTGGTCACTTGTCACTGGTCACTGATCACTGTCGCTGGTCACTGGTCACTGGTCACGGGTCACATGTCACTGGTCACTGGTCACTGGTCACTGGTCACTGGTCAATCGTCACTATCGCTGGTCAATGGTCACTGTCGCTGCTCACTGGTCACTGGTCACTGGTCACTGGTCACTGGTCACTGGTCACTGGTCATTGGTCACTATCGCTGGTCAATGGTCACTGTCGCTGGTCATTGGTCACTGGTCACTGGACACTGGTCACTGGTCACTGGTCACTGGTCACTGGTCACTGGTCAAAAGTCACTGGTCACTTGTCACTGGTCAGTGGTCACTGGTCTCTGGTCACTGGTCACTGGTCACTGGTCACTGGTCACTGGTCACTGGTCATTGGTCACTGGTCACTGGTCACAAGTCACTGGTCACTGGTCAATTGTCACTGGTCGCTGGTCACTGGTCACTGGTCAGTGGTCACTGTCGCTGGTAAATGGTCACTGTCGCTGGTCACTGGTCACTGGTCACTGGTCACTGGTCACTGGTCACTGGTCATTGGTCACTGGTCACTGGTCACAAGTCACTGGTCACTGGTCACTTGTCACTGGTCGCTGGTCACTGGTCACTGGTCACTTGTCACTGGTCGCTGGTCACTGGTCACTGGTCAGTGGTCACTGTCGCTGGTAAATGGTCACTGCCGCTGGTCACTGGTCACTGGTCACTGCTCACTGGTCACTGGTCACTTGTCAATGGTCACTGTCACTGGCCAATGGTCACTATCGCTGGTCAATGGTCACTGTCGCTGGTCACTGGTCACTGGTCACTGGTCACTGGTCACTGGTCATTGGTCACTGGTCACTGGTCACAAGTCACTGGTCACTGGTCACTTGTCACTGGTCGATGGTCACTGGTCACTGGTCAATGGTCACTGTCGCTGGTAAATGTTCACTGTCGCTGGTCACTGGTCACTGGTCACTGTCGCTGGTCACTGGTCACTGGTCACTGGTCACTGGTCACTGGTCAATGGTCCCTATCGCTGGTCAATGGTCACTGTCGCTGGTCACTGGTCACTGGTCACTGGTCACTGGTCACTGGTCAAAAGTCACTGGTCACTGGTCAATGGTCACTGCCGCTGGTCACTGCTCACTGGTCAATATTCACTGGTCACTGGTCACTGGTCACTGGTCACTGGTCACTGGTCACTGGTCACTTTCGCTGGTCACTGGTCACTGGTCAATGGTCACTGGCCACTGGTCACTGGTCACTGGTCAATGGTCACTATCGCTGGTCAATGGTCACTGTCGCTGGTCACTGGTCACTGGTCACTGGTCACTGGTCACTGGTCACTGGTCACAAGTCACTGGTCACTTGTCACTGGTCACTGGTCACTGGTCACTGGTCAATGGTCACTGTCGCTGGTCAATGATCACTGTCGCTGGTCAATGGTCACTGCGCTGGTCATTGGTCACTGGTCACTGATCACTGGTCAAAAGTCACTGGTCACTTGTCACTGGTCAGTGGTCACTGGTCTCTGGTCACTGGTCACTGGTCACTGGTCACTGGTCACTGGTCACAGGTCAATGGTCACTGGTCACTGGTCACTGGTCACTGGTCACTGGTCACTGGTCACGGGTCACATTTCACGGGTCACTGTTCACTGGTCGCTAGTCACTGGTCACTGGTCACTGGTCAATGGTCACTGTCGCTGGTCACTGGTCACTGGTCACTGGTCAATGGTCACTGCCGCTGGTCACTGGTCACTGCTCACTGGTCACTGGTCACTTGTCAATGGTTACTGTCGCTGGTCAATGGTCACTGTCGCTGGTCACTGGTCACTGATCACTGGTCACTGGTCACTGGTCATTGGTCACTGGTCACTGGTCACAAGTCACTGGTCACTGGTCACTTGTCACTGGTCGCTGGTCACTGGTCACTGGTCAGTGGTCACTGTCGCTGGTAAATGGTCACTGTCGCTGGTCACTGGTCACTGGTCACTGGTCACTTGTCAATGGTCACTGTCGCTGGTCAATGGTCACTGTCGCTGGTCACTGGTCACTGGTCACTGGTCACTGGTCACTGGTCATTGGTCACTGGTCACTGGTCACAAGTCACTGGTCACTGGTCACTTGTCACTGGTCGCTGGTCACTGGTCACTGGTCAGTGGTCACTGTCGCTGGTAAATGGTCACTGCCGCTGGTCACTGGTCACTGGTCACTGCTCACTGGTCACTGGTCACTTGTCAATGGTAACTGTCACTGGCCAATGGTCACTGTCGCTGGTCAATGGTCACTGGTCACTGTTCACTGGTCACTGGTCACTGGTCACTGGTCACTGGTCACTGGTCATTGGTCACTGGTCACTGGTCACAAGTCACTGGTCACTGGTCACATGTCACTGGTCACTGGTCACTGGTCACTGGTCACTGGTCACTTGTCAATGGTCACTGTCGCTGGTCAATGGTCACTGTCGCTGGTCACTGGTCACTGGTCACTGGTCACTGGTCATTGGTCACTGGTCACTGGTCACAAGTCACTGGTCACTGGTCACTTGTCACTGGTCGCTGGTCACTGGTCACTGGTCAGTGGTCACTGTCGCTGGTAAATGGTCACTGTCGCTGGTCACTGGTCACTGGTCACTGGTCACTGGTCACTGGTCACTGGTCATTGGTCACTATCGCTGGTCAATGGTCACTGTCGCTGGTCATTGGTCACTGGTCACTGGTCACTGGTCACTGGTCATTGGTCACTGGTCACTGGTCACAAGTCACTGGTCACTGGTCACTTGTCACTGGTCGATGGTCACTGGTCACTGGTCAATGGTCACTGTCGCTGGTAAATGTTCACTGTCGCTGGTCACTGGTCACTGGTCACTGTCGCTGGTCACTGGTCACTGGTCACTGGTCACTGGTCACTGGTCAATGGTCCCTATCGCTGGTCAATGGTCACTGGTCACTGTTCACTGGTCACTGGTCACTGGTCACTGGTCAATGGTCACTGTCGCTGGTAAATGTTCACTGTCGCTGGTCACTGGTCACTGGTCACTTGTCAATGGTCACTGTCACTGGCCAATGGTCACTATCGCTGGTCAATGGTCACTGTCGCTGGTCACTGGTCACTGGTCACTGTTCACTGGTCACTGGTCACTGGTCACTGGTCATTGGTCACTATCGCTGGTCAATGGTCACTGTCGCTGGTCATTGGTCACTGGTCACTGGACACTGGTCACTGGTCACTGGTCACTTGTCACTGGTCACTGGTCACTGGTCACTGGTCAATGGTCACTGTCGCTGGTCACTGGTCACTGGTCACTGGTCAATGGTCACTGCCGCTGGTCACTGGTCACTGCTCACTGGTCACTGGTCACTTGTCAATGGTCACTGTCGCTGGTCAATGGTCACTGTCGCTGGTCACTGGTCACTGGTCACTGGTCACTGGTCATTGGTCACTGGTCACTGGTCACAAGTCACTGGTCACTGGTCACTTGTCACTGGTCGCTGGTCACTGGTCACTGGTCAGTGGTCACTGTCGCTGGTAAATGGTCACTGTCGCTGGTCACTGGTCACTGGTCACTGGTCACTGGTCACTGGTCACTGGTCATTGGTCACTATCGCTGGTCAATGGTCACTGTCGCTGGTCATTGGTCACTGGTCACTGGACACTGGTCACTGGTCACTGGTCACTTGTCACTGGTCACTGGTCACTGGTCAATGGTCACTGTCGCTGGTCACTGGTCACTGGTCACTGGTCACTGGTCACTGGTCCCTGGTCACTGGTCACTGGTCAATGATCACTGTCGCTGGTCACTGGTCACTGGTCACTGGTCACTGGTCACTGGTCACGGGTCACATGTCACTGGTCACTGGTCACTGGTCACTGGTCACTGGTCACTGGTCACTGGTCACTGGTCACTATCGCTGGTCAATGGTCACTGTCGCTGGTCACAGGTCACTGGTCACTGTTCACTGGTCACTGGTCACTGGTCACTGGTCATTGGTCACTATCGCTGGTCAATGGTCACTGTCGCTGGTCATTGGTCACTGGTCACTGGACACTGGTCACTGGTCACTGGTCACTTGTCACTGGTCACTGGTCACTGGTCACTGGTCAATGGTCACTGTCGCTGGTCACTGGTCACTGGTCACTGGTCAATGGTCACTGCCGCTGGTCACTGGTCACTGGTCACTGGTCACTTGTCAATGGTCACTGTCGCTGGTCAATGGTCACTGTCGCTGGTCACTGGTCACTGGTCACTGGTCACTGGTCACTGGTCATTGGTCACTGGTCACTGGTCACAAGTCACTGGTCACTGGTCACTTGTCACTGGTCGCTGGTCACTGGTCACTGGTCAGTGGTCACTGTCGCTTGTAAATGGTCACTGTCGCTGGTCACTGGTCACTGGTCACTGGTCACTGGTCACTGGTCACTGGTCATTGGTCACTGGTCACTGGTCACAAGTCACTGGTCACTGGTCACTTGTCACTGGTCGCTGGTCACTGGTCACTTGTCACTTGTCACTGGTCGCTGGTCACTGGTCACTGGTCAGTGGTCACTGTCGCTGGTAAATGGTCACTGCCGCTGGTCACTGGTCACTGGTCACTGCTCACTGGTCACTGGTCACTTGTCAATGGTCACTGTCACTGGCCAATGGTCACTATCGCTGGTCAATGGTCACTGTCGCTGGTCACTGGTCACTGGTCACTGGTCACTGGTCACTGGTCATTGGTCACTGGTCACCGGACACAAGTCACTGGTCACTGGTCACTTGTCACTGGTCGATGGTCACTGGTCACTGGTCAATGGTCACTGTCGCTGGTAAATGTTCACTGTCGCTGGTCACTGGTCACTGGTCACTGTCGCTGGTCACTGGTCACTGGTCACTGGTCACTGGTCACTGGTCAATGGTCCCTATCGCTGGTCAATGGTCACTGTCGCTGGTCACTGGTCACTGGTCACTGGTCACTGGTCACTGGTCAAAAGTCACTGGTCACTTGTCACTGGTCAATGGTCACTGCCGCTGGTCACTGCTCACTGGTCAATATTCACTGGTCACTGGTCACTGGTCACTGGTCACTGGTCACTGGTCACTGGTCACTTTCGCTGGTCACTGGTCACTGGTCAATGGTCACTGGCCACTGGTCACTGGTCACTGGTCAATGGTCACTATCGCTGGTCAATGGTCACTGTCGCTGGTCACTGGTCACTGGTCACTGGTCACTGGTCACTGGTCACTGGTCACAAGTCACTGGTCACTTGTCACTGGTCACTGGTCACTGGTCACTGGTCAATGGTCACTGTCGCTGGTCAATGGTCACTGTCGCTGGTCAATGGTCACTGCGCTGGTCATTGGTCACTGGTCACTGGTCACTGGTCAAAAGTCACTGGTCACTTGTCACTGGTCAGTGGTCACTGGTCTCTGGTCACTGGTCACTGGTCACTGGTCACTGGTCACTGGTCACAGGTCAATGGTCACTGGTCACTGGTCACTGGTCACTGGTCACTGGTCACTGGTCACGGGTCACATTTCACGGGTCACTGTTCACTGGTCGCTAGTCACTGGTCACCGGTCACTGGTCACTGGTCACTGGTCACTGTTCACTGGTCACTGGTCACAAGTCACTGGTCACATGTCACTGGTCAGTGGTCACGGGTCACTGGTCACTGGTCTGTGGTCACTGGTCACTGGTCAGTGGTCACTGGTAACAGTCACATGTCGCGGGTCACTGGTCACAAGTCACTGGTCGCTGGTCACAAGTCACTGGTCACTTGTCACTGGTCACTGGTCACTGGTCACTGGTCAATGGTCAATGGTCGCTGGTCACTGGTCACTGGTCATGGGTCACTGGTCACTGGTCACTGGTCACTGGTCACTGGTCACTGGTCACTGGTCAATCGTCACAAGTCACTGGTCACTGGTCACTTGTCACTGGTCGCTGGTCACTGGTCACTGGTCAGTGGTCACTGTCGCTGGTAAATGGTCACTGTCGCTGGTCACTGGTCACTGGTCACTGGTCACTGGTCACTGGTCACTGGTCACTGGTCATTGGTCACTATCGCTGGTCAATGGTCACTGTCGCTGGTCATTGGTCACTGGTCACTGGACACTGGTCACTGGTCACTGGTCACTGGTCACTGGTCACTGGTCAAAAGTCACTGGTCACTTGTCACTGGTCAGTGGTCACTGGTCTCTGGTCACAGGTCACTGGTCACTGGTCACTGGTCACAGGTCAATGGTCACTGGTCACTGGTCACTGGACACTGGTCACTGGTCACTGGTCACTTGTCACTGGTCACTGGTCACTGTCGCTGGTCACTGGTCACTGGTCACTGGTCACTGGTCACTGGTCCCTGGTCACTGGTCACTGGTCAATGATCACTGTCGCTGGTCACTGGTCACTGGTCACGGGTCACATGTCACTGGTCACTGGTCACTGGTCACTGGTCACTGGTCAATCGTCACTATCGCTGGTCAATGGTCACTGTCGCTGCTCACTGGTCACTGGTCACTGGTCACTGGTCACTGGTCACTGGTCACTGGTCATTGGTCACTATCGCTGGTCAATGGTCACTGTCGCTGGTCATTGGTCACTGGTCACTGGACACTGGTCACTGGTCACTGGTCACTGGTCACTGGTCACTGGTCAAAAGTCACTGGTCACTTGTCACTGGTCAGTGGTCACTGGTCTCTGGTCACTGGTCACTGGTCACTGGTCACTGGTCACAGGTCAATGGTCACTGGTCACTGGTCACTGGGCACTGGTCACTGGTCACGGGTCACATGTCACGGGTCACTGTTCACTGTTCACTGGTCGCTAGTCACTGGTCACCGGTCACTGGTCACTGGTCACTGTTCACTGGTCACTGGTCACAAGTCACTGGTCACTTGTCACTGGTCAGTGGTCTGTGGTCACTGGTCACTGGTCACTGGTCACTGGTCACTGGTCACTGGTCACTGGTCACTGGTCACTGGTCACTGGTCATTGGTCACTGGTCACTGGTCACTAGTCACTGGTCACTGGTCACTTGTCACTGGTCGCTGGTCACTCGTCACTGGTCAATGGTCACTGTCGCTGGTAAATGTTCACTGTCGCTGGTCACTGGTCACTGGTCACTGGTCACTGGTCACGGGTCAATGGTCAGTGGTCACTGGTCACTGGTCTGTGGTCACTGGTCACTTGTCACTGGTCACTGGTCACTGGTCACGGGTCACTGGTCATTGGTCACTGGTCACTGGTCACAAGTCACTGGTCACTGGTCACTTGTCACTGGTCACTGGTCACTGGTCACTGGTCACTGGTCAATGGTCACTGTCGCTGGTCAATGGTCACTGTTGCTGGTCAATGGTCACTGGTCACTGGTCACTGGTCACGGGTCACATTTCACGGGTCACTGTTCACTGGTCGCTAGTCACTGGTCACCGGTCACTGGTCACTGGTCACTGGTCACTGTTCACTGGTCACTGGTCACAAGTCACTGGTAACATGTCACTGGTCAGTGGTCACTGGTCACTGGTCACTGGTCTGTGGTCACTGGTCACTGGTCAGTGGTCACTGGTCACAGTCACATGTCGCGGGTCACTGGTCACAAGTCACTGGTCGCTGGTCACAAGTCACTGGTCACTTGTCACTGGTCACTGGTCACTGGTCACTGGTCATGGGTCACTGGTCACTGGTCACTGGTCACTGGTCACTGGTCACTGGTCACTGGACACTGGTCACTGGTCATTGGTCACTATCGCTGGTCAATGGTCACTGTCGCTGGTCATTGGTCACTGGTCACTGGACACTGGTCACTGGTCACTGGTCACTTGTCACTGGTCACTGATCACTGTCGCTGGTCACTGGTCACTGGTCACGGGTCACATGTCACTGGTCACTGGTCACTGGTCACTGGTCACTGGTCAATCGTCACTATCGCTGGTCAATGGTCACTGTCGCTGCTCACTGGTCACTGGTCACTGGTCACTGGTCACTGGTCACTGGTCACTGGTCATTGGTCACTATCGCTGGTCAATGGTCACTGTCGCTGGTCATTGGTCACTGGTCACTGGACACTGGTCACTGGTCACTGGTCACTGGTCACTGGTCACTGGTCACTGTTCACTGGTCACTGGTCACAAGTCACTGGTAACATGTCACTGGTCAGTGGTCACTGGTCACTGGTCACTGGTCTGTGGTCACTGGTCACTGGTCAGTGGTCACTGGTCACAGTCACATGTCGCGGGTCACTGGTCACAAGTCACTGGTCGCTGGTCACAAGTCACTGGTCACTTGTCACTGGTCACTGGTCACTGGTCACTGGTCATGGGTCACTGGTCACTGGTCACTGGTCACTGGTCACTGGTCACTGGTCACTGGACACTGGTCACTGGTCATTGGTCACTATCGCTGGTCAATGGTCACTGTCGCTGGTCATTGGTCACTGGTCACTGGACACTGGTCACTGGTCACTGGTCACTTGTCACTGGTCACTGATCACTGTCGCTGGTCACTGGTCACTGGTCACGGGTCACATGTCACTGGTCACTGGTCACTGGTCACTGGTCACTGGTCAATCGTCACTATCGCTGGTCAATGGTCACTGTCGCTGCTCACTGGTCACTGGTCACTGGTCACTGGTCACTGGTCACTGGTCACTGGTCATTGGTCACTATCGCTGGTCAATGGTCACTGTCGCTGGTCATTGGTCACTGGTCACTGGACACTGGTCACTGGTCACTGGTCACTGGTCACTGGTCACTGGTCAAAAGTCACTGGTCACTTGTCACTGGTCAGTGGTCACTGGTCTCTGGTCACTGGTCACTGGTCACTGGTCACTGGTCACAGGTCAATGGTCACTGGTCACTGGTCACTGGGCACTGGTCACTGGTCACGGGTCACATGTCACGGGTCACTGTTCACTGTTCACTGGTCGCTAGTCACTGGTCACCGGTCACTGGTCACTGGTCACTGTTCACTGGTCACTGGTCACAAGTCACTGGTCACTTGTCACTGGTCAGTGGTCACTGGTCACTGGTCTGTGGTCACTGGTCACTGGTCACTGGTCACTGGTCACTGGTCACTGGTCACTGGTCACTGGTCACTGGTCACTGGTCATTGGTCACAGGTCACTGGTCACTAGTCACTGGTCACTGGTCACTTGTCACTGGTCGCTGGTCACTGGTCACTGGTCAATGGTCACTGTCGCTGGTAAATGTTCACTGTCGCTGGTCACTGGTCACTGGTCACTGGTCACTGGTCACGGGTCAATGGTCAGTGGTCACTGGTCACTGGTCTGTGGTCACTGGTCACTGGTCACTGGTCACTGGTCACTGGTCACGGGTCACTGGTCATTGGTCACTGGTCACTGGTCACAAGTCACTGGTCACTGGTCACTTGTCACTGGTCACTGGTCACTGGTCACTGGTCAATGGTCACTGTCGCTGGTCAATGGTCACTGTTGCTGGTCAATGGTCACTGGTCACTGGTCACTGGTCACGGGTCACATTTCACGGGTCACTGTTCACTGGTCGCTAGTCACTGGTCACCGGTCACTGGTCACTGGTCACTGGTCACTGTTCACTGGTCACTGGTCACAAGTCACTGGTAACATGTCACTGGTCAGTGGTCACTGGTCACTGGTCACTGGTCTGTGGTCACTGGTCACTGGTCAGTGGTCACTGGTCACAGTCACATGTCGCGGGTCACTGGTCACAAGTCACTGGTCGCTGGTCACAAGTCACTGGTCACTTGTCACTGGTCACTGGTCACTGGTCACTGGTCAATGGTCAATGGTCGCTGGTCACTGGTCACTGGTCATGGGTCACTGGTCACTGGTCACTGGTCACTGGTCACTGGTCACTGGTCACTGGTCATTGGTCACTATCGCTGGTCAATGGTCACTGTCGCTGGTCATTGGTCACTGGTAACTGGACACTGGTCACTGGTCACTGGTCACTTGTCACTGGTCACTGGTCACTGGTCAATGGTCACTGTCGCTGGTCACTGGTCACTGGTCACTGGTCACTGATCACTGGTCCCTGGTCTCTGGTCACTGGTCAATGATCACTGTCGCTGGTCACTGGTTACTGGTCACTGGTCACGGGTCACATGTCACTGGTCACTGGTCACTGGTCACTTGTCACTGGTCACTGGTCACGGTCACTGGTCACTGGTCACTGGTCACTGGTCACTGGTCACTGGTCAATGGTCCCTATCGCTGGTCAATGGTCACTGCCGCTGGTCACTGGTCACTGGTCACTGGTCACTGGTCACTGGTCATTGGTGACTATCGCTGGTCAATGGTCACTGTCGCTGGTCATTGGTCACTGGTCACTGGTCACTGATCAAAAGTCACTGGTCACTTGTCACTGGTCAGTGGTCACTGGTCTCTGGTCACTGGTCACTGGTCACTGGTCACTGGTCACAGGTCAATGGTCACTGGTCACTGGTCACTGGGCACTGGTCACTGGTCACGGGTCACATGTCACGGGTCACTGTTCACTGTTCACTGGTCGCTAGTCACTGGTCACCGGTCACTGGTCACTGGTCACTGCTCACTGGTCACTGGTCACAAGTCACTGGTCACTTGTCACTGGTCACTGGTCACTGGTCACTGGTCAATGGTCACTTTCGCTGGTCAATGGTCACTGTCGCTGGTCAACGGTCACTGCGCTGGTCATTGGTCACTGGTCACTGGACACTGGTCACTGGTCACTGATCACTTGTCACTGGTCACTGGTCACTGGTCAATGGTCACTGTCGCTGGTCACTGGTCACTGGTCACTGGTCACTGGTCACTGGTCACTGGTCACTGGTCCCTGGTCACTGGTCCCTGGTCAATGATCACTGTCGCTGGTCACTGGTCACTGGTCACTGGTCACTGGTCACTGGTCACGGGTCACATGTCACTGGTCACTGGTCACCGGTCACTTGTCACTGGTCACTGGTCACGGTCACTGGTCACTGGTCACTGGTCACTGGTCACTGGTCACTGGTCACTGGTCACTGGTCACTAGTCACTGGTCACTGGTCACTGGTCAATGGTCCCTATCGCTGGTCAATGGCCACTGACGCTGGTCACTGGCCACTGGTCACTGGTCACTTGTCACTGGTCATTGGTGACTATCGCTGGTCAATGGTCACTGTCGCTGGTCATTGGTCACTGGTCACTGGTCACTGGTCAAAAGTCACTGGTCACTTGTCACTGGTCAGTGGTCACTGGTCTCTGGTCACTGGTCACTGGTCACTGGGCACTGGTCACTGGTCACGGGTCACATGTCACGGGTCACTGTTCACTGTTCACTGGTCGCTGGTCTGTGGTCACTGGTCACTGGTCACTGGTCACTGGTCACTGGTCACTGGTCACTGGTCACTGGTCACTGGTCATTGGTCACTGGTCACTGGTCACAAGTCACTGGTCACTGGTCACTTGTCACTGGTCGCTGGTCACTGGTCACTGGTCAATGGTCACTGTCGCTGGTAAATGTTCACTGTCGCTAGTCACTGGGCACCGGTCACTGGTCACTGGTCACTGTTCACTGGTCACTGGTCACAAGTCACTGGTCACTTGTCACTGGTCAGTGGTCACTGGTCACTGGTCTGTGGTCACTGGTCACTGGTCACTGGTCACTGGTCACTGGTCACTGGTCACTGGTCACTGGTCACTGGTCATTGGTCACTGGTCACTGGTCACAAGTCACTGGTCACTGGTCACTTGTCACTGGTCGCTGGTCACTGGTCACTGGTCAATGGTCGCTGGTCACTGGTCACTGGTCAATGGTCACTGTCGCTGGTAAATGTTCACTGTCGCTGGTCACTGGTCACTGGTCACTGGTCACTGGTCACTGGTCACTGGTCACTGGTCACAAGTCACTGGTCACTGGTCACTGGTCACTGGTCACTTGTCACTGGTCGATGGTCTCTGGTCACTGGTCAATGGTCATTGTCGCTGGTAAATGTTCACTGTCGCTGGTCACTGGTCACTGGTCACTGTCGCTGGTCACTGGTCACTGGTCACTGGTCACTGGTCACTGGTCACTGGTCACTTGTCAATGGTCCCTATCGCTGGTCAATGGTCACTGTCGCTGGTCACTGGTCACTGGTCACTGGTCACTGGTCACTGGTCAATGGTCGCTATCGCTGGTCAATGGTCACTGTCGCTGCTCACTGGTCACTGGTCACTGGTCACTGGTCATTGGTCACTATCGCTGGTCAATGGTCACTGTCGCTGGTCACTGGTCACAGGTCACTGGTCACTGGTCACGGGTCACATGTCACGGGTCACTGTTCACTGGTCGCTAGTCACTGGTCACCGGTCACTGGTCACTGGTCACTGGTCACTGTTCACTGGTCACTGGTCACTGGTCACTGGTCAATGGTCCCTATCGCAGGTCAATGGTCACTGTCGCTGGTCACTGGTCACTGGTCACTGGTCATTGGTGACTATCGCTGGTCAATGGTCACTGTCGCTGGTCACTGGTCACTGGTCACTGGTCATTGGTGACTATCGCTGGTCAATGGTCACTGTCGCTGGTCACTGGTCACTGGACACTGGTCAATGGTCCCTATCGCTGGTCAATGGTCACTGTCGCTGGTCACTGGTCACTGGTCACTGGTCACTGGTCAAAAGTCACTGGTCCCTGGTCACTGGTCACTGGTCAATGATCACTGTCGCTGGTCACTGGTCACTGGTCACTGGTCACTGGTCACTGGTCACGGGTCACATGTCACTGGTCACTGGTCACTGGTCACTTGTCACTGGTCACTGGTCACGGTCACTGGTCACTGGTCAATGATCACTGTCGCTGGTCACTGGTCACTGGTCACTGGTCACTGGTCACTGGTCACGGGTCACATGTCACTGGTCACTGGTCACTGGTCACTTGTCACTGGTCACTGGTCACGGTCACTGGTCACTGGTCACTGGTCACTGGTCACTGGTCACTGGTCACTGGTCACTGGTCACTGGTCACTGGTCACTGGTCACTGGTCAATGGTCCCTATCGCTGGTCAATGGTCACTGCCGCTGGTCACTTGTCACTGGTCACTGGTCACTGGTCACTGGTCACTGGTCATTGGTGACTATCGCTGGTCAATGGTCACTGTCGCTGGTCATTGGTCACTGGTCACTGGTCACTGGTCAAAAGTCACTTGGTTACTTGTCACTGGTCAGTGGTCACTGGTCTCTGGTCAATGGTCACTGGTCACTGGTCACTGGTCACAGGTCAATGGTCACTGGTCACTGGTCACTGGGCACTGGTCACTGGTCACGGGTCACATGTCACGGGTCACTGTTCACTGTTCACTGGTCGCTAGTCACTGGTCACCGGTCACTGGTCACTGGTCACTGTTCACTGGTCACTGGTCACAAGTCACTGGTCACTTGTCACTGGTCACTGGTCACTGGTCACTGGTCAATGGTCACTGTCGCTGGACAATGGTCACTGTCGCTGGTCAATGGTCACTGCGCTGGTCATTGGTCACTGGTCACTGGTCACTGGTCACTGGTCACTGGTCACTGGTCACTATCGCTGGTCAATGGTCACTGTCGCTGGTCACTGGTCACTGGTCACTGTTCACTGGTCACTGGTCATTGGTCACTGGTCACTGGTCACAAGTCACTGGTCACTGGTCACTTGTCACTGGTCGCTGGTCACTGGTCACTGGTCAGTGGTCACTGTCGCTGGTAAATGGTCACTGTCGCTGGTCACTGGTCACTGGTCACTGGTCACTGGTCACTGGTCACTGGTCACTGGTCATTGGTCACTATCGCTGGTCAATGGTCACTGTCGCTGGTCATTGGTCACTGGTCACTGGACACTGGTCACTGGTCACTGGTCACTTGTCACTGGTCACTGGTCACTGGTCAATGGTCACTGTCGCTGGTCACTGGTCACTGGTCACTGGTCACTGGTCACTGGTCCCTGGTCACTGGTCACTGGTCAATGATCACTGTCGCTGGTCACTGGTCACTGGTCACTGGTCACTGGTCACTGGTCACGGGTCACATGTCACTGGTCACTGGTCACTGGTCACTGGTCACTGGTCACTGGTCACTGGTCACTGGTCACTATCGCTGGTCAATGGTCACTGTCGCTGGTCACTGGTCACTGGTCACTGTTCACTGGTCACTGGTCACTGGTCACTGGTCATTGGTCACTATCGCTGGTCAATGGTCACTGTCGCTGGTCATTGGTCACTGGTCACTGGACACTGGTCACTGGTCACTGGTCACTTGTCACTGGTCACTGGTCACTGGTCACTGGTCAATGGTCACTGTCGCTGGTCACTGGTCACTGGTCACTGGTCAATGGTCACTGCCGCTGGTCACTGGTCACTGTTCAATGGTCACTTGTCAATGGTCACTGTCGCTGGTCAATGGTCACTGTCGCTGGTCACTGGTCACTGGTCACTGGTCACTGGTCACTGGTCATTGGTCACTGGTCACTGGTCACAAGTCACTGGTCACTGGTCACTTGTCACTGGTCGCTGGTCACTGGTCACTGGTCAGTGGTCACTGTCGCTGGTAAATGGTCACTGTCGCTGGTCACTGGTCACTGGTCACTGGTCACTGGTCACTGGTCACTGGTCATTGGTCACTGGTCACTGGTCACAAGTCACTGGTCACTGGTCACTTGTCACTGGTCGCTGGTCACTGGTCACTGGTCACTTGTCACTGGTCACTGGTCACAAGTCACTGGTCACTGGTCACTTGTCACTGGTCACTGGTCACTGGTCACTGGTCAATGGTCACTGTCGCTGGTCAATGGTCACTGTTGCTGGTCAATGGTCACTGGTCACTGGTCACTGGTCACGGGTCACATTTCACGGGTCACTGTTCACTGGTCGCTAGTCACTGGTCACCGGTCACTGGTCACTGGTCACTGGTCACTGTTCACTGGTCACTGGTCACAAGTCACTGGTAACATGTCACTGGTCAGTGGTCACTGGTCACTGGTCACTGGTCTGTGGTCACTGGTCACTGGTCAGTGGTCACTGGTCACAGTCACATGTCGCGGGTCACTGGTCACAAGTCACTGGTCGCTGGTCACAAGTCACTGGTCACTTGTCACTGGTCACTGGTCACTGGTCACTGGTCAATGGTCAATGGTCGCTGGTCACTGGTCACTGGTCATGGGTCACTGGTCACTGGTCACTGGTCACTGGTCACTGGTCACTGGTCACTGGTCATTGGTCACTATCGCTGGTCAATGGTCACTGTCGCTGGTCATTGGTCACTGGTAACTGGACACTGGTCACTGGTCACTGGTCACTTGTCACTGGTCACTGGTCACTGGTCAATGGTCACTGTCGCTGGTCACTGGTCACTGGTCACTGGTCACTGATCACTGGTCCCTGGTCTCTGGTCACTGGTCAATGATCACTGTCGCTGGTCACTGGTTACTGGTCACTGGTCACGGGTCACATGTCACTGGTCACTGGTCACTGGTCACTTGTCACTGGTCACTGGTCACGGTCACTGGTCACTGGTCACTGGTCACTGGTCACTGGTCACTGGTCAATGGTCCCTATCGCTGGTCAATGGTCACTGCCGCTGGTCACTGGTCACTGGTCACTGGTCACTGGTCACTGGTCATTGGTGACTATCGCTGGTCAATGGTCACTGTCGCTGGTCATTGGTCACTGGTCACTGGTCACTGGTCAAAAGTCACTGGTCACTTGTCACTGGTCAGTGGTCACTGGTCTCTGGTCACTGGTCACTGGTCACTGGTCACTGGTCACAGGTCAATGGTCACTGGTCACTGGTCACTGGGCACTGGTCACTGGTCACGGGTCACATGTCACGGGTCACTGTTCACTGTTCACTGGTCGCTAGTCACTGGTCACCGGTCACTGGTCACTGGTCACTGCTCACTGGTCACTGGTCACAAGTCACTGGTCACTTGTCACTGGTCACTGGTCACTGGTCACTGGTCAATGGTCACTGGTCACTGGTCATTGGTCACTGGTCACTGGTCACAAGTCACTGGTCACTGGTCACTTGTCACTGGTCGCTGGTCACTGGTCACTGGTCAATGGTCGCTGGTCACTGGTCACTGGTCAATGGTCACTGTCGCTGGTAAATGTTCACTGTCGCTGGTCACTGGTCACTGGTCACTGGTCACTGGTCACTGGTCACTGGTCACTGGTCACAAGTCACTGGTCACTGGTCACTGGTCACTGGTCACTTGTCACTGGTCGATGGTCTCTGGTCACTGGTCAATGGTCATTGTCGCTGGTAAATGTTCACTGTCGCTGGTCACTGGTCACTGGTCACTGTCGCTGGTCACTGGTCACTGGTCACTGGTCACTGGTCACTGGTCACTGGTCACTTGTCAATGGTCCCTATCGCTGGTCAATGGTCACTGTCGCTGGTCACTGGTCACTGGTCACTGGTCACTGGTCACTGGTCAATGGTCGCTATCGCTGGTCAATGGTCACTGTCGCTGCTCACTGGTCACTGGTCACTGGTCACTGGTCATTGGTCACTATCGCTGGTCAATGGTCACTGTCGCTGGTCACTGGTCACAGGTCACTGGTCACTGGTCACGGGTCACATGTCACGGGTCACTGTTCACTGGTCGCTAGTCACTGGTCACCGGTCACTGGTCACTGGTCACTGGTCACTGTTCACTGGTCACTGGTCACTGGTCACTGGTCAATGGTCCCTATCGCAGGTCAATGGTCACTGTCGCTGGTCACTGGTCACTGGTCACTGGTCATTGGTGACTATCGCTGGTCAATGGTCACTGTCGCTGGTCACTGGTCACTGGTCACTGGTCATTGGTGACTATCGCTGGTCAATGGTCACTGTCGCTGGTCACTGGTCACTGGACACTGGTCAATGGTCCCTATCGCTGGTCAATGGTCACTGTCGCTGGTCACTGGTCACTGGTCACTGGTCACTGGTCAAAAGTCACTGGTCCCTGGTCACTGGTCACTGGTCAATGATCACTGTCGCTGGTCACTGGTCACTGGTCACTGGTCACTGGTCACTGGCCACGGGTCACATGTCACTGGTCACTGGTCACTGGTCACTTGTCACTGGTCACTGGTCACGGTCACTGGTCACTGGTCAATGATCACTGTCGCTGGTCACTGGTCACTGGTCACTGGTCACTGGTCACTGGTCACGGGTCACATGTCACTGGTCACTGGTCACTGGTCACTTGTCACTGGTCACTGGTCACGGTCACTGGTCACTGGTCACTGGTCACTGGTCACTGGTCACTGGTCACTGGTCACTGGTCACTGGTCACTGGTCAATGGTCCCTATCGCTGGTCAATGGTCACTGCCGCTGGTCACTTGTCACTGGTCACTGGTCACTGGTCACTGGTCACTGGTCATTGGTGACTATCGCTGGTCAATGGTCACTGTCGCTGGTCATTGGTCACTGGTCACTGGTCACTGGTCAAAAGTCACTTGGTTACTTGTCACTGGTCAGTGGTCACTGGTCTCTGGTCAATGGTCACTGGTCACTGGTCACTGGTCACAGGTCAATGGTCACTGGTCACTGGTCACTGGGCACTGGTCACTGGTCACGGGTCACATGTCACGGGTCACTGTTCACTGTTCACTGGTCGCTAGTCACTGGTCACCGGTCACTGGTCACTGGTCACTGTTCACTGGTCACTGGTCACAAGTCACTGGTCACTTGTCACTGGTCACTGGTCACTGGTCACTGGTCAATGGTCACTGTCGCTGGACAATGGTCACTGTCGCTGGTCAATGGTCACTGCGCTGGTCATTGGTCACTGGTCACTGGTCACTGGTCACTGGTCACTGGTCACTGGTCACTATCGCTGGTCAATGGTCACTGTCGCTGGTCACTGGTCACTGGTCACTGTTCACTGGTCACTGGTCATTGGTCACTGGTCACTGGTCACAAGTCACTGGTCACTGGTCACTTGTCACTGGTCGCTGGTCACTGGTCACTGGTCAGTGGTCACTGTCGCTGGTAAATGGTCACTGTCGCTGGTCACTGGTCACTGGTCACTGGTCACTGGTCACTGGTCACTGGTCACTGGTCATTGGTCACTATCGCTGGTCAATGGTCACTGTCGCTGGTCATTGGTCACTGGTCACTGGACACTGGTCACTGGTCACTGGTCACTTGTCACTGGTCACTGGTCACTGGTCAATGGTCACTGTCGCTGGTCACTGGTCACTGGTCACTGGTCACTGGTCACTGGTCCCTGGTCACTGGTCACTGGTCAATGATCACTGTCGCTGGTCACTGGTCACTGGTCACTGGTCACTGGTCACTGGTCACGGGTCACATGTCACTGGTCACTGGTCACTGGTCACTGGTCACTGGTCACTGGTCACTGGTCACTGGTCACTATCGCTGGTCAATGGTCACTGTCGCTGGTCACTGGTCACTGGTCACTGTTCACTGGTCACTGGTCACTGGTCACTGGTCATTGGTCACTATCGCTGGTCAATGGTCACTGTCGCTGGTCATTGGTCACTGGTCACTGGACACTGGTCACTGGTCACTGGTCACTTGTCACTGGTCACTGGTCACTGGTCACTGGTCAATGGTCACTGTCGCTGGTCACTGGTCACTGGTCACTGGTCAATGGTCACTGCCGCTGGTCACTGGTCACTGTTCAATGGTCACTTGTCAATGGTCACTGTCGCTGGTCAATGGTCACTGTCGCTGGTCACTGGTCACTGGTCACTGGTCACTGGTCACTGGTCATTGGTCACTGGTCACTGGTCACAAGTCACTGGTCACTGGTCACTTGTCACTGGTCGCTGGTCACTGGTCACTGGTCAGTGGTCACTGTCGCTGGTAAATGGTCACTGTCGCTGGTCACTGGTCACTGGTCACTGGTCACTGGTCACTGGTCACTGGTCATTGGTCACTGGTCACTGGTCACAAGTCACTGGTCACTGGTCACTTGTCACTGGTCGCTGGTCACTGGTCACTGGTCACTTGTCACTGGTCACTGGTCACAAGTCACTGGTCACTGGTCACTTGTCACTGGTCACTGGTCACTGGTCACTGGTCAATGGTCACTGTCGCTGGTCAATGGTCACTGTTGCTGGTCAATGGTCACTGGTCACTGGTCACTGGTCACGGGTCACATTTCACGGGTCACTGTTCACTGGTCGCTAGTCACTGGTCACCGGTCACTGGTCACTGGTCACTGGTCACTGTTCACTGGTCACTGGTCACAAGTCACTGGTAACATGTCACTGGTCAGTGGTCACTGGTCACTGGTCACTGGTCTGTTGTCACTGGTCACTGGTCAGTGGTCACTGGTCACAGTCACATGTCGCGGGTCACTGGTCACAAGTCACTGGTCGCTGGTCACAAGTCACTGGTCACTTGTCACTGGTCACTGGTCACTGGTCACTGGTCAATGGTCAATGGTCGCTGGTCACTGGTCACTGGTCATGGGTCACTGGTCACTGGTCACTGGTCACTGGTCACTGGTCACTGGTCACTGGTCATTGGTCACTATCGCTGGTCAATGGTCACTGTCGCTGGTCATTGGTCACTGGTAACTGGACACTGGTCACTGGTCACTGGTCACTTGTCACTGGTCACTGGTCACTGGTCAATGGTCACTGTCGCTGGTCACTGGTCACTGGTCACTGGTCACTGATCACTGGTCCCTGGTCTCTGGTCACTGGTCAATGATCACTGTCGCTGGTCACTGGTTACTGGTCACTGGTCACGGGTCACATGTCACTGGTCACTGGTCACTGGTCACTTGTCACTGGTCACTGGTCACGGTCACTGGTCACTGGTCACTGGTCACTGGTCACTGGTCACTGGTCAATGGTCCCTATCGCTGGTCAATGGTCACTGCCGCTGGTCACTGGTCACTGGTCACTGGTCACTGGTCACTGGTCATTGGTGACTATCGCTGGTCAATGGTCACTGTCGCTGGTCATTGGTCACTGGTCACTGGTCACTGGTCAAAAGTCACTGGTCACTTGTCACTGGTCAGTGGTCACTGGTCTCTGGTCACTGGTCACTGGTCACTGGTCACTGGTCACAGGTCAATGGTCACTGGTCACTGGTCACTGGGCACTGGTCACTGGTCACGGGTCACATGTCACGGGTCACTGTTCACTGTTCACTGGTCGCTAGTCACTGGTCACCGGTCACTGGTCACTGGTCACTGCTCACTGGTCACTGGTCACAAGTCACTGGTCACTTGTCACTGGTCACTGGTCACTGGTCACTGGTCAATGGTCACTTTCGCTGGTCAATGGTCACTGTCGCTGGTCAACGGTCACTGCGCTGGTCATTGGTCACTGGTCACTGGACACTGGTCACTGGTCACTGATCACTTGTCACTGGTCACTGGTCACTGGTCAATGGTCACTGTCGCTGGTCACTGGTCACTGGTCACTGGTCACTGGTCACTGGTCACTGGTCACTGGTCCCTGGTCAATGATCACTGTCGCTGGTCACTGGTCACTGGTCACTGGTCACTGGTCACTGGTCACGGGTCACATGTCACTGGTCACTGGTCACCGGTCACTTGTCACTGGTCACTGGTCACGGTCACTGGTCACTGGTCACTGGTCACTGGTCACTGGTCACTGGTCACTGGTCACTGGTCACTAGTCACTGGTCACTGGTCACTGGTCAATGGTCCCTATCGCTGGTCAATGGCCACTGACGCTGGTCACTGGCCACTGGTCACTGGTCACTTGTCACTGGTCATTGGTGACTATCGCTGGTCAATGGTCACTGTCGCTGGTCATTGGTCACTGGTCACTGGTCACTGGTCAAAAGTCACTGGTCACTTGTCACTGGTCAGTGGTCACTGGTCTCTGGTCACTGGTCACTGGTCACTGGGCACTGGTCACTGGTCACGGGTCACATGTCACGGGTCACTGTTCACTGTTCACTGGTCGCTGGTCTGTGGTCACTGGTCACTGGTCACTGGTCACTGGTCACTGGTCACTGGTCACTGGTCACTGGTCACTGGTCATTGGTCACTGGTCACTGGTCACAAGTCACTGGTCACTGGTCACTTGTCACTGGTCGCTGGTCACTGGTCACTGGTCAATGGTCACTGTCGCTGGTAAATGTTCACTGTCGCTAGTCACTGGGCACCGGTCACTGGTCACTGGTCACTGTTCACTGGTCACTGGTCACAAGTCACTGGTCACTTGTCACTGGTCAGTGGTCACTGGTCACTGGTCTGTGGTCACTGGTCACTGGTCACTGGTCACTGGTCACTGGTCACTGGTCACTGGTCACTGGTCACTGGTCATTGGTCACTGGTCACTGGTCACAAGTCACTGGTCACTGGTCACTTGTCACTGGTCGCTGGTCACTGGTCACTGGTCAATGGTCGCTGGTCACTGGTCACTGGTCAATGGTCACTGTCGCTGGTAAATGTTCACTGTCGCTGGTCACTGGTCACTGGTCACTGTCGCTGGTCACTGGTCACTGGTCACTGGTCACTGGTCAATGGTCCCTATCGCTGGTCAATGGTCACTGTCGCTGGTCACTGGTCACTGGTCACTGGTCACTGGTCACTGGTCAAAAGTCACTGGTCACTTGTCACTGGTCAGTGGTCACTGGTCTCTGGTCACTGGTCACTGGTCACTGGTCACTGGTCACAGGTCAATGGTCACTGGTCACTGGTCACTGGTCACTGGTCACTGGTCTGTGGTCACTGGTCACTGGTCACCGGTCAATGGCCTCTGTCGCTGGTCACTGGTCACCGGTCAATGGCCACTGTCGCTGGTCAATGGTCACTGTCGCTGGTCACTGGTCACTGGTCACTGGTCACTGGTCACTGGTCACTGGTCACTGGTCACAAGTCACTGGTCACTGGTCACTGGTCACTGGTCACTTGTCACTGGTCGATGGTCTCTGGTCACTGGTCAATGGTCATTGTCGCTGGTAAATGTTCACTGTCGCTGGTCACTGGTCACTGGTCACTGTCGCTGGTCACTGGTCACTGGTCACTGGTCACTGGTCACTGGTCACTGGTCACTTGTCAATGGTCCCTATCGCTGGTCAATGGTCACTGTCGCTGGTCACTGGTCACTGGTCACTGGTCACTGGTCACTGGTCATTGGTCACTATCGCTGGTCAATGGTCACTGTCGCTGGTCACTGGTCACTGGTCACGGGTCACATGTCACGGGTCACTGTTCACTGGTCGCTAGTCACTGGTCACCGGTCACTGGTCACTGGTCACTGGTCACTGTTCACTGGTCACTGGTCACTGGTCACTGGTCAATGGTCCCTATCGCAGGTCAATGGTCACTGTCGCTGGTCACTGGTCACTGGTCACTGGTCATTGGTGACTATCGCTGGTCAATGATCACTGTCGCTGGTCACTGGTCACTGGTCACTGGTCATTGGTGACTATCGCTGGTCAATGGTCACTGTCGCTGGTCACTGGTCACTGGACACTGGTCAATGGTCCCTATCGCTGGTCAATGGTCACTGTCGCTGGTCACTGGTCACTGGTCACTGGTCACTGGTCAAAAGTCACTGGTCCCTGGTCACTGGTCACTGGTCAATGATCACTGTCGCTGGTCACTGGTCACTGGTCACTGGTCACTGGTCACTGGTCACGGGTCACATGTCACTGGTCACTGGTCACTGGTCACTTGTCACTGGTCACTGGTCACGGTCACTGGTCACTGGTCAATGATCACTGTCGCTGGTCACTGGTCACTGGTCACTGGTCACTGGTCACTGGTCACGGGTCACATGTCACTGGTCACTGGTCACTGGTCACTTGTCACTGGTCACTGGTCACGGTCACTGGTCACTGGTCACTGGTCACTGGTCACTGGTCACTGGTCACTGGTCACTGGTCACTGGTCACTGGTCAATGGTCCCTATCGCTGGTCAATGGTCACTGCCGCTGGTCACTTGTCACTGGTCACTGGTCACTGGTCACTGGTCACTGGTCATTGGTGACTATCGCTGGTCAATGGTCACTGTCGCTGGTCATTGGTCACTGGTCACTGGTCACTGGTCAAAAGTCACTTGGTTACTTGTCACTGGTCAGTGGTCACTGGTCTCTGGTCAATGGTCACTGGTCACTGGTCACTGGTCACAGGTCAATGGTCACTGGTCACTGGTCACTGGGCACTGGTCACTGGTCACGGGTCACATGTCACGGGTCACTGTTCACTGTTCACTGGTCGCTAGTCACTGGTCACCGGTCACTGGTCACTGGTCACTGTTCACTGGTCACTGGTCACAAGTCACTGGTCACTTGTCACTGGTCACTGGTCACTGGTCACTGGTCAATGGTCACTGTCGCTGGTCAATGGTCACTGTCGCTGGTCAATGGTCACTGCGCTGGTCATTGGTCACTGGTCACTGGTCACTGGTCACTGGTCACTGGTCACTGGTCACTATCGCTGGTCAATGGTCACTGTCGCTGGTCACTGGTCACTGGTCACTGTTCACTGGTCACTGGTCATTGGTCACTGGTCACTGGTCACAAGTCACTGGTCACTGGTCACTTGTCACTGGTCGCTGGTCACTGGTCACTGGTCAGTGGTCACTGTCGCTGGTAAATGGTCACTGTCGCTGGTCACTGGTCACTGGTCACTGGTCACTGGTCACTGGTCACTGGTCACTGGTCATTGGTCACTATCGCTGGTCAATGGTCACTGTCGCTGGTCATTGGTCACTGGTCACTGGACACTGGTCACTGGTCACTGGTCACTTGTCACTGGTCACTGGTCACTGGTCAATGGTCACTGTCGCTGGTCACTGGTCACTGGTCACTGGTCACTGGTCACTGGTCCCTGGTCACTGGTCACTGGTCAATGATCACTGTCGCTGGTCACTGGTCACTGGTCACTGGTCACTGGTCACTGGTCACGGGTCACATGTCACTGGTCACTGGTCACTGGTCACTGGTCACTGGTCACTGGTCACTGGTCACTGGTCACTATCGCTGGTCAATGGTCACTGTCGCTGGTCACTGGTCACTGGTCACTGTTCACTGGTCACTGGTCACTGGTCACTGGTCATTGGTCACTATCGCTGGTCAATGGTCACTGTCGCTGGTCATTGGTCACTGGTCACTGGACACTGGTCACTGGTCACTGGTCACTTGTCACTGGTCACTGGTCACTGGTCACTGGTCAATGGTCACTGTCGCTGGTCACTGGTCACTGGTCACTGGTCAATGGTCACTGCCGCTGGTCACTGGTCACTGTTCAATGGTCACTTGTCAATGGTCACTGTCGCTGGTCAATGGTCACTGTCGCTGGTCACTGGTCACTGGTCACTGGTCACTGGTCACTGGTCATTGGTCACTGGTCACTGGTCACAAGTCACTGGTCACTGGTCACTTGTCACTGGTCGCTGGTCACTGGTCACTGGTCAGTGGTCACTGTCGCTGGTAAATGGTCACTGTCGCTGGTCACTGGTCACTGGTCACTGGTCACTGGTCACTGGTCACTGGTCATTGGTCACTGGTCACTGGTCACAAGTCACTGGTCACTGGTCACTTGTCACTGGTCGCTGGTCACTGGTCACTGGTCACTTGTCACTGGTCGCTGGTCACTGGTCACTGGTCAGTGGTCACTGTCGCTGGTAAATGGTCACTGCCGCTGGTCACTGGTCACTGGTCACTGCTCACTGGTCACTGGTCACTTGTCAATGGTCACTGTCACTGGCCAATGGTCACTATCGCTGGTCAATGGTCACTGTCGCTGGTCACTGGTCACTGGTCACTGGTCACTGGTCACTGGTCATTGGTCACTGGTCACTGGTCACAAGTCACTGGTCACTGGTCACTTGTCACTGGTCGATGGTCACTGGTCACTGGTCAATGGTCACTGTCGCTGGTAAATGTTCACTGTCGCTGGTCACTGGTCACTGGTCACTGTCGCTGGTCACTGGTCACTGGTCACTGGTCACTGGTCACTGGTCACTGGTCAATGGTCCCTATCGCTGGTCAATGGTCACTGTCGCTGGTCACTGGTCACTGGTCACTGGTCACTGGTCACTGGTCAAAAGTCACTGGTCACTTGTCACTGGTCAATGGTCACTGCTGCTGGTCACTGCTCACTGGTCAATATTCACTGGTCACTGGTCACTGGTCACTGGTCACTGGTCACTGGTCACTGGTCACTTTCGCTGGTCACTGGTCACTGGTCAATGGTCACTGGCCACTGGTCACTGGTCACTGGTCAATGGTCACTATCGCTGGTCAATGGTCACTGTCGCTGGTCACTGGTCACTGGTCACTGGTCACTGGTCACTGGTCACTGGTCACAAGTCACTGGTCACTTGTCACTGGTCACTGGTCACTGGTCACTGGTCAATGGTCACTGTCGCTGGTCAATGGTCACTGTCGCTGGTCAATGGTCACTGCGCTGGTCATTGGTCACTGGTCACTGGTCACTGGTCAAAAGTCACTGGTCACTTGTCACTGGTCAGTGGTCACTGGTCTCTGGTCACTGGTCACTGGTCACTGGTCACTGGTCACTGGTCACAGGTCAATGGTCACTGGTCACTGGTCACTGGTCACTGGTCACTGGTCACTGGTCACGGGTCACATTTCACGGGTCACTGTTCACTGGTCGCTAGTCACTGGTCACCGGTCACTGGTCACTGGTCACTGGTCACTGTTCACTGGTCACTGGTCACAAGTCACTGGTCACATGTCACTGGTCAGTGGTCACGGGTCACTGGTCACTGGTCTGTGGTCACTGGTCACTGGTCAGTGGTCACTGGTAACAGTCACATGTCGCGGGTCACTGGTCACAAGTCACTGGTCGCTGGTCACAAGTCACTGGTCACTTGTCACTGGTCACTGGTCACTGGTCACTGGTCAATGGTCAATGGTCGCTAGTCACTGGTCACTGGTCATGGGTCACTGGTCACTGGTCACTGGTCACTGGTCACTGGTCACTGGTCACTGGTCAATCGTCACTATCGCTGGTCAATGGTCACTGTCGCTGCTCACTGGTCACTGGTCACTGGTCACTGGTCACTGGTCACTGGTCACTGGTCATTGGTCACTATCGCTGGTCAATGGTCACTGTCGCTGGTCATTGGTCACTGGTCACTGGACACTGGTCACTGGTCACTGGTCACTTGTCACTGGTCACTGGTCACTGTCGCTGGTCACTGGTCACTGGTCACTGGTCACTGGTCACTGGTCCCTGGTCACTGGTCACTGGTCAATGATCACTGTCGCTGGTCACTGGTCACTGGTCACGGGTCACATGTCACTGGTCACTGGTCACTGGTCACTTGTCACTGGTCACTGGTCACGGTCACTGGTCACTGGTCACTGGTCACTGGTCAATGTGCCCTATCGCTGGTCAATGGTCACTGTCGCTGGTCACTGGTCACTGGTCACTGGTCACTGGTCACTGGTCATTGGTGACTATCGCTGGTCAATGGTCACTGTCGCTGGTCATTGGTCACTGGTCACTGGTCACTGGTCAAAAGTCACTGGTCACTTGTCACTGGTCAGTGGTCACTGGTCTCTGGTCACTGGTCACTGGTCACTGGTCACTGGTCACAGGTCAATGGTCACTGGTCACTGGTCACTGGGCACTGGTCACTGGTCACGGGTCACATGTCACGGGTCACTGTTCACTGTTCACTGGTCGCTAGTCACTGGTCACCGGTCACTGGTCACTGGTCACTGTTCACTGGTCACTGGTCACAAGTCACTGGTCACTTGTCACTGGTCAGTGGTCACTGGTCACTGGTCTGTGGTCACTGGTCACTGGTCACTGGTCACTGGTCACTGGTCACTGGTCAATGGTCAGTGGTCACTGGTCACTGGTCTGTGGTCACTGGTCACTGGTCACTGGTCACTGGTCACTGGTCACGGGTCACTGGTCGCTGGTCACTGGTCACTGGTCAATGGTCACTGTCGCTGGTAAATGTTCACTGTCGCTGGTCACTGGTCACTGGTCACTGGTCACAGGCCACTGGTCACTGGTCACTTGTCACTGGTCATTGGTGACTATCGCTGGTCAATGTTCACTGGTCACTGGTCACTGGTCAAAAGTCACTGGTCACTTGTCACTGGACAGTGGTCACTGGTCTCTGGTCACTGGTCACTGGTCACTGGTCACTGGTCACTGGTCACAGGTCAATGGTCACTGGTCACTGGTCACTGGGCACTGGTCACTGGTCACGGGTCACATGTCACGGGTCACTGTTCACTGTTCACTGGTCGCTAGTCACTGGTCACCGGTCACTGGTCACTGGTCACTGTTCACTGGTCACTGGTCACAAGTCACTGGTCACTTGTCACTGGTCAGTGGTCACTGGTCACTGGTCTGTGGTCACTGGTCACTGGTCACTGGTCACTGGTCACTGGTCACTGGTCAATGGTCAGTGGTCACTGGTCACTGGTCTGTGGTCACTGGTCACTGGTCACTGGTCACTGGTCACTGGTCACGGGTCACTGGTCGCTGGTCACTGGTCACTGGTCAATGGTCACTGTCGCTGGTAAATGTTCACTGTCGCTGGTCACTGGTCACTGGTCACTGGTCACAGGCCACTGGTCACTGGTCACTTGTCACTGGTCATTGGTGACTATCGCTGGTCAATGGTCACTGGTCACTGGTCACTGGTCAAAAGTCACTGGTCACTTGTCACTGGACAGTGGTCACTGGTCTCTGGTCACTGGTCACTGGTCACTGGTCACTGGTCACTGGTCACAGGTCAATGGTCACTGGTCACTGGTCACTGGTCACTGGTCACTGGTCACTGGTCACTGGTCACTGGTCACGGGTCACATTTCACGGGTCACTGTTCACTGGTCGCTAGTCACTGGTCACCGGTCACTGGTCACTGGTCACTGGTCACTGGTCACAAGTCACTGGTAACATGTCACTGGTCAGTGGTCACTGGTCACTGGTCACTGGTCTGTGGTCACTGGTCACTGGTCAGTGGTCACTGGTCACAGTCACATGTCGCGGGTCACTGGTCACAAGTCACTGGTCGCTGGTCACAAGTCACTGGTCACTTGTCACTGGTCACTGGTCACTGGTCACTGGTCAATGGTCAATGGTCGCTGGTCACTGGTCACTGGTCATGGGTCACTGGTCACTGGTCACTGGTCACTGGTCACTGGTCACTGGTCACTGGTCACTGGTCACTGGTCAATCGTCACTATCGCTGGTCAATGGTCACTGTCGCTGCTCACTGGTCACTGGTCACTGGTCACTGGTCACTGGTCATTGGTCACTATCGCTGGTCAATGGTCACTGTCGCTGGTCATTGGTCACTGGTAACTGGACACTGGTCACTGGTCACTGGTCACTTGTCACTGGTCACTGGTCACTGGTCAATGGTCACTGTCGCTGGTCACTGGTCACTGGTCACTGGTCACTGGTCACTGGTCCCTGGTCTCTGGTCACTGGTCAATGATCACTGTCGCTGGTCACTGGTTACTGGTCACTGGTCACGGGTCACATGTCACTGGTCACTTGTCACTGGTCACTGGTCACTGGTCACTGGTCAATGGTCAATGGTCGCTGGTCACTGGTCACTGGTCATGGGTCACTGGTCACTGGTCACTGGTCACTGGTCACTGGTCACTGGTCACTGGTCACTGGTCACTGGTCAATCGTCACTATCGCTGGTCAATGGTCACTGTCGCTGCTCACTGGTCACTGGTCACTGGTCACTGGTCACTGGTCATTGGTCACTATCGCTGGTCAATGGTCACTGTCGCTGGTCACTGGTCACTGGTCACTGGTCACTGGTCACAGGTCAATGGTCACTGGTCACTGGTCACTGGTCACTGGTCACTGGTCACTGGTCACTGGTCACTGGTCACTGGTCACTGGTCACGGGTCACATTTCACGGGTCACTGTTCACTGGTCGCTAGTCACTGGTCACCGGTCACTGGTCACTGGTCACTGGTCACTGTTCACTGGTCACTGGTCACAAGTCACTGGTAACATGTCACTGGTCAGTGGTCACTGGTCACTGGTCACTGGTCTGTGGTCACTGGTCACTGGTCACTGGTCACTGGTCACAGGTCAATGGTCACTGGTCACTGGTCACTGGTCACTGGTCACTGGTCTGTGGTCACTGGTCACTGGTCACCGGTCAATGGCCTCTGTCGCTGGTCACTGGTCACCGGTCAATGGCCACTGTCGCTGGTCAATGGTCACTGTCGCTTGGTCACTGGTCACTGGTCACTGGTCACTGGTCACTGGTCACTGGTCACTGGTCACAAGTCACTGGTCACTGGTCACTGGTCACTGGTCACTTGTCACTGGGCGATGGTCACTGGTCACTGGTCAATGGTCATTGTCGCTGGTAAATGTTCACTGTCGCTGGTCACTGGTCACTGGTCACTGTCGCTGGTCACTGGTCACTGGTCACTGGTCACTGGTCAATGGTCCCTATCGCTGGTCAATGGTCACTGTCGCTGGTCACTGGTCACTGGTCACTGGTCACTGGTCACTGGTCAATGGTCGCTATCGCTGGTCAATGGTCACTGTCGCTGCTCACTGGTCACTGGTCACTGGTCACTGGTCATTGGTCACTATCGCTGGTCAATGGTCACTGTCGCTGGTCACTGGTCACAGGTCACTGGTCACTGGTCACTGGTCACGGGTCACATGTCACGGGTCACTGTTCACTGGTCGCTAGTCACTGGTCACCGGTCACTGGTCACTGGTCACTGGTCACTGTTCACTGGTCACTGGTCACAAGTCACTGGTCACTGGTCACTGGTCACTGGTCACTGGTCACTGGTCACTGGTCACTATCGCTGGTTAATGGTCACTGTCGCTGGTCACTGGTCACTGGTCACTGTTCACTGGTCACTGGTCACTGGTCACTGGTCATTGGTCACAAGTCACTGGTCACTGGTCACTTGTCACTGGTCGCTGGTCACTGGTCACTGGTCAGTGGTCACTGTCGCTGGTAAATGGTCACTGTCGCTGGTCACTGGTCACTGGTCACTGGTCACTGGTCACTGGTCACTGGTCACTGGTCACTGGTCACTGGTCACTGGTCACTGGTCAATGGTCCCTATCGCAGGTCAATGGTCACTGTCGCTGGTCACTGGTCACTATCGCTGGTCAATGGTCACTGTCGCTGGTCATTGGTCACTGGTCACTGGACACTGGTCACTGGTCACTGGTCACTTGTCACTGGTCACTGGTCACTGGTCATTGGTCACTGGTCACTGGTCACAAGTCACTGGTCACTGGTCACTTGTCACTGGTCGCTGGTCACTGGTCACTGGTCAGTGTTCACTGTCGCTGGTAAATGGTCACTGTCGCTGGTCACTGGTCACTGGTCACTGGTCACTGGTCAATGGTCCCTATCGCTGGTCAATGGTCACTGCCGCTGGTCACTGGTCACTGGTCACTGGTCACTGGTCACTGGTCATGGGTGACTATCGCTGGTCAATGGTC
Organism: Andrena bucephala; assembly: GCA_947577245.1. Taxonomy (NCBI): domain Eukaryota; kingdom Metazoa; phylum Arthropoda; class Insecta; order Hymenoptera; family Andrenidae; genus Andrena; species Andrena bucephala. The sequence continues at coordinate 23,535,862 of OX387716.1, read as the reverse complement.
ACTGTCGCTGGTCATTGGTCACTGGTCACTGGACACTGGTCAAAAGTCACTGGTCACTTGTCACTGGTCAGTGGTCACTGGTCTCTGGTTACTGGTCACTGGTCACTGGTCACTGGTCACTGGTCACAGGTCAATGGTCACTGGTCACTGGTCACTGGGCACTGGTCACTGGTCACGGGTCACATGTCACGGGTCACTGTTCACTGTTCACTGGTCGCTAGTCACTGGTCACCGGTCACTGGTCACTGGTCACTGTTCACTGGTCACTGGTCACAAGTCACTGGTCACATGTCACTGGTCACTGGTCACTGGTCACTGGTCAATGGTCACTGTCGCTGGTCAATGGTCATTGCGCTGGTCATTGGTCACTGGTCACTGGTCACTGGTCAAAAGTCACTGGTCACTTGTCACTGGTCAGTGGTCACTAGTCTCTGGTCACTGGTCACTGGTCACTGGTCACTGGTCACTGGTCACAGGTCAATGGTCACTGGTCACTGGTCACTGGTCACAGGTCAATGGTCACTGGTCACTGGTCACTGGTCACTGGTCACTGGTCTGTGGTCACTGGTCACTGGTCACCGGTCAATGGCCTCTGTCGCTGGTCACTGGTCACCGGTCAATGGCCACTGTCGCTGGTCAATGGTCACTGTCGCTTGGTCACTGGTCACTGGTCACTGGTCACTGGTCACTGGTCACTGGTCACAAGTCACTGGTCACTTGTCACTGGTCAGTGGTCACTGGTCACTGGTCTCTGGTCACTGGTCACTGGTCACTGGTCACTGGTCACAGGTCAATGGTCACTGGTCACTGGTCACTGGTCACTGGTCACTGGTCTGTGGTCACTGGTCACTGGTCACCGGTCAATGGCCTCTGTCGCTGGTCACTGGTCACCGGTCAATGGCCACTGTCGCTGGTCAATGGTCACTGTCGCTTGGTCACTGGTCACTGGTCACTGGTCACTGGTCACTGGTCACTGGTCACAAGTCACTGGTCACTGGTCACTGGTCACTGGTCACTTGTCACTGGTCGATGGTCACTGGTCACTGGTCAATGGTCATTGTCGCTGGTAAATGTTCACTGTCGCTGGTCACTGGTCACTGGTCACTGTCGCTGGTCACTGGTCACTGGTCACTGGTCACTGGTCACTGGTCACTGGTCAATGGTCCCTATCGCTGGTCAATGGTCACTGTCGCTGGTCACTGGTCACTGGTCACTGGTCACTGGTCACTGGTCAATGGTCGCTATCGCTGGTCAATGGTCACTGTCGCTGCTCACTGGTCACTGGTCACTGGTCACTGGTCATTGGTCACTATCGCTGGTCAATGGTCACTGTCGCTGGTCACTGGTCACAGGTCACTGGTCACTGGTCACGGGTCACATGTCACGGGTCACTGTTCACTGGTCGCTAGTCACTGGTCACCGGTCACTGGTCACTGGTCACTGGTCACTGTTCACTGGTCACTGGTCACAAGTCACTGGTCACTGGTCACTGGTCACTGGTCACTGGTCACTGGTCACTGGTCACTATCGCTGGTTAATGGTCACTGTCGCTGGTCACTGGTCACTGGTCACTGTTCACTGGTCACTGGTCACTGGTCACTGGTCATTGGTCACAAGTCACTGGTCACTGGTCACTTGTCACTGGTCGCTGGTCACTGGTCACTGGTCAGTGGTCACTGTCGCTGGTAAATGGTCACTGTCGCTGGTCACTGGTCACTGGTCACTGGTCACTGGTCACTGGTCACTGGTCACTGGTCACTGGTCACTGGTCACTGGTCACTGGTCAATGGTCCCTATCGCAGGTCAATGGTCACTGTCGCTGGTCACTGGTCACTATCGCTGGTCAATGGTCACTGTCGCTGGTCATTGGTCACTGGTCACTGGACACTGGTCACTGGTCACTGGTCACTTGTCACTGGTCACTGGTCACTGGTCATTGGTCACTGGTCACTGGTCACAAGTCACTGGTCACTGGTCACTTGTCACTGGTCGCTGGTCACTGGTCACTGGTCAGTGTTCACTGTCGCTGGTAAATGGTCACTGTCGCTGGTCACTGGTCACTGGTCACTGGTCACTGGTCACAGTCACATGTCGCGGGTCACTGGTCACAAGTCACTGGTCGCTGGTCACAAGTCACTGGTCACTTGTCACTGGTCACTGGTCACTGGTCAATGGTCAATGTTCGCTGGTCACTGGTCACTGGTCATGGGTCACTGGTCACTGGTCACTGGTCACTGGTCACTGGTCACTGGTCACTGGTCAATCGTCACTATCGCTGGTCAATGGTCACTGTCGCTGCTCACTGGTCACTGGTCACTGGTCACTGGTCACTGGTCACTGGTCACTGGTCATTGGTCACTATCGCTGGTCAATGGTCACTGTCGCTGGTCATTGGTCACTGGTCACTGGACACTGGTCACTGGTCACTGGTCACTTGTCACTGGTCACTGGTCACTGGTCTGTGGTCACTGGTCACTGGTCACCGGTCAATGGCCTCTGTCACTGGTCACTGGTCACTGGTCACTGTTCACTGGTCACTGGTCACAAGTCACTGGTAACATGTCACTGGTCAGTGGTCACTGGTCACTGGTCACTGGTCTGTGGTCACTGGTCACTGGTCACTGGTCACTGGTCACAGGTCAATGGTCACTGGTCACTGGTCACTGGTCACTGGTCACTGGTCTGTGGTCACTGGTCACTGGTCACCGGTCAATGGCCTCTGTCGCTGGTCACTGGTCACCGGTCAATGGCCACTGTCGCTGGTCAATGGTCACTGTCGCTTGGTCACTGGTCACTGGTCACTGGTCACTGGTCACTGGTCACTGGTCACTGGTCACAAGTCACTGGTCACTGGTCACTGGTCACTGGTCACTTGTCACTGGGCGATGGTCACTGGTCACTGGTCAATGGTCATTGTCGCTGGTAAATGTTCACTGTCGCTGGTCACTGGTCACTGGTCACTGTCGCTGGTCACTGGTCACTGGTCACTGGTCACTGGTCACTGGTCACTGGTCACTGGTCAATGGTCCCTATCGCTGGTCAATGGTCACTGTCGCTGGTCACTGGTCACTGGTCACTGGTCACTGGTCACTGGTCAATGGTCGCTATCGCTGGTCAATGGTCACTGTCGCTGCTCACTGGTCACTGGTCACTGGTCACTGGTCATTGGTCACTATCGCTGGTCAATGGTCACTGTCGCTGGTCACTGGTCACAGGTCACTGGTCACTGGTCACGGGTCACATGTCACGGGTCACTGTTCACTGGTCGCTAGTCACTGGTCACCGGTCACTGGTCACTGGCCACTGGTCACTGTTCACTGGTCACTGGTCACAAGTCACTGGTCACTGGTCACTGGTCACTGGTCACTGGTCACTGGTCACTGGTCACTATCGCTGGTTAATGGTCACTGTCGCTGGTCACTGGTCACTGGTCACTGTTCACAGGTCACTGGTCACTGGTCACTGGTCATTGGTCACAAGTCACTGGTCAGTGGTCACTTGTCACTGGTCGCTGGTCACTGGTCCCTGGTCAGTGGTCACTGTCGCTGGTAAATGGTCACTGTCGCTGGTCACTGGTCACTGGTCACTGGTCACTGGTCACTGGTCACTGGTCACTGGTCACTGGTCACTGGTCACTGGTCACTGGTCAATGGTCCCTATCGCAGGTCAATGGTCACTGTCGCTGGTCACTGGTCACTATCGCTGGTCAATGGTCACTGTCGCTGGTCATTGGTCACTGGTCACTGGACACTGGTCACTGGTCACTGGTCACTTGTCACTGGTCACTGGTCACTGGTCATTGGTCACTGGTCACTGGTCACAAGTCACTGGTCACTGGTCACTTGTCACTGGTCGCTGGTCACTGGTCACTGGTCAGTGTTCACTGTCGCTGGTAAATGGTCACTGTCGCTGGTCACTGGTCACTGGTCACTGGTCACTGGTCACTGGTCAATGGTCCCTATCGCTGGTCAATGGTCACTGCCGCTGGTCACTGGTCACTGGTCACTGGTCACTGGTCACTGGTCATTGGTGACTATCGCTGGTCAATGGTCACTGTCGCTGGTCATTGGTCACTGGTCACTGGACACTGGTCAAAAGTCACTGGTCACTTGTCACTGGTCAGTGGTCACTGGTCTCTGGTTACTGGTCACTGGTCACTGGTCACTGGTCACTGGTCACAGGTCAATGGTCACTGGTCACTGGTCACTGGGCACTGGTCACTGGTCACGGGTCACATGTCACGGGTCACTGTTCACTGTTCACTGGTCGCTAGTCACTGGTCACCGGTCACTGGTCACTGGTCACTGTTCACTGGTCACTGGTCACAAGTCACTGGTCACATGTCACTGGTCACTGGTCACTGGTCACTGGTCAATGGTCACTGTCGCTGGTCAATGGTCATTGCGCTGGTCATTGGTCACTGGTCACTGGTCACTGGTCACTTGTCACTGGTCAGTGGTCACTAGTCTCTGGTCACTGGTCACTGGTCACTGGTCACTGGTCACTGGTCACAGGTCAATGGTCACTGGTCACTGGTCACTGGTCACAGGTCAATGGTCACTGGTCACTGGTCACTGGTCACTGGTCACTGGTCTGTGGTCACTGGTCACTGGTCACCGGTCAATGGCCTCTGTCGCTGGTCACTGGTCACCGGTCAATGGCCACTGTCGCTGGTCAATGGTCACTGTCGCTTGGTCACTGGTCACTGGTCACTGGTCACTGGTCACTGGTCACTGGTCACAAGTCACTGGTCACTTGTCACTGGTCAGTGGTCACTGGTCACTGGTCTCTGGTCACTGGTCACTGGTCACTGGTCACTGGTCACAGGTCAATGGTCACTGGTCACTGGTCACTGGTCACTGGTCACTGGTCTGTGGTCACTGGTCACTGGTCACCGGTCAATGGCCTCTGTCGCTGGTCACTGGTCACCGGTCAATGGCCACTGTCGCTGGTCAATGGTCACTGTCGCTTGGTCACTGGTCACTGGTCACTGGTCACTGGTCACTGGTCACTGGTCACTGGTCACAAGTCACTGGTCACTGGTCACTGGTCACTGGTCACTTGTCACTGGTCGATGGTCACTGGTCACTGGTCAATGGTCATTGTCGCTGGTAAATGTTCACTGTCGCTGGTCACTGGTCACTGGTCACTGTCGCTGGTCACTGGTCACTGGTCACTGGTCACTGGTCAATGGTCCCTATCGCTGGTCAATGGTCACTGTCGCTGGTCACTGGTCACTGGTCACTGGTCACTGGTCACTGGTCACTGGTCAATGGTCGCTATCGCTGGTCAATGGTCACTGTCGCTGCTCACTGGTCACTGGTCACTGGTCACTGGTCATTGGTCACTATCGCTGGTCAATGGTCACTGTCGCTGGTCACTGGTCACAGGTCACTGGTCACTGGTCACGGGTCACATGTCACGGGTCACTGTTCACTGGTCGCTAGTCACTGGTCACCGGTCACTGGTCACTGGTCACTGGTCACTGTTCACTGGTCACTGGTCACAAGTCACTGGTCACTGGTCACTGGTCACTGGTCACTGGTCACTGGTCACTATCGCTGGTTAATGGTCACTGTCGCTGGTCACTGGTCACTGGTCACTGTTCACTGGTCACTGGTCACTGGTCACTGGTCATTGGTCACAAGTCACTGGTCACTGGTCACTTGTCACTGGTCGCTGGTCACTGGTCACTGGTCAGTGGTCACTGTCGCTGGTAAATGGTCACTGTCGCTGGTCACTGGTCACTGGTCACTGGTCACTGGTCACTGGTCACTGGTCACTGGTCACTGGTCACTGGTCACTGGTCACTGGTCACTGGTCAATGGTCCCTATCGCAGGTCAATGGTCACTGTCGCTGGTCACTGGTCACTATCGCTGGTCAATGGTCACTGTCGCTGGTCATTGGTCACTGGTCACTGGACACTGGTCACTGGTCACTGGTCACTTGTCACTGGTCACTGGTCACTGGTCATTGGTCACTGGTCACTGGTCACAAGTCACTGGTCACTGGTCACTTGTCACTGGTCGCTGGTCACTGGTCACTGGTCAGTGTTCACTGTCGCTGGTAAATGGTCACTGTCGCTGGTCACTGGTCACTGGTCACTGGTCACTGGTCACTGGTCACTGGTCACTGGTCACTGGTCACTGGTCACAGTCACATGTCGCGGGTCACTGGTCACAAGTCACTGGTCGCTGGTCACAAGTCACTGGTCACTTGTCACTGGTCACTGGTCACTGGTCAATGGTCAATGTTCGCTGGTCACTGGTCACTGGTCATGGGTCACTGGTCACTGGTCACTGGTCACTGGTCACTGGTCACTGGTCACTGGTCAATCGTCACTATCGCTGGTCAATGGTCACTGTCGCTGCTCACTGGTCACTGGTCACTGGTCACTGGTCACTGGTCACTGGTCACTGGTCATTGGTCACTATCGCTGGTCAATGGTCACTGTCGCTGGTCATTGGTCACTGGTCACTGGACACTGGTCACTGGTCACTGGTCACTTGTCACTGGTCACTGGTCACTGTTCACTGGTCACTGGTCACAAGTCACTGGTCACATGTCACTGGTCACTGGTCACTGGTCACTGGTCAATGGTCACTGTCGCTGGTCAATGGTCATTGCGCTGGTCATTGGTCACTGGTCACTGGTCACTGGTCAAAAGTCACTGGTCACTTGTCACTGGTCAGTGGTCACTAGTCTCTGGTCACTGGTCACTGGTCACTGGTCACTGGTCACTGGTCACAGGTCAATGGTCACTGGTCACTGGTCACTGGTCACAGGTCAATGGTCACTGGTCACTGGTCACTGGTCACTGGTCACTGGTCTGTGGTCACTGGTCACTGGTCACCGGTCAATGGCCTCTGTCGCTGGTCACTGGTCACCGGTCAATGGCCACTGTCGCTGGTCAATGGTCACTGTCGCTTGGTCACTGGTCACTGGTCACTGGTCACTGGTCACTGGTCACTGGTCACAAGTCACTGGTCACTTGTCACTGGTCAGTGGTCACTGGTCACTGGTCTCTGGTCACTGGTCACTGGTCACTGGTCACTGGTCACAGGTCAATGGTCACTGGTCACTGGTCACTGGTCACTGGTCACTGGTCTGTGGTCACTGGTCACTGGTCACCGGTCAATGGCCTCTGTCGCTGGTCACTGGTCACCGGTCAATGGCCACTGTCGCTGGTCAATGGTCACTGTCGCTTGGTCACTGGTCACTGGTCACTGGTCACTGGTCACTGGTCACTGGTCACAAGTCACTGGTCACTGGTCACTGGTCACTGGTCACTTGTCACTGGTCGATGGTCACTGGTCACTGGTCAATGGTCATTGTCGCTGGTAAATGTTCACTGTCGCTGGTCACTGGTCACTGGTCACTGTCGCTGGTCACTGGTCACTGGTCACTGGTCACTGGTCACTGGTCACTGGTCAATGGTCCCTATCGCTGGTCAATGGTCACTGTCGCTGGTCACTGGTCACTGGTCACTGGTCACTGGTCACTGGTCAATGGTCGCTATCGCTGGTCAATGGTCACTGTCGCTGCTCACTGGTCACTGGTCACTGGTCACTGGTCATTGGTCACTATCGCTGGTCAATGGTCACTGTCGCTGGTCACTGGTCACAGGTCACTGGTCACTGGTCACGGGTCACATGTCACGGGTCACTGTTCACTGGTCGCTAGTCACTGGTCACCGGTCACTGGTCACTGGTCACTGGTCACTGTTCACTGGTCACTGGTCACAAGTCACTGGTCACTGGTCACTGGTCACTGGTCACTGGTCACTGGTCACTGGTCACTATCGCTGGTTAATGGTCACTGTCGCTGGTCACTGGTCACTGGTCACTGTTCACTGGTCACTGGTCACTGGTCACTGGTCATTGGTCACAAGTCACTGGTCACTGGTCACTTGTCACTGGTCGCTGGTCACTGGTCACTGGTCAGTGGTCACTGTCGCTGGTAAATGGTCACTGTCGCTGGTCACTGGTCACTGGTCACTGGTCACTGGTCACTGGTCACTGGTCACTGGTCACTGGTCACTGGTCACTGGTCACTGGTCAATGGTCCCTATCGCAGGTCAATGGTCACTGTCGCTGGTCACTGGTCACTATCGCTGGTCAATGGTCACTGTCGCTGGTCATTGGTCACTGGTCACTGGACACTGGTCACTGGTCACTGGTCACTTGTCACTGGTCACTGGTCACTGGTCATTGGTCACTGGTCACTGGTCACAAGTCACTGGTCACTGGTCACTTGTCACTGGTCGCTGGTCACTGGTCACTGGTCAGTGTTCACTGTCGCTGGTAAATGGTCACTGTCGCTGGTCACTGGTCACTGGTCACTGGTCACTGGTCACAGTCACATGTCGCGGGTCACTGGTCACAAGTCACTGGTCGCTGGTCACAAGTCACTGGTCACTTGTCACTGGTCACTGGTCACTGGTCAATGGTCAATGTTCGCTGGTCACTGGTCACTGGTCATGGGTCACTGGTCACTGGTCACTGGTCACTGGTCACTGGTCACTGGTCACTGGTCAATCGTCACTATCGCTGGTCAATGGTCACTGTCGCTGCTCACTGGTCACTGGTCACTGGTCACTGGTCACTGGTCACTGGTCACTGGTCACTGGTCATTGGTCACTATCGCTGGTCAATGGTCACTGTCGCTGGTCATTGGTCACTGGTCACTGGACACTGGTCACTGGTCACTGGTCACTTGTCACTGGTCACTGGTCACTGGTCTGTGGTCACTGGTCACTGGTCACCGGTCAATGGCCTCTGTCACTGGTCACTGGTCACTGGTCACTGTTCACTGGTCACTGGTCACAAGTCACTGGTAACATGTCACTGGTCAGTGGTCACTGGTCACTGGTCACTGGTCTGTGGTCACTGGTCACTGGTCACTGGTCACTGGTCACAGGTCAATGGTCACTGGTCACTGGTCACTGGTCACTGGTCACTGGTCTGTGGTCACTGGTCACTGGTCACCGGTCAATGGCCTCTGTCGCTGGTCACTGGTCACCGGTCAATGGCCACTGTCGCTGGTCAATGGTCACTGTCGCTTGGTCACTGGTCACTGGTCACTGGTCACTGGTCACTGGTCACTGGTCACTGGTCACAAGTCACTGGTCACTGGTCACTGGTCACTGGTCACTTGTCACTGGGCGATGGTCACTGGTCACTGGTCAATGGTCATTGTCGCTGGTAAATGTTCACTGTCGCTGGTCACTGGTCACTGGTCACTGTCGCTGGTCACTGGTCACTGGTCACTGGTCACTGGTCACTGGTCACTGGTCACTGGTCAATGGTCCCTATCGCTGGTCAATGGTCACTGTCGCTGGTCACTGGTCACTGGTCACTGGTCACTGGTCACTGGTCAATGGTCGCTATCGCTGGTCAATGGTCACTGTCGCTGCTCACTGGTCACTGGTCACTGGTCACTGGTCATTGGTCACTATCGCTGGTCAATGGTCACTGTCGCTGGTCACTGGTCACAGGTCACTGGTCACTGGTCACGGGTCACATGTCACGGGTCACTGTTCACTGGTCGCTAGTCACTGGTCACCGGTCACTGGTCACTGGCCACTGGTCACTGTTCACTGGTCACTGGTCACAAGTCACTGGTCACTGGTCACTGGTCACTGGTCACTGGTCACTGGTCACTGGTCACTATCGCTGGTTAATGGTCACTGTCGCTGGTCACTGGTCACTGGTCACTGTTCACAGGTCACTGGTCACTGGTCACTGGTCATTGGTCACAAGTCACTGGTCAGTGGTCACTTGTCACTGGTCGCTGGTCACTGGTCACTGGTCAGTGGTCACTGTCGCTGGTAAATGGTCACTGTCGCTGGTCACTGGTCACTGGTCACTGGTCACTGGTCACTGGTCACTGGTCACTGGTCACTGGTCACTGGTCACTGGTCACTGGTCAATGGTCCCTATCGCAGGTCAATGGTCACTGTCGCTGGTCACTGGTCACTATCGCTGGTCAATGGTCACTGTCGCTGGTCATTGGTCACTGGTCACTGGACACTGGTCACTGGTCACTGGTCACTTGTCACTGGTCACTGGTCACTGGTCATTGGTCACTGGTCACTGGTCACAAGTCACTGGTCACTGGTCACTTGTCACTGGTCGCTGGTCACTGGTCACTGGTCAGTGTTCACTGTCGCTGGTAAATGGTCACTGTCGCTGGTCACTGGTCACTGGTCACTGGTCACTGGTCACTGGTCAATGGTCCCTATCGCTGGTCAATGGTCACTGCCGCTGGTCACTGGTCACTGGTCACTGGTCACTGGTCACTGGTCATTGGTGACTATCGCTGGTCAATGGTCACTGTCGCTGGTCATTGGTCACTGGTCACTGGACACTGGTCAAAAGTCACTGGTCACTTGTCACTGGTCAGTGGTCACTGGTCTCTGGTTACTGGTCACTGGTCACTGGTCACTGGTCACTGGTCACAGGTCAATGGTCACTGGTCACTGGTCACTGGGCACTGGTCACTGGTCACGGGTCACATGTCACGGGTCACTGTTCACTGTTCACTGGTCGCTAGTCACTGGTCACCGGTCACTGGTCACTGGTCACTGTTCACTGGTCACTGGTCACAAGTCACTGGTCACATGTCACTGGTCACTGGTCACTGGTCACTGGTCAATGGTCACTGTCGCTGGTCAATGGTCATTGCGCTGGTCATTGGTCACTGGTCACTGGTCACTGGTCACTTGTCACTGGTCAGTGGTCACTAGTCTCTGGTCACTGGTCACTGGTCACTGGTCACTGGTCACTGGTCACAGGTCAATGGTCACTGGTCACTGGTCACTGGTCACAGGTCAATGGTCACTGGTCACTGGTCACTGGTCACTGGTCACTGGTCTGTGGTCACTGGTCACTGGTCACCGGTCAATGGCCTCTGTCGCTGGTCACTGGTCACCGGTCAATGGCCACTGTCGCTGGTCAATGGTCACTGTCGCTTGGTCACTGGTCACTGGTCACTGGTCACTGGTCACTGGTCACTGGTCACAAGTCACTGGTCACTTGTCACTGGTCAGTGGTCACTGGTCACTGGTCTCTGGTCACTGGTCACTGGTCACTGGTCACTGGTCACAGGTCAATGGTCACTGGTCACTGGTCACTGGTCACTGGTCACTGGTCTGTGGTCACTGGTCACTGGTCACCGGTCAATTGCCTCTGTCGCTGGTCACTGGTCACCGGTCAATGGCCACTGTCGCTGGTCAATGGTCACTGTCGCTTGGTCACTGGTCACTGGTCACTGGTCACTGGTCACTGGTCACTGGTCACTGGTCACAAGTCACTGGTCACTGGTCACTGGTCACTGGTCACTTGTCACTGGTCGATGGTCACTGGTCACTGGTCAATGGTCATTGTCGCTGGTAAATGTTCACTGTCGCTGGTCACTGGTCACTGGTCACTGTCGCTGGTCACTGGTCACTGGTCACTGGTCACTGGTCAATGGTCCCTATCGCTGGTCAATGGTCACTGTCGCTGGTCACTGGTCACTGGTCACTGGTCACTGGTCACTGGTCACTGGTCAATGGTCGCTATCGCTGGTCAATGGTCACTGTCGCTGCTCACTGGTCACTGGTCACTGGTCACTGGTCATTGGTCACTATCGCTGGTCAATGGTCACTGTCGCTGGTCACTGGTCACAGGTCACTGGTCACTGGTCACGGGTCACATGTCACGGGTCACTGTTCACTGGTCGCTAGTCACTGGTCACCGGTCACTGGTCACTGGTCACTGGTCACTGTTCACTGGTCACTGGTCACAAGTCACTGGTCACTGGTCACTGGTCACTGGTCACTGGTCACTGGTCACTATCGCTGGTTAATGGTCACTGTCGCTGGTCACTGGTCACTGGTCACTGTTCACTGGTCACTGGTCACTGGTCACTGGTCATTGGTCACAAGTCACTGGTCACTGGTCACTTGTCACTGGTCGCTGGTCACTGGTCACTGGTCAGTGGTCACTGTCGCTGGTAAATGGTCACTGTCGCTGGTCACTGGTCACTGGTCACTGGTCACTGGTCACTGGTCACTGGTCACTGGTCACTGGTCACTGGTCTGTGGTCACTGGTCACTGGTCACCGGTCAATGGCCTCTGTCACTGGTCACTGGTCACTGGTCACTGTTCACTGGTCACTGGTCACAAGTCACTGGTAACATGTCACTGGTCAGTGGTCACTGGTCACTGGTCACTGGTCTGTGGTCACTGGTCACTGGTCACTGGTCACTGGTCACAGGTCAATGGTCACTGGTCACTGGTCACTGGTCACTGGTCACTGGTCTGTGGTCACTGGTCACTGGTCACCGGTCAATGGCCTCTGTCGCTGGTCACTGGTCACCGGTCAATGGCCACTGTCGCTGGTCAATGGTCACTGTCGCTTGGTCACTGGTCACTGGTCACTGGTCACTGGTCACTGGTCACTGGTCACTGGTCACAAGTCACTGGTCACTGGTCACTGGTCACTGGTCACTTGTCACTGGGCGATGGTCACTGGTCACTGGTCAATGGTCATTGTCGCTGGTAAATGTTCACTGTCGCTGGTCACTGGTCACTGGTCACTGTCGCTGGTCACTGGTCACTGGTCACTGGTCACTGGTCACTGGTCACTGGTCACTGGTCAATGGTCCCTATCGCTGGTCAATGGTCACTGTCGCTGGTCACTGGTCACTGGTCAATGGTCGCTATCGCTGGTCAATGGTCACTGTCGCTGCTCACTGGTCACTGGTCACTGGTCACTGGTCATTGGTCACTATCGCTGGTCAATGGTCACTGTCGCTGGTCACTGGTCACAGGTCACTGGTCACTGGTCACGGGTCACATGTCACGGGTCACTGTTCACTGGTCGCTAGTCACTGGTCACCGGTCACTGGTCACTGGCCACTGGTCACTGTTCACTGGTCACTGGTCACAAGTCACTGGTCACTGGTCACTGGTCACTGGTCACTGGTCACTGGTCACTGGTCACTATCGCTGGTTAATGGTCACTGTCGCTGGTCACTGGTCACTGGTCACTGTTCACAGGTCACTGGTCACTGGTCACTGGTCATTGGTCACAAGTCACTGGTCAGTGGTCACTTGTCACTGGTCGCTGGTCACTGGTCACTGGTCAGTGGTCACTGTCGCTGGTAAATGGTCACTGTCGCTGGTCACTGGTCACTGGTCACTGGTCACTGGTCACTGGTCACTGGTCACTGGTCACTGGTCACTGGTCACTGGTCACTGGTCAATGGTCCCTATCGCAGGTCAATGGTCACTGTCGCTGGTCACTGGTCACTATCGCTGGTCAATGGTCACTGTCGCTGGTCATTGGTCACTGGTCACTGGACACTGGTCACTGGTCACTGGTCACTTGTCACTGGTCACTGGTCACTGGTCATTGGTCACTGGTCACTGGTCACAAGTCACTGGTCACTGGTCACTTGTCACTGGTCGCTGGTCACTGGTCACTGGTCAGTGTTCACTGTCGCTGGTAAATGGTCACTGTCGCTGGTCACTGGTCACTGGTCACTGGTCACTGGTCACTGGTCAATGGTCCCTATCGCTGGTCAATGGTCACTGCCGCTGGTCACTGGTCACTGGTCACTGGTCACTGGTCACTGGTCATTGGTGACTATCGCTGGTCAATGGTCACTGTCGCTGGTCATTGGTCACTGGTCACTGGACACTGGTCAAAAGTCACTGGTCACTTGTCACTGGTCAGTGGTCACTGGTCTCTGGTTACTGGTCACTGGTCACTGGTCACTGGTCACTGGTCACAGGTCAATGGTCACTGGTCACTGGTCACTGGGCACTGGTCACTGGTCACGGGTCACATGTCACGGGTCACTGTTCACTGTTCACTGGTCGCTAGTCACTGGTCACCGGTCACTGGTCACTGGTCACTGTTCACTGGTCACTGGTCACAAGTCACTGGTCACATGTCACTGGTCACTGGTCACTGGTCACTGGTCAATGGTCACTGTCGCTGGTCAATGGTCATTGCGCTGGTCATTGGTCACTGGTTACTGGTCACTGGTCACTTGTCACTGGTCAGTGGTCACTAGTCTCTGGTCACTGGTCACTGGTCACTGGTCACTGGTCACTGGTCACAGGTCAATGGTCACTGGTCACTGGTCACTGGTCACAGGTCAATGGTCACTGGTCACTGGTCACTGGTCACTGGTCACTGGTCTGTGGTCACTGGTCACTGGTCACCGGTCAATGGCCTCTGTCGCTGGTCACTGGTCACCGGTCAATGGCCACTGTCGCTGGTCAATGGTCACTGTCGCTTGGTCACTGGTCACTGGTCACTGGTCACTGGTCACTGGTCACTGGTCACAAGTCACTGGTCACTTGTCACTGGTCAGTGGTCACTGGTCACTGGTCTCTGGTCACTGGTCACTGGTCACTGGTCACTGGTCACAGGTCAATGGTCACTGGTCACTGGTCACTGGTCACTGGTCACTGGTCTGTGGTCACTGGTCACTGGTCACCGGTCAATGGCCTCTGTCGCTGGTCACTGGTCACCGGTCAATGGCCACTGTCGCTGGTCAATGGTCACTGTCGCTTGGTCACTGGTCACTGGTCACTGGTCACTGGTCACTGGTCACTGGTCACTGGTCACAAGTCACTGGTCACTGGTCACTGGTCACTGGTCACTTGTCACTGGTCGATGGTCACTGGTCACTGGTCAATGGTCATTGTCGCTGGTAAATGTTCACTGTCGCTGGTCACTGGTCACTGGTCACTGTCGCTGGTCACTGGTCACTGGTCACTGGTCACTGGTCAATGGTCCCTATCGCTGGTCAATGGTCACTGTCGCTGGTCACTGGTCACTGGTCACTGGTCACTGGTCACTGGTCACTGGTCAATGGTCGCTATCGCTGGTCAATGGTCACTGTCGCTGCTCACTGGTCACTGGTCACTGGTCACTGGTCATTGGTCACTATCGCTGGTCAATGGTCACTGTCGCTGGTCACTGGTCACAGGTCACTGGTCACTGGTCACGGGTCACATGTCACGGGTCACTGTTCACTGGTCGCTAGTCACTGGTCACCGGTCACTGGTCACTGGTCACTGGTCACTGTTCACTGGTCACTGGTCACAAGTCACTGGTCACTGGTCACTGGTCACTGGTCACTGGTCACTGGTCACTATCGCTGGTTAATGGTCACTGTCGCTGGTCACTGGTCACTGGTCACTGTTCACTGGTCACTGGTCACTGGTCACTGGTCATTGGTCACAAGTCACTGGTCACTGGTCACTTGTCACTGGTCGCTGGTCACTGGTCACTGGTCAGTGGTCACTGTCGCTGGTAAATGGTCACTGTCGCTGGTCACTGGTCACTGGTCACTGGTCACTGGTCACTGGTCACTGGTCACTGGTCACTGGTCACTGGTCACTGGTCACTGGTCACTGGTCAATGGTCCCTATCGCAGGTCAATGGTCACTGTCGCTGGTCACTGGTCACTATCGCTGGTCAATGGTCACTGTCGCTGGTCATTGGTCACTGGTCACTGGACACTGGTCACTGGTCACTGGTCACTTGTCACTGGTCACTGGTCACTGGTCATTGGTCACTGGTCACTGGTCACAAGTCACTGGTCACTGGTCACTTGTCACTGGTCGCTGGTCACTGGTCACTGGTCAGTGTTCACTGTCGCTGGTAAATGGTCACTGTCGCTGGTCACTGGTCACTGGTCACTGGTCACTGGTCACTGGTCACTGGTCACTGGTCACTGGTCACTGGTCACAGTCACATGTCGCGGGTCACTGGTCACAAGTCACTGGTCGCTGGTCACAAGTCACTGGTCACTTGTCACTGGTCACTGGTCACTGGTCAATGGTCAATGTTCGCTGGTCACTGGTCACTGGTCATGGGTCACTGGTCACTGGTCACTGGTCACTGGTCACTGGTCACTGGTCACTGGTCAATCGTCACTATCGCTGGTCAATGGTCACTGTCGCTGCTCACTGGTCACTGGTCACTGGTCACTGGTCACTGGTCACTGGTCACTGGTCATTGGTCACTATCGCTGGTCAATGGTCACTGTCGCTGGTCATTGGTCACTGGTCACTGGACACTGGTCACTGGTCACTGGTCACTTGTCACTGGTCACTGGTCACTGGTCAATGGTCACTGTCGCTGGTCACTGGTCACTGGTCACTGGTCACTGGTCACTGGTCCCTGGTCACTGGTCACTGGTCAATGATCACTGTCGCTGGTCACTGGTCACTGGTCACTGGTCACTGGTCACTGGTCACGGGTCACATGTCACTGGTCACTGGTCACTGGTCACTTGTCACTGGTCACTGGTCACTGGTCACTGGTCACTGGTCCCTGGTCACTGGTCACTGGTCAATGATCACTGTCGCAGGTCACTGGTCACTGGTCACTGGTCACAGGTCAATGGTCACTGGTCACTGGTCACAGGGCACTGGTCACTGGTCACGGGTCTCATGTCACGGGTCACTGTTCACTGTTCACTGGTCGCTAGTCACTGGTCACCGGTCACTGGTCAATGGTCCCTATCGCTGGTCAATGGTCACTGTCGCTTGGTCACTGGTCACTGGTCACTGGTCACTGGTCACTGGTCACTGGTCACAAGTCACTGGTCACTTGTCACTGGTCAGTGGTCACTGGTCACTGGTCTCTGGTCACTGGTCACTGGTCACTGGTCACTGGTCACAGGTCAATGGTCACTGGTCACTGGTCACTGGTCACTGGTCACTGGTCTGTGGTCACTGGTCACTGGTCACCGGTCACTGGCCTCTGTCGCTGGTCACTGGTCACCGGTCAATGGCCACTGTCGCTGGTCAATGGTCACTGTCGCTTGGTCACTGGTCACTGGTCACTGGTCACTGGTCACTGGTCACTGGTCACTGGTCACAAGTCACTGGTCACTGGTCACTGGTCACTGGTCACTTGTCACTGGTCGATGGTCACTGGTCACTGGTCAATGGTCATTGTCGCTGGTAAATGTTCACTGTCGCTGGTCACTGGTCACTGGTCACTGTCGCTGGTCACTGGTCACTGGTCACTGGTCACTGGTCACTGGTCACTGGTCACTGGTCAATGGTCCCTATCGCTGGTCAATGGTCACTGTCGCTGGTCACTGGTCACTGGTCACTGGTCACTGGTCACTGGTCAATGGTCGCTATCGCTGGTCAATGGTCACTGTCGCTGCTCACTGGTCACTGGTCACTGGTCACTGGTCATTGGTCACTATCGCTGGTCAATGGTCACTGTCGCTGGTCACTGGTCACAGGTCACTGGTCACTGGTCACGGGTCACATGTCACGGGTCACTGTTCACTGGTCGCTAGTCACTGGTCACCGGTCACTGGTCACTGGTCACTGGTCACTGTTCACTGGTCACTGGTCACAAGTCACTGGTCACTGGTCACTGGTCACTGGTCACTGGTCACTGGTCACTGGTCACTATCGCTGGTTAATGGTCACTGTCGCTGGTCACTGGTCACTGGTCACTGTTCACTGGTCACTGGTCACTGGTCACTGGTCATTGGTCACAAGTCACTGGTCACTGGTCACTTGTCACTGGTCGCTGGTCACTGGTCACTGGTCAGTGGTCACTGTCGCTGGTAAATGGTCACTGTCGCTGGTCACTGGTCACTGGTCACTGGTCACTGGTCACTGGTCACTGGTCACTGGTCACTGGTCACTGGTCACTGGTCACTGGTCAATGGTCCCTATCGCAGGTCAATGGTCACTGTCGCTGGTCACTGGTCACTATCGCTGGTCAATGGTCACTGTCGCTGGTCATTGGTCACTGGTCACTGGACACTGGTCACTGGTCACTGGTCACTTGTCACTGGTCACTGGTCACTGGTCATTGGTCACTGGTCACTGGTCACAAGTCACTGGTCACTGGTCACTTGTCACTGGTCGCTGGTAACTGGTCACTGGTCAGTGTTCACTGTCGCTGGTAAATGGTCACTGTCGCTGGTCACTGGTCACTGGTCACTGGTCACTGGTCACTGGTCACTGGTCACTGGTCACTGGTCACTGGTCACAGTCACATGTCGCGGGTCACTGGTCACAAGTCACTGGTCGCTGGTCACAAGTCACTGGTCACTTGTCACTGGTCACTGGTCACTGGTCAATGGTCAATGTTCGCTGGTCACTGGTCACTGGTCATGGGTCACTGGTCACTGGTCACTGGTCACTGGTCACTGGTCACTGGTCACTGGTCAATCGTCACTATCGCTGGTCAATGGTCACTGTCGCTGCTCACTGGTCACTGGTCACTGGTCACTGGTCACTGGTCACTGGTCACTGGTCATTGGTCACTATCGCTGGTCAATGGTCACTGTCGCTGGTCATTGGTCACTGGTCACTGGACACTGGTCACTGGTCACTGGTCACTTGTCACTGGTCACTGGTCACTGGTCAATGGTCACTGTCGCTGGTCACTGGTCACTGGTCACTGGTCACTGGTCACTGGTCCCTGGTCA
Organism: Andrena bucephala; assembly: GCA_947577245.1. Lineage (NCBI taxonomy): Eukaryota > Metazoa > Arthropoda > Insecta > Hymenoptera > Andrenidae > Andrena > Andrena bucephala. The sequence goes on along the minus strand of OX387716.1, from coordinate 23,517,383 downwards.
CTGGTCACCGGTCAATGGCCACTGTCGCTGGTCAATGGTCACTGTCGCTTGGTCACTGGTCACTGGTCACTGGTCACTGGTCACTGGTCACTGGTCACTGGTCACAAGTCACTGGTCACTGGTCACCGGTCACTGGTCACTTGTCACTGGTCGATGGTCACTGGTCAATGGTCATTGTCGCTGGTAAATGTTCACTGTCGCTGGTCACTGGTCACTGGTCACTGTCGCTGGTCACTGGTCACTGGTCACTGGTCACTGGTCACTGGTCACTGGTCACTGGTCAATGGTCCCTATCGCTGGTCAATGGTCACTGTCGCTGGTCACTGGTCACTGGTCACTGGTCACTGGTCAATGGTCGCTATCGCTGGTCAATGGTCACTGTCGCTGCTCACTGGTCACTGGTCACTGGTCACTGGTCATTGGTCACTATCGCTGGTCAATGGTCACTGTCGCTGGTCACTGGTCACAGGTCACTGGTCACTGGTCACGGGTCACATGTCACGGGTCACTGTTCACTGGTCGCTAGTCACTGGTCACCGGTCACTGGTCACTGGTCACTGGTCACTGTTCACTGGTCACTGGTCACAAGTCACTGGTCACTGGTCACTGGTCACTGGTCACTGGTCACTGGTCACTGGTCACTATCGCTGGTTAATGGTCACTGTCGCTGGTCACTGGTCACTGGTCACTGTTCACTGGTCACTGGTCACTGGTCACTGGTCATTGGTCACAAGTCACTGGTCACTGGTCACTTGTCACTGGTCGCTGGTCACTGGTCACTGGTCAGTGGTCACTGTCGCTGGTAAATGGTCACTGTCGCTGGTCACTGGTCACTGGTCACTGGTCACTGGTCACTGGTCACTGGTCACTGGTCACTGGTCACTGGTCACTGGTCAATGGTCCCTATCGCTGGTCAATGGTCACTGCCGCTGGTCACTGGTCACTGGTCACTGGTCACTGGTCACTGGTCACTGGTCATTGGTGACTATCGCTGGTCAATGGTCACTGTCGCTGGTCATTGGTCACTGGTCACTGGACACTGGTCAAAAGTCACTGGTCACTTGTCACTGGTCAGTGGTCACTGGTCTCGGGTCACTGGTCACTGGTCACTGGTCACTGGTCACTGGTCACTGGTCACAGGTCAATGGTCACTGGTCACTGGTCACAGGGCACTGGTCACTGGTCACGGGTCTCATGTCACGGGTCACTGTTCACTGTTCACTGGTCGCTAGTCACTGGTCACCGGTCACTGGTCACTGGTCACTGTTCACTGGTCACTGGTCACATGTCACTGGTCACTGGTCACTTGTCACTGGTCACTGGTCACTGGTCACTGGTCACTGGTCCCTGGTCACTGGTCACTGGTCAATGATCACTGTCGCTGGTCACTGGTCACTGGTCACGGGTCACATGTCACTGGTCACTGGTCACTGGTCACTTGTCACTGGTCAGTGGTCACGGTCACTGGTCACTGGTCACTGGTCACTGGTCACTGGTCACTGGTCACTGGTCACTGGTCACTGGTCACTGGTCACTGGTCACTGGTCAATGGTCCCTATCGCTGGTCAATGGTCACTGCCGCTGGTCACTGGTCACTGGTCACTGGTCACTGGTCATTGGTGACTATCGCTGGTCAATGGTCACTGTCGCTGGTCATTGGTCACTGGTCACTGGACACTGGTCACTGGTCACTGGTCACTTGTCACTGGTCACTGGTCACTGGTCATTGTTCACTGGTCACTGGTCACAAGTCACTGGTCACTGGTCACTGGTCACTGGTCAATGGTCACTGTCGCTGGTCACTGGTCACTGGTCACTGGTCACTGGTCACTGGTCCCTGGTCACTGGTCACTGGTCAATGATCACTGTCGCTGGTCACTGGTCACTGGTCACTGGTCACTGGTCACTGGTCACGGGTCACATGTCACTGGTCACTGGTCACTGGTCACTTGTCACTGGTCAGTGGTCACGGTCACTGGTCACTGGTCACTGGTCACGGGTCACTGGTCACTGGTCACAGGTTACTGGTCACTGGTCACTGGTCACTGGTCACTGGTCACTGGTCAATGGTCCCTATCGCTGGTCAATGGTCACTGCCGCTGGTCACTGGTCACTGGTCACTGGTCACTGGTCACTGGTCATTGGTGACTATCGCTGGTCAATGGTCACTGTCGCTGGTCATTGGTCACTGGTCACTGGACACTGGTCAAAAGTCACTGGTCACTTGTCACTGGTCAGTGGTCACTGGTCTCGGGTCACTGGTCACTGGTCACTGGTCAATGGTCGCTATCGCTGGTCAATGGTCACTGTCGCTGCTCACTGGTCACTGGTCACTGGTCACTGGTCACTGGTCATTGGTCACTATCGCTGGTCAATGGTCACTGTCGCTGGTCATTGGTCACTGGTCACTGGACACTGGTCGCTGGTCACTGGTCACTGGTCAGTGGTCACTGTCGCTGGTAAATGGTCACTGTCGCTGGTCACTGGTCACTGGTCACTGGTCACTGGTCACTGGTCACTGGTCACTGGTCACTGGTCAATGGTCCCTATCGCAGGTCAATGGTCACTGTCGCTGGTCACTGGTCACTATCGCTGGTCAATGGTCACTGTCGCTGGTCATTGGTCACTGGTCACTGGACACTGGTCACTGGTCACTGGTCACTTGTCACTGGTCACTGGTCACTGGTCATTGGTCACTGGTCACTGGTCACAAGTCACTGGTCACTGGTCACTTGTCACTGGTCGCTGGTCACTGGTCACTGGTCAGTGTTCACTGTCGCTGGTAAATGGTCACTGTCGCTGGTCACTGGTCACTGGTCACTGGTCACTGGTCACTGGTCACTGGTCACTGGTCACTGGTCACTGGTCACAGTCACATGTCGCGGGTCACTGGTCACAAGTCACTGGTCGCTGGTCACAAGTCACTGGTCACTTGTCACTGGTCACTGGTCACTGGTCAATGGTCAATGTTCGCTGGTCACTGGTCACTGGTCATGGGTCACTGGTCACTGGTCACTGGTCACTGGTCACTGGTCACTGGTCACTGGTCAATCGTCACTATCGCTGGTCAATGGTCACTGTCGCTGCTCACTGGTCACTGGTCACTGGTCACTGGTCACTGGTCCCTGGTCACTGGTCATTGGTCACTATCGCTGGTCAATGGTCACTGTCGCTGGTCATTGGTCACTGGTCACTGGACACTGGTCACTGGTCACTGGTCACTTGTCACTGGTCACTGGTCACTGGTCAATGGTCACTGTCGCTGGTCACTGGTCACTGGTCACTGGTCACTGGTCACTGGTCCCTGGTCACTGGTCACTGGTCAATGATCACTGTCGCTGGTCACTGGTCACTGGTCACTGGTCACTGGTCACTGGTCACGGGTCACATGTCACTGGTCACTGGTCACTGGTCACTTGTCACTGGTCAGTGGTCACGGTCACTGGTCACTGGTCACTGGTCACGGGTCACTGGTCACAGGTTACTGGTCACTGGTCACTGGTCACAGGTCACTGGTCAATGGTCCCTATCGCTGGTCAATGGTCACTGCCGCTGGTCACTGGTCACTGGTCACTGGTCACTGGTCACTGGTCATTGGTGACTATCGCTGGTCAATGGTCACTGTCGCTGGTCATTGGTCACTGGTCACTGGACACTGGTCAAAAGTCACTGGTCACTTGTCACTGGTCAGTGGTCACTGGTCTCGGGTCACTGGTCACTGGTCACTGGTCACTGGTCACTGGTCACTGGTCACAGTTCAATGGTCACTGGTCACTGGTCACAGGGCACTGGTCACTGGTCACGGGTCTCATGTCACGGGTCACTTTTCACTGTTCACTGGTCGCTAGTCACTGGTCACCGGTCACTGGTCACTGGTCACTGTTCACTGGTCACTGGTCACATGTCACTGGTCACTGGTCACTTGTCACTGGTCACTGGTCACTGGTCACTGGTCACTGGTCCCTGGTCACTGGTCACTGGTCAATGATCACTGTCGCTGGTCACTGGTCACTGGTCACGGGTCACATGTCACTGGTCACTGGTCACTGGTCACTTGTCACTGGTCAGTGGTCACGGTCACTGGTCACTGGTCACTGGTCACTGGTCACTGGTCACTGGTCACTGGTCACTGGTCACTGGTCACTGGTCAATGGTCCCTATCGCTGGTCAATGGTCACTGCCGCTGGTCACTGGTCACTGGTCACTGGTCACTGGTCACTGGTCATTGGTGACTATCGCTGGTCAATGGTCACTGTCGCTGGTCATTGGTCACTGGTCACTGGACACTGGTCACTGGTCACTGGTCACTTGTCACTGGTCACTGGTCACTGGTCATTGGTCACTGGTCACTGGTCACAAGTCACTGGTCACTGGTCACTTGTCACTGGTCGCTGGTCACTGGTCACTGGTCAGTGTTCACTGTCGCTGGTAAATGGTCACTGTCGCTGGTCACTGGTCACTGGTCACTGGTCACTGGTCACTGGTCACTGGTCACTGGTCACTGGTCACTGGTCACAGTCACATGTCGCGGGTCACTGGTCACAAGTCACTGGTCGCTGGTCACAAGTCACTGGTCACTTGTCACTGGTCACTGGTCACTGGTCAATGGTCAATGTTCGCTGGTCACTGGTCACTGGTCATGGGTCACTGGTCACTGGTCACTGGTCACTGGTCACTGGTCACTGGTCACTGGTCAATCGTCACTATCGCTGGTCAATGGTCACTGTCGCTGCTCACTGGTCACTGGTCACTGGTCACTGGTCACTGGTCACTGGTCACTGGTCATTGGTCACTATCGCTGGTCAATGGTCACTGTCGCTGGTCATTGGTCACTGGTCACTGGACACTGGTCACTGGTCACTGGTCACTTGTCACTGGTCACTGGTCACTGGTCAATGGTCACTGTCGCTGGTCACTGGTCACTGGTCACTGGTCACTGGTCACTGGTCCCTGGTCACTGGTCACTGGTCAATGATCACTGTCGCTGGTCACTGGTCACTGGTCACTGGTCACTGGTCACTGGTCACGGGTCACATGTCACTGGTCACTGGTCACTGGTCACTTGTCACTGGTCACTGGTCACTGGTCACTGGTCACTGGTCCCTGGTCACTGGTCACTGGTCAATGATCACTGTCGCTGGTCACTGGTCACTGGTCACTGGTCACAGGTCAATGGTCACTGGTCACTGGTCACAGGGCACTGGTCACTGGTCACGGGTCTCATGTCACGGGTCACTGTTCACTGTTCACTGGTCGCTAGTCACTGGTCACCGGTCACTGGTCAATGGTCCCTATCGCTGGTCAATGGTCACTGTCGCTTGGTCACTGGTCACTGGTCACTGGTCACTGGTCACTGGTCACTGGTCACAAGTCACTGGTCACTTGTCACTGGTCAGTGGTCACTGGTCACTGGTCTCTGGTCACTGGTCACTGGTCACTGGTCACTGGTCACAGGTCAATGGTCACTGGTCACTGGTCACTGGTCACTGGTCACTGGTCTGTGGTCACTGGTCACTGGTCACCGGTCAATGGCCTCTGTCGCTGGTCACTGGTCACCGGTCAATGGCCACTGTCGCTGGTCAATGGTCACTGTCGCTTGGTCACTGGTCACTGGTCACTGGTCACTGGTCACTGGTCACTGGTCACTGGTCACAAGTCACTGGTCACTGGTCACTGGTCACTGGTCACTTGTCACTGGTCGATGGTCACTGGTCACTGGTCAATGGTCATTGTCGCTGGTAAATGTTCACTGTCGCTGGTCACTGGTCACTGGTCACTGTCGCTGGTCACTGGTCACTGGTCACTGGTCACTGGTCACTGGTCACTGGTCACTGGTCAATGGTCCCTATCGCTGGTCAATGGTCACTGTCGCTGGTCACTGGTCACTGGTCACTGGTCACTGGTCACTGGTCAATGGTCGCTATCGCTGGTCAATGGTCACTGTCGCTGCTCACTGGTCACTGGTCACTGGTCACTGGTCATTGGTCACTATCGCTGGTCAATGGTCACTGTCGCTGGTCACTGGTCACAGGTCACTGGTCACTGGTCACGGGTCACATGTCACGGGTCACTGTTCACTGGTCGCTAGTCACTGGTCACCGGTCACTGGTCACTGTTCACTGGTCACTGGTCACAAGTCACTGGTCACTGGTCACTGGTCACTGGTCACTGGTCACTGGTCACTGGTCACTATCGCTGGTTAATGGTCACTGTCGCTGGTCACTGGTCACTGGTCACTGTTCACTGGTCACTGGTCACTGGTCACTGGTCATTGGTCACAAGTCACTGGTCACTGGTCACTTGTCACTGGTCGCTGGTCACTGGTCACTGGTCAGTGGTCACTGTCGCTGGTAAATGGTCACTGTCGCTGGTCACTGGTCACTGGTCACTGGTCACTGGTCACTGGTCACTGGTCACTGGTCACTGGTCACTGGTCACTGGTCACTGGTCAATGGTCCCTATCGCAGGTCAATGGTCACTGTCGCTGGTCACTGGTCACTATCGCTGGTCAATGGTCACTGTCGCTGGTCATTGGTCACTGGTCACTGGACACTGGTCACTGGTCACTGGTCACTTGTCACTGGTCACTGGTCACTGGTCAATGGTCACTGTCGCTGGTCACTGGTCACTGGTCACTGGTCACTGGTCACTGGTCCCTGGTCACTGGTCACTGGTCAATGATCACTGTCGCTGGTCACTGGTCACTGGTCACTGGTCACTGGTCACTGGTCACGGGTCACATGTCACTGGTCACTGGTCACTGGTCACTTGTCACTGGTCAGTGGTCACGGTCACTGGTCACTGGTCACTGGTCACGGGTCACTGGTCACTGGTCACAGGTTACTGGTCACTGGTCACTGGTCACTGGTCACTGGTCAATGGTCCCTATCGCTGGTCAATGGTCACTGCCGCTGGTCACTGGTCACTGGTCACTGGTCACTGGTCACTGGTCATTGGTGACTATCGCTGGTCAATGGTCACTGTCGCTGGTCATTGGTCACTGGTCACTGGACACTGGTCAAAAGTCACTGGTCACTTGTCACTGGTCAGTGGTCACTGGTCTCGGGTCACTGGTCACTGGTCACTGGTCACTGGTCACTGGTCACTGGTCACAGGTCAATGGTCACTGGTCACTGGTCACAGGGCACTGGTCACTGGTCACGGGTCTCATGTCACGGGTCACTGTTCACTGTTCACTGGTCGCTAGTCACTGGTCACCGGTCACTGGTCACTGGTCACTGTTCACTGGTCACTGGTCACATGTCACTGGTCACTGGTCACTTGTCACTGGTCACTGGTCACTGGTCACTGGTCACTGGTCCCTGGTCACTGGTCACTGGTCAATGATCACTGTCGCTGGTCACTGGTCACTGGTCACGGGTCACATGTCACTGGTCACTGGTCACTGGTCACTTGTCACTGGTCAGTGGTCACGGTCACTGGTCACTGGTCACTGGTCACTGGTCACTGGTCACTGGTCACTGGTCACTGGTCACTGGTCACTGGTCACTGGTCACTGGTCAATGGTCCCTATCGCTGGTCAATGGTCACTGCCGCTGGTCACTGGTCACTGGTCACTGGTCACTGGTCACTGGTCATTGGTGACTATCGCTGGTCAATGGTCACTGTCGCTGGTCATTGGTCACTGGTCACTGGACACTGGTCAAAAGTCACTGGTCACTTGTCACTGGTCAGTGGTCACTGGTCTCTGGTTACTGGTCACTGGTCACTGGTCACTGGTCACTGGTCACAGGTCAATGGTCACTGGTCACTGGTCACTGGGCACTGGTCACTGGTCACGGGTCACATGTCACGGGTCACTGTTCACTGTTCACTGGTCGCTAGTCACTGGTCACCGGTCACTGGTCACTTGTCACTGTTCACTGGCCACTGGTCACAAGTCACTGGTCACATGTCACTGGTCACTGGTCACTGGTCACTGGTCAATGGTCACTGTCGCTGGTCAATGGTCACTGCGCTGGTCATTGGTCACTGGTCACTGGTCACTGGTCAAAAGTCACTGGTCACTTGTCACTGGTCAGTGGTCACTAGTCTCTGGTCACTGGTCACTGGTCACTGGTCACTGGTCACTGGTCACAGGTCAATGGTCACTGGTCACTGGTCACTGGTCACTGTTCACTGGTCACTGGTCACAAGTCACTGGTCACTTGTCACTGGTCAGTGGTCACTGGTCACTGGTCTGTGGTCACTGGTCACTGGTCACTGGTCACTGGTCACTGGTCACTGGTCACTGGTCACTGGTCATTGGTCACTGGTCACTGGTCACAAGTCACTGGTCACTGGTCACTTGTCACTGGTCACTGGTCACTGGTCACTGGTCACTGGTCATTGGTGACTATCGCTGGTGAATGGTCACTGTCGCTGGTCATTGGTCACTGGTCACTGGACACTGGTCAAAAGTCACTGGTCACTTGTCACTGGTCAGTGGTCACTGGTCTCTGGTCACTGGTCACTGGTCACTGGTCACTGGTCACTGGTCACAGGTCAATGGTCACTGGTCACTGGTCACTGGGCACTGGTCACTGGTCACGGGTCACATGTCACGGGTCTCTGTTCACTGTTCACTGGTCGCTAGTCACTGGTCACCGGTCACTGGTCACTGGTCACTGTTCACTGGTCACTGGTCACAAGTCACTGGTTACATGTCACTGGTCACTGGTCACTGGTCACTGGTCAATGGTCACTGTCGCTGGTCAATGGTCACTGCGCTGGTCATTGGTCACTGGTCACTGGTCACTGGTCAAAAGTCACTGGTCACTTGTCACTGGTCAGTGGTCACTAGTCTCTGGTCACTGGTCACTGGTCACTGGTCACTGGTCACTGGTCACAGGTCAATGGTCACTGGTCACTGGTCACTGGTCACTGTTCACTGGTCACTGGTCACAAGTCACTGGTCACTTGTCACTGGTCAGTGGTCACTGGTCACTGGTCTGTGGTCACTGGTCACTGGTCACTGGTCACTGGTCACTGGTCACTGGTCACTGGTCATTGGTCACTGGTCACTGGTCACAAGTCACTGGTCACTGGTCACTTGTCACTGGTCACTGGTCACTGGTCACTGGTCACTGGTCACTGGTCAAAAGTCACTGGTCACTTGTCACTGGTCAGTGGTCACTGGTCTCTGATCACTGGTCACTGGTCACTGGTCACTGGTCACTGGTCACAGGTCAATGGTCACTGGTCACTGGTCACTGGTCACTGGTCACTGGTCACTGGTCACTGGTCACTGGTCACTGGTCACTGGTCACTGGTCACGGGTCACATTTCACGGGTCACTGTTCACTGGTCGCTAGTCACTGGTCACCGGTCACTGGTCACTGGTCACTGGTCACTGTTCACTGGTTACTGGTCACAAGTCACTGGTCACATGTCACTGGTCAGTGGTCACTGGTCACTGGTCCGTGGTCACTGGTCACTGGTCACTGGTCACTGGTCACTGGTCAATGGTCACTGGTCATTGGTCAATCGTCACTATCGCTGGTCAATGGTCACTGTCGCTGCTCACTGGTCACTGGTCACTGGTCACTGGTCACTGGTCACTGGTCACTGGTCATTGGTCACTATCGCTGGTCAATGGTCACTGTCGCTGGTCATTGGTCACTGGTCACTGGACACTGGTCACTGGTCACTGGTCACTTGTCACTGGTCACTGGTCACTGGTCACTGGTCACAAGTCACTGGTCACTGGTCACTTGTCACTGGTCACTGGTCACTGGTCACTGGTCACTGGTCACTGGTCACTGGTCACTGGTCAATGGTCACTGTCGCTGGTCACTGGTCACTGGTCATGGGTCACTGGTCACTGGTCACTGGTCACTGGTCACTGGTCACAAGTCACTGGTCACTTGTCACTGGTCATTGGTGACTATCGCTGGTCAATGGTCACTGTCGCTGGTCAATGGTCACTGTCGCTGGTCAATGGTCACTGCGCTGGTCATTGGTCACTGGTCACTGGTCACTGGTCACTGTTCACTGTTCACTGGTCACTGGTCACAAGTCACTGGTCACATGTCACTGGTCAGTGGTCACTGGTCACTGGTCACTGGTCTGTGGTCACTGGTCACTGGTCAGTGGTCACTGGTAACAGTCACATGTCGCGGGTCACTGGTCACAAGTCACTGGTCGCTGGTAACAAGTCACTGGTCACTTGTCACTGGTCACTGGTCACTGGTCACTGGTCAATGGTCATTGGTCGCTGGTCACTGGTCACTGGTCACTGGTCATGGGTCACTGGTCAGTGGTCACTGGTCTCTGGTCACTGGTCACTGGTCACTGGTCACTGGTCACAGGTCAATGGTCACTGGTCACTGGTCACTGGGCACTGGTCACTGGTCACGGGTCACATGTCACGGGTCACTGTTCACTGTTCACTGGTCGCTAGTCACTGGTCACCGGTCACTGGTCACTGGTCACTGTTCACTGGTCACTGGTCACAAGTCACTGGTCACTTGTCACTGGTCACTGGTCACAAGTCACTGGTCACTGGTCACTTGTCACTGGTCACTGGTCACTGGTCACTGGTCAATGGTCACTGTCGCTGGTCAATGGTCACTGTCGCTGGTCAATGGTCACTGCGCTGGTCATTGGTCACTGGTCACTGGTCACTGGTTAAAAGTCACTGGTCACTGGTCACTGGTCTCTGGTCACTGTTCACTGGTCACTGGTCACTGGTCACTGGTCACTGGTCACTGGTCACTGGTCACTGGTCACTGGTCACTGGTCATTGGTGACTATCGCTGGTCAATGGTCACTGTCGCTGGTCATTGGTCACTGGTCACTGGTCAAAAGTCACTGGTCACTGGTCACGTGTCACTGGTCAGTGGTCACTGGTCTCTGGTCACTGGTCACTGGTCACTGGTCACTGGTCACAGGTCAATGGTCACTGGTCACTGGTCACTGGGCACTGGTCACTGGTCACGGGTCACATGTCACGGGTCACTGTTCACTGTTCACTAGTCACTGGTCACCGGTCACTGGTCACTGGTCACTGTTCACTGGTCACTGGTCACAAGTCACTGGTCACTTGTCACTGGTCACTGGTCACAAGTCACTGGTCACTGGTCACTTGTCACTGGTCACTGGTCACTGGTCACTGGTCAATGGTCACTGTCGCTGGTCAATGGTCACTGCGCTGGTCATTGGTCACTGGTCACTGGTCACTGGTCAAAAGTCACTGGTCACTGGTCACTGGTCTCTGGTCACTGGTCACTGGTCACTGGTCACTGGTCACTGGTCACTGGTCACAGGTCAATGGTCACTGGTCACTGGTCACTGGTCACTGGTCACTGGTCACTGGTCACTGGTCACGGGTCACATTTCACGGGTCACTGTTCACTGGTCGCTAGTCACTGGTCACCGGCCACTGGTCACTGGTCACTGGTCACTGTTCACTGGTCACTGGTCACAAGTCACTGGTCACATGTCACTGGTCAGTGGTCACTGGTCACTGGTCACTGGTCTGTGGTCACTGGTCACTGGTCAGTGGTCACTGGTCACAGTCACATGTCGCGGGTCACTGGTCACAAGTCACTGGTCGCTGGTCACAAGTCACTGGTCACTTGTCACTGGTCACTGGTCACTGGTCACTGGTCAATGGTCAATGGTCGCTGGTCACTGGTCACTGGTCATGGGTCACTGGTCACTGGTCACTGGTCACTGGTCACTGGTCACTGGTCACTGGTCAATCGTCACTATCGCTGGTCAATGGTCACTGTCGCTGCTCACTGGTCACTGGTCACTGGTCACTGGTCACTGGTCACTGGTCACTGGTCACTGGTCACTGGTCATTGGTCACTATCGCTGGTCAATGGTCACTGTCGCTGGTCATTGGTCACTGGTCACTGGACACTGGTCACTGGTCACTGGTCACTTGTCACTGGCCACTGGTCACTGGTCAATGGTCACTGTCGCTGGTCACTGGTCACTGGTCACTGGTCACTGGTCACTGGTCCCTGGTCACTCGTCACTGGTCAATGATCACTGTCGCTGGTCACTGGTCACTGGTCACTGGTCACTGGTCACTGGTCACGGGTCACATGTCACTGGTCACTGGTCACTGGTCACTTGTCACTGGTCACTGGTCACGGTCACTGGTCACTGGTCACTGGTCACTGGTCACTGGTCACTGGTCTCTGGTCACTGGTCACTGGTCACTGGTCACTGGTCAATGGTCCCTATCGCTGGTCAATGTTCACTGCCGCTGGTCACTGGTCACTGGACACTGGTCACTGGTCACTGGTCATTGGTGACTATCGCTGGTCAATGGTCACTGTCGCTGGTCATTGGTCACTGGTCACTGGACACTGGTCAAAAGTCACTGGTCACTTGTCACTGGTCAGTGGTCACTGGTCTCTGGTCACTGGTCACTGGTCACTGGTCACTGGTCACAGGTCAATGGTCACTGGTTACTGGTCACTGGGCACTGGTCACTGGTCACGGGTCACATGTCACGGGTCACTGTTCACTGTTCACTGGTCGCTAGTCACTGGTCACCGGTCACTGGTCACTGGTCACTGGTCACTGTTCACTGGTCACTGGTCACAAGTCACTGGTCACTTGTCACTGGTCACTGGTCACTTGTCACTGGTCAATGGTCACTGTCGCTGGTCAATGGTCACGGTCGCTGGTCAATGGTCACTGCGCTGGTCATTGGTCACTGGTCACTGGTCACTGGTCAAAAGTCACTGGTCACTTGTCACTGTTCAGTGGTCACTGGTCTCTGGTCACTGGTCACTGGTCACTGGTCACTGGTCACTGGTCACAGGTCAATGGTCACTGGTCACTGGTCACAAGTCACTGGTCACTGGTCACTTGTCACTGGTCACTGGTCACTGGTCACTGGTCAATGGTCACTGTCGCTGGTCAATGGTCACTGTCGCTGGTCACCGGTCACTGGTCGCTGGTCACTGGTCACTGTTCACTGGTCACTGGTCACAAGTCACTGGTCACTTGTCACTGGTCGCTGGTCACTGGTCACTGGTCAATGGTCACTGTCGCTGGTAAATGTTCACTGTCGCTGGTCACTGGTCACTGGTCACTGTCGCTGGTCACTGGTCACTGGTCACTGGTCACTGGTCACAGGTCAATGGTCACTGGTCACTGGTCACTGGTCACTGTTCACTGGTCACTGGTCACAAGTCACTGGACACTTGTCACTGGTCAGTGGTCACTGGTCACTGGTCTGTGGTCACTGGTCACTGGTCACTTGTCACTGGTCACTGGTCACTGGTCATTGGTCACTGGTCACTGGTCACAAGTCACTGGTCACTGGTCACTGGTCACTGGTCACTGGTCACTGGTCAATGGTCACTGACGCTGGTCACTGGTCACTGGTCATGGGTCACTGGTCACTGGTCACTGGTCACTGGTCACTGGTCACTGGTCACTGGTCAATCGTCACTATCGCTGGTCAATGGTCACTGTCGCTGCTCACTGGTCACTGGTCACTGGTCACTGGTCACTGGTCACTGGTCACTGGTCATTGGTCACTATCGCTGGTCAATGGTCACTGTCGCTGGTCATTGGTCACTGGTCACTGGACACTGGTCACTGGTCACTGGTCACTTGTCACTGGTCACTGGTCACTGGTCAATGGTCACTGTCGCTGGTCACTGGTCACTGGTCACTGGTCACTGGTCACTGGTCCCTGGTCACTGGTCACTGGTCACTGGTCACTGGTCACTGGTCACGTGTCACATGTCACTGGTCACTGGTCACTGTTCACTGGTCACTGGTCACAAGTCACTGGTCACTTGTCACTGGTCACTGGTCACTGGTCACTGGTCAATGGTCACTGTCGCTGGTCAATGGTCACTGTCGCAGGTCAATGGTCACTGCGCTGGTCATTGGTCACTGGTCACTGGTCACTGGTCACTGGTCACTGTTCACTGGTCACTGGTCACAAGTCACTGGTCACATGTCACTGGTCAGTGGTCACTGGTCACTGGTCACTGGACTGTGGTCACTGGTCACTGGTCAGTGGTCACTGGTAACAGTCACATGTCGCGGGTCACTGGTCACAAGTCACTGGTCACTGGTCACTTGTCACTGGTCACTGGTCACTGGTCACTGGTCACTGGTCACTGGTCACTGGTCAATGGTCACTGTCGCTGGTCACTGGTCACTGGTCATGGGTCACTGGTCACTGGTCACTGGTCACTGGTCACTGGTCACTGGTCACTGGTCAATCGTCACTATCGCTGGTCAATGGTCACTGTCGCTGGTCACTGGTCACTGGTCACTGGTCACTGGTCACTGGTCACTGGTCACTGGTCAATGGTCACTGTCGCTGGTCACTGGTCACTGGTCACTGGTCACTGGTCACTGGTCCCTGGTCACTGGTCACTGGTCAATGATCACTGTCGCTGGTCACTGGTCACTGGTCACTGTTCACTGGTCACTGGTCACAAGTCACTGGTCACTTGTCACTGGTCATTGGTGACTATCGCTGGTAAATGGTCACTGTCGCTGGTCAATGGTCACTGTCGCTGGTCAATGGTCACTGCGCTGGTCATTGGTCACTGGTCACTGGTCACTGGTCACTGTTCACTGTTCACTGGTCACTGGTCACAAGTCACTGGTCACATGTCACTGGTCAGTGGTCACTGGTCACTGGTCACTGGTCTGTGGTCACTGGTCACTGGTCAGTGGTCACTGGTAACAGTCACATGTCGCGGGTCACTGGTCACAAGTCACTGGTCGCTGGTCACAAGTCACAGGTCACTTGTCACTGGTCACTGGTCACTGGTCACTGGTCAATGGTCATTGGTCGCTGGTCACTGGTCACTGGTCATGGGTCACTGGTCAGTGGTCACTGGTCTCTGGTCACTGGTCACTGGTCACTGGTCACTGGTCACAGGTCAATGGTCACTGGTCACTGGTCACTGGGCACTGGTCACTGGTCACGGGTCACATGTCACGGGTCACTGTTCACTGTTCACTGGTCGCTAGTCACTGGTCACCGGTCACTGGTCACTGGTCACTGTTCACTGGTCACTGGTCACAAGTCACTGGTCACTTGTCACTGGTGACTGGTCACAAGTCACTGGTCACTGGTCACTTGTCACTGGTCACTGGTCACTGGTCACTGGTCATTGGCCACTGTCGCTGGTCAATGGTCACTGTCGCTGGTCAATGGTCACTGCGCTGGTCATTGGTCACTGGTCACTGGTCACTGGTCAAAAGTCACTGGTCACTGGTCACTGGTCTCTGGTCACTGTTCACTGGTCACTGGTCACTGGTCACTGGTCACTGGTCACTGGTCACTGGTCACTGGTCACTGGTCACTGGTCATTGGTGACTATCGCTGGTCAATGGTCACTGTCGCTGGTCATTGGTCACTGGTCACTGGTCAAAAGTCACTGGTCACTGGTCACGTGTCACTGGTCAGTGGTCACTGGTCTCTGGTCACTGGTCACTGGTCACTGGTCACAGGTCAATGGTCACTGGTCACTGGTCACTGGGCACTGGTCACTGGTCACGGGTCACATGTCACGGGTCACTGTTCACTGTTCACTGGTCGCTAGTCACTGGTCACCGGTCACTGGTCACTGGTCACTGTTCACTGGTCACTGGTCACTGGTCATTGGTGACTATCGCTGGTGAATGGTCACTGTCGCTGGTCATTGGTCACTGGTCACTGGACACTGGTCAAAAGTCACTGGTCACTTGTCACTGGTCAGTGGTCACTGGTCTCTGGTCACTGGTCACTGGTCACTGGTCACTGGTCACTGGTCACAGGTCAATGGTCACTGGTCACTGGTCACTGGGCACTGGTCACTGGTCACGGGTCACATGTCACGGGTCTCTGTTCACTGTTCACTGGTCGCTAGTCACTGGTCACCGGTCACTGGTCACTGGTCACTGTTCACTGGTCACTGGTCACAAGTCACTGGTTACATGTCACTGGTCACTGGTCACTGGTCACTGGTCAATGGTCACTGTCGCTGGTCAATGGTCACTGCGCTGGTCATTGGTCACTGGTCACTGGTCACTGGTCAAAAGTCACTGGTCACTTGTCACTGGTCAGTGGTCACTAGTCTCTGGTCACTGGTCACTGGTCACTGGTCACTGGTCACTGGTCACAGGTCAATGGTCACTGGTCACTGGTCACTGGTCACTGTTCACTGGTCACTGGTCACAAGTCACTGGTCACTTGTCACTGGTCAGTGGTCACTGGTCACTGGTCTGTGGTCACTGGTCACTGGTCACTGGTCAAAAGTCACTGGTCACTTGTCACTGGTCAGTGGTCACTAGTCTCTGGTCACTGGTCACTGGTCACTGGTCACTGGTCACTGGTCACAGGTCAATGGTCACTGGTCACTGGTCACTGGTCACTGTTCACTGGTCACTGGTCACAAGTCACTGGTCACTTGTCACTGGTCAGTGGTCACTGGTCACTGGTCTGTGGTCACTGGTCACTGGTCACTGGTCACTGGTCACTGGTCACTGGTCACTGGTCATTGGTCACTGGTCACTGGTCACAAGTCACTGGTCACTGGTCACTTGTCACTGGTCACTGGTCACTGGTCACTGGTCACTGGTCACTGGTCAAAAGTCACTGGTCACTTGTCACTGGTCAGTGGTCACTGGTCTCTGATCACTGGTCACTGGTCACTGGTCACTGGTCACTGGTCACAGGTCAATGGTCACTGGTCACTGGTCACTGGTCACTGGTCACTGGTCACTGGTCACTGGTCACTGGTCACTGGTCACTGGTCACGGGTCACATTTCACGGGTCACTGTTCACTGGTCGCTAGTCACTGGTCACCGGTCACTGGTCACTGGTCACTGGTCACTGTTCACTGGTCACTGGTCACAAGTCACTGGTCACATGTCACTGGTCAGTGGTCACTGGTCACTGGTCCGTGGTCACTGGTCACTGGTCACTGGTCACTGGTCACTGGTCACTGGTCACTGGTCATTGGTCAATCGTCACTATCGCTGGTCAATGGTCACTGTCGCTGCTCACTGGTCACTGGTCACTGGTCACTGGTCACTGGTCACTGGTCACTGGTCATTGGTCACTATCGCTGGTCAATGGTCACTGTCGCTGGTCATTGGTCACTGGTCACTGGACACTGGTCACTGGTCACTGGTCACTTGTCACTGGTCACTGGTCACTGGTCACTGGTCACAAGTCACTGGTCACTGGTCACTTGTCACTGGTCACTGGTCACTGGTCACTGGTCACTGGTCACTGGTCACTGGTCACTGGTCAATGGTCACTGTCGCTGGTCACTGGTCACTGGTCATGGGTCACTGGTCACTGGTCACTGGTCACTGGTCACTGGTCACAAGTCACTGGTCACTTGTCACTGGTCATTGGTGACTATCGCTGGTCAATGGTCACTGTCGCTGGTCAATGGTCACTGTCGCTGGTCAATGGTCACTGCGCTGGTCATTGGTCACTGGTCACTGGTCACTGGTCACTGTTCACTGTTCACTGGTCACTGGTCACAAGTCACTGGTCACATGTCACTGGTCAGTGGTCACTGGTCACTGGTCACTGGTCTGTGGTCACTGGTCACTGGTCAGTGGTCACTGGTAACAGTCACATGTCGCGGGTCACTGGTCACAAGTCACTGGTCGCTGGTCACAAGTCACTGGTCACTTGTCACTGGTCACTGGTCACTGGTCACTGGTCAATGGTCATTGGTCGCTGGTCACTGGTCACTGGTCACTGGTCATGGGTCACTGGTCAGTGGTCACTGGTCTCTGGTCACTGGTCACTGGTCACTGGTCACTGGTCACAGGTCAATGGTCACTGGTCACTGGTCACTGGGCACTGGTCACTGGTCACGGGTCACATGTCACGGGTCACTGTTCACTGTTCACTGGTCGCTAGTCACTGGTCACCGGTCACTGGTCACTGGTCACTGTTCACTGGTCACTGGTCACAAGTCACTGGTCACTTGTCACTGGTCACTGGTCACAAGTCACTGGTCACTGGTCACTTGTCACTGGTCACTGGTCACTGGTCACTGGTCAATGGTCACTGTCGCTGGTCAATGGTCACTGCGCTGGTCATTGGTCACTGGTCACTGGTCACTGGTTAAAAGTCACTGGTCACTGGTCACTGGTCTCTGGTCACTGTTCACTGGTCACTGGTCACTGGTCACTGGTCACTGGTCACTGGTCACTGGTCACTGGTCACTGGTCACTGGTCATTGGTGACTATCGCTGGTCAATGGTCACTGTCGCTGGTCATTGGTCACTGGTCACTGGTCAAAAGTCACTGGTCACTGGTCACGTGTCACTGGTCAGTGGTCACTGGTCTCTGGTCACTGGTCACTGGTCACTGGTCACTGGTCACAGGTCAATGGTCACTGGTCACTGGTCACTGGGCACTGGTCACTGGTCACGGGTCACATGTCACGGGTCACTGTTCACTGTTCACTGGTCGCTAGTCACTGGTCACCGGTCACTGGTCACTGGTCACTGTTCACTGGTCACTGGTCACAAGTCACTGGTCACTTGTCACTGGTCACTGGTCACAAGTCACTGGTCACTGGTCACTTGTCACTGGTCACTGGTCACTGGTCACTGGTCAATGGTCACTGTCGCTGGTCAATGGTCACTGTCGCTGGTCAATGGTCACTGCGCTGGTCATTGGTCACTGGTCACTGGTCACTGGTCAAAAGTCACTGGTCACTGGTCACTGGTCTCTGGTCACTGGTCACTGGTCACTGGTCACTGGTCACTGGTCACTGGTCACAGGTCAATGGTCACTGGTCACTGGTCACTGGTCACTGGTCACTGGTCACTGGTCACTGGTCACGGGTCACATTTCACGGGTCACTGTTCACTGGTCGCTAGTCACTGGTCACCGGCCACTGGTCACTGGTCACTGGTCACTGTTCACTGGTCACTGGTCACAAGTCACTGGTCACATGTCACTGGTCAGTGGTCACTGGTCACTGGTCACTGGTCTGTGGTCACTGGTCACTGGTCAGTGGTCACTGGTCACAGTCACATGTCGCGGGTCACTGGTCACAAGTCACTGGTCGCTGGTCACAAGTCACTGGTCACTTGTCACTGGTCACTGGTCACTGGTCACTGGTCAATGGTCAATGGTCGCTGGTCACTGGTCACTGGTCATGGGTCACTGGTCACTGGTCACTGGTCACTGGTCACTGGTCACTGGTCACTGGTCAATCGTCACTATCGCTGGTCAATGGTCACTGTCGCTGCTCACTGGTCACTGGTCACTGGTCACTGGTCACTGGTCACTGGTCACTGGTCACTGGTCACTGGTCATTGGTCACTATCGCTGGTCAATGGTCACTGTCGCTGGTCATTGGTCACTGGTCACTGGACACTGGTCACTGGTCACTGGTCACTTGTCACTGGCCACTGGTCACTGGTCAATGGTCACTGTCGCTGGTCACTGGTCACTGGTCACTGGTCACTGGTCACTGGTCCCTGGTCACTCGTCACTGGTCAATGATCACTGTCGCTGGTCACTGGTCACTGGTCACTGGTCACTGGTCACTGGTCACGGGTCACATGTCACTGGTCACTGGTCACTGGTCACTTGTCACTGGTCACTGGTCACGGTCACTGGTCACTGGTCACTGGTCACTGGTCACTGGTCTCTGGTCACTGGTCACTGGTCACTGGTCACTGGTCAATGGTCCCTATCGCTGGTCAATGTTCACTGCCGCTGGTCACTGGTCACTGGACACTGGTCACTGGTCACTGGTCATTGGTGACTATCGCTGGTCAATGGTCACTGTCGCTGGTCATTGGTCACTGGTCACTGGACACTGGTCAAAAGTCACTGGTCACTTGTCACTGGTCAGTGGTCACTGGTCTCTGGTCACTGGTCACTGGTCACTGGTCACTGGTCACAGGTCAATGGTCACTGGTTACTGGTCACTGGGCACTGGTCACTGGTCACGGGTCACATGTCACGGGTCACTGTTCACTGTTCACTGGTCGCTAGTCGCTGGTCACCGGTCACTGGTCACTGGTCACTGGTCACTGTTCACTGGTCACTGGTCACAAGACACTGGTCACTTGTCACTGGTCACTGGTCACTGGTCACTGGTCAATGGTCACTGTCGCTGGTCAATGGTCACGGTCGCTGGTCAATGGTCACTGCGCTGGTCATTGGTCACTGGTCACTGGTCACTGGTCAAAAGTCACTGGTCACTTGTCACTGTTCAGTGGTCACTGGTCTCTGGTCACTGGTCACTGGTCACTGGTCACTGGTCACTGGTCACAGGTCAATGGTCACTGGTCACTGGTCACAAGTCACTGGTCACTGGTCACTTGTCACTGGTCACTGGTCACTGGTCACTGGTCAATGGTCACTGTCGCTGGTCAATGGTCACTGTCGCTGGTCACCGGTCACTGGTCGCTGGTCACTGGTCACTGTTCACTGGTCACTGGTCACAAGTCACTGGTCACTTGTCACTGGTCGCTGGTCACTGGTCACTGGTCAATGGTCACTGTCGCTGGTAAATGTTCACTGTCGCTGGTCACTGGTCACTGGTCACTGTCGCTGGTCACTGGTCACTGGTCACTGGTCACTGGTCACAGGTCAATGGTCACTGGTCACTGGTCACTGGTCACTGTTCACTGGTCACTGGTCACAAGTCACTGGACACTTGTCACTGGTCAGTGGTCACTGGTCACTGGTCTGTGGTCACTGGTCACTGGTCACTTGTCACTGGTCACTGGTCACTGGTCATTGGTCACTGGTCACTGGTCACAAGTCACTGGTCACTGGTCACTGGTCACTGGTCACTGGTCACTGGTCAATGGTCACTGACGCTGGTCACTGGTCACTGGTCATGGGTCACTGGTCACTGGTCACTGGTCACTGGTCACTGGTCACTGGTCACTGGTCAATCGTCACTATCGCTGGTCAATGGTCACTGTCGCTGCTCACTGGTCACTGGTCACTGGTCACTGGTCACTGGTCACTGGTCACTGGTCATTGGTCACTATCGCTGGTCAATGGTCACTGTCGCTGGTCATTGGTCACTGGTCACTGGACACTGGTCACTGGTCACTGGTCACTTGTCACTGGTCACTGGTCACTGGTCAATGGTCACTGTCGCTGGTCACTGGTCACTGGTCACTGGTCACTGGTCACTGGTCCCTGGTCACTGGTCACTGGTCACTGGTCACTGGTCACTGGTCACGTGTCACATGTCACTGGTCACTGGTCACTGTTCACTGGTCACTGGTCACAAGTCACTGGTCACTTGTCACTGGTCACTGGTCACTGGTCACTGGTCAATGGTCACTGTCGCTGGTCAATGGTCACTGTCGCTGGTCAATGGTCACTGCGCTGGTCATTGGTCACTGGTCACTGGTCACTGGTCACTGGTCACTGTTCACTGGTCACTGGTCACAAGTCACTGGTCACATGTCACTGGTCAGTGGTCACTGGTCACTGGTCACTGGACTGTGGTCACTGGTCACTGGTCAGTGGTCACTGGTAACAGTCACATGTCGCGGGTCACTGGTCACAAGTCACTGGTCACTGGTCACTTGTCACTGGTCACTGGTCACTGGTCACTGGTCACTGGTCACTGGTCACTGGTCAATGGTCACTGTCGCTGGTCACTGGTCACTGGTCATGGGTCACTGGTCACTGGTCACTGGTCACTGGTCACTGGTCACTGGTCACTGGTCACTGGTCAATCGTCACTATCGCTGGTCAATGGTCACTGTCGCTGGTCACTGGTCACTGGTCACTGGTCACTGGTCACTGGTCACTGGTCACTGGTCAATGGTCACTGTCGCTGGTCACTGGTCACTGGTCACTGGTCACTGGTCACTGGTCCCTGGTCACTGGTCACTGGTCAATGATCACTGTCGCTGGTCACTGGTCACTGGTCACTGTTCACTGGTCACTGGTCACAAGTCACTGGTCACTTGTCACTGGTCATTGGTGACTATCGCTGGTAAATGGTCACTGTCGCTGGTCAATGGTCACTGTCGCTGGTCAATGGTCACTGCGCTGGTCATTGGTCACTGGTCACTGGTCACTGGTCACTGTTCACTGTTCACTGGTCACTGGTCACAAGTCACTGGTCACATGTCACTGGTCAGTGGTCACTGGTCACTGGTCACTGGTCTGTGGTCACTGGTCACTGGTCAGTGGTCACTGGTAACAGTCACATGTCGCGGGTAACTGGTCACAAGTCACTGGTCGCTGGTCACAAGTCACAGGTCACTTGTCACTGGTCACTGGTCACTGGTCACTGGTCAATGGTCATTGGTCGCTGGTCACTGGTCACTGGTCATGGGTCACTGGTCAGTGGTCACTGGTCTCTGGTCACTTGTCACTGGTCACTGGTCACTGGTCACAGGTCAATGGTCACTGGTCACTGGTCACTGGGCACTGGTCACTGGTCACGGGTCACATGTCACGGGTCACTGTTCACTGTTCACTGGTCGCTAGTCACTGGTCACCGGTCACTGGTCACTGGTCACTGTTCACTGGTCACTGGTCACAAGTCACTGGTCACTTGTCACTGGTGACTGGTCACAAGTCACTGGTCACTGGTCACTTGTCACTGGTCACTGGTCACTGGTCACTGGTCATTGGCCACTGTCGCTGGTCAATGGTCACTGTCGCTGGTCAATGGTCACTGCGCTGGTCATTGGTCACTGGTCACTGGTCACTGGTCAAAAGTCACTGGTCACTGGTCACTGGTCTCTGGTCACTGTTCACTGGTCACTGGTCACTGGTCACTGGTCACTGGTCACTGGTCACTGGTCACTGGTCACTGGTCACTGGTCATTGGTGACTATCGCTGGTCAATGGTCACTGTCGCTGGTCATTGGTCACTGGTCACTGGTCAAAAGTCACTGGTCACTGGTCACGTGTCACTGGTCAGTGGTCACTGGTCTCTGGTCACTGGTCACTGGTCACTGGTCACAGGTCAATGGTCACTGGTCACTGGTCACTGGGCACTGGTCACTGGTCACGGGTCACATGTCACGGGTCACTGTTCACTGTTCACTGGTCGCTAGTCACTGGTCACCGGTCACTGGTCACTGGTCACTGTTCACTGGTCACTGGTCACAAGTCACTGGTCACTTGTCACTGGTCACTGGTCACAAGTCACTGGTCACTGGTCACTTGTCACTGGTCACTGGTCACTGGTC
This sequence comes from Andrena bucephala, assembly GCA_947577245.1. Lineage (NCBI taxonomy): Eukaryota > Metazoa > Arthropoda > Insecta > Hymenoptera > Andrenidae > Andrena > Andrena bucephala. The sequence goes on along the minus strand of OX387716.1, from coordinate 23,494,231 downwards.
ACTGGTCAATGGTCACTGTCGCTGGTCAATGGTCACTGTCGCTGGTCAATGGTCACTGCGCTGGTCATTGGTCACTGGTCACTGGTCACTGGTCACTGGTCAAAAGTCACTGGTCACTGGTCACTGGTCTCTGGTCACTGGTCACTGGTCACTGGTCACTGGTCACTGGTCACTGGTCACAGGTCAATGGTCACTGGTCACTGGTCACTGGTCACTGGTCACTGGTCACTGGTCACTGGTCACGGGTCACATTTCACGGGTCACTGTTCACTGGTCGCTAGTCACTGGTCACCGGCCACTGGTCACTGGTCACTGGTCACTGTTCACTGGTCACTGGTCACAAGTCACTGGTCACATGTCACTGGTCAGTGGTCACTGGTCACTGGTCACTGGTCTGTGGTCACTGGTCACTGGTCAGTGGTCACTGGTCACAGTCACATGTCGCGGGTCACTGGTCACAAGTCACTGGTCGCTGGTCACAAGTCACTGGTCACTTGTCACTGGTCACTGGTCACTGGTCAATGGTCAATGGTCGCTGGTCACTGGTCACTGGTCATGGGTCACTGGTCACTGGTCACTGGTCACTGGTCACTGGTCACTGGTCAATCGTCACTATCGCTGGTCAATGGTCACTGTCGCTGCTCACTGGTCACTGGTCACTGGTCACTGGTCACTGGTCACTGGTCACTGGTCACTGGTCATTGGTCACTATCGCTGGTCAATGGTCACTGTCGCTGGTCATTGGTCACTGGTCACTGGACACTGGTCACTGGTCACTGGTCTCTTGTCACTGGTCACTGGTCACTGGTCAATGGTCACTGTCGCTGGTCACTGGTCACTGGTCACTGGTCACTGGTCACTGGTCCCTGGTCACTCGTCACTGGTCAATGATCACTGTCGCTGGTCACTGGTCACTGGTCACTGGTCACTGGTCACTGGTCACGGGTCACATGTCACTGGTCACTGGTCACTGGTCACTTGTCACTGGTCACTGGTCACGGTCACTGGTCACTGGTCACTGGTCACTGGTCACTGGTCTCTGGTCACTGGTCACTGGTCACTGGTCACTGGTCAATGGTCCCTATCGCTGGTCAATGTTCACTGCCGCTGGTCACTGGTCACTGGACACTGGTCACTGGTCACTGGTCATTGGTGACTATCGCTGGTCAATGGTCACTGTCGCTGGTCATTGGTCACTGGTCACTGGACACTGGTCAAAAGTCACTGGTCACTTGTCACTGGTCAGTGGTCACTGGTCTCTGGTCACTGGTCACTGGTCACTGGTCACTGGTCACAGGTCAATGGTCACTGGTTACTGGTCACTGGGCACTGGTCACTGGTCACGGGTCACATGTCACGGGACACTGTTCACTGTTCACTGGTCGCTAGTCACTGGTCACCGGTCACTGGTCACTGGTCACTGGTCACTGTTCACTGGTCACTGGTCACAAGTCACTGGTCACTTGTCACTGGTCACTGGTCACTGGTCACTGGTCAATGGTCACTGTCGCTGGTCAATGGTCACTGTCGCTGGTCAATGGTCACTGCGCTGGTCATTGGTCACTGGTCACTGGTCACTGGTCAAAAGTCACTGGTCACTTGTCACTGGTCAGTGGTCACTGGTCTCTGGTCACTGGTCACTGGTCACTGGTCACTGGTCACTGGTCACAGGTCAATGGTCACTGGTCACTGGTCACAAGTCACTGGTCACTGGTCACTTGTGACTGGTCACTGGTCACTGGTCACTGGTCAATGGTCACTGTCGCTGGTCAATGGTCACTGTCGCTGGTCACCGGTCACTGGTCGCTGGTCACTGGTCACTGTTCACTGGTCACTGGTCACAAGTCACTGGTCACTTGTCACTGGTCGCTGGTCACTGGTCACTGGTCAATGGTCACTGTCGCTGGTAAATGTTCACTGTCGCTGGTCACTGGTCACTGGTCACTGTCGCTGGTCACTGGTCACTGGTCACTGGTCACTGGTCACAGGTCAATGGTCACTGGTCACTGGTCACTGGTCACTGTTCACTGGTCACTGGTCACAAGTCACTGGACACTTGTCACTGGTCAGTGGTCACTGGTCACTGGTCTGTGGTCACTGGTCACTGGTCACTTGTCACTGGTCACTGGTCACTGGTCATTGGTCACTGGTCACTGGTCACAAGTCACTGGTCACTGGTCACTTGTCACTGGTCACTGGTCACTGGTCAATGGTCACTGTCGCTGGTCAATGGTCACTGTCGCTGGTCAATGGTCACTGCGCTGGTCATTGGTCACTGGTCACTGGTCACTGGTCACTGGTCACTGTTCACTTGTCACTGGTCACATGTCACTGGTCAGTGGTCACTGGTCACTGGTCACTGGTCAGTGGTCACTGGTCACTGGTCGCTAGTCACTGGTCACCGGCCACTGGTCACAGGTCAATGGTCACTGGTCACTGGTCACTGGTCACTGTTCACTGGTCACTGGTCACAAGTCACTGGACACTTGTCACTGGTCAGTGGTCACTGGTCACTGGTCTGTGGTCACTGGTCACTGGTCACTTGTCACTGGTCACATGTCACTGGTCAGTGGTCACTGGTCACTGGTCACTGGTCTGTGGTCACTGGTCACTGGTCAGTGGTCACTGGTCACAGTCACATGTCGCGGGTCACTGGTCACAAGTCACTGTTCGCTGGTCACAAGTCACTGGTCACTTGTCACTGGTCACTGGTCACTGGTCACTGGTCAATGGTCAATGGTCGCTGGTCACTGGTCACCAGTGACCAGTGACCAGTGACTTGTGACCAGTGACTAGTGACCTGTGACCACTGACCAGTGACCAGTTACCAGTGACCCCTGAAAAGTGACCAGTGACCAGTGACCAGTGACTAGTGACTAGTGACCAGTGATCTGTGACCAGTGACAGTGACCATTGAACAATGACCAGTGACCAGTGACCAGTGACCAGTGACAGGTGATCAGTGACCTATGACCAGTGACCAGTGACCAGTGACCAGTGACCAGTGACTAGTGACCAGTGACCTGTGACCAGTGACCAGTGACCAGTGAGCAGTGTCCAGTGACCACTGACTACTGACCAGTGATCTGTGACTAGTGACCAGTGGCCCGTGACCAGTGACTTGTGACCAGTGACCAGTGACTAGTGGCCAGTGACCAGTGACCAATGACCAGTGACCACTGACTACTGACCAGTGACCAGTGACCTGTGACCAGTGACCAGTGACCAGTGACCAGTGACCAGTGACCAGTGACCAGTGACCAGTGACCAGTGACCAGTGATTAGTGACCTGTGACCAGTGACCAGTGACTAGTGACCAGCGACAGTGAACATTGACCAGTGACCAGTGACCAGTGACCAGTGACCAGTGACCAGTGACAGCTGACCAGTGACCTGTGACCAGTGACCAGTGACCAGTGACAAGTGACCAGTGACCAGTGACCAGTGACCAGTGACCAGTGACTTGTGACCAGTGACTAGTGACCTGTGACCACTGACCAGTGACCAGTTACCAGTGACCCCTGAAAAGTGACCAGTGACCAGTGACCAGTGACAGGTGACCAGTGACCTATGACCAGTGACCAGTGACCACTGATTACTGACCAGTGACCAGTGACCAGTGACCAGTGACCAGTGACCAGTGACCAGTGACCAGTGACCAGTGATTAGTGACCTGTGACCAGTGACCAGTGACCAGTGACCAGTGACCACTGACTACTGACCAGTGACCAGTGACCTGTGACCAGTGACCAGTGACCAGTGACCAGTTACCAGTGACCAGTGACCAGTGACCCGTGACCAGTGACTAGTGACCTGTGACCAGTGACCAGTGACCAGTGACCAGTGAATTGTGAATCGTGACCACTGACCAGTGACCAGTTACCAGTGACCCCTGAAAAGTGACCAGTGACCAGTGACTAGTGACCAGTGATCTGTGACCAGTGACCAGTGCCCAGTGACCAGCGACAGTGACCATTGAACAATGACCAGTGACCAGTGACCAGTGACCAGTGACCAGTGACAGGTGACCAGTGACCTATGACCAGTGACCAGTGACCAGTGACCAGTGACCAGTGACCAGTGACCAGTGACTAGTGACCAGTGACCCGTGACCAGTGACCAGAGACCACTGACCAGTGACCAGTGACCAGTGACTAGTGGCCAGTGACCAGTGACCAGTGACCAGTGACCAGCGACAGTGACCATTGACCAGTGACCAGTGACCAGTGACCAGTGACCAGTGAGAGGTGACCAGTGACCTATGACCAGTGACCAGTGACCACTGATTACTGACCAGTGACCAGTGACCTGTGACCAGTGACCAGTGACCAGTGACCAGTGACCAGTGACTAGTGACCTGTGACCAGTGACCAGTGACTAGTGACCAGCGACAGTGAACATTGACCAGTGACCAGTGACCAGTGACCAGTGACCAGTGACCAGTGACAGCTGACCAGTGACCTGTGACCAGTGACCAGTGACCAGTGACCAGTGACCAGTGACCAGTGACCAGTGACTTGTGACCAGTGACTAGTGACCTGTGACCACTGACCAGTGACCAGTTACCAGTGACCCCTGAAAAGTGACCAGTGACCAGTGACCAGTGACTAGTGACTAGTGACCTGTGACCAGTGACCAGTGACTTGTGGCCAGTGACCAGTGACCAGTGACCAGTGACCACTGACTACTGACCAGTGACCAGTGACCTGTGACCAGTGACCAGTGACCAGTGACCAGTTACCAGTGACCAGTGACCAGTGACCCGTGACCAGTGACTAGTGACCTGTGACCAGTGACCAGTGACCAGTGACCAGTGACCAGTGACCAGTGACCAGTGACTTGTGACCAGTGACCAGTGACTAGAGACCATTGACCAGTGACCAGTGACCAGTGACCAGCGACAGTGACCATTGACCAATGACCAATGACCAGTGACCAGTGACCAGTGACCAGTGACCAGTGACAGGTGACCTGTGACCTATGACCAGTGACCAGTGACCAGTGACCAGTGAATTGTGAATCGTGACCACTGACCAGTGACCAGTTACCAGTGACCCCTGAAAAGTGACCAGTGACCAGTGACTAGTGACCAGTGATCTGTGACCAGTGACCAGTGACCAGTGACCAGTGACCAGCGACAGTGACCATTGAACAATGACCAGTGACCAGTGACCAGTGACCAGTGACAGGTGACCAGTGACCTATGACCAGTGACCAGTGACCAGTGACCAGTGACCAGTGACCTATGACCAGTGACCAGTGACCAGTGACCAGTGACTAGTGACCAGTGACCCGTGACCAGTGACCAGAGACCACTGACCAGTGACCAGTGACCAGTGACTAGTGGCCAGTGACAAGTGACCAGTGACCAGTGACCAGCGACAGTGACCATTGACCAGTGACCAGTGACCAGTGACCAGTGACCAGTGACAGGTGACCAGTGACCTATGACCAGTGACCAGTGACCACTGATTACTGACCAGTGACCAGTGACCTGTGACCAGTGACCAGTGACCAGTGACCAGTGACCAGTGACCAGTGACCAGTGATTAGTGACCTGTGACCAGTGACCAGTGACCAGTGACCAGTGACCACTGACTACTGACCAGTGACCAGTGACCTGTGACCAGTGACCAGTGACCAGTGACCAGTGACCAGTGACCAGTGACCAGTGACCAGTGATTAGTGACTAGTGACCAGTGACCCGTGACCAGTGACCAGAGACCACTGACCAGTGACCAGTGACCAGTGACTAGTGGCCAGTGACCAGTGACCAGTGACCAGTGACCAGCGACAGTGACCATTGACCAGTGACCAGTGACCAGTGACCAGTGACCAGTGACAGGTGACCAGTGACCTATGACCAGTGACCAGTGACCACTGATTACTGACCAGTGACCAGTGACCTGTGACCAGTGACCAGTGACCAGTGACCAGTGACCAGTGACCAGTGACCAGTGATTAGTGACCTGTGACCAGTGACCAGTGACCAGTGACCAGTGACCACTGACTACTGACCAGTGACCAGTGACCTGTGACCAGTGACCAGTGACCAGTGACCAGTTACCAGTGACCAGTGACCAGTGACCAGTGACCAGTGACCAGTGACCAGTGACCAGTGATTAGTGACCTGTGACCAGTGACCAGTGCCCAGTGACCAGTGACCACTGACTACTGACCAGTGACCAGTGACCTGTGACCAGTGACCAGTGACCAGTGACCAGTTACCAGTGACCAGTGACCAGTGACCCGTGACCAGTGACTAGTGACCTGTGACCAGTGACCAGTGACCAGTGACCAGTGACCAGTGACCAGTGACCAGTGACTTGTGACCAGTGACCAGTGACTAGAGACCATTGACCAGTGACCAGTGACCAGTGACCAGCGACAGTGACCATTGACCAATGACCAGTGACCAGTGACCAGTGACCAGTGACCAGTGAGAGGTGACCAGTGACCTATGACCAGTGACCAGTGACCAGTGACCAGTGAATTGTGAATCGTGACCACTGACCAGTGACCAGTTACCAGTGACCCCTGAAAAGTGACCAGTGACCAGTGACTAGTGACCAGTGATCTGTGACCAGTGACCAGTGACCAGTGACCAGTGACCAGCGACAGTGACCATTGAACAATGACCAGTGACCAGTGACCAGTGACCAGTGACAGGTGACCAGTGACCAGTGACAGGTGACCAGTGACCTATGACCAGTGACCAGTGACCAGTGACCAGTGACCAGTGACCTATGACCAGTGACCAGTGACCAGTGACCAGTGACCAGTGACCAGTGACCAGTGACTAGTGACCAGTCACCCGTGACCAGTGACCAGTGACCAGTGACAGGTGACGAGTGACCTATGACCAGTGACCAGTGACCACTGATTACTGACCAGTGACCAGTGACCAGTGACCAGTGACCAGTGACCAGTGACCAGTGATTAGTGACCTGTGACCAGTGACCAGTGACCAGTGACCAGTGACCACTGACTACTGACCAGTGACCAGTGACCTGTGACCAGTGACCAGTGACCAGTGACCAGTTACCAGTGACCAGTGACCAGTGACCCGTGACCAGTGACTAGTGACCTGTGACCAGTGACCAGTGACCAGTGACCAGTGAATTGTGAATCGTGACCACTGACCAGTGACCAGTTACCAGTGACCCCTGAAAAGTGACCAGTGACCAGTGACTAGTGACCAGTGATCTGTGACCAGTGACCAGTGCCCAGTGACCAGCGACAGTGACCATTGAACAATGACCAGTGACCAGTGACCAGTGACCAGTGACCAGTGACAGGTGACCAGTGACCTATGACCAGTGACCAGTGACCAGTGACCAGTGACCAGTGACCAGTGACCAGTGACTAGTGACCAGTGACCCGTGACCAGTGACCAGAGACCACTGACCAGTGACCAGTGACCAGTGACTAGTGGCCAGTGACCAGTGACCAGTGACCAGTGACCAGCGACAGTGACCATTGACCAGTGACCAGTGACCAGTGACCAGTGACCAGTGAGAGGTGACCAGTGACCTATGACCAGTGACCAGTGACCACTGATTACTGACCAGTGACCAGTGACCTGTGACCAGTGACCAGTGACCAGTGACCAGTGACCAGTGACCAGTGACTAGTGACCTGTGACCAGTGACCAGTGACTAGTGACCAGCGACAGTGAACATTGACCAGTGACCAGTGACCAGTGACCAGTGACCAGTGACCAGTGACAGCTGACCAGTGACCTGTGACCAGTGACCAGTGACCAGTGACCAGTGACCAGTGACCAGTGACCAGTGACTTGTGACCAGTGACTAGTGACCTGTGACCACTGACCAGTGACCAGTTACCAGTGACCCCTGAAAAGTGACCAGTGACCAGTGACCAGTGACTAGTGACTAGTGACCTGTGACCAGTGACCAGTGACTTGTGGCCAGTGACCAGTGACCAGTGACCAGTGACCACTGACTACTGACCAGTGACCAGTGACCTGTGACCAGTGACCAGTGACCAGTGACCAGTTACCAGTGACCAGTGACCAGTGACCCGTGACCAGTGACTAGTGACCTGTGACCAGTGACCAGTGACCAGTGACCAGTGACCAGTGACCAGTGACCAGTGACTTGTGACCAGTGACCAGTGACTAGAGACCATTGACCAGTGACCAGTGACCAGTGACCAGCGACAGTGACCATTGACCAATGACCAATGACCAGTGACCAGTGACCAGTGACCAGTGACCAGTGACAGGTGACCTGTGACCTATGACCAGTGACCAGTGACCAGTGACCAGTGAATTGTGAATCGTGACCACTGACCAGTGACCAGTTACCAGTGACCCCTGAAAAGTGACCAGTGACCAGTGACTAGTGACCAGTGATCTGTGACCAGTGACCAGTGACCAGTGACCAGTGACCAGCGACAGTGACCATTGAACAATGACCAGTGACCAGTGACCAGTGACCAGTGACAGGTGACCAGTGACCTATGACCAGTGACCAGTGACCAGTGACCAGTGACCAGTGACCTATGACCAGTGACCAGTGACCAGTGACCAGTGACTAGTGACCAGTGACCCGTGACCAGTGACCAGAGACCACTGACCAGTGACCAGTGACCAGTGACTAGTGGCCAGTGACAAGTGACCAGTGACCAGTGACCAGCGACAGTGACCATTGACCAGTGACCAGTGACCAGTGACCAGTGACCAGTGACAGGTGACCAGTGACCTATGACCAGTGACCAGTGACCACTGATTACTGACCAGTGACCAGTGACCTGTGACCAGTGACCAGTGACCAGTGACCAGTGACCAGTGACCAGTGACCAGTGATTAGTGACCTGTGACCAGTGACCAGTGACCAGTGACCAGTGACCACTGACTACTGACCAGTGACCAGTGACCTGTGACCAGTGACCAGTGACCAGTGACCAGTGACCAGTGACCAGTGACCAGTGACCAGTGATTAGTGACTAGTGACCAGTGACCCGTGACCAGTGACCAGAGACCACTGACCAGTGACCAGTGACCAGTGACTAGTGGCCAGTGACCAGTGACCAGTGACCAGTGACCAGCGACAGTGACCATTGACCAGTGACCAGTGACCAGTGACCAGTGACCAGTGACAGGTGACCAGTGACCTATGACCAGTGACCAGTGACCACTGATTACTGACCAGTGACCAGTGACCTGTGACCAGTGACCAGTGACCAGTGACCAGTGACCAGTGACCAGTGACCAGTGATTAGTGACCTGTGACCAGTGACCAGTGACCAGTGACCAGTGACCACTGACTACTGACCAGTGACCAGTGACCTGTGACCAGTGACCAGTGACCAGTGACCAGTTACCAGTGACCAGTGACCAGTGACCAGTGACCAGTGACCAGTGACCAGTGACCAGTGATTAGTGACCTGTGACCAGTGACCAGTGCCCAGTGACCAGTGACCACTGACTACTGACCAGTGACCAGTGACCTGTGACCAGTGACCAGTGACCAGTGACCAGTTACCAGTGACCAGTGACCAGTGACCCGTGACCAGTGACTAGTGACCTGTGACCAGTGACCAGTGACCAGTGACCAGTGACCAGTGACCAGTGACCAGTGACTTGTGACCAGTGACCAGTGACTAGAGACCATTGACCAGTGACCAGTGACCAGTGACCAGCGACAGTGACCATTGACCAATGACCAGTGACCAGTGACCAGTGACCAGTGACCAGTGAGAGGTGACCAGTGACCTATGACCAGTGACCAGTGACCAGTGACCAGTGAATTGTGAATCGTGACCACTGACCAGTGACCAGTTACCAGTGACCCCTGAAAAGTGACCAGTGACCAGTGACTAGTGACCAGTGATCTGTGACCAGTGACCAGTGACCAGTGACCAGTGACCAGCGACAGTGACCATTGAACAATGACCAGTGACCAGTGACCAGTGACCAGTGACAGGTGACCAGTGACCAGTGACAGGTGACCAGTGACCTATGACCAGTGACCAGTGACCAGTGACCAGTGACCAGTGACCTATGACCAGTGACCAGTGACCAGTGACCAGTGACCAGTGACCAGTGACCAGTGACTAGTGACCAGTCACCCGTGACCAGTGACCAGTGACCAGTGACAGGTGACGAGTGACCTATGACCAGTGACCAGTGACCACTGATTACTGACCAGTGACCAGTGACCTGTGACCAGTGACCAGTGACCAGTGACCAGTGATTAGTGACCTGTGACCAGTGACCAGTGCCCAGTGACCAGTGACCACTGACTACTGACCAGTGACCAGTGACCTGTGACCAGTGACCAGTGACCAGTGACCAGTTACCAGTGACCAGTGACCAGTGACCCGTGACCAGTGACTAGTGACCTGTGACCAGTGACCAGTGACCAGTGACCAGTGACCAGTGACCAGTGACTTGTGACCAGTGACCAGTGACTAGAGACCATTGACCAGTGACCAGTGACCAGTGACCAGCGACAGTGACCATTGACCAATGACCAGTGACCAGTGACCAGTGACCAGTGACCAGTGAGAGGTGACCAGTGACCTATGACCAGTGACCAGTGACCAGTGACCAGTGAATTGTGAATCGTGACCACTGACCAGTGACCAGTTACCAGTGACCCCTGAAAAGTGACCAGTGACCAGTGACTAGTGACCAGTGACTAGTGACCTGTGACCAGTGACCAGTGACTAGTGACCAGCGACAGTGAACATTGACCAGTGACCAGTGACCAGTGACCAGTGACCAGTGACCAGTGACAGCTGACCAGTGACCTGTGACCAGTGACCAGTGACCAGTGACCAGTGACCAGTGACCAGTGACCAGTGACTTGTGACCAGTGACTAGTGACCTGTGACCACTGACCAGTGACCAGTTACCAGTGACCCCTGAAAAGTGACCAGTGACCAGTGACCAGTGACTAGTGACTAGTGACCGGTGACCTGTGACCATTGACCAGTGACTAGTGACCAGTGACCCGTGACCAGTGACCAGTGACCTGTGACCAGTGACCAGTGACTTGTGGCCAGTGACCAGTGACCAGTGACCAGTGACCACTGACTACTGACCAGTGACCAGTGACCTGTGACCAGTGACCAGTGACCAGTGACCAGTTACCAGTGACCAGTGACCAGTGACCCGTGACCAGTGACTAGTGACCTGTGACCAGTGACCAGTGACCAGTGACCAGTGACCAGTGACCAGTGACCAGTGACTTGTGACCAGTGACCAGTGACTAGAGACCATTGACCAGTGACCAGTGACCAGTGACCAGCGACAGTGACCATTGACCAATGACCAGTGACCAGTGACCAGTGACCAGTGACCAGTGACAGGTGACCTGTGACCTATGACCAGTGACCAGTGACCAGTGACCAGTGAATTGTGAATCGTGACCACTGACCAGTGACCAGTTACCAGTGACCCCTGAAAAGTGACCAGTGACCAGTGACTAGTGACCAGTGATCTGTGACCAGTGACCAGTGACCAGTGACCAGTGACCAGCGACAGTGACCATTGAACAATGACCAGTGACCAGTGACCAGTGACCAGTGACAGGTGACCAGTGACCTATGACCAGTGACCAGTGACCAGTGACCAGTGACCAGTGACCTATGACCAGTGACCAGTGACCAGTGACCAGTGACTAGTGACCAGTGACCCGTGACCAGTGACCAGAGACCACTGACCAGTGACCAGTGACCAGTGACTAGTGGCCAGTGACCAGTGACCAGTGACCAGTGACCAGCGACAGTGACCATTGACCAGTGACCAGTGACCAGTGACCAGTGACCAGTGACAGGTGACCAGTGACCTATGACCAGTGACCAGTGACCACTGATTACTGACCAGTGACCAGTGACCTGTGACCAGTGACCAGTGACCAGTGACCAGTGACCAGTGACCAGTGACCAGTGATTAGTGACCTGTGACCAGTGACCAGTGACCAGTGACCAGTGACCACTGACTACTGACCAGTGACCAGTGACCTGTGACCAGTGACCAGTGACCAGTGACCAGTGACCAGTGACCAGTGACCAGTGACCAGTGATTAGTGACTAGTGACCAGTGACCCGTGACCAGTGACCAGAGACCACTGACCATTGACCAGTGACCAGTGACTAGTGGCCAGTGACCAGTGACCAGTGACCAGTGACCAGCGACAGTGACCATTGACCAGTGACCAGTGACCAGTGACCAGTGACCAGTGACAGGTGACCAGTGACCTATGACCAGTGACCAGTGACCACTGATTACTGACCAGTGACCAGTGACCTGTGACCAGTGACCAGTGACCAGTGACCAGTGACCAGTGACCAGTGACCAGTGACCAGTGATTAGTGACCTGTGACCAGTGACCAGTGACCAGTGACCAGTGACCACTGACTACTGACCAGTGACCAGTGACCTGTGACCAGTGACCAGTGACCAGTGACCAGTTACCAGTGACCAGTGACCAGTGACCAGTGACCAGTGACCAGTGACCAGTGACCAGTGATTAGTGACCTGTGACCAGTGACCAGTGCCCAGTGACCAGTGACCACTGACTACTGACCAGTGACCAGTGACCTGTGACCAGTGACCAGTGACCAGTGACCAGTTACCAGTGACCAGTGACCAGTGACCCGTGACCAGTGACTAGTGACCTGTGACCAGTGACCAGTGACCAGTGACCAGTGACCAGTGACCAGTGACCAGTGACTTGTGACCAGTGACCAGTGACTAGAGACCATTGACCAGTGACCAGTGACCAGTGACCAGCGACAGTGACCATTGACCAATGACCAGTGACCAGTGACCAGTGACCAGTGACCAGTGAGAGGTGACCAGTGACCTATGACCAGTGACCAGTGACCAGTGACCAGTGAATTGTGAATCGTGACCACTGACCAGTGACCAGTTACCAGTGACCCCTGAAAAGTGACCAGTGACCAGTGACTAGTGACCAGTGATCTGTGACCAGTGACCAGTGACCAGTGACCAGTGACCAGCGACAGTGACCATTGAACAATGACCAGTGACCAGTGACCAGTGACCAGTGACAGGTGACCAGTGACCAGTGACAGGTGACCAGTGACCTATGACCAGTGACCAGTGACCAGTGACCAGTGACCAGTGACCTATGACCAGTGACCAGTGACCAGTGACCAGTGACCAGTGACCAGTGACCAGTGACTAGTGACCAGTCACCCGTGACCAGTGACCAGTGACCAGTGACAGGTGACGAGTGACCTATGACCAGTGACCAGTGACCACTGATTACTGACCAGTGACCAGTGACCTGTGACCAGTGACCAGTGACCAGTGACCAGTGATTAGTGACCTGTGACCAGTGACCAGTGACTAGTGACCAGCGACAGTGAACATTGACCAGTGACCAGTGACCAGTGACCAGTGACCAGTGACCAGTGACAGCTGACCAGTGACCTGTGACCAGTGACCAGTGACCAGTGACCAGTGACCAGTGACCAGTGACCAGTGACCAGTGACCAGTGACAGGTGACCAGTGACCTATGACCAGTGACCAGTGACCACTGATTACTGACCAGTGACCAGTGACCTGTGACCAGTGACCAGTGACCAGTGACCAGTTACCAGTGACCAGTGACCAGTGACCCGTGACCAGTGACTAGTGACCTGTGACCAGTGACCAGTGACCAGTGACCAGTGAATTGTGAATCGTGACCACTGACCAGTGACCAGTTACCAGTGACCCCTGAAAAGTGACCAGTGATCTGTGACCAGTGACCAGTGACCAGTGACCAGCGACAGTGACCATTGAACAATGACCAGTGACCAGTGACCAGTGACCAGTGACCAGTGACCAGTGACCAGTGACAGGTGACCAGTGACCTATGACCAGTGACCAGTGACCAGTGACCAGTGACCAGTGACCAGTGACCAGTGACTAGTGACCAGTGACCCGTGACCAGTGACCAGAGACCACTGACCAGTGACCAGTGACCAGTGACTAGTGGCCAGTGACCAGTGACCAGTGACCAGTGACCAGCGACAGTGACCATTGACCAGTGACCAGTGACCAGTGACCAGTGACCAGTGACCAGTGACAGGTGACCAGTGACCTATGACCAGTGACCAGTGACCACTGATTACTGACCAGTGACCAGTGACCTGTGACCAGTGACCAGTGACCAGTGACCAGTGACCAGTGACCAGTGACCAGTGACTAGTGACCTGTGACCAGTGACCAGTGACTAGTGACCAGCGACAGTGAACATTGACCAGTGACCAGTGACCAGTGACCAGTGACAGCTGACCAGTGACCTGTGACCAGTGACCAGTGACCAGTGACCAGTGACCAGTGACCAGTGACCAGTGACTTGTGACCAGTCACTAGTGACCTGTGACCACTGACCAGTGACCAGTTACCAGTGACCCCTGAAAAGTGACCAGTGACCAGTGACCAGTGACTAGTGACTAGTGACCGGTGACCTGTGACCATTGACCAGTGACTAGTGACCAGTGACCCGTGACCAGTGACCAGTGACCTGTGACCAGTGACCAGTGACTTGTGGCCAGTGACCAGTGACCAGTGACCAGTGACCACTGGCTACTGACCAGTGACCAGTGACCTGTGACCAGTGACCAGTTACCAGTGACCAGTTACCAGTGACCAGTGACCAGTGACCCGTGACCAATGACTAGTGACCTGTGACCAGTGACCAGTGACCAGTGACCAGTGACCAGTGACCAGTGACCAGTGACTTGTGACCAGTGACCAGTGACTAGAGACCATTGACCAGTGACCAGTGACCAGTGACCAGCGACAGTGACCATTGACCAATGACCAGTGACCAGTGACCATTGACCAGTGACCAGTGACAGGTGACCAGTGACCTATGACCAGTGACCAGTGACCAGTGACCAGTGAATTGTGAATCGTGACCACTGACCATTGACCAGTTACCAGTGACCCCTGAAAAGTGACCAGTGACCAGTGACTAGTGACCAGTGATCTGTGACCAGTGACCAGTGACCAGTGACCAGTGAACAGCGACAGTGACCATTGAACAATGACCAGTGACCAGTGACCAGTGACCAGTGACAGGTGACCAGTGACCTATGACCAGTGACCAGTGACCAGTGACCAGTGACCAGTGACCTATGACCAGTGACCAGTGACCAGTGACCAGTGACCAGTGACCAGTGACCAGTGACTAGTGACCAGTGACCCGTGACCAGTGACCAGAGACCACTGACCAGTGACCAGTGACCAGTGACTAGTGGCCAGTGACCAGTGACCAGTGACCAGTGAACAGCGACAGTGACCATTGACCAGTGACCAGTGACCAGTGACCAGTGACCAGTGACAGGTGACCAGTGACCTATGACCAGTGACCAGTGACCACTGATTACTGACTAGTGACCAGTGACCTGTGACCAGTGACCAGTGACCAGTGACCAGTGACCAGTGACCAGTTACCAGTGACCAGTGACCAGTGACCCGTGACCAGTGAGAGGTGACCAGTGACCTATGACCAGTGACCAGTGACCAGTGACCAGTGAATTGTGAATCGTGACCACTGACCAGTGACCAGTTACCAGTGACCCCTGAAAAGTGACCAGTGACCAGTGACTAGTGACCAGTGATCTGTGACCAGTGACCAGTGACCAGTGACCAGTGACCAGCGACAGTGACCATTGAACAATGACCAGTGACCAGTGACCAGTGACCAGTGACAGGTGACCAGTGACCAGTGACAGGTGACCAGTGACCTATGACCAGTGACCAGTGACCAGTGACCAGTGACCAGTGACCTATGACCAGTGACCAGTGACCAGTGACCAGTGACCAGTGACCAGTGACCAGTGACTAGTGACCAGTCACCCGTGACCAGTGACCAGTGACCAGTGACAGGTGACGAGTGACCTATGACCAGTGACCAGTGACCACTGATTACTGACCAGTGACCAGTGACCTGTGACCAGTGACCAGTGACCAGTGACCAGTGATTAGTGACCTGTGACCAGTGACCAGTGACTAGTGACCAGCGACAGTGAACATTGACCAGTGACCAGTGACCAGTGACCAGTGACCAGTGACCAGTGACAGCTGACCAGTGACCTGTGACCAGTGACCAGTGACCAGTGACCAGTGACCAGTGACCAGTGACCAGTGACCAGTGACCAGTGACAGGTGACCAGTGACCTATGACCAGTGACCAGTGACCACTGATTACTGACCAGTGACCAGTGACCTGTGACCAGTGACCAGTGACCAGTGACCAGTTACCAGTGACCAGTGACCAGTGACCCGTGACCAGTGACTAGTGACCTGTGACCAGTGACCAGTGACCAGTGACCAGTGAATTGTGAATCGTGACCACTGACCAGTGACCAGTTACCAGTGACCCCTGAAAAGTGACCAGTGATCTGTGACCAGTGACCAGTGACCAGTGACCAGCGACAGTGACCATTGAACAATGACCAGTGACCAGTGACCAGTGACCAGTGACCAGTGACCAGTGACCAGTGACAGGTGACCAGTGACCTATGACCAGTGACCAGTGACCAGTGACCAGTGACCAGTGACCAGTGACCAGTGACTAGTGACCAGTGACCCGTGACCAGTGACCAGAGACCACTGACCAGTGACCAGTGACCAGTGACTAGTGGCCAGTGACCAGTGACCAGTGACCAGTGACCAGCGACAGTGACCATTGACCAGTGACCAGTGACCAGTGACCAGTGACCAGTGACCAGTGACAGGTGACCAGTGACCTATGACCAGTGACCAGTGACCACTGATTACTGACCAGTGACCAGTGACCTGTGACCAGTGACCAGTGACCAGTGACCAGTGACCAGTGACCAGTGACCAGTGACTAGTGACCTGTGACCAGTGACCAGTGACTAGTGACCAGCGACAGTGAACATTGACCAGTGACCAGTGACCAGTGACCAGTGACCAGTGACCAGTGACAGCTGACCAGTGACCTGTGACCAGTGACCAGTGACCAGTGACCAGTGACCAGTGACCAGTGACCAGTGACTTGTGACCAGTCACTAGTGACCTGTGACCACTGACCAGTGACCAGTTACCAGTGACCCCTGAAAAGTGACCAGTGACCAGTGACCAGTGACTAGTGACTAGTGACCGGTGACCTGTGACCATTGACCAGTGACTAGTGACCAGTGACCCGTGACCAGTGACCAGTGACCTGTGACCAGTGACCAGTGACTTGTGGCCAGTGACCAGTGACCAGTGACCAGTGACCACTGGCTACTGACCAGTGACCAGTGACCTGTGACCAGTGACCAGTTACCAGTGACCAGTTACCAGTGACCAGTGACCAGTGACCCGTGACCAATGACTAGTGACCTGTGACCAGTGACCAGTGACCAGTGACCAGTGACCAGTGACCAGTGACCAGTGACTTGTGACCAGTGACCAGTGACTAGAGACCATTGACCAGTGACCAGTGACCAGTGACCAGCGACAGTGACCATTGACCAATGACCAGTGACCAGTGACCATTGACCAGTGACCAGTGACAGGTGACCAGTGACCTATGACCAGTGACCAGTGACCAGTGACCAGTGAATTGTGAATCGTGACCACTGACCAGTGACCAGTTACCAGTGACCCCTGAAAAGTGACCAGTGACCAGTGACTAGTGACCAGTGATCTGTGACCAGTGACCAGTGACCAGTGACCAGTGACCAGCGACAGTGACCATTGAACAATGACCAGTGACCAGTGACCAGTGACCAGTGACAGGTGACCAGTGACCTATGACCAGTGACCAGTGACCAGTGACCAGTGACCAGTGACCTATGACCAGTGACCAGTGACCAGTGACCAGTGACCAGTGACCAGTGACCAGTGACTAGTGACCAGTGACCCGTGACCAGTGACCAGAGACCACTGACCAGTGACCAGTGACCAGTGACTAGTGGCCAGTGACCAGTGACCAGTGACCAGTGAACAGCGACAGTGACCATTGACCAGTGACCAGTGACCAGTGACCAGTGACCAGTGACAGGTGACCAGTGACCTATGACCAGTGACCAGTGACCACTGATTACTGACTAGTGACCAGTGACCTGTGACCAGTGACCAGTGACCAGTGACCAGTGACCAGTGACCAGTGACCAGTGACCAGTGATTAGTGACCTGTGACCAGTGACCAGTGACCAGTGACCAGTGACCTGTGACCAGTGACCAGTGACCAGTGACCAGTGACCAGTGACCAGTGACCAGTGACCAGTGACCAGTGACCAGTGACCAGTGATTAGTGACCTGTGACCAGTGACCAGTGCCCAGTGACCAGTGACCACTGACTACTGACCAGTGACCAGTGACCTGTGACCAGTGACCAGTGACCAGTGACCAGTTACCAGTGACCAGTGACCAGTGACCCGTGACCAGTGACTAGTGACCTGTGACCAGTGACCAGTGACCAGTGACCAGTGACCAGTGACCAGTGACTTGTGACCAGTGACCAGTGACTAGAGACCATTGACCAGTGACCAGTGACCAGTGACCAGCGACAGTGACCATTGACCAATGACCAGTGACCAGTGACCAGTGACCAGTGACCAGTGAGAGGTGACCAGTGACCTATGACCAGTGACCAGTGACCAGTGACCAGTGAATTGTGAATCGTGACCACTGACCAGTGACCAGTTACCAGTGACCCCTGAAAAGTGACCAGTGACCAGTGACTAGTGACCAGTGATCTGTGACCAGTGACCAGTGACCAGTGATCAGTGACCAGCGACAGTGACCATTGAACAATGACCAGTGACCAGTGACCAGTGACCAGTGACAGGTGACCAGTGACCTATGACCAGTGACCAGTGACCAGTGACCAGTGACCTATGACCAGTGACCAGTGACCAGTGACCAGTGACCAGTGACCAGTGACCAGTGACTAGTGACCAGTCACCCGTGACCAGTGACCAGAGACCACTGACCAGTGACCAGTGACCAGTGACCAGTGACCAGTGACAGGTGACGAGTGACCTATGACCAGTGACCAGTGACCAGTGACCAGTGACCAGTGACAGCTGACCAGTGACCTGTGACCAGTGACCAGTGACCAGTGACCAGTGACCAGTGACCAGTGACCAGTGACCAGTGATTAGTGACCTGTGACCAGTGACCAGTGACTAGTGACCAGCGACAGTGAACATTGACCAGTGACCAGTGACCAGTGACCAGTGACCAGTGACCAGTGACAGCTGACCAGTGACCTGTGACCAGTGACCAGTGACCAGTGACCAGTGACCAGTGACCAGTGACCAGTGACCAGTGACCAGTGACTTGTGACCAGTGACTAGTGACCTGTGACCACTGACCAGTGACCAGTTACCAGTGACCCCTGAAAAGTGACCAGTGACCAGTGACCAGTGACAGGTGACCAGTGACCTATGACCAGTGACCAGTGACCACTGATTACTGACCAGTGACCAGTGACCTGTGACCAGTGACCAGTGACCAGTGACCAGTGACCAGTGACCAGTGACCAGTGATTAGTGACCTGTGACCAGTGACCAGTGACCAGTGACCAGTGACCACTGACTACTGACCAGTGACCAGTGACCTGTGACCAGTGACCAGTGACCAGTGACCAGTTACCAGTGACCAGTGACCAGTGACCCGTGACCAGTGACTAGTGACCTGTGACCAGTGACCAGTGATCAGTGACCAGTGACCAGTGACCAGTGACCAGTGACTTGTGACCAGTGACCAGTGACTAGAGACCATTGACCAGTGACCAGTGACCAGTGACCAGCGACAGTGACCATTGACCAATGACCAGTGACCAGTGACCAGTGACCAGTGACCAGTGACAGGTGACCAGTGACCTATGACCAGTGACCAGTGACCAGTGACCAGTGAATTGTGAATCGTGACCACTGACCAGTGACCAGTTACCAGTGACCCCTGAAAAGTGACCAGTGACCAGTGACTAGTGACCAGTGATCTGTGACCAGTGACCAGTGACCAGTGACCAGTGACAAGTGACCAGCGACAGTGACCATTGAACAATGACCAGTGACCAGTGACCAGTGACCAGTGACAGGTGACCAGTGACCTATGACCAGTGACCAGTGACCTATGACCAGTGACCAGTGACCAGTGACCAGTGACCAGTGACTAGTGGCCAGTGACCAGTGACCAGTGACCAGTGACCAGCGACAGTGACCATTGACCAGTGACCAGTGACCAGTGACCAGTGACCAGTGACAGGTGACCAGTGACCAGTGACTTGTGACCAGTGACTAGTGACCTGTGACCACTGACCAGTGACCAGTTACCAGTGACCCCTGAAAAGTGACCAGTGACCAGTGACCAGTGACTAGTGACTAGTGACCAGTGATCTGTGACCAGTGACCAGTGACCAGTGACCAGTGACCAGTGACCAGTGACCAGCGACAGTGACCATTGAACAATGACCAGTGACCAGTGACCAGTGACCAGTGACAGGTGACCAGTGACCTATGACCAGTGACCAGTGACCAGTGACCAGTGACCAGTGACCAGTGACTAGTGACCAGTGACCTGTGACCAGTGACCAGTGACCAGTGAGCAGTGTCCAGTGACCACTGACTACTGTCCAGTGATCTGTGACTAGTGACCAGTGGCCCGTGACCAGTGACTTGTGACCAGTGACCAGTGACTAGTGGCCAGTGACCAGTGACCAGTGACCAGTGACCAGTGACCACTGACTACTGACCAGTGACCAGTGACCTGTGACCAGTGACCAGTGACCAGTGACCAGTGACCAGTGACCAGTGACCAGTGACCAGTGACCAGTGACCAGTGATTAGTGACCTGTGACCAGTGACCAGTGACTAGTGACCAGCGACAGTGAACATTGACCAGTGACCAGTGACCAGTGACCAGTGACCAGTGACCAGTGACAGCTGACCAGTGACCTGTGACCAGTGACCAGTGACCAGTGACCAGTGACCAGTGACCAGTGACCAGTGACCAGTGACCAGTGACCAGTGACTTGTGACCAGTGACTAGTGACCTGTGACCACTGACCAGTGACCAGTTACCAGTGACCCCTGAAATGTGACCAGTGACCAGTGACCAGTGACTAGTGGCCAGTGACCAGTGACCAGTGACCAGTGACCAGTGACCACTGACTACTGACCAGTGACCAGTGACCTGTGACCAGTGACCAGTGACCAGTGACCAGTGACCAGTGACCAGTGACCAGTGACCAGTGACCAGTGACCAGTGATTAGTGACCTGTGACCAGTGACCAGTGACTAGTGACCAGCGACAGTGAACATTGACCAGTGACCAGTGACCAGTGACCAGTGACCAGTGACCAGTGACAGCTGACCAGTGACCTGTGACCAGTGACCAGTGACCAGTGACCAGTGACCAGTGACCAGTGACCAGTGACCAGTGACCAGTGACTTGTGACCAGTGACTAGTGACCTGTGACCACTGACCAGTGACCAGTTACCAGTGACCCCTGAAATGTGACCAGTGACCAGTGACCAGTGACAGGTGACCAGTGACCTATGACCAGTTACCAGTGACCACTGATTACTGACCAGTGACCAGTGACCTGTGACCAGTGACCAGTGACCAGTGACCAGTGACCAGTGATTAGTGACCTGTGACCAGTGACCAGTGACCAGTGACCAGTGACCACTGACTACTGACCAGTGACCAGTGACCTGTGACCAGTGACCAGTGACCAGTGACCAGTGACCAGTGACCAGTGACCTATGACCAGTGACCAGTGACCAGTGACCAGTGACCAGTGACCCGTGACCAGTGACCAGAGACCACTGACCAGTGACCAGTGACCAGTGACTAGTGGCCAGTGACCAGTGACCAGTGACCAGTGACCAGCGACAGTGACCATTGACCAGTGACCAGTGACCAGTGACCAGTGACCAGTGACAGGTGACCAGTGACCTATGACCAGTGACCAGTGACCACTGATTACTGACTAGTGACCAGTGACCTGTGACCAGTGACCAGTGACCAGTGACCAGTGACCAGTGACCAGTGACCAGTGATTAGTGACCTGTGACCAGTGACCAGTGACCAGTGACCAGTGACCACTGACTACTGACCAGTGACCAGTGACCTGTGACCAGTGACCAGTGACCAGTGACCAGTGACCAGTGACCAGTGACCAGTGACCAGTGACCAGTGACCAGTGACCAGTGATTAGTGACCTGTGACCAGTGACCAGTGACCAGTGACCAGTTACCAGTGACCAGTGACCAGTGACCCGTGACCAGTGACTAGTGACCTGTGACCAGTGACCAGTGACCAGTGACCAGTGACCAGTGACCAGTGACCAGTGACCAGTGACTTGTGACCAGTGACCAGTGACTAGAGACCATTGACCAGTGACCAGTGACCAGTGACCAGCGACAGTGACCATTGACCAATGACCAGTGACCAGTGACCAGTGACCAGTGACCAGTGAGAGGTGACCAGTGACCTATGACCAGTGACCAGTGACCAGTGACCAGTGAATTGTGAATCGTGACCACTGACCAGTGACCAGTTACCAGTGACCCCTGAAAAGTGACCAGTGACCAGTGACTAGTGACCAGTGATCTGTGACCAGTGACCAGTGACCAGTGATCAGTGACCAGCGACAGTGACCATTGAACAATGACCAGTGACCAGTGACCAGTGACAGGTGACCAGTGACCAGTGACTTGTGACCAGTGACTAGTGACCTGTGACCACTGACCAGTGACCAGTTACCAGTGACCCCTGAAAAGTGACCAGTGACCAGTGACCAGTGACTAGTGACTAGTGACCAGTGATCTGTGACCAGTGACCAGTGACCAGTGACCAGTGACCAGTGACCAGTGACCAGCGACAGTGACCATTGAACAATGACCAGTGACCAGTGACCAGTGACCAGTGACAGGTGACCAGTGACCTATGACCAGTGACCAGTGACCAGTGACCAGTGACCAGTGACCAGTGACCAGTGACCAGTGATTAGTGACCTGTGACCAGTGACCAGTGACTAGTGACCAGCGACAGTGAACATTGACCAGTGACCAGTGACCAGTGACCAGAGACCAGTGACCAGTGACAGCTGACCAGTGACCTGTGACCAGTGACCAGTGACCAGTGACCAGTGACCAGTGACCAGTGACCAGTGACCAGTGACTTGTGACCAGTGACTAGTGACCTGTGACCACTGACCAGTGACCAGTTACCAGTGACCCCTGAAAAGTGACCAGTGACCAGTGACCAGTGACAGGTGACCAGTGACCTATGACCAGTGACCAGTGACCACTGATTACTGACCAGTGACCAGTGACCTGTGACCAGTGACCAGTGACCAGTGACCAGTGACCAGTGACCAGTGACCAGTGATTAGTGACCTGTGACCAGTGACCAGTGACCAGTGACCAGTGACCACTGACTACTGACCAGTGACCAGTGACCTGTGACCAGTGACCAGTGACCAGTGACCAGTTACCAGTGACCAGTGACCAGTGACCCGTAACCAGTGACTAGTGACCTGTGACCAGTGACCAGTGATCAGTGACCAGTGACCAGTGACCAGTGACCAGTGACTTGTGACCAGTGACCAGTGACTAGAGACCATTGACCAGTGACCAGTGACCAGTGACCAGCGACAGTGACCATTGACCAATGACCAGTGACCAGTGACCAGTGACCAGTGACCAGTGACAGGTGACCAGTGACCTATGACCAGTGACCAGTGACCAGTGACCAGTGAATTGTGAATCGTGACCACTGACCAGTGACCAGTTACCAGTGACCCCTGAAAAGTGACCAGTGACCAGTGACTAGTGACCAGTGATCTGTGACCAGTGACCAGTGACCAGTGACCAGTGACAAGTGACCAGCGACAGTGACCATTGAACAATGACCAGTGACCAGTGACCAGTGACCAGTGACAGGTGACCAGTGACCTATGACCAGTGACCAGTGACCAGTGACCAGTGACCTATGACCAGTGACCAGTGACCAGTGACCAGTGACCAGTGACTAGTGGCCAGTGACCAGTGACCAGTGACCAGTGACCAGCGACAGTGACCATTGACCAGTGACCAGTGACCAGTGACCAGTGACCAGTGACAGGTGACCAGTGACCAGTGACTTGTGACCAGTGACTAGTGACCTGTGACCACTGACCAGTGACCAGTTACCAGTGACCCCTGAAAAGTGACCAGTGACCAGTGACCAGTGACTAGTGACTAGTGACCAGTGATCTGTGACCAGTGACCAGTGACCAGTGACCAGTGACCAGTGACCAGTGACCAGCGACAGTGACCATTGAACAATGACCAGTGACCAGTGACCAGTGACCAGTGACAGGTGACCAGTGACCTATGACCAGTGACCAGTGACCAGTGACCAGTGACCAGTGACCAGTGACTAGTGACCAGTGACCTGTGACCAGTGACCAGTGACCAGTGAGCAGTGTCCAGTGACCACTGACTACTGTCCAGTGATCTGTGACTAGTGACCAGTGGCCCGTGACCAGTGACTTGTGACCAGTGACCAGTGACTAGTGGCCAGTGACCAGTGACCAGTGACCAGTGACCACTGACTACTGACCAGTGACCAGTGACCTGTGACCAGTGACCAGTGACCAGTGACCAGTGACCTGTGACCAGTGACCAGTGACTTGTGGCCAGTGACCAGTGACCAGTGACCAGTGACCACTGGCTACTGACCAGTGACCAGTGACCTGTGACCAGTGACCAGTTACCAGTGACCAGTTACCAGTGACCAGTGACCAGTGACCCGTGACCAATGACTAGTGACCTGTGACCAGTGACCAGTGACCAGTGACCAGTGACCAGTGACCAGTGACCAGTGACTTGTGACCAGTGACCAGTGACTAGAGACCATTGACCAGTGACCAGTGACCAGTGACCAGCGACAGTGACCATTGACCAATGACCAGTGACCAGTGACCATTGACCAGTGACCAGTGACAGGTGACCAGTGACCTATGACCAGTGACCAGTGACCAGTGACCAGTGAATTGTGAATCGTGACCACTGACCAGTGACCAGTTACCAGTGACCCCTGAAAAGTGACCAGTGACCAGTGACTAGTGACCAGTGATCTGTGACCAGTGACCAGTGACCAGTGACCAGTGAACAGCGACAGTGACCATTGAACAATGACCAGTGACCAGTGACCAGTGACCAGTGACAGGTGACCAGTGACCTATGACCAGTGACCAGTGACCAGTGACCAGTGACCAGTGACCTATGACCAGTGACCAGTGACCAGTGACCAGTGACCAGTGACCAGTGACCAGTGACTAGTGACCAGTGACCCGTGACCAGTGACCAGAGACCACTGACCAGTGACCAGTGACCAGTGACTAGTGGCCAGTGACCAGTGACCAGTGACCAGTGAACAGCGACAGTGACCATTGACCAGTGACCAGTGACCAGTGACCAGTGACCAGTGACAGGTGACCAGTGACCTATGACCAGTGACCAGTGACCACTGATTACTGACTAGTGACCAGTGACCTGTGACCAGTGACCAGTGACCAGTGACCAGTGACCAGTGACCAGTTACCAGTGACCAGTGACCAGTGACCCGTGACCAGTGAGAGGTGACCAGTGACCTATGACCAGTGACCAGTGACCAGTGACCAGTGAATTGTGAATCGTGACCACTGACCAGTGACCAGTTACCAGTGACCCCTGAAAAGTGACCAGTGACCAGTGACTAGTGACCAGTGATCTGTGACCAGTGACCAGTGACCAGTGACCAGTGACCAGCGACAGTGACCATTGAACAATGACCAGTGACCAGTGACCAGTGACCAGTGACAGGTGACCAGTGACCAGTGACAGGTGACCAGTGACCTATGACCAGTGACCAGTGACCAGTGACCAGTGACCAGTGACCTATGACCAGTGACCAGTGACCAGTGACCAGTGACCAGTGACCAGTGACCAGTGACTAGTGACCAGTCACCCGTGACCAGTGACCAGTGACCAGTGACAGGTGACGAGTGACCTATGACCAGTGACCAGTGACCACTGATTACTGACCAGTGACCAGTGACCTGTGACCAGTGACCAGTGACCAGTGACCAGTGATTAGTGACCTGTGACCAGTGACCAGTGACTAGTGACCAGCGACAGTGAACATTGACCAGTGACCAGTGACCAGTGACCAGTGACCAGTGACCAGTGACAGCTGACCAGTGACCTGTGACCAGTGACCAGTGACCACTGACCAGTGACCAGTGACCAGTGACCAGTGACCAGTGACCAGTGACAGGTGACCAGTGACCTATGACCAGTGACCAGTGACCACTGATTACTGACCAGTGACCAGTGACCTGTGACCAGTGACCAGTGACCAGTGACCAGTTACCAGTGACCAGTGACCAGTGACCCGTGACCAGTGACTAGTGACCTGTGACCAGTGACCAGTGACCAGTGACCAGTGAATTGTGAATCGTGACCACTGACCAGTGACCAGTTACCAGTGACCCCTGAAAAGTGACCAGTGATCTGTGACCAGTGACCAGTGACCAGTGACCAGCGACAGTGACCATTGAACAATGACCAGTGACCAGTGACCAGTGACCAGTGACCAGTGACCAGTGACCAGTGACAGGTGACCAGTGACCTATGACCAGTGACCAGTGACCAGTGACCAGTGACCAGTGACCAGTGACCAGTGACTAGTGACCAGTGACCCGTGACCAGTGACCAGAGACCACTGACCAGTGACCAGTGACCAGTGACTAGTGGCCAGTGACCAGTGACCAGTGACCAGTGACCAGCGACAGTGACCATTGACCAGTGACCAGTGACCAGTGACCAGTGACCAGTGACCAGTGACAGGTGACCAGTGACCTATGACCAGTGACCAGTGACCACTGATTACTGACCAGTGACCAGTGACCTGTGACCAGTGACCAGTGACCAGTGACCAGTGACCAGTGACCAGTGACCAGTGACTAGTGACCTGTGACCAGTGACCAGTGACTAGTGACCAGCGACAGTGAACATTGACCAGTGACCAGTGACCAGTGACCAGTGACCAGTGACCAGTGACAGCTGACCAGTGACCTGTGACCAGTGACCAGTGACCAGTGACCAGTGACCAGTGACCAGTGACCAGTGACTTGTGACCAGTCACTAGTGACCTGTGACCACTGACCAGTGACCAGTTACCAGTGACCCCTGAAAAGTGACCAGTGACCAGTGACCAGTGACTAGTGACTAGTGACCGGTGACCTGTGACCATTGACCAGTGACTAGTGACCAGTGACCCGTGACCAGTGACCAGTGACCTGTGACCAGTGACCAGTGACTTGTGGCCAGTGACCAGTGACCAGTGACCAGTGACCACTGGCTACTGACCAGTGACCAGTGACCTGTGACCAGTGACCAGTTACCAGTGACCAGTTACCAGTGACCAGTGACCAGTGACCCGTGACCAATGACTAGTGACCTGTGACCAGTGACCAGTGACCAGTGACCAGTGACCAGTGACCAGTGACCAGTGACTTGTGACCAGTGACCAGTGACTAGAGACCATTGACCAGTGACCAGTGACCAGTGACCAGCGACAGTGACCATTGACCAATGACCAGTGACCAGTGACCATTGACCAGTGACCAGTGACAGGTGACCAGTGACCTATGACCAGTGACCAGTGACCAGTGACCAGTGAATTGTGAATCGTGACCACTGACCAGTGACCAGTTACCAGTGACCCCTGAAAAGTGACCAGTGACCAGTGACTAGTGACCAGTGATCTGTGACCAGTGACCAGTGACCAGTGACCAGTGACCAGCGACAGTGACCATTGAACAATGACCAGTGACCAGTGACCAGTGACCAGTGACAGGTGACCAGTGACCTATGACCAGTGACCAGTGACCAGTGACCAGTGACCAGTGACCTATGACCAGTGACCAGTGACCAGTGACCAGTGACCAGTGACCAGTGACCAGTGACTAGTGACCAGTGACCCGTGACCAGTGACCAGAGACCACTGACCAGTGACCAGTGACCAGTGACTAGTGGCCAGTGACCAGTGACCAGTGACCAGTGAACAGCGACAGTGACCATTGACCAGTGACCAGTGACCAGTGACCAGTGACCAGTGACAGGTGACCAGTGACCTATGACCAGTGACCAGTGACCACTGATTACTGACTAGTGACCAGTGACCTGTGACCAGTGACCAGTGACCAGTGACCAGTGACCAGTGACCAGTGACCAGTGACCAGTGATTAGTGACCTGTGACCAGTGACCAGTGACCAGTGACCAGTGACCTGTGACCAGTGACCAGTGACCAGTGACCAGTGACCAGTGACCAGTGACCAGTGACCAGTGACCAGTGACCAGTGACCAGTGATTAGTGACCTGTGACCAGTGACCAGTGCCCAGTGACCAGTGACCACTGACTACTGACCAGTGACCAGTGACCTGTGACCAGTGACCAGTGACCAGTGACCAGTTACCAGTGACCAGTGACCAGTGACCCGTGACCAGTGACTAGTGACCTGTGACCAGTGACCAGTGACCAGTGACCAGTGACCAGTGACCAGTGACTTGTGACCAGTGACCAGTGACTAGAGACCATTGACCAGTGACCAGTGACCAGTGACCAGCGACAGTGACCATTGACCAATGACCAGTGACCAGTGACCAGTGACCAGTGACCAGTGAGAGGTGACCAGTGACCTATGACCAGTGACCAGTGACCAGTGACCAGTGAATTGTGAATCGTGACCACTGACCAGTGACCAGTTACCAGTGACCCCTGAAAAGTGACCAGTGACCAGTGACTAGTGACCAGTGATCTGTGACCAGTGACCAGTGACCAGTGATCAGTGACCAGCGACAGTGACCATTGAACAATGACCAGTGACCAGTGACCAGTGACCAGTGACAGGTGACCAGTGACCTATGACCAGTGACCAGTGACCAGTGACCAGTGACCTATGACCAGTGACCAGTGACCAGTGACCAGTGACCAGTGACCAGTGACCAGTGACTAGTGACCAGTCACCCGTGACCAGTGACCAGAGACCACTGACCAGTGACCAGTGACCAGTGACCAGTGACCAGTGACAGGTGACGAGTGACCTATGACCAGTGACCAGTGACCAGTGACCAGTGACCAGTGACAGCTGACCAGTGACCTGTGACCAGTGACCAGTGACCAGTGACCAGTGACCAGTGACCAGTGACCAGTGACCAGTGATTAGTGACCTGTGACCAGTGACCAGTGACTAGTGACCAGCGACAGTGAACATTGACCAGTGACCAGTGACCAGTGACCAGTGACCAGTGACCAGTGACAGCTGACCAGTGACCTGTGACCAGTGACCAGTGACCAGTGACCAGTGACCAGTGACCAGTGACCAGTGACCAGTGACCAGTGACTTGTGACCAGTGACTAGTGACCTGTGACCACTGACCAGTGACCAGTTACCAGTGACCCCTGAAAAGTGACCAGTGACCAGTGACCAGTGACAGGTGACCAGTGACCTATGACCAGTGACCAGTGACCACTGATTACTGACCAGTGACCAGTGACCTGTGACCAGTGACCAGTGACCAGTGACCAGTGACCAGTGACCAGTGACCAGTGATTAGTGACCTGTGACCAGTGACCAGTGACCAGTGACCAGTGACCACTGACTACTGACCAGTGACCAGTGACCTGTGACCAGTGACCAGTGACCAGTGACCAGTTACCAGTGACCAGTGACCAGTGACCCGTGACCAGTGACTAGTGACCTGTGACCAGTGACCAGTGATCAGTGACCAGTGACCAGTGACCAGTGACCAGTGACTTGTGACCAGTGACCAGTGACTAGAGACCATTGACCAGTGACCAGTGACCAGTGACCAGCGACAGTGACCATTGACCAATGACCAGTGACCAGTGACCAGTGACCAGTGACCAGTGACAGGTGACCAGTGACCTATGACCAGTGACCAGTGACCAGTGACCAGTGAATTGTGAATCGTGACCACTGACCAGTGACCAGTTACCAGTGACCCCTGAAAAGTGACCAGTGACCAGTGACTAGTGACCAGTGATCTGTGACCAGTGACCAGTGACCAGTGACCAGTGACAAGTGACCAGCGACAGTGACCATTGAACAATGACCAGTGACCAGTGACCAGTGACCAGTGACAGGTGACCAGTGACCTATGACCAGTGACCAGTGACCTATGACCAGTGACCAGTGACCAGTGACCAGTGACCAGTGACTAGTGGCCAGTGACCAGTGACCAGTGACCAGTGACCAGCGACAGTGACCATTGACCAGTGACCAGTGACCAGTGACCAGTGACCAGTGACAGGTGACCAGTGACCAGTGACTTGTGACCAGTGACTAGTGACCTGTGACCACTGACCAGTGACCAGTTACCAGTGACCCCTGAAAAGTGACCAGTGACCAGTGACCAGTGACTAGTGACTAGTGACCAGTGATCTGTGACCAGTGACCAGTGACCAGTGACCAGTGACCAGTGACCAGTGACCAGCGACAGTGACCATTGAACAATGACCAGTGAACAGTGACCAGTGACCAGTGACAGGTGACCAGTGACCTATGACCAGTGACCAGTGACCAGTGACCAGTGACCAGTGACCAGTGACTAGTGACCAGTGACCTGTGACCAGTGACCAGTGACCAGTGAGCAGTGTCCAGTGACCACTGACTACTGTCCAGTGATCTGTGACTAGTGACCAGTGGCCCGTGACCAGTGACTTGTGACCAGTGACCAGTGACTAGTGGCCAGTGACCAGTGACCAGTGACCAGTGACCAGTGACCACTGACTACTGACCAGTGACCAGTGACCTGTGACCAGTGACCAGTGACCAGTGACCAGTGACCAGTGACCAGTGACCAGTGACCAGTGACCAGTGACCAGTGATTAGTGACCTGTGACCAGTGACCAGTGACTAGTGACCAGCGACAGTGAACATTGACCAGTGACCAGTGACCAGTGACCAGTGACCAGTGACCAGTGACAGCTGACCAGTGACCTGTGACCAGTGACCAGTGACCAGTGACCAGTGACCAGTGACCAGTGACCAGTGACCAGTGACCAGTGACTTGTGACCAGTGACTAGTGACCTGTGACCACTGACCAGTGACCAGTTACCAGTGACCCCTGAAATGTGACCAGTGACCAGTGACCAGTGACTAGTGGCCAGTGACCAGTGACCAGTGACCAGTGACCAGTGACCACTGACTACTGACCAGTGACCAGTGACCTGTGACCAGTGACCAGTGACCAGTGACCAGTGACCAGTGACCAGTGACCAGTGACCAGTGACCAGTGACCAGTGATTAGTGACCTGTGACCAGTGACCAGTGACTAGTGACCAGCGACAGTGAACATTGACCAGTGACCAGTGACCAGTGACCAGTGACCAGTGACCAGTGACAGCTGACC
Organism: Andrena bucephala; assembly: GCA_947577245.1. Lineage (NCBI taxonomy): Eukaryota > Metazoa > Arthropoda > Insecta > Hymenoptera > Andrenidae > Andrena > Andrena bucephala. The sequence goes on along the minus strand of OX387716.1, from coordinate 23,462,797 downwards.
AGTGACCTGTGACCAGTGACCAGTGACCAGTGACCAGTGACCAGTGACCAGTGACCAGTGACCAGTGACCAGTGACTTGTGACCAGTGACTAGTGACCTGTGACCACTGACCAGTGACCAGTTACCAGTGACCCCTGAAATGTGACCAGTGACCAGTGACCAGTGACAGGTGACCAGTGACCTATGACCAGTTACCAGTGACCACTGATTACTGACCAGTGACCAGTGACCTGTGACCAGTGACCAGTGACCAGTGACCAGTGACCAGTGATTAGTGACCTGTGACCAGTGACCAGTGACCAGTGACCAGTGACCACTGACTACTGACCAGTGACCAGTGACCTGTGACCAGTGACCAGTGACCAGTGACCAGTGACCAGTGACCAGTGACCTATGACCAGTGACCAGTGACCAGTGACCAGTGACCAGTGACCCGTGACCAGTGACCAGAGACCACTGACCAGTGACCAGTGACCAGTGACTAGTGGCCAGTGACCAGTGACCAGTGACCAGTGACCAGCGACAGTGACCATTGACCAGTGACCAGTGACCAGTGACCAGTGACCAGTGACAGGTGACCAGTGACCTATGACCAGTGACCAGTGACCACTGATTACTGACTAGTGACCAGTGACCTGTGACCAGTGACCAGTGACCAGTGACCAGTGACCAGTGACCAGTGACCAGTGATTAGTGACCTGTGACCAGTGACCAGTGACCAGTGACCAGTGACCACTGACTACTGACCAGTGACCAGTGACCTGTGACCAGTGACCAGTGACCAGTGACCAGTGACCAGTGACCAGTGACCAGTGACCAGTGACCAGTGACCAGTGACCAGTGATTAGTGACCTGTGACCAGTGACCAGTGACCAGTGACCAGTTACCAGTGACCAGTGACCAGTGACCCGTGACCAGTGACTAGTGACCTGTGACCAGTGACCAGTGACCAGTGACCAGTGACCAGTGACCAGTGACCAGTGACCAGTGACTTGTGACCAGTGACCAGTGACTAGAGACCATTGACCAGTGACCAGTGACCAGTGACCAGCGACAGTGACCATTGACCAATGACCAGTGACCAGTGACCAGTGACCAGTGACCAGTGAGAGGTGACCAGTGACCTATGACCAGTGACCAGTGACCAGTGACCAGTGAATTGTGAATCGTGACCACTGACCAGTGACCAGTTACCAGTGACCCCTGAAAAGTGACCAGTGACCAGTGACTAGTGACCAGTGATCTGTGACCAGTGACCAGTGACCAGTGATCAGTGACCAGCGACAGTGACCATTGAACAATGACCAGTGACCAGTGACCAGTGACCAGTGACAGGTGACCAGTGACCTATGACCAGTGACCAGTGACCAGTGACCAGTGACCTATGACCAGTGACCAGTGACCAGTGACCAGTGACCAGTGACCAGTGACCAGTGACTAGTGACCAGTCACCCGTGACCAGTGACCAGAGACCACTGACCAGTGACCAGTGACCAGTGACCAGTGACAGGTGACGAGTGACCTATGACCAGTGACCAGTGACCAGTGACCAGTGACCAGTGACAGCTGACCAGTGACCTGTGACCAGTGACCAGTGACCAGTGACCAGTGACCAGTGACCAGTGACCAGTGACCAGTGATTAGTGACCTGTGACCAGTGACCAGTGACTAGTGACCAGCGACAGTGAACATTGACCAGTGACCAGTGACCAGTGACCAGAGACCAGTGACCAGTGACAGCTGACCAGTGACCTGTGACCAGTGACCAGTGACCAGTGACCAGTGACCAGTGACCAGTGACCAGTGACCAGTGACTTGTGACCAGTGACTAGTGACCTGTGACCACTGACCAGTGACCAGTTACCAGTGACCCCTGAAAAGTGACCAGTGACCAGTGACCAGTGACAGGTGACCAGTGACCTATGACCAGTGACCAGTGACCACTGATTACTGACCAGTGACCAGTGACCTGTGACCAGTGACCAGTGACCAGTGACCAGTGACCAGTGACCAGTGACCAGTGATTAGTGACCTGTGACCAGTGACCAGTGACCAGTGACCAGTGACCACTGACTACTGACCAGTGACCAGTGACCTGTGACCAGTGACCAGTGACCAGTGACCAGTTACCAGTGACCAGTGACCAGTGACCCGTAACCAGTGACTAGTGACCTGTGACCAGTGACCAGTGATCAGTGACCAGTGACCAGTGACCAGTGACCAGTGACTTGTGACCAGTGACCAGTGACTAGAGACCATTGACCAGTGACCAGTGACCAGTGACCAGCGACAGTGACCATTGACCAATGACCAGTGACCAGTGACCAGTGACCAGTGACCAGTGACAGGTGACCAGTGACCTATGACCAGTGACCAGTGACCAGTGACCAGTGAATTGTGAATCGTGACCACTGACCAGTGACCAGTTACCAGTGACCCCTGAAAAGTGACCAGTGACCAGTGACTAGTGACCAGTGATCTGTGACCAGTGACCAGTGACCAGTGACCAGTGACAAGTGACCAGCGACAGTGACCATTGAACAATGACCAGTGACCAGTGACCAGTGACCAGTGACAGGTGACCAGTGACCTATGACCAGTGACCAGTGACCAGTGACCAGTGACCTATGACCAGTGACCAGTGACCAGTGACCAGTGACCAGTGACTAGTGGCCAGTGACCAGTGACCAGTGACCAGTGACCAGCGACAGTGACCATTGACCAGTGACCAGTGACCAGTGACCAGTGACCAGTGACAGGTGACCAGTGACCAGTGACTTGTGACCAGTGACTAGTGACCTGTGACCACTGACCAGTGACCAGTTACCAGTGACCCCTGAAAAGTGACCAGTGACCAGTGACCAGTGACTAGTGACTAGTGACCAGTGATCTGTGACCAGTGACCAGTGACCAGTGACCAGTGACCAGTGACCAGTGACCAGCGACAGTGACCATTGAACAATGACCAGTGACCAGTGACCAGTGACCAGTGACAGGTGACCAGTGACCTATGACCAGTGACCAGTGACCAGTGACCAGTGACCAGTGACCAGTGACTAGTGACCAGTGACCTGTGACCAGTGACCAGTGACCAGTGAGCAGTGTCCAGTGACCACTGACTACTGTCCAGTGATCTGTGACTAGTGACCAGTGGCCCGTGACCAGTGACTTGTGACCAGTGACCAGTGACTAGTGGCCAGTGACCAGTGACCAGTGACCAGTGACCACTGACTACTGACCAGTGACCAGTGACCTGTGACCAGTGACCAGTGACCAGTGACCAGTGACCAGTGACCAGTGACCAGTGACCAGTGACCAGTGACCAGTGATTAGTGACCTGTGACCAGTGACCAGTGACTAGTGACCAGCGACAGTGAACATTGACCAGTGACCAGTGACCAGTGACCAGTGACCAGTGACCAGTGACCAGTGACAGCTGACCAGTGACCTGTGACCAGTGACCAGTGACCAGTGACCAGTGACCAGTGACCAGTGACAGGTGACGAGTGACCTATGACCAGTGACCAGTGACCAGTGACCAGTGACCAGTGACAGCTGACCAGTGACCTGTGACCAGTGACCAGTGACCAGTGACCAGTGACCAGTGACCAGTGACCAGTGACCAGTGATTAGTGACCTGTGACCAGTGACCAGTGACTAGTGACCAGCGACAGTGAACATTGACCAGTGACCAGTGACCAGTGACCAGTGACCAGTGACCAGTGACAGCTGACCAGTGACCTGTGACCAGTGACCAGTGACCAGTGACCAGTGACCAGTGACCAGTGACCAGTGACCAGTGACCAGTGACTTGTGACCAGTGACTAGTGACCTGTGACCACTGACCAGTGACCAGTTACCAGTGACCCCTGAAAAGTGACCAGTGACCAGTGACCAGTGACAGGTGACCAGTGACCTATGACCAGTGACCAGTGACCACTGATTACTGACCAGTGACCAGTGACCTGTGACCAGTGACCAGTGACCAGTGACCAGTGACCAGTGACCAGTGACCAGTGATTAGTGACCTGTGACCAGTGACCAGTGACCAGTGACCAGTGACCACTGACTACTGACCAGTGACCAGTGACCTGTGACCAGTGACCAGTGACCAGTGACCAGTTACCAGTGACCAGTGACCAGTGACCCGTGACCAGTGACTAGTGACCTGTGACCAGTGACCAGTGATCAGTGACCAGTGACCAGTGACCAGTGACCAGTGACTTGTGACCAGTGACCAGTGACTAGAGACCATTGACCAGTGACCAGTGACCAGTGACCAGCGACAGTGACCATTGACCAATGACCAGTGACCAGTGACCAGTGACCAGTGACCAGTGACAGGTGACCAGTGACCTATGACCAGTGACCAGTGACCAGTGACCAGTGAATTGTGAATCGTGACCACTGACCAGTGACCAGTTACCAGTGACCCCTGAAAAGTGACCAGTGACCAGTGACTAGTGACCAGTGATCTGTGACCAGTGACCAGTGACCAGTGACCAGTGACAAGTGACCAGCGACAGTGACCATTGAACAATGACCAGTGACCAGTCACCAGTGACCAGTGACAGGTGACCAGTGACCTATGACCAGTGACCAGTGACCTATGACCAGTGACCAGTGACCAGTGACCAGTGACCAGTGACTAGTGGCCAGTGACCAGTGACCAGTGACCAGTGACCAGCGACAGTGACCATTGACCAGTGACCAGTGACCAGTGACCAGTGACCAGTGACAGGTGACCAGTGACCAGTGACTTGTGACCAGTGACTAGTGACCTGTGACCACTGACCAGTGACCAGTTACCAGTGACCCCTGAAAAGTGACCAGTGACCAGTGACCAGTGACTAGTGACTAGTGACCAGTGATCTGTGACCAGTGACCAGTGACCAGTGACCAGTGACCAGTGACCAGTGACCAGCGACAGTGACCATTGAACAATGACCAGTGACCAGTGACCAGTGACCAGTGACAGGTGACCAGTGACCTATGACCAGTGACCAGTGACCAGTGACCAGTGACCAGTGACCAGTGACTAGTGACCAGTGACCTGTGACCAGTGACCAGTGACCAGTGAGCAGTGTCCAGTGACCACTGACTACTGTCCAGTGATCTGTGACTAGTGACCAGTGGCCCGTGACCAGTGACTTGTGACCAGTGACCAGTGACTAGTGGCCAGTGACCAGTGACCAGTGACCAGTGACCAGTGACCACTGACTACTGACCAGTGACCAGTGACCTGTGACCAGTGACCAGTGACCAGTGACCAGTGACCAGTGACCAGTGACCAGTGACCAGTGACCAGTGACCAGTGATTAGTGACCTGTGACCAGTGACCAGTGACTAGTGACCAGCGACAGTGAACATTGACCAGTGACCAGTGACCAGTGACCAGTGACCAGTGACCAGTGACAGCTGACCAGTGACCTGTGACCAGTGACCAGTGACCAGTGACCAGTGACCAGTGACCAGTGACCAGTGACCAGTGACCAGTGACTTGTGACCAGTGACTAGTGACCTGTGACCACTGACCAGTGACCAGTTACCAGTGACCCCTGAAATGTGACCAGTGACCAGTGACCAGTGACTAGTGGCCAGTGACCAGTGACCAGTGACCAGTGACCAGTGACCACTGACTACTGACCAGTGACCAGTGACCTGTGACCAGTGACCAGTGACCAGTGACCAGTGACCAGTGACCAGTGACCAGTGACCAGTGACCAGTGACCAGTGATTAGTGACCTGTGACCAGTGACCAGTGACTAGTGACCAGCGACAGTGAACATTGACCAGTGACCAGTGACCAGTGACCAGTGACCAGTGACCAATGACAGCTGACCAGTGACCTGTGACCAGTGACCAGTGACCAGTGACCAGTGACCAGTGACCAGTGACCAGTGACCAGTGACCAGTGACTTGTGACCAGTGACTAGTGACCTGTGACCACTGACCAGTGACCAGTTACCAGTGACCCCTGAAATGTGACCAGTGACCAGTGACCAGTGACAGGTGACCAGTGACCTATGACCAGTTACCAGTGACCACTGATTACTGACCAGTGACCAGTGACCTGTGACCAGTGACCAGTGACCAGTGACCAGTGACCAGTGATTAGTGACCTGTGACCAGTGACCAGTGACCAGTGACCAGTGACCACTGACTACTGACCAGTGACCAGTGACCTGTGACCAGTGACCAGTGACCAGTGACCAGTGACCAGTGACCAGTGACCTATGACCAGTGACCAGTGACCAGTGACCAGTGACCAGTGACCCGTGACCAGTGACCAGAGACCACTGACCAGTGACCAGTGACCAGTGACTAGTGGCCAGTGACCAGTGACCAGTGACCAGTGACCAGCGACAGTGACCATTGACCAGTGACCAGTGACCAGTGACCAGTGACCAGTGACAGGTGACCAGTGACCTATGACCAGTGACCAGTGACCACTGATTACTGACTAGTGACCAGTGACCTGTGACCAGTGACCAGTGACCAGTGACCAGTGACCAGTGACCAGTGACCAGTGATTAGTGACCTGTGACCAGTGACCAGTGACCAGTGACCAGTGACCACTGACTACTGACCAGTGACCAGTGACCTGTGACCAGTGACCAGTGACCAGTGACCAGTGACCAGTGACCAGTGACCAGTGACCAGTGACCAGTGACCAGTGACCAGTGATTAGTGACCTGTGACCAGTGACCAGTGACCAGTGACCAGTTACCAGTGACCAGTGACCAGTGACCCGTGACCAGTGACTAGTGACCTGTGACCAGTGACCAGTGACCAGTGACCAGTGACCAGTGACCAGTGACCAGTGACCAGTGACTTGTGACCAGTGACCAGTGACCAGTGACCAGTGAATTGTGAATCGTGACCACTGACCAGTGACCAGTTACCAGTGACCCCTGAAAAGTGACCAGTGACCAGTGACTAGTGACCAGTGATCTGTGACCAGTGACCAGTGACCAGTGATCAGTGAAAAGCGACAGTGACCATTGAACAATGACCAGTGACCAGTGACCAGTGACCAGTGACAGGTGACCAGTGACCTATGACCAGTGACCAGTGACCAGTGACCAGTGACCTATGACCAGTGACCAGTGACCAGTGACCAGTGACCAGTGACCAGTGACCAGTGACTAGTGACCTGTCACCCGTGACCAGTGACCAGAGACCACTGACCAGTGACCAGTGACCAGTGACCAGTGACCAGTGACCAGTGACAGGTGACGAGTGACCTATGACCAGTGACCAGTGACCAGTGACCAGTGACCAGTGACAGCTGACCAGTGACCTGTGACCAGTGACCAGTGACCAGTGACCAGTGACCAGTGACCAGTGACCAGTGACCAGTGATTAGTGACCTGTGACCAGTGACCAGTGACTAGTGACCAGCGACAGTGAACATTGACCAGTGACCAGTGACCAGTGACCAGAGACCAGTGACCAGTGACAGCTGACCAGTGACCTGTGACCAGTGACCAGTGACCAGTGACCAGTGACCAGTGACCAGTGACCAGTGACCAGTGACTTGTGACCAGTGACTAGTGACCTGTGACCACTGACCAGTGACCAGTTACCAGTGACCCCTGAAAAGTGACCAGTGACCAGTGACCAGTGACAGGTGACCAGTGACCTATGACCAGTGACCAGTGACCACTGATTACTGACCAGTGACCAGTGACCTGTGACCAGTGACCAGTGACCAGTGACCAGTGACCAGTGACCAGTGACCAGTGATTAGTGACCTGTGACCAGTGACCAGTGACCAGTGACCAGTGACCACTGACTACTGACCAGTGACCAGTGACCTGTGACCAGTGACCAGTGACCAGTGACCAGTTACCAGTGACCAGTGACCAGTGACCCGTAACCAGTGACTAGTGACCTGTGACCAGTGACCAGTGATCAGTGACCAGTGACCAGTGACCAGTGACCAGTGACTTGTGACCAGTGACCAGTGACTAGAGACCATTGACCAGTGACCAGTGACCAGTGACCAGCGACAGTGACCATTGACCAATGACCAGTGACCAGTGACCAGTGACCAGTGACCAGTGACAGGTGACCAGTGACCTATGACCAGTGACCAGTGACCAGTGACCAGTGAATTGTGAATCGTGACCACTGACCAGTGACCAGTTACCAGTGACCCCTGAAAAGTGACCAGTGACCAGTGACTAGTGACCAGTGATCTGTGACCAGTGACCAGTGACCAGTGACCAGTGACAAGTGACCAGCGACAGTGACCATTGAACAATGACCAGTGACCAGTGACCAGTGACCAGTGACAGGTGACCAGTGACCTATGACCAGTGACCAGTGACCAGTGACCAGTGACCTATGACCAGTGACCAGTGACCAGTGACCAGTGACCAGTGACTAGTGGCCAGTGACCAGTGACCAGTGACCAGTGACCAGCGACAGTGACCATTGACCAGTGACCAGTGACCAGTGACCAGTGACCAGTGACAGGTGACCAGTGACCAGTGACTTGTGACCAGTGACTAGTGACCTGTGACCACTGACCAGTGACCAGTTACCAGTGACCCCTGAAAAGTGACCAGTGACCAGTGACCAGTGACTAGTGACTAGTGACCAGTGATCTGTGACCAGTGACCAGTGACCAGTGACCAGTGACCAGTGACCAGTGACCAGTGACCAGCGACAGTGACCATTGAACAATGACCAGTGACCAGTGACCAGTGACCAGTGACAGGTGACCAGTGACCTATGACCAGTGACCAGTGACCAGTGACCAGTGACCAGTGACCAGTGACTAGTGACCAGTGACCTGTGACCAGTGACCAGTGACCAGTGAGCAGTGTCCAGTGACCACTGACTACTGTCCAGTGATCTGTGACTAGTGACCAGTGGCCCGTGACCAGTGACTTGTGACCAGTGACCAGTGACTAGTGGCCAGTGACCAGTGACCAGTGACCAGTGACCACTGACTACTGACCAGTGACCAGTGACCTGTGACCAGTGACCAGTGACCAGTGACCAGTGACCAGTGACCAGTGACCAGTGACCAGTGACCAGTGACCAGTGATTAGTGACCTGTGACCAGTGACCAGTGACTAGTGACCAGCGACAGTGAACATTGACCAGTGACCAGTGACCAGTGACCAGTGACCAGTGACCAGTGACAGCTGACCAGTGACCTGTGACCAGTGACCAGTGACCAGTGACCAGTGACCAGTGACCAGTGACCAGTGACCAGTGACCAGTGACTTGTGACCAGTGACTAGTGACCTGTGACCACTGACCAGTGACCAGTTACCAGTGACCCCTGAAATGTGACCAGTGACCAGTGACCAGTGACAGGTGACCAGTGACCTATGACCAGTTACCAGTGACCACTGATTACTGACCAGTGACCAGTGACCTGTGACCAGTGACCAGTGACCAGTGACCAGTGACCAGTGATTAGTGACCTGTGACCAGTGACCAGTGACCAGTGACCAGTGACCACTGACTACTGACCAGTGACCAGTGACCTGTGACCAGTGACCAGTGACCAGTGACCAGTTACCAGTGACCAGTGACCAGTGACCCGTGACCAGTGACTAGTGACCTGTGACCAGTGACCAGTGACCAGTGACCAGTGACCAGTGACCAGTGACCAGTGACTTGTCACCAGTGACCAGTGACAGGTGACCAGTGACCTATGACCAGTGACCAGTGACCAGTGACCAGTGAATTGTGAATCGTGACCACTGACCAGTGACCAGTTACCAGTGACCCCTGAAAAGTGACCTGTGACCAGTGACTAGTGACCAGTGATCTGTGACCAGTGACCAGTGACCAGTGACCAGCGACAGTGACCATTGAACAATGACCAGTGACCAGTGACCAGTGACCAGTGACCAGTGACAGGTGACCAGTGACCTATGACCAGTGACCAGTGACCAGTGACCAGTGACCAGTGACCAGTGACCAGTGACTAGTGACCAGTGACCCGTGACCAGTGACCAGAGACCACTGACCAGTGACCAGTGACCAGTGACTAGTGGCCAGTGACCAGTGACCAGTGACCAGTGACCAGCGACAGTGACCATTGACCAGTGACCAGTGACCAGTGACCAGTGACCAGTGACAGGTGACCAGTGACCTATGACCAGTGACCAGTGACCACTGATTACTGACCAGTGACCAGTGACCAGTGACCAGTGACCAGTGACCAGTGACCAGTGACCAGTGACTAGTGACCTGTGACCAGTGACCAGTGACTAGTGACCAGCGACAGTGAACATTGACCAGTGACCAGTGACCAGTGACCAGTGACCTGTGACCAGTGACAGCTGACCAGTGACCTGTGACCAGTGACCAGTGACCAGTGACCAGTGACCAGTGACCAGTGACCAGTGACCAGTGACCAGTGATTAGTGACCTGTGACCAGTGACCAGTGACTAGTGACCAGCGACAGTGAACATTGACCAGTGACCAGTGACCAGTGACCAGTGACCAGTGACCAGTGACAGCTGACCAGTGACCTGTGACCAGTGACCAGTGACCAGTGACCAGTGACCAGTGACCAGTGACCAGTGACCAGTGACTTGTGACCAGTGACTAGTGACCTGTGACCACTGACCAGTGACCAGTTACCAGTGACCCCTGAAAAGTGACCAGTGACCAGTGACCAGTGACAGGTGACCAGTGACCTATGACCAGTGACCAGTGACCACTGATTACTGACCAGTGACCAGTGACCTGTGACCAGTGACCAGTGACCAGTGACCAGTGACCAGTGACCAGTGATTAGTGACCTGTGACCAGTGACCAGTGACCAGTGACCAGTGACCACTGACTACTGACCAGTGACCAGTGACCTGTGACCAGTGACCAGTGACCAGTGACCAGTTACCAGTGACCAGTGACCAGTGACCCGTGACCAGTGACTAGTGACCTGTGACCAGTTACCAGTGATCAGTGACCAGTGACCAGTGACCAGTGACCAGTGACTTGTGACCAGTGACCAGTGACTAGAGACCATTGACCAGTGACCAGTGACCAGTGACCAGCGACAGTGACCATTGACCAATGACCAGTGACCTGTGACCAGTGACCAGTGACCAGTGACAGGTGACCAGTGACCTATGACCAGTGACCAGTGACCAGTGACCAGTGAATTGTGAATCGTGACCACTGACCAGTGACCAGTTACCAGTGACCCCTGAAAAGTGACCAGTGACCAGTGACTAGTGACCAGTGATCTGTGACCAGTGACCAGTGACCAGTGACCAGTGACCAGTGACAGGTGACCAGTGACCTATGACCAGTGACCAGTGACCAGTGACCAGTGACCTATGACCAGTGACCAGTGACCAGTGACCAGTGACCAGTGACTAGTGGCCAGTGACCAGTGACCAGTGACCAGTGACCAGCGACAGTGACCATTGACCAGTGACCAGTGACCAGTGACCAGTGACCAGTGACAGGTGACCAGTGACCTATGACCAGTGACCAGTGACCACTGATTACTGACCAGTGACCAGTGACCAGTGACCAGTGACCAGTGACCAGTGACCAGTGACCAGTGACCAGTGATTAGTGACCTGTGACCAGTGACAAGTGACTAGTGACCAGCGACAGTGAACATTGACCAGTGACCAGTGACCAGTGACCAGTGACCAATGACCAGTGACAGCTGACCAGTGACCTGTGACCAGTGACCAGTGACCAGTGACCAGTGACCAGTGACCAGTGACCAGTGACTTGTGACCAGTGACTAGTGACCTGTGACCACTGACCAGTGACCAGTTACCAGTGACCCCTGAAAAGTGACCAGTGACCAGTGACCAGTGACTAGTGACTAGTGACCAGTGATCTGTGACCAGTGACCAGTGACCAGTGACCAGTGACCAGTGACCAGCGACAGTGACCATTGAACAATGACCAGTGACCAGTGACCAGTGACCAGTGACAGGTGACCAGTGACCTATGACCAGTGACCAGTGACCAGTGACCAGTGACCAGTGACCAGTGACTAGTGACCATTGACCTGTGACCAGTGACCAGTGACCAGTGAGCAGTGTCCAGTGACCACTGACTACTGACCAGTGATCTGTGACTAGTGACCAGTGGCCCGTGACCAGTGACTTGTGACCAGTGACCAGTGACTAGTGGCCAGTGACCAGTGACCAGTGACCAGTGACCACTGACTACTGACCAGTGACCAGTGACCTGTGACCAGTGACCAGTGACCAGTGACCAATGACCAGTGACCAGTGACCAGTGACCAGTGACCAGTGACCAGTGACCAGTGATTAGTGACCTGTGACCAGTGACCAGTGACTAGTGACCAGCGACAGTGAACATTGACCAGTGACCAGTGACCAGTGACCAGTGACCAGTGACCAGTGACAGCTGACCAGTGACCTGTGACCAGTGACCAGTGACCAGTGACCAGTGACCAGTGACCAGTGACCAGTGACCAGTGACCAGTGACTTGTGACCAGTGACTAGTGACCTGTGACCACTGACCAGTGACCAGTTACCAGTGACCCCTGAAATGTGACCAGTGACCAGTGACCAGTGACAGGTGACCAGTGACCTATGACCAGTGACCAGTGACCACTGATTACTGACCAGTGACCAGTGACCTGTGACCAGTGACCAGTGACCAGTGACCAGTGACCAGTGACCAGTGACCAGTGATTAGTGACCTGTGACCAGTGACCAGTGACCAGTGACCAGTGACCACTGACTACTGACCAGTGACCAGTGACCTGTGACCAGTGACCAGTGACCAGTGACCAGTTACCAGTGACCAGTGACCAGTGACCCGTGACCAGTGACTAGTGACCTGTGGCCAGTGACCAGTGACCAGTGACCAGTGACCAGTGACCAGTGACCAGTGACCAGTGACTTGTGACCAGTGACCAGTGACAGGTGACCAGTGACCTATGACCAGTGACCAGTGACCAGTGACCAGTGAATTGTGAATCGTGACCACTGACCAGTGACCAGTTACCAGTGACCCCTGAAAAGTGACCTGTGACCAGTGACTAGTGACCAGTGATCTATGACCAGTGACCAGTGACCAGTGACCAGCGACAGTGACCATTGAACAATGACCAGTGACCAGTGACCAGTGACCAGTGACCAGTGACAGGTGACCAGTGACCTATGACCAGTGACCAGTGACCAGTGACCAGTGACCAGTGACCAGTGACCAGTGACTAGTGACCAGTGACCCGTGACCAGTGACCAGAGACCACTGACCAGTGACCAGTGACCAGTGACTAGTGGCCAGTGACCAGTGACCAGTGACCAGTGACCAGCGACAGTGACCATTGACCAGTGACCAGTGACCAGTGACCAGTGACCAGTGACAGATGACCAGTGACCTATGACCAGTGACCAGTGACCACTGATTACTGACCAGTGACCAGTGACCAGTGACCAGTGACCAGTGACCAGTGGCCAATGACCACTGACTAGTGACCTGTGACCAGTGACCAGTGTCTAGTGACCAGCGACAGTGAACATTGACCAGTGACCAGTGACCAGTGACCAGTGACCAGTGACCAGTGACAGCTGACCAGTGACCTGTGACCAGTGACCAGTGACCAGTGACCAGTGACCAGTGACCAGTGACCGGTGACCAGTGACCAGTGACTTGTGACCAGTGACTAGTGACCTGTGACCACTGACCAGTGACCAGTTACCAGTGACCCCTGAAAAGTGACCAGTGACCAGTGACCAGTGACTAGTGACTAGTGACCGGTGACCTGTGACCATTGACCAGTGACTAGTGACCAGTGACCCGTGACCAGTGACCAGTGACCTGTGACCAGTGACCAGTGACTTGTGGCCAGTGACCAGTGACCAGTGACCAGTGACCACTGACTACTGACCAGTGACCAGTGACCTGTGACCAGTGACCAGTGACCAGTTACCAGTGACCAGTGACCAGTGACCCGTGACCAGTGACTAGTGACCTGTGACCAGTGACCAGTGACCAGTGACCAGTGACCAGTGACCAGTGACCAGTGACTTGTGACCAGTGACCAGTGACAGGTGACCAGTGACCTATGACCAGTGACCAGTGACCAGTGACCAGTGAATTGTGAATCGTGACCACTGACCAGTGACCAGTTACCAGTGACCCCTGAAAAGTGACCTGTGACCAGTGACTAGTGACCAGTGATCTGTGACCAGTGACCAGTAACCAGTGACCAGCGACAGTGACCATTGAACAATGACCAGTGACCAGTGACCAGTGACAGGTGACCAGTGACCTATGACCAGTGACCAGTGACCCGTGACCAGTGACCAGTGACCTGTGACCAGTGACCAGTGACTTGTGGCCAGTGACCAGTGACCAGTTACCAGTGACCCCTGAAAAGTGACCAGTGACCAGTGACCAGTGACTAGTGACTAGTGACCGGTGACCTGTGACCATTGACCAGTGACTAGTGATCAGTGACCCGTGACCAGTGACCAGTGACCTGTGACCAGTGACCAGTGACTTGTGGCCAGTGACCAGTGACCAGTGACCAGTGACCACTGACTACTGACCAGTGACCAGTGACCTGTGACCAGTGACCAGTGACCAGTGACCAGTGACCAGTGACCACTGACCACTGACCAGTGACCAGTGACCAGTGACCAGTGACCAGTGACAGCTGACCAGTGACCTGTGACCAGTGACCAGTGACCAGTGACCAGTGACCAGTGACCAGTGACCAGTGACCAGTGACTAGTGACCTGTGACCAGTGGCCTGTGACCAATGACCAGTGACCACTGACCACTGACCAGTGACCAGTGACCAGTGACAGCTGACCAGTGACCTGTGACCAGTGACCAGTGACCAGAGACCAGTGACCAGTGACCAGTGACTAGTGACCTGTGACCAGTGACCAGTGACCACTGACCACTGACCCGTGACCAGTGGCCAGTGAATAGTGACCAGTGACCAGTGACCAGTGACCAGTGACCAGCGACCAGTGACCAGTGACCAGTGACCAGTGACCAGTGACCACCGACCAGTGACAAGTGACCAGTGAATTGTGACCAGTGACACGTGACAAGAGACCAGTGACCAGTGACCAATGACTAGTGACCAGTGACCTGTGACCAGTGACTAGTGACCAGTGACCCGTGACCAGTGACCAGAGACCACTGACCAGTGACCAGTGACCAGTGACTAGTGGCCAGTGACCAGTGACCAGTGACCAGTGACCAGCGACAGTGACCATTGACCAGTGACCAGTGACCAGTGACCAGTGACCAGTGACAGGTGACCAGTGACCTATGACCAGTGACCAGTGACCACTGATTACTGACCAGTGACCAGTGACCTGTGACCAGTGACCAGTGACCAGTGACCAGTGACCAGTGGCCAGTGACCAGTGATTAGTGACCTGTGACCAGTGACCAGTGACCAGTGACCAGTGACCACTGACTACTGACCAGTGACCAGTGACCTGTGACCAGTGACCAGTGACCAGTGACCAGTTACCAGTGACCAGTGACCAGTGACCCGTGACCAGTGACTAGTGACCTGTGACCAGTTACCAGTGATCAGTGACCAGTGACCAGTGACCAGTGACCAGTGACTTGTGACCAGTGACCAGTGACTAGAGACCATTGACCAGTGACCAGTGACCAGTGACCAGCGACAGTGACCATTGACCAATGACCAGTGACCTGTGACCAGTGACCAGTGACCAGTGACAGGTGACCAGTGACCTATGACCAGTGACCAGTGACCAGTGACCAGTGAATTGTGAATCGTGACCACTGACCAGTGACCAGTTACCAGTGACCCCTGAAAAGTGACCAGTGACCAGTGACTAGTGACCAGTGATCTGTGACCAGTGACCAGTGACCAGTGACCAGTGACCAGCGACAGTGACCATTGAACAATGACCAGTGACCAGTGACCAGTGACCAGTGACAGGTGACCAGTGACCTATGACCAGTGACCAGTGACCAGTGACCAGTGACCTATGACCAGTGACCAGTGACCAGTGACCAGTGACCAGTGACTAGTGGCCAGTGACCAGTGACCAGTGACCAGTGACCAGCGACAGTGACCATTGACCAGTGACCAGTGACCAGTGACCAGTGACCAGTGACAGGTGACCAGTGACCTATGACCAGTGACCAGTGACCACTGATTACTGACCAGTGACCAGTGACCTGTGACCAATGACCAGTGACCAGTGACCAGTGACCAGTGACCAGTGACCAGTGATTAGTGACCTGTGACCAGTGACCAGTGACCAGTGACTAGTGACCTGTGACTAGTGACCTGTGACCACTGACCAGTGACCAGTTACCAGTGACCCCTGAAAAGTGACCAGTGACCAGTGACCAGTGACTAGTGACTAGTGACCAGTGATCTGTGACCAGTGACCAGTGACCAGTGACCAGTGACCAGTGACCAGCGACAGTGACCATTGAACAATGACCAGTGACCAGTGACCAGTGACCAGTGACAGGTGACCAGTGACCTATGACCAGTGACCAGTGACCAGTGACCAGTGACCAGTGACCAGTGACTAGTGACCATTGACCTGTGACCAGTGACCAGTGACCAGTGAGCAGTGTCCAGTGACCACTGACTACTGACCAGTGATCTGTGACTAGTGACCAGTGGCCCGTGACCAGTGACTTGTGACCAGTGACCAGTGACTAGTGGCCAGTGACCAGTGACCAGTGACCAGTGACCACTGACTACTGACCAGTGAGCAGTGTCCAGTGACCACTGACTACTGACCAGTGATCTGTGACTAGTGACCAGTGGCCCGTGACCAGTGACTTGTGACCAGTGACCAGTGACTAGTGGCCAGTGACCAGTGACCAGTGACCAGTGACCAGTGACCAGTGACCAGTGATTAGTGACCTGTGACCAGTGACCAGTGACTAGTGACCAGCGACAGTGAACATTGACCAGTGACCAGTGACCAGTGACCAGTGACCAGTGACCAGTGACAGCTGACCAGTGACCTGTGACCAGTGACCAGTGACCAGTGACCAGTGACCAGTGACCAGTGACCAGTGACCAGTGACCAGTGACTTGTGACCAGTGACTAGTGACCTGTGACCACTGACCAGTGACCAGTTACCAGTGACCCCTGAAATGTGACCAGTGACCAGTGACCAGTGACAGGTGACCAGTGACCTATGACCAGTGACCAGTGACCACTGATTACTGACCAGTGACCAGTGACCTGTGACCAGTGACCAGTGACCAGTGACCAGTGACCAGTGACCAGTGACCAGTGATTAGTGACCTGTGACCAGTGACCAGTGACCAGTGACCAGTGACCACTGACTACTGACCAGTGACCAGTGACCTGTGACCAGTGACCAGTTACCAGTGACCAGTGACCAGTGACCCGTGACCAGTGACTAGTGACCTGTGGCCAGTGACCAGTGACCAGTGACCAGTGACCAGTGACCAGTGACCAGTGACCAGTGACCAGTGGCCAATGACCAGTGACTAGTGACCTGTGACCAGTGACCAGTGACTAGTGACCAGCGACAGTGAACATTGACCAGTGACCAGTGACCAGTGACCAGTGACCAGTGACCAGTGACAGCTGACCAGTGACCTGTGACCAGTGACCAGTGACCAGTGACCAGTGACCAGTGACCGGTGACCAGTGACCAGTGACTTGTGACCAGTGACTAGTGACCTGTGACCACTGACCAGTGACCAGTTACCAGTGACCCCTGAAAAGTGACCAGTGACCAGTGACCAGTGACTAGTGACTAGTGACCGGTGACCTGTGACCATTGACCAGTGACTAGTGACCAGTGACCCGTGACCAGTGACCAGTGACCTGTGACCAGTGACCAGTGACTTGTGGCCAGTGACCAGTGACCAGTGACCAGTGACCACTGACTACTGACCAGTGACCAGTGACCTGTGACCAGTGACCAGTGACCAGTTACCAGTGACCAGTGACCAGTGACCCGTGACCAGTGACTAGTGACCTGTGACCAGTGACCAGTGACCAGTGACCAGTGACCAGTGACCAGTGACCAGTGACTTGTGACCAGTGACCAGTGACAGGTGACCAGTGACCTATGACCAGTGACCAGTGACCAGTGACCAGTGAATTGTGAATCGTGACCACTGACCAGTGACCAGTTACCAGTGACCCCTGAAAAGTGACCTGTGACCAGTGACTAGTGACCAGTGATCTGTGACCAGTGACCAGTAACCAGTGACCAGCGACAGTGACCATTGAACAATGACCAGTGACCAGTGACCAGTGACAGGTGACCAGTGACCTATGACCAGTGACCAGTGACCAGTGACCAGTGACCAGTGACCAGTGACTAGTGACCAGTGACCCGTGACCAGTGACCAGAGACCACTGACCAGTGACCAGTGACCAGTGACTAGTGGCCAGTGACCAGTGACCAGTGACCAGTGACCAGTGACCAGCGACAGTGACCATTGACCAGTGACCAGTGACCAGTGACCAGTGACCAGTGACCAGTGACCAGTGACCAGTGACTAGTGACCTGTGACCAGTGACCAGTGACTAGTGACCAGCGACAGTGAACATTGACCAGTGACCAGTGACCAGTGACCAGTGACCAGTGACCAGTGACAGCTGACCAGTGACCTGTGACCAGTGACCAGTGACCAGTGACCAGTGACCAGTGACCAGTGACCAGTGACCAGTGACTTGTGACCAGTGACTAGTGACCTGTGACCACTGACCAGTGACCAGTTACCAGTGACCCCTGAAAAGTGACCAGTGACCAGTGACCAGTGACTAGTGACTAGTGACCGGTGACCTGTGACCATTGACCAGTGACTAGTGATCAGTGACCCGTGACCAGTGACCAGTGACCTGTGACCAGTGACCAGTGACTTGTGGCCAGTGACCAGTGACCAGTGACCAGTGACCACTGACTACTGACCAGTGACCAGTTACCTGTGACCAGTGACCAGTGACCAGTGACCAGTGACCACTGACCACTGACCAGTGACAAGTGACCAGTGACCAGTGACCAGTGACCAGTGACAGCTGACCAGTGACCTGTGACCAGTGACCAGTGACCAGTGACCAGTGACCAGTGACCAGTGACCAGTGACCAGTGACTAGTGACCTGTGACCAGTGGCCTGTGACCAATGACCAGTGACCACTGACCACTGACCAGTGACCAGTGACCAGTGACAGCTGACCAGTGACCTGTGACCAGTGACCAGTGACTTGTGGCCAGTGACCAGTGACCAGTTACCAGTGACCCCTGAAAAGTGACCAGTGACCAGTGACCAGTGACTAGTGACTAGTGACCGGTGACCTGTGACCATTGACCAGTGACTAGTGATCAGTGACCCGTGACCAGTGACCAGTGACCTGTGACCAGTGACCAGTGACTTGTGGCCAGTGACCAGTGACCAGTGACCAGTGACCACTGACTACTGACCAGTGACCAGTGACCTGTGACCAGTGACCAGTGACCAGTGACCAGTGACCAGTGACCACTGACCACTGACCAGTGACCAGTGACCAGTGACCAGTGACCAGTGACAGCTGACCAGTGACCTGTGACCAGTGACCAGTGACCAGTGACCAGTGACCAGTGACCAGTGACCAGTGACCAGTGACTAGTGACCTGTGACCAGTGGCCTGTGACCAATGACCAGTGACCACTGACCACTGACCAGTGACCAGTGACCAGTGACAGCTGACCAGTGACCTGTGACCAGTGACCAGTGACCAGAGACCAGTGACCAGTGACCAGTGACTAGTGACCTGTGACCAGTGACCAGTGACCACTGACCACTGACCCGTGACCAGTGGCCAGTGAATAGTGACCAGTGACCAGTGACCAGTGACCAGTGACCAGCGACCAGTGACCAGTGACCAGTGACCAGTGACCAGTGACCACCGACCAGTGACAAGTGACCAGTGAATTGTGACCAGTGACACGTGACAAGAGACCAGTGACCAGTGACCAATGACTAGTGACCAGTGACCTGTGACCAGTGACTAGTGACCAGTGACCCGTGACCAGTGACCAGAGACCACTGACCAGTGACCAGTGACCAGTGACTAGTGGCCAGTGACCAGTGACCAGTGACCAGTGACCAGCGACAGTGACCATTGACCAGTGACCAGTGACCAGTGACCAGTGACCAGTGACAGGTGACCAGTGACCTATGACCAGTGACCAGTGACCACTGATTACTGACCAGTGACCAGTGACCTGTGACCAGTGACCAGTGACCAGTGACCAGTGACCAGTGGCCAGTGACCAGTGATTAGTGACCTGTGACCAGTGACCAGTGACCAGTGACCAGTGACCACTGACTACTGACCAGTGACCAGTGACCTGTGACCAGTGACCAGTGACCAGTGACCAGTTACCAGTGACCAGTGACCAGTGACCCGTGACCAGTGACTAGTGACCTGTGACCAGTTACCAGTGATCAGTGACCAGTGACCAGTGACCAGTGACCAGTGACTTGTGACCAGTGACCAGTGACTAGAGACCATTGACCAGTGACCAGTGACCAGTGACCAGCGACAGTGACCATTGACCAATGACCAGTGACCTGTGACCAGTGACCAGTGACCAGTGACAGGTGACCAGTGACCTATGACCAGTGACCAGTGACCAGTGACCAGTGAATTGTGAATCGTGACCACTGACCAGTGACCAGTTACCAGTGACCCCTGAAAAGTGACCAGTGACCCGTGACTAGTGACCAGTGATCTGTGACCAGTGACCAGTGACCAGTGACCAGTGACCAGCGACAGTGACCATTGAACAATGACCAGTGACCAGTGACCAGTGACCAGTGACAGGTGACCAGTGACCTATGACCAGTGACCAGTGACCAGTGACCAGTGACCTATGACCAGTGACCAGTGACCAGTGACCAGTGACCAGTGACTAGTGGCCAGTGACCAGTGACCAGTGACCAGTGACCAGCGACAGTGACCACTGACCAGTGACCAGTGACCAGTGACCAGTGACCAGTGACCAGTGACAGGTGACCAGTGACCTATGACCAGTGACCAGTGACCACTGATTACTGACCAGTGACCAGTGACCTGTGACCAATGACCAGTGACCAGTGACCAGTGACCAGTGACCAGTGACCAGTGATTAGTGACCTGTGACCAGTGACCAGTGACCAGTGACTAGTGACCTGTGACTAGTGACCTGTGACCACTGACCAGTGACCAGTTACCAGTGACCCCTGAAAAGTGACCAGTGACCAGTGACCAGTGACTAGTGACTAGTGACCAGTGATCTGTGACCAGTGACCAGTGACCAGTGACCAGTGACCAGTGACCAGCGACAGTGACCATTGAACAATGACCAGTGACCAGTGACCAGTGACCAGTGACAGGTGACCAGTGACCTATGACCAGTGACCAGTGACCAGTGACCAGTGACCAGTGACCAGTGACTAGTGACCATTGACCTGTGACCAGTGACCAGTGACCAGTGAGCAGTGTCCAGTGACCACTGACTACTGACCAGTGATCTGTGACTAGTGACCAGTGGCCCGTGACCAGTGACTTGTGACCAGTGACCAGTGACTAGTGGCCAGTGACCAGTGACCAGTGACCAGTGACCACTGACTACTGACCAGTGAGCAGTGTCCAGTGACCACTGACTACTGACCAGTGATCTGTGACTAGTGACCAGTGGCCCGTGACCAGTGACTTGTGACCAGTGACCAGTGACTAGTGGCCAGTGACCAGTGACCAGTGACCAGTGACCAGTGACCAGTGACCAGTGATTAGTGACCTGTGACCAGTGACCAGTGACTAGTGACCAGCGACAGTGAACATTGACCAGTGACCAGTGACCAGTGACCAGTGACCAGTGACCAGTGACAGCTGACCAGTGACCTGTGACCAGTGACCAGTGACCAGTGACCAGTGACCAGTGACCAGTGACCAGTGACCAGTGACCAGTGACTTGTGACCAGTGACTAGTGACCTGTGACCACTGACCAGTGACCAGTTACCAGTGACCCCTGAAATGTGACCAGTGACCAGTGACCAGTGACAGGTGACCAGTGACCTATGACCAGTGACCAGTGACCACTGATTACTGACCAGTGACCAGTGACCTGTGACCAGTGACCAGTGACCAGTGACCAGTGACCAGTGACCAGTGACCAGTGATTAGTGACCTGTGACCAGTGACCAGTGACCAGTGACCAGTGACCACTGACTACTGACCAGTGACCAGTGACCTGTGACCAGTGACCAGTTACCAGTGACCAGTGACCAGTGACCCGTGACCAGTGACTAGTGACCTGTGGCCAGTGACCAGTGACCAGTGACCAGTGACCAGTGACCAGTGACCAGTGACCAGTGACCAGTGGCCAATGACCAGTGACTAGTGACCTGTGACCAGTGACCAGTGACTAGTGACCAGCGACAGTGAACATTGACCAGTGACCAGTGACCAGTGACCAGTGACCAGTGACCAGTGACAGCTGACCAGTGACCTGTGACCAGTGACCAGTGACCAGTGACCAGTGACCAGTGACCGGTGACCAGTGACCAGTGACTTGTGACCAGTGACTAGTGACCTGTGACCACTGACCAGTGACCAGTTACCAGTGACCCCTGAAAAGTGACCAGTGACCAGTGACCAGTGACTAGTGACTAGTGACCGGTGACCTGTGACCATTGACCAGTGACTAGTGACCAGTGACCCGTGACCAGTGACCAGTGACCTGTGACCAGTGACCAGTGACTTGTGGCCAGTGACCAGTGACCAGTGACCAGTGACCACTGACTACTGACCAGTGACCAGTGACCTGTGACCAGTGACCAGTGACCAGTTACCAGTGACCAGTGACCAGTGACCCGTGACCAGTGACTAGTGACCTGTGACCAGTGACCAGTGACCAGTGACCAGTGACCAGTGACCAGTGACCAGTGACTTGTGACCAGTGACCAGTGACAGGTGACCAGTGACCTATGACCAGTGACCAGTGACCAGTGACCAGTGAATTGTGAATCGTGACCACTGACCAGTGACCAGTTACCAGTGACCCCTGAAAAGTGACCTGTGACCAGTGACTAGTGACCAGTGATCTGTGACCAGTGACCAGTAACCAGTGACCAGCGACAGTGACCATTGAACAATGACCAGTGACCAGTGACCAGTGACAGGTGACCAGTGACCTATGACCAGTGACCAGTGACCAGTGACCAGTGACCAGTGACCAGTGACTAGTGACCAGTGACCCGTGACCAGTGACCAGAGACCACTGACCAGTGACCAGTGACCAGTGACTAGTGGCCAGTGACCAGTGACCAGTGACCAGTGACCAGTGACCAGCGACAGTGACCATTGACCAGTGACCAGTGACCAGTGACCAGTGACCAGTGACCAGTGACCAGTGACCAGTGACTAGTGACCTGTGACCAGTGACCAGTGACTAGTGACCAGCGACAGTGAACATTGACCAGTGACCAGTGACCAGTGACCAGTGACCAGTGACCAGTGACAGCTGACCAGTGACCTGTGACCAGTGACCAGTGACCAGTGACCAGTGACCAGTGACCAGAGACCAGTGACCAGTGACTTGTGACCAGTGACTAGTGACCTGTGACCACTGACCAGTGACCAGTTACCAGTGACCCCTGAAAAGTGACCAGTGACCAGTGACCAGTGACTAGTGACTAGTGACCGGTGACTAGTGACCAGCGACAGTGAACATTGACCAGTGACCAGTGACCAGTGACCAGTGACCAGTGACCAGTGACAGCTGACCAGTGACCTGTGACCAGTGACCAGTGACCAGTGACCAGTGACCAGTGACCGGTGACCAGTGACCAGTGACTTGTGACCAGTGACTAGTGACCTGTGGCCAGTGACCAGTGACCAGTGACCAGTGACCAGTGACCAGTGACCAGTGACCAGTGACCAGTGGCCAATGACCAGTGACTAGTGACCTGTGACCAGTGACCAGTGACTAGTGACCAGCGACAGTGAACATTGACCAGTGACCAGTGACCAGTGACCAGTGACCAGTGACCAGTGACAGCTGACCAGTGACTAGTGATCAGTGACCAGTGACCAGTGACCAGTGACCAGTGACCGGTGACCAGTGACTTGTGGCCAGTGACCAGTGACCAGTGACCAGTGACCACTGACTACTGACCAGTGACCAGTTACCTGTGACCAGTGACCAGTGACCAGTGACCAGTGACCAGTGACCACTGACCACTGACCAGTGACCAGTGACCAGTGACCAGTGACCAGTGACCAGTGACAGCTGACCTGTGACCTGTGACCAGTGACCAGTGACCAGTGACCAGTGACCAGTGACCAGTGACCAGTGACCAGTGACTAGTGACCTGTGACCAGTGGCCTGTGACCAATGACCAGTGACCACTGACCACTGACCAGTGACCAGTGACCAGTGACAGCTGACCAGTGACCTGTGACCAGTGACCAGTGACCAGAGACCAGTGACCAGTGACCAGTGACTAGTGACCTGTGACCAGTGACCAGTGACCACTGACCACTGACCCGTGACCAGTGACCACTGACTACTGACCAGTGACCAGTGACCTGTGACCAGTGACCAGTTACCAGTGACCAGTGACCAGTGACCCGTGACCAGTGACTAGTGACCTGTGGCCAGTGACCAGTGACCAGTGACCAGTGACCAGTGACCAGTGACCAGTGACCAGTGACCAGTGGCCAATGACCAGTGACTAGTGACCTGTGACCAGTGACCAGTGACTAGTGACCAGCGACAGTGAACATTGAC
Source organism: Andrena bucephala (assembly GCA_947577245.1). Lineage (NCBI taxonomy): Eukaryota > Metazoa > Arthropoda > Insecta > Hymenoptera > Andrenidae > Andrena > Andrena bucephala. The sequence goes on along the minus strand of OX387716.1, from coordinate 23,438,043 downwards.
CAGTGACCAGTGACCAGTGACCAGTGACCAGTGACCAGTGACAGCTGACCAGTGACCTGTGACCAGTGACCAGTGACCAGTGACCAGTGACCAGTGACCGGTGACCAGTGACCAGTGACTTGTGACCAGTGACTAGTGACCTGTGACCACTGACCAGTGACCAGTTACCAGTGACCCCTGAAAAGTGACCAGTGACCAGTGACCAGTGACTAGTGACTAGTGACCGGTGACCTGTGACCATTGACCAGTGACTAGTGACCAGTGACCCGTGACCAGTGACCAGTGACCTGTGACCAGTGACCAGTGACTTGTGGCCAGTGACCAGTGACCAGTGACCAGTGACCACTGACTACTGACCAGTGACCAGTGACCTGTGACCAGTGACCAGTGACCAGTTACCAGTGACCAGTGACCAGTGACCCGTGACCAGTGACTAGTGACCTGTGACCAGTGACCAGTGACCAGTGACCAGTGACCAGTGACCAGTGACCAGTGACTTGTGACCAGTGACCAGTGACAGGTGACCAGTGACCTATGACCAGTGACCAGTGACCAGTGACCAGTGAATTGTGAATCGTGACCACTGACCAGTGACCAGTTACCAGTGACCCCTGAAAAGTGACCTGTGACCAGTGACTAGTGACCAGTGATCTGTGACCAGTGACCAGTAACCAGTGACCAGCGACAGTGACCATTGAACAATGACCAGTGACCAGTGACCAGTGACAGGTGACCAGTGACCTATGACCAGTGACCAGTGACCAGTGACCAGTGACCAGTGACCAGTGACTAGTGACCAGTGACCCGTGACCAGTGACCAGAGACCACTGACCAGTGACCAGTGACCAGTGACTAGTGGCCAGTGACCAGTGACCAGTGACCAGTGACCAGTGACCAGCGACAGTGACCATTGACCAGTGACCAGTGACCAGTGACCAGTGACCAGTGACCAGTGACCAGTGACCAGTGACTAGTGACCTGTGACCAGTGACCAGTGACTAGTGACCAGCGACAGTGAACATTGACCAGTGACCAGTGACCAGTGACCAGTGACCAGTGACCAGTGACAGCTGACCAGTGACCTGTGACCAGTGACCAGTGACCAGTGACCAGTGACCAGTGACCAGTGACCAGTGACCAGTGACTTGTGACCAGTGACTAGTGACCTGTGACCACTGACCAGTGACCAGTTACCAGTGACCCCTGAAAAGTGACCAGTGACCAGTGACCAGTGACTAGTGACTAGTGACCGGTGACCTGTGACCATTGACCAGTGACTAGTGATCAGTGACCCGTGACCAGTGACCAGTGACCTGTGACCAGTGACCAGTGACTTGTGGCCAGTGACCAGTGACCAGTGACCAGTGACCACTGACTACTGACCAGTGACCAGTTACCTGTGACCAGTGACCAGTGACCAGTGACCAGTGACCAGTGACCACTGACCACTGACCAGTGACCAGTGACCAGTGACCAGTGACCAGTGACCAGTGACAGCTGACCAGTGACCTGTGACCAGTGACCAGTGACCAGTGACCAGTGACCAGTGACCAGTGACCAGTGACCAGTGACTAGTGACCTGTGACCAGTGGCCTGTGACCAATGACCAGTGACCACTGACCACTGACCAGTGACCAGTGACCAGTGACAGCTGACCAGTGACCTGTGACCAGTGACCAGTGACCAGAGACCAGTGACCAGTGACCAGTGACTAGTGACCTGTGACCAGTGACCAGTGACCACTGACCACTGACCCGTGACCAGTGGCCAGTGAATAGTGACCAGTGACCAGTGACCAGTGACCAGTGACCAGCGACCAGTGACCAGTGACCAGTGACCAGTGACCAGTGACCACCGACCAGTGACAAGTGACCAGTGAATTGTGACCAGTGACACGTGACAAGAGACCAGTGACCAGTGACCAATGACTAGTGACCAGTGACCTGTGACCAGTGACTAGTGACCAGTGACCCGTGACCAGTGACCAGAGACCACTGACCAGTGACCAGTGACCAGTGACTAGTGGCCAGTGACCAGTGACCAGTGACCAGTGACCAGCGACAGTGACCATTGACCAGTGACCAGTGACCAGTGACCAGTGACCAGTGACAGGTGACCAGTGACCTATGACCAGTGACCAGTGACCACTGATTACTGACCAGTGACCAGTGACCTGTGACCAGTGACCAGTGACCAGTGACCAGTGACCAGTGACCAGTGACCAGTGACTAGTGACCTGTGACCAGTGACCAGTGACTAGTGACCAGCGACAGTGAACATTGACCAGTGACCAGTGACCAGTGACCAGTGACCAGTGACCAGTGACAGCTGACCAGTGACCTGTGACCAGTGACCAGTGACCAGTGACCAGTGACCCGTGACCAGTGACTAGTGACCTGTAACCAGTGACCAGTGACCAGTGACCAGTGACTTGTGACCAGTGACTAGTGACCTGTGACCACTGACCAGTGACCAGTTACCAGTGACCCCTGAAAAGTGACCAGTGACCAGTGACCAGTGACAGGTGACCAGTGACCTATGACCAGTGACCAGTGACCACTGATTACTGACCAGTGACCAGTGACCTGTGACCAGTGACCAGTGACCAGTGACCAGTGACCAGTGACCAGTGACCAGTGACCAGTGATTAGTGACCTGTGACCAGTGACCAGTGACCAGTGACCAGTGACCACTGACTACTGACCAGTGACCAGTGACCAGTGACCAGTGACCAGTGACTTGTGACCAGTGACTAGTGACCTGTGACCACTGACCAGTGACCAGTTACCAGTGACCCCTGAAAAGTGACCAGTGACCAGTGACCAGTGACTAGTGACTAGTGACCGGTGACCTGTGACCATTGACCAGTGACTAGTGACCAGTGACCCGTGACCAGTGACCAGTGACCTGTGACCAGTGACCAGTGACTTGTGGCCAGTGACCAGTGACCAGTGACCAGTGACCACTGACTACTGACCAGTGACCAGTGACCTGTGACCAGTGACCAGTGACCAGTGACCAGTTACCAGTGACCAGTGACCAGTGACCCGTGACCAGTGACTAGTGACCTGTGACCAGTGACCTGTGACCAGTGACCAGTGACCAGTGACCAGTGACCAGTGACTTGTGACAAGTGACCAGTGACTAGAGACCATTGACCAGTGACCAGTGACCAGTGACCAGAGACCACTGACCAGTGACCAGTGACCAGTGACTAGTGGCCAGTGACCAGTGACCAGTGACCAGTGACCAGCGACAGTGACCATTGACCAGTGACCAGTGACCAGTGACCAGTGACCAGTGACCAGCGACAGGTGACGAGTGACCTATGACCAGTGACCAGTGACCACTGATTACTGACCAGTGACCAGTGACCTGTGACCAGTGACCAGTGACCAGTGACCAGTGACCAGTGACCAGTGACCAGTGATTAGTGACCTGTGACCAGTGACCAGTGACTAGTGACCAGCGACAGTGAACATTGACCAGTGACCAGTGACCAGTGACAGCTGACCAGTGACCTGTGACCTGTGACCAGTGACCAGTGACCAGTGACCAGTGACCAGTGACCAGTGACCAGTGACTTGTGACCAGTGACTAGTGACCTGTGACCACTGACCAGTGACCAGTTACCAGTGACCCCTGAAAAGTGACCAGTGACCAGTGACCAGTGACAGGTGACCAGTGACCTATGACCAGTGACCAGTGACCACTGATTACTGACCAGTGACCAGTGACCTGTGACCAGTGACCAGTGACCAGTGACCAGTGACCAGTGACCAGTGACCAGTGATTAGTGACCTGTGACCAGTGACCAGTGACCAGTGACCAGTGACCACTGACTACTGACCAGTGACCAGTGACCAGTGACCAGTGACCAGTGACTTGTGACCAGTGACTAGTGACCTGTGACCACTGACCAGTGACCAGTTACCAGTGACCCCTGAAAAGTGACCAGTGACCAGTGACCAGTGACTAGTGACTAGTGACCGGTGACCTGTGACCATTGACCAGTGACTAGTGACCAGTGACCCGTGACCAGTGACCAGTGACCTGTGACCAGTGACCAGTGACTTGTGGCCAGTGACCAGTGACCAGTGACCAGTGACCACTGACTACTGACCAGTGACCAGTGACCTGTGACCAGTGACCAGTGACCAGTGACCAGTTACCAGTGACCAGTGACCAGTGACCCGTGACCAGTGACTAGTGACCTGTGACCAGTGACCTGTGACCAGTGACCAGTGACCAGTGACCAGTGACCAGTGACTTGTGACAAGTGACCAGTGACTAGAGACCATTGACCAGTGACCAGTGACCAGTGACCAGAGACCACTGACCAGTGACCAGTGACCAGTGACTAGTGGCCAGTGACCAGTGACCAGTGACCAGTGACCAGCGACAGTGACCATTGACCAGTGACCAGTGACCAGTGACCAGTGACCAGTGACCAGCGACAGGTGACGAGTGACCTATGACCAGTGACCAGTGACCACTGATTACTGACCAGTGACCAGTGACCTGTGACCAGTGACCAGTGACCAGTGACCAGTGACCAGTGACCAGTGATTAGTGACCTGTGACCAGTGACCAGTGACTAGTGACCAGCGACAGTGAACATTGACCAGTGACCAGTGACCAGTGACAGCTGACCAGTGACCTGTGACCTGTGACCAGTGACCAGTGACCAGTGACCAGTGACCAGTGACCAGTGACCAGTGACTTGTGACCAGTGACTAGTGACCTGTGACCACTGACCAGTGACCAGTTACCAGTGACCCCTGAAAAGTGACCAGTGACCAGTGACCAGTGACATGTGACCAGTGACCTATGACCAGTGACCAGTGACCACTGATTACTGACCAGTGACCAGTGACCTGTGACCAGTGACCAGTGACCAGTGACCAGTGACCAGTGACCAGTGACCAGTGGTTAGTGACCTGTGACCAGTGACCAGTGACCAGTGACCAGTGACCACTGACTACTGACCAGTGACCAGTGACCTGTGACCAGTGACCAGTGACCAGTGACCAGTTACCAGTGACCAGTGACCAGTGACCCGTGACCAGTGACTAGTGACCTGTGACCAGTGACCAGTGACCAGTGACCAGTGACCAGTGACCAGTGACCAGTGACTTGTGACCAGTGACCAGTGACTAGAGACCATTGACCAGTGACCAGTGACCAGTGACCAGCGACAGTGACCATTGACCAGTGACCAGTGACCAGTGACCAGTGACCAGTGACAGGTGACCAGTGACCTATGACCAGTGACCAGTGACCACTGATTACTGACCAGTGACCAGTGACCTGTGACCAGTGACCAGTGACCAGTGACCAGTGACCAGTGACCAGTGACCAGTGATTAGTGACCTGTGACCAGTGACCAGTGACTAGTGACCAGCGACAGTGAACATTGACCAGTGACCAGTGACCAGTGACCAGTGACCAGTGACCAGTGACAGCTGACCAGTGACCTGTGACCAGTGACCAGTGACCAGTGACCAGTGACCAGTGACCAGTGACCAGTGACTTGTGACCAGTGACTAGTGACCTGTGACCACTGACCAGTGACCAGTTACCAGTGACCCCTGAAAAGTGACCAGTGATCAGTGACCAGTGACTAGTGACTAGTGACCAGTGATCTGTGACCAGTGACCAGTGACCAGTGACCAGTGACCAGTGACCAGTGACCAGCGACAGTGACCATTGAACAATGACCAGTGACCAGTGACCAGTGACCAGTGACAGGTGACCAGTGACCTATGACCAGTGACCAATGACCAGTGACCAGTGACCAGTGACCAGTGACCAGTGACCAGTGACTAGTGACCAGTGACCTGTGACTAGTGGCCAGTGACCAGTGACCAGTGACCAGTGACCAGCGACAGTGACCATTGACCAGTGACCAGTGACCAGTGACCAGTGACCAGTGACCAGTGACAGGTGACGAGTGACCTATGACCAGTGACCAGTGACCACTGATTACTGACCAGTGACCAGTGACCTGTGACCAGTGACCAGTGACCAGTGACCAGTGACCAGTGACCAGTGACCAGTGATTAGTGACCTGTGACCAGTGACCAGTGACTAGTGACCAGCGACAGTGAACATTGACCAGTGACCAGTGACCAGTGACAGCTGACCAGTGACCTGTGACCAGTGACCAGTGACCAGTGACCAGTGACCAGTGACCAGTGACCAGTGACCAGTGACTTGTGACCAGTGACTAGTGACCTGTGACCACTGACCAGTGACCAGTTACCAGTGACCCCTGAAAAGTGACCAGTGACCAGTGACCAGTGACATGTGACCAGTGACCTATGACCAGTGACCAGTGACCACTGATTACTGACCAGTGACCAGTGACCTGTGACCAGTGACCAGTGACCAGTGACCAGTGACCAGTGACCAGTGGTTAGTGACCTGTGACCAGTGACCAGTGACCAGTGACCAGTGACCACTGACTACTGACCAGTGACCAGTGACCTGTGACCAGTGACCAGTGACCAGTAACCAGTTACCAGTGACCAGTGACCAGTGACCCGTGACCAGTGACTAGTGACCTGTGACCAGTGACCAGTGACCAGTGACCAGTGACCAGTGACCAGTGACCAGTGACTTGTGACCAGTGACCAGTGACTAGAGACCATTGACCAGTGACCAGTGACCAGTGACCAGCGACAGTGACCATTGACCAATGACCAGTGACCAGTGACCAGTGACCAGTGACCAGTGACAGGTGACCAGTGACCTATGACCAGTGACCAGTGACCAGTGACCAGTGACAGGTGACCAGTGACCTATGACCAGTGACCAGTGACCAGTGACCAGTGAATTGTGAATCGCGACCACTGACCAGTGACCAGTTACCAGTGACCCCTGAAAAGTGACCAGTGACCAGTGACTAGTGACCAGTGATCTGTGACCAGTGACCTGTGACCAGTGACCAGTGACGAGTGACCAGTGACCAGCGACAGTGACCATTGACCAATGACCAGTGACCAGTGACCAGTGACCAGTGACCAGTGACAGGTGACCTGTGGCCTATGACCAGTGACCAGTGACCAGTGACCAGTGACCAGTGACCAGTGACCAGTGACTAGTGACCTGTGACCAGTGGCCTGTGACCAATGACCAGTGACCACTGACCACTGACCAGTGACCAGTGACCAGTGACAGCTGACCAGTGACCTGTGACCAGTGACCAGTGACAGCTGACCAGTGACCTGTGACCAGTGACCAGTGCCCAGTGACCAGTGACCAGTGACCAGTGACTAGTGACCTGTGACCAGTGACCAGTGACCACTGACCACTGACCAGTGACCAGTGGCCAGTGAATAGTGACCAGTGACCAGTGACCAGTGACCAGTGACCAGCGACCAGTGACCAGTGACCAGTGACCAGTGACCAGTGACCACCGCCCAGTGACAAGTGACCAGTGAATTGTGACCAGTGACACGTGACTAGAGACCAGTGACCAGTGACCAATGACTAGTGACCAGTGACCTGTGACCATTGACCAGTGACTAGTGACCAGTGACCCGTGACCAGTGACCAGTGACCAGTGACCAGTGACCAGTGACCACTGACCAGTGACCAGTGACCAGTGACAGCTGACCAGTGACCTGTGACCAGTGACCAGTGACCAGTGACCAGTGACCAGTGACCAGTGACTAGTGACCTGTGACCAGTGACTAGTGACCTGTGACCAGTGACCAGTGACCACTGACAACTGACCAGTGACAAATGACCAGTGAATTGTGACCAGTGACCAGTGGCTAGAGACCAGTGACCAGTGACCAGTGACCAGTGACCACTGACCAGTGACCAGTGACCAGTGACCAGTGACCAGTGACCAGTGACCAGTGACCAGTGACCAGTAAACAGTGACCAGTGACTAGTGACCAGTGACCCGTGACCAGTGACCAGCGACCAGTGACCAGTGACCCCTGAAAAATGACCAGTGACCAGTGACCAGTGTCTAGTGAACTGTGTCCATTGACCAGTGACCAGTGACCACCGCCCAGTGACAAGTGACCAGTGAATTGTGACCAGTGACACGTGACTAGAGACCAGTGACCAGTGACCAATGACTAGTGACCAGTGACCTGTGACCATTGACCAGTGACTAGTGACCAGTGACCCGTGACCAGTGACCAGTGACCAGTGACCAGTGACCAGTGACCACTGACCAGTGACCAGTGACCAGTGACAGCTGACCAGTGACCTGTGACCAGTGACCAGTGACCAGTGACCAGTGACCAGTGACCAGTGACTAGTGACCTGTGACCAGTGACCAGTGACCACTGACAACTGACCAGTGACAAATGACCAGTGAATTGTGACCAGTGACCAGTGGCTAGAGACCAGTGACCAGTGACCAGTGACCAGTGACCACTGACCAGTGACCAGTGACCAGTGACCAGTGACCAGTGACCAGTGACCAGTGACCAGTGACCAGTAAACAGTGACCAGTGACTAGTGACCAGTGACCAGTGACCAGTGACCAGTGACTTGTGACCAGTGACCAGTGACTAGAGACCATTGACCAGTGACCAGTGACCAGTGACCAGCGACAGTGACCATTGACCAATGACCAGTGACCAGTGACCAGTGACCAGTGACCAGTGACAGGTGACCAGTGACCTATGACCAGTGACCAGTGACCAGTGACCAGTGACAGGTGACCAGTGACCTATGACCAGTGACCAGTGACCAGTGACCAGTGAATTGTGAATCGCGACCACTGACCAGTGACCAGTTACCAGTGACCCCTGAAAAGTGACCAGTGACCAGTGACTAGTGACCAGTGATCTGTGACCAGTGACCTGTGACCAGTGACCAGTGACGAGTGACCAGTGACCAGCGACAGTGACCATTGACCAATGACCAGTGACCAGTGACCAGTGACCAGTGACCAGTGACAGGTGACCTGTGGCCTATGACCAGTGACCAGTGACCAGTGACCAGTGACCAGTGACCAGTGACCAGTGACTAGTGACCTGTGACCAGTGGCCTGTGACCAATGACCAGTGACCACTGACCACTGACCAGTGACCAGTGACCAGTGACAGCTGACCAGTGACCTGTGACCAGTGACCAGTGACAGCTGACCAGTGACCTGTGACCAGTGACCAGTGCCCAGTGACCAGTGACCAGTGACCAGTGACTAGTGACCTGTGACCAGTGACCAGTGACCACTGACCAGTGACCAATGACTAGTGACCAGTGACCTGTGACCATTGACCAGTGACTAGTGACCAGTGACCCGTGACCAGTGACCAGTGACCAGTGACCAGCGACAGTGACCATTGACCAGTGACCAGTGACCAGTGACCAGTGACCAGTGACAGGTGACCAGTGACCTATGACCAGTGACCAGTGACCACTGATTACTGACCAGTGACCAGTGACCTGTGACCAGTGACCAGTGACCAGTGACCAGTGACCAGTGACCAGTGACCAGTGATTAGTGACCTGTGACCAGTGACCAGTGACTAGTGACCAGCGACAGTGAACATTGACCAGTGACCAGTGACCAGTGACCAGTGACCAGTGACCAGTGACAGCTGACCAGTGACCTGTGACCAGTGACCAGTGACCAGTGACCAGTGACCAGTGACCAGTGACCAGTGACTTGTGACCAGTGACTAGTGACCTGTGACCACTGACCAGTGACCAGTTACCAGTGACCCCTGAAAAGTGACCAGTGATCAGTGACCAGTGACTAGTGACTAGTGACCAGTGATCTGTGACCAGTGACCAGTGACCAGTGACCAGTGACCAGTGACCAGTGACCAGCGACAGTGACCATTGAACAATGACCAGTGACCAGTGACCAGTGACCAGTGACAGGTGACCAGTGACCTATGACCAGTGACCAATGACCAGTGACCAGTGACCAGTGACCAGTGACCAGTGACCAGTGACTAGTGACCAGTGACCTGTGACTAGTGGCCAGTGACCAGTGACCAGTGACCAGTGACCAGCGACAGTGACCATTGACCAGTGACCAGTGACCAGTGACCAGTGACCAGTGACCAGTGACTTGTGACCAGTGACTAGTGACCTGTGACCACTGACCAGTGACCAGTTACCAGTGACCCCTGAAAAGTGACCAGTGACCAGTGACCAGTGACATGTGACCAGTGACCTATGACCAGTGACCAGTGACCACTGATTACTGACCAGTGACCAGTGACCTGTGACCAGTGACCAGTGACCAGTGACCAGTGACCAGTGACCAGTGGTTAGTGACCTGTGACCAGTGACCAGTGACCAGTGACCAGTGACCACTGACTACTGACCAGTGACCAGTGACCTGTGACCAGTGACCAGTGACCAGTGACTTGTGACCAGTGACTAGTGACCTGTGACCACTGACCAGTGACCAGTTACCAGTGACCCCTGAAAAGTGACCAGTGACCAGTGACCAGTGACATGTGACCAGTGACCTATGACCAGTGACCAGTGACCACTGATTACTGACCAGTGACCAGTGACCTGTGACCAGTGACCAGTGACCAGTGACCAGTGACCAGTGACCAGTGGTTAGTGACCTGTGACCAGTGACCAGTGACCAGTGACCAGTGACCACTGACTACTGACCAGTGACCAGTGACCTGTGACCAGTGACCAGTGACCAGTAACCAGTTACCAGTGACCAGTGACCAGTGACCCGTGACCAGTGACTAGTGACCTGTGACCAGTGACCAGTGACCAGTGACCAGTGACCAGTGACCAGTGACCAGTGACTTGTGACCAGTGACCAGTGACTAGAGACCATTGACCAGTGACCAGTGACCAGTGACCAGCGACAGTGACCATTGACCAATGACCAGTGACCAGTGACCAGCGACAGTGACCATTGACCAATGACCAGTGACCAGTGACCAGTGACCAGTGACCAGTGACAGGTGACCAGTGACCTATGACCAGTGACCAGTGACCAGTGACCAGTGACAGGTGACCAGTGACCTATGACCAGTGACCAGTGACCAGTGACCAGTGAATTGTGAATCGCGACCACTGACCAGTGACCAGTTACCAGTGACCCCTGAAAAGTGACCAGTGACCAGTGACTAGTGACCAGTGATCTGTGACCAGTGACCTGTGACCAGTGACCAGTGACGAGTGACCAGTGACCAGCGACAGTGACCATTGACCAATGACCAGTGACCAGTGACCAGTGACCAGTGACCAGTGACAGGTGACCTGTGGCCTATGACCAGTGACCAGTGACCAGTGACCAGTGACCAGTGACTAGTGACCTGTGACCAGTGGCCTGTGACCAATGACCAGTGACCACTGACCACTGACCAGTGACCAGTGACCAGTGACAGCTGACCAGTGACCTGTGACCAGTGACCAGTGACAGCTGACCAGTGACCTGTGACCAGTGACCAGTGCCCAGTGACCAGTGACCAGTGACCAGTGACTAGTGACCTGTGACCAGTGACCAGTGACCACTGACCACTGACCAGTGACCAGTGGCCAGTGAATAGTGACCAGTGACCAGTGACCAGTGACCAGTGACCAGCGACCAGTGACCAGTGACCAGTGACCAGTGACCAGTGACCACCGCCCAGTGACAAGTGACCAGTGAATTGTGACCAGTGACACGTGACTAGAGACCAGTGACCAGTGACCAATGACTAGTGACCAGTGACCTGTGACCATTGACCAGTGACTAGTGACCAGTGACCCGTGACCAGTGACCAGTGACCAGTGACCAGTGACCAGTGACCACTGACCAGTGACCAGTGACCAGTGACAGCTGACCAGTGACCTGTGACCAGTGACCAGTGACCAGTGACCAGTGACCAGTGACCAGTGACTAGTGACCTGTGACCAGTGACTAGTGACCTGTGACCAGTGACCAGTGACCACTGACAACTGACCAGTGACAAATGACCAGTGAATTGTGACCAGTGACCAGTGGCTAGAGACCAGTGACCAGTGACCAGTGACCAGTGACCACTGACCAGTGACCAGTGACCAGTGACCAGTGACCAGTGACCAGTGACCAGTGACCAGTGACCAGTAAACAGTGACCAGTGACTAGTGACCAGTGACCCGTGACCAGTGACCAGCGACCAGTGACCAGTGACCCCTGAAAAATGACCAGTGACCAGTGACCAGTGTCTAGTGAACTGTGTCCATTGACCAGTGACCAGTGACCACCGCCCAGTGACAAGTGACCAGTGAATTGTGACCAGTGACACGTGACTAGAGACCAGTGACCAGTGACCAATGACTAGTGACCAGTGACCTGTGACCATTGACCAGTGACTAGTGACCAGTGACCCGTGACCAGTGACCAGTGACCAGTGACCAGTGACCAGTGACCACTGACCAGTGACCAGTGACCAGTGACAGCTGACCAGTGACCTGTGACCAGTGACCAGTGACCAGTGACCAGTGACCAGTGACCCGTGACCAGTGACCAGTGACTTGTGACCAGTGACCAGTGACTAGTGACCTGTGACCAGTGGCCAGTGACCAGTGACCAGCGACAGTGAACATTGACCAGTGACTAGTGACCAGTGACCAGTGACCAGTGACAGCTGCCCAGTGACCAGTGACCTGTGACTAGTGACCTGTGACCAGTGACCAGTGACCTCTGACCACGGACCAGTGACAAGTGACCAGTGAATTGTGACCAGTGACCAGTGACTAGTGACCAGTGACCAGTGACCAGTGACTAGTGACCGGTGACCTGTGACCATTGACCAGTGACTAGTGACCAGTGACCCGTGACCAGTGACCAGTGACCTGTGACCAGTGACCAGTGACTTGTGGCCAGTGACCAGTGACCAGTGACCAGTGACCACTGACTACTGACCAGTGACCAGTGACCTGTGACCAGTGACCAGTGACCAGTGACCAGTTACCAGTGACCAGTGATCTGTGACCAGTGACCAGTGACCAGTGACCAGTGACCAGCGACAGTGACCATTGAACAATGACCAGTGACCAGTGACCAGTGACCAGTGACAGGTGACCAGTGACCTATGACCAGTGACCAGTGACCAGTGACCAGTGACCAGTGACCAGTGACCAGTGACTAGTGACCAGTGACCCGTGACCAGTGACCAGAGACCACTGACCAGTGACCAGTGACCAGTGACTAGTGGCCAGTGACCAGTGACCAATGACCAGTGACCAGCGACAGTGACCATTGACCAGTGACCAGTGACCAGTGACCAGTGACCAGTGACAGGTGACCAGTGACCTATGACCAGTGACCAGTGACCACTGATTACTGACCAGTGACCAGTGACCTGTGACCAGTGACCAGTGACCAGTGACCAGTGACCAGTGACCAGTGACTAGTGACCTGTGACCAGTGACCAGTGACTAGTGACCAGCGACAGTGAACATTGACCAGTGACCAGTGACCTGTGACCAGTGACAGCTGACCAGTGACCTGTGACCAGTGACCAGTGACCAGTGACCAGTGACCAGTGACCAGTGACCAGTGACTTGTGACCAGTGACTTGTGACCTGTGACCACTGACCAGTGACCAGTTACCAGTGACCCCTGAAAAGTGACCAGTGACCAGTGACCAGTGACTAGTGACTAGTGACCAGTGATCTGTGACCAGTGACCAGTGACCAGCGACAGTGACCATTGACCAGTGACCAGTGACCAGTGACCAGTGACCAGTGACCAGTGAATAGTGAACCGTGACCACTGACCAGTGACCAGTGAACAGTGACCCCTGAAAAGTGACCAGTGACCTGTGACCAGTGACTAGTGACCAGTGACCTGTGACCAGTGACCAGTGACCAGTGACCAGTGACCAGTGACCAGTGACAGGTGACCAGTGACCTATGACCAGTGACCAGTGACCAGTGACCTGTGACCAGTGACCCCTGAAATGTGACCAGTGACCAGTGACCTGTGACTAGTGACCTGTGATCTGTGACCAGTGACCAGTGACCAGTGACCAGCGACAGTGACCATTGAACAATGACCAGTGACCAGTGACCAGTGACCAGTGACCAGTGACCAGTGACAGGTGACCAGTGACCTATGACCAGTGACCAGTGACCAGTGACCAGTGACCAGTGACCAGTGACCAGTGACTAGTGACCAGTGACCCGTGACCAGTGACCAGAGACCACTGACCAGTGACTAGTGGCCAGTGACCAGTGACCAGTGACCAGTGACCAGCGACAGTGACCATTGACCAGTGACCAGTGACCAGTGACCAGTGACCAGTGACCAGTGAATAGTGAACCGTGACCACTGACCAGTGACCAGTGAACAGTGACCCCTGAAAAGTGACCAGTGACCTGTGACCAGTGACTAGTGACCAGTGACCTGTGACCAGTGACCAGTGACCAGTGACCAGTGACCAGTGAATAGTGAACCGTGACCAGTGACCAGTGACAGGTGACCAGTGACCTGTGACCAGTGACCAGTGACCAGTGACCAGTGACCAGTGACTTGTGACCAGTGACCAGTGACAGGTGACCAGTGACCTGTGACCAGTGACCAGTGACCAGTGACCAGTGACCAGTGACTTGTGACCAGTGACCATTGACCAGTGACCACTGACCACTGACCAGTGACAAGTTACCAGTGAATTGTGACCAGTGACCAGTGACTAGAGACCATTGACCAGTGACCAGTGACCAGCGTCCAGCGACAGTGACCATTGACAAGTGACCAGTGACCAGTGACCAGTGACCTGTGACATGTGACCAGTGACCTGTGACCAGTGACCTGTGACCAGTGACCAGTGACCGGTGACCAGTGACCCGTGACCAGTGACTAGTGACCTGTGACCAGTGACCAGTGACCACTGTCCACGGACCAGTGACAAGTGACCAGTGAATTGTGACCAGTGACCAGTGACTAGAGAACAGTTACCAGTGACCAGTGACAGGTGACCAGTGACCTGTGACCAGTGACCAGTGACCAGTGGCCAGTGACCATTGACCACTGACCAGTGACTTGTGACCAGTGACCCGTGACCCGTGACCAGTGACCAGTGGCATGTGACCAGTGACCTGTGACCATTGACCAGTGACCACTGACCACTGACCAGTGACCAGTGACCAGCGACAGTGACCATTGACCGGTGACCAGTGACCAGTGACCAGTGACCAGTGACAGCTGACCAGTGACCTGTGACCAGTGACCAGTGACCAGTGACCAGTGCCCAGTGACCAGTGACCAGTGACTAGTGACCTGTGACCAGTGGCCTGTGACCAGTGACCAGTGACCACTGACCAGTGAACAGTGACCAGTGACTAGTGACCAGTGACCTGTGACCAGTGACCCCTGAAATGTGACCAGTGACCAGTGACCAGTGAATAGTGACCAGTGACCAGTGACCAGTGACCAGTGACTAGTGACCAGTGACCAGTGACCAGTGACAGCTGCCCAGTGACCAGTGACCTGTGACTAGTGACCTGTGATCTGTGACCAGTGACCAGTGACCAGTGACCAGCGACAGTGACCATTGAACAATGACCAGTGAACAGTGACCAGTGACCAGTGACCAGTGACAGGTGACCAGTGACCTATGACCAGTGACCAGTGACCAGTGACCAGTGACCAGTGACCAGTGACCAGTGACTAGTGACCAGTGACCCGTGACCAGTGACCAGAGACCACTGACCAGTGACCAGTGACCAGGGACTAGTGGCCAGTGACCAGTGACCAGTGACCAGTGACCAGCGACAGTGACCATTGACCAGTGACCAGTGACCAGTGACCAGTGACCAGTGACAGGTGACCAGTGACCAGCGACAGTGACCATTGAACAATGACCAGTGACCAGTGACCAGTGACCAGTGACCAGTGACAGGTGACCAGTGACCTATGACCACTGACCAGTGACCAGTGACCAGTGACCAGTGACCAGTGACCAGTGACTAGTGACTAGTGGCCAGTGACCAGTGACCAGTGACCAGTGACCAGCGACAGTGACCATTGACCAGTGACCAGTGACCAGTGACCAGTGACCAGTGACAGGTGACCAGTGACCAGCGACAGTGACCATTGAACAATGACCAGTGACCAGTGACCAGTGACCAGTGACCAGTGACAGGTGACCAGTTACCTATGACCAGTGACCAGTGACCAGTGACCAGTGACCAGTGACCAGTGACCAGTGACTAGTGACCAGTGACCCGTGACCAGTGACCCGTGACCAGTGACCAGAGACCACTGACCAGTGACCAGTGACCAGTGACTAGTGGCCAGTGACCAGTGACCAGTGACCAGTGACCAGCGACAGTGACCATTGACCAGCGACCAGTGACCAGTGACCAGTGACCAGTGACAGGTGACCAGTGACCAGCGACAGTGACCATTGAACAATGACCAGTGACCAGTGACCAGTGACCAGTGACCAGTGACAGGTGACCAGTGACCTATGACCAGTGACCAGTGACCAGTGACCAGTGACCAGTGACCAGTGACCAGTGACTAGTGACCAGTGACCCGTGACCAGTGACCAGAGACCACTGACCAGTGACCAGTGACCAGTGACTAGTGGCCAGTGACCAGTGACCAGTGACCAGTGACCAGTGACCAGTGACCAGTGACTAGTGGCCAGTGACCAGTGACCAGTGACCAGTGACCAGCGACCAGTGACAGGTGACCAGTGACCTATCACCAGTGACCAGTGACCAGTGACCAGTGACCAGTGACCAGTGACCAGTGACCAGTGACTAGTGACCAGTGACCCGTGACCAGTGACCAGAGACCACTGACCAGTGACCAGTGACCAGTGACTAGTGGCCAGTGACCAGTGACCAGTGACCAGTGACCAGTGACCAGTGACCAGTGACCAGTGACTAGTGACCAGTGACCCGTGACCAGTGACCAGAGACCACTGACCAGTGACCAGTGACCAGTGACTAGTGGCCAGTGACCAGTGACCAGTGACCAGTGACCAGCGACAGTGACCATTGACCAGTGACCAGTGACCAGTGACCAGTGACCAGTGACAGGTGACCAGTGACCTATCACCAGTGACCAGTGACCACTGATTACTGACCAGTGACCAGTGACCTGTGACCAGTGACCAGTGACCAGTGACCAGTGACCAGTGACCAGTGACTAGTGACCTGTGACCAGTGACCAGTGACTAGTGACCAGCGACAGTGAACATTGACCAGTGACCAGTGACCAGTGACCAGTAACCAGTGACCAGTGACAGCTGACCAGTGACCTGTGACCAGTGACCAGTGACCAGTGACTTGTGACCAGTGACTAGTGACCTGTGACCACTGACCAGTGACCAGTTACCAGTGACCCCTGAAAAGTGACCAGTGACCAGTGACCAGTGACTAGTGACTAGTGACCGGTGACCAGTTACCAGTGACCAGTGACCAGTGACCCGTGACCAATGACTAGTGACCTGTGACCAGTGACCAGTGACCAGTTACCAGTGACCAGTGACCAGTGACCAGTGACCAGTGACCAGTGACCAGTGACCAGTGACCAGTGATTAGTGACCTGTGACCAGTGACCAGTGCCCAGTGACCAGTGACCACTGACTACTGACCAGTGACCAGTGACCTGTGACCAGTGACCAGTGACCAGTGACCAGTTACCAGTGACCAGTGACCAGTGACCCGTGACCAGTGACTAGTGACCTGTGACCAGTGACCAGTGACCAGTGACCAGTGACCAGTGACCAGTGACCAGTGACTTGTGACCAGTGACCAGTGACTAGAGACCATTGACCAGTGACCAGTGACCAGTGACCATCGACAGTGACCATTGACCAATGACCAGTGACCAGTGACCAGTGACCAGTGACCAGTGAGAGGTGACCAGTGACCTATGACCAGTGACCAGTGCCCAGTGACCAGTGAATTGTGAATCGTGACCACTGACCAGTGACCAGTTACCAGTGACCCCTGATAAGTGACCAGTGACCAGTGACTAGTGACCAGTGATCTGTGACCAGTGACCAGTGACCAGTGATCAGTGACCAGCGACAGTGACCATTGAACAATGAGCAGTGACCAGTGACCAGTGACCAGTGACAGGTGACCAGTGACCTATGACCAGTGACCAGTGACCAGTGACCAGTGACCTATGACCAGTGACCAGTGACCAGTGACCAGTGACCAGTGACCAGTGACCAGTGACCCCTGAAAAGTGACCAGTGACCAGTGACCAGTGACATGTGACCAGTGACCTATGACCAGTGACCAGTGACCACTGATTACTGACCAGTGACCAGTGACCTGTGACCAGTGACCAGTGACCAGTGACCAGTGACCAGTGACCAGTGGTTAGTGACCTGTGACCAGTGACCAGTGACCAGTGACCAGTGACCACTGACTACTGACCAGTGACCAGTGACCTGTGACCAGTGACCAGTGACCAGTGACCAGTTACCAGTGACCAGTGACCAGTGACCCGTGACCAGTGACCAGTGACCAGTGACCAGTGACCAGTGACCAGTGACTTGTGACCAGTGACCAGTGACTAGAGACCATTGACCAGTGACCAGTGACCAGTGACCAGCGACAGTGACCATTGACCAATGACCAGTGACCAGTGACCAGTGACCAGTGACCAGTGACAGGTGACCAGTGACCTATGACCAGTGACCAGTGACCAGTGACCAGTGAATTGTGAATCGTGACCACTGACCAGTGACCAGTGACTAGTGGCCTGTGACCAGTGACCAGTGACCAGTGACCCGTGACCAGTGACCAGTGACCAGTGACCAGTGACCAGTGACCAGTGACTTGTGACCAGTGACCAGTGACTAGAGACCATTGACCAGTGACCTGTGACCAGTGACCAGTGACCAGTGACCAGTGAGCAGTGTCCAGTGACCACTGACTACTGACCAGTGATCTGTGACTAGTGACCAGTGGCCCGTGACCAGTGACTTGTGACCAGTGACCAGTGACTAGTGGCCAGTGACCAGTGACCAGTGACCAGTGACCACTGACTACTGACCAGTGACCAGTGACCTGTGACCAGTGACCAGTGACCAGTGACCAGTGACCAGTGACCAGTGACCAGTGACCAGTGACCAGTGACCAGTGACCAGTGATTAGTGACCTGTGACCAGTGACCAGTGACTAGTGACCAGCGACAGTGAACATTGACCAGTGACCAGTCACCAGTGACCAGTGACCAGTGACCAGTGACAGCTGACCAGTGACCTGTGACCAGTGACCAGTGACCAGTGACCAGTGACCAGTGACCAGTGACCAGTGACCAGTGACTTGTGACCAGTGACTAGTGACCTGTGACCACTGACCAGTGACCAGTTACCAGTGACCCCTGAAAAGTGACCAGTGACCAGTGACCAGTGACAGGTGACCAGTGACCTATGACCAGTGACCAGTGACCACTGATTACTGACCAGTGACCAGTGACCTGTGACCAGTGACCAGTGACCAGTGACCAGTGACCAGTGACCAGTGACCAGTGATTAGTGACCTGTGACCAGTGACCAGTGACCAGTGACCAGTGACCACTGACTACTGACCAGTGACCAGTGACCTGTGACCAGTGACCAGTGACCAGTGACCAGTTACCAGTGACCAGTGACCAGTGACCCGTGACCAGTGACTAGTGACCTGTGACCAGTGACCAGTGACCAGTGACCAGTGAATTGTGAATCGTGACCACTGACCAGTGACCAGTTACCAGTGACCTTTGAAAAGTGACCAGTGACCAGTGACTAGTGACCAGTGATCTGTGACCAGTGACCAGTGACCAGTGACCAGCGACAGTGACCATTGAACAATGACCAGTGACCAGTGACCAGTGACCAGTGACCAGTGACAGGAGACCAGTGACCTATGACCAGTGACCAGTGACCAGTGACCAGTGACCAGTGACCAGTGACCAGTGACCAGTGACTAGTGACCAGTGACCCGTGACCAGTGACCAGAGACCACTGACCAGTGACCAGTGACCAGTGACTAGTGGCCAGTGACCAGTGACCAGTGACCAGTGACCAGCGACAGTGACCATTGACCAGTGACCAGTGACCAGTGACCAGTGACCAGTGACAGGTGACCAGTGACCTATCACCAGTGACCAGTGACCTATCACCAGTGACCAGTGACCACTGATTACTGACCAGTGACCAGTGACCTGTGACCAGTGACCAGTGACCAGTGACCAGTGACCAGTGACCAGTGACCAGTGACTAGTGACCTGTGACCAGTGACCAGTGACTAGTGACCAGCGACAGTGAACATTGACCAGTGACCAGTGACCAGTGACCAGTAACCAGTGACCAGTGACAGCTGACCAGTGACCTGTGACCAGTGACCAGTGACCAGTGACTTGTGACCAGTGACTAGTGACCTGTGACCACTGACCAGTGACCAGTTACCAGTGACCCCTGAAAAGTGACCAGTGACCAGTGACCAGTGACTAGTGACTAGTGACCAGTGACCAGTGACCAGTTACCAGTGACCAGTGACCAGTGACCCGTGACCAGTGACTAGTGACCTGTGACCAGTGACCAGTGACCAGTGACCAGTGACCAGTGACCAGTGACCAGTGACTTGTGACCAGTGACCAGTGACTAGAGACCATTGACCAGTGACCAGTTACCAGTGACCAGTGACCAGTGACCCGTGACCAATGACTAGTGACCTGTGACCAGTGACCAGTGACCAGTTACCAGTGACCAGTGACCAGTGACCAGTGACCAGTGACCAGTGACCAGTGACCAGTGACCAGTGATTAGTGACCTGTGACCAGTGACCAGTGCCCAGTGACCAGTGACCACTGACTACTGACCAGTGACCAGTGACCTGTGACCAGTGACCAGTGACCAGTGACCAGTTACCAGTGACCAGTGACCAGTGACCCGTGACCAGTGACTAGTGACCTGTGACCAGTGACCAGTGACCAGTGACCAGTGACCAGTGACCAGTGACCAGTGACTTGTGACCAGTGACCAGTGACTAGAGACCATTGACCAGTGACCAGTGACCAGTGACCAGCGACAGTGACCATTGACCAATGACCAGTGACCAGTGACCAGTGACCAGTGACCAGTGACCAGTGACATGTGACCAGTGACCTATGACCAGTGACCAGTGACCACTGATTACTGATCAGTGACCAGTGACCTGTGACCAGTGACCAGTGACCAGTGACCAGTGACCAGTGACCAGTGGTTAGTGACCTGTGACCAGTGACCAGTGACCAGTGACCAGTGACCACTGACTACTGACCAGTGACCAGTGACCTGTGACCAGTGACCAGTGACCAGTGACCAGTTACCAGTGACCAGTGACCAGTGACAGGTGACCAGTGACCTATGACCAGTGACCAGTGACCACTGATTACTGACCAGTGACCAGTGACCAGTGACCAGTGACCAGTGACCAGTGACCAGTGACCAGTGACCAGTGATTAGTGACCTGTGACCAGTGACCAGTGACTAGTGACCAGCGACAGTGAACATTGACCAGTGACCAGTGACCAGTGACCAGTGACCAGTGACCAGTGACAGCTGACCAGTGACCTGTGACCAGTGACCAGTGACCAGTGACCAGTGACCAGTGACCAGTGACCAGTGACTTGTGACCAGTGACTAGTGACCTGTGACCACTGACCAGTGACCAGTTACCAGTGACCCCTGAAAAGTGACCAGTGACCAGTGAACAGTGACTAGTGACTAGTGACCAGTGATCTGTGACCAGTGACCAGTGACCAGTGACCAGTGACCAGTGACCAGTGACCAGTGACCAGCGACAGTGACCATTGAACAATGACCAGTGACCAGTGACCAGTGACCAGTGACAGGTGACCAGTGACCTATGACCAGTGACCAGTGACCAGTGACCAGTGACCAGTGACCAGTGACCAGTGACTAGTGACCAGTGACCTGTGACTAGTGGCCAGTGACCAGTGACCAGTGACCAGTGACCAGCGACAGTGACCATTGACCAGTGACCAGTGACCAGTGACCAGTGACCAGTGACCAGTGACAGGTGACGAGTGACCTATGACCAGTGACCAGTGACCACTGATTACTGACCAGTGACCAGTGACCTGTGACCAGTGACCAGTGACCAGTGACCAGTGACCAGTGACCAGTGACCAGTGATTAGTGACCTGTGACCAGTGACCAGTGACTAGTGACCAGCGACAGTGGACATTGACCAGTGACCAGTGACCAGTGACAGCTGACCAGTGACCTGTGACCAGTGACCAGTGACCAGTGACCAGTGACCAGTGACCAGTGACCAGTGACCAGTGACTTGTGACCAGTGATTAGTGACCTGTGACCACTGACCAGTGACCAGTTACCAGTGACCCCTGAAAAGTGACCAGTGACCAGTGACCAGTGACATGTGACCAGTGACCTATGACCAGTGACCAGTGACCACTGATTACTGACCAGTGACCAGTGACCTGTGACCAGTTACCAGTGACCAGTGACCAGTGACCAGTGACCAGTGGTTAGTGACCTGTGACCAGTGACCAGTGACCAGTGACCAGTGACCACTGACTACTGACCAGTGACCAGTGACCTGTGACCAGTGACCAGTGACCAGTGACCAGTTACCAGTGACCAGTGACCAGTGACCCGTGACCAGTGACCAGTGACCAGTGACCAGTGACCAGTGACCAGTGACTTGTGACCAGTGACCAGTGACTAGAGACCATTGACCAGTGACCAGTGACCAGTGACCAGCGACAGTGACCATTGACCAATGACCAGTGACCAGTGACCAGTGACCAGTGACCAGTGACAGGTGACCAGTGACCTATGACCAGTGACCAGTGACCAGTGACCAGTGAATTGTGAATCGTGACCACTGACCAGTGACCAGTGACTAGGGGCCAGTGACCAGTGACCAGTGACCAGTGACCACTGCCTACTGACAAGTGACTTGTGACCAGTGACTAGTGACCAGCGACCAGTGACCAGTGACCAGTTACCAGTGACCAGTGACCAGTGACCCGTGACCAGTGACTAGTGACCTGTGACCAGTGACCAGTGACCAGTGACCCGTGACCAGTGACCAGTGACCAGTGACCAGTGACCAGTGACCAGTGACTTGTGACCAGTGACCAGTGACTAGAGACCATTGACCAGTGACCTGTGACCAGTGACCAGTGACCAGTGAGCAGTGTCCAGTGACCACTGACTACTGACCAGTGATCTGTGACTAGTGACCAGTGGCCCGTGACCAGTGACTTGTGACCAGTGACCAGTGACTAGTGGCCAGTGACCAGTGACCAGTGACCAGTGACCACTGACTACTGACCAGTGACCAGTGACCTGTGACCAGTGACCAGTGACCAGTGACCAGTGACCAGTGACCAGTGACCAGTGACCAGTGACCAGTGACCAGTGACCAGTGATTAGTGACCTGTGATCAGTGACCAGTGACTAGTGACCAGCGACAGTGAACATTGACCAGTGACCAGTGACCAGTGACCAGTGACCAGTGACCAGTGACAGCTGACCAGTGACCTGTGACCAGTGACCAGTGACCAGTGACCAGTGACCAGTGACCAGTGACCAGTGACCAGTGACCAGTGACTTGTGACCAGTGACTAGTGACCTGTGACCACTGACCAGTGACCAGTTACCAGTGACCCCTGAAAAGTGACCAGTGACCAGTGACCAGTGACAGGTGACCAGTGACCTATGACCAGTGACCAGTGACCACTGATTACTGACCAGTGACCAGTGACCTGTGACCAGTGACCAGTGACCAGTGACCAGTGACCAGTGACCAGTGACCAGTGATTAGTGACCTGTGACCAGTGACCAGTGACCAGTGACCAGTGACCACTGACTACTGACCAGTGACCAGTGACCTGTGACCAGTGACCAGTGACCAGTTACCAGTGACCCCTGAAAAGTGACCAGTGACCAGTGACCAGTGACAGGTGACCAGTGACCTATGACCAGTGACCAGTGACCACTGATTACTGACCAGTGACCAGTGACCTGTGACCAGTGACCAGTGACCAGTGACCAGTGACCAGTGACCAGTGACCAGTGATTAGTGACCTGTGACCAGTGACCAGTGACCAGTGACCAGTGACCACTGACTACTGACCAGTGACCAGTGACCTGTGACCAGTGACCAGTGACCAGTGACCAGTTACCAGTGACCAGTGACCAGTGACCCGTGACCAGTGACTAGTGACCTGTGACCAGTTACCAGTGATCAGTGACCAGTGACCAGTGACCAGTGACCAGTGACTTGTGACCAGTGACCAGTGACTAGAGACCATTGACCAGTGACCAGTGACCAGTGACCAGCGACAGTGACCATTGACCAATGACCAGTGACCAGTGACCAGTGACCAGTGACCAGTGACAGGTGACCAGTGACCTATGACCAGTGACCAGTGACCAGTGACCAGTGAATTGTGAATCGTGACCACTGACCAGTGACCAGTTACCAGTGACCCCTGAAAAGTGACCAGTGACCAGTGACTAGTGACCAGTGATCTGTGACCAGTGACCAGTGACCAGTGACCAGTGACCAGCGACAGTGACCATTGAACAATGACCAGTGACCAGTGACCAGTGACCAGTGACAGGTGACCAGTGACCTATGACCAGTGACCAGTGACCAGTGACCAGTGACCTATGACCAGTGACCAGTGACCAGTGACCAGTGACCAGTGACTAGTGGCCAGTGACCAGTGACCAGCGACAGTGACCATTGACCAGTGACCAGTGACCAGTGACCAGTGACCAGTGACAGGTGACCAGTGACCTATGACCAGTGACCAGTGACCACTGATTACTGACCAGTGACCAGTGACCTGTGACCAGTGACCAGTGACCAGTGACCAGTGACCAGTGACCAGTGACCAGTGATTAGTGACCTGTGACCAGTGACCAGTGACTAGTGACCAGCGACAGTGAACATTGACCAGTGACCAGTGACCAGTGACCAGTGACCAATGACCAGTGACAGCTGACCAGTGACCTGTGACCAGTGACCAGTGACCAGTGACCAGTGACCAGTGACCAGTGACCAGTGACCAGTGATTAGTGACCTGTGACCAGTGACCAGTGACTAGTGACCAGCGACAGTGAACATTGACCAGTGACCAGTGACCAGTGACCAGTGACCAGTGACCAGTGACAGCTGACCAGTGACCTGTGACCAGTGACCAGTGACCAGTGACCAGTGACCAGTGACCAGTGACCAGTGACTTGTGACCAGTGACTAGTGACCTGTGACCACTGACCAGTGACCAGTTACCAGTGACCCCTGAAAAGTGACCAGTGACCAGTGACCAGTGACAGGTGACCAGTGACCTATGACCAGTGACCAGTGACCACTGATTACTGACCAGTGACCAGTGACCTGTGACCAGTGACCAGTGACCAGTGACCAGTGACCAGTGACCAGTGACCAGTGATTAGTGACCTGTGACCAGTGACCAGTGACCAGTGACCAGTGACCACTGACTACTGACCAGTGACCAGTGACCTGTGACCAGTGACCAGTGACCAGTGACCAGTTACCAGTGACCAGTGACCAGTGACCCGTGACCAGTGACTAGTGACCTGTGACCAGTTACCAGTGATCAGTGACCAGTGACCAGTGACCAGTGACCAGTGACTTGTGACCAGTGACCAGTGACTAGAGACCATTGACCAGTGACCAGTGACCAGTGACCAGCGACAGTGACCATTGACCAATGACCAGTGACCAGTGACCAGTGACCAGTGACCAGTGACAGGTGACCAGTGACCTATGACCAGTGACCAGTGACCAGTGACCAGTGAATTGTGAATCGTGACCACTGACCAGTGACCAGTTACCAGTGACCCCTGAAAAGTGACCAGTGACCAGTGACCAGTGACCAGTGATCTGTGACCAGTGACCAGTGACCAGTGACCAGTGACCAGCGACAGTGACCATTGAACAATGACCAGTGACCAGTGACCAGTGACCAGTGACAGGTGACCAGTGACCTATGACCAGTGACCAGTGACCAGTGACCAGTGACCTATGACCAGTGACCAGTGACCAGTGACCAGTGACCAGTGACTAGTGGCCAGTGACCAGTGACCAGCGACAGTGACCATTGACCAGTGACCAGTGACCAGTGACCAGTGACCAGTGACAGGTGACCAGTGACCTATGACCAGTGACCAGTGACCACTGATTACTGACCAGTGACCAGTGACCTGTGACCAGTGACCAGTGACCAGTGACCAGTGACCAGTGACCAGTGACCAGTGATTAGTGACCTGTGACCAGTGACCAGTGACTAGTGACCAGCGACAGTGAACATTGACCAGTGACCAGTGACCAGTGACCAGTGACCAATGACCAGTGACAGCTGACCAGTGACCTGTGACCAGTGACCAGTGACCAGTGACCAGTGACCAGTGACAAGTGACCAGTGACTTGTGACCAGTGACTAGTGACCTGTGACCACTGACCAGTGACCAGTTACCAGTGACCCCTGAAAAGTGACCAGTGACCAGTGACCAGTGACTAGTGACTAGTGACCAGTGATCTGTGACCAGTGACCAGTGACCAGTGACCAGTGACCAGTGACCAGTGACCAGCGACAGTGACCATTGAACAATGACCAGTGACCAGTGACCAGTGACCAGTGACAGGTGACCAGTGACCTATGACCAGTGACCAGTGACCAGTGACCAGTGACCAGTGACCAGTGACTAGTGACCAGTGACCTGTGACCAGTGACCAGTGACCAGTGAGCAGTGTCCAGTGACCACTGACTACTGACCAGTGATCTGTGACTAGTGACCAGTGGCCCGTGACCAGTGACTTGTGACCAGTGACCAGTGACTAGTGGCCAGTGACCAGTGACCAGTGACCAGTGACCACTGACTACTGACCAGTGACCAGTGACCTGTGACCAGTGACCAGTGACCAGTGACCAGTGACCAGTGACCAGTGACCAGTGACCAGTGACCAGTGACCAGTGACCAGTGACCAGTGACTTGTGACCAGTGACTAGTGACCTGTGACCACTGACCAGTGACCAGTTACCAGTGACCCCTGAAATGTGACCAGTGACCAGTGACCAGTGACAGGTGACCAGTGACCTATGACCAGTGACCAGTGACCACTGATTACTGACCAGTGACCAGTGACCTGTGACCAGTGACCAGTGACCAGTGACCAGTGACCAGTGACCAGTGATTAGTGACCTGTGACCAGTGACCAGTAACCAGTGACTAGTGGCCAGTGACCAGTGACCAGTGACCAGTGACCAGCGACAGTGACCATTGACCAGTGACCAGTGACCAGTCACCAGTGACCAGTGACAGGTGACCAGTGACCTATGACCAGTGACCAGTGACCAGTGATTACTGACCAGTGACCAGTGACCAGTGACCAGTGACCAGTGACCAGTGGCCAATGACCAGTGACTAGTGACCTGTGACCAGTGACCAGTGACTAGTGACCAGCGACAGTGAACATTGACCAGTGACCAGTGACCAGTGACCAGTGACCAGTGACCAGTGACCAGTGACTAGTGACCAGTGACCCGTGACCAGTGACCAGAGACCACTGACCAGTGACCAGTGACCAGTGACTAGTGGCCAGTGACCAGTGACCAGTGACCAGTGACCAGCGACAGTGACCATTGACCAGTGACCAGTGACCAGTGACCAGTGACCAGTGACCAGTGACAGGTGACCAGTGACCTATGACCAGTGACCAGTGACCACTGATTACTGACCAGTGACCAGTGACCAGTGACCAGTGACCAGTGACCAGTGGCCAATGACCAGTGACTAGTGACCTGTGACCAGTGACCAGTGACTAGTGACCAGCGACAGTGAACATTGACCAGTGACCAGTGACCAGTGACCAGTGACCAGTGACCAGTGACAGCTGACCAGTGACCTGTGACCAGTGAGCAGTGACCAGTGACCAGTGACCAGTGACCAGTGACCAGTGACCAGTGACTTGTGACCAGTGACTAGTGACCTGTGACCACTGACCAGTGACCAGTTACCAGTGACCCCTGAAAAGTGACCAGTGACCAGTGACCAGTGACTAGTGACTAGTGACCAGTGACCACTGACTACTGACCAGTGACCAGTGACCTGTGACCAGTGACCAGTGACCAGTTACCAGTGACCAGTGACCAGTGACCCGTGACCAGTGACTAGTGACCTGTGACCAGTGACCAGTGACTAGTGACCAGCGACAGTGAACATTGACCAGTGACCAGTGACCAGTGACCAGTGACCAGTGACCAGTGACAGCTGACCAGTGACCTGTGACCAGTGACCAGTGACCAGTGACCAGTGACCAGTGACCGGTGACCAGTGACCAGTGACTTGTGACCAGTGACTAGTGACCTGTGACCACTGACCAGTGACCAGTTACCAGTGACCCCTGAAAAGTGACCAGTGACCAGTGACCAGTGACTAGTGACTGGTGACCGGTGACCTGTGACCATTGACCAGTGACTAGTGACCAGTGACCCGTGACCAGTGACCAGTGACCTGTGACCAGTGACCAGTGACTTGTGGCCAGTGACCAGTGACCAGTGACCAGTGACCACTGACTACTGACCAGTGACCAGTGACCTGTGACCAGTGACCAGTGACCAGTTACCAGTGACCAGTGACCAGTGACCCGTGACCAGTGACCTGTGACCAGTGACCAGTGACCAGTGACCAGTGACCAGTGACCAGTGACCAGTGACTTGTGACCAGTGACCAGTGACAGGTGACCAGTGACCTATGACCAGTGACCAGTGACCAGTGACCAGTGAATTGTGAATCGTGACCACTGACCAGTGACCAGTTACCAGTGACCCCTGAAAAGTGACCTGTGACCAGTGACTAGTGACCAGTGATCTGTGACCAGTGACCAGTAACCAGTGACCAGCGACAGTGACCATTGAACAATGACCAGTGACCAGTGACCAGTGACAGGTGACCAGTGACCTATGACCAGTGACCAGTGACCAGTGACCAGTGACCAGTGACCAGTGACTAGTGACCAGTGACCCGTGACCAGTGACCAGAGACCACTGACCAGTGACCAGTGACCAGTGACTAGTGGCCAGTGACCAGTGACCAGTGACCAGTGACCAGTGACCAGCGACAGTGACCATTGACCAGTGACCAGTGACCAGTGACCAGTGACCAGTGACCAGTGACCAGTGACCAGTGACTAGTGACCTGTGACCAGTGACCAGTGACTAGTGACCAGCGACAGTGAACATTGACCAGTGACCAGTGACCAGTGACCAGTGACCAGTGACCAGTGACAGCTGACCAGTGACCTGTGACCAGTGACCAGTGACCAGTGACCAGTGACCAGTGACCAGTGACCAGTGACCAGTGACTTGTGACCAGTGACTAGTGACCTGTGACCACTGACCAGTGACCAGTTACCAGTGACCCCTGAAAAGTGACCAGTGACCAGTGACCAGTGACTAGTGACTAGTGACCGGTGACCTGTGACCATTGACCAGTGACTAGTGATCAGTGACCCGTGACCAGTGACCAGTGACCTGTGACCAGTGACCAGTGACTTGTGGCCAGTGACCAGTGACCAGTGACCAGTGACCACTGACTACTGACCAGTGACCAGTTACCTGTGACCAGTGACCTGTGACCAGTGACCAGTGACCAGTGACCACTGACCACTGACCAGTGACCAGTGACCAGTGACCAGTGACCAGTGACCAGTGACAGCTGACCTGTGACCTGTGACCAGTGACCAGTGACCAGTGACCAGTGACCAGTGACCAGTGACCAGTGACCAGTGACTAGTGACCTGTGACCAGTGGCCTGTGACCAATGACCAGTGACCACTGACCACTGACCAGTGACCAGTGACCAGTGACAGCTGACCAGTGACCTGTGACCAGTGACCAGTGACCAGAGACCAGTGACCAGTGACCAGTGACTAGTGACCTGTGACCAGTGACCAGTGACCACTGACCACTGACCCGTGACCAGTGACCACTGACTACTGACCAGTGACCAGTGACCTGTGACCAGTGACCAGTTACCAGTGACCAGTGACCAGTGACCCGTGACCAGTGACTAGTGACCTGTGGCCAGTGACCAGTGACCAGTGACCAGTGACCAGTGACCAGTGACCAGTGACCAGTGACCAGTGGCCAATGACCAGTGACTAGTGACCTGTGACCAGTGACCAGTGACTAGTGACCAGCGACAGTGAACATTGACCAGTGACCAGTGACCAGTGACCAGTGACCAGTGACCAGTGACAGCTGACCAGTGACCTGTGACCAGTGACCAGTGACCAGTGACCAGTGACCAGTGACCGGTGACCAGTGACCAGTGACTTGTGACCAGTGACTAGTGACCTGTGACCACTGACCAGTGACCAGTTACCAGTGACCCCTGAAAAGTGACCAGTGACCAGTGACCAGTGACTAGTGACTAGTGACCGGTGACCTGTGACCATTGACCAGTGACTAGTGACCAGTGACCCGTGACCAGTGACCAGTGACCTGTGACCAGTGACCAGTGACTTGTGGCCAGTGACCAGTGACCAGTGACCAGTGACCACTGACTACTGACCAGTGACCAGTGACCTGTGACCAGTGACCAGTGACCAGTTACCAGTGACCAGTGACCAGTGACCCGTGACCAGTGACTAGTGACCTGTGACCAGTGACCAGTGACCAGTGACCAGTGACCAGTGACCAGTGACCAGTGACTTGTGACCAGTGACCAGTGACAGGTGACCAGTGACCTATGACCAGTGACCAGTGACCAGTGACCAGTGAATTGTGAATCGTGACCACTGACCAGTGACCAGTTACCAGTGACCCCTGAAAAGTGACCTGTGACCAGTGACTAGTGACCAGTGATCTGTGACCAGTGACCAGTAACCAGTGACCAGCGACAGTGACCATTGAACAATGACCAGTGACCAGTGACCAGTGACAGGTGACCAGTGACCTATGACCAGTGACCAGTGACCAGTGACCAGTGACCAGTGACCAGTGACTAGTGACCAGTGACCCGTGACCAGTGACCAGAGACCACTGACCAGTGACCAGTGACCAGTGACTAGTGGCCAGTGACCAGTGACCAGTGACCAGTGACCAGTGACCAGCGACAGTGACCATTGACCAGTGACCAGTGACCAGTGACCAGTGACCAGTGACCAGTGACCAGTGACCAGTGACTAGTGACCTGTGACCAGTGACCAGTGACTAGTGACCAGCGACAGTGAACATTGACCAGTGACCAGTGACCAGTGACCAGTGACCAGTGACCAGTGACAGCTGACCAGTGACCTGTGACCAGTGACCAGTGACCAGTGACCAGTGACCAGTGACCAGTGACCAGTGACCAGTGACTTGTGACCAGTGACTAGTGACCTGTGACCACTGACCAGTGACCAGTTACCAGTGACCCCTGAAAAGTGACCAGTGACCAGTGACCAGTGACTAGTGACTAGTGACCGGTGACCTGTGACCATTGACCAGTGACTAGTGATCAGTGACCCGTGACCAGTGACCAGTGACCTGTGACCAGTGACCAGTGACTTGTGGCCAGTGACCAGTGACCAGTGACCAGTGACCACTGACTACTGACCAGTGACCAGTTACCTGTGACCAGTGACCAGTGACCAGTGACCAGTGACCAGTGACCACTGACCACTGACCAGTGACCAGTGACCAGTGACCAGTGACCAGTGACCAGTGACAGCTGACCAGTGACCTGTGACCAGTGACCAGTGACCAGTGACCAGTGACCAGTGACCAGTGACCAGTGACCAGTGACTAGTGACCTGTGACCAGTGGCCTGTGACCAATGACCAGTGACCACTGACCACTGACCAGTGACCAGTGACCAGTGACAGCTGACCAGTGACCTGTGACCAGTGACCAGTGACCAGAGACCAGTGACCAGTGACCAGTGACTAGTGACCTGTGACCAGTGACCAGTGACCACTGACCACTGACCCGTGACCAGTGGCCAGTGAATAGTGACCAGTGACCAGTGACCAGTGACCAGTGACCAGCGACCAGTGACCAGTGACCAGTGACCAGTGACCAGTGACCACCGACCAGTGACAAGTGACCAGTGAATTGTGACCAGTGACACGTGACAAGAGACCAGTGACCAGTGACCAATGACTAGTGACCAGTGACCTGTGACCAGTGACTAGTGACCAGTGACCCGTGACCAGTGACCAGAGACCACTGACCAGTGACCAGTGACCAGTGACTAGTGGCCAGTGACCAGTGACCAGTGACCAGTGACCAGCGACAGTGACCATTGACCAGTGACCAGTGACCAGTGACCAGTGACCAGTGACAGGTGACCAGTGACCTATGACCAGTGACCAGTGACCACTGATTACTGACCAGTGACCAGTGACCTGTGACCAGTGACCAGTGACCAGTGACCAGTGACCAGTGACCAGTGACCAGTGACTAGTGACCTGTGACCAGTGACCAGTGACTAGTGACCAGCGACAGTGAACATTGACCAGTGACCAGTGACCAGTGACCAGTGACCAGTGACCAGTGACAGCTGACCAGTGACCTGTGACCAGTGACCAGTGACCAGTGACCAGTGACCCGTGACCAGTGACTAGTGACCTGTAACCAGTGACCAGTGACCAGTGACCAGTGACTTGTGACCAGTGACTAGTGACCTGTGACCACTGACCAGTGACCAGTTACCAGTGACCCCTGAAAAGTGACCAGTGACCAGTGACCAGTGACAGGTGACCAGTGACCTATGACCAGTGACCAGTGACCACTGATTACTGACCAGTGACCAGTGACCTGTGACCAGTGACCAGTGACCAGTGACCAGTGACCAGTGACCAGTGACCAGTGATTAGTGACCTGTGACCAGTGACCAGTGACCAGTGACCAGTGACCACTGACTACTGACCAGTGACCAGTGACCAGTGACCAGTGACCAGTGACTTGTGACCAGTGACTAGTGACCTGTGACCACTGACCAGTGACCAGTTACCAGTGACCCCTGAAAAGTGACCAGTGACCAGTGACCAGTGACTAGTGACTAGTGACCGGTGACCTGTGACCATTGACCAGTGACTAGTGACCAGTGACCCGTGACCAGTGACCAGTGACCTGTGACCAGTGACCAGTGACTTGTGGCCAGTGACCAGTGACCAGTGACCAGTGACCACTGACTACTGACCAGTGACCAGTGACCTGTGACCAGTGACCAGTGACCAGTGACCAGTTACCAGTGACCAGTGACCAGTGACCCGTGACCAGTGACTAGTGACCTGTGACCAGTGACCTGTGACCAGTGACCAGTGACCAGTGACCAGTGACCAGTGACTTGTGACAAGTGACCAGTGACTAGAGACCATTGACCAGTGACCAGTGACCAGTGACCAGAGACCACTGACCAGTGACCAGTGACCAGTGACTAGTGGCCAGTGACCAGTGACCAGTGACCAGTGACCAGCGACAGTGACCATTGACCAGTGACCAGTGACCAGTGACCAGTGACCAGTGACCAGCGACAGGTGACGAGTGACCTATGACCAGTGACCAGTGACCACTGATTACTGACCAGTGACCAGTGACCTGTGACCAGTGACCAGTGACCAGTGACCAGTGACCAGTGACCAGTGACCAGTGATTAGTGACCTGTGACCAGTGACCAGTGACTAGTGACCAGCGACAGTGAACATTGACCAGTGACCAGTGACCAGTGACAGCTGACCAGTGACCTGTGACCTGTGACCAGTGACCAGTGACCAGTGACCAGTGACCAGTGACCAGTGACCAGTGACTTGTGACCAGTGACTAGTGACCTGTGACCACTGACCAGTGACCAGTTACCAGTGACCCCTGAAAAGTGACCAGTGACCAGTGACCAGTGACAGGTGACCAGTGACCTATGACCAGTGACCAGTGACCACTGATTACTGACCAGTGACCAGTGACCTGTGACCAGTGACCAGTGACCAGTGACCAGTGACCAGTGACCAGTGACCAGTGATTAGTGACCTGTGACCAGTGACCAGTGACCAGTGACCAGTGACCACTGACTACTGACCAGTGACCAGTGACCAGTGACCAGTGACCAGTGACTTGTGACCAGTGACTAGTGACCTGTGACCACTGACCAGTGACCAGTTACCAGTGACCCCTGAAAAGTGACCAGTGACCAGTGACCAGTGACTAGTGACTAGTGACCGGTGACCTGTGACCATTGACCAGTGACTAGTGACCAGTGACCCGTGACCAGTGACCAGTGACCTGTGACCAGTGACCAGTGACTTGTGGCCAGTGACCAGTGACCAGTGACCAGTGACCACTGACTACTGACCAGTGACCAGTGACCTGTGACCAGTGACCAGTGACCAGTGACCAGTTACCAGTGACCAGTGACCAGTGACCCGTGACCAGTGACTAGTGACCTGTGACCAGTGACCTGTGACCAGTGACCAGTGACCAGTGACCAGTGACCAGTGACTTGTGACAAGTGACCAGTGACTAGAGACCATTGACCAGTGACCAGTGACCAGTGACCAGAGACCACTGACCAGTGACCAGTGACCAGTGACTAGTGGCCAGTGACCAGTGACCAGTGACCAGTGACCAGCGACAGTGACCATTGACCAGTGACCAGTGACCAGTGACCAGTGACCAGTGACCAGCGACAGGTGACGAGTGACCTATGACCAGTGACCAGTGACCACTGATTACTGACCAGTGACCAGTGACCTGTGACCAGTGACCAGTGACCAGTGACCAGTGACCAGTGACCAGTGACCAGTGATTAGTGACCTGTGACCAGTGACCAGTGACTAGTGACCAGCGACAGTGAACATTGACCAGTGACCAGTGACCAGTGACAGCTGACCAGTGACCTGTGACCTGTGACCAGTGACCAGTGACCAGTGACCAGTGACCAGTGACCAGTGACCAGTGACTTGTGACCAGTGACTAGTGACCTGTGACCACTGACCAGTGACCAGTTACCAGTGACCCCTGAAAAGTGACCAGTGACCAGTGACCAGTGACATGTGACCAGTGACCTATGACCAGTGACCAGTGACCACTGATTACTGACCAGTGACCAGTGACCTGTGACCAGTGACCAGTGACCAGTGACCAGTGACCAGTGACCAGTGACCAGTGGTTAGTGACCTGTGACCAGTGACCAGTGACCAGTGACCAGTGACCACTGACTACTGACCAGTGACCAGTGACCTGTGACCAGTGACCAGTGACCAGTGACCAGTTACCAGTGACCAGTGACCAGTGACCCGTGACCAGTGACTAGTGACCTGTGACCAGTGACCAGTGACCAGTGACCAGTGACCAGTGACCAGTGACCAGTGACTTGTGACCAGTGACCAGTGACTAGAGACCATTGACCAGTGACCAGTGACCAGTGACCAGCGACAGTGACCATTGACCAGTGACCAGTGACCAGTGACCAGTGACCAGTGACAGGTGACCAGTGACCTATGACCAGTGACCAGTGACCACTGATTACTGACCAGTGACCAGTGACCTGTGACCAGTGACCAGTGACCAGTGACCAGTGACCAGTGACCAGTGACCAGTGATTAGTGACCTGTGACCAGTGACCAGTGACTAGTGACCAGCGACAGTGAACATTGACCAGTGACCAGTGACCAGTGACCAGTGACCAGTGACCAGTGACAGCTGACCAGTGACCTGTGACCAGTGACCAGTGACCAGTGACCAGTGACCAGTGACCAGTGACCAGTGACTTGTGACCAGTGACTAGTGACCTGTGACCACTGACCAGTGACCAGTTACCAGTGACCCCTGAAAAGTGACCAGTGATCAGTGACCAGTGACTAGTGACTAGTGACCAGTGATCTGTGACCAGTGACCAGTGACCAGTGACCAGTGACCAGTGACCAGTGACCAGCGACAGTGACCATTGAACAATGACCAGTGACCAGTGACCAGTGACCAGTGACAGGTGACCAGTGACCTATGACCAGTGACCAATGACCAGTGACCAGTGACCAGTGACCAGTGACCAGTGACCAGTGACTAGTGACCAGTGACCTGTGACTAGTGGCCAGTGACCAGTGACCAGTGACCAGTGACCAGCGACAGTGACCATTGACCAGTGACCAGTGACCAGTGACCAGTGACCAGTGACCAGTGACAGGTGACGAGTGACCTATGACCAGTGACCAGTGACCACTGATTACTGACCAGTGACCAGTGACCTGTGACCAGTGACCAGTGACCAGTGACCAGTGACCAGTGACCAGTGACCAGTGATTAGTGACCTGTGACCAGTGACCAGTGACTAGTGACCAGCGACAGTGAACATTGACCAGTGACCAGTGACCAGTGACAGCTGACCAGTGACCTGTGACCAGTGACCAGTGACCAGTGACCAGTGACCAGTGACCAGTGACCAGTGACCAGTGACTTGTGACCAGTGACTAGTGACCTGTGACCACTGACCAGTGACCAGTTACCAGTGACCCCTGAAAAGTGACCAGTGACCAGTGACCAGTGACATGTGACCAGTGACCTATGACCAGTGACCAGTGACCACTGATTACTGACCAGTGACCAGTGACCTGTGACCAGTGACCAGTGACCAGTGACCAGTGACCAGTGACCAGTGGTTAGTGACCTGTGACCAGTGACCAGTGACCAGTGACCAGTGACCACTGACTACTGACCAGTGACCAGTGACCTGTGACCAGTGACCAGTGACCAGTAACCAGTTACCAGTGACCAGTGACCAGTGACCCGTGACCAGTGACTAGTGACCTGTGACCAGTGACCAGTGACCAGTGACCAGTGACCAGTGACCAGTGACCAGTGACTTGTGACCAGTGACCAGTGACTAGAGACCATTGACCAGTGACCAGTGACCAGTGACCAGCGACAGTGACCATTGACCAATGACCAGTGACCAGTGACCAGTGACCAGTGACCAGTGACAGGTGACCAGTGACCTATGACCAGTGACCAGTGACCAGTGACCAGTGACAGGTGACCAGTGACCTATGACCAGTGACCAGTGACCAGTGACCAGTGAATTGTGAATCGCGACCACTGACCAGTGACCAGTTACCAGTGACCCCTGAAAAGTGACCAGTGACCAGTGACTAGTGACCAGTGATCTGTGACCAGTGACCTGTGACCAGTGACCAGTGACGAGTGACCAGTGACCAGCGACAGTGACCATTGACCAATGACCAGTGACCAGTGACCAGTGACCAGTGACCAGTGACAGGTGACCTGTGGCCTATGACCAGTGACCAGTGACCAGTGACCAGTGACCAGTGACCAGTGACCAGTGACTAGTGACCTGTGACCAGTGGCCTGTGACCAATGACCAGTGACCACTGACCACTGACCAGTGACCAGTGACCAGTGACAGCTGACCAGTGACCTGTGACCAGTGACCAGTGACAGCTGACCAGTGACCTGTGACCAGTGACCAGTGCCCAGTGACCAGTGACCAGTGACCAGTGACTAGTGACCTGTGACCAGTGACCAGTGACCACTGACCACTGACCAGTGACCAGTGGCCAGTGAATAGTGACCAGTGACCAGTGACCAGTGACCAGTGACCAGCGACCAGTGACCAGTGACCAGTGACCAGTGACCAGTGACCACCGCCCAGTGACAAGTGACCAGTGAATTGTGACCAGTGACACGTGACTAGAGACCAGTGACCAGTGACCAATGACTAGTGACCAGTGACCTGTGACCATTGACCAGTGACTAGTGACCAGTGACCCGTGACCAGTGACCAGTGACCAGTGACCAGTGACCAGTGACCACTGACCAGTGACCAGTGACCAGTGACAGCTGACCAGTGACCTGTGACCAGTGACCAGTGACCAGTGACCAGTGACCAGTGACCAGTGACTAGTGACCTGTGACCAGTGACTAGTGACCTGTGACCAGTGACCAGTGACCACTGACAACTGACCAGTGACAAATGACCAGTGAATTGTGACCAGTGACCAGTGGCTAGAGACCAGTGACCAGTGACCAGTGACCAGTGACCACTGACCAGTGACCAGTGACCAGTGACCAGTGACCAGTGACCAGTGACCAGTGACCAGTGACCAGTAAACAGTGACCAGTGACTAGTGACCAGTGACCCGTGACCAGTGACCAGCGACCAGTGACCAGTGACCCCTGAAAAATGACCAGTGACCAGTGACCAGTGTCTAGTGAACTGTGTCCATTGACCAGTGACCAGTGACCACCGCCCAGTGACAAGTGACCAGTGAATTGTGACCAGTGACACGTGACTAGAGACCAGTGACCAGTGACCAATGACTAGTGACCAGTGACCTGTGACCATTGACCAGTGACTAGTGACCAGTGACCCGTGACCAGTGACCAGTGACCAGTGACCAGTGACCAGTGACCACTGACCAGTGACCAGTGACCAGTGACAGCTGACCAGTGACCTGTGACCAGTGACCAGTGACCAGTGACCAGTGACCAGTGACCAGTGACTAGTGACCTGTGACCAGTGACCAGTGACCACTGACAACTGACCAGTGACAAATGACCAGTGAATTGTGACCAGTGACCAGTGGCTAGAGACCAGTGACCAGTGACCAGTGACCAGTGACCACTGACCAGTGACCAGTGACCAGTGACCAGTGACCAGTGACCAGTGACCAGTGACCAGTGACCAGTAAACAGTGACCAGTGACTAGTGACCAGTGACCAGTGACCAGTGACCAGTGACTTGTGACCAGTGACCAGTGACTAGAGACCATTGACCAGTGACCAGTGACCAGTGACCAGCGACAGTGACCATTGACCAATGACCAGTGACCAGTGACCAGTGACCAGTGACCAGTGACAGGTGACCAGTGACCTATGACCAGTGACCAGTGACCAGTGACCAGTGACAGGTGACCAGTGACCTATGACCAGTGACCAGTGACCAGTGACCAGTGAATTGTGAATCGCGACCACTGACCAGTGACCAGTTACCAGTGACCCCTGAAAAGTGACCAGTGACCAGTGACTAGTGACCAGTGATCTGTGACCAGTGACCTGTGACCAGTGACCAGTGACGAGTGACCAGTGACCAGCGACAGTGACCATTGACCAATGACCAGTGACCAGTGACCAGTGACCAGTGACCAGTGACAGGTGACCTGTGGCCTATGACCAGTGACCAGTGACCAGTGACCAGTGACCAGTGACCAGTGACCAGTGACTAGTGACCTGTGACCAGTGGCCTGTGACCAATGACCAGTGACCACTGACCACTGACCAGTGACCAGTGACCAGTGACAGCTGACCAGTGACCTGTGACCAGTGACCAGTGACAGCTGACCAGTGACCTGTGACCAGTGACCAGTGCCCAGTGACCAGTGACCAGTGACCAGTGACTAGTGACCTGTGACCAGTGACCAGTGACCACTGACCAGTGACCAATGACTAGTGACCAGTGACCTGTGACCATTGACCAGTGACTAGTGACCAGTGACCCGTGACCAGTGACCAGTGACCAGTGACCAGCGACAGTGACCATTGACCAGTGACCAGTGACCAGTGACCAGTGACCAGTGACAGGTGACCAGTGACCTATGACCAGTGACCAGTGACCACTGATTACTGACCAGTGACCAGTGACCTGTGACCAGTGACCAGTGACCAGTGACCAGTGACCAGTGACCAGTGAGCAGTGATTAGTGACCTGTGACCAGTGACCAGTGACTAGTGACCAGCGACAGTGAACATTGACCAGTGACCAGTGACCAGTGACCAGTGACCAGTGACCAGTGACAGCTGACCAGTGACCTGTGACCAGTGACCAGTGACCAGTGACCAGTGACCAGTGACCAGTGACCAGTGACTTGTGACCAGTGACTAGTGACCTGTGACCACTGACCAGTGACCAGTTACCAGTGACCCCTGAAAAGTGACCAGTGATCAGTGACCAGTGACTAGTGACTAGTGACCAGTGATCTGTGACCAGTGACCAGTGACCAGTGACCAGTGACCAGTGACCAGTGACCAGCGACAGTGACCATTGAACAATGACCAGTGACCAGTGACCAGTGACCAGTGACAGGTGACCAGTGACCTATGACCAGTGACCAATGACCAGTGACCAGTGACCAGTGACCAGTGACCAGTGACCAGTGACTAGTGACCAGTGACCTGTGACTAGTGGCCAGTGACCAGTGACCAGTGACCAGTGACCAGCGACAGTGACCATTGACCAGTGACCAGTGACCAGTGACCAGTGACCAGTGACCAGTGACTTGTGACCAGTGACTAGTGACCTGTGACCACTGACCAGTGACCAGTTACCAGTGACCCCTGAAAAGTGACCAGTGACCAGTGACCAGTGACATGTGACCAGTGACCTATGACCAGTGACAAGTGACCACTGATTACTGACCAGTGACCAGTGACCTGTGACCAGTGACCAGTGACCAGTGACCAGTGACCAGTGACCAGTGGTTAGTGACCTGTGACCAGTGACCAGTGACCAGTGACCAGTGACCACTGACTACTGACCAGTGACCAGTGACCTGTGACCAGTGACCAGTGACCAGTGACTTGTGACCAGTGACTAGTGACCTGTGACCACTGACCAGTGACCAGTTACCAGTGACCCCTGAAAAGTGACCAGTGACCAGTGACCAGTGACATGTGACCAGTGACCTATGACCAGTGACCAGTGACCACTGATTACTGACCAGTGACCAGTGACCTGTGACCAGTGACCAGTGACCAGTGACCAGTGACCAGTGACCAGTGGTTAGTGACCTGTGACCAGTGACCAGTGACCAGTGACCAGTGACCACTGACTACTGACCAGTGACCAGTGACCTGTGACCAGTGACCAGTGACCAGTAACCAGTTACCAGTGACCAGTGACCAGTGACCCGTGACCAGTGACTAGTGACCTGTGACCAGTGACCAGTGACCAGTGACCAGTGACCAGTGACCAGTGACCAGTGACTTGTGACCAGTGACCAGTGACTAGAGACCATTGACCAGTGACCAGTGACCAGTGACCAGCGACAGTGACCATTGACCAATGACCAGTGACCAGTGACCAGCGACAGTGACCATTGACCAATGACCAGTGACCAGTGACCAGTGACCAGTGACCAGTGACAGGTGACCAGTGACCTATGACCAGTGACCAGTGACCAGTGACCAGTGACAGGTGACCAGTGACCTATGACCAGTGACCAGTGACCAGTGACCAGTGAATTGTGAATCGCGACCACTGACCAGTGACCAGTTACCAGTGACCCCTGAAAAGTGACCAGTGACCAGTGACTAGTGACCAGTGATCTGTGACCAGTGACCTGTGACCAGTGACCAGTGACGAGTGACCAGTGACCAGCGACAGTGACCATTGACCAATGACCAGTGACCAGTGACCAGTGACCAGTGACCAGTGACAGGTGACCTGTGGCCTATGACCAGTGACCAGTGACCAGTGACCAGTGACCAGTGACTAGTGACCTGTGACCAGTGGCCTGTGACCAATGACCAGTGACCACTGACCACTGACCAGTGACCAGTGACCAGTGACAGCTGACCAGTGACCTGTGACCAGTGACCAGTGACAGCTGACCAGTGACCTGTGACCAGTGACCAGTGCCCAGTGACCAGTGACCAGTGACCAGTGACTAGTGACCTGTGACCAGTGACCAGTGACCACTGACCACTGACCAGTGACCAGTGGCCAGTGAATAGTGACCAGTGACCAGTGACCAGTGACCAGTGACCAGCGACCAGTGACCAGTGACCAGTGACCAGTGACCAGTGACCACCGCCCAGTGACAAGTGACCAGTGAATTGTGACCAGTGACACGTGACTAGAGACCAGTGACCAGTGACCAATGACTAGTGACCAGTGACCTGTGACCATTGACCAGTGACTAGTGACCAGTGACCCGTGACCAGTGACCAGTGACCAGTGACCAGTGACCAGTGACCACTGACCAGTGACCAGTGACCAGTGACAGCTGACCAGTGACCTGTGACCAGTGACCAGTGACCAGTGACCAGTGACCAGTGACCAGTGACTAGTGACCTGTGACCAGTGACTAGTGACCTGTGACCAGTGACCAGTGACCACTGACAACTGACCAGTGACAAATGACCAGTGAATTGTGACCAGTGACCAGTGGCTAGAGACCAGTGACCAGTGACCAGTGACCAGTGACCACTGACCAGTGACCAGTGACCAGTGACCAGTGACCAGTGACCAGTGACCAGTGACCAGTGACCAGTAAACAGTGACCAGTGACTAGTGACCAGTGACCCGTGACCAGTGACCAGCGACCAGTGACCAGTGACCCCTGAAAAATGACCAGTGACCAGTGACCAGTGTCTAGTGAACTGTGTCCATTGACCAGTGACCAGTGACCACCGCCCAGTGACAAGTGACCAGTGAATTGTGACCAGTGACACGTGACTAGAGACCAGTGACCAGTGACCAATGACTAGTGACCAGTGACCTGTGACCATTGACCAGTGACTAGTGACCAGTGACCCGTGACCAGTGACCAGTGACCAGTGACCAGTGACCAGTGACCACTGACCAGTGACCAGTGACCAGTGACAGCTGACCAGTGACCTGTGACCAGTGACCAGTGACCAGTGACCAGTGACCAGTGACCCGTGACCAGTGACCAGTGACTTGTGACCAGTGACCAGTGACTAGTGACCTGTGACCAGTGGCCAGTGACCAGTGACCAGCGACAGTGAACATTGACCAGTGACTAGTGACCAGTGACCAGTGACCAGTGACAGCTGCCCAGTGACCAGTGACCTGTGACTAGTGACCTGTGACCAGTGACCAGTGACCTCTGACCACGGACCAGTGACAAGTGACCAGTGAATTGTGACCAGTGACCAGTGACTAGTGACCAGTGACCAGTGACCAGTGACTAGTGACCGGTGACCTGTGACCATTGACCAGTGACTAGTGACCAGTGACCCGTGACCAGTGACCAGTGACCTGTGACCAGTGACCAGTGACTTGTGGCCAGTGACCAGTGACCAGTGACCAGTGACCACTGACTACTGACCAGTGACCAGTGACCTGTGACCAGTGACCAGTGACCAGTGACCAGTTACCAGTGACCAGTGATCTGTGACCAGTGACCAGTGACCAGTGACCAGTGACCAGCGACAGTGACCATTGAACAAT
The DNA here is from genome assembly GCA_947577245.1 of Andrena bucephala. Lineage (NCBI taxonomy): Eukaryota > Metazoa > Arthropoda > Insecta > Hymenoptera > Andrenidae > Andrena > Andrena bucephala. The sequence continues at coordinate 23,394,910 of OX387716.1, read as the reverse complement.
GACCAGTGACCAGTGACCAGTGACCAGTGACAGGTGACCAGTGACCTATGACCAGTGACCAGTGACCAGTGACCAGTGACCAGTGACCAGTGACCAGTGACTAGTGACCAGTGACCCGTGACCAGTGACCAGAGACCACTGACCAGTGACCAGTGACCAGTGACTAGTGGCCAGTGACCAGTGACCAATGACCAGTGACCAGCGACAGTGACCATTGACCAGTGACCAGTGACCAGTGACCAGTGACCAGTGACAGGTGACCAGTGACCTATGACCAGTGACCAGTGACCACTGATTACTGACCAGTGACCAGTGACCTGTGACCAGTGACCAGTGACCAGTGACCAGTGACCAGTGACCAGTGACTAGTGACCTGTGACCAGTGACCAGTGACTAGTGACCAGCGACAGTGAACATTGACCAGTGACCAGTGACCTGTGACCAGTGACAGCTGACCAGTGACCTGTGACCAGTGACCAGTGACCAGTGACCAGTGACCAGTGACCAGTGACCAGTGACTTGTGACCAGTGACTTGTGACCTGTGACCACTGACCAGTGACCAGTTACCAGTGACCCCTGAAAAGTGACCAGTGACCAGTGACCAGTGACTAGTGACTAGTGACCAGTGATCTGTGACCAGTGACCAGTGACCAGCGACAGTGACCATTGACCAGTGACCAGTGACCAGTGACCAGTGACCAGTGACCAGTGAATAGTGAACCGTGACCACTGACCAGTGACCAGTGAACAGTGACCCCTGAAAAGTGACCAGTGACCTGTGACCAGTGACTAGTGACCAGTGACCTGTGACCAGTGACCAGTGACCAGTGACCAGTGACCAGTGACCAGTGACAGGTGACCAGTGACCTATGACCAGTGACCAGTGACCAGTGACCTGTGACCAGTGACCCCTGAAATGTGACCAGTGACCAGTGACCTGTGACTAGTGACCTGTGATCTGTGACCAGTGACCAGTGACCAGTGACCAGCGACAGTGACCATTGAACAATGACCAGTGACCAGTGACCAGTGACCAGTGACCAGTGACCAGTGACAGGTGACCAGTGACCTATGACCAGTGACCAGTGACCAGTGACCAGTGACCAGTGACCAGTGACCAGTGACTAGTGACCAGTGACCCGTGACCAGTGACCAGAGACCACTGACCAGTGACTAGTGGCCAGTGACCAGTGACCAGTGACCAGTGACCAGCGACAGTGACCATTGACCAGTGACCAGTGACCAGTGACCAGTGACCAGTGACCAGTGAATAGTGAACCGTGACCACTGACCAGTGACCAGTGAACAGTGACCCCTGAAAAGTGACCAGTGACCTGTGACCAGTGACTAGTGACCAGTGACCTGTGACCAGTGACCAGTGACCAGTGACCAGTGACCAGTGAATAGTGAACCGTGACCAGTGACCAGTGACAGGTGACCAGTGACCTGTGACCAGTGACCAGTGACCAGTGACCAGTGACCAGTGACTTGTGACCAGTGACCAGTGACAGGTGACCAGTGACCTGTGACCAGTGACCAGTGACCAGTGACCAGTGACCAGTGACAGGTAACCAGTGACCTGTGACCAGTGACCAGTGACCAGTGACCAGTGACCAGTGACTAGTGACCAGTGACCCGTGACCAGAGCCAAGTGACCAGCGACTGTGACCATTGACAAGTGACCAGTGACCAGTTGCCAGTGACTTGTGACCAGTGACCATTGACCAGTGACCACTGACCACTGACCAGTGACAAGTTACCAGTGAATTGTGACCAGTGACCAGTGACTAGAGACCATTGACCAGTGACCAGTGACCAGCGTCCAGCGACAGTGACCATTGACAAGTGACCAGTGACCAGTGACCAGTGACCTGTGACATGTGACCAGTGACCTGTGACCAGTGACCTGTGACCAGTGACCAGTGACCGGTGACCAGTGACCCGTGACCAGTGACTAGTGACCTGTGACCAGTGACCAGTGACCACTGTCCACGGACCAGTGACAAGTGACCAGTGAATTGTGACCAGTGACCAGTGACTAGAGAACAGAGACCAGTGACCAGTGACCAGTGACCAGCGACTGTGACCATTGACCAGTGACCAGTTACCAGTGACCAGTGACAGGTGACCAGTGACCTGTGACCAGTGACCAGTGACCAGTGGCCAGTGACCATTGACCACTGACCAGTGACTTGTGACCAGTGACCCGTGACCCGTGACCAGTGACCAGTGGCATGTGACCAGTGACCTGTGACCATTGACCAGTGACCACTGACCACTGACCAGTGACCAGTGACCAGCGACAGTGACCATTGACCGGTGACCAGTGACCAGTGACCAGTGACCAGTGACAGCTGACCAGTGACCTGTGACCAGTGACCAGTGACCAGTGACCAGTGCCCAGTGACCAGTGACCAGTGACTAGTGACCTGTGACCAGTGGCCTGTGACCAGTGACCAGTGACCACTGACCAGTGAACAGTGACCAGTGACTAGTGACCAGTGACCTGTGACCAGTGACCCCTGAAATGTGACCAGTGACCAGTGACCAGTGAATAGTGACCAGTGACCAGTGACCAGTGACCAGTGACTAGTGACCAGTGACCAGTGACCAGTGACAGCTGCCCAGTGACCAGTGACCTGTGACTAGTGACCTGTGATCTGTGACCAGTGACCAGTGACCAGTGACCAGCGACAGTGACCATTGAACAATGACCAGTGAACAGTGACCAGTGACCAGTGACCAGTGACAGGTGACCAGTGACCTATGACCAGTGACCAGTGACCAGTGACCAGTGACCAGTGACCAGTGACCAGTGACTAGTGACCAGTGACCCGTGACCAGTGACCAGAGACCACTGACCAGTGACCAGTGACCAGGGACTAGTGGCCAGTGACCAGTGACCAGTGACCAGTGACCAGCGACAGTGACCATTGACCAGTGACCAGTGACCAGTGACCAGTGACCAGTGACAGGTGACCAGTGACCAGCGACAGTGACCATTGAACAATGACCAGTGACCAGTGACCAGTGACCAGTGACCAGTGACAGGTGACCAGTGACCTATGACCACTGACCAGTGACCAGTGACCAGTGACCAGTGACCAGTGACCAGTGACTAGTGACTAGTGGCCAGTGACCAGTGACCAGTGACCAGTGACCAGCGACAGTGACCATTGACCAGTGACCAGTGACCAGTGACCAGTGACCAGTGACAGGTGACCAGTGACCAGCGACAGTGACCATTGAACAATGACCAGTGACCAGTGACCAGTGACCAGTGACCAGTGACAGGTGACCAGTTACCTATGACCAGTGACCAGTGACCAGTGACCAGTGACCAGTGACCAGTGACCAGTGACTAGTGACCAGTGACCCGTGACCAGTGACCCGTGACCAGTGACCAGAGACCACTGACCAGTGACCAGTGACCAGTGACTAGTGGCCAGTGACCAGTGACCAGTGACCAGTGACCAGCGACAGTGACCATTGACCAGCGACCAGTGACCAGTGACCAGTGACCAGTGACAGGTGACCAGTGACCAGCGACAGTGACCATTGAACAATGACCAGTGACCAGTGACCAGTGACCAGTGACCAGTGACAGGTGACCAGTGACCTATGACCAGTGACCAGTGACCAGTGACCAGTGACCAGTGACCAGTGACCAGTGACTAGTGACCAGTGACCCGTGACCAGTGACCAGAGACCACTGACCAGTGACCAGTGACCAGTGACTAGTGGCCAGTGACCAGTGACCAGTGACCAGTGACCAGTGACCAGTGACCAGTGACTAGTGGCCAGTGACCAGTGACCAGTGACCAGTGACCAGCGACCAGTGACAGGTGACCAGTGACCTATCACCAGTGACCAGTGACCAGTGACCAGTGACCAGTGACCAGTGACCAGTGACCAGTGACTAGTGACCAGTGACCCGTGACCAGTGACCAGAGACCACTGACCAGTGACCAGTGACCAGTGACTAGTGGCCAGTGACCAGTGACCAGTGACCAGTGACCAGTGACCAGTGACCAGTGACCAGTGACTAGTGACCAGTGACCCGTGACCAGTGACCAGAGACCACTGACCAGTGACCAGTGACCAGTGACTAGTGGCCAGTGACCAGTGACCAGTGACCAGTGACCAGCGACAGTGACCATTGACCAGTGACCAGTGACCAGTGACCAGTGACCAGTGACAGGTGACCAGTGACCTATCACCAGTGACCAGTGACCACTGATTACTGACCAGTGACCAGTGACCTGTGACCAGTGACCAGTGACCAGTGACCAGTGACCAGTGACCAGTGACTAGTGACCTGTGACCAGTGACCAGTGACTAGTGACCAGCGACAGTGAACATTGACCAGTGACCAGTGACCAGTGACCAGTAACCAGTGACCAGTGACAGCTGACCAGTGACCTGTGACCAGTGACCAGTGACCAGTGACTTGTGACCAGTGACTAGTGACCTGTGACCACTGACCAGTGACCAGTTACCAGTGACCCCTGAAAAGTGACCAGTGACCAGTGACCAGTGACTAGTGACTAGTGACCGGTGACCAGTTACCAGTGACCAGTGACCAGTGACCCGTGACCAATGACTAGTGACCTGTGACCAGTGACCAGTGACCAGTTACCAGTGACCAGTGACCAGTGACCAGTGACCAGTGACCAGTGACCAGTGACCAGTGACCAGTGATTAGTGACCTGTGACCAGTGACCAGTGCCCAGTGACCAGTGACCACTGACTACTGACCAGTGACCAGTGACCTGTGACCAGTGACCAGTGACCAGTGACCAGTTACCAGTGACCAGTGACCAGTGACCCGTGACCAGTGACTAGTGACCTGTGACCAGTGACCAGTGACCAGTGACCAGTGACCAGTGACCAGTGACCAGTGACTTGTGACCAGTGACCAGTGACTAGAGACCATTGACCAGTGACCAGTGACCAGTGACCATCGACAGTGACCATTGACCAATGACCAGTGACCAGTGACCAGTGACCAGTGACCAGTGAGAGGTGACCAGTGACCTATGACCAGTGACCAGTGACCAGTGACCAGTGAATTGTGAATCGTGACCACTGACCAGTGACCAGTTACCAGTGACCCCTGATAAGTGACCAGTGACCAGTGACTAGTGACCAGTGATCTGTGACCAGTGACCAGTGACCAGTGATCAGTGACCAGCGACAGTGACCATTGAACAATGAGCAGTGACCAGTGACCAGTGACCAGTGACAGGTGACCAGTGACCTATGACCAGTGACCAGTGACCAGTGACCAGTGACCTATGACCAGTGACCAGTGACCAGTGACCAGTGACCAGTGACCAGTGACCAGTGACCCCTGAAAAGTGACCAGTGACCAGTGACCAGTGACATGTGACCAGTGACCTATGACCAGTGACCAGTGACCACTGATTACTGACCAGTGACCAGTGACCTGTGACCAGTGACCAGTGACCAGTGACCAGTGACCAGTGACCAGTGGTTAGTGACCTGTGACCAGTGACCAGTGACCAGTGACCAGTGACCACTGACTACTGACCAGTGACCAGTGACCTGTGACCAGTGACCAGTGACCAGTGACCAGTTACCAGTGACCAGTGACCAGTGACCCGTGACCAGTGACCAGTGACCAGTGACCAGTGACCAGTGACCAGTGACTTGTGACCAGTGACCAGTGACTAGAGACCATTGACCAGTGACCAGTGACCAGTGACCAGCGACAGTGACCATTGACCAATGACCAGTGACCAGTGACCAGTGACCAGTGACCAGTGACAGGTGACCAGTGACCTATGACCAGTGACCAGTGACCAGTGACCAGTGAATTGTGAATCGTGACCACTGACCAGTGACCAGTGACTAGTGGCCTGTGACCAGTGACCAGTGACCAGTGACCCGTGACCAGTGACCAGTGACCAGTGACCAGTGACCAGTGACCAGTGACTTGTGACCAGTGACCAGTGACTAGAGACCATTGACCAGTGACCTGTGACCAGTGACCAGTGACCAGTGACCAGTGAGCAGTGTCCAGTGACCACTGACTACTGACCAGTGATCTGTGACTAGTGACCAGTGGCCCGTGACCAGTGACTTGTGACCAGTGACCAGTGACTAGTGGCCAGTGACCAGTGACCAGTGACCAGTGACCACTGACTACTGACCAGTGACCAGTGACCTGTGACCAGTGACCAGTGACCAGTGACCAGTGACCAGTGACCAGTGACCAGTGACCAGTGACCAGTGACCAGTGACCAGTGATTAGTGACCTGTGACCAGTGACCAGTGACTAGTGACCAGCGACAGTGAACATTGACCAGTGACCAGTCACCAGTGACCAGTGACCAGTGACCAGTGACAGCTGACCAGTGACCTGTGACCAGTGACCAGTGACCAGTGACCAGTGACCAGTGACCAGTGACCAGTGACCAGTGACTTGTGACCAGTGACTAGTGACCTGTGACCACTGACCAGTGACCAGTTACCAGTGACCCCTGAAAAGTGACCAGTGACCAGTGACCAGTGACAGGTGACCAGTGACCTATGACCAGTGACCAGTGACCACTGATTACTGACCAGTGACCAGTGACCTGTGACCAGTGACCAGTGACCAGTGACCAGTGACCAGTGACCAGTGACCAGTGATTAGTGACCTGTGACCAGTGACCAGTGACCAGTGACCAGTGACCACTGACTACTGACCAGTGACCAGTGACCTGTGACCAGTGACCAGTGACCAGTGACCAGTTACCAGTGACCAGTGACCAGTGACCCGTGACCAGTGACTAGTGACCTGTGACCAGTGACCAGTGACCAGTGACCAGTGAATTGTGAATCGTGACCACTGACCAGTGACCAGTTACCAGTGACCTTTGAAAAGTGACCAGTGACCAGTGACTAGTGACCAGTGATCTGTGACCAGTGACCAGTGACCAGTGACCAGCGACAGTGACCATTGAACAATGACCAGTGACCAGTGACCAGTGACCAGTGACCAGTGACAGGAGACCAGTGACCTATGACCAGTGACCAGTGACCAGTGACCAGTGACCAGTGACCAGTGACCAGTGACCAGTGACTAGTGACCAGTGACCCGTGACCAGTGACCAGAGACCACTGACCAGTGACCAGTGACCAGTGACTAGTGGCCAGTGACCAGTGACCAGTGACCAGTGACCAGCGACAGTGACCATTGACCAGTGACCAGTGACCAGTGACCAGTGACCAGTGACAGGTGACCAGTGACCTATCACCAGTGACCAGTGACCTATCACCAGTGACCAGTGACCACTGATTACTGACCAGTGACCAGTGACCTGTGACCAGTGACCAGTGACCAGTGACCAGTGACCAGTGACCAGTGACCAGTGACTAGTGACCTGTGACCAGTGACCAGTGACTAGTGACCAGCGACAGTGAACATTGACCAGTGACCAGTGACCAGTGACCAGTAACCAGTGACCAGTGACAGCTGACCAGTGACCTGTGACCAGTGACCAGTGACCAGTGACTTGTGACCAGTGACTAGTGACCTGTGACCACTGACCAGTGACCAGTTACCAGTGACCCCTGAAAAGTGACCAGTGACCAGTGACCAGTGACTAGTGACTAGTGACCGGTGACCAGTTACCAGTGACCAGTGACCAGTGACCCGTGACCAATGACTAGTGACCTGTGACCAGTGACCAGTGACCAGTTACCAGTGACCAGTGACCAGTGACCAGTGACCAGTGACCAGTGACCAGTGACCAGTGACCAGTGATTAGTGACCTGTGACCAGTGACCAGTGCCCAGTGACCAGTGACCACTGACTACTGACCAGTGACCAGTGACCTGTGACCAGTGACCAGTGACCAGTGACCAGTTACCAGTGACCAGTGACCAGTGACCCGTGACCAGTGACTAGTGACCTGTGACCAGTGACCAGTGACCAGTGACCAGTGACCAGTGACCAGTGACCAGTGACTTGTGACCAGTGACCAGTGACTAGAGACCATTGACCAGTGACCAGTGACCAGTGACCAGCGACAGTGACCATTGACCAATGACCAGTGACCAGTGACCAGTGACCAGTGACCAGTGACCAGTGACATGTGACCAGTGACCTATGACCAGTGACCAGTGACCACTGATTACTGATCAGTGACCAGTGACCTGTGACCAGTGACCAGTGACCAGTGACCAGTGACCAGTGACCAGTGGTTAGTGACCTGTGACCAGTGACCAGTGACCAGTGACCAGTGACCACTGACTACTGACCAGTGACCAGTGACCTGTGACCAGTGACCAGTGACCAGTGACCAGTTACCAGTGACCAGTGACCAGTGACAGGTGACCAGTGACCTATGACCAGTGACCAGTGACCACTGATTACTGACCAGTGACCAGTGACCAGTGACCAGTGACCAGTGACCAGTGACCAGTGACCAGTGACCAGTGATTAGTGACCTGTGACCAGTGACCAGTGACTAGTGACCAGCGACAGTGAACATTGACCAGTGACCAGTGACCAGTGACCAGTGACCAGTGACCAGTGACAGCTGACCAGTGACCTGTGACCAGTGACCAGTGACCAGTGACCAGTGACCAGTGACCAGTGACCAGTGACTTGTGACCAGTGACTAGTGACCTGTGACCACTGACCAGTGACCAGTTACCAGTGACCCCTGAAAAGTGACCAGTGACCAGTGAACAGTGACTAGTGACTAGTGACCAGTGATCTGTGACCAGTGACCAGTGACCAGTGACCAGTGACCAGTGACCAGTGACCAGTGACCAGCGACAGTGACCATTGAACAATGACCAGTGACCAGTGACCAGTGACCAGTGACAGGTGACCAGTGACCTATGACCAGTGACCAGTGACCAGTGACCAGTGACCAGTGACCAGTGACCAGTGACTAGTGACCAGTGACCTGTGACTAGTGGCCAGTGACCAGTGACCAGTGACCAGTGACCAGCGACAGTGACCATTGACCAGTGACCAGTGACCAGTGACCAGTGACCAGTGACCAGTGACAGGTGACGAGTGACCTATGACCAGTGACCAGTGACCACTGATTACTGACCAGTGACCAGTGACCTGTGACCAGTGACCAGTGACCAGTGACCAGTGACCAGTGACCAGTGACCAGTGATTAGTGACCTGTGACCAGTGACCAGTGACTAGTGACCAGCGACAGTGGACATTGACCAGTGACCAGTGACCAGTGACAGCTGACCAGTGACCTGTGACCAGTGACCAGTGACCAGTGACCAGTGACCAGTGACCAGTGACCAGTGACCAGTGACTTGTGACCAGTGATTAGTGACCTGTGACCACTGACCAGTGACCAGTTACCAGTGACCCCTGAAAAGTGACCAGTGACCAGTGACCAGTGACATGTGACCAGTGACCTATGACCAGTGACCAGTGACCACTGATTACTGACCAGTGACCAGTGACCTGTGACCAGTTACCAGTGACCAGTGACCAGTGACCAGTGACCAGTGGTTAGTGACCTGTGACCAGTGACCAGTGACCAGTGACCAGTGACCACTGACTACTGACCAGTGACCAGTGACCTGTGACCAGTGACCAGTGACCAGTGACCAGTTACCAGTGACCAGTGACCAGTGACCCGTGACCAGTGACCAGTGACCAGTGACCAGTGACCAGTGACCAGTGACTTGTGACCAGTGACCAGTGACTAGAGACCATTGACCAGTGACCAGTGACCAGTGACCAGCGACAGTGACCATTGACCAATGACCAGTGACCAGTGACCAGTGACCAGTGACCAGTGACAGGTGACCAGTGACCTATGACCAGTGACCAGTGACCAGTGACCAGTGAATTGTGAATCGTGACCACTGACCAGTGACCAGTGACTAGGGGCCAGTGACCAGTGACCAGTGACCAGTGACCACTGCCTACTGACAAGTGACTTGTGACCAGTGACTAGTGACCAGCGACCAGTGACCAGTGACCAGTTACCAGTGACCAGTGACCAGTGACCCGTGACCAGTGACTAGTGACCTGTGACCAGTGACCAGTGACCAGTGACCCGTGACCAGTGACCAGTGACCAGTGACCAGTGACCAGTGACCAGTGACTTGTGACCAGTGACCAGTGACTAGAGACCATTGACCAGTGACCTGTGACCAGTGACCAGTGACCAGTGAGCAGTGTCCAGTGACCACTGACTACTGACCAGTGATCTGTGACTAGTGACCAGTGGCCCGTGACCAGTGACTTGTGACCAGTGACCAGTGACTAGTGGCCAGTGACCAGTGACCAGTGACCAGTGACCACTGACTACTGACCAGTGACCAGTGACCTGTGACCAGTGACCAGTGACCAGTGACCAGTGACCAGTGACCAGTGACCAGTGACCAGTGACCAGTGACCAGTGATTAGTGACCTGTGATCAGTGACCAGTGACTAGTGACCAGCGACAGTGAACATTGACCAGTGACCAGTGACCAGTGACCAGTGACCAGTGACCAGTGACAGCTGACCAGTGACCTGTGACCAGTGACCAGTGACCAGTGACCAGTGACCAGTGACCAGTGACCAGTGACCAGTGACCAGTGACTTGTGACCAGTGACTAGTGACCTGTGACCACTGACCAGTGACCAGTTACCAGTGACCCCTGAAAAGTGACCAGTGACCAGTGACCAGTGACAGGTGACCAGTGACCTATGACCAGTGACCAGTGACCACTGATTACTGACCAGTGACCAGTGACCTGTGACCAGTGACCAGTGACCAGTGACCAGTGACCAGTGACCAGTGACCAGTGATTAGTGACCTGTGACCAGTGACCAGTGACCAGTGACCAGTGACCACTGACTACTGACCAGTGACCAGTGACCTGTGACCAGTGACCAGTGACCAGTTACCAGTGACCCCTGAAAAGTGACCAGTGACCAGTGACCAGTGACAGGTGACCAGTGACCTATGACCAGTGACCAGTGACCACTGATTACTGACCAGTGACCAGTGACCTGTGACCAGTGACCAGTGACCAGTGACCAGTGACCAGTGACCAGTGACCAGTGATTAGTGACCTGTGACCAGTGACCAGTGACCAGTGACCAGTGACCACTGACTACTGACCAGTGACCAGTGACCTGTGACCAGTGACCAGTGACCAGTGACCAGTTACCAGTGACCAGTGACCAGTGACCCGTGACCAGTGACTAGTGACCTGTGACCAGTTACCAGTGATCAGTGACCAGTGACCAGTGACCAGTGACCAGTGACTTGTGACCAGTGACCAGTGACTAGAGACCATTGACCAGTGACCAGTGACCAGTGACCAGCGACAGTGACCATTGACCAATGACCAGTGACCAGTGACCAGTGACCAGTGACCAGTGACAGGTGACCAGTGACCTATGACCAGTGACCAGTGACCAGTGACCAGTGAATTGTGAATCGTGACCACTGACCAGTGACCAGTTACCAGTGACCCCTGAAAAGTGACCAGTGACCAGTGACTAGTGACCAGTGATCTGTGACCAGTGACCAGTGACCAGTGACCAGTGACCAGCGACAGTGACCATTGAACAATGACCAGTGACCAGTGACCAGTGACCAGTGACAGGTGACCAGTGACCTATGACCAGTGACCAGTGACCAGTGACCAGTGACCTATGACCAGTGACCAGTGACCAGTGACCAGTGACCAGTGACTAGTGGCCAGTGACCAGTGACCAGCGACAGTGACCATTGACCAGTGACCAGTGACCAGTGACCAGTGACCAGTGACAGGTGACCAGTGACCTATGACCAGTGACCAGTGACCACTGATTACTGACCAGTGACCAGTGACCTGTGACCAGTGACCAGTGACCAGTGACCAGTGACCAGTGACCAGTGACCAGTGATTAGTGACCTGTGACCAGTGACCAGTGACTAGTGACCAGCGACAGTGAACATTGACCAGTGACCAGTGACCAGTGACCAGTGACCAATGACCAGTGACAGCTGACCAGTGACCTGTGACCAGTGACCAGTGACCAGTGACCAGTGACCAGTGACCAGTGACCAGTGACCAGTGATTAGTGACCTGTGACCAGTGACCAGTGACTAGTGACCAGCGACAGTGAACATTGACCAGTGACCAGTGACCAGTGACCAGTGACAGCTGACCAGTGACCTGTGACCAGTGACCAGTGACCAGTGACCAGTGACCAGTGACCAGTGACCAGTGACTTGTGACCAGTGACTAGTGACCTGTGACCACTGACCAGTGACCAGTTACCAGTGACCCCTGAAAAGTGACCAGTGACCAGTGACCAGTGACAGGTGACCAGTGACCTATGACCAGTGACCAGTGACCACTGATTACTGACCAGTGACCAGTGACCTGTGACCAGTGACCAGTGACCAGTGACCAGTGACCAGTGACCAGTGACCAGTGATTAGTGACCTGTGACCAGTGACCAGTGACCAGTGACCAGTGACCACTGACTACTGACCAGTGACCAGTGACCTGTGACCAGTGACCAGTGACCAGTGACCAGTTACCAGTGACCAGTGACCAGTGACCCGTGACCAGTGACTAGTGACCTGTGACCAGTTACCAGTGATCAGTGACCAGTGACCAGTGACCAGTGACCAGTGACTTGTGACCAGTGACCAGTGACTAGAGACCATTGACCAGTGACCAGTGACCAGTGACCAGCGACAGTGACCATTGACCAATGACCAGTGACCAGTGACCAGTGACCAGTGACCAGTGACAGGTGACCAGTGACCTATGACCAGTGACCAGTGACCAGTGACCAGTGAATTGTGAATCGTGACCACTGACCAGTGACCAGTTACCAGTGACCCCTGAAAAGTGACCAGTGACCAGTGACCAGTGACCAGTGATCTGTGACCAGTGACCAGTGACCAGTGACCAGTGACCAGCGACAGTGACCATTGAACAATGACCAGTGACCAGTGACCAGTGACCAGTGACAGGTGACCAGTGACCTATGACCAGTGACCAGTGACCAGTGACCAGTGACCTATGACCAGTGACCAGTGACCAGTGACCAGTGACCAGTGACTAGTGGCCAGTGACCAGTGACCAGCGACAGTGACCATTGACCAGTGACCAGTGACCAGTGACCAGTGACCAGTGACAGGTGACCAGTGACCTATGACCAGTGACCAGTGACCACTGATTACTGACCAGTGACCAGTGACCTGTGACCAGTGACCAGTGACCAGTGACCAGTGACCAGTGACCAGTGACCAGTGATTAGTGACCTGTGACCAGTGACCAGTGACTAGTGACCAGCGACAGTGAACATTGACCAGTGACCAGTGACCAGTGACCAGTGACCAATGACCAGTGACAGCTGACCAGTGACCTGTGACCAGTGACCAGTGACCAGTGACCAGTGACCAGTGACCAGTGACAAGTGACCAGTGACTTGTGACCAGTGACTAGTGACCTGTGACCACTGACCAGTGACCAGTTACCAGTGACCCCTGAAAAGTGACCAGTGACCAGTGACCAGTGACTAGTGACTAGTGACCAGTGATCTGTGACCAGTGACCAGTGACCAGTGACCAGTGACCAGTGACCAGTGACCAGCGACAGTGACCATTGAACAATGACCAGTGACCAGTGACCAGTGACCAGTGACAGGTGACCAGTGACCTATGACCAGTGACCAGTGACCAGTGACCAGTGACCAGTGACCAGTGACTAGTGACCAGTGACCTGTGACCAGTGACCAGTGACCAGTGAGCAGTGTCCAGTGACCACTGACTACTGACCAGTGATCTGTGACTAGTGACCAGTGGCCCGTGACCAGTGACTTGTGACCAGTGACCAGTGACTAGTGGCCAGTGACCAGTGACCAGTGACCAGTGACCACTGACTACTGACCAGTGACCAGTGACCTGTGACCAGTGACCAGTGACCAGTGACCAGTGACCAGTGACCAGTGACCAGTGACCAGTGACCAGTGACCAGTGACCAGTGACCAGTGACCAGTGACTTGTGACCAGTGACTAGTGACCTGTGACCACTGACCAGTGACCAGTTACCAGTGACCCCTGAAATGTGACCAGTGACCAGTGACCAGTGACAGGTGACCAGTGACCTATGACCAGTGACCAGTGACCACTGATTACTGACCAGTGACCAGTGACCTGTGACCAGTGACCAGTGACCAGTGACCAGTGACCAGTGACCAGTGATTAGTGACCTGTGACCAGTGACCAGTAACCAGTGACTAGTGGCCAGTGACCAGTGACCAGTGACCAGTGACCAGCGACAGTGACCATTGACCAGTGACCAGTGACCAGTCACCAGTGACCAGTGACAGGTGACCAGTGACCTATGACCAGTGACCAGTGACCAGTGATTACTGACCAGTGACCAGTGACCAGTGACCAGTGACCAGTGACCAGTGGCCAATGACCAGTGACTAGTGACCTGTGACCAGTGACCAGTGACTAGTGACCAGCGACAGTGAACATTGACCAGTGACCAGTGACCAGTGACCAGTGACCAGTGACCAGTGACCAGTGACTAGTGACCAGTGACCCGTGACCAGTGACCAGAGACCACTGACCAGTGACCAGTGACCAGTGACTAGTGGCCAGTGACCAGTGACCAGTGACCAGTGACCAGCGACAGTGACCATTGACCAGTGACCAGTGACCAGTGACCAGTGACCAGTGACCAGTGACAGGTGACCAGTGACCTATGACCAGTGACCAGTGACCACTGATTACTGACCAGTGACCAGTGACCAGTGACCAGTGACCAGTGACCAGTGGCCAATGACCAGTGACTAGTGACCTGTGACCAGTGACCAGTGACTAGTGACCAGCGACAGTGAACATTGACCAGTGACTAGTGACCAGTGACCAGTGACCAGTGACCAGTGACAGCTGACCAGTGACCTGTGACCAGTGAGCAGTGACCAGTGACCAGTGACCAGTGACCAGTGACCAGTGACCAGTGACTTGTGACCAGTGACTAGTGACCTGTGACCACTGACCAGTGACCAGTTACCAGTGACCCCTGAAAAGTGACCAGTGACCAGTGACCAGTGACTAGTGACTAGTGACCGGTGACCTGTGACCATTGACCAGTGACTAGTGACCAGTGACCCGTGACCAGTGACCAGTGACCTGTGACCAGTGACCAGTGACTTGTGGCCAGTGACCAGTGACCAGCGACCAGTGACCACTGACTACTGACCAGTGACCAGTGACCTGTGACCAGTGACCAGTGACCAGTTACCAGTGACCAGTGACCAGTGACCCGTGACCAGTGACTAGTGACCTGTGACCAGTGACCAGTGACCAGTGACCAGTGACCAGTGACCAGTGACCAGTGACTTGTGACCAGTGACCAGTGACAGGTGACCAGTGACCTATGACCAGTGACCAGTGACCAGTGACCAGTGAATTGTGAATCGTGACCACTGACCAGTGACCAGTTACCAGTGACCCCTGAAAAGTGACCTGTGACCAGTGACTAGTGACCAGTGATCTGTGACCAGTGACCAGTAACCAGTGACCAGCGACAGTGACCATTGAACAATGACCAGTGACCAGTGACCAGTGACCAGTGACCAGTGACAGGTGACCAGTGACCTATGACCAGTGACCAGTGACCAGTGACCAGTGACCAGTGACCAGTGACTAGTGACCAGTGACCCGTGACCAGGGACCAGAGACCACTGACCAGTGACCAGTGACCAGTGACTAGTGGCCAGTGACCAGTGACCAGTGACCAGTGACCAGCGACAGTGACCATTGACCAGTGACCAGTGACCAGTGACCAGTGACCAGTGACCAGTGACCAGTGACCAGTGACCAGTGACCAGTGACTAGTGACCTGTGACCAGTGACCAGTGACTAGTGACCAGCGACAGTGAACATTGACCAGTGACCAGTGACCAGTGACCAGTGACCAGTGACCAGTGACAGCTGACCAGTGACCTGTGACCAGTGACCAGTGACCAGTGACCAGTGACCAGTGACCAGTGACCAGTGACCAGTGACTTGTGACCAGTGACTAGTGACCTGTGACCACTGACCAGTGACCAGTTACCAGTGACCCCTGAAAAGTGACCAGTGACCAGTGACCAGTGACTAGTGACTAGTGACCGGTGACCTGTGACCATTGACCAGTGACTAGTGACCAGTGACCCGTGACCAGTGACCAGTGACCTGTGACCAGTGACCAGTGACTTGTGGCCAGTGACCAGTGACCAGTGACCAGTGACCAGTGACCAGTGACCAGTGACAGCTGACCAGTGACCTGTGACCAGTGACCAGTGACCAGTGACCAGTGACCAGTGACCAGTGACCAGTGACCACTGACTAGTGACCTGTGACCAGTGGCCTGTGACCAATGACCAGTGACCACTGACCACTGACCAGTGACCAGTGACCAGTGACAGCTGACCAGTGACCTGTGACCAGTGACCAGTGACCAGAGACCAGTGACCAGTGACCAGTGACTAGTGACCTGTGACCAGTGACCAGTGACCACTGACCACTGACCCGTGACCAGTGGCCAGTGAATAGTGACCAGTGACCAGTGACCAGTGACCAGTGACCAGCGACCAGTGACCAGTGACCAGTGACCAGTGACCAGTGACCACCGACCAGTGACAAGTGACCAGTGAATTGTGACCAGTGACACGTGACAAGAGACCAGTGACCAGTGACCAATGACTAGTGACCAGTGACCTGTGACCAGTGACTAGTGACCAGTGACCCGTGACCAGTGACCAGAGACCACTGACCAGTGACCAGTGACCAGTGACCAGTGACCAGTGACCAGCGACAGTGACCATTGACCAGTGACCAGTGACCAGTGACCAGTGACCAGTGACAGGTGACCAGTGACCTATGACCAGTGACCAGTGACCACTGATTACTGACCAGTGACCAGTGACCTGTGACCAGTGACCAGTGACCAGTGACCAGTGACCAGTGACCAGTGACCAGTGACTAGTGACCTGTGACCAGTGACCAGTGACTAGTGACCAGCGACAGTGAACATTGACCAGTGACCAGTGACCAGTGACTTGTGACCAGTGACCAGTGACTAGAGACCATTGACCAGTGACCAGTGACCAGTGACCAGCGACAGTGACCATTGACCAATGACCAGTAACCAGTGACCAGTGACCAGTGACCAGTGACAGGTGACCAGTGACCTATGACCAGTGACCAGTGACCAGTGACCAGTGAATTGTGAATCGTGACCACTGACCAGTGACCAGTTACCAGTGACCCCTGAAAAGTGACCAGTGACCAGTGACTAGTGACCAGTGATCTGTGACCAGTGACCAGTGACCAGTGACCAGTGACCAGCGACAGTGACCATTGAACAATGACCAGTGACCAGTGACCAGTGACCAGTGACAGGTGACCAGTGACCAGTGACCAGTGACCAGCGACAGTGACCATTGACCAGTGACCAGTGACCAGTGACCAGTGACCAGTGACCAGTGACCAGTGACCAGTGACCAGTGACCAGTGACCAGTGACCAGTGACCAGTGACCAGCGACAGTGACCATTGAACAATGACCAGTGACCAGTGACCAGTGACCAGTGACAGGTGACCAGTGACCAGTGACCAGTGACCAGCGACAGTGACCATTGACCAGTGACCAGTGACCAGTGACCAGTGACCAGTGACCAGTGACCAGTGACCAGTGACCAGTGACCAGTGACTAGTGACCTGTGACCAGTGACCAGTGACTAGTGACCAGCGACAGTGAACATTGACCAGTGACCAGTGACCAGTGACCAGTGACCAGTGACCAGTGACAGCTGACCAGTGACCTGTGACCAGTGACCAGTGACCAGTGACCAGTGACCAGTGACCAGTGACCAGTGACCAGTGACTTGTGACCAGTGACTAGTGACCTGTGACCACTGACCAGTGACCAGTTACCAGTGACCCCTGAAAAGTGACCAGTGACCAGTGACCAGTGACTAGTGACTAGTGACCGGTGACCTGTGACCATTGACCAGTGACTAGTGACCAGTGACCCGTGACCAGTGACCAGTGACCTGTGACCAGTGACCAGTGACTTGTGGCCAGTGACCAGTGACCAGTGACCAGTGACCAGTGACCAGTGACCAGTGACAGCTGACCAGTGACCTGTGACCAGTGACCAGTGACCAGTGACCAGTGACCAGTGACCAGTGACCAGTGACCAGTGACTAGTGACCTGTGACCAGTGGCCTGTGACCAATGACCAGTGACCACTGACCACTGACCAGTGACCAGTGACCAGTGACAGCTGACCAGTGACCTGTGACCAGTGACCAGTGACCAGAGACCAGTGACCAGTGACCAGTGACTAGTGACCTGTGACCAGTGACCAGTGACCACTGACCACTGACCCGTGACCAGTGGCCAGTGAATAGTGACCAGTGACCAGTGACCAGTGACCAGTGACCAGCGACCAGTGACCAGTGACCAGTGACCAGTGACCAGTGACCACCGACCAGTGACAAGTGACCAGTGAATTGTGACCAGTGACACGTGACAAGAGACCAGTGACCAGTGACCAATGACTAGTGACCAGTGACCTGTGACCAGTGACTAGTGACCAGTGACCCGTGACCAGTGACCAGAGACCACTGACCAGTGACCAGTGACCAGTGACCAGTGACCAGTGACCAGCGACAGTGACCATTGACCAGTGACCAGTGACCAGTGACCAGTGACCAGTGACAGGTGACCAGTGACCTATGACCAGTGACCAGTGACCACTGATTACTGACCAGTGACCAGTGACCTGTGACCAGTGACCAGTGACCAGTGACCAGTGACCAGTGACCAGTGACCAGTGACTAGTGACCTGTGACCAGTGACCAGTGACTAGTGACCAGCGACAGTGAACATTGACCAGTGACCAGTGACCAGTGACTTGTGACCAGTGACCAGTGACTAGAGACCATTGACCAGTGACCAGTGACCAGTGACCAGCGACAGTGACCATTGACCAATGACCAGTAACCAGTGACCAGTGACCAGTGACCAGTGACAGGTGACCAGTGACCTATGACCAGTGACCAGTGACCAGTGACCAGTGAATTGTGAATCGTGACCACTGACCAGTGACCAGTTACCAGTGACCCCTGAAAAGTGACCAGTGACCAGTGACTAGTGACCAGTGATCTGTGACCAGTGACCAGTGACCAGTGACCAGTGACCAGCGACAGTGACCATTGAACAATGACCAGTGACCAGTGACCAGTGACCAGTGACAGGTGACCAGTGACCTATGACCAGTGACCAGTGACCAGTGACCAGTGACCAGTGACCTATGACCAGTGACCAGTGACCAGTGACCAGTGACCAGTGACCAGTGACCAGTGACTAGTGACCAGTGACCCGTGACCAGTGACCAGAGACCACTGACCAGTGACCAGTGACCAGTGACTAGTGGCCAGTGACCAGTGACCAGTGACCAGTGACCAGCGACAGTGACCATTGACCAGTGACCAGTGACCAGTGACCAGTGACCAGTGACCAGTGACAGGTGACGAGTGACCTATGACCAGTGACCAGTGACCACTGATTACTGACCAGTGACCAGTGACCTGTGACCAGTGACCAGTGACCAGTGACCAGTGACAAGTGACCAGTGACCAGTGATTAGTGACCTGTGACCAGTGACCAGTGACTAGTGACCAGCGACAGTGAACATTGACCAGTGACCAGTGACCAGTGACCAGTGACCAGTGACCAGTGACAGCTGACCAGTGACCTGTGACCAGTGACCAGTGACCAGTGACCAGTGACCAGTGACCAGTGACCAGTGACCAGTGACTTGTGACCAGTGACTAGTGACCTGTGACCACTGACCAGTGACCAGTTACCAGTGACCCCTGAAAAGTGACCAGTGACCAGTGACCAGTGACAGGTGACCAGTGACCTATGACCAGTGACCAGTGACCACTGATTACTGACCAGTGACCAGTGACCAGTGACCAGTGACCAGTGACCAGTGACCAGTGATTAGTGACCTGTGACCAGTGACCAGTGACCAGTGACCAGTGACCACTGACTACTGACCAGTGACCAGTGACCAGTGACCAGTGACCAGTGACTTGTGACCAGTGACTAGTGACCTGTGACCACTGACCAGTGACCAGTTACCAGTAACCCCTGAAAAGTGACCAGTGACCAGTGACCAGTGACTAGTGACTAGTGACCGGTGACCTGTGACCATTGACCAGTGACTAGTGACCAGTGACCCGTGACCAGTGACCAGTGACCTGTGACCAGTGACCAGTGACTTGTGGCCAGTGACCAGTGACCAGTGACCAGTGACCACTGACTACTGACCAGTGACCAGTGACCTGTGACCAGTGACCAGTGACCAGTGACCAGTTACCAGTGACCAGTGACCAGTGACCCGTGACCAGTGACTAGTGACCTGTGACCAGTGACCAGTGACCAGTGACCAGTGACCAGTGACCAGTGACCAGTGACTTGTGACCAGTGACCAGTGACTAGAGACCATTGCCCAGTGACCAGTGACCAGTGACCAGCGACAGTGACCATTGACCAATGACCAGTGACCAGTGACCAGTGACCAGTGACCAGTGACAGGTGACCAGTGACCTATGACCAGTGACCAGTGACCAGTGACCAGTGAATTGTGAATCGTGACCACTGACCAGTGACCAGTGACTAGTGGCCAGTGACCAGTGACCAGTGACCAGTGACCACTGCCTACTGACAAGTGACTTGTGACCAGTGACTAGTGACCAGCGACCAGTGACCAGTGACCAGTTACCAGTGACCAGTGACCAGTGACCCGTGACCAGTGACTAGTGACCTGTGACCAGTGACCAGTGACCAGTGACCAGTGACCAGTGACCAGTGACCAGTGACGTGTGACCAGTGACCAGTGACTAGAGACCATTGACCAGTGACCAGTGACCAGTGACCAGCGACAGTGACCATTGACCAATGACCAGTGACCAGTGACCAGTGACCAGTGACCAGTGACAGGTGACCAGTGACCTATGACCAGTGACCAGTGACCAGTGACCAGTGTCTAGTGAACTGTGTCCATTGACCAGTGACCAGTGACTAGTGGCCAGTGACCAGTGACCAGTGACCAGTGACCACTGCCTACTGACAAGTGACTTGTGACCAGTGACTAGTGACCAGCGACCAGTGACCAGTGACCCGTGACATGTGACCCGTGACCAGTGACCAGTGACCTGTGACCAGTGACCCCTGAAATGTGACCAGTGACCAGTGACCAGTGAATAGTGACCAGTGACCAGTGACCAGTGACCAGTGACCCGTGACCAGTGACCAGTGACTTGTGACCAGTGACCAGTGACTAGTGACCTGTGACCAGTGGCCAGTGACCAGTGACCAGCGACAGTGAACATTGACCAGTGACTAGTGACCAGTGACCAGTGACCAGTGACAGCTGACCAGTGACCAGTGACCTGTGACTAGTGACCTGTGACCAGTGACCAGTGACCTCTGACCACGGACCAGTGACAAGTGACCAGTGAATTGTGACCAGTGACCAGTGACTAGTGACCAGTGACCAGTGACCAGTGACTAGTGACCGGTGACCTGTGACCATTGACCAGTGACTAGTGACCAGTGACCCGTGACCAGTGACCAGTGACCTGTGACCAGTGACCAGTGACTTGTGGCCAGTGACCAGTGACCAGTGACCAGTGACAGGTGACCAGTGACCTATGACCAGTGACCAGTGACCAGTGACCAGTGACCAGTGACCAGTGACGTGTGACCAGTGACCAGTGACTAGAGACCATTGACCAGTGACCAGTGACCAGTGACCAGCGACAGTGACCATTGACCAATGACCAGTGACCAGTGACCAGTGACCAGTGACCAGTGACAGGTGACCAGTGACCTATGACCAGTGACCAGTGACCAGTGACCAGTGTCTAGTGAACTGTGTCCATTGACCAGTGACCAGTGACTAGTGGCCAGTGACCAGTGACCAGTGACCAGTGACCACTGCCTACTGACAAGTGACTTGTGACCAGTGACTAGTGACCAGCGACCAGTGACCAGTGACCCGTGACATGTGACCCGTGACCAGTGACCAGTGACCTGTGACCAGTGACCCCTGAAATGTGACCAGTGACCAGTGACCAGTGAATAGTGACCAGTGACCAGTGACCAGTGACCAGTGACCCGTGACCAGTGACCAGTGACTTGTGACCAGTGACCAGTGACTAGTGACCTGTGACCAGTGGCCAGTGACCAGTGACCAGCGACAGTGAACATTGACCAGTGACTAGTGACCAGTGACCAGTGACCAGTGACAGCTGACCAGTGACCAGTGACCTGTGACTAGTGACCTGTGACCAGTGACCAGTGACCTCTGACCACGGACCAGTGACAAGTGACCAGTGAATTGTGACCAGTGACCAGTGACTAGTGACCAGTGACCAGTGACCAGTGACTAGTGACCGGTGACCTGTGACCATTGACCAGTGACTAGTGACCAGTGACCCGTGACCAGTGACCAGTGACCTGTGACCAGTGACCAGTGACTTGTGGCCAGTGACCAGTGACCAGTGACCAGTGACAGGTGACCAGTGACCTATGACCAGTGACCAGTGACCAGTGACCAGTGAATTGTAAATCGTGACCACTGACCAGTGACCAGTTACCAGTGACCCCTGAAAAGTGACCAGTGACCAGTGACTAGTGACCAGTGATCTGTGACCAGTGACCAGTGACCAGTGACCAGCGACAGTGACCATTGAACAATGACCAGTGACCAGTGACCAGTGAATTGTGAATCGTGACCACTGACCAGTGACCAGTTACCAGTGACCCCTGAAAAGTGACCAGTGACCAGTGACTAGTGACCAGTGATCTGTGACCAGTGACCAGTGACCAGTGACCAGTGACAGGTGACCAGTGACCTATGACCAGTGACCAGTGACCAGTGACCAGTGAATTGTGAATCGTGACCACTGACCAGTGACCAGTTACCAGTGACCCATGAAAAGTGACCAGTGACCAGTGACTAGTGACCAGTGATCTGTGACCAGTGACCAGTGACCAGTGACCAGCGACAGTGACCATTGAACAATGACCAGTGACCAGTGACCAGTGACCAGTGACCAGTGACAGGTGACCAGTGACCTATGACCAGTGACCAGTGACCAGTGACCAGAGACCAGTGACCAGTGACCAGTGACTAGTGACCAGTGACTAGTGGCCAGTGACCAGTGACCAGTGACCAGTGACCAGCGACAGTGACCATTGACCAGTGACCAGTGACCAGTGACCAGTGACAGGTGACCAGTGACCAGTGACTTGTGACCAGTGACTAGTGACCTGTGACCACTGACCAGTGACCAGTTACCAGTGACCCCTGAAAAGTGACCAGTGACCAGTGACCAGTGACTAGTGACTAGTGACCAGTGATCTGTGACCAGTGACCAGTGACCAGTGACCAGTGACCAGTGACCAGTGACCAGCGACAGTGACCATTGAACAATGACCAGTGACCAGTGACCAGTGACCAGTGACAGGTGACCAGTGACCTATGACCAGTGTACAGTGACCAGTGACCAGTGACCAGTGACCAGTGACCAGTGACCAGTGACATAGTGACCAGTGACCTGTGACCAGTGACCAGTGACCAGTGAGCAGTGTCCAGTGACCACTGACTACTGACCAGTGATCTGTGACTAGTGACCAGTGGCCCGTGACCAGTGACTTGTGACCAGTGACCAGTGACTAGTGGCCAGTGACCAGTGACCAGTGACCAGTGACCACTGACTACTGACCAGTGACCAGTGACCTGTGACCAGTGACCAGTGACCAGTGACCAGTGACCAGTGACCAGTGACTAGTGACCAGTGACCAGTGACCAGTGATTAGTGACCTGTGACCAGTGACCAGTGACTAGTGACCAGCGACAGTGAACATTGACCAGTGACCAGTGACCAGTGACCAGTGACCAGTGACCAGTGACAGCTGACCAGTGACCTGTGACCAGTGACCAGTGACCAGTGACCAGTGACCAGTGACCAGTGACCAGTGACCAGTGACTTGTGACCAGTGACTAGTGACCTGTGACCACTGACCAGTGACCAGTTACCAGTGACCCCTGAAATGTGACCAGTGACCAGTGACCAGTGACAGGTGACCAGTGACCTATGACCAGTGACCAGTGACCACTGATTACTGACCAGTGACCAGTGACCTGTGACCAGTGACCAGTGACCAGTGACCAGTGACCAGTGATTAGTGACCTGTGATCAGTGACCAGTGACTAGTGACCAGCGACAGTGAACATTGACCAGTGACCAGTGACCAGTGACCAGTGACCAGTGACCAGTGACAGCTGACCAGTGACCTGTGACCAGTGACCAGTGACCAGTGACCAGTGACCAGTGACCAGTGACCAGTGACCAGTGACCAGTGACTTGTGACCAGTGACTAGTGACCTGTGACCACTGACCAGTGACCAGTTACCAGTGACCCCTGAAAAGTGACCAGTGACCAGTGACCAGTGACAGGTGACCAGTGACCTATGACCAGTGACCAGTGACCACTGATTACTGACCAGTGACCAGTGACCTGTGACCAGTGACCAGTGACCAGTGACCAGTGACCAGTGACCAGTGACCAGTGATTAGTGACCTGTGACCAGTGACCAGTGACCAGTGACCAGTGACCACTGACTACTGACCAGTGACCAGTGACCTGTGACCAGTGACCAGTGACCAGTTACCAGTGACCCCTGAAAAGTGACCAGTGACCAGTGACCAGTGACAGGTGACCAGTGACCTATGACCAGTGACCAGTGACCACTGATTACTGACCAGTGACCAGTGACCTGTGACCAGTGACCAGTGACCAGTGACCAGTGACCAGTGACCAGTGACCAGTGATTAGTGACCTGTGACCAGTGACCAGTGACCAGTGACCAGTGACCACTGACTACTGACCAGTGACCAGTGACCTGTGACCAGTGACCAGTGACCAGTGACCAGTTACCAGTGACCAGTGACCAGTGACCCGTGACCAGTGACTAGTGACCTGTGACCAGTTACCAGTGATCAGTGACCAGTGACCAGTGACCAGTGACCAGTGACTTGTGACCAGTGACCAGTGACTAGAGACCATTGACCAGTGACCAGTGACCAGTGACCAGCGACAGTGACCATTGACCAATGACCAGTGACCAGTGACCAGTGACCAGTGACCAGTGACAGGTGACCAGTGACCTATGACCAGTGACCAGTGACCAGTGACCAGTGAATTGTGAATCGTGACCACTGACCAGTGACCAGTTACCAGTGACCCCTGAAAAGTGACCAGTGACCAGTGACTAGTGACCAGTGATCTGTGACCAGTGACCAGTGACCAGTGACCAGTGACCAGCGACAGTGACCATTGAACAATGACCAGTGACCAGTGACCAGTGACCAGTGACAGGTGACCAGTGACCTATGACCAGTGACCAGTGACCAGTGACCAGTGACCTATGACCAGTGACCAGTGACCAGTGACCAGTGACCAGTGACTAGTGGCCAGTGACCAGTGACCAGCGACAGTGACCATTGACCAGTGACCAGTGACCAGTGACCAGTGACCAGTGACAGGTGACCAGTGACCTATGACCAGTGACCAGTGACCACTGATTACTGACCAGTGACCAGTGACCTGTGACCAGTGACCAGTGACCAGTGACCAGTGACCAGTGACCAGTGACCAGTGATTAGTGACCTGTGACCAGTGACCAGTGACTAGTGACCAGCGACAGTGAACATTGACCAGTGACCAGTGACCAGTGACCAGTGACCAATGACCAGTGACAGCTGACCAGTGACCTGTGACCAGTGACCAGTGACCAGTGACCAGTGACCAGTGACCAGTGATTAGTGACCTGTGACCAGTGACCAGTGACTAGTGACCAGCGACAGTGAACATTGACCAGTGACCAGTGACCAGTGACCAGTGACAGCTGACCAGTGACCTGTGACCAGTGACCAGTGACCAGTGACCAGTGACCAGTGACCAGTGACCAGTGACTTGTGACCAGTGACTAGTGACCTGTGACCACTGACCAGTGACCAGTTACCAGTGACCCCTGAAAAGTGACCAGTGACCAGTGACCAGTGACAGGTGACCAGTGACCTATGACCAGTGACCAGTGACCACTGATTACTGACCAGTGACCAGTGACCTGTGACCAGTGACCAGTGACCAGTGACCAGTGACCAGTGACCAGTGACCAGTGATTAGTGACCTGTGACCAGTGACCAGTGACCAGTGACCAGTGACCACTGACTACTGACCAGTGACCAGTGACCTGTGACCAGTGACCAGTGACCAGTGACCAGTTACCAGTGACCAGTGACCAGTGACCCGTGACCAGTGACTAGTGACCTGTGACCAGTTACCAGTGATCAGTGACCAGTGACCAGTGACCAGTGACCAGTGACTTGTGACCAGTGACCAGTGACTAGAGACCATTGACCAGTGACCAGTGACCAGTGACCAGCGACAGTGACCATTGACCAATGACCAGTGACCAGTGACCAGTGACCAGTGACCAGTGACAGGTGACCAGTGACCTATGACCAGTGACCAGTGACCAGTGACCAGTGAATTGTGAATCGTGACCACTGACCAGTGACCAGTTACCAGTGACCCCTGAAAAGTGACCAGTGACCAGTGACCAGTGACCAGTGATCTGTGACCAGTGACCAGTGACCAGTGACCAGTGACCAGCGACAGTGACCATTGAACAATGACCAGTGACCAGTGACCAGTGACCAGTGACAGGTGACCAGTGACCTATGACCAGTGACCAGTGACCAGTGACCAGTGACCTATGACCAGTGACCAGTGACCAGTGACCAGTGACCAGTGACTAGTGGCCAGTGACCAGTGACCAGCGACAGTGACCATTGACCAGTGACCAGTGACCAGTGACCAGTGACCAGTGACAGGTGACCAGTGACCTATGACCAGTGACCAGTGACCACTGATTACTGACCAGTGACCAGTGACCTGTGACCAGTGACCAGTGACCAGTGACCAGTGACCAGTGACCAGTGACCAGTGATTAGTGACCTGTGACCAGTGACCAGTGACTAGTGACCAGCGACAGTGAACATTGACCAGTGACCAGTGACCAGTGACCAGTGACCAATGACCAGTGACAGCTGACCAGTGACCTGTGACCAGTGACCAGTGACCAGTGACCAGTGACCAGTGACAAGTGACCAGTGACTTGTGACCAGTGACTAGTGACCTGTGACCACTGACCAGTGACCAGTTACCAGTGACCCCTGAAAAGTGACCAGTGACCAGTGACCAGTGACTAGTGACTAGTGACCAGTGATCTGTGACCAGTGACCAGTGACCAGTGACCAGTGACCAGTGACCAGTGACCAGCGACAGTGACCATTGAACAATGACCAGTGACCAGTGACCAGTGACCAGTGACAGGTGACCAGTGACCTATGACCAGTGACCAGTGACCAGTGACCAGTGACCAGTGACCAGTGACTAGTGACCAGTGACCTGTGACCAGTGACCAGTGACCAGTGAGCAGTGTCCAGTGACCACTGACTACTGACCAGTGATCTGTGACTAGTGACCAGTGGCCCGTGACCAGTGACTTGTGACCAGTGACCAGTGACTAGTGGCCAGTGACCAGTGACCAGTGACCAGTGACCACTGACTACTGACCAGTGACCAGTGACCTGTGACCAGTGACCAGTGACCAGTGACCAGTGACCAGTGACCAGTGACCAGTGACCAGTGACCAGTGACCAGTGACCAGTGACCAGTGACCAGTGACTTGTGACCAGTGACTAGTGACCTGTGACCACTGACCAGTGACCAGTTACCAGTGACCCCTGAAATGTGACCAGTGACCAGTGACCAGTGACAGGTGACCAGTGACCTATGACCAGTGACCAGTGACCACTGATTACTGACCAGTGACCAGTGACCTGTGACCAGTGACCAGTGACCAGTGACCAGTGACCAGTGACCAGTGATTAGTGACCTGTGACCAGTGACCAGTAACCAGTGACTAGTGGCCAGTGACCAGTGACCAGTGACCAGTGACCAGCGACAGTGACCATTGACCAGTGACCAGTGACCAGTCACCAGTGACCAGTGACAGGTGACCAGTGACCTATGACCAGTGACCAGTGACCAGTGATTACTGACCAGTGACCAGTGACCAGTGACCAGTGACCAGTGACCAGTGGCCAATGACCAGTGACTAGTGACCTGTGACCAGTGACCAGTGACTAGTGACCAGCGACAGTGAACATTGACCAGTGACCAGTGACCAGTGACCAGTGACCAGTGACCAGTGACCAGTGACTAGTGACCAGTGACCCGTGACCAGTGACCAGAGACCACTGACCAGTGACCAGTGACCAGTGACTAGTGGCCAGTGACCAGTGACCAGTGACCAGTGACCAGCGACAGTGACCATTGACCAGTGACCAGTGACCAGTGACCAGTGACCAGTGACCAGTGACAGGTGACCAGTGACCTATGACCAGTGACCAGTGACCACTGATTACTGACCAGTGACCAGTGACCAGTGACCAGTGACCAGTGACCAGTGGCCAATGACCAGTGACTAGTGACCTGTGACCAGTGACCAGTGACTAGTGACCAGCGACAGTGAACATTGACCAGTGACTAGTGACCAGTGACCAGTGACCAGTGACCAGTGACAGCTGACCAGTGACCTGTGACCAGTGAGCAGTGACCAGTGACCAGTGACCAGTGACCAGTGACCAGTGACCAGTGACTTGTGACCAGTGACTAGTGACCTGTGACCACTGACCAGTGACCAGTTACCAGTGACCCCTGAAAAGTGACCAGTGACCAGTGACCAGTGACTAGTGACTAGTGACCGGTGACCTGTGACCATTGACCAGTGACTAGTGACCAGTGACCCGTGACCAGTGACCAGTGACCTGTGACCAGTGACCAGTGACTTGTGGCCAGTGACCAGTGACCAGCGACCAGTGACCACTGACTACTGACCAGTGACCAGTGACCTGTGACCAGTGACCAGTGACCAGTTACCAGTGACCAGTGACCAGTGACCCGTGACCAGTGACTAGTGACCTGTGACCAGTGACCAGTGACCAGTGACCAGTGACCAGTGACCAGTGACCAGTGACTTGTGACCAGTGACCAGTGACAGGTGACCAGTGACCTATGACCAGTGACCAGTGACCAGTGACCAGTGAATTGTGAATCGTGACCACTGACCAGTGACCAGTTACCAGTGACCCCTGAAAAGTGACCTGTGACCAGTGACTAGTGACCAGTGATCTGTGACCAGTGACCAGTAACCAGTGACCAGCGACAGTGACCATTGAACAATGACCAGTGACCAGTGACCAGTGACCAGTGACCAGTGACAGGTGACCAGTGACCTATGACCAGTGACCAGTGACCAGTGACCAGTGACCAGTGACCAGTGACTAGTGACCAGTGACCCGTGACCAGGGACCAGAGACCACTGACCAGTGACCAGTGACCAGTGACTAGTGGCCAGTGACCAGTGACCAGTGACCAGTGACCAGCGACAGTGACCATTGACCAGTGACCAGTGACCAGTGACCAGTGACCAGTGACCAGTGACCAGTGACCAGTGACCAGTGACCAGTGACTAGTGACCTGTGACCAGTGACCAGTGACTAGTGACCAGCGACAGTGAACATTGACCAGTGACCAGTGACCAGTGACCAGTGACCAGTGACCAGTGACAGCTGACCAGTGACCTGTGACCAGTGACCAGTGACCAGTGACCAGTGACCAGTGACCAGTGACCAGTGACCAGTGACTTGTGACCAGTGACTAGTGACCTGTGACCACTGACCAGTGACCAGTTACCAGTGACCCCTGAAAAGTGACCAGTGACCAGTGACCAGTGACTAGTGACTAGTGACCGGTGACCTGTGACCATTGACCAGTGACTAGTGACCAGTGACCCGTGACCAGTGACCAGTGACCTGTGACCAGTGACCAGTGACTTGTGGCCAGTGACCAGTGACCAGTGACCAGTGACCAGTGACCAGTGACCAGTGACAGCTGACCAGTGACCTGTGACCAGTGACCAGTGACCAGTGACCAGTGACCAGTGACCAGTGACCAGTGACCAGTGACTAGTGACCTGTGACCAGTGGCCTGTGACCAATGACCAGTGACCACTGACCACTGACCAGTGACCAGTGACCAGTGACAGCTGACCAGTGACCTGTGACCAGTGACCAGTGACCAGAGACCAGTGACCAGTGACCAGTGACTAGTGACCTGTGACCAGTGACCAGTGACCACTGACCACTGACCCGTGACCAGTGGCCAGTGAATAGTGACCAGTGACCAGTGACCAGTGACCAGTGACCAGCGACCAGTGACCAGTGACCAGTGACCAGTGACCAGTGACCACCGACCAGTGACAAGTGACCAGTGAATTGTGACCAGTGACACGTGACAAGAGACCAGTGACCAGTGACCAATGACTAGTGACCAGTGACCTGTGACCAGTGACTAGTGACCAGTGACCCGTGACCAGTGACCAGAGACCACTGACCAGTGACCAGTGACCAGTGACCAGTGACCAGTGACCAGCGACAGTGACCATTGACCAGTGACCAGTGACCAGTGACCAGTGACCAGTGACAGGTGACCAGTGACCTATGACCAGTGACCAGTGACCACTGATTACTGACCAGTGACCAGTGACCTGTGACCAGTGACCAGTGACCAGTGACCAGTGACCAGTGACCAGTGACCAGTGACTAGTGACCTGTGACCAGTGACCAGTGACTAGTGACCAGCGACAGTGAACATTGACCAGTGACCAGTGACCAGTGACTTGTGACCAGTGACCAGTGACTAGAGACCATTGACCAGTGACCAGTGACCAGTGACCAGCGACAGTGACCATTGACCAATGACCAGTAACCAGTGACCAGTGACCAGTGACCAGTGACAGGTGACCAGTGACCTATGACCAGTGACCAGTGACCAGTGACCAGTGAATTGTGAATCGTGACCACTGACCAGTGACCAGTTACCAGTGACCCCTGAAAAGTGACCAGTGACCAGTGACTAGTGACCAGTGATCTGTGACCAGTGACCAGTGACCAGTGACCAGTGACCAGCGACAGTGACCATTGAACAATGACCAGTGACCAGTGACCAGTGACCAGTGACAGGTGACCAGTGACCTATGACCAGTGACCAGTGACCAGTGACCAGTGACCAGTGACCTATGACCAGTGACCAGTGACCAGTGACCAGTGACCAGTGACCAGTGACCAGTGACTAGTGACCAGTGACCCGTGACCAGTGACCAGAGACCACTGACCAGTGACCAGTGACCAGTGACTAGTGGCCAGTGACCAGTGACCAGTGACCAGTGACCAGCGACAGTGACCATTGACCAGTGACCAGTGACCAGTGACCAGTGACCAGTGACCAGTGACAGGTGACGAGTGACCTATGACCAGTGACCAGTGACCACTGATTACTGACCAGTGACCAGTGACCTGTGACCAGTGACCAGTGACCAGTGACCAGTGACAAGTGACCAGTGACCAGTGATTAGTGACCTGTGACCAGTGACCAGTGACTAGTGACCAGCGACAGTGAACATTGACCAGTGACCAGTGACCAGTGACCAGTGACCAGTGACCAGTGACAGCTGACCAGTGACCTGTGACCAGTGACCAGTGACCAGTGACCAGTGACCAGTGACCAGTGACCAGTGACCAGTGACTTGTGACCAGTGACTAGTGACCTGTGACCACTGACCAGTGACCAGTTACCAGTGACCCCTGAAAAGTGACCAGTGACCAGTGACCAGTGACAGGTGACCAGTGACCTATGACCAGTGACCAGTGACCACTGATTACTGACCAGTGACCAGTGACCAGTGACCAGTGACCAGTGACCAGTGACCAGTGATTAGTGACCTGTGACCAGTGACCAGTGACCAGTGACCAGTGACCACTGACTACTGACCAGTGACCAGTGACCAGTGACCAGTGACCAGTGACTTGTGACCAGTGACTAGTGACCTGTGACCACTGACCAGTGACCAGTTACCAGTAACCCCTGAAAAGTGACCAGTGACCAGTGACCAGTGACTAGTGACTAGTGACCGGTGACCTGTGACCATTGACCAGTGACTAGTGACCAGTGACCCGTGACCAGTGACCAGTGACCTGTGACCAGTGACCAGTGACTTGTGGCCAGTGACCAGTGACCAGTGACCAGTGACCACTGACTACTGACCAGTGACCAGTGACCTGTGACCAGTGACCAGTGACCAGTGACCAGTTACCAGTGACCAGTGACCAGTGACCCGTGACCAGTGACTAGTGACCTGTGACCAGTGACCAGTGACCAGTGACCAGTGACCAGTGACCAGTGACCAGTGACTTGTGACCAGTGACCAGTGACTAGAGACCATTGCCCAGTGACCAGTGACCAGTGACCAGCGACAGTGACCATTGACCAATGACCAGTGACCAGTGACCAGTGACCAGTGACCAGTGACAGGTGACCAGTGACCTATGACCAGTGACCAGTGACCAGTGACCAGTGAATTGTGAATCGTGACCACTGACCAGTGACCAGTGACTAGTGGCCAGTGACCAGTGACCAGTGACCAGTGACCACTGCCTACTGACAAGTGACTTGTGACCAGTGACTAGTGACCAGCGACCAGTGACCAGTGACCAGTTACCAGTGACCAGTGACCAGTGACCCGTGACCAGTGACTAGTGACCTGTGACCAGTGACCAGTGACCAGTGACCAGTGACCAGTGACCAGTGACCAGTGACGTGTGACCAGTGACCAGTGACTAGAGACCATTGACCAGTGACCAGTGACCAGTGACCAGCGACAGTGACCATTGACCAATGACCAGTGACCAGTGACCAGTGACCAGTGACCAGTGACAGGTGACCAGTGACCTATGACCAGTGACCAGTGACCAGTGACCAGTGTCTAGTGAACTGTGTCCATTGACCAGTGACCAGTGACTAGTGGCCAGTGACCAGTGACCAGTGACCAGTGACCACTGCCTACTGACAAGTGACTTGTGACCAGTGACTAGTGACCAGCGACCAGTGACCAGTGACCCGTGACATGTGACCCGTGACCAGTGACCAGTGACCTGTGACCAGTGACCCCTGAAATGTGACCAGTGACCAGTGACCAGTGAATAGTGACCAGTGACCAGTGACCAGTGACCAGTGACCCGTGACCAGTGACCAGTGACTTGTGACCAGTGACCAGTGACTAGTGACCTGTGACCAGTGGCCAGTGACCAGTGACCAGCGACAGTGAACATTGACCAGTGACTAGTGACCAGTGACCAGTGACCAGTGACAGCTGACCAGTGACCAGTGACCTGTGACTAGTGACCTGTGACCAGTGACCAGTGACCTCTGACCACGGACCAGTGACAAGTGACCAGTGAATTGTGACCAGTGACCAGTGACTAGTGACCAGTGACCAGTGACCAGTGACTAGTGACCGGTGACCTGTGACCATTGACCAGTGACTAGTGACCAGTGACCCGTGACCAGTGACCAGTGACCTGTGACCAGTGACCAGTGACTTGTGGCCAGTGACCAGTGACCAGTGACCAGTGACAGGTGACCAGTGACCTATGACCAGTGACCAGTGACCAGTGACCAGTGACCAGTGACCAGTGACGTGTGACCAGTGACCAGTGACTAGAGACCATTGACCAGTGACCAGTGACCAGTGACCAGCGACAGTGACCATTGACCAATGACCAGTGACCAGTGACCAGTGACCAGTGACCAGTGACAGGTGACCAGTGACCTATGACCAGTGACCAGTGACCAGTGACCAGTGTCTAGTGAACTGTGTCCATTGACCAGTGACCAGTGACTAGTGGCCAGTGACCAGTGACCAGTGACCAGTGACCACTGCCTACTGACAAGTGACTTGTGACCAGTGACTAGTGACCAGCGACCAGTGACCAGTGACCCGTGACATGTGACCCGTGACCAGTGACCAGTGACCTGTGACCAGTGACCCCTGAAATGTGACCAGTGACCAGTGACCAGTGAATAGTGACCAGTGACCAGTGACCAGTGACCAGTGACCCGTGACCAGTGACCAGTGACTTGTGACCAGTGACCAGTGACTAGTGACCTGTGACCAGTGGCCAGTGACCAGTGACCAGCGACAGTGAACATTGACCAGTGACTAGTGACCAGTGACCAGTGACCAGTGACAGCTGACCAGTGACCAGTGACCTGTGACTAGTGACCTGTGACCAGTGACCAGTGACCTCTGACCACGGACCAGTGACAAGTGACCAGTGAATTGTGACCAGTGACCAGTGACTAGTGACCAGTGACCAGTGACCAGTGACTAGTGACCGGTGACCTGTGACCATTGACCAGTGACTAGTGACCAGTGACCCGTGACCAGTGACCAGTGACCTGTGACCAGTGACCAGTGACTTGTGGCCAGTGACCAGTGACCAGTGACCAGTGACAGGTGACCAGTGACCTATGACCAGTGACCAGTGACCAGTGACCAGTGAATTGTAAATCGTGACCACTGACCAGTGACCAGTTACCAGTGACCCCTGAAAAGTGACCAGTGACCAGTGACTAGTGACCAGTGATCTGTGACCAGTGACCAGTGACCAGTGACCAGCGACAGTGACCATTGAACAATGACCAGTGACCAGTGACCAGTGAATTGTGAATCGTGACCACTGACCAGTGACCAGTTACCAGTGACCCCTGAAAAGTGACCAGTGACCAGTGACTAGTGACCAGTGATCTGTGACCAGTGACCAGTGACCAGTGACCAGTGACAGGTGACCAGTGACCTATGACCAGTGACCAGTGACCAGTGACCAGTGAATTGTGAATCGTGACCACTGACCAGTGACCAGTTACCAGTGACCCATGAAAAGTGACCAGTGACCAGTGACTAGTGACCAGTGATCTGTGACCAGTGACCAGTGACCAGTGACCAGCGACAGTGACCATTGAACAATGACCAGTGACCAGTGACCAGTGACCAGTGACCAGTGACAGGTGACCAGTGACCTATGACCAGTGACCAGTGACCAGTGACCAGAGACCAGTGACCAGTGACCAGTGACTAGTGACCAGTGACTAGTGGCCAGTGACCAGTGACCAGTGACCAGTGACCAGCGACAGTGACCATTGACCAGTGACCAGTGACCAGTGACCAGTGACAGGTGACCAGTGACCAGTGACTTGTGACCAGTGACTAGTGACCTGTGACCACTGACCAGTGACCAGTTACCAGTGACCCCTGAAAAGTGACCAGTGACCAGTGACCAGTGACTAGTGACTAGTGACCAGTGATCTGTGACCAGTGACCAGTGACCAGTGACCAGTGACCAGTGACCAGTGACCAGCGACAGTGACCATTGAACAATGACCAGTGACCAGTGACCAGTGACCAGTGACAGGTGACCAGTGACCTATGACCAGTGTACAGTGACCAGTGACCAGTGACCAGTGACCAGTGACCAGTGACCAGTGACATAGTGACCAGTGACCTGTGACCAGTGACCAGTGACCAGTGAGCAGTGTCCAGTGACCACTGACTACTGACCAGTGATCTGTGACTAGTGACCAGTGGCCCGTGACCAGTGACTTGTGACCAGTGACCAGTGACTAGTGGCCAGTGACCAGTGACCAGTGACCAGTGACCACTGACTACTGACCAGTGACCAGTGACCTGTGACCAGTGACCAGTGACCAGTGACCAGTGACCAGTGACCAGTGACTAGTGACCAGTGACCAGTGACCAGTGATTAGTGACCTGTGACCAGTGACCAGTGACTAGTGACCAGCGACAGTGAACATTGACCAGTGACCAGTGACCAGTGACCAGTGACCAGTGACCAGTGACAGCTGACCAGTGACCTGTGACCAGTGACCAGTGACCAGTGACCAGTGACCAGTGACCAGTGACCAGTGACCAGTGACTTGTGACCAGTGACTAGTGACCTGTGACCACTGACCAGTGACCAGTTACCAGTGACCCCTGAAATGTGACCAGTGACCAGTGACCAGTGACAGGTGACCAGTGACCTATGACCAGTGACCAGTGACCACTGATTACTGACCAGTGACCAGTGACCTGTGACCAGTGACCAGTGACCAGTGACCAGTGACCAGTGACCAGTGACCAGTGACATGTGACCAGTGACCTATGACCAGTGACCAGTGACCACTGATTACTGATCAGTGACCAGTGACCTGTGACCAGTGACCAGTGACCAGTGACCAGTGACCAGTGACCAGTGACCAGTGACCAGTGGTTAGTGACCTGTGACCAGTGACCAGTGACCAGTGACCAGTGACCACTGACTACTGACCAGTGACCAGTGACCTGTGACCAGTGACCAGTGACCAGTGACCAGTTACCAGTGACCAGTGACCAGTGACAGGTGACCAGTGACCTATGACCAGTGACCAGTGACCACTGATTACTGACCAGTGACCAGTGACCAGTGACCAGTGACCAGTGACCAGTGACCAGTGACCAGTGACCAGTGATTAGTGACCTGTGACCAGTGACCAGTGACTAGTGACCAGCGACAGTGAACATTGACCAGTGACCAGTGACCAGTGACCAGTGACCAGTGACCAGTGACAGCTGACCAGTGACCTGTGACCAGTGACCAGTGACCAGTGACCAGTGACCAGTGACCAGTGACCAGTGACTTGTGACCAGTGACTAGTGACCTGTGACCACTGACCAGTGACCAGTTACCAGTGACCCCTGAAAAGTGACCAGTGACCAGTGAACAGTGACTAGTGACTAGTGACCAGTGATCTGTGACCAGTGACCAGTGACCAGTGACCAGTGACCAGTGACCAGTGACCAGTGACCAGCGACAGTGACCATTGAACAATGACCAGTGACCAGTGACCAGTGACCAGTGACAGGTGACCAGTGACCTATGACCAGTGACCAGTGACCAGTGACCAGTGACCAGTGACCAGTGACCAGTGACTAGTGACCAGTGACCTGTGACTAGTGGCCAGTGACCAGTGACCAGTGACCAGTGACCAGCGACAGTGACCATTGACCAGTGACCAGTGACCAGTGACCAGTGACCAGTGACAGGTGACGAGTGACCTATGACCAGTGACCAGTGACCACTGATTACTGACCAGTGACCAGTGACCTGTGACCAGTGACCAGTGACCAGTGACCAGTGACCAGTGACCAGTGACCAGTGATTAGTGACCTGTGACCAGTGACCAGTGACTAGTGACCAGCGACAGTGGACATTGACCAGTGACCAGTGACCAGTGACAGCTGACCAGTGACCTGTGACCAGTGACCAGTGACCAGTGACCAGTGACCAGTGACCAGTGACCAGTGACCAGTGACTTGTGACCAGTGACTAGTGACCTGTGACCACTGACCAGTGACCAGTTACCAGTGACCCCTGAAAAGTGACCAGTGACCAGTGACCAGTGACATGTGACCAGTGACCTATGACCAGTGACCAGTGACCACTGATTACTGACCAGTGACCAGTGACCTGTGACCAGTGACCAGTGACCAGTGACCAGTGACCAGTGACCAGTGGTTAGTGACCTGTGACCAGTGACCAGTGACCAGTGACCAGTGACCACTGACTACTGACCAGTGACCAGTGACCTGTGACCAGTGACCAGTGACCAGTGACCAGTTACCAGTGACCAGTGACCAGTGACCCGTGACCAGTGACCAGTGACCAGTGACCAGTGACCAGTGACCAGTGACTTGTGACCAGTGACCAGTGACTAGAGACCATTGACCAGTGACCAGTGACCAGTGACCAGCGACAGTGACCATTGACCAATGACCAGTGACCAGTGACCAGTGACCAGTGACCAGTGACAGGTGACCAGTGACCTATGACCAGTGACCAGTGACCAGTGACCAGTGAATTGTGAATCGTGACCACTGACCAGTGACCAGTGACTAGTGGCCAGTGACCAGTGACCAGTGACCAGTGACCACTGCCTACTGACAAGTGACTTGTGACCAGTGACTAGTGACCAGCGACCAGTGACCAGTGACCAGTTACCAGTGACCAGTGACCAGTGACCCGTGACCAGTGACTAGTGACCTGTGACCAGTGACCAGTGACCAGTGACCCGTGACCAGTGACCAGTGACCAGTGACCAGTGACCAGTGACCAGTGACTTGTGACCAGTGACCAGTGACTAGAGACCATTGACCAGTGACCTGTGACCAGTGACCAGTGACCAGTGAGCAGTGTCCAGTGACCACTGACTACTGACCAGTGATCTGTGACTAGTGACCAGTGGCCCGTGACCAGTGACTTGTGACCAGTGACCAGTGACTAGTGGCCAGTGACCAGTGACCAGTGACCAGTGACCACTGACTACTGACCAGTGACCAGTGACCTGTGACCAGTGACCAGTGACCAGTGACCAGTGACCAGTGACCAGTGACCAGTGACCAGTGACCAGTGACCAGTGACCAGTGATTAGTGACCTGTGATCAGTGACCAGTGACTAGTGACCAGCGACAGTGAACATTGACCAGTGACCAGTGACCAGTGACCAGTGACCAGTGACCAGTGACAGCTGACCAGTGACCTGTGACCAGTGACCAGTGACCAGTGACCAGTGACCAGTGACCAGTGACCAGTGACCAGTGACCAGTGACTTGTGACCAGTGACTAGTGACCTGTGACCACTGACCAGTGACCAGTTACCAGTGACCCCTGAAAAGTGACCAGTGACCAGTGACCAGTGACAGGTGACCAGTGACCTATGACCAGTGACCAGTGACCACTGATTACTGACCAGTGACCAGTGACCTGTGACCAGTGACCAGTGACCAGTGACCAGTGACCAGTGACCAGTGACCAGTGATTAGTGACCTGTGACCAGTGACCAGTGACCAGTGACCAGTGACCACTGACTACTGACCAGTGACCAGTGACCTGTGACCAGTGACCAGTGACCAGTGACCAGTTACCAGTGACCCCTGAAAAGTGACCAGTGACCAGTGACCAGTGACAGGTGACCAGTGACCTATGACCAGTGACCAGTGACCACTGATTACTGACCAGTGACCAGTGACCTGTGACCAGTGACCAGTGACCAGTGACCAGTGACCAGTGACCAGTGACCAGTGATTAGTGACCTGTGACCAGTGACCAGTGACCAGTGACCAGTGACCACTGACTACTGACCAGTGACCAGTGACCTGTGACCAGTGACCAGTGACCAGTGACCAGTTACCAGTGACCAGTGACCAGTGACCCGTGACCAGTGACTAGTGACCTGTGACCAGTTACCAGTGATCAGTGACCAGTGACCAGTGACCAGTGACCAGTGACTTGTGACCAGTGACCAGTGACTAGAGACCATTGACCAGTGACCAGTGACCAGTGACCAGCGACAGTGACCATTGACCAATGACCAGTGACCAGTGACCAGTGACCAGTGACCAGTGACAGGTGACCAGTGACCTATGACCAGTGACCAGTGACCAGTGACCAGTGAATTGTGAATCGTGACCACTGACCAGTGACCAGTTACCAGTGACCCCTGAAAAGTGACCAGTGACCAGTGACTAGTGACCAGTGATCTGTGACCAGTGACCAGTGACCAGTGACCAGTGACCAGCGACAGTGACCATTGAACAATGACCAGTGACCAGTGACCAGTGACCAGTGACAGGTGACCAGTGACCTATGACCAGTGACCAGTGACCAGTGACCAGTGACCTATGACCAGTGACCAGTGACCAGTGACCAGTGACCAGTGACTAGTGGCCAGTGACCAGTGACCAGCGACAGTGACCATTGACCAGTGACCAGTGACCAGTGACCAGTGACCAGTGACAGGTGACCAGTGACCTATGACCAGTGACCAGTGACCACTGATTACTGACCAGTGACCAGTGACCTGTGACCAGTGACCAGTGACCAGTGACCAGTGACCAGTGACCAGTGACCAGTGATTAGTGACCTGTGACCAGTGACCAGTGACTAGTGACCAGCGACAGTGAACATTGACCAGTGACCAGTGACCAGTGACCAGTGACCAATGACCAGTGACAGCTGACCAGTGACCTGTGACCAGTGACCAGTGACCAGTGACCAGTGACCAGTGACCAGTGATTAGTGACCTGTGACCAGTGACCAGTGACTAGTGACCAGCGACAGTGAACATTGACCAGTGACCAGTGACCAGTGACCAGTGACCAGTGACCAGTGACAGCTGACCAGTGACCTGTGACCAGTGACCAGTGACCAGTGACCAGTGACCAGTGACCAGTGACCAGTGACTTGTGACCAGTGACTAGTGACCTGTGACCACTGACCAGTGACCAGTTACCAGTGACCCCTGAAAAGTGACCAGTGACCAGTGACCAGTGACAGGTGACCAGTGACCTATGACCAGTGACCAGTGACCACTGATTACTGACCAGTGACCAGTGACCTGTGACCAGTGACCAGTGACCAGTGACCAGTGACCAGTGACCAGTGACCAGTGATTAGTGACCTGTGACCAGTGACCAGTGACCAGTGACCAGTGACCACTGACTACTGACCAGTGACCAGTGACCTGTGACCAGTGACCAGTGACCAGTGACCAGTTACCAGTGACCAGTGACCAGTGACCCGTGACCAGTGACTAGTGACCTGTGACCAGTTACCAGTGATCAGTGACCAGTGACCAGTGACCAGTGACCAGTGACTTGTGACCAGTGACCAGTGACTAGAGACCATTGACCAGTGACCAGTGACCAGTGACCAGCGACAGTGACCATTGACCAATGACCAGTGACCAGTGACCAGTGACCAGTGACCAGTGACAGGTGACCAGTGACCTATGACCAGTGACCAGTGACCAGTGACCAGTGAATTGTGAATCGTGACCACTGACCAGTGACCAGTTACCAGTGACCCCTGAAAAGTGACCAGTGACCAGTGACTAGTGACCAGTGATCTGTGACCAGTGACCAGTGACCAGTGACCAGTGACCAGCGACAGTGACCATTGAACAATGACCAGTGACCAGTGACCAGTGACCAGTGACAGGTGACCAGTGACCTATGACCAGTGACCAGTGACCAGTGACCAGTGACCTATGACCAGTGACCAGTGACCAGTGACCAGTGACCAGTGACTAGTGGCCAGTGACCAGTGACCAGCGACAGTGACCATTGACCAGTGACCAGTGACCAGTGACCAGTGACCAGTGACAGGTGACCAGTGACCTATGACCAGTGACCAGTGACCACTGATTACTGACCAGTGACCAGTGACCTGTGACCAGTGACCAGTGACCAGTGACCAGTGACCAGTGACCAGTGACCAGTGATTAGTGACCTGTGACCAGTGACCAGTGACTAGTGACCAGCGACAGTGAACATTGACCAGTGACCAGTGACCAGTGACCAGTGACCAATGACCAGTGACAGCTGACCAGTGACCTGTGACCAGTGACCAGTGACCAGTGACCAGTGACCAGTGACCAGTGACCAGTGACCAGTGACTTGTGACCAGTGACTAGTGACCTGTGACCACTGACCAGTGACCAGTTACCAGTGACCCCTGAAAAGTGACCAGTGACCAGTGACCAGTGACTAGTGACTAGTGACCAGTGATCTGTGACCAGTGACCAGTGACCAGTGACCAGTGACCAGTGACCAGTGACCAGCGACAGTGACCATTGAACAATGACCAGTGACCAGTGACCAGTGACCAGTGACAGGTGACCAGTGACCTATGACCAGTGACCAGTGACCAGTGACCAGTGACCAGTGACCAGTGACTAGTGACCAGTGACCTGTGACCAGTGACCAGTGACCAGTGACCAGTGTCCAGTGACCACTGACTACTGACCAGTGATCTGTGACTAGTGACCAGTGGCCCGTGACCAGTGACTTGTGACCAGTGACCAGTGACTAGTGGCCAGTGACCAGTGACCAGTGACCAGTGACCACTGACTACTGACCAGTGACCAGTGACCTGTGACCAGTGACCAGTGACCAGTGACCAGTGACCAGTGACCAGTGACCAGTGACCAGTGACCAGTGACCAGTGACCAGTGACCAGTGACTTGTGACCAGTGACTAGTGACCTGTGACCACTGACCAGTGACCAGTTACCAGTGACCCCTGAAATGTGACCAGTGACCAGTGACCAGTGACAGGTGACCAGTGACCTATGACCAGTGACCAGTGACCACTGATTACTGACCAGTGACCAGTGACCTGTGACCAGTGACCAGTGACCAGTGACCAGTGACCAGTGACCAGTGACCAGTGATTAGTGACCTGTGACCAGTGACCAGTAACCAGTGACTAGTGGCCAGTGACCAGTGACCAGTGACCAGTGACCAGCGACAGTGACCATTGACCAGTGACCAGTGACCAGTCACCAGTGACCAGTGACAGGTGACCAGTGACCTATGACCAGTGACCAGTGACCAGTGATTACTGACCAGTGACCAGTGACCAGTGACCAGTGACCAGTGACCAGTGGCCAATGACCAGTGACTAGTGACCTGTGACCAGTGACCAGTGACTAGTGACCAGCGACAGTGAACATTGACCAGTGACCAGTGACCAGTGACCAGTGACCAGTGACCAGTGACCAGTGACTAGTGACCAGTGACCCGTGACCAGTGACCAGAGACCACTGACCAGTGACCAGTGACCAGTGACTAGTGGCCAGTGACCAGTGACCAGTGACCAGTGACCAGCGACAGTGACCATTGACCAGTGACCAGTGACCAGTGACCAGTGACCAGTGACCAGTGACAGGTGACCAGTGACCTATGACCAGTGACCAGTGACCACTGATTACTGACCAGTGACCAGTGACCAGTGACCAGTGACCAGTGACCAGTGGCCAATGACCAGTGACTAGTGACCTGTGACCAGTGACCAGTGACTAGTGACCAGCGACAGTGAACATTGACCAGTGACCAGTGACCAGTGACCAGTGACCAGTGACCAGTGACAGCTGACCAGTGACCTGTGACCAGTGAGCAGTGACCAGTGACCAGTGACCAGTGACCAGTGACCAGTGACCAGTGACTTGTGACCAGTGACTAGTGACCTGTGACCACTGACCAGTGACCAGTTACCAGTGACCCCTGAAAAGTGACCAGTGACCAGTGACCAGTGACTAGTGACTAGTGACCGGTGACCTGTGACCATTGACCAGTGACTAGTGACCAGTGACCCGTGACCAGTGACCAGTGACCTGTGACCAGTGACCAGTGACTTGTGGCCAGTGACCAGTGACCAGCGACCAGTGACCACTGACTACTGACCAGTGACCAGTGACCTGTGACCAGTGACCAGTGACCAGTTACCAGTGACCAGTGACCAGTGACCCGTGACCAGTGACTAGTGACCTGTGACCAGTGACCAGTGACCAGTGACCAGTGACCAGTGACCAGTGACCAGTGACTTGTGACCAGTGACCAGTGACAGGTGACCAGTGACCTATGACCAGTGACCAGTGACCAGTGACCAGTGAATTGTGAATCGTGACCACTGACTAGTGACCAGTTACCAGTGACCCCTGAAAAGTGACCTGTGACCAGTGACTAGTGACCAGTGATCTGTGACCAGTGACCAGTAACCAGTGACCAGCGACAGTGACCATTGAACAATGACCAGTGACCAGTGACCAGTGACCAGTGACCAGTGACAGGTGACCAGTGACCTATGACCAGTGACCAGTGACCAGTGACCAGTGACCAGTGACCAGTGACTAGTGACCAGTGACCCGTGACCAGGGACCAGAGACCACTGACCAGTGACCAGTGACCAGTGACTAGTGGCCAGTGACCAGTGACCAGTGACCAGTGACCAGCGACAGTGACCATTGACCAGTGACCAGTGACCAGTGACCAGTGACCAGTGACCAGTGACCAGTGACCAGTGACCAGTGACCAGTGACTAGTGACCTGTGACCAGTGACCAGTGACTAGTGACCAGTGACCAGTGACCAGTGACCAGTGACCAGTGACCAGTGACCAGTGACTTGTGACCAGTGACTAGTGACCTGTGACCACTGACCAGTGACCAGTTACCAGTGACCCCTGAAAAGTGACCAGTGACCAGTGACCAGTGACTAGTGACTAGTGACCGGTGACCTGTGACCATTGACCAGTGACTAGTGACCAGTGACCCGTGACCAGTGACCAGTGACCTGTGACCAGTGACCAGTGACTTGTGGCCAGTGACCAGTGACCAGTGACCAGTGACCAGTGACCAGTGACCAGTGACCAGTGACCAGTGACAGCTGACCAGTGACCTGTGACCAGTGACCAGTGACCAGTGACCAGTGACCAGTGACCAGTGACCAGTGACCAGTGACTATTGACCTGTGACCAGTGGCCTGTGACCAATGACCAGTGACCACTGACCACTGACCAGTGACCAGTGACCAGTGACAGCTGACCAGTGACCTGTGACCAGTGACCAGTGACCAGAGACCAGTGACCAGTGACCAGTGACTAGTGACCTGTGACCAGTGACCAGTGACCACTGACCACTGACCCGTGACCAGTGGCCAGTGAATAGTGACCAGTGACCAGTGACCAGTGACCAGTGACCAGCGACCAGTGACCAGTGACCAGTGACCAGTGACCAGTGACCACCGACCAGTGACAAGTGACCAGTGAATTGTGACCAGTGACACGTGACAAGAGACCAGTGACCAGTGACCAATGACTAGTGACCAGTGACCTGTGACCAGTGACTAGTGACCAGTGACCTGTGACCAGTGACCAGTGACCAGAGACCAGTGACCAGTGACCAGTGACTAGTGACCTGTGACCAGTGACCAGTGACCACTGACCACTGACCCGTGACCAGTGGCCAGTGAATAGTGACCAGTGACC
Organism: Andrena bucephala; assembly: GCA_947577245.1. NCBI lineage: Eukaryota > Metazoa > Arthropoda > Insecta > Hymenoptera > Andrenidae > Andrena > Andrena bucephala. The sequence continues at coordinate 23,349,932 of OX387716.1, read as the reverse complement.
AGTGACCAGTGACCAGTGACCAGCGACCAGTGACCAGTGACCAGTGACCAGTGACCAGTGACCACCGACCAGTGACAAGTGACCAGTGAATTGTGACCAGTGACACGTGACAAGAGACCAGTGACCAGTGACCAATGACTAGTGACCAGTGACCTGTGACCAGTGACTAGTGACCAGTGACCCGTGACCAGTGACCAGAGACCACTGACCAGTGACCAGTGACCAGTGACCAGTGACCAGTGACCAGCGACAGTGACCATTGACCAGTGACCAGCGACCAGTGACCAGTGACCAGTGACCAGTGACCAGTGACCACCGACCAGTGACAAGTGACCAGTGAATTGTGACCAGTGACACGTGACAAGAGACCTGTGACCAGTGACCAGTGACCAGTGACCAGTGACCAGTGACCAGTGACCAGTGACTAGTGACCTGTGACCAGTGACCAGTGACTAGTGACCAGCGACAGTGAACATTGACCAGTGACCAGTGACCAGTGACTTGTGACCAGTGACCAGTGACTAGAGACCATTGACCAGTGACCAGTGACCAGTGACCAGCGACAGTGACCATTGACCAATGACCAGTAACCAGTGACCAGTGACCAGTGACCAGTGACAGGTGACCAGTGACCTATGACCAGTGACCAGTGACCAGTGACCAGTGAATTGTGAATCGTGACCACTGACCAGTGACCAGTTACCAGTGACCCCTGAAAAGTGACCAGTGACCAGTGACTAGTGACCAGTGATCTGTGACCAGTGACCAGTGACCAGTGACCAGTGACCAGCGACAGTGACCATTGAACAATGACCAGTGACCAGTGACCAGTGACCAGTGACAGGTGACCAGTGACCTATGACCAGTGACCAGTGACCAGTGACCAGTGACCAGTGACCTATGACCAGTGACCAGTGACCAGTGACCAGTGACCAGTGACCAGTGACCAGTGACTAGTGACCAGTGACCCGTGACCAGTGACCAGAGACCACTGACCAGTGACCAGTGACCAGTGACTAGTGGCCAGTGACCAGTGACCAGTGACCAGTGACCAGCGACAGTGACCATTGACCAGTGACCAGTGACCAGTGACCAGTGACCAGTGACCAGTGACAGGTGACGAGTGACCTATGACCAGTGACCAGTGACCACTGATTACTGACCAGTGACCAGTGACCTGTGACCAGTGACCAGTGACCAGTGACCAGTGACAAGTGACCAGTGACCAGTGATTAGTGACCTGTGACCAGTGACCAGTGACTAGTGACCAGCGACAGTGAACATTGACCAGTGACCAGTGACCAGTGACCAGTGACCAGTGACCAGTGACAGCTGACCAGTGACCTGTGACCAGTGACCAGTGACCAGTGACCAGTGACCAGTGACCAGTGACCAGTGACCAGTGACTTGTGACCAGTGACTAGTGACCTGTGACCACTGACCAGTGACCAGTTACCAGTGACCCCTGAAAAGTGACCAGTGACCAGTGACCAGTGACAGGTGACCAGTGACCTATGACCAGTGACCAGTGACCACTGATTACTGACCAGTGACCAGTGACCAGTGACCAGTGACCAGTGACCAGTGACCAGTGATTAGTGACCTGTGACCAGTGACCAGTGACCAGTGACCAGTGACCACTGACTACTGACCAGTGACCAGTGACCAGTGACCAGTGACCAGTGACTTGTGACCAGTGACTAGTGACCTGTGACCACTGACCAGTGACCAGTTACCAGTGACCCCTGAAAAGTGACCAGTGACCAGTGACCAGTGACTAGTGACTAGTGACCGGTGACCTGTGACCATTGACCAGTGACTAGTGACCAGTGACCCGTGACCAGTGACCAGTGACCTGTGACCAGTGACCAGTGACTTGTGGCCAGTGACCAGTGACCAGTGACGAGTGACCACTGACTACTGACCAGTGACCAGTGACCTGTGACCAGTGACCAGTGACCAGTGACCAGTTACCAGTGACCAGTGACCAGTGACCCGTGACCAGTGACTAGTGACCTGTGACCAGTGACCAGTGACCAGTGACCAGTGACCAGTGACCAGTGACCAGTGACTTGTGACCAGTGACCAGTGACTAGAGACCATTGCCCAGTGACCAGTGACCAGTGACCAGCGACAGTGACCATTGACCAATGACCAGTGACCAGTGACCAGTGACCAGTGACCAGTGACAGGTGACCAGTGACCTATGACCAGTGACCAGTGACCAGTGACCAGTGAATTGTGAATCGTGACCACTGACCAGTGACCAGTGACTAGTGGCCAGTGACCAGTGACCAGTGACCAGTGACCACTGCCTACTGACAAGTGACTTGTGACCAGTGACTAGTGACCAGCGACCAGTGACCAGTGACCAGTTACCAGTGACCAGTGACCAGTGACCCGTGACCAGTGACTAGTGACCTGTGACCAGTGACCAGTGACCAGTGACCAGTGACCAGTGACCAGTGACCAGTGACCAGTGACGTGTGACCAGTGACCAGTGACTAGAGACCATTGACCAGTGACCAGTGACCAGTGACCAGCGACAGTGACCATTGACCAATGACCAGTGACCAGTGACCAGTGACCAGTGACCAGTGACAGGTGACCAGTGACCTATGACCAGTGACCAGTGACCAGTGACCAGTGTCTAGTGAACTGTGTCCATTGACCAGTGACCAGTGACTAGTGGCCAGTGACCAGTGACCAGTGACCAGTGACCACTGCCTACTGACAAGTGACTTGTGACCAGTGACTAGTGACCAGCGACCAGTGACCAGTGACCCGTGACATGTGACCCGTGACCAGTGACCAGTGACCTGTGACCAGTGACCCCTGAAATGTGACCAGTGACCAGTGACCAGTGAATAGTGACCAGTGACCAGTGACCAGTGACCAGTGACCCGTGACCAGTGACCAGTGACTTGTGACCAGTGACCAGTGACTAGTGACCTGTGACCAGTGGCCAGTGACCAGTGACCAGCGACAGTGAACATTGACCAGTGACTAGTGACCAGTGACCAGTGACCAGTGACAGCTGACCAGTGACCAGTGACCTGTGACTAGTGACCTGTGACCAGTGACCAGTGACCTCTGACCACGGACCAGTGACAAGTGACCAGTGAATTGTGACCAGTGACCAGTGACTAGTGACCAGTGACCAGTGACCAGTGACTAGTGACCGGTGACCTGTGACCATTGACCAGTGACTAGTGACCAGTGACGCGTGACCAGTGACCAGTGACCTGTGACCAGTGACCAGTGACTTGTGGCCAGTGACCAGTGACCAGTGACCAGTGACAGGTGACCAGTGACCTATGACCAGTGACCTGTGACCAGTGACCAGTGAATTGTAAATCGTGACCACTGACCAGTGACCAGTTACCAGTGACCCCTGAAAAGTGACCAGTGACCAGTGACTAGTGACCAGTGATCTGTGACCAGTGACCAGTGACCAGTGACCAGCGACAGTGACCATTGAACAATGACCAGTGACCAGTGACCAGTGAATTGTGAATCGTGACCACTGACCAGTGACCAGTTACCAGTGACCCCTGAAAAGTGACCAGTGACCAGTGACTAGTGACCAGTGATCTGTGACCAGTGACCAGTGACCAGTGACCAGTGACAGGTGACCAGTGACCTATGACCAGTAACCAGTGACCAGTGACCAGCGAATTGTGAATCGTGACCACTGACCAGTGACCAGTTACCAGTGACCCATGAAAAGTGACCAGTGACCAGTGACTAGTGACCAGTGATCTGTGACCAGTGACCAGTGACCAGTGACCAGCGACAGTGACCATTGAACAATGACCAGTGACCAGTGACCAGTGACCAGTGACCAGTGACAGGTGACCAGTGACCTATGACCAGTGACCAGTGACCAGTGACCAGAGACCAGTGACCAGTGACCAGTGACTAGTGACCAGTGACCCGTGACCAGTGACCAGAGACCACTGACCAGTGACCAGTGACCAGTGACTAGTGGCCAGTGACCAGTGACCAGTGACCAGTGACCAGCGACAGTGACCATTGACCAGTGACCAGTGACCAGTGACCAGTGACCAGTGACCAGTTACCAGTGACCCCTGAAAAGTGACCAGTGACCAGTGACCAGTGACTAGTGACTAGTGACCAGTGATCTGTGACCAGTGACCAGTGACCAGTGACCAGTGACCAGTGACCAGTGTCCAGCGACAGTGACCATTGAACAATGACCAGTGACCAGTGACCAGTGACCAGTGACAGGTGACCAGTGACCTATGACCAGTGACCAGTGACCAGTGAATTGTGAATCGTGACCACTGACCAGTGACCAGTGACTAGTGGCCAGTGACCAGTGACCAGTGACCAGTGACCACTGCCTACTGACAAGTGACTTGTGACCAGTGACTAGTGACCAGCGACCAGTGACCAGTGACCAGTTACCAGTGACCAGTGACCAGTGACCCGTGACCAGTGACTAGTGACCTGTGACCAGTGACCAGTGACCAGTGACCAGTGACCAGTGACCAGTGACCAGTGACGTGTGACCAGTGACCAGTGACTAGAGACCATTGACCAGTGACCAGTGACCAGTGACCAGCGACAGTGACCATTGACCAATGACCAGTGACCAGTGACCAGTGACCAGTGACCAGTGACAGGTGACCAGTGACCTATGACCAGTGACCAGTGACCAGTGACCAGTGTCTAGTGAACTGTGTCCATTGACCAGTGACCAGTGACTAGTGGCCAGTGACCAGTGACCAGTGACCAGTGACCACTGCCTACTGACAAGTGACTTGTGACCAGTGACTAATGACCAGCGACCAGTGACCAGTGACCCGTGACATGTGACCCGTGACCAGTGACCAGTGACCTGTGACCAGTGACCCCTGAAATGTGACCAGTGACCAGTGACCAGTGAATAGTGACCAGTGACCAGTGACCAGTGACCAGTGACCCGTGACCAGTGACCAGTGACTTGTGACCAGTGACCAGTGACTAGTGACCTGTGACCAGTGGCCAGTGACCAGTGACCAGCGACAGTGAACATTGACCAGTGACTAGTGACCAGTGACCAGTGACCAGTGACAGCTGACCAGTGACCAGTGACCTGTGACTAGTGACCTGTGACCAGTGACCAGTGACCTCTGACCACGGACCAGTGACAAGTGACCAGTGAATTGTGACCAGTGACCAGTGACTAGTGACCAGTGACCAGTGACCAGTGACTAGTGACCGGTGACCTGTGACCATTGACCAGTGACTAGTGACCAGTGACCCGTGACCAGTGACCAGTGACCTGTGACCAGTGACCAGTGACTTGTGGCCAGTGACCAGTGACCAGTGACCAGTGACAGGTGACCAGTGACCTATGACCAGTGACCAGTGACCAGTGACCAGTGAATTGTGAATCGTGACCACTGACCAGTGACCAGTTACCAGTGACCCCTGAAAAGTGACCAGTGACCAGTGACTAGTGACCAGTGATCTGTGACCAGTGACCAGTGACCAGTGACCAGCGACAGTGACCATTGAACAATGACCAGTGACCAGTGACCAGTGAATTGTGAATCGTGACCACTGACCAGTGACCAGTTACCAGTGACCCCTGAAAAGTGACCAGTGACCAGTGACTAGTGACCAGTGATCTGTGACCAGTGACCAGTGACCAGTGACCAGTGACAGGTGACCAGTGACCTATGACCAGTGACCAGTGACCAGTGACCAGTGAATTGTGAATCGTGACCACTGACCAGTGACCAGTTACCAGTGACCCATGAAAAGTGACCAGTGACCAGTGACTAGTGACCAGTGATCTGTGACCAGTGACCAGTGACCAGTGACCAGCGACAGTGACCATTGAACAATGACCAGTGACCAGTGACCAGTGACCAGTGACCAGTGACAGGTGACCAGTGACCTATGACCAGTGACCAGTGACCAGTGACCAGAGACCAGTGACCAGTGACCAGTGACTAGTGACCAGTGACCCGTGACCAGTGACCAGAGACCACTGACCAGTGACCAGTGACCAGTGACTAGTGGCCAGTGACCAGTGACCAGTGACCAGTGACCAGCGACAGTGACCATTGACCAGTGACCAGTGACCAGTGACCAGTGACCAGTGACCAGTTACCAGTGACCCCTGAAAAGTGACCAGTGACCACTGACCAGTGACTAGTGACTAGTGACCAGTGATCTGTGACCAGTGACCAGTGACCAGTGACCAGTGACCAGTGACCAGTGAATTGTGAATCGTGACCACTGACCAGTGACCAGTTACCAGTGACCCCTGAAAAGTGACCAGTGACCAGTGACTAGTGACCAGTGATCTGTGACCAGTGACCAGTGACCAGTGACCAGTGACCAGCGACAGTGACCATTGAACAATGACCAGTGACCAGTGACCAGTGACCAGTGACAGGTGACCAGTGACCTATGACCAGTGACCAGTGACCAGTGACCAGTGACCAGTGACCTATGACCAGTGACCAGTGACCAGTGACCAGTGACCAGTGACCAGTGACCAGTGACTAGTGACCAGTGACCCGTGACCAGTGACCAGAGACCACTGACCAGTGACCAGTGACCAGTGACTAGTGGCCAGTGACCAGTGACCAGTGACCAGTGACCAGCGACAGTGACCATTGACCAGTGACCAGTGACCAGTGACCAGTGACCAGTGACCAGTGACAGGTGACGAGTGACCTATGACCAGTGACCAGTGACCACTGATTACTGACCAGTGACCAGTGACCTGTGACCAGTGACCAGTGACCAGTGACCAGTGACAAGTGACCAGTGACCAGTGATTAGTGACCTGTGACCAGTGACCAGTGACTAGTGACCAGCGACAGTGAACATTGACCAGTGACCAGTGACCAGTGACCAGTGACCAGTGACCAGTGACAGCTGACCAGTGACCTGTGACCAGTGACCAGTGACCAGTGACCAGTGACCAGTGACCAGTGACCAGTGACCAGTGACTTGTGACCAGTGACTAGTGACCTGTGACCACTGACCAGTGACCAGTTACCAGTGACCCCTGAAAAGTGACCAGTGACCAGTGACCAGTGACAGGTGACCAGTGACCTATGACCAGTGACCAGTGACCACTGATTACTGACCAGTGACCAGTGACCAGTGACCAGTGACCAGTGACCAGTGACCAGTGATTAGTGACCTGTGACCAGTGACCAGTGACCAGTGACCAGTGACCACTGACTACTGACCAGTGACCAGTGACCAGTGACCAGTGACCAGTGACTTGTGACCAGTGACTAGTGACCTGTGACCACTGACCAGTGACCAGTTACCAGTGACCCCTGAAAAGTGACCAGTGACCAGTGACCAGTGACTAGTGACTAGTGACCGGTGACCTGTGACCATTGACCAGTGACTAGTGACCAGTGACCCGTGACCAGTGACCAGTGACCTGTGACCAGTGACCAGTGACTTGTGGCCAGTGACCAGTGACCAGTGACCAGTGACCACTGACTACTGACCAGTGACCAGTGACCTGTGACCAGTGACCAGTGACCAGTGACCAGTTACCAGTGACCAGTGACCAGTGACCCGTGACCAGTGACTAGTGACCTGTGACCAGTGACCAGTGACCAGTGACCAGTGACCAGTGACCAGTGACCAGTGACTTGTGACCAGTGACCAGTGACTAGAGACCATTGCCCAGTGACCAGTGACCAGTGACCAGCGACAGTGACCATTGACCAATGACCAGTGACCAGTGACCAGTGACCAGTGACCAGTGACAGGTGACCAGTGACCTATGACCAGTGACCAGTGACCAGTGACCAGTGAATTGTGAATCGTGACCACTGACCAGTGACCAGTGACTAGTGGCCAGTGACCAGTGACCAGTGACCAGTGACCACTGCCTACTGACAAGTGACTTGTGACCAGTGACTAGTGACCAGCGACCAGTGACCAGTGACCAGTTACCAGTGACCAGTGACCAGTGACCCGTGACCAGTGACTAGTGACCTGTGACCAGTGACCAGTGACCAGTGACCAGTGACCAGTGACCAGTGACCAGTGACGTGTGACCAGTGACCAGTGACTAGAGACCATTGACCAGTGACCAGTGACCAGTGACCAGCGACAGTGACCATTGACCAATGACCAGTGACCAGTGACCAGTGACCAGTGACCAGTGACAGGTGACCAGTGACCTATGACCAGTGACCAGTGACCAGTGACCAGTGTCTAGTGAACTGTGTCCATTGACCAGTGACCAGTGACTAGTGGCCAGTGACCAGTGACCAGTGACCAGTGACCACTGCCTACTGACAACTGACTTGTGACCAGTGACTAGTGACCAGCGACCAGTGACCAGTGACCCGTGACATGTGACCCGTGACCAGTGACCAGTGACCTGTGACCAGTGACCCCTGAAATGTGACCAGTGACCAGTGACCAGTGAATAGTGACCAGTGACCAGTGACCAGTGACCAGTGACCCGTGACCAGTGACCAGTGACTTGTGACCAGTGACCAGTGACTAGTGACCTGTGACCAGTGGCCAGTGACCAGTGACCAGCGACAGTGAACATTGACCAGTGACTAGTGACCAGTGACCAGTGACCAGTGACAGCTGACCAGTGACCAGTGACCTGTGACTAGTGACCTGTGACCAGTGACCAGTGACCTCTGACCACGGACCAGTGACAAGTGACCAGTGAATTGTGACCAGTGACCAGTGACTAGTGACCAGTGACCAGTGACCAGTGACTAGTGACCGGTGACCTGTGACCATTGACCAGTGACTAGTGACCAGTGACCCGTGACCAGTGACCAGTGACCTGTGACCAGTGACCAGTGACTTGTGGCCAGTGACCAGTGACCAGTGACCAGTGACAGGTGACCAGTGACCTATGACCAGTGACCAGTGACCAGTGACCAGTGAATTGTGAATCGTGACCACTGACCAGTGACCAGTTACCAGTGACCCCTGAAAAGTGACCAGTGACCAGTGACTAGTGACCAGTGATCTGTGACCAGTGACCAGTGACCAGTGACCAGCGACAGTGACCATTGAACAATGACCAGTGACCAGTGACCAGTGAATTGTGAATCGTGACCACTGACCAGTGACCAGTTACCAGTGACCCCTGAAAAGTGACCAGTGACCAGTGACTAGTGACCAGTGATCTGTGACCAGTGACCAGTGACCAGTGACCAGTGACAGGTGACCAGTGACCTATGACCAGTGACCAGTGACCAGTGACCAGTGAATTGTGAATCGTGACCACTGACCAGTGACCAGTTACCAGTGACCCATGAAAAGTGACCAGTGACCAGTGACTAGTGACCAGTGATCTGTGACCAGTGACCAGTGACCAGTGACCAGTGACCAGCGACAGTGACCATTGAACAATGACCAGTGACCAGTGACCAGTGACCAGTGACCAGTGACAGGTGACCAGTGACCTATGACCAGTGACCAGTGACCAGTGACCAGAGACCAGTGACCAGTGACCAGTGACTAGTGACCAGTGACCCGTGACCAGTGACCAGAGACCACTGACCAGTGACCAGTGACCAGTGACTAGTGGCCAGTGACCAGTGACCAGTGACCAGTGACCAGCGACAGTGACCATTGACCAGTGACCAGTGACCAGTGACCAGTGACCAGTGACCAGTTACCAGTGACCCCTGAAAAGTGACCAGTGACCAGTGACCAGTGACTAGTGACTAGTGACCAGTGATCTGTGACCAGTGACCAGTGACCAGTGACCAGTGACCAGTGACCAGTGACCAGCGACAGTGACCATTGAACAATGACCAGTGACCAGTGACCAGTGACCAGTGACAGGTGACCAGTGACCTATGACCAGTGACCAGTGACCAGTGACCAGTGACCAGTGACCAGTGACTAGTGACCAGTGACCTGTGACCAGTGACCAGTGACCAGTGAGCAGTGTCCAGTGACCACTGACTACTGACCAGTGATCTGTGACTAGTGACCAGTGGCCCGTGACCAGTGACTTGTGACCAGTGACCAGTGACTAGTGGCCAGTGACCAGTGACCAGTGACCAGTGACCACTGACTACTGACCAGTGACCAGTGACCTGTGACCAGTGACCAGTGACCAGTGACCAGTGACCAGTGACCAGTGACCAGTCACCAGTGACCAGTGACCAGTGATTAGTGACCTGTGACCAGTGACCAGTGACTAGTGACCAGCGACAGTGAACATTGACCAGTGACCAGTGACCAGTGACCAGTGACCAGTGACCAGTGACAGCTGACCAGTGACCTGTGACCAGTGACCAGTGACCAGTGACCAGTGACCAGTGACCAGTGACCAGTGACCAGTGACCAGTGACTTGTGACCAGTGACTAGTGACCTGTGACCACTGACCAGTGACCAGTTACCAGTGACCCCTGAAATGTGACCAGTGACCAGTGACCAGTGACAGGTGACCAGTGACCTATGACCAGTGACCAGTGACCACTGATTACTGACCAGTGACCAGTGACCTGTGACCAGTGACCAGTGACCAGTGACCAGTGACCAGTGACCAGTGACCAGTGATTAGTGACCTGTGACCAGTGACCAGTGACCAGTAACCAGTGACCACTGACTACTGACCAGTGACCAGTAACCTGTGACCAGTGACCAGTGACCAGTGACCAGTTACCAGTGACCAGTGACCAGTGACCAGTGACCCGTGACCAGTGACTAGTGACCTGTGACCAGTGACCAGTGACCAGTGACCAGTGACCAGTGACCAGTGACCAGTGACTTGTGACCAGTGACCAGTGACAGGTGACCAGTGACCTATGACCAGTGACCAGTGACCAGTGACCAGTGAATTGTGAATCGTGACCACTGACCAGTGACCAGTTACCAGTGACCCCTGAAAAGTGACCTGTGACCAGTGACTAGTGACCAGTGATCTGTGACCAGTGACCAGTGACCAGTGACCAGCGACAGTGACCATTGAACAATGACCAGTGACCAGTGACCAGTGACCAGTGACCAGTGACAGGTGACCAGTGACCTATGACCAGTGACCAGTGACCAGTGACCAGTGACCAGTGACCAGTGACCAGTGACTAGTGACCAGTGACCCGTGACCAGTGACCAGAGACCACTGACCAGTGACCAGTGACCAGTGACTAGTGGCCAGTGACCAGTGACCAGTGACCAGTGACCAGCGACAGTGACCATTGACCAGTGACCAGTGACCAGTGACCAGTGACCAGTGACAGGTGACCAGTGACCTATGACCAGTGACCAGTGACCACTGATTACTGACCAGTGACCAGTGACCAGTGACCAGTGACCAGTGACCAGTGACCAGTGACCAGTGACTAGTGACCTGTGACCAGTGACCAGTGACTAGTGACCAGCGACAGTGAACATTGACCAGTGACCAGTGACCAGTGACCAGTGACCAGTGACCAGTGACAGCTGACCAGTGACCTGTGACCAGTGACCAGTGACCAGTGACCAGTGACCAGTGACCAGTGACCAGTGACCAGTGATTAGTGACCTGTGACCAGTGACCAGTGACTCGTGACCAGCGACAGTGAACATTGACCAGTGACCAGTGACCAGTGACCAGTGACCAGTGACCAGTGACAGCTGACCAGTGACCTGTGACCAGTGACCAGTGACCAGTGACCAGTGACCAGTGACCAGTGACCAGTGACCAGTGACTTGTGACCAGTGACTAGTGACCTGTGACCACTGACCAGTGACCAGTTACCAGTGACCCCTGAAAAGTGACCAGTGACCAGTGACCAGTGACAGGTGACCAGTGACCTATGACCAGTGACCTATGACCAGTGACCAGTAACCACTGATTACTGACCAGTGACCAGTGACCTGTGACCAGTGACCAGTGACCAGTGACCAGTGACCAGTGACCAGTGACCAGTGATTAGTGACCTGTGACCAGTGACCAGTGACCAGTGACCAGTGACCACTGACTACTGACCAGTGACCAGTGACCTGTGACCAGTGACCAGTGACCAGTGACCAGTTACCAGTGACCAGTGACCAGTGACCCGTGACCAGTGACTAGTGACCTGTGACCAGTTACCAGTGATCAGTGACCAGTGACCAGTGACCAGTGACCAGTGACTTGTGACCAGTGACCAGTGACTAGAGACCATTGACCAGTGACCAGTGACCAGTGACCAGCGACAGTGACCATTGACCAATGACCAGTGACCAGTGACCAGTGACCAGTGACCAGTGACAGGTGACCAGTGACCTATGACCAGTGACCAGTGACCAGTGACCAGTGAATTGTGAATCGTGACCACTGACCAGTGACCAGTTACCAGTGACCCCTGAAAAGTGACCAGTGACCAGTGACTAGTGACCAGTGATCTGTGACCAGTGACCAGTGACCAGTGACCAGCGACAGTGACCATTGAACAATGACCAGTGACCAGTGACCAGTGAATTGTGAATCGTGACCACTGACCAGTGACCAGTTACCAGTGACCCCTGAAAAGTGACCAGTGACCAGTGACTAGTGACCAGTGATCTGTGACCAGTGACCAGTGACCAGTGACCAGTGACAGGTGACCAGTGACCTATGACCAGTGACCAGTGACCAGTGACCAGTGAATTGTGAATCGTGACCACTGACCAGTGACCAGTTACCAGTGACCCATGAAAAGTGACCAGTGACCAGTGACTAGTGACCAGTGATCTGTGACCAGTGACCAGTGACCAGTGACCAGCGACAGTGACCATTGAACAATGACCAGTGACCAGTGACCAGTGACCAGTGACCAGTGACAGGTGACCAGTGACCTATGACCAGTGACCAGTGACCAGTGACCAGAGACCAGTGACCAGTGACCAGTGACTAGTGACCAGTGACCCGTGACCAGTGACCAGAGACCACTGACCAGTGACCAGTGACCAGTGACTAGTGGCCAGTGACCAGTGACCAGTGACCAGTGACCAGCGACAGTGACCATTGACCAGTGACCAGTGACCAGTGACCAGTGACCAGTGACCAGTTACCAGTGACCCCTGAAAAGTGACCAGTGACCAGTGACCAGTGACTAGTGACTAGTGACCAGTGATCTGTGACCAGTGACCAGTGACCAGTGACCAGTGACCAGTGACCAGTGACCAGCGACAGTGACCATTGAACAATGACCAGTGACCAGTGACCAGTGACCAGTGACAGGTGACCAGTGACCTATGACCAGTGACCAGTGACCAGTGACCAGTGACCAGTGACCAGTGACTAGTGACCAGTGACCTGTGACCAGTGACCAGTGACCAGTGAGCAGTGTCCAGTGACCACTGACTACTGACCAGTGATCTGTGACTAGTGACCAGTGGCCCGTGACCAGTGACTTGTGACCAGTGACCAGTGACTAGTGGCCAGTGACCAGTGACCAGTGACCAGTGACCACTGACTACTGACCAGTGACCAGTGACCTGTGACCAGTGACCAGTGACCAGTGACCAGTGACCAGTGACCAGTGACCAGTGACCAGTGACCAGTGACCAGTGATTAGTGACCTGTGACCAGTGACCAGTGACTAGTGACCAGCGACAGTGAACATTGACCAGTGACCAGTGACCAGTGACCAGTGACCAGTGACCAGTGACAGCTGACCAGTGACCTGTGACCAGTGACCAGTGACCAGTGACCAGTGACCAGTGACCAGTGACCAGTGACTTGTGACCAGTGACTAGTGACCTGTGACCACTGACCAGTGACCAGTTACCAGTGACCCCTGAAATGTGACCAGTGACCAGTGACCAGTGACAGGTGACCAGTGACCTATGACCAGTGACCAGTGACCACTGATTACTGACCAGTGACCAGTGACCTGTGACCAGTGACCAGTGACCAGTGACCAGTGACCAGTGACCAGTGACCAGTGATTAGTGACCTGTGACCAGTGACCAGTGACCAGTAACCAGTGACCACTGACTACTGACCAGTGACCAGTAACCTGTGACCAGTGACCAGTGACCAGTGACCAGTTACCAGTGACCAGTGACCAGTGACCAGTGACCCGTGACCAGTGACTAGTGACCTGTGACCAGTGACCAGTGACCAGTGACCAGTGACCAGTGACCAGTGACCAGTGACTTGTGACCAGTGACCAGTGACAGGTGACCAGTGACCTATGACCAGTGACCAGTGACCAGTGACCAGTGAATTGTGAATCGTGACCACTGACCAGTGACCAGTTACCAGTGACCCCTGAAAAGTGACCTGTGACCAGTGACTAGTGACCAGTGATCTGTGACCAGTGACCAGTGACCAGTGACCAGCGACAGTGACCATTGAACAATGACCAGTGACCAGTGACCAGTGACCAGTGACCAGTGACAGGTGACCAGTGACCTATGACCAGTGACCAGTGACCAGTGACCAGTGACCAGTGACCAGTGACCAGTGACTAGTGACCAGTGACCCGTGACCAGTGACCAGAGACCACTGACCAGTGACCAGTGACCAGTGACTAGTGGCCAGTGACCAGTGACCAGTGACCAGTGACCAGCGACAGTGACCATTGACCAGTGACCAGTGACCAGTGACCAGTGACCAGTGACAGGTGACCAGTGACCTATGACCAGTGACCAGTGACCACTGATTACTGACCAGTGACCAGTGACCAGTGACCAGTGACCAGTGACCAGTGACCAGTGACCAGTGACTAGTGACCTGTGACCAGTGACCAGTGACTAGTGACCAGCGACAGTGAACATTGACCAGTGACCAGTGACCAGTGACCAGTGACCAGTGACCAGTGACAGCTGACCAGTGACCTGTGACCAGTGACCAGTGACCAGTGACCAGTGACCAGTGACCAGTGACCAGTGACCAGTGATTAGTGACCTGTGACCAGTGACCAGTGACTAGTGACCAGCGACAGTGAACATTGACCAGTGACCAGTGACCAGTGACCAGTGACCAGTGACCAGTGACAGCTGACCAGTGACCTGTGACCAGTGACCAGTGACCAGTGACCAGTGACCAGTGACCAGTGACTTGTGACCAGTGACTAGTGACCTGTGACCACTGACCAGTGACCAGTTACCAGTGACCCCTGAAAAGTGACCAGTGACCAGTGACCAGTGACAGGTGACCAGTGACCTATGACCAGTGACCTATGACCAGTGACCAGTGACCACTGATTACTGACCAGTGACCAGTGACCTGTGACCAGTGACCAGTGACCAGTGACCAGTGACCAGTGACCAGTGACCAGTGATTAGTGACCTGTGACCAGTGACCAGTGACCAGTGACCAGTGACCACTGACTACTGACCAGTGACCAGTGACCTGTGACCAGTGACCAGTGACCAGTGACCAGTTACCAGTGACCAGTGACCAGTGACCCGTGACCAGTGACTAGTGACCTGTGACCAGTTACCAGTGATCAGTGACCAGTGACCAGTGACCAGTGACCAGTGACTTGTGACCAGTGACCAGTGACTAGAGACCATTGACCAGTGACCAGTGACCAGTGACCAGCGACAGTGACCATTGACCAATGACCAGTGACCAGTGACCAGTGACCAGTGACCAGTGACAGGTGACCAGTGACCTATGACCAGTGACCAGTGACCAGTGACCAGTGAATTGTGAATCGTGACCACTGACCAGTGACCAGTTACCAGTGACCCCTGAAAAGTGACCAGTGACCAGTGACTAGTGACCAGTGATCTGTGACCAGTGACCAGTGACCAGTGACCAGTGACCAGCGACAGTGACCATTGAACAATGACCAGTGACCAGTGACCAGTGACCAGTGACAGGTGACCAGTGACCTATGACCAGTGACCAGTGACCAGTGACCAGTGACCAGTGACTAGTGGCCAGTGACCAGTGACCAGCGACAGTGACCATTGACCAGTGACCAGTGACCAGTGACCAGTGACCAGTGACAGGTGACCAGTGACCTATGACCAGTGACCAGTGACCACTGATTACTGACCAGTGACCAGTGACCTGTGACCAGTGACCAGTGACCAGTGACCAGTGACCAGTGACCAGTGACCAGTGATTAGTGACCTGTGACCAGTGACCAGTGACTAGTGACCAGCGACAGTGAACATTGACCAGTGACCAGTGACCAGTGACCAGTGACCAATGACCAGTGACAGCTGACCAGTGACCTGTGACCAGTGACCAGTGACCAGTGACCAGTGACCAGTGACCAGTGACCAGTGACTTGTGACCAGTGACTAGTGACCTGTGACCACTGACCAGTGACCAGTTACCAGTGACCCCTGAAAAGTGACCAGTGACCAGTGACCAGTGACTAGTGACTAGTGACCAGTGATCTGTGACCAGTGACCAGTGACCAGTGACCAGTGACCAGTGACCAGTGACCAGCGACAGTGACCATTGAACAATGACCAGTGACCAGTGACCAGTGACCAGTGAGAGGTGACCAGTGACCTATGACCAGTGACCAGTGACCAGTGACCAGTGACCAGTGACCAGTGACTAGTGACCAGTGACCTGTGACCAGTGACCAGTGACCAGTGAGCAGTGTCCAGTGACCACTGACTACTGACCAGTGATCTGTGACTAGTGACCAGTGGCCCGTGACCAGTGACTTGTGACCAGTGACCAGTGACTAGTGGCCAGTGACCAGTGACCAGTGACCAGTGACCACTGACTACTGACCAGTGACCAGTGACCTGTGACCAGTGACCAGTGACCAGTGACCAGTGACCAGTGACCAGTGACCAGTGACCAGTGACCAGTGACCAGTGACCAGTGACCAGTGACCAGTGATTAGTGACCTGTGACCAGTGACCAGTGACTAGTGACCAGCGACAGTGAACATTGACCAGTGACCAGTGACAAGTGACCAGTGACCAGTGACCAGTGACAGCTGACCAGTGACCTGTGACCAGTGACCAGTGACCAGTGACCAGTGACCAGTGACCAGTGACCAGTGACCAGTGACCAGTGACTTGTGACCAGTGACTAGTGACCTGTGACCACTGACCAGTGACCAGTTACCAGTGACCCCTGAAATGTGACCAGTGACCAGTGACCAGTGACAGGTGACCAGTGACCTATGACCAGTGACCAGTGACCACTGATTACTGACCAGTGACCAGTGACCTGTGACCAGTGACCAGTGACCAGTGACCAGTGACCTGTGACCACTGACCAGTGACCAGTTACCAGTGACCCCTGAAATGTGACCAGTGACCAGTGACCAGTGACAGGTGACCAGTGACCTATGACCAGTGACCAGTGACCACTGATTACTGACCAGTGACCAGTGACCTGTGACCAGTGACCAGTGACCAGTGACCAGTGACCACTGACTACTGACCAGTGACCAGTGACCTGTGACCAGTGACCAGTGACCAGTTACCAGTGACCAGTGACCAGTGACCCGTGACTTGTGACCAGTGACTAGTGACCTGTGACCACTGACCAGTGACCAGTTACCAGTGACCCCTGAAAAGTGACCAGTGACCAGTGACCAGTGACTAGTGACTAGTGACCGGTGACCTGTGACCATTGACCAGTGACTAGTGACCAGTGACCCGTGACCAGTGACCAGTGACCTGTGACCAGTGACCAGTGACTTGTGGCCAGTGACCAGTGACCAGTGACCAGTGACCACTGACTACTGACCAGTGACCAGTGACCTGTGACCAGTGACCAGTGACCAGTTACCAGTGACCAGTGACCAGTGACCCGTGACCAGTGACCAGTGACTAGTGACCAGTGATCTGTGACCAGTGACCAGTGACCAGTGACCAGCGACAGTGACCATTGAACAATGACCAGTGACCAGTGACCAGTGAATTGTGAATCGTGACCACTGACCAGTGACCAGTTACCAGTGACCCCTGAAAAGTGACCAGTGACCAGTGACTAGTGACCAGTGATCTGTGACCAGTGACCAGTGACCAGTGACTAGTGACAGGTGACCAGTGACCTATGACCAGTGACCAGTGACCAGTGACCAGTGAATTGTGAATCGTGACCACTGACCAGTGACCAGTTACCAGTGACCCATGAAAAGTGACCAGTGACCAGTGACTAGTGACCAGTGATCTGTGACCAGTGACCAGTGACCAGTGACCAGCGACAGTGACCATTGAACAATGACCAGTGACCAGTGACCAGTGACCAGTGACCAGTGACAGGTGACCAGTGACCTATGACCAGTGACCAGTGACCAGTGACCAGAGACCAGTGACCAGTGACCAGTGACTAGTGACCAGTGACCCGTGACCAGTGACCAGTGACCAGTGACCAGTGACTAGTGGCCAGTGACCAGTGACCAGTGACCAGTGACCAGCGACAGTGACCATTGACCAGTGACCAGTGACCAGTGACCAGTGACCAGTGACAGGTGACCAGTGACCTATGACCAGTGACCAGTGACCACTGATTACTGACCAGTGACCAGTGACCTGTGACCAGTGACCAGTGACCAGTGACCAGTGACCAGTGACTAGTGACCTGTGACCAGTGACCAGTGACTAGTGACCAGCGACAGTGAACATTGACCAGTGACCAGTGACCAGTGACCAGTGACCAGTGACAGCTGACCAGTGACCTGTGACCAGTGACCAGTGACCAATGACCAGTGACCAGTGACCAGTGACCAGTGACTTGTGACCAGTGACTAGTGACCTGTGACCACTGACCAGTGACCAGTTACCAGTGACCCCTGAAAAGTGACCAGTGACCCGTGACCAGTGACCAGTGACCTGTGACCAGTGACCAGTGACTTGTGGCCAGTGACCAGTGACCAGTGACCAGTGACCACTGACTACTGACCAGTGACCAGTGACCTGTGACCAGTGACCAGTGACCAGTGACCAGTTACCAGTGACCAGTGACCAGTGACCCGTGACCAGTGACTAGTGACCTGTGACCAGTGACCAGTGACCAGTGACCAGTGACCAGTGACCAGTGACCAGTGACTTGTGACCAGTGACCAGTGACTAGAGACCATTGCCCAGTGACCAGTGACCAGTGACCAGCGACAGTGACCATTGACCAATGACCAGTGACCAGTGACCAGTGACCAGTGACCAGTGACAGGTGACCAGTGACCTATGACCAGTGACCAGTGACCAGTGACCAGTGAATTGTGAATCGTGACCACTGACCAGTGACCAGTGACTAGTGGCCAGTGACCAGTGACCAGTGACCAGTGACCACTGCCTACTGACAAGTGACTTGTGACCAGTGACTAGTGACCAGCGACCAGTGACCAGTGACCAGTTACCAGTGACCAGTGACCAGTGACCCGTGACCAGTGACTAGGCGACCTGTGACCAGTGACCAGTGACCAGTGACCAGTGACCAGTGACCAGTGACCAGTGACGTGTGACCAGTGACCAGTGACTAGAGACCATTGACCAGTGACCAGTGACCAGTGACCAGCGACAGTGACCATTGACCAATGACCAGTGACCAGTGACCAGTGACCAGTGACCAGTGACAGGTGACCAGTGACCTATGACCAGTGACCAGTGACCAGTGACCAGTGTCTAGTGAACTGTGTCCATTGACCAGTGACCAGTGACTAGTGGCCAGTGACCAGTGACCAGTGACCAGTGACCACTGCCTACTGACAAGTGACTTGTGACCAGTGACTAGTGACCAGCGACCAGTGACCAGTGACCCGTGACATGTGACCCGTGACCAGTGACCAGTGACCTGTGACCAGTGACCCCTGAAATGTGACCAGTGACCAGTGACCAGTGAATAGTGACCAGTGACCAGTGACCAGTGACCAGTGACCCGTGACCAGTGACCAGTGACTTGTGACCAGTGACCAGTGACTAGTGACCTGTGACCAGTGGCCAGTGACCAGTGACCAGCGACAGTGAACATTGACCAGTGACTAGTGACCAGTGACCAGTGACCAGTGACAGCTGACCAGTGACCAGTGACCTGTGACTAGTGACCTGTGACCAGTGACCAGTGACCTCTGACCACGGACCAGTGACAAGTGACCAGTGAATTGTGACCAGTGACCAGTGACTAGTGACCAGTGACCAGTGACCAGTGACTAGTGACCGGTGACCTGTGACCATTGACCAGTGACTAGTGACCAGTGACCCGTGACCAGTGACCAGTGACCTGTGACCAGTGACCAGTGACTTGTGGCCAGTGACCAGTGACCAGTGACCAGTGACAGGTGACCAGTGACCTATGACCAGTGACCAGTGACCAGTGACCAGTGAATTGTGAATCGTGACCACTGACCAGTGACCAGTTACCAGTGACCCCTGAAAAGTGACCAGTGACCAGTGACTAGTGACCAGTGATCTGTGACCAGTGACCAGTGACCAGTGACCAGCGACAGTGACCATTGAACAATGACCAGTGACCAGTGACCAGTGAATTGTGAATCGTGACCACTGACCAGTGACCAGTTACCAGTGACCCCTGAAAAGTGACCAGTGACCAGTGACTAGTGACCAGTGATCTGTGACCAGTGACCAGTGACCAGTGACCAGTGACAGGTGACCAGTGACCTATGACCAGTGACCAGTGACCAGTGACCAGTGAATTGTGAATCGTGACCACTGACCAGTGACCAGTTACCAGTGACCCATGAAAAGTGACCAGTGACCAGTGACTAGTGACCAGTGATCTGTGACCAGTGACCAGTGACCAGTGACCAGCGACAGTGACCATTGAACAATGACCAGTGACCAGTGACCAGTGACCAGTGACCAGTGACAGGTGACCAGTGACCTATGACCAGTGACCAGTGACCAGTGACCAGAGACCAGTGACCAGTGACCAGTGACTAGTGACCAGTGACCCGTGACCAGTGACCAGAGACCACTGACCAGTGACCAGTGACCAGTGACTAGTGGCCAGTGACCAGTGACCAGTGACCAGTGACCAGCGACAGTGACCATTGACCAGTGACCAGTGACCAGTGACCAGTGACCAGTGACCAGTTACCAGTGACCCCTGAAAAGTGACCAGTGACCAGTGACCAGTGACTAGTGACTAGTGACCAGTGATCTGTGACCAGTGACCAGTGACCAGTGACCAGTGACCAGTGACCAGTGACCAGCGACAGTGACCATTGAACAATGACCAGTGACCAGTGACCAGTGACCAGTGACAGGTGACCAGTGACCTATGACCAGTGACCAGTGACCAGTGACCTGTGACCAGTGACCAGTGACCAGTGACCAGTGACCAGTGACCAGTGACCAGTGACGTGTGACCAGTGACCAGTGACTAGAGACCATTGACCAGTGACCAGTGACCAGTGACCAGCGACAGTGACCATTGACCAATGACCAGTGACCAGTGACCAGTGACCAGTGACCAGTGACAGGTGACCAGTGACCTGTGACCAGTGACCAGTGACCACTGCCTACTGACAAGTGACTTGTGACCAGTGACTAGTGACCAGCGACCAGTGACCAGTGACCCGTGACATGTGACCCGTGACCAGTGACCAGTGACCTGTGACCAGTGACCCCTGAAATGTGACCAGTGACCAGTGACCAGTGAATAGTGACCAGTGACCAGTGACCAGTGACCAGTGACCCGTGACCAGTGACCAGTGACTTGTGACCAGTGACCAGTGACTAGTGACCTGTGACCAGTGGCCAGTGACCAGTGACCAGTGACTTGTGACCAGTGACTAGTGACCTGTGACCACTGACCAGTGACCAGTTACCAGTGACCCCTGAAATGTGACCAGTGACCAGTGACCAGTGACAGGTGACCAGTGACCTATGACCAGTGACCAGTGACCACTGATTACTGACCAGTGACCAGTGACCTGTGACCAGTGACCAGTGACCAGTGACCAGTGACCAGTGACCAGTGACCAGTGATTAGTGACCTGTGACCAGTGACCAGTGACCAGTAACCAGTGACCACTGACTACTGACCAGTGACCAGTAACCTGTGACCAGTGACCAGTGACCAGTGACCAGTTACCAGTGACCAGTGACCAGTGACCAGTGACCCGTGACCAGTGACTAGTGACCTGTGACCAGTGACCAGTGACCAGTGACCAGTGACCAGTGACCAGTGACCAGTGACTTGTGACCAGTGACCAGTGACAGGTGACCAGTGACCTATGACCAGTGACCAGTGACCAGTGACCAGTGAATTGTGAATCGTGACCACTGACCAGTGACCAGTTACCAGTGACCCCTGAAAAGTGACCTGTGACCAGTGACTAGTGACCAGTGATCTGTGACCAGTGACCAGTGACCAGTGACCAGCGACAGTGACCATTGAACAATGACCAGTGACCAGTGACCAGTGACCAGTGACCAGTGACAGGTGACCAGTGACCTATGACCAGTGACCAGTGACCAGTGACCAGTGACCAGTGACCAGTGACCAGTGACTAGTGACCAGTGACCCGTGACCAGTGACCAGAGACCACTGACCAGTGACCAGTGACCAGTGACTAGTGGCCAGTGACCAGTGACCAGTGACCAGTGACCAGCGACAGTGACCATTGACCAGTGACCAGTGACCAGTGACCAGTGACCAGTGACAGGTGACCAGTGACCTATGACCAGTGACCAGTGACCACTGATTACTGACCAGTGACCAGTGACCAGTGACCAGTGACCAGTGACCAGTGACCAGTGACCAGTGACCAGTGACTAGTGACCTGTGACCAGTGACCAGTGACTAGTGACCAGCGACAGTGAACATTGACCAGTGACCAGTGACCAGTGACCAGTGACCAGTGACCAGTGACAGCTGACCAGTGACCTGTGACCAGTGACCAGTGACCAGTGACCAGTGACCAGTGACCAGTGACCAGTGACCAGTGATTAGTGACCTGTGACCAGTGACCAGTGACTAGTGACCAGCGACAGTGAACATTGACCAGTGACCAGTGACCAGTGACCAGTGACCAGTGACCAGTGACAGCTGACCAGTGACCTGTGACCAGTGACCAGTGACCAGTGACCAGTGACCAGTGACCAGTGACCAGTGACCAGTGACTTGTGACCAGTGACTAGTGACCTGTGACCACTGACCAGTGACCAGTTACCAGTGACCCCTGAAAAGTGACCAGTGACCAGTGACCAGTGACAGGTGACCAGTGACCTATGACCAGTGACCTATGACCAGTGACCAGTGACCACTGATTACTGACCAGTGACCAGTGACCTGTGACCAGTGACCAGTGACCAGTGACCAGTGACCAGTGACCAGTGACCAGTGATTAGTGACCTGTGACCAGTGACCAGTGACCAGTGACCAGTGACCACTGACTACTGACCAGTGACCAGTGACCTGTGACCAGTGACCAGTGACCAGTGACCAGTTACCAGTGACCAGTGACCAGTGACCCGTGACCAGTGACTAGTGACCTGTGACCAGTTACCAGTGATCAGTGACCAGTGACCAGTGACCAGTGACCAGTGACTTGTGACCAGTGACCAGTGACTAGAGACCATTGACCAGTGACCAGTGACCAGTGACCAGCGACAGTGACCATTGACCAGTGACCAGTGACCAGTGACCAGTGACCAGTGACAGGTGACCAGTGACCTATGACCAGTGACCAGTGACCACTGATTACTGACCAGTGACCAGTGACCTGTGACCAGTGACCAGTGACCAGTGACCAGTGACCAGTGACCAGTGACCAGTGATTAGTGACCTGTGACCAGTGACCAGTGACTAGTGACCAGCGACAGTGAACATTGACCAGTGACCAGTGACCAGTGACCAGTGACCAATGACCAGTGACAGCTGACCAGTGACCTGTGACCAGTGACCAGTGACCAGTGACCAGTGACCAGTGACCAGTGACCAGTGACTTGTGACCAGTGACTAGTGACCTGTGACCACTGACCAGTGACCAGTTACCAGTGACCCCTGAAAAGTGACCAGTGACCAGTGACCAGTGACTAGTGACTAGTGACCAGTGATCTGTGACCAGTGACCAGTGACCAGTGACCAGTGACCAGTGACCAGTGACCAGCGACAGTGACCATTGAACAATGACCAGTGACCAGTGACCAGTGACCAGTGAGAGGTGACCAGTGACCTATGACCAGTGACCAGTGACCAGTGACCAGTGACCAGTGACCAGTGACTAGTGACCAGTGACCTGTGACCAGTGACCAGTGACCAGTGAGCAGTGTCCAGTGACCACTGACTACTGACCAGTGATCTGTGACTAGTGACCAGTGGCCCGTGACCAGTGACTTGTGACCAGTGACCAGTGACTAGTGGCCAGTGACCAGTGACCAGTGACCAGTGACCACTGACTACTGACCAGTGACCAGTGACCTGTGACCAGTGACCAGTGACCAGTGACCAGTGACAAGTGACCAGTGACCAGTGATTAGTGACCTGTGACCAGTGACCAGTGACTAGTGACCAGCGACAGTGAACATTGACCAGTGACCAGTGACCAGTGACCAGTGACCAGTGACCAGTGACAGCTGACCAGTGACCTGTGACCAGTGACCAGTGACCAGTGACCAGTGACCAGTGACCAGTGACCAGTGACCAGTGACTTGTGACCAGTGACTAGTGACCTGTGACCACTGACCAGTGACCAGTTACCAGTGACCCCTGAAAAGTGACCAGTGACCAGTGACCAGTGACAGGTGACCAGTGACCTATGACCAGTGACCAGTGACCACTGATTACTGACCAGTGACCAGTGACCAGTGACCAGTGACCAGTGACCAGTGACCAGTGATTAGTGACCTGTGACCAGTGACCAGTGACCAGTGACCAGTGACCACTGACTACTGACCAGTGACCAGTGACCAGTGACCAGTGACCAGTGACTTGTGACCAGTGACTAGTGACCTGTGACCACTGACCAGTGACCAGTTACCAGTGACCCCTGAAAAGTGACCAGTGACCAGTGACCAGTGACTAGTGACTAGTGACCGGTGACCTGTGACCATTGACCAGTGACTAGTGACCAGTGACCCGTGACCAGTGACCAGTGACCTGTGACCAGTGACCAGTGACTTGTGGCCAGTGACCAGTGACCAGTGACCAGTGACCACTGACTACTGACCAGTGACCAGTGACCTGTGACCAGTGACCAGTGACCAGTGACCAGTTACCAGTGACCAGTGACCAGTGACCCGTGACCAGTGACTAGTGACCTGTGACCAGTGACCAGTGACCAGTGACCAGTGACCAGTGACCAGTGACCAGTGACTTGTGACCAGTGACCAGTGACTAGAGACCATTGCCCAGTGACCAGTGACCAGTGACCAGCGACAGTGACCATTGACCAATGACCAGTGACCAGTGACCAGTGACCAGTGACCAGTGACAGGTGACCAGTGACCTATGACCAGTGACCAGTGACCAGTGACCAGTGAATTGTGAATCGTGACCACTGACCAGTGACCAGTGACTAGTGGCCAGTGACCAGTGACCAGTGACCAGTGACCACTGCCTACTGACAAGTGACTTGTGACCAGTGACTAGTGACCAGCGACCAGTGACCAGTGACCAGTTACCAGTGACCAGTGACCAGTGACCCGTGACCAGTGACTAGTGACCTGTGACCAGTGACCAGTGACCAGTGACCAGTGACCAGTGACCAGTGACCAGTGACGTGTGACCAGTGACCAGTGACTAGAGACCATTGACCAGTGACCAGTGACCAGTGACCAGCGACAGTGACCATTGACCAATGACCAGTGACCAGTGACCAGTGACCAGTGACCAGTGACAGGTGACCAGTGACCTGTGACCAGTGACCAGTGACCACTGCCTACTGACAAGTGACTTGTGACCAGTGACTAGTGACCAGCGACCAGTGACCAGTGACCCGTGACATGTGACCCGTGACCAGTGACCAGTGACCTGTGACCAGTGACCCCTGAAATGTGACCAGTGACCAGTGACCAGTGAATAGTGACCAGTGACCAGTGACCAGTGACCAGTGACCCGTGACCAGTGACCAGTGACTTGTGACCAGTGACCAGTGACTAGTGACCTGTGACCAGTGGCCAGTGACCAGTGACCAGCGACAGTGAACATTGACCAGTGACTAGTGACCAGTGACCAGTGACCAGTGACAGGTGACCAGTGACCTATGACCAGTGACCAGTGACCACTGATTACTGACCAGTGACCAGTGACCTGTGACCAGTGACCAGTGACCAGTGACCAGTGACCAGTGACCAGTGACCAGTGATTAGTGACCTGTGACCAGTGACCAGTGACAGCTGACCAGTGACCTGTGACCAGTGACCAGTGACCAATGACCAGTGACCAGTGACCAGTGACCAGTGACTTGTGACCAGTGACTAGTGACCTGTGACCACTGACCAGTGACCAGTGACCAGTGACCACTGACTACTGACCAGTGACCAGTGACCTGTGACCAGTGACCAGTGACCAGTGACCAGTTACCAGTGACCAGTGACCAGTGACCCGTGACCAGTGACTAGTGACCTGTGACCAGTGACCAGTGACCAGTGACCAGTGACCAGTGACCAGTGACCAGTGACTTGTGACCAGTGACCAGTGACTAGAGACCATTGCCCAGTGACCAGTGACCAGTGACTAGTGACTAGTGACCGGTGACCTGTGACCATTGACCAGTGACTAGTGACCAGTGACCCGTGACCAGTGACCAGTGACCTGTGACCAGTGACCAGTGACTTGTGGCCAGTGACCAGTGACCAGTGACCAGTGACCACTGACTACTGACCAGTGACCAGTGACCTGTGACCAGTGACCAGTGACCAGTGACCAGTTACCAGTGACCAGTGACCAGTGACCCGTGACCAGTGACTAGTGACCTGTGACCAGTGACCAGTGACCAGTGACCAGTGACCAGTGACCAGTGACCAGTGACTTGTGACCAGTGACCAGTGACAGGTGACCAGTGACCTATGACCAGTGACCAGTGACCAGTGACCAGTGAATTGTGAATCGTGACCACTGACCAGTGACCAGTGACTAGTGGCCAGTGACCAGTGACCAGTGACCAGTGACCACTGCCTACTGACAAGTGACTTGTGACCAGTGACTAGTGACCAGCGACCAGTGACCAGTGACCAGTTACCAGTGACCAGTGACCAGTGACCCGTGACCAGTGACTAGTGACCTGTGACCAGTGACCAGTGACCAGTGACCAGTGACCAGTGACCAGTGACCAGTGACGTGTGACCAGTGACCAGTGACTAGAGACCATTGACCAGTGACCAGTGACCAGTGACCAGCGACAGTGACCATTGACCAATGACCAGTGACCAGTGACCAGTGACCAGTGACCAGTGACAGGTGACCAGTGACCTATGACCAGTGACCAGTGACCAGTGACCAGTGTCTAGTGAACTGTGTCCATTGACCAGTGACCAGTGACTAGTGGCCAGTGACCAGTGACCAGTGACCAGTGACCACTGCCTACTGACAAGTGACTTGTGACCAGTGACTAGTGACCAGCGACCAGTGACCAGTGACCCGTGACATGTGACCCGTGACCAGTGACCAGTGACCTGTGACCAGTGACCCCTGAAATGTGACCAGTGACCAGTGACCAGTGAATAGTGACCAGTGACCAGTGACCAGTGACCAGTGACCCGTGACCAGTGACCAGTGACTTGTGACCAGTGACCAGTGACTAGTGACCTGTGACCAGTGGCCAGTGACCAGTGACCAGCGACAGTGAACATTGACCAGTGACTAGTGACCAGTGACCAGTGACCAGTGACAGGTGACCAGTGACCTATGACCAGTGACCAGTGACCACTGATTACTGACCAGTGACCAGTGACCTGTGACCAGTGACCAGTGACCAGTGACCAGTGACCAGTGACCAGTGACCAGTGATTAGTGACCTGTGACCAGTGACCAGTGACCAGTAACCAGTGACCACTGACTACTGACCAGTGACCAGTAACCTGTGACCAGTGACCAGTGACCAGTGACCAGTTACCAGTGACCAGTGACCAGTGACCAGTGACCCGTGACCAGTGACTAGTGACCTGTGACCAGTGACCAGTGACCAGTGACCAGTGACCAGTGACCAGTGACCAGTGACTTGTGACCAGTGACCAGTGACAGGTGACCAGTGACCTATGACCAGTGACCAGTGACCAGTGACCAGTGAATTGTGAATCGTGACCACTGACCAGTGACCAGTTACCAGTGACCCCTGAAAAGTGACCTGTGACCAGTGACTAGTGACCAGTGATCTGTGACCAGTGACCAGTGACCAGTGACCAGCGACAGTGACCATTGAACAATGACCAGTGACCAGTGACCAGTGACCAGTGACCAGTGACAGGTGACCAGTGACCTATGACCAGTGACCAGTGACCAGTGACCAGTGACCAGTGACCAGTGACCAGTGACTAGTGACCAGTGACCCGTGACCAGTGACCAGAGACCACTGACCAGTGACCAGTGACCAGTGACTAGTGGCCAGTGACCAGTGACCAGTGACCAGTGACCAGCGACAGTGACCATTGACCAGTGACCAGTGACCAGTGACCAGTGACCAGTGACAGGTGACCAGTGACCTATGACCAGTGACCAGTGACCACTGATTACTGACCAGTGACCAGTGACCAGTGACCAGTGACCAGTGACCAGTGACCAGTGACCAGTGACTAGTGACCTGTGACCAGTGACCAGTGACTAGTGACCAGCGACAGTGAACATTGACCAGTGACCAGTGACCAGTGACCAGTGACCAGTGACCAGTGACAGCTGACCAGTGACCTGTGACCAGTGACCAGTGACCAGTGACCAGTGACCAGTGACCAGTGACCAGTGACCAGTGATTAGTGACCTGTGACCAGTGACCAGTGACTAGTGACCAGCGACAGTGAACATTGACCAGTGACCAGTGACCAGTGACCAGTGACCAGTGACCAGTGACAGCTGACCAGTGACCTGTGACCAGTGACCAGTGACCAGTGACCAGTGACCAGTGACCAGTGACTTGTGACCAGTGACTAGTGACCTGTGACCACTGACCAGTGACCAGTTACCAGTGACCCCTGAAAAGTGACCAGTGACCAGTGACCAGTGACAGGTGACCAGTGACCTATGACCAGTGACCTATGACCAGTGACCAGTGACCACTGATTACTGACCAGTGACCAGTGACCTGTGACCAGTGACCAGTGACCAGTGACCAGTGACCAGTGACCAGTGACCAGTGATTAGTGACCTGTGACCAGTGACCAGTGACCAGTGACCAGTGACCACTGACTACTGACCAGTGACCAGTGACCTGTGACCAGTGACCAGTGACCAGTGACCAGTTACCAGTGACCAGTGACCAGTGACCCGTGACCAGTGACTAGTGACCTGTGACCAGTTACCAGTGATCAGTGACCAGTGACCAGTGACCAGTGACCAGTGACTTGTGACCAGTGACCAGTGACTAGAGACCATTGACCAGTGACCAGTGACCAGTGACCAGCGACAGTGACCATTGACCAATGACCAGTGACCAGTGACCAGTGACCAGTGACCAGTGACAGGTGACCAGTGACCTATGACCAGTGACCAGTGACCAGTGACCAGTGAATTGTGAATCGTGACCACTGACCAGTGACCAGTTACCAGTGACCCCTGAAAAGTGACCAGTGACCAGTGACTAGTGACCAGTGATCTGTGACCAGTGACCAGTGACCAGTGACCAGTGACCAGCGACAGTGACCATTGAACAATGACCAGTGACCAGTGACCAGTGACCAGTGACAGGTGACCAGTGACCTATGACCAGTGACCAGTGACCAGTGACCAGTGACCTATGACCAGTGACCAGTGACCAGTGACCAGTGACCAGTGACTAGTGGCCAGTGACCAGTGACCAGCGACAGTGACCATTGACCAGTGACCAGTGACCAGTGACCAGTGACCAGTGACAGGTGACCAGTGACCTATGACCAGTGACCAGTGACCACTGATTACTGACCAGTGACCAGTGACCTGTGACCAGTGACCAGTGACCAGTGACCAGTGACCAGTGACCAGTGACCAGTGATTAGTGACCTGTGACCAGTGACCAGTGACTAGTGACCAGCGACAGTGAACATTGACCAGTGACCAGTGACCAGTGACCAGTGACCAATGACCAGTGACAGCTGACCAGTGACCTGTGACCAGTGACCAGTGACCAGTGACCAGTGACCAGTGACCAGTGACCAGTGACTTGTGACCAGTGACTAGTGACCTGTGACCACTGACCAGTGACCAGTTACCAGTGACCCCTGAAAAGTGACCAGTGACCAGTGACCAGTGACTAGTGACTAGTGACCAGTGATCTGTGACCAGTGACCAGTGACCAGTGACCAGTGACCAGTGACCAGTGACCAGCGACAGTGACCATTGAACAATGACCAGTGACCAGTGACCAGTGACCAGTGAGAGGTGACCAGTGACCTATGACCAGTGACCAGTGACCAGTGACCAGTGACCAGTGACCAGTGACTAGTGACCAGTGACCTGTGACCAGTGACCAGTGACCAGTGAGCAGTGTCCAGTGACCACTGACTACTGACCAGTGATCTGTGACTAGTGACCAGTGGCCCGTGACCAGTGACTTGTGACCAGTGACCAGTGACTAGTGGCCAGTGACCAGTGACCAGTGACCAGTGACCACTGACTACTGACCAGTGACCAGTGACCTGTGACCAGTGACCAGTGACCAGTGACCAGTGACCAGTGACCAGTGACCAGTGACCAGTGACCAGTGACCAGTGACCAGTGACCAGTGACCAGTGATTAGTGACCTGTGACCAGTGACCAGTGACTAGTGACCAGCGACAGTGAACATTGACCAGTGACCAGTGACAAGTGACCAGTGACCAGTGACCAGTGACAGCTGACCAGTGACCTGTGACCAGTGACCAGTGACCAGTGACCAGTGACCAGTGACCAGTGACCAGTGACCAGTGACCAGTGACTTGTGACCAGTGACTAGTGACCTGTGACCACTGACCAGTGACCAGTTACCAGTGACCCCTGAAATGTGACCAGTGACCAGTGACCAGTGACAGGTGACCAGTGACCTATGACCAGTGACCAGTGACCACTGATTACTGACCAGTGACCAGTGACCTGTGACCAGTGACCAGTGACCAGTGACCAGTGACCTGTGACCACTGACCAGTGACCAGTTACCAGTGACCCCTGAAATGTGACCAGTGACCAGTGACCAGTGACAGGTGACCAGTGACCTATGACCAGTGACCAGTGACCACTGATTACTGACCAGTGACCAGTGACCTGTGACCAGTGACCAGTGACCAGTGACCAGTGACCAGTGACCAGTGACCAGTGACCAGTGATTAGTGACCTGTGACCAGTGACCAGTAACCAGTGACCTGTGACCAGTGACCAGTGACTAGTGACCAGCGACAGTGAACATTGACCAGTGACCAGTGACCAGTGACCAGTGACCAGTGACCAGTGACAGCTGACCAGTGACCTGTGACCAGTGAGCAGTGACCAGTGACCAGTGACCAGTGACCAGTGACCAGTGACCAGTGACTTGTGACCAGTGACTAGTGACCTGTGACCACTGACCAGTGACCAGTTACCAGTGACCCCTGAAAAGTGACCAGTGACCAGTGACCAGTGACTAGTGACTAGTGACCGGTGACCTGTGACCATTGACCAGTGACTAGTGACCAGTGACCCGTGACCAGTGACCAGTGACCTGTGACCAGTGACCAGTGACTTGTGGCCAGTGACCAGTGACCAGTGACCAGTGACCACTGACTACTGACCAGTGACCAGTGACCTGTGACCAGTGACCAGTGACCAGTTACCAGTGACCAGTGACCAGTGACCCGTGACCAGTGACCAGTGACTAGTGACCAGTGATCTGTGACCAGTGACCAGTGACCAGTGACCAGCGACAGTGACCATTGAACAATGACCAGTGACCAGTGACCAGTGAATTGTGAATCGTGACCACTGACCAGTGACCAGTTACCAGTGACCCCTGAAAAGTGACCAGTGACCAGTGACTAGTGACCAGTGATCTGTGACCAGTGACCAGTGACCAGTGACCAGTGACAGGTGACCAGTGACCTATGACCAGTGACCAGTGACCAGTGATCAGTGAATTGTGAATCGTGACCACTGACCAGTGACCAGTTACCAGTGACCCATGAAAAGTGACCAGTGACCAGTGACTAGTGACCAGTGATCTGTGACCAGTGACCAGTGACCAGTGACCAGCGACAGTGACCATTGAACAATGACCAGTGACCAGTGACCAGTGACCAGTGACCAGTGACAGGTGACCAGTGACCTATGACCAGTGACCAGTGACCAGTGACCAGAGACCAGTGACCAGTGACCAGTGACTAGTGACCAGTGACCCGTGACCAGTGACCAGAGACCACTGACCAGTGACCAGTGACCAGTGACTAGTGGCCAGTGACCAGTGACCAGTGACCAGTGACCAGCGACAGTGACCATTGACCAGTGACCAGTGACCAGTGACCAGTGACCAGTGACAGGTGACCAGTGACCTATGACCAGTGACCAGTGACCACTGATTACTGACCAGTGACCAGTGACCTGTGACCAGTGACCAGTGACCAGTGACCAGTGACCAGTGACTAGTGACCTGTGACCAGTGACCAGTGACTAGTGACCAGCGACAGTGAACATTGACCAGTGACCAGTGACCAGTGACCAGTGACCAGTGACAGCTGACCAGTGACCTGTGACCAGTGACCAGTGACCAATGACCAGTGACCAGTGACCAGTGACCAGTGACTTGTGACCAGTGACTAGTGACCTGTGACCACTGACCAGTGACCAGTTACCAGTGACCCCTGAAAAGTGACCAGTGACCCGTGACCAGTGACCAGTGACCTGTGACCAGTGACCAGTGACTTGTGGCCAGTGACCAGTGACCAGTGACCAGTGACCACTGACTACTGACCAGTGACCAGTGACCTGTGACCAGTGACCAGTGACCAGTGACCAGTTACCAGTGACCAGTGACCAGTGACCCGTGACCAGTGACTAGTGACCTGTGACCAGTGACCAGTGACCAGTGACCAGTGACCAGTGACCAGTGACCAGTGACCAGTGACTAGTGACCTGTGACCAGTGACCAGTGACTAGTGACCAGCGACAGTGAACATTGACCAGTGACCAGTGACCAGTGACCAGTGACCAGTGACAGCTGACCAGTGACCTGTGACCAGTGACCAGTGACCAATGACCAGTGACCAGTGACCAGTGACCAGTGACTTGTGACCAGTGACTAGTGACCTGTGACCACTGACCAGTGACCAGTGACCAGTGACCACTGACTACTGACCAGTGACCAGTGACCTGTGACCAGTGACCAGTGACCAGTGACCAGTTACCAGTGACCAGTGACCAGTGACCCGTGACCAGTGACTAGTGACCTGTGACCAGTGACCAGTGACCAGTGACCAGTGACCAGTGACCAGTGACCAGTGACTTGTGACCAGTGACCAGTGACTAGAGACCATTGCCCAGTGACCAGTGACCAGTGACCAGCGACAGTGACCATTGACCAATGACCAGTGACCTGTGACCAGTGACCAGTGACCAGTGACCAGTGACCAGTGACCAGTGACCAGTGACTTGTGACCAGTGACCAGTGACTAGAGACCATTGCCCAGTGACCAGTGACCAGTGACCAGCGACAGTGACCATTGACCAATGACCAGTGACCAGTGACCAGTTACCAGTGACCCATGAAAAGTGACCAGTGACCAGTGACTAGTGACCAGTGATCTGTGACCAGTGACCAGTGACCAGTGACCAGCGACAGTGACCATTGAACAATGACCAGTGACCAGTGACCAGTGACCAGTGACCAGTGACAGGTGACCAGTGACCTATGACCAGTGACCAGTGACCAGTGACCAGAGACCAGTGACCAGTGACCAGTGACTAGTGACCAGTGACCCGTGACCAGTGACCAGAGACCACTGACCAGTGACCAGTGACCAGTGACTAGTGGCCAGTGACCAGTGACCAGTGACCAGTGACCAGCGACAGTGACCATTGACCAGTGACCAGTGACCAGTGACCAGTGACCAGTGACAGGTGACCAGTGACCTATGACCAGTGACCAGTGACCACTGATTACTGACCAGTGACCAGTGACCTGTGACCAGTGACCAGTGACCAGTGACCAGTGACCAGTGACTAGTGACCTGTGACCAGTGACCAGTGACTAGTGACCAGCGACAGTGAACATTGACCAGTGACCAGTGACCAGTGACCAGTGACCAGTGACAGCTGACCAGTGACCTGTGACCAGTGACCAGTGACCAATGACCAGTGACCAGTGACCAGTGACCAGTGACTTGTGACCAGTGACTAGTGACCTGTGACCACTGACCAGTGACCAGTTACCAGTGACCCCTGAAAAGTGACCAGTGACCCGTGACCAGTGACCAGTGACCTGTGACCAGTGACCAGTGACTTGTGGCCAGTGACCAGTGACCAGTGACCAGTGACCACTGACTACTGACCAGTGACCAGTGACCTGTGACCAGTGACCAGTGACCAGTGACCAGTTACCAGTGACCAGTGACCAGTGACCCGTGACCAGTGACTAGTGACCTGTGACCAGTGACCAGTGACCAGTGACCAGTGACCAGTGACCAGTGACCAGTGACTTGTGACCAGTGACCAGTGACTAGAGACCATTGCCCAGTGACCAGTGACCAGTGACCAGCGACAGTGACCATTGACCAATGACCAGTGACCAGTGACCAGTGACCAGTGACCAGTGACAGGTGACCAGTGACCTATGACCAGTGACCAGTGACCAGTGACCAGTGAATTGTGAATCGTGACCACTGACCAGTGACCAGTGACTAGTGGCCAGTGACCAGTGACCAGTGACCAGTGACCACTGCCTACTGACAAGTGACTTGTGACCAGTGACTAGTGACCAGCGACCAGTGACCAGTGACCAGTTACCAGTGACCAGTGACCAGTGACCCGTGACCAGTGACTAGTGACCTGTGACCAGTGACCAGTGACCAGTGACCAGTGACCAGTGACCAGTGACCAGTGACGTGTGACCAGTGACCAGTGACTAGAGACCATTGACCAGTGACCAGTGACCAGTGACCAGCGACAGTGACCATTGACCAATGACCAGTGACCAGTGACCAGTGACCAGTGACCAGTGACAGGTGACCAGTGACCTATGACCAGTGACCAGTGACCAGTGACCAGTGTCTAGTGAACTGTGTCCATTGACCAGTGACCAGTGACTAGTGGCCAGTGACCAGTGACCAGTGACCAGTGACCACTGCCTACTGACAAGTGACTTGTGACCAGTGACTAGTGACCAGCGACCAGTGACCAGTGACCCGTGACATGTGACCCGTGACCAGTGACCAGTGACCTGTGACCAGTGACCCCTGAAATGTGACCAGTGACCAGTGACCAGTGAATAGTGACCAGTGACCAGTGACCAGTGACCAGTGACCCGTGACCAGTGACCAGTGACTTGTGACCAGTGACCAGTGACTAGTGACCTGTGACCAGTGGCCAGTGACCAGTGACCAGCGACAGTGAACATTGACCAGTGACTAGTGACCAGTGACCAGTGACCAGTGACAGCTGACCAGTGACCAGTGACCTGTGACTAGTGACCTGTGACCAGTGACCAGTGACCTCTGACCACGGACCAGTGACAAGTGACCAGTGAATTGTGACCAGTGACCAGTGACTAGTGACCAGTGACCAGTGACCAGTGACTAGTGACCGGTGACCTGTGACCATTGACCAGTGACTAGTGACCAGTGACCCGTGACCAGTGACCAGTGACCTGTGACCAGTGACCAGTGACTTGTGGCCAGTGACCAGTGACCAGTGACCAGTGACAGGTGACCAGTGACCTATGACCAGTGACCAGTGACCAGTGACCAGTGAATTGTGAATCGTGACCACTGACCAGTGACCAGTTACCAGTGACCCCTGAAAAGTGACCAGTGACCAGTGACTAGTGACCAGTGATCTGTGACCAGTGACCAGTGACCAGTGACCAGCGACAGTGACCATTGAACAATGACCAGTGACCAGTGACCAGTGAATTGTGAATAGTGACCACTGACCAGTGACCAGTTACCAGTGACCCCTGAAAAGTGACCAGTGACCAGTGACTAGTGACCAGTGATCTGTGACCAGTGACCAGTGACCAGTGACCAGTGACAGGTGACCAGTGACCTATGACCAGTGACCAGTGACCAGTGACCAGTGAATTGTGAATCGTGACCACTGACCAGTGACCAGTTACCAGTGACCCATGAAAAGTGACCAGTGACCAGTGACTAGTGACCAGTGATCTGTGACCAGTGACCAGTGACCAGTGACCAGCGACAGTGACCATTGAACAATGACCAGTGACCAGTGACCAGTGACCAGTGACCAGTGACAGGTGACCAGTGACCTATGACCAGTGACCAGTGACCAGTGACCAGAGACCAGTGACCAGTGACCAGTGACTAGTGACCAGTGACCCGTGACCAGTGACCAGAGACCACTGACCAGTGACCAGTGACCAGTGACTAGTGGCCAGTGACCAGTGACCAGTGACCAGTGACCAGCGACAGTGACCATTGACCAGTGACCAGTGACCAGTGACCAGTGACCAGTGACCAGTTACCAGTGACCCCTGAAAAGTGACCAGTGACCAGTGACCAGTGACTAGTGACTAGTGACCAGTGATCTGTGACCAGTGACCAGTGACCAGTGACCAGTGACCAGTGACCAGTGACCAGCGACAGTGACCATTGAACAATGACCAGTGACCAGTGACCAGTGACCAGTGACAGGTGACCAGTGACCTATGACCAGTGACCAGTGACCAGTGACCAGTGACCAGTGACCAGTGACTAGTGACCAGTGACCTGTGACCAGTGACCAGTGACCAGTGAGCAGTGTCCAGTGACCACTGACTACTGACCAGTGATCTGTGACTAGTGACCAGTGGCCCGTGACCAGTGACTTGTGACCAGTGACCAGTGACTAGTGGCCAGTGACCAGTGACCAGTGACCAGTGACCACTGACTACTGACCAGTGACCAGTGACCTGTGACCAGTGACCAGTGACCAGTGACCAGTGACCAGTGACCAGTGACCAGTGACCAGTGACCAGTGACAGCTGACCAGTGACCTGTGACCAGTGACCAGTGACCAGTGACCAGTGACCAGTGACCAGTGACCAGTGACCAGTGACCAGTGACTTGTGACCAGTGACTAGTGACCTGTGACCACTGACCAGTGACCAGTTACCAGTGACCCCTGAAATGTGACCAGTGACCAGTGACCAGTGACAGGTGACCAGTGACCTATGACCAGTGACCAGTGACCACTGATTACTGACCAGTGACCAGTGACCTGTGACCAGTGACCAGTGACCAGTGACCAGTGACCAGTGACCAGTGACCAGTGATTAGTGACCTGTGACCAGTGACCAGTGACCAGTAACCAGTGACCACTGACTACTGACCAGTGACCAGTAACCTGTGACCAGTGACCAGTGACCAGTGACCAGTTACCAGTGACCAGTGACCAGTGACCAGTGACCCGTGACCAGTGACTAGTGACCTGTGACCAGTGACCAGTGACCAGTGACCAGTGACCAGTGACCAGTGACCAGTGACTTGTGACCAGTGACCAGTGACAGGTGACCAGTGACCTATGACCAGTGACCAGTGACCAGTGACCAGTGAATTGTGAATCGTGACCACTGACCAGTGACCAGTTACCAGTGACCCCTGAAAAGTGACCTGTGACCAGTGACTAGTGACCAGTGATCTGTGACCAGTGACCAGTGACCAGTGACCAGCGACAGTGACCATTGAACAATGACCAGTGACCAGTGACCAGTGACCAGTGACCAGTGACAGGTGACCAGTGACCTATGACCAGTGACCAGTGACCAGTGACCAGTGACCAGTGACCAGTGACCAGTGACTAGTGACCAGTGACCCGTGACCAGTGACCAGAGACCACTGACCAGTGACCAGTGACCAGTGACTAGTGGCCAGTGACCAGTGACCAGTGACCAGTGACCAGCGACAGTGACCATTGACCAGTGACCAGTGACCAGTGACCAGTGACCAGTGACAGGTGACCAGTGACCTATGACCAGTGACCAGTGACCACTGATTACTGACCAGTGACCAGTGACCAGTGACCAGTGACCAGTGACCAGTGACCAGTGACCAGTGACTAGTGACCTGTGACCAGTGACCAGTGACTAGTGACCAGCGACAGTGAACATTGACCAGTGACCAGTGACCAGTGACCAGTGACCAGTGACCAGTGACAGCTGACCAGTGACCTGTGACCAGTGACCAGTGACCAGTGACCAGTGACCAGTGACCAGTGACCAGTGACCAGTGATTAGTGACCTGTGACCAGTGACCAGTGACTAGTGACCAGCGACAGTGAACATTGACCAGTGACCAGTGACCAGTGACCAGTGACCAGTGACCAGTGACAGCTGACCAGTGACCTGTGACCAGTGACCAGTGACCAGTGACCAGTGACCAGTGACCAGTGACCAGTGACCAGTGACTTGTGACCAGTGACTAGTGACCTGTGACCACTGACCAGTGACCAGTTACCAGTGACCCCTGAAAAGTGACCAGTGACCAGTGACCAGTGACAGGTGACCAGTGACCTATGACCAGTGACCTATGACCAGTGACCAGTGACCACTGATTACTGACCAGTGACCAGTGACCTGTGACCAGTGACCAGTGACCAGTGACCAGTGACCAGTGACCAGTGACCAGTGATTAGTGACCTGTGACCAGTGACCAGTGACCAGTGACCAGTGACCACTGACTACTGACCAGTGACCAGTGACCTGTGACCAGTGACCAGTGACCAGTGACCAGTTACCAGTGACCAGTGACCAGTGACCCGTGACCAGTGACTAGTGACCTGTGACCAGTTACCAGTGATCAGTGACCAGTGACCAGTGACCAGTGACCAGTGACTTGTGACCAGTGACCAGTGACTAGAGACCATTGACCAGTGACCAGTGACCAGTGACCAGCGACAGTGACCATTGACCAATGACCAGTGACCAGTGACCAGTGACCAGTGACCAGTGACAGGTGACCAGTGACCTATGACCAGTGACCAGTGACCAGTGACCAGTGAATTGTGAATCGTGACCACTGACCAGTGACCAGTTACCAGTGACCCCTGAAAAGTGACCAGTGACCAGTGACTAGTGACCAGTGATCTGTGACCAGTGACCAGTGACCAGTGACCAGTGACCAGCGACAGTGACCATTGAACAATGACCAGTGACCAGTGACCAGTGACCAGTGACAGGTGACCAGTGACCTATGACCAGTGACCAGTGACCAGTGACCAGTGACCTATGACCAGTGACCAGTGACCAGTGACCAGTGACCAGTGACCAGTGACTAGTGGCCAGTGACCAGTGACCAGCGACAGTGACCATTGACCAGTGACCAGTGACCAGTGACCAGTGACCAGTGACAGGTGACCAGTGACCTATGACCAGTGACCAGTGACCACTGATTACTGACCAGTGACCAGTGACCTGTGACCAGTGACCAGTGACCAGTGACCAGTGACCAGTGACCAGTGACCAGTGATTAGTGACCTGTGACCAGTGACCAGTGACTAGTGACCAGCGACAGTGAACATTGACCAGTGACCAGTGACCAGTGACCAGTGACCAATGACCAGTGACAGCTGACCAGTGACCTGTGACCAGTGACCAGTGACCAGTGACCAGTGACCAGTGACCAGTGACCAGTGACTTGTGACCAGTGACTAGTGACCTGTGACCACTGACCAGTGACCAGTTACCAGTGACCCCTGAAAAGTGACCAGTGACCAGTGACCAGTGACTAGTGACTAGTGACCAGTGATCTGTGACCAGTGACCAGTGACCAGTGACCAGTGACCAGTGACCAGTGACCAGCGACAGTGACCATTGAACAATGACCAGTGACCAGTGACCAGTGACCAGTGAGAGGTGACCAGTGACCTATGACCAGTGACCAGTGACCAGTGACCAGTGACCAGTGACCAGTGACTAGTGACCAGTGACCTGTGACCAGTGACCAGTGACCAGTGAGCAGTGTCCAGTGACCACTGACTACTGACCAGTGATCTGTGACTAGTGACCAGTGGCCCGTGACCAGTGACTTGTGACCAGTGACCAGTGACTAGTGGCCAGTGACCAGTGACCAGTGACCAGTGACCACTGACTACTGACCAGTGACCAGTGACCTGTGACCAGTGACCAGTGACCAGTGACCAGTGACAAGTGACCAGTGACCAGTGATTAGTGACCTGTGACCAGTGACCAGTGACTAGTGACCAGCGACAGTGAACATTGACCAGTGACCAGTGACCAGTGACCAGTGACCAGTGACAGCTGAACAGTGACCTGTGACCAGTGACCAGTGACCAGTGACCAGTGACCAGTGACCAGTGACCAGTGACCAGTGACTTGTGACCAGTGACTAGTGACCTGTGACCACTGACCAGTGACCAGTTACCAGTGACCCCTGAAAAGTGACCAGTGACCAGTGACCAGTGACAGGTGACCAGTGACCTATGACCAGTGACCAGTGACCACTGATTACTGACCAGTGACCAGTGACCAGTGACCAGTGACCAGTGACCAGTGACCAGTGATTAGTGACCTGTGACCAGTGACCAGTGACCAGTGACCAGTGACCACTGACTACTGACCAGTGACCAGTGACCAGTGACCAGTGACCAGTGACTTGTGACCAGTGACTAGTGACCTGTGACCACTGACCAGTGACCAGTTACCAGTGACCCCTGAAAAGTGACCAGTGACCAGTGACCAGTGACTAGTGACTAGTGACCGGTGACCTGTGACCATTGACCAGTGACTAGTGACCAGTGACCCGTGACCAGTGACCAGTGACCTGTGACCAGTGACCAGTGACTTGTGGCCAGTGACCAGTGACCAGTGACCAGTGACCACTGACTACTGACCAGTGACCAGTGACCTGTGACCAGTGACCAGTGACCAGTGACCAGTTACCAGTGACCAGTGACCAGTGACCCGTGACCAGTGACTAGTGACCTGTGACCAGTGACCAGTGACCAGTGACCAGTGACCAGTGACCAGTGACCAGTGACCAGTGACTTGTGACCAGTGACCAGTGACTAGAGACCATTGCCCAGTGACCAGTGACCAGTGACCAGCGACAGTGACCATTGACCAATGACCAGTGACCAGTGACCAGTGACCAGTGACCAGTGACAGGTGACCAGTGACCTATGACCAGTGACCAGTGACCAGTGACCAGTGAATTGTGAATCGTGACCACTGACCAGTGACCAGTGACTAGTGGCCAGTGACCAGTGACCAGTGACCAGTGACCACTGCCTACTGACAAGTGACTTGTGACCAGTGACTAGTGACCAGCGACCAGTGACCAGTGACCAGTTACCAGTGACCAGTGACCAGTGACCCGTGACCAGTGACTAGTGACCTGTGACCAGTGACCAGTGACCAGTGACCAGTGACCAGTGACCAGTGACCAGTGACGTGTGACCAGTGACCAGTGACTAGAGACCATTGACCAGTGACCAGTGACCAGTGACCAGCGACAGTGACCATTGACCAATGACCAGTGACCAGTGACCAGTGACCAGTGACCAGTGACAGGTGACCAGTGACCTATGACCAGTGACCAGTGACCAGTGACCAGTGTCTAGTGAACTGTGTCCATTGACCAGTGACCAGTGACTAGTGGCCAGTGACCAGTGACCAGTGACCAGTGACCACTGCCTACTGACAAGTGACTTGTGACCAGTGACTAGTGACCAGCGACCAGTGACCAGTGACCCGTGACATGTGACCCGTGACCAGTGACCAGTGACCTGTGACCAGTGACCCCTG
Organism: Andrena bucephala; assembly: GCA_947577245.1. Classification (NCBI taxonomy): domain Eukaryota; kingdom Metazoa; phylum Arthropoda; class Insecta; order Hymenoptera; family Andrenidae; genus Andrena; species Andrena bucephala. The sequence goes on along the minus strand of OX387716.1, from coordinate 23,308,055 downwards.
AAATGTGACCAGTGACCAGTGACCAGTGAATAGTGACCAGTGACCAGTGACCAGTGACCAGTGACCCGTGACCAGTGACCAGTGACTTGTGACCAGTGACCAGTGACTAGTGACCTGTGACCAGTGGCCAGTGACCAGTGACCAGCGACAGTGAACATTGACCAGTGACTAGTGACCAGTGACCAGTGACCAGTGACAGCTGACCAGTGACCAGTGACCTGTGACTAGTGACCTGTGACCAGTGACCAGTGACCTCTGACCACGGACCAGTGACAAGTGACCAGTGAATTGTGACCAGTGACCAGTGACTAGTGACCAGTGACCAGTGACCAGTGACTAGTGACCGGTGACCTGTGACCATTGACCAGTGACTAGTGACCAGTGACCCGTGACCAGTGACCAGTGACCTGTGACCAGTGACCAGTGACTTGTGGCCAGTGACCAGTGACCAGTGACCAGTGACAGGTGACCAGTGACCTATGACCAGTGACCAGTGACCAGTGACCAGTGAATTGTGAATCGTGACCACTGACCAGTGACCAGTTACCAGTGACCCCTGAAAAGTGACCAGTGACCAGTGACTAGTGACCAGTGATCTGTGACCAGTGACCAGTGACCAGTGACCAGCGACAGTGACCATTGAACAATGACCAGTGACCAGTGACCAGTGAATTGTGAATCGTGACCACTGACCAGTGACCAGTTACCAGTGACCCCTGAAAAGTGACCAGTGACCAGTGACTAGTGACCAGTGATCTGTGACCAGTGACCAGTGACCAGTGACCAGTGACAGGTGACCAGTGACCTATGACCAGTGACCAGTGACCAGTGACCAGTGAATTGTGAATCGTGACCACTGACCAGTGACCAGTTACCAGTGACCCATGAAAAGTGACCAGTGACCAGTGACTAGTGACCAGTGATCTGTGACCAGTGACCAGTGACCAGTGACCAGTGACCAGCGACAGTGACCATTGAACAATGACCAGTGACCAGTGACCAGTGACCAGTGACCAGTGACAGGTGACCAGTGACCTATGACCAGTGACCAGTGACCAGTGACCAGAGACCAGTGACCAGTGACCAGTGACTAGTGACCAGTGACCCGTGACCAGTGACCAGAGACCACTGACCAGTGACCAGTGACCAGTGACTAGTGGCCAGTGACCAGTGACCAGTGACCAGTGACCAGCGACAGTGACCATTGACCAGTGACCAGTGACCAGTGACCAGTGACCAGTGACCAGTTACCAGTGACCCCTGAAAAGTGACCAGTGACCAGTGACCAGTGACTAGTGACTAGTGACCAGTGATCTGTGACCAGTGACCAGTAACCAGTGACCAGTGACCAGTGACCAGTGACCAGCGACAGTGACCATTGAACAATGACCAGTGACCAGTGACCAGTGACCAGTGACAGGTGACCAGTGACCTATGACCAGTGACCAGTGACCAGTGACCAGTGACCAGTGACCAGTGACTAGTGACCAGTGACCTGTGACCAGTGACCAGTGACCAGTGAGCAGTGTCCAGTGACCACTGACTACTGACCAGTGATCTGTGACTAGTGACCAGTGGCCCGTGACCAGTGACTTGTGACCAGTGACCAGTGACTAGTGGCCAGTGACCAGTGACCAGTGACCAGTGACCACTGACTACTGACCAGTGACCAGTGACCTGTGACCAGTGACCAGTGACCAGTGACCAGTGACCAGTGACCAGTGACCAGTGACCAGTGACCTTTGACCAGTGATTAGTGACCTGTGACCAGTGACCAGTGACTAGTGACCAGCGACAGTGAACATTGACCAGTGACCAGTGACCAGTGACCAGTGACCAGTGACCAGTGACAGCTGACCAGTGACCTGTGACCAGTGACCAGTGACCAGTGACCAGTGACCAGTGACCAGTGACCAGTGACCAGTGACCAGTGACTTGTGACCAGTGACTAGTGACCTGTGACCACTGACCAGTGACCAGTTACCAGTGACCCCTGAAATGTGACCAGTGACCAGTGACCAGTGACAGGTGACCAGTGACCTATGACCAGTGACCAGTGACCACTGATTACTGACCAGTGACCAGTGACCTGTGACCAGTGACCAGTGACCAGTGACCAGTGACCAGTGACCAGTGACCAGTGATTAGTGACCTGTGACCAGTGACCAGTGACCAGTAACCAGTGACCACTGACTACTGACCAGTGACCAGTAACCTGTGACCAGTGACCAGTGACCAGTGACCAGTTACCAGTGACCAGTGACCAGTGACCAGTGACCCGTGACCAGTGACTAGTGACCTGTGACCAGTGACCAGTGACCAGTGACCAGTGACCAGTGACCAGTGACCAGTGACTTGTGACCAGTGACCAGTGACAGGTGACCAGTGACCTATGACCAGTGACCAGTGACCAGTGACCAGTGAATTGTGAATCGTGACCACTGACCAGTGACCAGTTACCAGTGACCCCTGAAAAGTGACCTGTGACCAGTGACTAGTGACCAGTGATCTGTGACCAGTGACCAGTGACCAGTGACCAGCGACAGTGACCATTGAACAATGACCAGTGACCAGTGACCAGTGACCAGTGACCAGTGACAGGTGACCAGTGACCTATGACCAGTGACCAGTGACCAGTGACCAGTGACCAGTGACCAGTGACCAGTGACTAGTGACCAGTGACCCGTGACCAGTGACCAGAGACCACTGACCAGTGACCAGTGACCAGTGACTAGTGGCCAGTGACCAGTGACCAGTGACCAGTGACCAGCGACAGTGACCATTGACCAGTGACCAGTGACCAGTGACCAGTGACCAGTGACAGGTGACCAGTGACCTATGACCAGTGACCAGTGACCACTGATTACTGACCAGTGACCAGTGACCAGTGACCAGTGACCAGTGACCAGTGACCAGTGACCAGTGACTAGTGACCTGTGACCAGTGACCAGTGACTAGTGACCAGCGACAGTGAACATTGACCAGTGACCAGTGACCAGTGACCAGTGACCAGTGACCAGTGACAGCTGACCAGTGACCTGTGACCAGTGACCAGTGACCAGTGACCAGTGACCAGTGACCAGTGACCAGTGACCAGTGATTAGTGACCTGTGACCAGTGACCAGTGACTAGTGACCAGCGACAGTGAACATTGACCAGTGACCAGTGACCAGTGACCAGTGACCAGTGACCAGTGACAGCTGACCAGTGACCTGTGACCAGTGACCAGTGACCAGTGACCAGTGACCAGTGACCAGTGACCAGTGACCAGTGACTTGTGACCAGTGACTAGTGACCTGTGACCACTGACCAGTGACCAGTTACCAGTGACCCCTGAAAAGTGACCAGTGACCAGTGACCAGTGACAGGTGACCAGTGACCTATGACCAGTGACCTATGACCAGTGACCAGTGACCACTGATTACTGACCAGTGACCAGTGACCTGTGACCAGTGACCAGTGACCAGTGACCAGTGACCAGTGACCAGTGACCAGTGATTAGTGACCTGTGACCAGTGACCAGTGACCAGTGACCAGTGACCACTGACTACTGACCAGTGACCAGTGACCTGTGACCAGTGACCAGTGACCAGTGAATTGTGAATCGTGACCACTGACCAGTGACCAGTTACCAGTGACCCCTGAAAAGTGACCAGTGACCAGTGACTAGTGACCAGTGATCTGTGACCAGTGACCAGTGACCAGTGACCAGTGACCAGTGACCAGTGACCAGTGACTAGTGACCTGTGACCAGTGACCAGTGACTAGTGACCAGCGACAGTGAACATTGACCAGTGACCAGAGACCAGTGACCAGTGACCAGTGACCAGTGACAGCTGACCAGTGACCTGTGACCAGTGACCAGTGACCAGTGACCAGTGACCAGTGACCCGTGACCAGTGACTAGTGACCTGTGACCAGTTACCAGTGATCAGTGACCAGTGACCAGTGACCAGTGACCAGTGACTTGTGACCAGTGACCAGTGACTAGAGACCATTGACCAGTGACCAGTGACCAGTGACCAGCGACAGTGACCATTGACCAATGACCAGTGACCAGTGACCAGTGACCAGTGACCAGTGACAGGTGACCAGTGACCTATGACCAGTGACCAGTGACCAGTGACCAGTGAATTGTGAATCGTGACCACTGACCAGTGACCAGTTACCAGTGACCCCTGAAAAGTGACCAGTGACCAGTGACTAGTGACCAGTGATCTGTGACCAGTGACCAGTGACCAGTGACCAGCGACAGTGACCATTGAACAATGACCAGTGACCAGTGACCAGTGAATTGTGAATCGTGACCACTGACCAGTGACCAGTTACCAGTGACCCCTGAAAAGTGACCAGTGACCAGTGACTAGTGACCAGTGATCTGTGACCAGTGACCAGTGACCAGTGACCAGTGACAGGTGACCAGTGACCTATGACCAGTGACCAGTGACCAGTGACCAGTGAATTGTGAATCGTGACCACTGACCAGTGACCAGTTACCAGTGACCCATGAAAAGTGACCAGTGACCAGTGACTAGTGACCAGTGATCTGTGACCAGTGACCAGTGACCAGTGACCAGCGACAGTGACCATTGAACAATGACCAGTGACCAGTGACCAGTGACCAGTGACCAGTGACAGGTGACCAGTGACCTATGACCAGTGACCAGTGACCAGTGACCAGAGACCAGTGACCAGTGACCAGTGACTAGTGACCAGTGACCCGTGACCAGTGACCAGAGACCACTGACCAGTGACCAGTGACCAGTGACTAGTGGCCAGTGACCAGTGACCAGTGACCAGTGACCAGCGACAGTGACCATTGACCAGTGACCAGTGACCAGTGACCAGTGACCAGTGACCAGTTACCAGTGACCCCTGAAAAGTGACCAGTGACCAGTGACCAGTGACTAGTGACTAGTGACCAGTGATCTGTGACCAGTGACCAGTGACCAGTGACCAGTGACCAGTGACCAGTGACCAGCGACAGTGACCATTGAACAATGACCAGTGACCAGTGACCAGTGACCAGTGACAGGTGACCAGTGACCTATGACCAGTGACCAGTGACCAGTGACCAGTGACCAGTGACCAGTGACTAGTGACCAGTGACCTGTGACCAGTGACCAGTGACCAGTGAGCAGTGTCCAGTGACCACTGACCACTGACCAGTGATCTGTGACTAGTGACCAGTGGCCCGTGACCAGTGACTTGTGACCAGTGACCAGTGACTAGTGGCCAGTGACCAGTGACCAGTGACCAGTGACCACTGACTACTGACCAGTGACCAGTGACCTGTGACCAGTGACCAGTGACCAGTGACCAGTGACCAGTGACCAGTGACCAGTGACCAGTGACCAGTGACCAGTGATTAGTGACCTGTGACCAGTGACCAGTGACTAGTGACCAGCGACAGTGAACATTGACCAGTGACCAGTGACCAGTGACCAGTGACCAGTGACCAGTGACAGCTGACCAGTGACCTGTGACCAGTGACCAGTGACCAGTGACCAGTGACCAGTGACCAGTGACCAGTGACTTGTGACCAGTGACTAGTGACCTGTGACCACTGACCAGTGACCAGTTACCAGTGACCCCTGAAATGTGACCAGTGACCAGTGACCAGTGACAGGTGACCAGTGACCTATGACCAGTGACCAGTGACCACTGATTACTGACCAGTGACCAGTGACCTGTGACCAGTGACCAGTGACCAGTGACCAGTGACCAGTGACCAGTGACCAGTGATTAGTGACCTGTGACCAGTGACCAGTGACCAGTAACCAGTGACCACTGACTACTGACCAGTGACCAGTAACCTGTGACCAGTGACCAGTGACCAGTGACCAGTTACCAGTGACCAGTGACCAGTGACCAGTGACCCGTGACCAGTGACTAGTGACCTGTGACCAGTGACCAGTGACCAGTGACCAGTGACCAGTGACCAGTGACCAGTGACTTGTGACCAGTGACCAGTGACAGGTGACCAGTGACCTATGACCAGTGACCAGTGACCAGTGACCAGTGAATTGTGAATCGTGACCACTGACCAGTGACCAGTTACCAGTGACCCCTGAAAAGTGACCTGTGACCAGTGACTAGTGACCAGTGATCTGTGACCAGTGACCAGTGACCAGTGACCAGCGACAGTGACCATTGAACAATGACCAGTGACCAGTGACCAGTGACCAGTGACCAGTGACAGGTGACCAGTGACCTATGACCAGTGACCAGTGACCAGTGACCAGTGACCAGTGACCAGTGACCAGTGACTAGTGACCAGTGACCCGTGACCAGTGACCAGAGACCACTGACCAGTGACCAGTGACCAGTGACTAGTGGCCAGTGACCAGTGACCAGTGACCAGTGACCAGCGACAGTGACCATTGACCAGTGACCAGTGACCAGTGACCAGTGACCAGTGACAGGTGACCAGTGACCTATGACCAGTGACCAGTGACCACTGATTACTGACCAGTGACCAGTGACCAGTGACCAGTGACCAGTGACCAGTGACCAGTGACCAGTGACTAGTGACCTGTGACCAGTGACCAGTGACTAGTGACCAGCGACAGTGAACATTGACCAGTGACCAGTGACCAGTGACCAGTGACCAGTGACCAGTGACAGCTGACCAGTGACCTGTGACCAGTGACCAGTGACCAGTGACCAGTGACCAGTGACCAGTGACCAGTGACCAGTGATTAGTGACCTGTGACCAGTGACCAGTGACTAGTGACCAGCGACAGTGAACATTGACCAGTGACCAGTGACCAGTGACCAGTGACCAGTGACCAGTGACAGCTGACCAGTGACCTGTGACCAGTGACCAGTGACCAGTGACCAGTGACCAGTGACCAGTGACTTGTGACCAGTGACTAGTGACCTGTGACCACTGACCAGTGACCAGTTACCAGTGACCCCTGAAAAGTGACCAGTGACCAGTGACCAGTGACAGGTGACCAGTGACCTATGACCAGTGACCTATGACCAGTGACCAGTGACCACTGATTACTGACCAGTGACCAGTGACCTGTGACCAGTGACCAGTGACCAGTGACCAGTGACCAGTGACCAGTGACCAGTGATTAGTGACCTGTGACCAGTGACCAGTGACCAGTGACCAGTGACCACTGACTACTGACCAGTGACCAGTGACCTGTGACCAGTGACCAGTGACCAGTGACCAGTTACCAGTGACCAGTGACCAGTGACCCGTGACCAGTGACTAGTGACCTGTGACCAGTTACCAGTGATCAGTGACCAGTGACCAGTGACCAGTGACCAGTGACTTGTGACCAGTGACCAGTGACTAGAGACCATTGACCAGTGACCAGTGACCAGTGACCAGCGACAGTGACCATTGACCAATGACCAGTGACCAGTGACCAGTGACCAGTGACCAGTGACAGGTGACCAGTGACCTATGACCAGTGACCAGTGACCAGTGACCAGTGAATTGTGAATCGTGACCACTGACCAGTGACCAGTTACCAGTGACCCCTGAAAAGTGACCAGTGACCAGTGACTAGTGACCAGTGATCTGTGACCAGTGACCAGTGACCAGTGACCAGTGACCAGCGACAGTGACCATTGAACAATGACCAGTGACCAGTGACCAGTGACCAGTGACAGGTGACCAGTGACCTATGACCAGTGACCAGTGACCAGTGACCAGTGACCTATGACCAGTGACCAGTGACCAGTGACCAGTGACCAGTGACTAGTGGCCAGTGACCAGTGACCAGCGACAGTGACCATTGACCAGTGACCAGTGACCAGTGACCAGTGACCAGTGACAGGTGACCAGTGACCTATGACCAGTGACCAGTGACCACTGATTACTGACCAGTGACCAGTGACCTGTGACCAGTGACCAGTGACCAGTGACCAGTGACCAGTGACCAGTGACCAGTGATTAGTGACCTGTGACCAGTGACCAGTGACTAGTGACCAGCGACAGTGAACATTGACCAGTGACCAGTGACCAGTGACCAGTGACCAATGACCAGTGACAGCTGACCAGTGACCTGTGACCAGTGACCAGTGACCAGTGACCAGTGACCAGTGACCAGTGACCAGTGACTTGTGACCAGTGACTAGTGACCTGTGACCACTGACCAGTGACCAGTTACCAGTGACCCCTGAAAAGTGACCAGTGACCAGTGACCAGTGACTAGTGACTAGTGACCAGTGATCTGTGACCAGTGACCAGTGACCAGTGACCAGTGACCAGTGACCAGTGACCAGCGACAGTGACCATTGAACAATGACCAGTGACCAGTGACCAGTGACCAGTGAGAGGTGACCAGTGACCTATGACCAGTGACCAGTGACCAGTGACCAGTGACCAGTGACCAGTGACTAGTGACCAGTGACCTGTGACCAGTGACCAGTGACCAGTGAGCAGTGTCCAGTGACCACTGACTACTGACCAGTGATCTGTGACTAGTGACCAGTGGCCCGTGACCAGTGACTTGTGACCAGTGACCAGTGACTAGTGGCCAGTGACCAGTGACCAGTGACCAGTGACCACTGACTACTGACCAGTGACCAGTGACCTGTGACCAGTGACCAGTGACCAGTGACCAGTGACCAGTGACCAGTGACCAGTGACCAGTGACCAGTGACCAGTGACCAGTGACCAGTGACCAGTGATTAGTGACCTGTGACCAGTGACCAGTGACTAGTGACCAGCGACAGTGAACATTGACCAGTGACCAGTGACAAGTGACCAGTGACCAGTGACCAGTGACAGCTGACCAGTGACCTGTGACCAGTGACCAGTGACCAGTGACCAGTGACCAGTGACCAGTGACCAGTGACCAGTGACCAGTGACTTGTGACCAGTGACTAGTGACCTGTGACCACTGACCAGTGACCAGTTACCAGTGACCCCTGAAATGTGACCAGTGACCAGTGACCAGTGACAGGTGACCAGTGACCTATGACCAGTGACCAGTGACCACTGATTACTGACCAGTGACCAGTGACCTGTGACCAGTGACCAGTGACCAGTGACCAGTGACCTGTGACCACTGACCAGTGACCAGTTACCAGTGACCCCTGAAATGTGACCAGTGACCAGTGACCAGTGACAGGTGACCAGTGACCTATGACCAGTGACCAGTGACCACTGATTACTGACCAGTGACCAGTGACCTGTGACCAGTGACCAGTGACCAGTGACCAGTGACCAGTGACCAGTGACCAGTGATTAGTGACCTGTGACCAGTGACCAGTAACCAGTGACCTGTGACCAGTGACCAGTGACTAGTGACCAGCGACAGTGAACATTGACCAGTGACCAGTGACCAGTGACCAGTGACCAGTGACAGCTGACCAGTGACCTGTGACCAGTGAGCAGTGACCAGTGACCAGTGACCAGTGACCAGTGACCAGTGACCAGTGACTTGTGACCAGTGACTAGTGACCTGTGACCACTGACCAGTGACCAGTTACCAGTGACCCCTGAAAAGTGACCAGTGACCAGTGACCAGTGACTAGTGACTAGTGACCGGTGACCTGTGACCATTGACCAGTGACTAGTGACCAGTGACCCGTGACCAGTGACCAGTGACCTGTGACCAGTGACCAGTGACTTGTGGCCAGTGACCAGTGACCAGTGACCAGTGACCACTGACTACTGACCAGTGACCAGTGACCTGTGACCAGTGACCAGTGACCAGTTACCAGTGACCAGTGACCAGTGACCCGTGACCAGTGACCAGTGACTAGTGACCAGTGATCTGTGACCAGTGACCAGTGACCAGTGACCAGCGACAGTGACCATTGAACAATGACCAGTGACCAGTGACCAGTGAATTGTGAATCGTGACCACTGACCAGTGACCAGTTACCAGTGACCCCTGAAAAGTGACCAGTGACCAGTGACTAGTGACCAGTGATCTGTGACCAGTGACCAGTGACCAGTGACCAGTGACAGGTGACCAGTGACCTATGACCAGTGACCAGTGACCAGTGACCAGTGAATTGTGAATCGTGACCACTGACCAGTGACCAGTTACCAGTGACCCATGAAAAGTGACCAGTGACCAGTGACTAGTGACCAGTGATCTGTGACCAGTGACCAGTGACCAGTGACCAGCGACAGTGACCATTGAACAATGACCAGTGACCAGTGACCAGTGACCAGTGACCAGTGACAGGTGACCAGTGACCTATGACCAGTGACCAGTGACCAGTGACCAGAGACCAGTGACCAGTGACCAGTGACTAGTGACCAGTGACCCGTGACCAGTGACCAGAGACCACTGACCAGTGACCAGTGACCAGTGACTAGTGGCCAGTGACCAGTGACCAGTGACCAGTGACCAGCGACAGTGACCATTGACCAGTGACCAGTGACCAGTGACCAGTGACCAGTGACAGGTGACCAGTGACCTATGACCAGTGACCAGTGACCACTGATTACTGACCAGTGACCAGTGACCTGTGACCAGTGACCAGTGACCAGTGACCAGTGACCAGTGACTAGTGACCTGTGACCAGTGACCAGTGACTAGTGACCAGCGACAGTGAACATTGACCAGTGACCAGTGACCAGTGACCAGTGACCAGTGACAGCTGACCAGTGACCTGTGACCAGTGACCAGTGACCAATGACCAGTGACCAGTGACCAGTGACCAGTGACTTGTGACCAGTGACTAGTGACCTGTGACCACTGACCAGTGACCAGTTACCAGTGACCCCTGAAAAGTGACCAGTGACCCGTGACCAGTGACCAGTGACCTGTGACCAGTGACCAGTGACTTGTGGCCAGTGACCAGTGACCAGTGACCAGTGACCACTGACTACTGACCAGTGACCAGTGACCTGTGACCAGTGACCAGTGACCAGTGACCAGTTACCAGTGACCAGTGACCAGTGACCCGTGACCAGTGACTAGTGACCTGTGACCAGTGACCAGTGACCAGTGACCAGTGACCAGTGACCAGTGACCAGTGACTTGTGACCAGTGACCAGTGACTAGAGACCATTGCCCAGTGACCAGTGACCAGTGACCAGCGACAGTGACCATTGACCAATGACCAGTGACCAGTGACCAGTGACCAGTGACCAGTGACAGGTGACCAGTGACCTATGACCAGTGACCAGTGACCAGTGACCAGTGAATTGTGAATCGTGACCACTGACCAGTGACCAGTGACTAGTGGCCAGTGACCAGTGACCAGTGACCAGTGACCACTGCCTACTGACAAGTGACTTGTGACCAGTGACTAGTGACCAGCGACCAGTGACCAGTGACCAGTTACCAGTGACCAGTGACCAGTGACCCGTGACCAGTGACTAGTGACCTGTGACCAGTGACCAGTGACCAGTGACCAGTGACCAGTGACCAGTGACCAGTGACCAGTGACTAGAGACCATTGACCAGTGACCAGTGACCAGTGACCAGCGACAGTGACCATTGACCAATGACCAGTGACCAGTGACCAGTGACCAGTGACCAGTGACAGGTGACCAGTGACCTATGACCAGTGACCAGTGACCAGTGACCAGTGTCTAGTGAACTGTGTCCATTGACCAGTGACCAGTGACTAGTGGCCAGTGACCAGTGACCAGTGACCAGTGACCACTGCCTACTGACAAGTGACTTGTGACCAGTGACTAGTGACCAGCGACCAGTGACCAGTGACCCGTGACATGTGACCCGTGACCAGTGACCAGTGACCTGTGACCAGTGACCCCTGAAATGTGACCAGTGACCAGTGACCAGTGAATAGTGACCAGTGACCAGTGACCAGTGACCAGTGACCCGTGACCAGTGACCAGTGACTTGTGACCAGTGACCAGTGACTAGTGACCTGTGACCAGTGGCCAGTGACCAGTGACCAGCGACAGTGAACATTGACCAGTGACTAGTGACCAGTGACCAGTGACCAGTGACAGCTGACCAGTGACCAGTGACCTGTGACTAGTGACCTGTGACCAGTGACCAGTGACCTCTGACCACGGACCAGTGACAAGTGACCAGTGAATTGTGACCAGTGACCAGTGACTAGTGACCAGTGACCAGTGACCAGTGACTAGTGACCGGTGACCTGTGACCATTGACCAGTGACTAGTGACCAGTGACCCGTGACCAGTGACCAGTGACCTGTGACCAGTGACCAGTGACTTGTGGCCAGTGACCAGTGACCAGTGACCAGTGACAGGTGACCAGTGACCTATGACCAGTGACCAGTGACCAGTGACCAGTGAATTGTGAATCGTGACCACTGACCAGTGACCAGTTACCAGTGACCCCTGAAAAGTGACCAGTGACCAGTGACTAGTGACCAGTGATCTGTGACCAGTGACCAGTGACCAGTGACCAGCGACAGTGACCATTGAACAATGACCAGTGACCAGTGACCAGTGAATTGTGAATCGTGACTACTGACCAGTGACCAGTTACCAGTGACCCCTGAAAAGTGACCAGTGACCAGTGACTAGTGACCAGTGATCTGTGACCAGTGACCAGTGACCAGTGACCAGTGACAGGTGACCAGTGACCTATGACCAGTGACCAGTGACCAGTGACCAGTGAATTGTGAATCGTGACCACTGACCAGTGACCAGTTACCAGTGACCCATGAAAAGTGACCAGTGACCAGTGACTAGTGACCAGTGATCTGTGACCAGTGACCAGTGACCAGTGACCAGCGACAGTGACCATTGAACAATGACCAGTGACCAGTGACCAGTGACCAGTGACCAGTGACAGGTGACCAGTGACCTATGACCAGTGACCAGTGACCAGTGACCAGAGACCAGTGACCAGTGACCAGTGACCAGTGACCAGTGATTAGTGACCTGTGACCAGTGACCAGTGACCAGTAACCAGTGACCACTGACTACTGACCAGTGACCAGTAACCTGTGACCAGTGACCAGTGACCAGTGACCAGTTACCAGTGACCAGTGACCAGTGACCAGTGACCCGTGACCAGTGACTAGTGACCTGTGACCAGTGACCAGTGACCAGTGACCAGTGACCAGTGACCAGTGACCAGTGACTTGTGACCAGTGACCAGTGACAGGTGACCAGTGACCTATGACCAGTGACCAGTGACCAGTGACCAGTGAATTGTGAATCGTGACCACTGACCAGTGACCAGTTACCAGTGACCCCTGAAAAGTGACCTGTGACCAGTGACTAGTGACCAGTGATCTGTGACCAGTGACCAGTGACCAGTGACCAGCGACAGTGACCATTGAACAATGACCAGTGACCAGTGACCAGTGACCAGTGACCAGTGACAGGTGACCAGTGACCTATGACCAGTGACCAGTGACCAGTGACCAGTGACCAGTGACCAGTGACCAGTGACTAGTGACCAGTGACCCGTGACCAGTGACCAGAGACCACTGACCAGTGACCAGTGACCAGTGACTAGTGGCCAGTGACCAGTGACCAGTGACCAGTGACCAGCGACAGTGACCATTGACCAGTGACCAGTGACCAGTGACCAGTGACCAGTGACAGGTGACCAGTGACCTATGACCAGTGACCAGTGACCACTGATTACTGACCAGTGACCAGTGACCAGTGACCAGTGACCAGTGACCAGTGACCAGTGACCAGTGACTAGTGACCTGTGACCAGTGACCAGTGACTAGTGACCAGCGACAGTGAACATTGACCAGTGACCAGTGACCAGTGACCAGTGACCAGTGACCAGTGACAGCTGACCAGTGACCTGTGACCAGTGACCAGTGACCAGTGACCAGTGACCAGTGACCAGTGACCAGTGACCAGTGATTAGTGACCTGTGACCAGTGACCAGTGACTAGTGACCAGCGACAGTGAACATTGACCAGTGACCAGTGACCAGTGACCAGTGACCAGTGACCAGTGACAGCTGACCAGTGACCTGTGACCAGTGACCAGTGACCAGTGACCAGTGACCAGTGACCAGTGACTTGTGACCAGTGACTAGTGACCTGTGACCACTGACCAGTGACCAGTTACCAGTGACCCCTGAAAAGTGACCAGTGACCAGTGACCAGTGACAGGTGACCAGTGACCTATGACCAGTGACCTATGACCAGTGACCAGTGACCACTGATTACTGACCAGTGACCAGTGACCTGTGACCAGTGACCAGTGACCAGTGACCAGTGACCAGTGACCAGTGACCAGTGATTAGTGACCTGTGACCAGTGACCAGTGACCAGTGACCAGTGACCACTGACTACTGACCAGTGACCAGTGACCTGTGACCAGTGACCAGTGACCAGTGACCAGTTACCAGTGACCAGTGACCAGTGACCCGTGACCAGTGACTAGTGACCTGTGACCAGTTACCAGTGATCAGTGACCAGTGACCAGTGACCAGTGACCAGTGACTTGTGACCAGTGACCAGTGACTAGAGACCATTGACCAGTGACCAGTGACCAGTGACCAGCGACAGTGACCATTGACCAATGACCAGTGACCAGTGACCAGTGACCAGTGACCAGTGACAGGTGACCAGTGACCTATGACCAGTGACCAGTGACCAGTGACCAGTGAATTGTGAATCGTGACCACTGACCAGTGACCAGTTACCAGTGACCCCTGAAAAGTGACCAGTGACCAGTGACTAGTGACCAGTGATCTGTGACCAGTGACCAGTGACCAGTGACCAGTGACCAGCGACAGTGACCATTGAACAATGACCAGTGACCAGTGACCAGTGACCAGTGACAGGTGACCAGTGACCTATGACCAGTGACCAGTGACCAGTGACCAGTGACCTATGACCAGTGACCAGTGACCAGTGACCAGTGACCAGTGACTAGTGGCCAGTGACCAGTGACCAGCGACAGTGACCATTGACCAGTGACCAGTGACCAGTGACCAGTGACCAGTGACAGGTGACCAGTGACCTATGACCAGTGACCAGTGACCACTGATTACTGACCAGTGACCAGTGACCTGTGACCAGTGACCAGTGACCAGTGACCAGTGACCAGTGACCAGTGACCAGTGATTAGTGACCTGTGACCAGTGACCAGTGACTAGTGACCAGCGACAGTGAACATTGACCAGTGACCAGTGACCAGTGACCAGTGACCAATGACCAGTGACAGCTGACCAGTGACCTGTGACCAGTGACCAGTGACCAGTGACCAGTGACCAGTGACCAGTGACCAGTGACTTGTGACCAGTGACTAGTGACCTGTGACCACTGACCAGTGACCAGTTACCAGTGACCCCTGAAAAGTGACCAGTGACCAGTGACCAGTGACTAGTGACTAGTGACCAGTGATCTGTGACCAGTGACCAGTGACCAGTGACCAGTGACCAGTGACCAGTGACCAGCGACAGTGACCATTGAACAATGACCAGTGACCAGTGACCAGTGACCAGTGAGAGGTGACCAGTGACCTATGACCAGTGACCAGTGACCAGTGACCAGTGACCAGTGACCAGTGACTAGTGACCAGTGACCTGTGACCAGTGACCAGTGACCAGTGAGCAGTGTCCAGTGACCACTGACTACTGACCAGTGATTTGTGACTAGTGACCAGTGGCCCGTGACCAGTGACTTGTGACCAGTGACCAGTGACTAGTGGCCAGTGACCAGTGACCAGTGACCAGTGACCACTGACTACTGACCAGTGACCAGTGACCTGTGACCAGTGACCAGTGACCAGTGACCAGTGACCAGTGACCAGTGACCAGTGACCAGTGACCAGTGACCAGTGACCAGTGACCAGTGACCAGTGATTAGTGACCTGTGACCAGTGACCAGTGACTAGTGACCAGCGACAGTGAACATTGACCAGTGACCAGTGACAAGTGACCAGTGACCAGTGACCAGTGACAGCTGACCAGTGACCTGTGACCAGTGACCAGTGACCAGTGACCAGTGACCAGTGACCAGTGACCAGTGACCAGTGACCAGTGACTTGTGACCAGTGACTAGTGACCTGTGACCACTGACCAGTGACCAGTTACCAGTGACCCCTGAAATGTGACCAGTGACCAGTGACCAGTGACAGGTGACCAGTGACCTATGACCAGTGACCAGTGACCACTGATTACTGACCAGTGACCAGTGACCTGTGACCAGTGACCAGTGACCAGTGACCAGTGACCTGTGACCACTGACCAGTGACCAGTTACCAGTGACCCCTGAAATGTGACCAGTGACCAGTGACCAGTGACAGGTGACCAGTGACCTATGACCAGTGACCAGTGACCACTGATTACTGACCAGTGACCAGTGACCTGTGACCAGTGACCAGTGACCAGTGACCAGTGACCAGTGACCAGTGACCAGTGATTAGTGACCTGTGACCAGTGACCAGTAACCAGTGACCTGTGACCAGTGACCAGTGACTAGTGACCAGCGACAGTGAACATTGACCAGTGACCAGTGACCAGTGACCAGTGACCAGTGACCAGTGACAGCTGACCAGTGACCTGTGACCAGTGAGCAGTGACCAGTGACCAGTGACCAGTGACCAGTGTCCAGTGACCAGTGACTTGTGACCAGTGACTAGTGACCTGTGACCACTGACCAGTGACCAGTTACCAGTGACCCCTGAAAAGTGACCAGTGACCAGTGACCAGTGACTAGTGACTAGTGACCGGTGACCTGTGACCATTGACCAGTGACTAGTGACCAGTGACCCGTGACCAGTGACCAGTGACCTGTGACCAGTGACCAGTGACTTGTGGCCAGTGACCAGTGACCAGTGACCAGTGACCACTGACTACTGACCAGTGACCAGTGACCTGTGACCAGTGACCAGTGACCAGTTACCAGTGACCAGTGACCAGTGACCCGTGACCAGTGACCAGTGACTAGTGACCAGTGATCTGTGACCAGTGACCAGTGACCAGTGACCAGCGACAGTGACCATTGAACAATGACCAGTGACCAGTGACCAGTGAATTGTGAATCGTGACCACTGACCAGTGACCAGTTACCAGTGACCCCTGAAAAGTGACCAGTGACCAGTGACTAGTGACCAGTGATCTGTGACCAGTGACCAGTGACCAGTGACCAGTGACAGGTGACCAGTGACCTATGACCAGTGACCAGTGACCAGTGACCAGTGAATTGTGAATCGTGACCACTGACCAGTGACCAGTTACCAGTGACCCATGAAAAGTGACCAGTGACCAGTGACTAGTGACCAGTGATCTGTGACCAGTGACCAGTGACCAGTGACCAGCGACAGTGACCATTGAACAATGACCAGTGACCAGTGACCAGTGACCAGTGACCAGTGACAGGTGACCAGTGACCTATGACCAGTGACCAGTGACCAGTGACCAGAGACCAGTGACCAGTGACCAGTGACTAGTGACCAGTGACCCGTGACCAGTGACCAGAGACCACTGACCAGTGACCAGTGACCAGTGACTAGTGGCCAGTGACCAGTGACCAGTGACCAGTGACCAGCGACAGTGACCATTGACCAGTGACCAGTGACCAGTGACCAGTGACCAGTGACAGGTGACCAGTGACCTATGACCAGTGACCAGTGACCACTGATTACTGACCAGTGACCAGTGACCTGTGACCAGTGACCAGTGACCAGTGACCAGTGACCAGTGACTAGTGACCTGTGACCAGTGACCAGTGACTAGTGACCAGCGACAGTGAACATTGACCAGTGACCAGTGACCAGTGACCAGTGACCAGTGACAGCTGACCAGTGACCTGTGACCAGTGACCAGTGACCAATGACCAGTGACCAGTGACCAGTGACCAGTGACTTGTGACCAGTGACTAGTGACCTGTGACCACTGACCAGTGACCAGTTACCAGTGACCCCTGAAAAGTGACCAGTGACCCGTGACCAGTGACCAGTGACCTGTGACCAGTGACCAGTGACTTGTGGCCAGTGACCAGCGACAGTGACCATTGAACAATGACCAGTGACCAGTGACCAGTGACCAGTGACAGGTGACCAGTGACCTATGACCAGTGACCAGTGACCAGTGACCAGTGACCTATGACCAGTGACCAGTGACCAGTGACCAGTGACCAGTGACTAGTGGCCAGTGACCAGTGACCAGCGACAGTGACCATTGACCAGTGACCAGTGACCAGTGACCTGTGACCAGTGACCCCTGAAATGTGACCAGTGACCAGTGACCAGTGAATAGTGACCAGTGACCAGTGACCAGTGACCAGTGACCCGTGACCAGTGACCAGTGACTTGTGACCAGTGACCAGTGACTAGTGACCTGTGACCAGTGACCAGTGACCAGTGACCAGTGACTAGTGACCAGTGACCTGTGACCAGTGACCAGTGACCAGTGAGCAGTGTCCAGTGACCACTGACTACTGACCAGTGATCTGTGACTAGTGACCAGTGGCCCGTGACCAGTGACTTGTGACCAGTGACCAGTGACTAGTGGCCAGTGACCAGTGACCAGTGACCAGTGACCACTGACTACTGACCAGTGACCAGTGACCTGTGACCAGTGACCAGTGACCAGTGACCAGTGACCAGTGACCAGTGACCAGTGACCAGTGACCAGTGACCAGTGATTAGTGACCTGTGACCAGTGACCAGTGACTAGTGACCAGCGACAGTGAACATTGACCAGTGACCAGTGACCAGTGACCAGTGACCAGTGACCAGTGACAGCTGACCAGTGACCTGTGACCAGTGACCAGTGACCAGTGACCAGTGACCAGTGACCAGTGACCAGTGACCAGTGACCAGTGACTTGTGACCAGTGACTAGTGACCTGTGACCACTGACCAGTGACCAGTTACCAGTGACCCCTGAAATGTGACCAGTGACCAGTGACCAGTGACAGGTGACCAGTGACCTATGACCAGTGACCAGTGACCACTGATTACTGACCAGTGACCAGTGACCTGTGACCAGTGACCAGTGACCAGTGACCAGTGACCAGTGACCAGTGACCAGTGATTAGTGACCTGTGACCAGTGACCAGTGACCAGTAACCAGTGACCACTGACTACTGACCAGTGACCAGTAACCTGTGACCAGTGACCAGTGACCAGTGACCAGTTACCAGTGACCAGTGACCAGTGACCAGTGACCCGTGACCAGTGACTAGTGACCTGTGACCAGTGACCAGTGACCAGTGACCAGTGACCAGTGACCAGTGACCAGTGACTTGTGACCAGTGACCAGTGACAGGTGACCAGTGACCTATGACCAGTGACCAGTGACCAGTGACCAGTGAATTGTGAATCGTGACCACTGACCAGTGACCAGTTACCAGTGACCCCTGAAAAGTGACCTGTGACCAGTGACTAGTGACCAGTGATCTGTGACCAGTGACCAGTGACCAGTGACCAGCGACAGTGACCATTGAACAATGACCAGTGACCAGTGACCAGTGACCAGTGACCAGTGACAGGTGACCAGTGACCTATGACCAGTGACCAGTGACCAGTGACCAGTGACCAGTGACCAGTGACCAGTGACTAGTGACCAGTGACCCGTGACCAGTGACCAGAGACCACTGACCAGTGACCAGTGACCAGTGACTAGTGGCCAGTGACCAGTGACCAGTGACCAGTGACCAGCGACAGTGACCATTGACCAGTGACCAGTGACCAGTGACCAGTGACCAGTGACAGGTGACCAGTGACCTATGACCAGTGACCAGTGACCACTGATTACTGACCAGTGACCAGTGACCAGTGACCAGTGACCAGTGACCAGTGACTAGTGACCTGTGACCAGTGACCAGTGACTAGTGACCAGCGACAGTGAACATTGACCAGTGACCAGTGACCAGTGACCAGTGACCAGTGACCAGTGACAGCTGACCAGTGACCTGTGACCAGTGACCAGTGACCAGTGACCAGTGACCAGTGACCAGTGACCAGTGACCAGTGATTAGTGACCTGTGACCAGTGACCAGTGACTAGTGACCAGCGACAGTGAACATTGACCAGTGACCAGTGACCAGTGACCAGTGACCAGTGACCAGTGACAGCTGACCAGTGACCTGTGACCAGTGACCAGTGACCAGTGACCAGTGACCAGTGACCAGTGACCAGTGACCAGTGACTTGTGACCAGTGACTAGTGACCTGTGACCACTGACCAGTGACCAGTTACCAGTGACCCCTGAAAAGTGACCAGTGACCAGTGACCAGTGACAGGTGACCAGTGACCTATGACCAGTGACCTATGACCAGTGACCAGTGACCACTGATTACTGACCAGTGACCAGTGACCTGTGACCAGTGACCAGTGACCAGTGACCAGTGACCAGTGACCAGTGACCAGTGATTAGTGACCTGTGACCAGTGACCAGTGACCAGTGACCAGTGACCACTGACTACTGACCAGTGACCAGTGACCTGTGACCAGTGACCAGTGACCAGTGACCAGTTACCAGTGACCAGTGACCAGTGACCCGTGACCAGTGACTAGTGACCTGTGACCAGTTACCAGTGATCAGTGACCAGTGACCAGTGACCAGTGACCAGTGACTTGTGACCAGTGACCAGTGACTAGAGACCATTGACCAGTGACCAGTGACCAGTGACCAGCGACAGTGACCATTGACCAATGACCAGTGACCAGTGACCAGTGACCAGTGACCAGTGACAGGTGACCAGTGACCTATGACCAGTGACCAGTGACCAGTGACCAGTGAATTGTGAATCGTGACCACTGACCAGTGACCAGTTACCAGTGACCCCTGAAAAGTGACCAGTGACCAGTGACTAGTGACCAGTGATCTGTGACCAGTGACCAGTGACCAGTGACCAGTGACCAGCGACAGTGACCATTGAACAATGACCAGTGACCAGTGACCAGTGACCAGTGACAGGTGACCAGTGACCTATGACCAGTGACCAGTGACCAGTGACCAGTGACCTATGACCAGTGACCAGTGACCAGTGACCAGTGACCAGTGACTAGTGGCCAGTGACCAGTGACCAGCGACAGTGACCATTGACCAGTGACCAGTGACCAGTGACCAGTGACCAGTGACAGGTGACCAGTGACCTATGACCAGTGACCAGTGACCACTGATTACTGACCAGTGACCAGTGACCTGTGACCAGTGACCAGTGACCAGTGACCAGTGACCAGTGACCAGTGACCAGTGATTAGTGACATGTGACCAGTGACCAGTGACTAGTGACCAGCGACAGTGAACATTGACCAGTGACCAGTGACCAGTGACCAGTGACCAATGACCAGTGACAGCTGACCAGTGACCTGTGACCAGTGACCAGTGACCAGTGACCAGTGACCAGTGACCAGTGACCAGTGACTTGTGACCAGTGACTAGTGACCTGTGACCACTGACCAGTGACCAGTTACCAGTGACCCCTGAAAAGTGACCAGTGACCAGTGACCAGTGACTAGTGACTAGTGACCAGTGATCTGTGACCAGTGACCAGTGACCAGTGACCAGTGACCAGTGACCAGTCACCAGCGACAGTGACCATTGAACAATGACCAGTGACCAGTGACCAGTGACCAGTGAGAGGTGACCAGTGACCTATGACCAGTGACCAGTGACCAGTGACCAGTGACCAGTGACCAGTGACTAGTGACCAGTGACCTGTGACCAGTGACCAGTGACCAGTGAGCAGTGTCCAGTGACCACTGACTACTGACCAGTGATCTGTGACTAGTGACCAGTGGCCCGTGACCAGTGACTTGTGACCAGTGACCAGTGACTAGTGGCCAGTGACCAGTGACCAGTGACCAGTGACCACTGACTACTGACCAGTGACCAGTGACCTGTGACCAGTGACCAGTGACCAGTGACCAGTGACCAGTGACCAGTGACCAGTGACCAGTGACCAGTGACCAGTGACCAGTGACCAGTGACCAGTGACCAGTGATTAGTGACCTGTGACCAGTGACCAGTGACTAGTGACCAGCGACAGTGAACATTGACCAGTGACCAGTGACAAGTGACCAGTGACCAGTGACCAGTGACAGCTGACCAGTGACCTGTGACCAGTGACCAGTGACCAGTGACCAGTGACCAGTGACCAGTGACCAGTGACCAGTGACCAGTGACTTGTGACCAGTGACTAGTGACCTGTGACCACTGACCAGTGACCAGTTACCAGTGACCCCTGAAATGTGACCAGTGACCAGTGACCAGTGACAGGTGACCAGTGACCTATGACCAGTGACCAGTGACCACTGATTACTGACCAGTGACCAGTGACCTGTGACCAGTGACCAGTGACCAGTGACCAGTGACCTGTGACCACTGACCAGTGACCAGTTACCAGTGACCCCTGAAATGTGACCAGTGACCAGTGACCAGTGACAGGTGACCAGTGACCTATGACCAGTGACCAGTGACCACTGATTACTGACCAGTGACCAGTGACCTGTGACCAGTGACCAGTGACCAGTGACCAGTGACCAGTGACCAGTGACCAGTGATTAGTGACCTGTGACCAGTGACCAGTAACCAGTGACCTGTGACCAGTGACCAGTGACTAGTGACCAGCGACAGTGAACATTGACCAGTGACCAGTGACCAGTGACCAGTGACCAGTGACCAGTGACAGCTGACCAGTGACCTGTGACCAGTGAGCAGTGACCAGTGACCAGTGACCAGTGACCAGTGACCAGTGACCAGTGACTTGTGACCAGTGACTAGTGACCTGTGACCACTGACCAGTGACCAGTTACCAGTGACCCCTGAAAAGTGACCAGTGACCAGTGACCAGTGACTAGTGACTAGTGACCGGTGACCTGTGACCATTGACCAGTGACTAGTGACCAGTGACCCGTGACCAGTGACCAGTGACCTGTGACCAGTGACCAGTGACTTGTGGCCAGTGACCAGTGACCAGTGACCAGTGACCACTGACTACTGACCAGTGACCAGTGACCTGTGACCAGTGACCAGTGACCAGTTACCAGTGACCAGTGACCAGTGACCCGTGACCAGTGACCAGTGACTAGTGACCAGTGATCTGTGACCAGTGACCAGTGACCAGTGACCAGCGACAGTGACCATTGAACAATGACCAGTGACCAGTGACCAGTGAATTGTGAATCGTGACCACTGACCAGTGACCAGTTACCAGTGACCCCTGAAAAGTGACCAGTGACCAGTGACTAGTGACCAGTGATCTGTGACCAGTGACCAGTGACCAGTGACCAGTGACAGGTGACCAGTGACCTATGACCAGTGACCAGTGACCAGTGACCAGTGAATTGTGAATCGTGACCACTGACCAGTGACCAGTTACCAGTGACCCATGAAAAGTGACCAGTGACCAGTGACTAGTGACCAGTGATCTGTGACCAGTGACCAGTGACCAGTGACCAGCGACAGTGACCATTGAACAATGACCAGTGACCAGTGACCAGTGACCAGTGACCAGTGACAGGTGACCAGTGACCTATGACCAGTGACCAGTGACCAGTGACCAGAGACCAGTGACCAGTGACCAGTGACTAGTGACCAGTGACCCGTGACCAGTGACCAGAGACCACTGACCAGTGACCAGTGACCAGTGACTAGTGGCCAGTGACCAGTGACCAGTGACCAGTGACCAGCGACAGTGACCATTGACCAGTGACCAGTGACCAGTGACCAGTGACCAGTGACAGGTGACCAGTGACCTATGACCAGTGACCAGTGACCACTGATTACTGACCAGTGACCAGTGACCTGTGACCAGTGACCAGTGACCAGTGACCAGTGACCAGTGACTAGTGACCTGTGACCAGTGACCAGTGACTAGTGACCAGCGACAGTGAACATTGACCAGTGACCAGTGACCAGTGACCAGTGACCAGTGACAGCTGACCAGTGACCTGTGACCAGTGACCAGTGACCAATGACCAGTGACCAGTGACCAGTGACCAGTGACTTGTGACCAGTGACCAGTGACTAGTGGCCAGTGACCAGTGACCAGTGACCAGTGACCACTGACTACTGACCAGTGACCAGTGACCTGTGACCAGTGACCAGTGACCAGTGACCAGTGACCAGTGACCAGTGACCAGTGACCAGTGACCAGTGATTAGTGACCTGTGACCAGTGACCAGTGACTAGTGACCAGCGACAGTGAACATTGACCAGTGACCAGTGACAAGTGACCAGTGACCAGTGACCAGTGACAGCTGACCAGTGACCTGTGACCAGTGACCAGTGACCAGTGACCAGTGACCAGTGACCAGTGACCAGTGACCAGTGACCAGTGACTTGTGACCAGTGACTAGTGACCTGTGACCACTGACCAGTGACCAGTTACCAGTGACCCCTGAAATGTGACCAGTGACCAGTGACCAGTGACAGGTGACCAGTGACCTATGACCAGTGACCAGTGACCACTGATTACTGACCAGTGACCAGTGACCTGTGACCAGTGACCAGTGACCAGTGACCAGTGACCAGTGACCAGTGACCAGTGATTAGTGACCTGTGACCAGTGACCAGTAACCAGTGACTAGTGGCCAGTGACCAGTGACCAGTGACCAGTGACCAGCGACAGTGACCATTGACCAGTGACCAGTGACCAGTCACCAGTGACCAGTGACAGGTGACCAGTGACCTATGACCAGTGACCAGTGACCAGTGATTACTGACCAGTGACCAGTGACCAGTGACCAGTGACCAGTGACCAGTGGCCAATGACCAGTGACTAGTGACCTGTGACCAGTGACCAGTGACTAGTGACCAGCGACAGTGAACATTGACCAGTGACCAGTGACCAGTGACCAGTGACCAGTGACCAGTGACCAGTGACTAGTGACCAGTGACCAGTGACCTATGACCAGTGACCAGTGACCAGTGACCAGTGACCAGTGACCAGTGACCAGTGACTAGTGACCAGTGACCCGTGACCAGTGACCAGAGACCACTGACCAGTGACCAGTGACCAGTGACTAGTGGCCAGTGACCAGTGACCAGTGACCAGTGACCAGCGACAGTGACCATTGACCAGTGACCAGTGACCAGTGACCAGTGACCAGTGACCAGTGACAGGTGACGAGTGACCTATGACCAGTGACCAGTGACCACTGATTACTGACCAGTGACCAGTGACCTGTGACCAGTGACCAGTGACCAGTGACCAGTGACAAGTGACCAGTGACCAGTGATTAGTGACCTGTGACCAGTGACCAGTGACTAGTGACCAGCGACAGTGAACATTGACCAGTGACCAGTGACCAGTGACCAGTGACCAGTGACCAGTGACAGCTGACCAGTGACCTGTGACCAGTGACCAGTGACCAGTGACCAGTGACCAGTGACCAGTGACCAGTGACCAGTGACTTGAGACCAGTGACTAGTGACCTGTGACCACTGACCAGTGACCAGTTACCAGTGACCCCTGAAAAGTGACCAGTGACCAGTGACCAGTGACAGGTGACCAGTGACCTATGACCAGTGACCAGTGACCACTGATTACTGACCAGTGACCAGTGACCAGTGACCAGTGACCAGTGACCAGTGACCAGTGATTAGTGACCTGTGACCAGTGACCAGTGACCAGTGACCAGTGACCACTGACTACTGACCAGTGACCAGTGACCAGTGACCAGTGACCAGTGACTTGTGACCAGTGACTAGTGACCTGTGACCACTGACCAGTGACCAGTTACCAGTGACCCCTGAAAAGTGACCAGTGACCAGTGACCAGTGACTAGTGACTAGTGACCGGTGACCTGTGACCATTGACCAGTGACTAGTGACCAGTGACCCGTGACCAGTGACCAGTGACCTGTGACCAGTGACCAGTGACTTGTGGCCAGTGACCAGTGACCAGTGACCAGTGACCACTGACTACTGACCAGTGACCAGTGACCTGTGACCAGTGACCAGTGACCAGTGACCAGTTACCAGTGACCAGTGACCAGTGACCCGTGACCAGTGACTAGTGACCTGTGACCAGTGACCAGTGACCAGTGACCAGTGACCAGTGACCAGTGACCAGTGACCAGTGACTTGTGACCAGTGACCAGTGACTAGAGACCATTGCCCAGTGACCAGTGACCAGTGACCAGCGACAGTGACCATTGACCAATGACCAGTGACCAGTGACCAGTGACCAGTGACCAGTGACAGGTGACCAGTGACCTATGACCAGTGACCAGTGACCAGTGACCAGTGAATTGTGAATCGTGACCACTGACCAGTGACCAGTGACTAGTGGCCAGTGACCAGTGACCAGTGACCAGTGACCACTGCCTACTGACAAGTGACTTGTGACCAGTGACTAGTGACCAGCGACCAGTGACCAGTGACCAGTTACCAGTGACCAGTGACCAGTGACCCGTGACCAGTGACTAGTGACCTGTGACCAGTGACCAGTGACCAGTGACCAGTGACCAGTGACCAGTGACCAGTGACGTGTGACCAGTGACCAGTGACTAGAGACCATTGACCAGTGACCAGTGACCAGTGACCAGCGACAGTGACCATTGACCAATGACCAGTGACCAGTGACCAGTGACCAGTGACCAGTGACAGGTGACCAGTGACCTATGACCAGTGACCAGTGACCAGTGACCAGTGTCTAGTGAACTGTGTCCATTGACCAGTGACCAGTGACTAGTGGCCAGTGACCAGTGACCAGTGACCAGTGACCACTGCCTACTGACAAGTGACTTGTGACCAGTGACTAGTGGCCAGCGACCAGTGACCAGTGACCCGTGACATGTGACCCGTGACCAGTGACCAGTGACCTGTGACCAGTGACCCCTGAAATGTGACCAGTGACCAGTGACCAGTGAATAGTGACCAGTGACCAGTGACCAGTGACCAGTGACCAGTGACCAGTGACCAGTGACCCGTGACCAGTGACCAGTGACTTGTGACCAGTGACCAGTGACTAGTGACCTGTGACCAGTGGCCAGTGACCAGTGACCAGCGACAGTGAACATTGACCAGTGACTAGTGACCAGTGACCAGTGACCAGTGACAGCTGACCAGTGACCAGTGACCTGTGACTAGTGACCTGTGACCAGTGACCAGTGACCTCTGACCACGGACCAGTGACAAGTGACCAGTGAATTGTGACCAGTGACCAGTGACTAGTGACCAGTGACCAGTGACCAGTGACTAGTGACCGGTGACCTGTGACCATTGACCAGTGACTAGTGACCAGTGACCCGTGACCAGTGACCAGTGACCTGTGACCAGTGACCAGTGACTTGTGGCCAGTGACCAGTGACCAGTGACCAGTGACAGGTGACCAGTGACTTATGACCAGTGACCAGTGACCAGTGACCAGTGAATTGTGAATCGTGACCACTGACCAGTGACCAGTTACCAGTGACCCCTGAAAAGTGACCAGTGACCAGTGACTAGTGACCAGTGATCTGTGACCAGTGACCAGTGACCAGTGACCAGCGACAGTGACCATTGAACAATGACCAGTGACCAGTGACCAGTGAATTGTGAATCGTGACCACTGACCAGTGACCAGTTACCAGTGACCCCTGAAAAGTGACCAGTGACCAGTGACTAGTGACCAGTGATCTGTGACCAGTGACCAGTGACCAGTGACCAGTGACAGGTGACCAGTGACCTATGACCAGTGACCAGTGACCAGTGACCAGTGAATTGTGAATCGTGACCACTGACCAGTGACCAGTTACCAGTGACCCATGAAAAGTGACCAGTGACCAGTGACTAGTGACCAGTGATCTGTGACCAGTGACCAGTGACCAGTGACCAGCGACAGTGACCATTGAACAATGACCAGTGACCAGTGACCAGTGACCAGTGACAAGTGACAGGTGACAAGTGACCTATGACCAGTGACCAGTGACCAGTGACCAGAGACCAGTGACCAGTGACCAGTGACTAGTGACCAGTGACCCGTGACCAGTGACCAGAGACCACTGACCAGTGACCAGTGACCAGTGACTAGTGGCCAGTGACCAGTGACCAGTGACCAGTGACCAGCGACAGTGACCATTGACCAGTGACCAGTGACCAGTGACCAGTGACCAGTGACAGGTGACCAGTGACCTATGACCAGTGACCAGTGACCACTGATTACTGACCAGTGACCAGTGACCTGTGACCAGTGACCAGTGACCAGTGACCAGTGACCAGTGACTAGTGACCTGTGACCAGTGACCAGTGACTAGTGACCAGCGACAGTGAACATTGACCAGTGACCAGTGACCAGTGACCAGTGACCAGTGACAGCTGACCAGTGACCTGTGACCAGTGACCAGTGACCAATGACCAGTGACCAGTGACCAGTGACCAGTGACTTGTGACCAGTGACTAGTGACCTGTGACCACTGACCAGTGACCAGTTACCAGTGACCCCTGAAAAGTGACCAGTGACCAGTGACTAGTGACCAGTGATCTGTGACCAGTGACCAGTGACCAGTGACCAGTGACCAGTGACCAGTGACCAGCGACAGTGACCATTGAACAATGACCAGTGACCAGTGACCAGTGACCAGTGACAGGTGACCAGTGACCTATGACCAGTGACCAGTGACCAGTGACCAGTGACCAGTGACCAGTGACTAGTGACCAGTGACCTGTGACCAGTGACCAGTGACCAGTGAGCAGTGTCCAGTGACCACTGACTACTGACCAGTGATCTGTGACTAGTGACCAGTGGCCCGTGACCAGTGACTTGTGACCAGTGACCAGTGACTAGTGGCCAGTGACCAGTGACCAGTGACCAGTGACCACTGACTACTGACCAGTGACCAGTGACCTGTGACCAGTGACCAGTGACCAGTGACCAGTGACCAGTGACCAGTGACCAGTGACCAGTGACCAGTGATTAGTGACCTGTGACCAGTGACCAGTGACTAGTGACCAGCGACAGTGAACATTGACCAGTGACCAGTGACAAGTGACCAGTGACCAGTGACCAGTGACAGCTGACCAGTGACCTGTGACCAGTGACCAGTGACCAGTGACCAGTGACCAGTGACCAGTGACCAGTGACCAGTGACCAGTGACCAGTGACTTGTGACCAGTGACTAGTGACCTGTGACCACTGACCAGTGACCAGTTACCAGTGACCCCTGAAATGTGACCAGTGACCAGTGACCAGTGACAGGTGACCAGTGACCTATGACCAGTGACCAGTGACCACTGATTACTGACCAGTGACCAGTGACCTGTGACCAGTGACCAGTGACCAGTGACCAGTGACCAGTGACCAGTGACCAGTGACCAGTGATTAGTGACCTGTGACCAGTGACCAGTAACCAGTGACTAGTGGCCAGTGACCAGTGACCAGTGACCAGTGACCAGCGACAGTGACCATTGACCAGTGACCAGTGACCAGTCACCAGTGACCAGTGACAGGTGACCAGTGACCTATGACCAGTGACCAGTGACCAGTGATTACTGACCAGTGACCAGTGACCAGTGACCAGTGACCAGTGACCAGTGGCCAATGACCAGTGACTAGTGACCTGTGACCAGTGACCAGTGACTAGTGACCAGCGACAGTGAACATTGACCAGTGACCAGTGACCAGTGACCAGTGACCAGTGACCAGTGACCAGTGACTAGTGACCAGTGACCCGTGACCAGTGACCAGAGACCACTGACCAGTGACCAGTGACCAGTGACTAGTGGCCAGTGACCAGTGACCAGTGACCAGTGACCAGCGACAGTGACCATTGACCAGTGACCAGTGACCAGTGACCAGTGACCAGTGACCAGTGACCAGTGACAGGTGACCAGTGACCTATGACCAGTGACCAGTGACCACTGATTACTGACCAGTGACCAGTGACCAGTGACCAGTGACCAGTGACCAGTGGCCAATGACCAGTGACTAGTGACCTGTGACCAGTGACCAGTGACTAGTGACCAGCGACAGTGAACATTGACCAGTGACCAGTGACCAGTGACCAGTGACCAGTGACCAGTGACAGCTGACCAGTGACCTGTGACCAGTGAGCAGTGACCAGTGTCCAGTGACCAGTGACCAGTGACCAGTGACCAGTGACTTGTGACCAGTGACTAGTGACCTGTGACCACTGACCAGTGACCAGTTACCAGTGACTAGTGACCTGTGACCAGTGACCAGTGACTAGTGACCAGCGACAGTGAACATTGACCAGTGACCAGTGACCAGTGACCAGTGACCAGTGACCAGTGACAGCTGACCAGTGACCTGTGACCAGTGACCAGTGACCAGTGACCAGTGACCAGTGACCAGTGACCAGTGACCAGTGACTTGTGACCAGTGACTAGTGACCTGTGACCACTGACCAGTGACCAGTTACCAGTGACCCCTGAAAAGTGACCAGTGACCAGTGACCAGTGACTAGTGACTAGTGACCGGTGACCTGTGACCATTGACCAGTGACTAGTGACCAGTGACCCGTGACCAGTGACCAGTGACCTGTGACCAGTGACCAGTGACCAGTGACCAGTGACCAGTGACCAGTGACCAGTGACTTGTGACCAGTGACCAGTGACAGGTGACCAGTGACCTATGACCAGTGACCAGTGACCAGTGACCAGTGAATTGTGAATCGTGACCACTGACCAGTGACCAGTTACCAGTGACCCCTGAAAAGTGACCTGTGACCAGTGACTAGTGACCAGTGATCTGTGACCAGTGACCAGTGACCAGTGACTAGTGACTAGTGACCGGTGACCTGTGACCATTGACCAGTGACTAGTGACCAGTGACCCGTGACCAGTGACCAGTGACCTGTGACCAGTGACCAGTGACTTGTGGCCAGTGACCAGTGACCAGTGACCAGTGACCACTGACTACTGACCAGTGACCAGTGACCTGTGACCAGTGACCAGTGACCAGTTACCAGTGACCAGTGACCAGTGACCCGTGACCAGTGACTAGTGACCTGTGACCAGTGACCAGTGACCAGTGACCAGTGACCAGTGACCAGTGACCAGTGACTTGTGACCAGTGACCAGTGACAGGTGACCAGTGACCTATGACCAGTGACCAGTGACCAGTGACCAGTGAATTGTGAATCGTGACCACTGACCAGTGACCAGTTACCAGTGACCCCTGAAAAGTGACCTGTGACCAGTGACTAGTGACCAGTGATCTGTGACCAGTGACCAGTAACCAGTGACCAGCGACAGTGACCATTGAACAATGACCAGTGACCAGTGACCCTTGACCAGTGACCAGTGACAGGTGACCAGTGACCTATGACCAGTGACCAGTGACCAGTGACCAGTGACCAGTGACCAGTGACTAGTGACCAGTGACCCGTGACCAGTGACCAGAGACCACTGACCAGTGACCAGTGACCAGTGACTAGTGGCCAGTGACCAGTGACCAGTGACCAGTGACCAGCGACAGTGACCATTGACCAGTGACCAGTGACCAGTGACCAGTGACCAGTGACCAGTGACCAGTGACCAGTGACCAGTGACTAGTGACCTGTGACCAGTGACCAGTGACTAGTGACCAGCGACAGTGAACATTGACCAGTGACCAGTGACCAGTGACCAGTGACCAGTGACCAGTGACAGCTGACCAGTGACCTGTGACCAGTGACCAGTGACCAGTGACCAGTGACCAGTGACCAGTGACCAGTGACCAGTGACTTGTGACCAGTGACTAGTGACCTGTGACCACTGACCAGTGACCAGTTACCAGTGACCCCTGAAAAGTGACCAGTGACCAGTGACCAGTGACTAGTGACTAGTGACCGGTGACCTGTGACCATTGACCAGTGACTAGTGACCAGTGACCCGTGACCAGTGACCAGTGACCTGTGACCAGTGACCAGTGACTTGTGGCCAGTGACCAGTGACCAGTGACCAGTGACCACTGACTACTGACCAGTGACCAGTGACCTGTGACCAGTGACCAGTGACCAGTGACCAGTGACCAGTGACCACTGACCACTGACCAGTGACCAGTGACCAGTGACCAGTGACCAGTGACAGCTGACCAGTGACCTGTGACCGGTGACCAGTGACCAGTGACCAGTGACCAGTGACCAGTGACCAGTGACCAGTGACTAGTGACCTGTGACCAGTGGCCTGTGACCAATGACCAGTGACCACTGACCACTGACCAGTGACCAGTGACCAGTGACAGCTGACCAGTGACCTGTGACCAGTGACCAGTGACCAGAGACCAGTGACCAGTGACCAGTGACTAGTGACCTGTGACCAGTGACCAGTGACCACTGACCACTGACCCGTGACCAGTGGCCAGTGAATAGTGACCAGTGACCAGTGACCAGTGACCAGTGACCAGCGACCAGTGACCAGTGACCAGTGACCAGTGACCAGTGACCACCGACCAGTGACAAGTGACCAGTGAATTGTGACCAGTGACACGTGACAAGAGACCAGTGACCAGTGACCAATGACTAGTGACCAGTGACCTGTGACCAGTGACTAGTGACCAGTGACCCGTGACCAGTGACCAGAGACCACTGACCAGTGACCAGTGACCAGTGACCAGTGACCAGTGACCAGTGACCAGTGACCAGTGATTAGTGACCTGTGACCAGTGACCAGTAACCAGTGACTAGTGGCCAGTGACCAGTGACCAGTGACCAGTGACCAGCGACAGTGACCATTGACCAGTGACCAGTGACCAGTCACCAGTGACCAGTGACAGGTGACCAGTGACCTATGACCAGTGACCAGTGACCAGTGATTACTGACCAGTGACCAGTGACCAGTGACCAGTGACCAGTGACCAGTGGCCAATGACCAGTGACTAGTGACCTGTGACCAGTGACCAGTGACTAGTGACCAGCGACAGTGAACATTGACCAGTGACCAGTGACCAGTGACCAGTGACCAGTGACCAGTGACCAGTGACTAGTGACCAGTGACCAGTGACCTATGACCAGTGACCAGTGACCAGTGACCAGTGACCAGTGACCAGTGACCAGTGACTAGTGACCAGTGACCCGTGACCAGTGACCAGAGACCACTGACCAGTGACCAGTGACCAGTGACTAGTGGCCAGTGACCAGTGACCAGTGACCAGTGACCAGCGACAGTGACCATTGACCAGTGACCAGTGACCAGTGACCAGTGACCAGTGACCAGTGACAGGTGACGAGTGACCTATGACCAGTGACCAGTGACCACTGATTACTGACCAGTGACCAGTGACCTGTGACCAGTGACCAGTGACCAGTGACCAGTGACAAGTGACCAGTGACCAGTGATTAGTGACCTGTGACCAGTGACCAGTGACTAGTGACCAGCGACAGTGAACATTGACCAGTGACCAGTGACCAGTGACCAGTGACCAGTGACCAGTGACAGCTGACCAGTGACCTGTGACCAGTGACCAGTGACCAGTGACCAGTGACCAGTGACCAGTGACCAGTGACCAGTGACTTGAGACCAGTGACTAGTGACCTGTGACCACTGACCAGTGACCAGTTACCAGTGACCCCTGAAAAGTGACCAGTGACCAGTGACCAGTGACAGGTGACCAGTGACCTATGACCAGTGACCAGTGACCACTGATTACTGACCAGTGACCAGTGACCAGTGACCAGTGACCAGTGACCAGTGACCAGTGATTAGTGACCTGTGACCAGTGACCAGTGACCAGTGACCAGTGACCACTGACTACTGACCAGTGACCAGTGACCAGTGACCAGTGACCAGTGACTTGTGACCAGTGACTAGTGACCTGTGACCACTGACCAGTGACCAGTTACCAGTGACCCCTGAAAAGTGACCAGTGACCAGTGACCAGTGACTAGTGACTAGTGACCGGTGACCTGTGACCATTGACCAGTGACTAGTGACCAGTGACCCGTGACCAGTGACCAGTGACCTGTGACCAGTGACCAGTGACTTGTGGCCAGTGACCAGTGACCAGTGACCAGTGACCACTGACTACTGACCAGTGACCAGTGACCTGTGACCAGTGACCAGTGACCAGTGACCAGTTACCAGTGACCAGTGACCAGTGACCCGTGACCAGTGACTAGTGACCTGTGACCAGTGACCAGTGACCAGTGACCAGTGACCAGTGACCAGTGACCAGTGACCAGTGACTTGTGACCAGTGACCAGTGACTAGAGACCATTGCCCAGTGACCAGTGACCAGTGACCAGCGACAGTGACCATTGACCAATGACCAGTGACCAGTGACCAGTGACCAGTGACCAGTGACAGGTGACCAGTGACCTATGACCAGTGACCAGTGACCAGTGACCAGTGAATTGTGAATCGTGACCACTGACCAGTGACCAGTGACTAGTGGCCAGTGACCAGTGACCAGTGACCAGTGACCACTGCCTACTGACAAGTGACTTGTGACCAGTGACTAGTGACCAGCGACCAGTGACCAGTGACCAGTTACCAGTGACCAGTGACCAGTGACCCGTGACCAGTGACTAGTGACCTGTGACCAGTGACCAGTGACCAGTGACCAGTGACCAGTGACCAGTGACCAGTGACGTGTGACCAGTGACCAGTGACTAGAGACCATTGACCAGTGACCAGTGACCAGTGACCAGCGACAGTGACCATTGACCAATGACCAGTGACCAGTGACCAGTGACCAGTGACCAGTGACAGGTGACCAGTGACCTATGACCAGTGACCAGTGACCAGTGACCAGTGTCTAGTGAACTGTGTCCATTGACCAGTGACCAGTGACTAGTGGCCAGTGACCAGTGACCAGTGACCAGTGACCACTGCCTACTGACAAGTGACTTGTGACCAGTGACTAGTGGCCAGCGACCAGTGACCAGTGACCCGTGACATGTGACCCGTGACCAGTGACCAGTGACCTGTGACCAGTGACCCCTGAAATGTGACCAGTGACCAGTGACCAGTGAATAGTGACCAGTGACCAGTGACCAGTGACCAGTGACCAGTGACCAGTGACCAGTGACCCGTGACCAGTGACCAGTGACTTGTGACCAGTGACCAGTGACTAGTGACCTGTGACCAGTGGCCAGTGACCAGTGACCAGCGACAGTGAACATTGACCAGTGACTAGTGACCAGTGACCAGTGACCAGTGACAGCTGACCAGTGACCAGTGACCTGTGACTAGTGACCTGTGACCAGTGACCAGTGACCTCTGACCACGGACCAGTGACAAGTGACCAGTGAATTGTGACCAGTGACCAGTGACTAGTGACCAGTGACCAGTGACCAGTGACTAGTGACCGGTGAC
This sequence comes from Andrena bucephala, assembly GCA_947577245.1. Lineage (NCBI taxonomy): Eukaryota > Metazoa > Arthropoda > Insecta > Hymenoptera > Andrenidae > Andrena > Andrena bucephala. The sequence goes on along the minus strand of OX387716.1, from coordinate 23,273,005 downwards.
CTGTGACCATTGACCAGTGACTAGTGACCAGTGACCCGTGACCAGTGACCAGTGACCTGTGACCAGTGACCAGTGACTTGTGGCCAGTGACCAGTGACCAGTGACCAGTGACAGGTGACCAGTGACTTATGACCAGTGACCAGTGACCAGTGACCAGTGAATTGTGAATCGTGACCACTGACCAGTGACCAGTTACCAGTGACCCCTGAAAAGTGACCAGTGACCAGTGACTAGTGACCAGTGATCTGTGACCAGTGACCAGTGACCAGTGACCAGCGACAGTGACCATTGAACAATGACCAGTGACCAGTGACCAGTGAATTGTGAATCGTGACCACTGACCAGTGACCAGTTACCAGTGACCCCTGAAAAGTGACCAGTGACCAGTGACTAGTGACCAGTGATCTGTGACCAGTGACCAGTGACCAGTGACCAGTGACAGGTGACCAGTGACCTATGACCAGTGACCAGTGACCAGTGACCAGTGAATTGTGAATCGTGACCACTGACCAGTGACCAGTTACCAGTGACCCATGAAAAGTGACCAGTGACCAGTGACTAGTGACCAGTGATCTGTGACCAGTGACCAGTGACCAGTGACCAGCGACAGTGACCATTGAACAATGACCAGTGACCAGTGACCAGTGACCAGTGACAAGTGACAGGTGACAAGTGACCTATGACCAGTGACCAGTGACCAGTGACCAGAGACCAGTGACCAGTGACCAGTGACTAGTGACCAGTGACCCGTGACCAGTGACCAGAGACCACTGACCAGTGACCAGTGACCAGTGACTAGTGGCCAGTGACCAGTGACCAGTGACCAGTGATCAGCGACAGTGACCATTGACCAGTGACCAGTGACCAGTGACCAGTGACCAGTGACAGGTGACCAGTGACCTATGACCAGTGACCAGTGACCACTGATTACTGACCAGTGACCAGTGACCTGTGACCAGTGACCAGTGACCAGTGACCAGTGACCAGTGACTAGTGACCTGTGACCAGTGACCAGTGACTAGTGACCAGCGATAGTGAACATTGACCAGTGACCAGTGACCAGTGACCAGTGACCAGTGACAGCTGACCAGTGACCTGTGACCAGTGACCAGTGACCAATGACCAGTGACCAGTGACCAGTGACCAGTGACTTGTGACCAGTGACTAGTGACCTGTGACCACTGACCAGTGACCAGTTACCAGTGACCCCTGAAAAGTGACCAGTGACCAGTGACTAGTGACCAGTGATCTGTGACCAGTGACCAGTGACCAGTGACCAGTGACCAGTGACCAGTGACCAGCGACAGTGACCATTGAACAATGACCAGTGACCAGTGACCAGTGACCAGTGACAGGTGACCAGTGACCTATGACCAGTGACCAGTGACCAGTGACCAGTGACCAGTGACCAGTGACTAGTGACCAGTGACCTGTGACCAGTGACCAGTGACCAGTGAGCAGTGTCCAGTGACCACTGACTACTGACCAGTGATCTGTGACTAGTGACCAGTGGCCCGTGACCAGTGACTTGTGACCAGTGACCAGTGACTAGTGGCCAGTGACCAGTGACCAGTGACCAGTGACCACTGACTACTGACCAGTGACCAGTGACCTGTGACCAGTGACCAGTGACCAGTGACCAGTGACCAGTGACCAGTGACCAGTGACCAGTGACCAGTGATTAGTGACCTGTGACCAGTGACCAGTGACTAGTGACCAGCGACAGTGAACATTGACCAGTGACCAGTGACAAGTGACCAGTGACCAGTGACCAGTGACAGCTGACCAGTGACCTGTGACCAGTGACCAGTGACCAGTGACCAGTGACCAGTGACCAGTGACCAGTGACCAGTGACCAGTGACTTGTGACCAGTGACTAGTGACCTGTGACCACTGACCAGTGACCAGTTACCAGTGACCCCTGAAATGTGACCAGTGACCAGTGACCAGTGACAGGTGACCAGTGACCTATGACCAGTGACCAGTGACCACTGATTACTGACCAGTGACCAGTGACCTGTGACCAGTGACCAGTGACCAGTGACCAGTGACCAGTGACCAGTGACCAGTGACCAGTGATTAGTGACCTGTGACCAGTGACCAGTAACCAGTGACTAGTGGCCAGTGACCAGTGACCAGTGACCAGTGACCAGCGACAGTGACCATTGACCAGTGACCAGTGACCAGTCACCAGTGACCAGTGACAGGTGACCAGTGACCTATGACCAGTGACCAGTGACCAGTGATTACTGACCAGTGACCAGTGACCAGTGACCAGTGACCAGTGACCAGTGGCCAATGACCAGTGACTAGTGACCTGTGACCAGTGACCAGTGACCAGTGACCAGCGACAGTGACCATTGACCAGTGACCAGTGACCAGTGACCAGTGACCAGTGACCAGTGACAGGTGACCAGTGACCTATGACCAGTGACCAGTGACCACTGATTACTGACCAGTGACCAGTGACCAGTGACCAGTGACCAGTGACCAGTGGCCAATGACCAGTGACTAGTGACCTGTGACCAGTGACCAGTGACTAGTGACCAGCGACAGTGAACATTGACCAGTGACCAGTGACCAGTGACCAGTGACCAGTGACCAGTGACAGCTGACCAGTGACCTGTGACCAGTGAGCAGTGACCAGTGTCCAGTGACCAGTGACCAGTGACCAGTGACCAGTGACTTGTGACCAGTGACTAGTGACCTGTGACCACTGACCAGTGACCAGTTACCAGTGACCCCTGAAAAGTGACCAGTGACCAGTGACCAGTGACTAGTGACTAGTGACCGGTGACCTGTGACCATTGACCAGTGACTAGTGACCAGTGACCCGTGACCAGTGACCAGTGACCTGTGACCAGTGACCAGTGACTTGTGGCCAGTGACCAGTGACCAGTGACCAGTGACCACTGACTACTGACCAGTGACCAGTGACCTGTGACCAGTGACCAGTGACCAGTTACCAGTGACCAGTGACCAGTGACCCGTGACCAGTGACTAGTGACCTGTGACCAGTGACCAGTGACCAGTGACCAGTGACCAGTGACCAGTGACCAGTGACTTGTGACCAGTGACCAGTGACAGGTGACCAGTGACCTATGACCAGTGACCAGTGACCAGTGACCAGTGAATTGTGAATCGTGACCACTGACCAGTGACCAGTTACCAGTGACCCCTGAAAAGTGACCTGTGACCAGTGACTAGTGACCAGTGATCTGTGACCAGTGACCAGTAACCAGTGACCAGCGACAGTGACCATTGAACAATGACCAGTGACCAGTGACCCGTGACCAGTGACCAGTGACAGGTGACCAGTGACCTATGACCAGTGACCAGTGACCAGTGACCAGTGACCAGTGACCAGTGACTAGTGACCAGTGACCCGTGACCAGTGACCAGAGACCACTGACCAGTGACCAGTGACCAGTGACTAGTGGCCAGTGACCAGTGACCAGTGACCAGTGACCAGCGACAGTGACCATTGACCAGTGACCAGTGACCAGTGACCAGTGACCAGTGACCAGTGACCAGTGACCAGTGACCAGTGACTAGTGACCTGTGACCAGTGACCAGTGACTAGTGACCAGCGACAGTGAACATTGACCAGTGACCAGTGACCAGTGACCAGTGACCAGTGACCAGTGACAGCTGACCAGTGACCTGTGACCAGTGACCAGTGACCAGTGACCAGTGACCAGTGACCAGTGACCAGTGACCAGTGACTTGTGACCAGTGACTAGTGACCTGTGACCACTGACCAGTGACCAGTTACCAGTGACCCCTGAAAAGTGACCAGTGACCAGTGACCAGTGACTAGTGACTAGTGACCGGTGACCTGTGACCATTGACCAGTGACTAGTGACCAGTGACCCGTGACCAGTGACCAGTGACCTGTGACCAGTGACCAGTGACTTGTGGCCAGTGACCAGTGACCAGTGACCAGTGACCACTGACTACTGACCAGTGACCAGTGACCTGTGACCAGTGACCAGTGACCAGTGACCAGTGACCAGTGACCACTGACCACTGACCAGTGACCAGTGACCAGTGACCAGTGACCAGTGACAGCTGACCAGTGACCTGTGACCGGTGACCAGTGACCAGTGACCAGTGACCAGTGACCAGTGACCAGTGACCAGTGACTAGTGACCTGTGACCAGTGGCCTGTGACCAATGACCAGTGACCACTGACCACTGACCAGTGACCAGTGACCAGTGACAGCTGACCAGTGACCTGTGACCAGTGACCAGTGACCAGAGACCAGTGACCAGTGACCAGTGACTAGTGACCTGTGACCAGTGACCAGTGACCACTGACCACTGACCCGTGACCAGTGGCCAGTGAATAGTGACCAGTGACCAGTGACCAGTGACCAGTGACCAGCGACCAGTGACCAGTGACCAGTGACCAGTGACCAGTGACCACCGACCAGTGACAAGTGACCAGTGAATTGTGACCAGTGACACGTGACAAGAGACCAGTGACCAGTGACCAATGACTAGTGACCAGTGACCTGTGACCAGTGACTAGTGACCAGTGACCCGTGACCAGTGACCAGAGACCACTGACCAGTGACCAGTGACCAGTGACCAGTGACCAGTGACCAGCGACAGTGACCATTGACCAGTGACCAGTGACCAGTGACCAGTGACCAGTGACAGGTGACCAGTGACCTATGACCAGTGACCAGTGACCACTGATTACTGACCAGTGACCAGTGACCTGTGACCAGTGACCAGTGACAAGTGACCAGTGACCAGTGACCAGTGACCAGTGACTAGTGACCTGTGACCAGTGACCAGTGACTAGTGACCAGCGACAGTGAACATTGACCAGTGACCAGTGACCAGTGACCAGTGACCAGTGACCAGTGACAGCTGACCAGTGACCTGTGACCAGTGACCAGTGACCAGTGACCAGTGACCCGTGACCAGTGACTAGTGACCTGTGACCAGTGACCAGTGACCAGTGACCAGTGACCAGTGACCAGTGACCAGTGACTTGTGACCAGTGACCAGTGACTAGAGACCATTGACCAGTGACCAGTGACCAGTGACCAGCGACAGTGACCATTGACCAATGACCAGTAACCAGTGACCAGTGACCAGTGACCAGTGACAGGTGACCAGTGACCTATGACCAGTGACCAGTGACCAGTGACCAGTGAATTGTGAATCGTGACCACTGACCAGTGACCAGTTACCAGTGACCCCTGAAAAGTGACCAGTGACCAGTGAGTAGTGACCAGTGATCTGTGACCAGTGACCAGTGACCAGTGACCAGTGACCAGCGACAGTGACCATTGAACAATGACCAGTGACCAGTGACCAGTGACCAGTGACAGGTGACCAGTGACCTATGACCAGTGACCAGTGACCAGTGACCTATGACCAGTGACCAGTGACCAGTGACCAGTGACCAGTGACCAGTGACCAGTGACTAGTGACCAGTGACCCGTGACCAGTGACCAGAGACCACTGACCAGTGACCAGTGACCAGTGACTAGTGGCCAGTGACCAGTGACCAGTGACCAGTGACCAGCGACAGTGACCATTGACCAGTGACCAGTGACCAGTGACCAGTGACCAGTGACCAGTGACAGGTGACGAGTGACCTATGACCAGTGACCAGTGACCACTGATTACTGACCAGTGACCAGTGACCTGTGACCAGTGACCAGTGACCAGTGACCAGTGACAAGTGACCAGTGACCAGTGATTAGTGACCTGTGACCAGTGACCAGTGACTAGTGACCAGCGACAGTGAACATTGACCAGTGACCAGTGACCAGTGACCAGTGACCAGTGACCAGTGACAGCTGACCAGTGACCTGTGACCAGTGACCAGTGACCAGTGACCAGTGACCAGTGACCAGTGACCAGTGACCAGTGACTTGTGACCAGTGACTAGTGACCTGTGACCACTGACCAGTGACCAGTTACCAGTGACCCCTGAAAAGTGACCAGTGACCAGTGACCAGTGACAGGTGACCAGTGACCTATGACCAGTGACCAGTGACCACTGATTACTGACCAGTGACCAGTGACCAGTGACCAGTGACCAGTGACCAGTGACCAGTGACCAGTGATTAGTGACCTGTGACCAGTGACCAGTGACCAGTGACCAGTGACCACTGACTACTGACCAGTGACCAGTGACCAGTGACCAGTGACCAGTGACTTGTGACCAGTGACTAGTGACCTGTGACCACTGACCAGTGACCAGTTACCAGTGACCCCTGAAAAGTGACCAGTGACCAGTGACCAGTGACTAGTGACTAGTGACCGGTGACCTGTGACCATTGACCAGTGACTAGTGACCAGTGACCCGTGACCAGTGACCAGTGACCTGTGACCAGTGACCAGTGACTTGTGGCCAGTGACCAGTGACCAGTGACCAGTGACCACTGACTACTGACCAGTGACCAGTGACCTGTGACCAGTGACCAGTGACCAGTGACCAGTTACCAGTGACCAGTGACCAGTGACCCGTGACCAGTGACTAGTGACCTGTGACCAGTGACCAGTGACCAGTGACCAGTGACCAGTGACCAGTGACCAGTGACTTGTGACCAGTGACCAGTGACTAGAGACCATTGCCCAGTGACCAGTGACCAGTGACCAGCGACAGTGACCATTGACCAATGACCAGTGACCAGTGACCAGTGACCAGTGACCAGTGACAGGTGACCAGTGACCTATGACCAGTGACCAGTGACCAGTGACCAGTGAATTGTGAATCGTGACCACTGACCAGTGACCAGTGACTAGTGGCCAGTGACCAGTGACCAGTGACCAGTGACCACTGCCTACTGACAAGTGACTTGTGACCAGTGACTAGTGACCAGCGACCAGTGACCAGTGACCAGTTACCAGTGACCAGTGACCAGTGACCCGTGACCAGTGACTAGTGACCTGTGACCAGTGACCAGTGACCAGTGACCAGTGACCAGTGACCAGTGACCAGTGACGTGTGACCAGTGACCAGTGACTAGAGACCATTGACCAGTGACCAGTGACCAGTGACCAGCGACAGTGACCATTGACCAATGACCAGTGACCAGTGACCAGTGACCAGTGACCAGTGACAGGTGACCAGTGACCAATGACCAGTGACCAGTGACCAGTGACCAGTGTCTAGTGAACTGTGTCCATTGACCAGTGACCAGTGACTAGTGGCCAGTGACCAGTGACCAGTGACCAGTGACCACTGCCTACTGACAAGTGACTTGTGACCAGTGACTAGTGACCAGCGACCAGTGACCAGTGACCCGTGACATGTGACCCGTGACCAGTGACCAGTGACCTGTGACCAGTGACCCCTGAAATGTGACCAGTGACCAGTGACCAGTGAATAGTGACCAGTGACCAGTGACCAGTGACCAGTGACCAGTGACCAGTGACCAGTGACCCGTGACCAGTGACCAGTGACTTGTGACCAGTGACCAGTGACTAGTGACCTGTGACCAGTGGCCAGTGACCAGTGACCAGCGACAGTGAACATTGACCAGTGACTAGTGACCAGTGACCAGTGACCAGTGACAGCTGACCAGTGACCAGTGACCTGTGACTAGTGACCTGTGACCAGTGACCAGTGACCTCTGACCACGGACCAGTGACAAGTGACCAGTGAATTGTGACCAGTGACCAGTGACTAGTGACCAGTGACCAGTGACCAGTGACTAGTGACCGGTGACCTGTGACCATTGACCAGTGACTAGTGACCAGTGACCCGTGACCAGTGACCAGTGACCTGTGACCAGTGACCAGTGACTTGTGGCCAGTGACCAGTGACCAGTGACCAGTGACAGGTGACCAGTGACCTATGACCAGTGACCAGTGACCAGTGACCAGTGAATTGTGAATCGTGACCACTGACCAGTGACCAGTTACCAGTGACCCCTGAAAAGTGACCAGTGACCAGTGACTAGTGACCAGTGATCTGTGACCAGTGACCAGTGACCAGTGACCAGCGACAGTGACCATTGAACAATGACCAGTGACCAGTGACCAGTGAATTGTGAATCGTGACCACTGACCAGTGACCAGTTACCAGTGACCCCTGAAAAGTGACCAGTGACCAGTGACTAGTGACCAGTGATCTGTGACCAGTGACCAGTGACCAGTGACCAGTGACAGGTGACCAGTGACCTATGACCAGTGACCAGTGACCAGTGACCAGTGAATTGTGAATCGTGACCACTGACCAGTGACCAGTTACCAGTGACCCATGAAAAGTGACCAGTGACCAGTGACTAGTGACCAGTGATCTGTGACCAGTGACCAGTGACCAGTGACCAGCGACAGTGACCATTGAACAATGACCAGTGACCAGTGACCAGTGACCAGTGACCAGTGACAGGTGACCAGTGATCTATGACCAGTGACCAGTGACCAGTGACCAGAGACCAGTGACCAGTGACCAGTGACTAGTGACCAGTGACCCGTGACCAGTGACCAGAGACCACTGACCAGTGACCAGTGACCAGTGACTAGTGGCCAGTGACCAGTGACCAGTGACCAGTGACCAGCGACAGTGACCATTGACCAGTGACCAGTGACCAGTGACCAGTGACCAGTGACCAGTTACCAGTGACCCCTGAAAAGTGACCAGTGACCAGTGACCAGTGACTAGTGACTAGTGACCAGTGATCTGTGACCAGTGACCAGTGACCAGTGACCAGTGACCAGTGACCAGTGACCAGCGACAGTGACCATTGAACAATGACCAGTGACCAGTGACCAGTGACCAGTGACAGGTGACCAGTGACCTATGACCAGTGACCAGTGACCAGTGACCAGTGACCAGTGACCAGTGACTAGTGACCAGTGACCTGTGACCAGTGACCAGTGACCAGTGAGCAGTGTCCAGTGACCACTGACTACTGACCAGTGATCTGTGACTAGTGACCAGTGGCCCGTGACCAGTGACTTGTGACCAGTGACCAGTGACCAGTGACCAGTGACAGGTGACCAGTGACCTATGACCAGTGACCAGTGACCACTGATTACTGACCAGTGACCAGTGACCTGTGACCAGTGACCAGTGACCAGTGACCAGTGACCAGTGACCAGTGACCAGTGACTAGTGACCTGTGACCAGTGACCAGTGACTAGTGACCAGCGACAGTGAACATTGACCAGTGACCAGTGACCAGTGACCAGTGACCAGTGACCAGTGACAGCTGACCAGTGACCTGTGACCAGTGACCAGTGACCAGTGACCAGTGACCCATGACCAGTGACTAGTGACCTGTGACCAGTGACCAGTGACCAGTGACCAGTGACCAGTGACCAGTGACCAGTGACTTGTGACCAGTGACCAGTGACTAGAGACCATTGACCAGTGACCAGTGACCAGTGACCAGCGACAGTGACCATTGACCAATGACCAGTGACCAGTGACCAGTGACCAGTGACCAGTGACAGGTGACCAGTGACCTATGACCAGTGACCAGTGACCAGTGACCAGTGACCAGTGAATTGTGAATCGTGACCACTGACCAGTGACCAGTTACCAGTGACCCCTGAAAAGTGACCAGTGACCAGTGACTAGTGACCAGTGATCTGTGACCAGTGACCAGTGACCAGTGACCAGTGACCAGCGACAGTGACCATTGAACAATGACCAGTGACCAGTGACCAGTGACCAGTGACAGGTGACCAGTGACCTATGACCAGTGACCAGTGACCAGTGACCAGTGACCAGTGACCTATGACCAGTGACCAGTGACCAGTGACCAGTGACCAGTGACCAGTGACCAGTGACTAGTGACCAGTGACCCGTGACCAGTGACCAGAGACCACTGACCAGTGACCAGTGACCAGTGACTAGTGGCCAGTGACCAGTGACCAGTGACCAGTGACCAGCGACAGTGACCATTGACCAGTGACCAGTGACCAGTGACCAGTGACCAGTGACCAGTGACAGGTGACGAGTGACCTATGACCAGTGACCAGTGACCACTGATTACTGACCAGTGACCAGTGACCTGTGACCAGTGACCAGTGACCAGTGACCAGTGACAAGTGACCAGTGACCAGTGATTAGTGACCTGTGACCAGTGACCAGTGACTAGTGACCAGCGACAGTGAACATTGACCAGTGACCAGTGACCAGTGACCAGTGACCAGTGACCAGTGACAGCTGACCAGTGACCTGTGACCAGTGACCAGTGACCAGTGACCAGTGACCAGTGACCAGTGACCAGTGACCAGTGACTTGTGACCAGTGACTAGTGACCTGTGACCACTGACCAGTGACCAGTTACCAGTGACCCCTGAAAAGTGACCAGTGACCAGTGACCAGTGACAGGTGACCAGTGACCTATGACCAGTGACCAGTGACCACTGATTACTGACCAGTGACCAGTGACCAGTGACCAGTGACCAGTGACCAGTGATTAGTGACCTGTGACCAGTGACCAGTGACCAGTGACCAGTGACCAGTGACCACTGACTACTGACCAGTGACCAGTGACCAGTGACCAGTGACCAGTGACTTGTGACCAGTGACTAGTGACCTGTGACCACTGACCAGTGACCAGTTACCAGTGACCCCTGAAAAGTGACCAGTGACCAGTGACCAGTGACATGTGACCAGTGACCTATGACCAGTGACCAGTGACCACTGATTACTGACCAGTGACCAGTGACCTGTGACCAGTGACCAGTGACCAGTGACCAGTGGTTAGTGACCTGTGACCAGTGACCAGTGACCAGTGACCAGTGACCACTGACTACTGACCAGTGACCAGTGACCTGTGACCAGTGACCAGTGACCAGTGACCAGTTACCAGTGACCAGTGACCAGTGACCCGTGACCAGTGACCAGTGACCAGTGACCAGTGACCAGTGACCAGTGACTTGTGACCAGTGACCAGTGACTAGAGACCATTGACCAGTGACCAGTGACCAGTGACCAGCGACAGTGACCATTGACCAATGACCAGTGACCAGTGACCAGTGACCAGTGACCAGTGACAGGTGACCAGTGACCTATGACCAGTGACCAGTGACCAGTGACCAGTGAATTGTGAATCGTGACCACTGACCAGTGACCAGTGACTAGTGGCCAGTGACCAGTGACCAGTGACCAGTGACCACTGCCTACTGACAAGTGACTTGTGACCAGTGACTAGTGACCAGCGACCAATGACCAGTGACCAGTTACCAGTGACCAGTGACCAGTGACCCGTGACCAGTGACTAGTGACCTGTGACCAGTGACCAGTGACCAGTGACCAGTGACCAGTGACCAGTGACCAGTGACGTGTGACCAGTGACCAGTGACTAGAGACCATTGACCAGTGACCAGTGACCAGTGACCAGCGACAGTGACCATTGACCAATGACCAGTGACCAGTGACCAGTGACCAGTGACCAGTGACAGGTGACCAGTGACCTATGACCAGTGACCAGTGACCAGTGACCAGTGTCTAGTGAACTGTGTCCATTGACCAGTGACCAGTGACTAGTGGCCAGTGACCAGTGACCAGTGACCAGTGACCACTGCCTACTGACAAGTGACTTGTGACCAGTGACTAGTGACCAGCGACCAGTGACCAGTGACCCGTGACATGTGACCCGTGACCAGTGACCAGTGACCTGTGACCAGTGACCCCTGAAATGTGACCAGTGACCAGTGACCAGTGAATAGTGACCAGTGACCAGTGACCAGTGACCAGTGACCAGTGACCAGTGACCAGTGACCCGTGACCAGTGACCAGTGACTTGTGACCAGTGACCAGTGACTAGTGACCTGTGACCAGTGGCCAGTGACCAGTGACCAGCGACAGTGAACATTGACCAGTGACTAGTGACCAGTGACCAGTGACCAGTGACAGCTGACAAGTGACCAGTGACCTGTGACTAGTGACCTGTGACCAGTGACCAGTGACCTCTGACCACGGACCAGTGACAAGTGACCTGTGAATTGTGACCAGTGACCAGTGACTAGTGACCAGTGACCAGTGACCAGTGACTAGTGACCGGTGACCTGTGACCATTGACCAGTGACTAGTGACCAGTGACCCGTGACCAGTGACCAGTGACCTGTGACCAGTGACCAGTGACTTGTGGCCAGTGACCAGTGACCAGTGACCAGTGACAGGTGACCAGTGACCTATGACCAGTGACCAGTGACCAGTGACCAGTGAATTGTGAATCGTGACCACTGACCAGTGACCAGTTACCAGTGACCCCTGAAAAGTGACCAGTGACCAGTGACTAGTGACCAGTGATCTGAGACCAGTGACCAGTGACCAGTGACCAGCGACAGTGACCATTGAACAATGACCAGTGACCAGTGACCAGTGAATTGTGAATCGTGACCACTGACCAGTGACCAGTTACCAGTGACCCCTGAAAAGTGACCAGTGACCAGTGAATAGTGACCAGTGATCTGTGACCAGTGACCAGTGACCAGTGACCAGTGACAGGTGACCAGTGACCTATGACCAGTGACCAGTGACCAGTGACCAGTGAATTGTGAATCGTGACCACTGACCAGTGACCAGTTACCAGTGACCCATGAAAAGTGACCAGTGACCAGTGACTAGTGACCAGTGATCTGTGACCAGTGACCAGTGACCAGTGACCAGCGACAGTGACCATTGAACAATGACCAGTGACCAGTGACCAGTGACCAGTGACGAGTGACAGGTGACCAGTGACCTATGACCAGTGACCAGTGACCAGTGACCAGTGACCAGTGACCAGTGACCAGTGACTAGTGACCAGTGACCCGTGACCAGTGACCAGAGACCACTGACCAGTGACCAGTGACCAGTGACTAGTGGCCAGTGACCAGTGACCAGTGACCAGTGACCAGCGACAGTGAACATTGACCAGTGACCAGTGACCAGTGACCAGTGACAGCTGACCAGTGACCTGTGACCAGTGACCAGTGACCAATGACCAGTGACCAGTGACCACTGACTACTGACCAGTGACCAGTGACCTGTGACCTGTGACCAGTGACCAGTGACCAGTTACCAGTGACCAGTGACCAGTGACCCGTGACCAGTGACTAGTGACCTGTGACCAGTGACCAGTGACCAGTGACCAGTGACCAGTGACCAGTGACCAGTGACCAGTGACCAGTGACCAGTGACTTGTGACCAGTGACCAGTGACTAGAGACCATTGACCAGTGACCAGTGACCAGTGACCAGCGACAGTGACCATTGACCAATGACCAGTGACCAGTGACCAGTGACCAGTGACCAGTGACAGGTGACCAGTGACTAGTGACCAGCGACAGTGAACATTGACCAGTGACCAGTGACCAGTGACAGCTGACCAGTGACCTGTGACCAGTGACCAGTGACCAGTGACCAGTGACCAGTGACCAGTGACCAGTGACCAGTGACCAGTGACTTGTGACCAGTGACTAGTGACCTGTGACCACTGACCAGTGACCAGTTACCAGTGACCCCTGAAAAGTGACCAGTGACCAGTGACCAGTGACATGTGACCAGTGACCTATGACCAGTGACCAGTGACCACTGATTACTGACCAGTGACCAGTGACCTGTGACCAGTGACCAGTGACCAGTGACCAGTGACCAGTGACCAGTGGTTAGTGACCTGTGACCAGTGACCAGTGACCAGTGACCAGTGACCACTGACTACTGACCAGTGACCAGTGACCTGTGACCAGTGACCAGTGACCAGTGACCAGTTACCAGTGACCAGTGACCAGTGACCCGTGACCAGTGACTAGTGACCTGTGACCAGTGACCAGTGACCAGTGACCAGTGACCAGTGACCAGTGACCAGTGACTTGTGACCAGTGACCAGTGACTAGAGTCCATTGACCAGTGACCAGTGACCAGTGACCAGCGACAGTGACCATTGACCAATGACCAGTGACCAGTGACCAGTGACCAGTGACCAGTGACAGGTGACCAGTGACCTATGACCAGTGACCAGTGACCAGTGACCAGTGAATTGTGAATCGTGACCACTGACCAGTGACCAGTTACCAGTGACCCCTGAAAAGTGACCAGTGACCAGTGACTAGTGACCAGTGATCTGTGACCAGTGACCAGTGACCAGTGACCAGTGACCAGCGACAGTGACCATTGAACAATGACCAGTGACCAGTGACCAGTGACCAGTGACAGGTGACCAGTGACCTATGACCAGTGACCAGTGACCAGTGACCAGTGACCAGTGACCTATGACCAGTGACCAGTGACCAGTGACCAGTGACCAGTGACTAGTGGCCAGTGACCAGTGACCAGTGACCAGTGACCAGCGACAGTGACCATTGACCAGTGACCAGTGACCAGTGACCAGTGACCAGTGACAGGTGACCAGTGACCTATGACCAGTGACCAGTGACCACTGATTACTGACCAGTGACCAGTGACCTGTGACCAGTGACCAGTGACCAGTGACCAGTGACCAGTGACCAGTGACCAGTGATTAGTGACCTGTGACCAGTGACCAGTGACTAGTGACCAGCGACAGTGAACATTGACCAGAGACCAGTGACCAGTGACCAGTGACCAGTGACCAGTGACAGCTGACCAGTGACCTGTGACCAGTGACCAGTGACCAGTGACCAGTGACCAGTGACCAGTGACCAGTGACCAGTGACCAGTGACTTGTGACCAGTGACTAGTGACCTGTGACCACTGACCAGTGACCAGTTACCAGTGACCCCTGAAAAGTGACCAGTGACCAGTGACCAGTGACTAGTAACTAGTGACCAGTGATCTGTGACCAGTGACCAGTGACCAGTGACCAGTGACCAGTGACAAGTGACCAGCGACAGTGACCATTGAACAATGACCAGTGACCAGTGACCAGTGACCAGTGACAGGTGACCAGTGACCTATGACCGGTGACCAGTGACCAGTGACCAGTGACCAGTGACCAGTGACCAGTGACTAGTGACCAGTGACCTGTGACTAGTGGCCAGTGACCAGTGACCAGTGACCAGTGACCACTGACTACTGACCAGTGACCAGTGACCTGTGACCAGTGACCAGTGACCAGTGACCAGTGACCAGTGACCAGTGACCAGTGACCAGTGACTTGTGACCTGTGACAAGTGACTAGTGACCTGTGACCAGTGACCAGTGACCAGTGACCAGTGACTTGTGACCTGTGACAAGTGGCTAGTGACCTGTGACCAGTGACCAGTGACCACTGACCACTGACAAGTGACAAGTGACCAGTGAATTGTGACCAGTGACCAGTGACTAGAGACAAGTGACCAGTGACCAGTAACATGTGACC
The DNA here is from genome assembly GCA_947577245.1 of Andrena bucephala. NCBI lineage: Eukaryota > Metazoa > Arthropoda > Insecta > Hymenoptera > Andrenidae > Andrena > Andrena bucephala. The sequence continues at coordinate 23,257,752 of OX387716.1, read as the reverse complement.
AGTGACCAGCGACAGTGACCATTGACCAGTGACCAGTGACCTGTGACCAGTGACCAGTGACCAGTGACCAGTGACCAGTGACCAGTGACCAGTGACCAGTGACTTGTGACCTGTGACAAGTGACTAGTGACCTGTGACCAGTGACCAGTGACCACTGACCACTGACAAGTGACAAGTGACCAGTGAATTGTGACCAGTGACCAGTGACTAGAGACAAGTGACCAGTGACCAGTAACATGTGACCAGTGACCAGCGACAGTGACCATTGACCAGTGACCAGTGACCAGTGACAGGTAACCAGTGACCTGTGACCAGTGACCAGTGACCAGTGACCAGTGACCAGTGACTAGTGACCAGTGACCCGTGACCAGAGACAAGTGAGCAGCGACTGTGACCATTGACAAGTGACCAGTGACCTGTGACCAGTGACCAGTGACCAGTGACCTGTGACCAGTGACCAGTGACCAGTGACCAGTGACCAGTGACCACTGACTACTGACCAGTGACCAGTGACCTGTGACCAGTGACCAGTGACCAGTGACCAGAGGCCAGTGACCAGTGACCAGTGACATATGACCAGTGACCAGTGACTAGTGACCTGTAACCAGTGACCAGTGACCACTGACAACTGACCAGTGACAAGTGACCAGTGAATTGTGACCAGTGACCAGTGACTAGTGACCAGTGACCAGTGACCAGTGACTTGTGGCCAGTGACCATTGACCAGTGACCACTGACCACTGACCAGTGACAAGTTACCAGTGAATTGTGACCAGTGACCAGTGACTAGAGACCATTGACCAGTGACCAGTGACCAGCGTCCAGCGACAGTGACCATTGACCAGTGACCAGTGACCAGTGACCAGTGACCTGTGACATGTGACCAGTGACCTGTGACCAGTGACCAGTGACCAGTGACCAGTGACCAGTGACCAGTGACCGGTGACCAGTGACCCGTGACCAGTGACTAGTGACCGGTGACCAGTGACCAGTGACCACTGTCCACGGACCAGTGACAAGTGACCAGTGATTTGTGACCAGTGACCAGTGACTAGAGAACAGAGACCAGTGACCAGTGACCAGTGACCAGCGACTGTGACCATTGACCAGTGACCAGTTACCAGTGACCAGTGACCAGTGACAGGTGACCAGTGACCATTGACCAGTGACTTGTGACCAGTGACCAGTGACAAGAGACCATTGACCAGTGACCAGTGACCAGTGACCAGCGACAGTGACCATTGACCAATGACCAGTGACCAGTGACCAGTGACCGGTGACAGGTGACCAGTGACCTATGACCAGTGACCAGTGACCGGTGACCAGTGAATTGTGAATCGTGACCACTGACCCGTGACCAGTTACCAGAGACCCCTGAAAAGTGACCAGTGACCAGTGACTAGTGACCAGTGATCTGTGACCAGTGACCAGTGACCAGTGACCAGTGACCAGCGACAGTGCCCATTGAACAATGACCAGTGTCCAGTGACCAGTGACCAGTGACAGGTGACCAGTGACATATGACCAGTGACATTTGACCAGTGACCAGTGACCAGTGACCAGTGACCAGTGACCAGTGACTAGTGACCAGTGACCCGTGACCAGTGACCAGAGACCACTGACCAGTGACCAGTGACGAGTGACTAGTGGCCAGTGACCAGTGACCAGCGACAGTGACCATTGACCAGTGACAGGTGACCAGTGACCTATGACCAGTGACCAGTGACCACTGATTACTGACCAGTGACCAGTGACCTGTGACCAGTGACCAGTGACCAGTGACCAGTCACCAGTGACCAGTGACTAGTGACCTGTGACCAGTGACCAGTGACTAGTGACCAGCGACAGTGAACATTGACCAGTGACCAGTGACCAGTGACCAGTGACCAGTGACAGCTGACCAGTGACCAGTGACCAGTGACCAGTGACCAGTGACCAGTGACCAGTGACCAGTGACCAGTGACAGGTGACCAGTGACCTATGACCAGTGACCAGTGACCACTGATTACTGACCAGTGACCAGTGACCTGTGACCAGTGACCAGTGACCAGTGACCAGTCACCAGTGACCAGTGACTAGTGACCTGTGACCAGTGACCAGTGACTAGTGACCAGCGACAGTGAACATTGACCAGTGACCAGTGACCAGTGACCAGTGACCAGTGACAGCTGACCAGTGACCAGTGACCAGTGACCAGTGACCAGTGACTTGTGACCACTGACTAGTGACCTGTGACCACTGACCAGTGACCAGTTACCAGTGACCCCTGAAAAGTGACCAGTGACCAGTGACCAGTGACTAGTGACTAGTGACCAGTGACTAGTGACCAGTGACCCGTGACCAGAGACAAGTGACCAGCGACTGTGACCATTGACAAGTGACCAGTGACCTGTGACCAGTGACCAGTGACCAGTGACCTGTGACCAGCGTCCAGCGACAGTGACCATTGACCTGTGACCAGTGAACAGTGACCAGTGACCAGTGACCAGTGACCAGCGACCAGTGACCAGTGACTAGTGACCTGTGACCAGTGGCCTGTGACCAGTGACCAGTGATCTGTGACCAGTGACCAGTGACCAGTGACCAGCGACAGTGACCATTGAACAATGACCAGTGACCAGTGACCAGTGACCAGTGACCAGTGACAGGTGACCAGTGACCTATGACCAGTGACCAGTGACCAGTGACCAGTGACCAGTGACCAGTGACCAGTGACTAGTGACCAGTGACCCGTGACCAGTGACCAGAGACCACTGACCAGTGACCAGTGACCAGTGACTAGTGGCCAGTGACCAGTGACCAGTGACCAGTGACCAGCGACAGTGAACATTGACCAGTGACCAGTGACCAGTGACCAGTGACCAGTGACAGCTGACCAGTGACCTGTGACCAGTGACCAGTGACCAATGACCAGTGACCAGTGACCACTGACTACTGACCAGTGACCAGTGACCTGTGACCTGTGACCAGTGACCAGTGACCAGTTACCAGTGACCAGTGACCAGTGACCCGTGACCAGTGACTAGTGACCTGTGACCAGTGACCAGTGACCAGTGACCAGTGACCAGTGACCAGTGACCAGTGACCAGTGACCAGTGACCAGTGACTTGTGACCAGTGACCAGTGACTAGAGACCATTGACCAGTGACCAGTGACCAGTGACCAGCGACAGTGACCATTGACCAATGACCAGTGACCAGTGACCAGTGACCAGTGACCAGTGACAGGTGACCAGTGACTAGTGACCAGCGACAGTGAACATTGACCAGTGACCAGTGACCAGTGACAGCTGACCAGTGACCTGTGACCAGTGACCAGTGACCAGTGACCAGTGACCAGTGACCAGTGACCAGTGACCAGTGACTTGTGACCAGTGACTAGTGACCTGTGACCACTGACCAGTGACCAGTTACCAGTGACCCCTGAAAAGTGACCAGTGACCAGTGACCAGTGACATGTGACCAGTGACCTATGACCAGTGACCAGTGACCACTGATTACTGACCAGTGACCAGTGACCTGTGACCAGTGACCAGTGACCAGTGACCAGTGACCAGTGACCAGTGGTTAGTGACCTGTGACCAGTGACCAGTGACCAGTGACCAGTGACCACTGACTACTGACCAGTGACCAGTGACCTGTGACCAGTGACCAGTTACCAGTGACCAGTGACCAGTGACCCGTGACCAGTGACTAGTGACCTGTGACCAGTGACCAGTGACCAGTGACCAGTGACCAGTGACCAGTGACCAGTGACTTGTGACCAGTGACCAGTGACTAGAGTCCATTGACCAGTGACCAGTGACCAGTGACCAGCGACAGTGACCATTGACCAATGACCAGTGACCAGTGACCAGTGACCAGTGACCAGTGACAGGTGACCAGTGACCTATGACCAGTGACCAGTGACCAGTGACCAGTGAATTGTGAATCGTGACCACTGACCAGTGACCAGTTACCAGTGACCCCTGAAAAGTGACCAGTGACCAGTGACTAGTGACCAGTGATCTGTGACCAGTGACCAGTGACCAGTGACCAGTGACCAGCGACAGTGACCATTGAACAATGACCAGTGACCAGTGACCAGTGACCAGTGACAGGTGACCAGTGACCTATGACCAGTGACCAGTGACCAGTGACCAGTGACCAGTGACCTATGACCAGTGACCAGTGACCAGTGACCAGTGACCAGTGACTAGTGGCCAGTGACCAGTGACCAGTGACCAGTGACCAGCGACAGTGACCATTGACCAGTGACCAGTGACCAGTGACCAGTGACCAGTGACAGGTGACCAGTGACCTATGACCAGTGACCAGTGACCACTGATTACTGACCAGTGACCAGTGACCTGTGACCAGTGACCAGTGACCAGTGACCAGTGACCAGTGACCAGTGACCAGTGATTAGTGACCTGTGACCAGTGACCAGTGACTAGTGACCAGCGACAGTGAACATTGACCAGTGACCAGTGACCAGTGACCAGTGACCAGTGACCAGTGACAGCTGACCAGTGACCTGTGACCAGTGACCAGTGACCAGTGACCAGTGACCAGTGACCAGTGACCAGTGACTTGTGACCAGTGACTAGTGACCTGTGACCACTGACCAGTGACCAGTTACCAGTGACCCCTGAAAAGTGACCAGTGACCAGTGACCAGTGACTAGTAACTAGTGACCAGTGATCTGTGACCAGTGACCAGTGACCAGTGACCAGTGACCAGTGACCAGTGACCAGCGACAGTGACCATTGAACAATGACCAGTGACCAGTGACCAGTGACCAGTGACAGGTGACCAGTGACCTATGACCAGTGACCAGTGACCAGTGACCAGTGACCAGTGACCAGTGACCAGTGACTAGTGACCAGTGACCTGTGACTAGTGGCCAGTGACCAGTGACCAGTGACCAGTGACCACTGACTACTGACCAGTGACCAGTGACCTGTGACCAGTGACCAGTGACCAGTGACCAGTGACCAGTGACCAGTGACCAGTGACCAGTGACTTGTGACCTGTGACAAGTGACTAGTGACCTGTGACCAGTGACCAGTGACCAGTGACCAGTGACTTGTGACCTGTGACAAGTGACTAGTGACCTGTGACCAGTGACCAGTGACCACTGACCACTGACATGTGACAAGTGACCAGTGAATTGTGACCAGTGACCAGTGACTAGAGACAAGTGACCAGTGACCAGTAACATGTGACCAGTGACCAGCGACAGTGACCATTGACCAGTGACCAGTGACCTGTGACCAGTGACCAGTGACCAGTGACCAGTGACCAGTGACCAGTGACCAGTGACCAGTGACTTGTGACCTGTGACAAGTGACTAGTGACCTGTGACCAGTGACCAGTGACCACTGACCACTGACAAGTGACAAGTGACCAGTGAATTGTGACCAGTGACCAGTGACTAGAGACAAGTGACCAGTGACCAGTAACATGTGACCAGTGACCAGCGACAGTGACCATTGACCAGTGACCAGTGACCAGTGACAGGTAACCAGTGACCTGTGACCAGTGACCAGTGACCAGTGACCAGTGACCAGTGACTAGTGACCAGTGACCCGTGACCAGAGACAAGTGAGCAGCGACTGTGACCATTGACAAGTGACCAGTGACCTGTGACCAGTGACCAGTGACCAGTGACCTGTGACCAGTGACCAGTGACCAGTGACCAGTGACCAGTGACCACTGACTACTGACCAGTGACCAGTGACCTGTGACCAGTGACCAGTGACCAGTGACCAGTGGCCAGTGACCAGTGACCAGTGACATATGACCAGTGACCAGTGACTAGTGACCTGTAACCAGTGACCAGTGACCACTGACAACTGACCAGTGACAAGTGACCAGTGAATTGTGACCAGTGACCAGTGACTAGTGACCAGTGACCAGTGACCAGTGACTTGTGGCCAGTGACCATTGACCAGTGACCACTGACCACTGACCAGTGACAAGTTACCAGTGAATTGTGACCAGTGACCAGTGACTAGAGACCATTGACCAGTGACCAGTGACCAGCGTCCAGCGACAGTGACCATTGACCAGTGACCAGTGACCAGTGACCAGTGACCTGTGACATGTGACCAGTGACCTGTGACCAGTGACCAGTGACCAGTTACCAGTGACCAGTGACCAGTGACCCGTGACCAGTGACTAGTGACCTGTGACCAGTGACCAGTGACCAGTGACCAGTGACCAGTGACCAGTGACCAGTGACTTGTGACCAGTGACCAGTGACTAGAGTCCATTGACCAGTGACCAGTGACCAGTGACCAGCGACAGTGACCATTGACCAATGACCAGTGACCAGTGACCAGTGACCAGTGACCAGTGACAGGTGACCAGTGACCTATGACCAGTGACCAGTGACCAGTGACCAGTGAATTGTGAATCGTGACCACTGACCAGTGACCAGTTACCAGTGACCCCTGAAAAGTGACCAGTGACCAGTGACTAGTGACCAGTGATCTGTGACCAGTGACCAGTGACCAGTGACCAGTGACCAGCGACAGTGACCATTGAACAATGACCAGTGACCAGTGACCAGTGACCAGTGACAGGTGACCAGTGACCTATGACCAGTGACCAGTGACCAGTGACCAGTGACCAGTGACCTATGACCAGTGACCAGTGACCAGTGACCAGTGACCAGTGACTAGTGGCCAGTGACCAGTGACCAGTGACCAGTGACCAGCGACAGTGACCATTGACCAGTGACCAGTGACCAGTGACCAGTGACCAGTGACAGGTGACCAGTGACCTATGACCAGTGACCAGTGACCACTGATTACTGACCAGTGACCAGTGACCTGTGACCAGTGACCAGTGACCAGTGACCAGTGACCAGTGACCAGTGACCAGTGATTAGTGACCTGTGACCAGTGACCAGTGACTAGTGACCAGCGACAGTGAACATTGACCAGTGACCAGTGACCAGTGACCAGTGACCAGTGACCAGTGACAGCTGACCAGTGACCTGTGACCAGTGACCAGTGACCAGTGACCAGTGACCAGTGACCAGTGACCAGTGACTTGTGACCAGTGACTAGTGACCTGTGACCACTGACCAGTGACCAGTTACCAGTGACCCCTGAAAAGTGACCAGTGACCAGTGACCAGTGACTAGTAACTAGTGACCAGTGATCTGTGACCAGTGACCAGTGACCAGTGACCAGTGACCAGTGACCAGTGACCAGCGACAGTGACCATTGAACAATGACCAGTGACCAGTGACCAGTGACCAGTGACAGGTGACCAGTGACCTATGACCAGTGACCAGTGACCAGTGACCAGTGACCAGTGACCAGTGACCAGTGACTAGTGACCAGTGACCTGTGACTAGTGGCCAGTGACCAGTGACCAGTGACCAGTGACCACTGACTACTGACCAGTGACCAGTGACCTGTGACCAGTGACCAGTGACCAGTGACCAGTGACCAGTGACCAGTGACCAGTGACCAGTGACTTGTGACCTGTGACAAGTGACTAGTGACCTGTGACCAGTGACCAGTGACCAGTGACCAGTGACTTGTGACCTGTGACAAGTGACTAGTGACCTGTGACCAGTGACCAGTGACCACTGACCACTGACATGTGACAAGTGACCAGTGAATTGTGACCAGTGACCAGTGACTAGAGACAAGTGACCAGTGACCAGTAACATGTGACCAGTGACCAGCGACAGTGACCATTGACCAGTGACCAGTGACCTGTGACCAGTGACCAGTGACCAGTGACCAGTGACCAGTGACCAGTGACCAGTGACCAGTGACTTGTGACCTGTGACAAGTGACTAGTGACCTGTGACCAGTGACCAGTGACCACTGACCACTGACAAGTGACAAGTGACCAGTGAATTGTGACCAGTGACCAGTGACTAGAGACAAGTGACCAGTGACCAGTAACATGTGACCAGTGACCAGCGACAGTGACCATTGACCAGTGACCAGTGACCAGTGACAGGTAACCAGTGACCTGTGACCAGTGACCAGTGACCAGTGACCAGTGACCAGTGACTAGTGACCAGTGACCCGTGACCAGAGACAAGTGAGCAGCGACTGTGACCATTGACAAGTGACCAGTGACCTGTGACCAGTGACCAGTGACCAGTGACCTGTGACCAGTGACCAGTGACCAGTGACCAGTGACCAGTGACCACTGACTACTGACCAGTGACCAGTGACCTGTGACCAGTGACCAGTGACCAGTGACCAGTGGCCAGTGACCAGTGACCAGTGACATATGACCAGTGACCAGTGACTAGTGACCTGTAACCAGTGACCAGTGACCACTGACAACTGACCAGTGACAAGTGACCAGTGAATTGTGACCAGTGACCAGTGACTAGTGACCAGTGACCAGTGACCAGTGACTTGTGGCCAGTGACCATTGACCAGTGACCACTGACCACTGACCAGTGACAAGTTACCAGTGAATTGTGACCAGTGACCAGTGACTAGAGACCATTGACCAGTGACCAGTGACCAGCGTCCAGCGACAGTGACCATTGACCAGTGACCAGTGACCAGTGACCAGTGACCTGTGACATGTGACCAGTGACCTGTGACCAGTGACCAGTGACCAGTGACCAGTGACCAGTGACCAGTGACCGGTGACCAGTGACCAGTGACCGGTGACCAGTGACCAGTGACCACTGTCCACGGACCAGTGACAAGTGACCAGTGATTTGTGACCAGTGACCAGTGACTAGAGAACAGAGACCAGTGACCAGTGACCAGTGACCAGCGACTGTGACCATTGACCAGTGACCAGTTACCAGTGACCAGTGACCAGTGACAGGTGACCAGTGACCATTGACCAGTGACTTGTGACCAGTGACCAGTGACAAGAGACCATTGACCAGTGACCAGTGACCAGTGACCAGCGACAGTGACCATTGACCAATGACCAGTGACCAGTGACCAGTGACCGGTGACAGGTGACCAGTGACCTATGACCAGTGACCGGTGACCGGTGACCAGTGAATTGTGAATCGTGACCACTGACCCGTGACCAGTTACCAGAGACCCCTGAAAAGTGACCAGTGACCAGTGACTAGTGACCAGTGATCTGTGACCAGTGACCAGTGACCAGTGACCAGTGACCAGCGACAGTGCCCATTGAACAATGACCAGTGTCCAGTGACCAGTGACCAGTGACAGGTGACCAGTGACATATGACCAGTGACATTTGACCAGTGACCAGTGACCAGTGACCAGTGACCAGTGACCAGTGACTAGTGACCAGTGACCCGTGACCAGTGACCAGAGACCACTGACCAGTGACCAGTGACCAGTGACTAGTGGCCAGTGACCAGTGACCAGCGACAGTGACCATTGACCAGTGACAGGTGACCAGTGACCTATGACCAGTGACCAGTGACCACTGATTACTGACCAGTGACCAGTGACCTGTGACCAGTGACCAGTGACCAGTGACCAGTCACCAGTGACCAGTGACTAGTGACCTGTGACCAGTGACCAGTGACTATTGACCAGCGACAGTGAACATTGACCAGTGACCAGTGACCAGTGACCAGTGACCAGTGACAGCTGACCAGTGACCAGTGACCAGTGACCAGTGACCAGTGACCAGTGACCAGTGACCAGTGACCAGTGACAGGTGACCAGTGACCTATGACCAGTGACCAGTGACCACTGATTACTGACCAGTGACCAGTGACCTGTGACCAGTGACCAGTGACCTGTGACCAGTCACCAGTGACCAGTGACTAGTGACCTGTGACCAGTGACCAGTGACTACTGACCAGCGACAGTGAACATTGACCAGTGACCAGTGACCAGTGACCAGTGACCAGTGACAGCTGACCAGTGACCAGTGACCAGTGACCAGTGACCAGTGACTTGTGACCACTGACTAGTGACCTGTGACCACTGACCAGTGACCAGTTACCAGTGACCCCTGAAAAGTGACCAGTGACCAGTGACCAGTGACTAGTGACTAGTGACCAGTGACTAGTGACCAGTGACCCGTGACCAGAGACAAGTGACCAGCGACTGTGACCATTGACAAGTGACCAGTGACCTGTGACCAGTGACCAGTGACCAGTGACCTGTGACCAGCGTCCAGCGACAGTGACCATTGACCTGTGACCAGTGAACAGTGACCAGTGACCAGTGACCAGTGACCAGCGACCAGTGACCAGTGACTAGTGACCTGTGACCAGTGGCCTGTGACCAGTGACCAGTGACCAGTGACTAGTGACCAGTGACCCGTGACCAGTGACCAGCGACCAGTGACCAGTGACCCCTGAAAAATGACCAGTGACCAGTGACCAGTGTCTAGTGAACTGTGTCCATTGACCAGTGACCAGTGACTAGTGGCCAGTGACCAGTGACCAGTGACCAGTGACCACTGCCTACTGACAAGTGACTTGTGACCAGTGACTAGTGACCAGCGACCAGTGACCAGTGACCCGTGACATGTGACCCGTGACCAGTGACCAGTGACCTGTGACCAGTGACCCCTGAAATGTGACCAGTGACCAGTGACCAGTGAATAGTGACCAGTGACCAGTGACCAGTGACCAGTGACCAGTGACCAGTGACCAGTGACCCGTGACCAGTGACCAGTGACTTGTGACCAGTGACCAGTGACTAGTGACATGTGACCAGTGGCCAGTGACCAGTGACCAGCGACAGTGAACATTGACCAGTGACTAGTGACCAGTGACCAGTGACCAGTGACAGCTGACCAGTGACCAGTGACCTGTGACTAGTGACCTGTGACCAGTGACCAGTGACCTCTGACCACGGACCAGTGACAAGTGACCAGTGAATTGTGACCAGTGACCAGTGACTAGTGACCAGTGACCAGTGACCAGTGACTAGTGACCGGTGACCTGTGACCATTGACCAGTGACTAGTGACCAGTGACCCGTGACCAGTGACCAGTGACCTGTGACCAGTGACCAGTGACTTGTGGCCAGTGACCAGTGACCAGTGACCAGTGACAGGTGACCAGTGACCTATGACCAGTGACCAGTGACCAGTGACCAGTGAATTGTGAATCGTGACCACTGACCAGTGACCAGTTACCAGTGACCCCTGAAAAGTGACCAGTGACCAGTGACTAGTGACCAGTGATCTGAGACCAGTGACCAGTGACCAGTGACCAGCGACAGTGACCATTGAACAATGACCAGTGACCAGTGACCAGTGAATTGTGAATCGTGACCACTGACCAGTGACCAGTTACCAGTGACCCCTGAAAAGTGACCAGTGACCAGTGACTAGTGACCAGTGATCTGTGACCAGTGACCAGTGACCAGTGACCAGTGACAGGTGACCAGTGACCTATGACCAGTGACCAGTGACCAGTGACCAGTGAATTGTGAATCGTGACCACTGACCAGTGACCAGTTACCAGTGACCCATGAAAAGTGACCAGTGACCAGTGACTAGTGACCAGTGATCTGTGACCAGTGACCAGTGACCAGTGACCAGCGACAGTGACCATTGAACAATGACCAGTGACCAGTGACCAGTGACCAGTGACCAGTGACAGGTGACCAGTGACCTATGACCAGTGACCAGTGACCAGTGACCAGTGACCACTGACCAGTGACCAGTGACCAGTGACCAGTGACCAACGACAGTGACCATTGAACAATGACCAGTGACCAGTGACCAGTGACCAGTGACAGGTGACCAGTGACCTATGACCAGTGACCAGTGACCAGTGACCAGTGACCAGTGACCTATGACCAGTGACCAGTGACCAGTGACCAGTGACCAGTGACCAGTAACCAGTGACCAGTGACTAGTGACCAGTGACCCGTGACCAGTGACCAGAGACCACTGACCAGTGACCAGTGACCAGTGACTAGTGGCCAGTGACCAGTGACCAGTGACCAGTGACCAGCGACAGTGACCATTGACCAGTGACCAGTGACCAGTGACCAGTGACCAGTGACCAGTGACAGGTGACGAGTGACCTATGACCAGTGACCAGTGACCACTGATTACTGACCAGTGACCAGTGACCTGTGACCAGTGACCAGTGACCAGTGACCAGTGACCAGTGACCAGTGATTAGTGACCTGTGACCAGTGACCAGTGACTAGTGACCAGCGACAGTGAACATTGACCAGTGACCAGTGACCAGTGACAGCTGACCAGTGACCTGTGACCAGTGACCAGTGACCAGTGACCAGTGACCAGTGACCAGTGACCAGTGACTTGTGACCAGTGACTAGTGACCTGTGACCACTGACCAGTGACCAGTTACCAGTGACCCCTGAAAAGTGACCAGTGACCAGTGACCAGTGACATGTGACCAGTGACCTATGACCAGTGACCACTGATTACTGACCAGTGACCAGTGACCTGTGACCAGTGACCAGTGACCAGTGACCAGTGACCAGTGACCAGTGACCAGTGACCAGTGGTTAGTGACCTGTGACCAGTGACCAGTGACCAGTGACCAGTGACCACTGACTACTGACCAGTGACCAGTGACCTGTGACCAGTGACCAGTGACCAGTGACCAGTTACCAGTGACCAGTGACCAGTGACAGGTGACCAGTGACCTATGACCAGTGACCAGTGACCACTGATTACTGACCAGTGACCAGTGACCTGTGACCAGTGACCAGTGACCAGTGACCAGTGAACAGTGACCAGTGACCAGTGATTAGTGACCTGTGACCAGTGACCAGTGACTAGTGACCAGCGACAGTGAACATTGACCAGTGACCAGTGACCAGTGACCAGTGACCAGTGACCAGTGACAGCTGACCAGTGACCTGTGACCAGTGACCAGTGACCAGTGACCAGTGACCAGTGACTAGTGACCAGTGACCTGTGACTAGTGGCCAGTGACCAGTGACCAGTGACCAGTGACCAGCGACAGTGACCATTGACCAGTGACCAGTGACCAGTGACCAGTGACCAGTGACCAGTGACAGGTGACGAGTGACCTATGACCAGTGACCAGTGACCACTGATTACTGACCAGTGACCAGTGACCTGTGACCAGTGACCAGTGACCAGTGACCAGTGACCAGTGACCAGTGACCAGTGATTAGTGACCTGTGACCAGTGACCAGTGACTAGTGACCAGCGACAGTGAACATTGACCAGTGACCAGTGACCAGTGACAGCTGACCAGTGACCTGTGACCAGTGACCAGTGACCAGTGACCAGTGACCAGTGACCAGTGACCAGTGACCAGTGACTTGTGACCAGTGACTAGTGACCTGTGACCACTGACCAGTGACCAGTTACCAGTGACCCCTGAAAAGTGACCAGTGACCAGTGACCAGTGACATGTGACCAGTGACCTATGACCAGTGACCAGTGACCACTGATTACTGACCAGTGACCAGTGACCTGTGACCAGTGACCAGTGACCAGTGACCAGTGGTTAGTGACCTGTGACCAGTGACCAGTGACCAGTGACCAGTGACCACTGACTACTGACCAGTGACCAGTGACCTGTGACCAGTGACCAGTGACCAGTGACCAGTTACCAGTGACCAGTGACCAGTGACCCGTGACCAGTGACTAGTGACCTGTGACCAGTGACCAGTGACCAGTGACCAGTGACCAGTGACCAGTGACCAGTGACTTGTGACCAGTGACCAGTGACTAGAGTCCATTGACCAGTGACCAGTGACCAGTGACCAGCGACAGTGACCATTGACCAATGACCAGTGACCAGTGACCAGTGACCAGTGACCAGTGACAGGTGACCAGTGACCTATGACCAGTGACCAGTGACCAGTGACCAGTGAATTGTGAATCGTGACCACTGACCAGTGACCAGTTACCAGTGACCCCTGAAAAGTGACCAGTGACCAGTGACTAGTGACCAGTGATCTGTGACCAGTGACCAGTGACCAGTGACCAGTGACCAGCGACAGTGACCATTGAACAATGACCAGTGACCAGTGACCAGTGACCAGTGACAGGTGACCAGTGACCTATGACCAGTGACCAGTGACCAGTGACCAGTGACCAGTGACCTATGACCAGTGACCAGTGACCAGTGACCAGTGACCAGTGACTAGTGGCCAGTGACCAGTGACCAGTGACCAGTGACCAGCGACAGTGACCATTGACCAGTGACCAGTGACCAGTGACCAGTGACCAGTGACAGGTGACCAGTGACCTATGACCAGTGACCAGTGACCACTGATTACTGACCAGTGACCAGTGACCTGTGACCAGTGACCAGTGACCAGTGACCAGTGACCAGTGACCAGTGACCAGTGATTAGTGACCTGTGACCAGTGACCAGTGACTAGTGACCAGCGACAGTGAACATTGACCAGTGACCAGTGACCAGTGACCAGTGACCAGTGACCAGTGACAGCTGACCAGTGACCTGTGACCAGTGACCAGTGACCAGTGACCAGTGACCAGTGACCAGTGACCAGTGACCAGTGACCAGTGACTTGTGACCAGTGACTAGTGACCTGTGACCACTGACCAGTGACCAGTTACCAGTGACCCCTGAAAAGTTACCAGTGACCCCTGAAAAGTGACCAGTGACCAGTGACCAGTGACTAGTAACTAGTGACCAGTGATCTGTGACCAGTGACCAGTGACCAGTGACCAGTGACCAGTGACCAGTGACCAGCGACAGTGACCATTGAACAATGACCAGTGACCAGTGACCAGTGACCAGTGACAGGTGACCAGTGACCTATGACCAGTGACCAGTGACCAGTGACCAGTGACCAGTGACCAGTGACCAGTGACTAGTGACCAGTGACCTGTGACTAGTGGCCAGTGACCAGTGACCAGTGACCAGTGACCACTGACTACTGACCAGTGACCAGTGACCTGTGACCAGTGACCAGTGACCAGTGACCAGTGACCAGTGACCAGTGACTTGTGACCTGTGACAAGTGACTAGTGACCTGTGACCAGTGACCAGTGACCAGTGACCAGTGACTTGTGACCTGTGACAAGTGACTAGTGACCTGTGACCAGTGACCAGTGACCACTGACCACTGACAAGTGACAAGTGACCAGTGAATTGTGACCAGTGACCAGTGACTAGAGACAAGTGACCAGTGACCAGTAACATGTGACCAGTGACCAGCGACAGTGACCATTGACCAGTGACCAGTGACCTGTGACCAGTGACCAGTGACCAGTGACCAGTGACCAGTGACCAGTGACCAGTGACCAGTGACTTGTGACCTGTGACAAGTGACTAGTGACCTGTGACCAGTGACCAGTGACCACTGACCACTGACAAGTGACAAGTGACCAGTGAATTGTGACCAGTGACCAGTGACTAGAGACAAGTGACCAGTGACCAGTAACATGTGACCAGTGACCAGCGACAGTGACCATTGACCAGTGACCAGTGACCAGTGACAGGTAACCAGTGACCTGTGACCAGTGACCAGTGACCAGTGACCAGTGACCAGTGACTAGTGACCAGTGACCCGTGACCAGAGACAAGTGACCAGCGACTGTGACCATTGACAAGTGACCAGTGACCTGTGACCAGTGACCAGTGACCAGTGACCTGTGACCAGTGACCAGTGACCAGTGACCAGTGACCAGTGACCACTGACTACTGACCAGTGACCAGTGACCTGTGACCAGTGACCAGTGACCAGTGACCAGTGGCCAGTGACCAGTGACCAGTGACATATGACCAGTGACCAGTGACTAGTGACCTGTAACCTGTGACCAGTGACCACTGACAATTGACCAGTGACAAGTGACCAGTGAATTGTGACCAGTGACCAGTGACTAGTGACCAGTGACCAGTGACCAGTGACTTCTGGCCAGTGACCATTGACCAGTGATCACTGACCACTGACCAGTGACAAGTTACCAGTGAATTGTGACCAGTGACCAGTGACTAGAGACCATTGACCAGTGACCAGTGACCAGCGTCCAGCGACAGTGACCATTGACCAGTGACCAGTGACCAGTGACCAGTGACCAGTGTCAGGTGACCAGTGACCATTGACCAGTGACTTGTGACCAGTGACCAGTGACTAGAGACCATTGACCAGTGACCAGTGACCAGTGACCAGTGACCGGTGACAGGTGACCAGTGACCTATGACCAGTGACCAGTGACCGGTGACCAGTGAATTGTGAATCGTGACCACTGACCCGTGACCAGTTACCAGAGACCCCTGAAAAGTGACCAGTGACCAGTGACTAGTGACCAGTGATCTGTGACCAGTGACCAGTGACCAGTGACCAGTGACCAGCGACAGTGCCCATTGAACAATGACCAGTGTCCAGTGACCAGTGACCAGTGACAGGTGACCAGTGACATATGACCAGTGACATTTGACCAGTGACCAGTGACCAGTGACCAGTGACCAGTGACCAGTGACTAGTGACCAGTGACCCGTGACCAGTGACCAGAGACCACTGACCAGTGACCAGTGACCAGTGACTAGTGGCCAGTGACAAGTGACCAGCGACAGTGACCATTGACCAGTGACCAGTGACCAGTGACCAGTGACCAGTGACAGGTGACCAGTGACCTATGACCAGTGACCAGTGACCACTGATTACTGACCAGTGACCAGTGACCTGTGACCAGTGACCAGTGACCAGTGACCAGTCACCAGTGACCAGTGACTAGTGACCTGTGACCAGTGACCAGTGACTAGTGACCAGCGACAGTGAACATTGACCAGTGACCAGTGACCAGTGACCAGTGACCAGTGACCAGTGACAGCTGACCAGTGACCAGTGACCAGTGACCAGTGACCAGTGACCAGTGACAGGTGACCAGTGACCTATGACCAGTGACCAGTGACCACTGATTACTGACCAGTGACCAGTGACCTGTGACCAGTGACCAGTGACCAGTGACCAGTCACCAGTGACCAGTGACTAGTGACCTGTGACCAGTGACCAGTGACTAGTGACCAACGACAGTGAACATTGACCAGTGACCAGTGACCAGTGACCAGTGACCAGTGACCAGTGACCAGTGACAGCTGACCAGTGACCAGTGACCAGTGACCAGTGACTTGTGACCATTGACTAGTGACCTGTGACCACTGACCAGTGACCAGTTACCAGTGACCCCTGAAAAGTGACCAGTGACCAGTGACCAGTGACTAGTGACTAGTGACCAGTGACTAGTGACCAGTGACCCGTGACCAGAGACAAGTGACCAGCGACTGTGACCATTGACAAGTGACCAGTGACCTGTGACCAGTGACCAGTGACCAGTGACCTGTGACCAGCGTCCAGCGACAGTGACCATTGACCTGTGACCAGTGACCAGTGACCAGTGACCAGTGACCAGTGACCAGCGACCAGTGACCAGTGACTAGTGACCTGTGACCAGTGGCCTGTGACCAGTGACCAGTGACCAGTGACTAGTGACCAGTGACCCGTGACCAGTGACCAGCGACCAGTGACCAGTGACCCCTGAAAAATGACCAGTGACCAGTGACCAGTGTCTAGTGAACTGTGTCCATTGACCAGTGACCAGTGACTAGTGGCCAGTGACCAGTGACCAGTGACCAGTGACCACTGCCTACTGACAAGTGACTTGTGACCAGTGACTAGTGACCAGCGACCAGTGACCAGTGACCCGTGACATGTGACCCGTGACCAGTGACCAGTGACCTGTGACCAGTGACCCCTGAAATGTGACCAGTGACCAGTGACCAGTGAATAGTGACCAGTGACCAGTGACCAGTGACCAGTGACCAGTGACCAGTGACCAGCGACAGTGACCATTGACCGGTGACCAGTGACCAGTGACCAGTGACCAGTGACAGCTGACCAGTGACCTGTGACCAGTGACCAGTGACCAGTGACCAGTGACCAGTGACCAGTGACCAGTGACTAGTGACCTGTGACCAGTGGCCTGTGACCAGTGACCAGTGACCACTGACCAGTGAACAGTGACCAGTGACTAGTGACCAGTGACCCGTGACCAGTGACCAGCGACCAGTGACCAGTGTCCCCTGAAAAATGACCAGTGACCAGTGACCAGTGTCTAGTGAACTGTGTCCATTGACCAGTGACCAGTGACTAGTGGCCAGTGACCAGTGACCAGTGACCAGTGACCACTGCCTACTGACAAGTGACTTGTGACCAGTGACTAGTGACCAGCGACCAGTGACCAGTGACCCGTGACATGTGACCCGTGACCAGTGACCAGTGACCTGTGACCAGTGACCCCTGAAATGTGACCAGTGACCAGTGACCAGTGAATAGTGACCAGTGACCAGTGACCAGTGACCAGTGACCAGTGACCAGTGACCAGTGACCAGTGACCCGTGACCAGTGACCAGTGACTTGTGACCAGTGACCAGTGACTAGTGACCTGTGACCAGTGGCCAGTGACCAGTGACCAGCGACAGTGAACATTGACCAGTGACTAGTGACCAGTGACCAGTGACCAGTGACAGCTGACCAGTGACCAGTGACCTGTGACTAGTGACCTGTGACCAGTGACCAGTGACCTCTGACCACGGACCAGTGACAAGTGACCAGTGAATTGTGACCAGTGACCAGTGACTAGTGACCAGTGACCAGTGACCAGTGACTAGTGACCGGTGACCTGTGACCATTGACCAGTGACTAGTGACCAGTGACCCGTGGCCAGTGACCAGTGACCTGTGACCAGTGACCAGTGACTTGTGACCAGTGACCAGTGACAGGTGACCAGTGACCTATGACCAGTGACCAGTGACCAGTGACCAGTGTCCCCTGAAAAATGACCAGTGACCAGTGACCAGTGTCTAGTGAACTGTGTCCATTGACCAGTGACCAGTGACTAGTGGCCAGTGACCAGTGACCAGTGACCACTGACCAGTGAACAGTGACCAGTGACTAGTGACCAGTGACCCGTGACCAGTGACCAGCGACCAGTGACCAGTGTCCCCTGAAAAATGACCAGTGACCAGTGACCAGTGTCTAGTGAACTGTGTCCATTGACCAGTGACCAGTGACTAGTGGCCAGTGACCAGTGACCAGTGACCAGTGACCACTGCCTACTGACAAGTGACTTGTGACCAGTGACTAGTGACCAGCGACCAGTGACCAGTGACCCGTGACATGTGACCCGTGACCAGTGACCAGTGACCTGTGACCAGTGACCCCTGAAATGTGACCAGTGACCAGTGACCAGTGAATAGTGACCAGTGACCAGTGACCAGTGACCAGTGACCAGTGACCAGTGACCAGCGACAGTGACCATTGACCGGTGACCAGTGACCAGTGACCAGTGACCAGTGACAGCTGACCAGTGACCTGTGACCAGTGACCAGTGACCAGTGACCAGTGACCAGTGACCAGTGACCAGTGACTAGTGACCTGTGACCAGTGGCCTGTGACCAGTGACCAGTGACCACTGACCAGTGAACAGTGACCAGTGACTAGTGACCAGTGACCCGTGACCAGTGACCAGCGACCAGTGACCAGTGTCCCCTGAAAAATGACCAGTGACCAGTGACCAGTGTCTAGTGAACTGTGTCCATTGACCAGTGACCAGTGACTAGTGGCCAGTGACCAGTGACCAGTGACCAGTGACCACTGCCTACTGACAAGTGACTTGTGACCAGTGACTAGTGACCAGCGACCAGTGACCAGTGACCCGTGACATGTGACCCGTGACCAGTGACCAGTGACCTGTGACCAGTGACCCCTGAAATGTGACCAGTGACCAGTGACCAGTGAATAGTGACCAGTGACCAGTGACCAGTGACCAGTGACCAGTGACCAGTGACCAGTGACCCGTGACCAGTGACCAGTGACTTGTGACCAGTGACCAGTGACTAGTGACCTGTGACCAGTGGCCAGTGACCAGTGACCAGCGACAGTGAACATTGACCAGTGACTAGTGACCAGTGACCAGTGACCAGTGACAGCTGACCAGTGACCAGTGACCTGTGACTAGTGACCTGTGACCAGTGACCAGTGACCTCTGACCACGGACCAGTGACAAGTGACCAGTGAATTGTGACCAGTGACCCCTGAAAAGTGACCAGTGACCAGTGACTAGTGACCAGTGATCTGTGACCAGTGACCAGTGACCAGTGACCAGCGACAGTGACCATTGAACAATGACCAGTGACCAGTGACCAGTGAATTGTGAATCGTGACCACTGACCAGTGACCAGTTACCAGTGACCCCTGAAAAGTGACCAGTGACCAGTGACTAGTGACCAGTGATCTGTGACCAGTGACCAGTAACCAGTGACCAGTGACAGGTGACCAGTGACCTATGACCAGTGACCAGTGACCAGTGACCAGTGAATTGTGAATCGTGACCACTGACCAGTGACCAGTTACCAGTGACCCCTGAAAAGTGACCAGTGACCAGTGACTAGTGACCAGTGATCTGTGACCAGTGACCAGTGACCAGTGACCAGCGACAGTGACCATTGAACAATGACCAGTGACCAGTGACCAGTGACCAGTGACCAGTGACAGGTGACCAGTGACCTATGACCAGTGACCAGTGACCAGTGACCAGTGACCAGTGACCAGTGACCAGTGACCAGTGACCAGTGACAGGTGACCAGTGACCTATGACCAGTGACCAGTGACCAGTGACCAGTGAATTGTGAATCGTGACCACTGACCAGTGACCAGTTACCAGTGACCCCTGAAAAGTGACCAGTGACCAGTGAATAGTGACCAGTGATCTGTGACCAGTGACCAGTGACCAGTGACCAGTGACCAGCGACAGTGATCATTGAACAATGACCAGTGACCAGTGACCAGTGACCAGTGACAGGTGACCAGTGACCTATGACCAGTGACCAGTGACCAGTGACCAGTGACCAGTGACCTATGACCAGTGACCAGTGACCAGTGACCAGTGACCAGTGACCAGTGACCAGTGACTAGTGACCAGTGACCCGTGACCAGTGACCAGAGACCACTGACCAGTGACCAGTGACCAGTGACTAGTGGCCAGTGACCAGTGACCAGTGACCAGTGACCAGCGACAGTGACCATTGACCAGTGACCAGTGACCAGTGACCAGTGACCAGTGACCAGTGACAGGTGACGAGTGGCCTATGACCAGTGACCAGTGACCACTGATTACTGACCAGTGACCAGTGACCTGTGACCAGTGACCAGTGACCAGTGACCAGTGACCAGTGACCAGTGACCAGTGATTAGTGACCTGTGACCAGTGACCAGTGACTAGTGACCAGCGACAGTGAACATTGACCAGTGACCAGTGACCAGTGACCAGTGACCAGTGACCAGTGACAGCTGACCAGTGACCTGTGACCAGTGACCAGTGACCAGTGACCAGTGACCAGTGACCAGTGACCAGTGACCAGTGACTTGTGACCAGTGACTAGTGACCTGTGACCACTGACCAGTGACCAGTTACCAGTGACCCCTGAAAAGTGACCAGTGACCAGTGACCAGTGACAGGTGACCAGTGACCTATGACCAGTGACCAGTGACCACTGATTACTGACCAGTGACCAGTGACCAGTGACCAGTGACCAGTGACCAGTGACCAGTGACCAGTGATTAGTGACCTGTGACCAGTGACCAGTGACCAGTGACCAGTGACCACTGACTACTGACCAGTGACCAGTGACCTGTGACCAGTGACCAGTGACCAGTGACCAGTTACCAGTGACCAGTGACCAGTGACCCGTGACCAGTGACTAGTGACCTGTGACCAGTGACCAGTGACCAGTGACCAGTGACCAGTGACCAGTGACTTGTGACCAGTGACCAGTGACTAGAGACCATTGACCAGTGACCAGCGACAGTGACCATTGACCAATGACCAGTGACCAGTGACCAGTGACCAGTGACCAGTGACAGGTGACCAGTGACCTATGACCAGTGACCAGTGACCAGTGACCAGTGAATTGTGAATCGTGACCACTGACCAGTGACCAGTTACCAGTGACCCCTGAAAAGTGACCAGTGACCAGTGACTAGTGACCAGTGATCTGTGACCAGTGACCAGTGACCAGTGACCAGTGACCAGCGGCAGTGACCATTGAACAATGACCAGTGACCAGTGACCAGTGACCAGTGACAGGTGACCAGTGACCTATGACCAGTGACCAGTGACCAGTGACCAGTGACCAGTGACCTATGACCAGTGACCAGTGACCAGTGACCAGTGACCAGTGACTAGTGGCCAGTGACCAGTGACCAGTGACCAGTGACCAGCGACAGTGACCATTGACCAGTGACCAGTGACCAGTGACCAGTGACCAGTGACAGGTGACCAGTGACCTATGACCAGTGACCAGTGACCACTGATTACTGACCAGTGACCAGTGACCTGTGACCAGTGACCAGTGACCAGTGACCAGTGACCAGTGACCAGTGACCAGTGACCAGTGATTAGTGACCTGTGACCAGTGACCAGTGACTAGTGACCAGCGACAGTGAACATTGACCAGTGACCAGTGACCAGTGACCAGTGACCAGTGACCAGTGACCAGTGACAGCTGACCAGTGACCTGTGACCAGTGACCAGTGACCAGTGACCAGTGACCAGTGACCAGTGACCAGTGACTTGTGACCAGTGACTAGTGACCTGTGACCACTGACCAGTGACCAGTTACCAGTGACCCCTGAAAAGTGACCAGTGACCAGTGACCAGTGACTAGTGACTAGTGACCAGTGATCTGTGACCAGTGACCAGTGACCAGTGACCAGTGACCAGTGACCAGTGACCAGCGACAGTGACCATTGAACAATGACCAGTGACCAGTGACCAGTGACCAGTGACAGGTGACCAGTGACCTATGACCAGTGACCAGTGACCAGTGACCAGTGACCAGTGACCAGTGACCAGTGACTAGTGACCAGTGACCTGTGGCCAGTGACCAGTGACCAGTGACCAGTGACCAGTGACCAGTGAGCAGTGTCCAGTGACCACTGACTACTGACCAGTGATCTGTGACCAGTGACCTGTGACCAGTGACCAGTGACCAGTGACCAGTGACCAGTGACCAGTGACCAGTGATTAGTGACCTGTGACCAGTGACCAGTGACTAGTGACCAGCGACAGTGAACATTGACCAGTGACCAGTGACCAGTGACCAGTGACCAGTGACCAGTGACAGCTGACCAGTGACCTGTGACCAGTGACCAGTGACCAGTGACCAGTGACCAGTGACCAGTGACCAGTGAATTGTGAATCGTGACCACTGACCAGTGACCAGTTACCAGTGACCCCTGAAAAGTGACCAGTGACCAGTGACTAGTGACCAGTGATCTGTGACCAGTGACCAGTGACCAGTGACCAGTGACCAGCGACAGTGACCATTGAACAATGACCAGTGACCAGTGACCAGTGACCAGTGGCAGGTGACCAGTGACCTATGACCAGTGACCAGTGACCAGTGACCAGTGACCAGTAACCTATGACCAGTGACCAGTGACCAGTGACCAGTGACCAGTGACTAGTGGCCAGTGACCAGTGACCAGTGACCAGTGACCAGCGACAGTGACCATTGACCAGTGACCAGTGACCAGTGACCAGTGACCAGTGACAGGTGACCAGTGACCTATGACCAGTGACCAGTGACCACTGATTACTGACCAGTGACCAGTGACCTGTGACCAGTGACCAGTGACCAGTGACCAGTGACCAGTGACCAGTGACCAGTGATTAGTGACCTGTGACCAGTGACCAGTGACTAGTGACCAGCGACAGTGAACATTGACCAGTGACCAGTGACCAGTGACCAGTGACCAGTGACCAGTGACAGCTGACCAGTGACCTGTGACCAGTGACCAGTGACCAGTGACCAGTGACCAGTGACCAGTGACCAGTGACTTGTGACCAGTGACTAGTGACCTGTGACCACTGACCAGTGACCAGTTACCAGTGACCCCTGAAAAGTGACCAGTGACCAGTGACCAGTGACTAGTAACTAGTGACCAGTGATCTGTGACCAGTGACCAGTGACCAGTGACCAGTGACCAGTGACCAGTGACCAGCGACAGTGACCATTGAACAATGACGAGTGACCAGGGACCAGTGACCAGTGACAGGTGACCAGTGACCTATGACCAGTGACCAGTGACCAGTGACCAGTGACCAGTGACCAGTGACTAGTGACCAGTGACCTGTGACTTGTGGCCAGTGACCAGTGACCAGTGACCAGTGACCACTGAGTACTGACCAGTGACCAGTGACCTGTGACCAGTGACCAGTGACCAGTGACCAGTGACCAGTGACCAGTGACCAGTGACCAGTGACTTGTGACCTGTGACAAGTGACTAGTGACCTGTGACCAGTGACCAGTGACCAGTGACCAGTGACTTGTGACCTGTGACAAGTGACTAGTGACCTGTGACCAGTGACCAGTGACCACTGACCACTGACAAGTGAAAAGTGACCAGTGAATTGTGACCAGTGACCAGTGACTAGAGACAAGTGACCAGTGACCAGTAACATGTGACCAGTGACCAGCGACAGTGACCATTGACCAGTGACCAGTGACCTGTGACCAGTGACCAGTGACCAGTGACCAGTGACCAGTGACCAGTGACCAGTGACCAGTGACTTGTGACCTGTGACAAGTGACTAGTGACCTGTGACCAGTGACCAGTGACCACTGACCACTGACAAGTGGCAAGTGACCAGTGAATTGTGACCAGTGACCAGTGACTAGAGACAAGTGACCAGTGACCAGTAACATGTGACCAGTGACCAGCGACAGTGACCATTGACCAGTGACCAGTGACCAGTGACAGGTAACCAGTGACCTGTGACCAGTGACCAGTGACCAGTGACCAGTGACCAGTGACTAGTGACCAGTGACCCGTGACCAGAGACAAGTGACCAGCGACTGTGACCATTGACAAGTGACCAGTGACCTGTGACCAGTGACCAGTGACCAGTGACCTGTGACCAGTGACCAGTGACCAGTGACCAGTGACCAGTGACCACTGACCAGTGACAAGTTACCAGTGAATTGTGACCAGTGACCAGTGACTAGAGACCATTGACCAGTGACCAGTGACCAGCGTCCAGCGACAGTGACCATTGACCAGTGACCAGTGACCAGTGACCAGTGACCTGTGACATGTGACCAGTGACCTGTTACCAGTGACCAGTGACCAGTGACCAGTGACCAGTGACCAGTGACCGGTGACCAGTGACCCGTGACCAGTGACTAGTGACCGGTGACCAGTGACCAGTGACCACTGTCCACGGACCAGTGACAAGTGACCAGTGATTTGTGACCAGTGACCAGTGACTAGAGAACAGAGACCAGTGACCAGTGACCAGTGACCAGCGACTGTGACCATTGACCAGTGACCAGTTACCAGTGACCAGTGACCAGTGACAGGTGACCAGTGACCATTGACCAGTGACTTGTGACCAGTGACCAGTGACTAGAGACCATTGACCAGTGACCAGTGACCAGTGACCAGCGACAGTGACCATTGACCAATGACCAGTGACCAGTGACCAGTGACCAGTGACCGGTGACAGGTGACCAGTGACCTATGACCAGTGACCAGTGACCGGTGACCAGTGAATTGTGAATCGTGACCACTGACCCGTGACCAGTTACCAGAGACCCCTGAAAAGTGACCAGTGACCAGTGACTAGTGACCAGTGATCTGTGACCAGTGACCAGTGACCAGTGACCAGTGACCAGCGACAGTGCCCATTGAACAATGACCAGTGTCCAGTGACCAGTGACCAGTGACAGGTGACCAGTGACATATGACCAGTGACATTTGACCAGTGACCAGTGACCAGTGACCAGTGACCACTGATTACTGACCAGTGACCAGTGACCTGTGACCAGTGACCAGTGACCAGTGACCAGTGACCAGTGACCAGTGACCAGTGACCACTGACTACTGACCAGTGACCAGTGACCTGTGACCAGTGACCAGTGACCAGTGACCAGTTACCAGTGACCATTGAACAATGACCAGTGACCAGTGACCAGTGACCAGTGATAGGTGACCAGTGACCTATGACCAGTGACCAGTGACCAGTGACCTGTGACTAGTGGCCAGTGACCAGTGACCAGTGACCAGTGACCAGCGACAGTGACCATTGACCAGTGACCAGTGACCAGTGACCAGTGACCAGTGACCAGTGACAGGTGACGAGTGACCTATGACCAGTGACCAGTGACCACTGATTACTGACCTGTGACCAGTGACCAGTGACCAGTGACCAGTGACCAGTGACCAGTGACCAGTGATTAGTGACCTGTGACCAGTGACCAGTGACTAGTGACCAGCGACAGTGAACATTGACCAGTGACCAGTGACCAGTGACAGCTGACCAGTGACCTGTGACCAGTGACCAGTGACCAGTGACCAGTGACCAGTGACCAGTGACCAGTGACCCGTGACATGTGACCCGTGACCAGTGACCAGTGACCTGTGACCAGTGACCCCTGAAATGTGACCAGTGACCAGTGACCAGTGAATAGTGACCAGTGACCAGTGACCAGTGACCAGTGACCAGTGACCCGTGACCAGTGACCAGTGACCCGTGACCAGTGACCAGTGACTTGTGACCAGTGACCAGTGACTAGTGACCTGTGACCAGTGGCCAGTGACCAGTGACCAGCGACCAGTGACCAGTGACCAGTGACCAGTGATTAGTGACCTGTGACCAGTGACCAGTGACTAGTGACCAGCGACAGTGAACATTGACCAGTGACCAGTGACCAGTGACAGCTGACCAGTGACCTGTGACCAGTGACCAGTGACCAGTGACCAGTGACCAGTGACCAGTGACCAGTGACCCGTGACATGTGACCCGTGACCAGTGACCAGTGACCTGTGACCAGTGACCCCTGAAATGTGACCAGTGACCAGTGACCAGTGAATAGTGACCAGTGACCAGTGACCAGTGACCAGTGACTAGTGACCAGTGACCAGTGACCAGTGACAGCTGACCAGTGACCAGTGACCTGTGACTAGTGACCTGTGACCAGTGACCAGTGACCTCTGACCACGGACCAGTGACAAGTGACCAGTGAATTGTGACCAGTGACCAGTGACTAGTGACCAGTGACCAGTGACCAGTGACTAGTGACCGGTGACCTGTGACCATTGACCAGTGACTAGTGACCAGTGACCCGTGGCCAGTGACCAGTGACCTGTGACCAGTGACCAGTGACTTGTGACCAGTGACCAGTGACAGGTGACCAGTGACCTATGACCAGTGACCAGTGACCAGTGACCAGTGTCCCCTGAAAAATGACCAGTGACCAGTGACCAGTGTCTAGTGAACTGTGTCCATTGACCAGTGACCAGTGACTAGTGGCCAGTGACCAGTCACCAGTGACCACTGACCAGTGAACAGTGACCAGTGACTAGTGACCAGTGACCCGTGACCAGTGACCAGCGACCAGTGACCAGTGTCCCCTGAAAAATGACCAGTGACCAGTGACCAGTGTCTAGTGAACTGTGTCCATTGACCAGTGACCAGTGACTAGTGGCCAGTGACCAGTGACCAGTGACCAGTGACCACTGCCTACTGACAAGTGACTTGTGACCAGTGACTAGTGACCAGCGACCAGTGACCAGTGACCCGTGACATGTGACCCGTGACCAGTGACCAGTGACCTGTGACCAGTGACCCCTGAAATGTGACCAGTGACCAGTGACCAGTGAATAGTGACCAGTGACCAGTGACCAGTGACCAGTGACCAGTGACCAGTGACCAGCGACAGTGACCATTGACCGGTGACCAGTGACCAGTGACCAGTGACCAGTGACAGCTGACCAGTGACCTGTGACCAGTGACCAGTGACCAGTGACCAGTGACCAGTGACCAGTGACCAGTGACTAGTGACCTGTGACCAGTGGCCTGTGACCAGTGACCAGTGACCACTGACCAGTGAACAGTGACCAGTGACTAGTGACCAGTGACCCGTGACCAGTGACCAGCGACCAGTGACCAGTGTCCCCTGAAAAATGACCAGTGACCAGTGACCAGTGTCTAGTGAACTGTGTCCATTGACCAGTGACCAGTGACTAGTGGCCAGTGACCAGTGACCAGTGACCAGTGACCACTGCCTACTGACAAGTGACTTGTGACCAGTGACTAGTGACCAGCGACCAGTGACCAGTGACCCGTGACATGTGACCCGTGACCAGTGACCAGTGACCTGTGACCAGTGACCCCTGAAATGTGACCAGTGACCAGTGACCAGTGAATAGTGACCAGTGACCAGTGACCAGTGACCAGTGACCAGTGACCAGTGACCAGTGACCCGTGACCAGTGACCAGTGACTTGTGACCAGTGACCAGTGACTAGTGACCTGTGACCAGTGGCCAGTGACCAGTGACCAGCGACAGTGAACATTGACCAGTGACTAGTGACCAGTGACCAGTGACCAGTGACAGCTGACCAGTGACCAGTGACCTGTGACTAGTGACCTGTGACCAGTGACCAGTGACCTCTGACCACGGACCAGTGACAAGTGACCAGTGAATTGTGACCAGTGACCCCTGAAAAGTGACCAGTGACCAGTGACTAGTGACCAGTGATCTGTGACCAGTGACCAGTGACCAGTGACCAGCGACAGTGACCATTGAACAATGACCAGTGACCAGTGACCAGTGAATTGTGAATCGTGACCACTGACCAGTGACCAGTTACCAGTGACCCCTGAAAAGTGACCAGTGACCAGTGACTAGTGACCAGTGATCTGTGACCAGTGACCAGTAACCAGTGACCAGTGACAGGTGACCAGTGACCTATGACCAGTGACCAGTGACCAGTGACCAGTGAATTGTGAATCGTGACCACTGACCAGTGACCAGTTACCAGTGACCCCTGAAAAGTGACCAGTGACCAGTGACTAGTGACCAGTGATCTGTGACCAGTGACCAGTGACCAGTGACCAGCGACAGTGACCATTGAACAATGACCAGTGACCAGTGACCAGTGACCAGTGACCAGTGACAGGTGACCAGTGACCTATGACCAGTGACCAGTGACCAGTGACCAGTGACCAGTGACCAGTGACCAGTGACCAGTGACCAGTGACAGGTGACCAGTGACCTATGACCAGTGACCAGTGACCAGTGACCAGTGAATTGTGAATCGTGACCACTGACCAGTGACCAGTTACCAGTGACCCCTGAAAAGTGACCAGTGACCAGTGAATAGTGACCAGTGATCTGTGACCAGTGACCAGTGACCAGTGACCAGTGACCAGCGACAGTGATCATTGAACAATGACCAGTGACCAGTGACCAGTGACCAGTGACAGGTGACCAGTGACCTATGACCAGTGACCAGTGACCAGTGACCAGTGACCAGTGACCTATGACCAGTGACCAGTGACCAGTGACCAGTGACCAGTGACCAGTGACCAGTGACTAGTGACCAGTGACCCGTGACCAGTGACCAGAGACCACTGACCAGTGACCAGTGACCAGTGACTAGTGGCCAGTGACCAGTGACCAGTGACCAGTGACCAGCGACAGTGACCATTGACCAGTGACCAGTGACCAGTGACCAGTGACCAGTGACCAGTGACAGGTGACGAGTGGCCTATGACCAGTGACCAGTGACCACTGATTACTGACCTGTGACCAGTGACCAGTGACCAGTGACCAGTGACCAGTGACCAGTGACCAGTGATTAGTGACCTGTGACCAGTGACCAGTGACTAGTGACCAGCGACAGTGAACATTGACCAGTGACCAGTGACCAGTGACCAGTGACCAGTGACCAGTGACAGCTGACCAGTGACCTGTGACCAGTGACCAGTGACCAGTGACCAGTGACCAGTGACCAGTGACCAGTGACCAGTGACTTGTGACCAGTGACTAGTGACCTGTGACCACTGACCAGTGACCAGTTACCAGTGACCCCTGAAAAGTGACCAGTGACCAGTGACCAGTGACAGGTGACCAGTGACCTATGACCAGTGACCAGTGACCACTGATTACTGACCAGTGACCAGTGACCAGTGACCAGTGACCAGTGACCAGTGACCAGTGACCAGTGATTAGTGACCTGTGACCAGTGACCAGTGACCAGTGACCAGTGACCACTGACTACTGACCAGTGACCAGTGACCTGTGACCAGTGACCAGTGACCAGTGACCAGTTACCAGTGACCAGTGACCAGTGACCCGTGACCAGTGACTAGTGACCTGTGACCAGTGACCAGTGACCAGTGACCAGTGACCAGTGACCAGTGACTTGTGACCAGTGACCAGTGACTAGAGACCATTGACCAGTGACCAGCGACAGTGACCATTGACCAATGACCAGTGACCAGTGACCAGTGACCAGTGACCAGTGACAGGTGACCAGTGACCTATGACCAGTGACCAGTGACCAGTGACCAGTGAATTGTGAATCGTGACCACTGACCAGTGACCAGTTACCAGTGACCCCTGAAAAGTGACCAGTGACCAGTGACTAGTGACCAGTGATCTGTGACCAGTGACCAGTGACCAGTGACCAGTGACCAGCGGCAGTGACCATTGAACAATGACCAGTGACCAGTGACCAGTGACCAGTGACAGGTGACCAGTGACCTATGACCAGTGACCAGTGACCAGTGACCAGTGACCAGTGACCTATGACCAGTGACCAGTGACCAGTGACCAGTGACCAGTGACTAGTGGCCAGTGACCAGTGACCAGTGACCAGTGACCAGCGACAGTGACCATTGACCAGAGACCAGTGACCAGTGACCAGTGACCAGTGACAGGTGACCAGTGACCTATGACCAGTGACCAGTGACCACTGATTACTGACCAGTGACCAGTGACCTGTGACCAGTGACCAGTGACCAGTGACCAGTGACCAGTGACCAGTGACCAGTGACCAGTGATTAGTGACCTGTGACCAGTGACCAGTGACTAGTGACCAGCGACAGTGAACATTGACCAGTGACCAGTGACCAGTGACCAGTGACCAGTGACCAGTGACCAGTGACAGCTGACCAGTGACCTGTGACCAGTGACCAGTGACCAGTGACCAGTGACCAGTGACCAGTGACCAGTGACTTGTGACCAGTGACTAGTGACCTGTGACCACTGACCAGTGACCAGTTACCAGTGACCCCTGAAAAGTGACCAGTGACCAGTGACCAGTGACTAGTGACTAGTGACCAGTGATCTGTGACCAGTGACCAGTGACCAGTGACCAGTGACCAGTGACCAGTGACCAGCGACAGTGACCATTGAACAATGACCAGTGACCAGTGACCAGTGACCAGTGACAGGTGACCAGTGACCTATGACCAGTGACCAGTGACCAGTGACCAGTGACCAGTGACCAGTGACCAGTGACTAGTGACCAGTGACCTGTGGCCAGTGACCAGTGACCAGTGACCAGTGACCAGTGACCAGTGAGCAGTGTCCAGTGACCACTGACTACTGACCAGTGATCTGTGACCAGTGACCTGTGACCAGTGACCAGTGACCAGTGACCAGTGACCAGTGACCAGTGACCAGTGATTAGTGACCTGTGACCAGTGACCAGTGACTAGTGACCAGCGACAGTGAACATTGACCAGTGACCAGTGACCAGTGACCAGTGACCAGTGACCAGTGACAGCTGACCAGTGACCTGTGACCAGTGACCAGTGACCAGTGACCAGTGACCAGTGACCAGTGACCAGTGAATTGTGAATCGTGACCACTGACCAGTGACCAGTTACCAGTGACCCCTGAAAAGTGACCAGTGACCAGTGACTAGTGACCAGTGATCTGTGACCAGTGACCAGTGACCAGTGACCAGTGACCAGCGACAGTGACCATTGAACAATGACCAGTGACCAGTGACCAGTGACCAGTGGCAGGTGACCAGTGACCTATGACCAGTGACCAGTGACCAGTGACCAGTGACCAGTGACCTATGACCAGTGACCAGTGACCAGTGACCAGTGACCAGTGACTAGTGGCCAGTGACCAGTGACCAGTGACCAGTGACCAGCGACAGTGACCATTGACCAGTGACCAGTGACCAGTGACCAGTGACCAGTGACAGGTGACCAGTGACCTATGACCAGTGACCAGTGACCACTGATTACTGACCAGTGACCAGTGACCTGTGACCAGTGACCAGTGACCAGTGACCAGTGACCAGTGACCAGTGACCAGTGATTAGTGACCTGTGACCAGTGACCAGTGACTAGTGACCAGCGACAGTGAACATTGACCAGTGACCAGTGACCAGTGACCAGTGACCAGTGACCAGTGACAGCTGACCAGTGACCTGTGACCAGTGACCAGTGACCAGTGACCAGTGACCAGTGACCAGTGACCAGTGACTTGTGACCAGTGACTAGTGACCTGTGACCACTGACCAGTGACCAGTTACCAGTGACCCCTGAAAAGTGACCAGTGACCAGTGACCAGTGACTAGTAACTAGTGACCAGTGATCTGTGACCAGTGACCAGTGACCAGTGACCAGTGACCAGTGACCAGTGACCAGCGACAGTGACCATTGAACAATGACGAGTGACCAGGGACCAGTGACCAGTGACAGGTGACCAGTGACCTATGACCAGTGACCAGTGACCAGTGACCAGTGACCAGTGACCAGTGACTAGTGACCAGTGACCTGTGACTTGTGGCCAGTGACCAGTGACCAGTGACCAGTGACCACTGAGTACTGACCAGTGACCAGTGACCTGTGACCAGTGACCAGTGACCAGTGACCAGTGACCAGTGACCAGTGACCAGTGACCAGTGACTTGTGACCTGTGACAAGTGACTAGTGACCTGTGACCAGTGACCAGTGACCAGTGACCAGTGACTTGTGACCTGTGACAAGTGACTAGTGACCTGTGACCAGTGACCAGTGACCACTGACCACTGACAAGTGAAAAGTGACCAGTGAATTGTGACCAGTGACCAGTGACTAGAGACAAGTGACCAGTGACCAGTAACATGTGACCAGTGACCAGCGACAGTGACCATTGACCAGTGACCAGTGACCTGTGACCAGTGACCAGTGACCAGTGACCAGTGACCAGTGACCAGTGACCAGTGACCAGTGACTTGTGACCTGTGACAAGTGACTAGTGACCTGTGACCAGTGACCAGTGACCACTGACCACTGACAAGTGGCAAGTGACCAGTGAATTGTGACCAGTGACCAGTGACTAGAGACAAGTGACCAGTGACCAGTAACATGTGACCAGTGACCAGCGACAGTGACCATTGACCAGTGACCAGTGACCAGTGACAGGTAACCAGTGACCTGTGACCAGTGACCAGTGACCAGTGACCAGTGACCAGTGACTAGTGACCAGTGACCCGTGACCAGAGACAAGTGACCAGCGACTGTGACCATTGACAAGTGACCAGTGACCTGTGACCAGTGACCAGTGACCAGTGACCTGTGACCAGTGACCAGTGACCAGTGACCAGTGACCAGTGACCACTGACCAGTGACAAGTTACCAGTGAATTGTGACCAGTGACCAGTGACTAGAGACCATTGACCAGTGACCAGTGACCAGCGTCCAGCGACAGTGACCATTGACCAGTGACCAGTGACCAGTGACCAGTGACCTGTGACATGTGACCAGTGACCTGTTACCAGTGACCAGTGACCAGTGACCAGTGACCAGTGACCAGTGACCGGTGACCAGTGACCCGTGACCAGTGACTAGTGACCGGTGACCAGTGACCAGTGACCACTGTCCACGGACCAGTGACAAGTGACCAGTGATTTGTGACCAGTGACCAGTGACTAGAGAACAGAGACCAGTGACCAGTGACCAGTGACCAGCGACTGTGACCATTGACCAGTGACCAGTTACCAGTGACCAGTGACCAGTGACAGGTGACCAGTGACCATTGACCAGTGACTTGTGACCAGTGACCAGTGACTAGAGACCATTGACCAGTGACCAGTGACCAGTGACCAGCGACAGTGACCATTGACCAATGACCAGTGACCAGTGACCGGTGACCAGTGAATTGTGAATCGTGACCACTGACCCGTGACCAGTTACCAGAGACCCCTGAAAAGTGACCAGTGACCAGTGACTAGTGACCAGTGATCTGTGACCAGTGACCAGTGACCAGTGACCAGTGACCAGCGACAGTGCCCATTGAACAATGACCAGTGTCCAGTGACCAGTGACCAGTGACAGGTGACCAGTGACATATGACCAGTGACATTTGACCAGTGACCAGTGACCAGTGACCAGTGACCACTGATTACTGACCAGTGACCAGTGACCTGTGACCAGTGACCAGTGACCAGTGACCAGTGACCAGTGACCAGTGACCAGTGACCACTGACTACTGACCAGTGACCAGTGACCTGTGACCAGTGACCAGTGACCAGTGACCAGTGACCAGTTACCAGTGACCATTGAACAATGACCAGTGACCAGTGACCAGTGACCAGTGATAGGTGACCAGTGACCTATGACCAGTGACCAGTGACCAGTGACCAGTGACCAGTGACTAGTGACCAGTGACCTGTGACTAGTGGCCAGTGACCAGTGACCAGTGACCAGTGACCAGCGACAGTGACCATTGACCAGTGACCAGTGACCAGTGACCAGTGACCAGTGACCAGTGACAGGTGACGAGTGACCTATGACCAGTGACCAGTGACCACTGATTACTGACCTGTGACCAGTGACCAGTGACCAGTGACCAGTGACCAGTGACCAGTGACCAGTGATTAGTGACCTGTGACCAGTGACCAGTGACTAGTGACCAGCGACAGTGAACATTGACCAGTGACCAGTGACCAGTGACAGCTGACCAGTGACCTGTGACCAGTGACCAGTGACCAGTGACCAGTGACCAGTGACCAGTGACCAGTGACCAGTGACTTGTGACCAGTGACCAGTGACCAGTGACTTGTGACCAGTGACCAGTGACTAGAGTCCATTGACCAGTGACCAGTGACCAGTGACCAGCGACAGTGACCATTGACCAATGACCAGTGACCAGTGACCAGTGACCAGTGACCAGTGACAGGTGACCAGTGACCTATGACCAGTGACCAGTGACCAGTGACCAGTGAATTGTGAATCGTGACCGCTGACCAGTGACCAGTTACCAGTGACCCCTGAAAAGTGACCAGTGACCAGTGACTAGTGACCAGTGATCTGTGACCAGTGACCAGTGACCAGTGACCAGTGACCAGCGACAGTGACCATTGAACAATGACCAGTGACCAGTGACCAGTGACCAGTGGCAGGTGACCAGTGACCTATGACCAGTGACCAGTGACCAGTGACCAGTGACCAGTGACCTATGACCAGTGACCAGTGACCAGTGACCAGTGACCAGTGACTAGTGGCCAGTGACCAGTGACCAGTGACCAGTGACCAGCGACAGTGACCATTGACCAGTGACCAGTGACCAGTGACCAGTGACCAGTGACAGGTGACCAGTGACCTATGACCAGTGACCAGTGACCACTGATTACTGACCAGTGACCAGTGACCTGTGACCAGTGACCAGTGACCAGTGACCAGTGACCAGTGACCAGTTACCAGTGATTAGTGACCTGTGACCAGTGACCAGTGACTAGTGACCAGCGACAGTGAACATTGACCAGTGACCAGTGACCAGTGACCAGTGACCAGTGACCAGTGACAGCTGACCAGTGACCTGTGACCAGTGACCAGTGACCAGTGACCAGTGACCAGTGACCAGTGACCAGTGACTTGTGACCAGTGACTAGTGACCTGTGACCACTGACCAGTGACCAGTTACCAGTGACCCCTGAAAAGTGACCAGTGACCAGTGACCAGTGACCAGTGACCAGTGACTTGTGACCTGTGACAAGTGACTAGTGACCTGTGACCAGTGACCAGTGACCAGTGACCAGTGACTTGTGACCTGTGACAAGTGACTAGTGACCTGTGACCAGTGACCAGTGACCACTGACCACTGACAAGTGACAAGTGACCAGTGAATTGTGACCAGTGACCAGTGACTAGAGACAAGTGACCAGTGACCAGTAACATGTGACCAGTGACCAGCGACAGTGACCATTGACCAGTGACCAGTGACCTGTGACCAGTGACCAGTGACCAGTGACCAGTGACCAGTGACCAGTGACCAGTGACCAGTGACTTGTGACCTGTGACAAGTGACTAGTGACCTGTGACCAGTGACCAGTGACCACTGACCACTGACAAGTGGCAAGTGACCAGTGAATTGTGACCAGTGACCAGTGACCAGTAACATGTGACCAGTGACCAGCGACAGTGACCATTGACCAGTGACCAGTGACCAGTGACAGGTAACCAGTGACCTGTGACCAGTGACCAGTGACCAGTGACCAGTGACCAGTGACTAGCGACCAGTGACCCGTGACCAGAGACAAGTGACCAGCGACTGTGACCATTGACAAGTGACCAGTGACCTGTGACCAGTGACCAGTGACCAGTGACCTGTGACCAGTGACCAGTGACCAGTGACCAGTGACCAGTGACCACTGACTACTGACCAGTGACCAGTGACCTGTGACCAGTGACCAGTGACCAGTGACCAGTGACATATGACCAGTGACCAGTGACTAGTGACCTGTAACCAGTGACCAGTGACCACTGACAACTGACCAGTGACAAGTGACCAGTGAATTGTGACCAGTGACCAGTGACTAGTGACCAGTGACCAGTGACCAGTGACTTGTGGCCAGTGACCATTGACCAGTGACCACTGACCACTGACCAGTGACAAGTTACCAGTGAATTGTGACCAGTGACCAGTGACTAGAGACCATTGACCAGTGACCAGTGACCAGCGTCCAGCGACAGTGACCATTGACCAGTGACCAGTGACCAGTGACCAGTGACCTGTGACATGTGACCAGTGACCTGTGACCAGTGACCAGTGACCAGTGACCAGTGACCAGTGACCAGTGACCGGTGACCAGTGACCCGTGACCAGTGACTAGTGACCGGTGACCAGTGACCAGTGACCACTGTCCACGGACCAGTGACAAGTGACCAGTGATTTGTGACCAGTGACCAGTGACTAGAGAACAGAGACCAGTGACCAGTGACCAGTGACCAGCGACTGTGACCATTGACCAGTGACCAGTTACCAGTGACCAGTGACCAGTGACAGGTGACCAGTGACCATTGACCAGTGACTTGTGACCAGTGACCAGTGACTAGAGACCATTGACCAGTGACCAGTGACCAGTGACCAGCGACAGTGACCATTGACCAATGACCAGTGACCAGTGACCAGTGACCAGTGACCGGTGACAGGTGACCAGTGACCTATGACCAGTGACCAGTGACCGGTGACCAGTGAATTGTGAATCGTGACCACTGACCCGTGACCAGTTACCAGAGACCCCTGAAAAGTGACCAGTGACCAGTGACTAGTGACCAGTGATCTGTGACCAGTGACCAGTGACCAGTGACCAGTGACCAGCGACAGTGCCCATTGAACAATGACCAGTGTCCAGTGACCAGTGACCAGTGACAGGTGACCAGTGACATATGACCAGTGACATTTGACCAGTGACCAGTGACCAGTGACCAGTGACCAGTGACCAGTGACTAGTGACCAGTGACCCGTGACCAGTGACCAGAGACCACTGACCAGTGACCAGTGACCAGTGACTAGTGGCCAGTGACCAGTGACCAGCGACAGTGACCATTGACCAGTGACCAGTGACCAGTGACCAGTGACCAGTGACAGGTGACCAGTGACCTATGACCAGTGACCAGTGACCACTGATTACTGACCAGTGACCAGTGACCTGTGACCAGTGACCAGTGACCAGTGACCAGTCACCAGTGACCAGTGACTAGTGACCTGTGACCAGTGACCAGTGACCAGTGACCACTGACTACTGACCAGTGACCAGTGACCTGTGACCAGTGACCAGTGACCAGTGACCAGTTACCAGTGACCAGTGACCAGTGACCCGTGACCAGTGACCAGTGACCAGTGACCAGTGACTAGTGACTAGTGACCGGTGACCTGTGACCATTGACCAGTGACTAGTGACCAGTGACCCGTGACCAGTGACCAGTGACCTGTGACCAGTGACCAGTGACTTGTGGCCAGTGAACAGTGACCAGTGACCAGTGACCACTGACTACTGACCAGTGACCAGTGACCTGTGACCAGTGACCAGTGACCAGTGACCAGTTACCAGTGACCCCTGAAAAGTGACCAGTGACCAGTGACCAGTGACTAGTGACTAGTGACCGGTGACCTGTGACCATTGAACAGTGACTAGTGACCAGTGACCCGTGACCAGTGACCAGTGACCTGTGACCAGTGACCAGTGACTTGTGGCCAGTGACCAGTGACCAGTGACCAGTGACCACTGACTACTGACCAGTGACCAGTGACCTGTGACCTGTGACCAGTGACCAGTGACCAGTTACCAGTGACCAGTGACCAGTGACCCGTGACCAGTGACTAGTGACCTGTGACCAGTGACCAGTGACCAGTGACCAGTGACCAGTGACCAGTGACCAGTGACTTGTGACCAGTGACCAGTGACTAGAGACCATTGACCAGTGACCAGTGACCAGTGACCAGCGACAGTGACCATTGACCAATGACCAGTGACCAGTGACCAGTGACCAGTGACCAGTGACAGGTGACCAGTGACCCATGACCAGTGACCAGTGAATTGTGAATCGTGACCACTGACCAGTGACCAGTTACCAGTGACCCCTGAAAAGTGACCAGTGACCAGTGACTAGTGACCTGTGATCTGTGACCAGTGACCAGTGACCAGTGACCAGTGACCAACGACAGTGACCATTGAACAATGACCAGTGACCAGTGACCAGTGAACAGTGACAGGTGACCAGTGACCTATGACCAGTGACCAGTGACCAGTGACCAGTGACCAGTGACCTATGACCAGTGACCAGTGACCAGTGACCAGTGACCAGTGACCAGTAACCAGTGACCAGTGACTAGTGACCAGTGACCCGTGACCAGTGACCAGAGACCACTGACCAGTGACCAGTGACCAGTGACTAGTGGCCAGTGACCAGTGACCAGTGACCAGTGACCAGCGACAGTGACCATTGACCAGTGACCAGTGACCAGTGACCAGTGACCAGTGACCAGTGACAGGTGACGAGTGACCTATGACCAGTGACCAGTGACCACTGATTACTGACCAGTGACCAGTGACCTGTGACCAGTGACCAGTGACCAGTGACCAGTGACCAGTGACCAGTGACCAGTGATTAGTGACCTGTGACCAGTGACCAGTGACTAGTGACCAGCGACAGTGAACATTGACCAGTGACCAGTGACCAGTGACAGCTGACCAGTGACCTGTGACCAGTGACCAGTGACCAGTGACCAGTGACCAGTGACCAGTGACCAGTGACCAGTGACTTGTGACCAGTGACTAGTGAC
Source organism: Andrena bucephala (assembly GCA_947577245.1). Taxonomy (NCBI): domain Eukaryota; kingdom Metazoa; phylum Arthropoda; class Insecta; order Hymenoptera; family Andrenidae; genus Andrena; species Andrena bucephala. The sequence continues at coordinate 23,218,466 of OX387716.1, read as the reverse complement.
CTGTGACCACTGACAAGTGACCAGTTACCAGTGACCCCTGAAAAGTGACCAGTGACCAGTGACCAGTGACATGTGACCAGTGACCTATGACCAGTGACCAGTGACCACTGATTACTGACCAGTGACCAGTGACCTGTGACCAGTGACCAGTGACCAGTGACCAGTGACCAGTGACCAGTGACCAGTGGTTAGTGACCTGTGACCAGTGACCAGTGACCAGTGACCAGTGACCACTGACTACTGACCAGTGACCAGTGACCTGTGACCAGTGACCAGTGACCAGTGACCAGTTACCAGTGACCAGTGACCAGTGACAGGTGACCAGTGACCTATGACCAGTGACCAGTGACCACTGATTACTGACCAGTGACCAGTGACCAGTGACCTGTGACCAGTGACCAGTGACCAGTGACCAGTCACCAGTGACCAGTGACTAGTGACCTGTGACCAGTGACCAGTGACTAGTGACCAGCGACAGTGAACATTGACCAGTGACCAGTGACCAGTGACCAGTGACCAGTGACAGCTGACCAGTGACCAGTGACCAGTGACCAGTGACCAGTGACCAGTGACCAGTGACAGGTGACCAGTGACCTATGACCAGTGACCAGTGACCACTGATTACTGACCAGTGACCAGTGACCTGTGACCAGTGACCAGTGACCAGTGACCAGTCACCAGTGACCAGTGACTAGTGACCTGTGACCAGTGACCAGTGACTAGTGACCAGCGACAGTGAACATTGACCAGTGACCAGTGACCAGTGACCAGTGACCAGTGACCAGTGACCAGTGACAGCTGACCAGTGACCAGTGACCAGTGACCAGTGACCAGTGACTTGTGACCATTGACTAGTGACCTGTGACCACTGACCAGTGACCAGTTACCAGTGACCCCTGAAAAGTGACCAGTGACCAGTGACCAGTGACTAGTGACTAGTGACCAGTGACTAGTGACCAGTGACCCGTGACCAGAGACAAGTGACCAGCGACTGTGACCATTGACAAGTGACCAGTGACCTGTGACCAGTGACAAGTGACCAGTGACCTGTGACCAGCGTCCAGCGACAGTGACCATTGACCTGTGACCAGTGACCAGTGACCAGTGACCAGTGACCAGTGACCAGCGACCAGTGACCAGTGACTAGTGACCTGTGACCAGTGGCCTGTGACCAGTGACCAGTGACCAGTGACCAGTGAACAGTGACCAGTGACTAGTGACCAGTGACCCGTGACCAGTGACCAGCGACCAGTGACCAGTGACCCCTGAAAAATGACCAGTGACCAGTGACCAGTGTCTAGTGAACTGTGTCCATTGACCAGTGACCAGTGACTAGTGGCCAGTGACCAGTGACCAGTGACCAGTGACCACTGCCTACTGACAAGTGACTTGTGACCAGTGACTAGTGACCAGCGACCAGTGACCAGTGACCCGTGACATGTGACCCGTGACCAGTGACCAGTGACCTGTGACCAGTGACCCCTGAAATGTGACCAGTGACCAGTGACCAGTGAATAGTGACCAGTGACCAGTGACCAGTGACCAGTGACCAGTGACCAGCGACAGTGACCATTGACCGGTGACCAGTGACCAGTGACCAGTGACCAGTGACAGCTGACCAGTGACCTGTGACCAGTGACCAGTGACCAGTGACCAGTGACCAGTGACCAGTGACCAGTGACCTGTGACCAGTGACCCCTGAAATGTGACCAGTGACCAGTGACCAGTGAATAGTGACCAGTGACCAGTGACCAGTGACCAGTGACCAGTGACCAGCGACAGTGACCATTGACCGGTGACCAGTGACCAGTGACCAGTGACCAGTGACCAGTGACCAGTGATCCGTGACCAGTGACCAGTGACTTGTGACCAGTGACCAGTGACTAGTGACCTGTGACCAGTGGCCAGTGACCAGTGACCAGCGACAGTGAACATTGACCAGTGACTAGTGACCAGTGACCAGTGACCAGTGACAGCTGACCAGTGACCAGTGACCTGTGACTAGTGACCTGTGACCAGTGACCAGTGACCTCTGACCACGGACCAGTGACAAGTGACCAGTGAATTGTGACCAGTGACCAGTGACTAGTGACCAGTGACCAGTGACCAGTGACTAGTGACCGGTGACCTGTGACCATTGACCAGTGACTAGTGACCAGTGACCCGTGACCAGTGACCAGTGACCTGTGACCAGTGACCAGTGACTTGTGACCAGTGACCAGTGACAGGTGACCAGTGACCTATGACCAGTGACCAGTGACCAGTGACCAGTGAATTGTGAATCGTGACCACTGACCAGTGACCAGTTACCAGTGACCCCTGAAAAGTGACCAGTGACCAGTGACTAGTGACCAGTGATCTGTGACCAGTGACCAGTGACCAGTGACCAGCGACAGTGACCATTGAACAATGACCAGTGACCAGTGACCAGTGAATTGTGAATCGTGACCACTGACCAGTGACCAGTTACCAGTGACCCCTGAAAAGTGACCAGTGACCAGTGACTAGTGACCAGTGATCTGTGACCAGTGACCAGTGACCAGTGACCAGTGACAGGTGACCAGTGACCTATGACCAGTGACCAGTGACCAGTGACCAGTGAATTGTGAATCGTGACCACTGACCAGTGACCAGTTACCAGTGACCCCTGAAAAGTGACCAGTGACCAGTGACTAGTGACCAGTGATCTGTGACCAGTGACCAGTGACCAGTGACCAGCGACAGTGACCATTGAACAATGACCAGTGACCAGTGACCAGTGACCAGTGACCAGTGACAGGTGACCAGTGACCTATGACCAGTGACCAGTGACCAGTGACCAGTGACCAGTGACCAGTGACCAGTGACCAGTGACCAGTGACAGGTGACCAGTGACCTATGACCAGTGACCAGTGACCAGTGACCAGTGAATTGTGAATCGTGACCACTGACCAGTGACCAGTTACCAGTGACCCCTGAAAAGTGACCAGTGACCAGTGACTAGTGACCAGTGATCTGTGACCAGTGACCAGTGACCAGTGACCAGTGACCAGCGACAGTGATCATTGAACAATGACCAGTGACCAGTGACCAGTGACCAGTGACAGGTGACCAGTGACGTATGACCAGTGACCAGTGACCATTGACCGGTGACCAGTGACCAGTGACCAGTGACCAGTGACCAGTGACCAGTGACCCGTGCCCAGTGACCAGTGACTTGTGACCAGTGACCAGTGACTAGTGACCTGTGACCAGTGGCCAGTGACCAGTGACCAGCGACAGTGAACATTGACCAGTGACTAGTGACCAGTGACCAGTGACCAGTGACAGCTGACCAGTGACCAGTGACCTGTGACTAGTGACCTGTGACCAGTGACCAGTGACCTCTGACCACGGACCAGTGACAAGTGACCAGTGAATTGTGACCAGTGACCAGTGACTAGTGACCAGTGACCAGTGACCAGTGACTAGTGACCGGTGACCAGTGACCAGTGACCAGTGACCAGTGACCAGTGACCAGTGACCAGCGACTAGTGGCCAGTGACCAGTGACCAGTGACCAGTGACCAGCGACAGTGACCATTGACCAGTGACCAGTGACCAGTGACCAGTGACCAGTGACCAGTGACAGGTGACGAGTGACCTATGACCAGTGACCAGTGACCACTGATTACTGACCAGTGACCAGTGACCTGTGACCAGTGACCAGTGACCAGTGACCAGTGACCAGTGACCAGTGACCAGTGATTAGTGACCTGTGACCAGTGACCAGTGACTAGTGACCAGCGACAGTGAACATTGACCAGTGACCAGTGACCAGTGACAGCTGACCAGTGACCTGTGACCAGTGACCAGTGACCAGTGACCAGTGACCAGTGACCAGTGACCAGTGACCAGTGACTTGTGACCAGTGACTAGTGACCTGTGACCACTGACAAGTGACCAGTTACCAGTGACCCCTGAAAAGTGACCAGTGACCAGTGACCAGTGACATGTGACCAGTGACCTATGACCAGTGACCAGTGACCACTGATTACTGACCAGTGACCAGTGACCTGTGACCAGTGACCAGTGACCAGTGACCAGTGACCAGTGACCAGTGACCAGTGGTTAGTGACCTGTGACCAGTGACCAGTGACCAGTGACCAGTGACCACTGACTACTGACCAGTGACCAGTGACCTGTGACCAGTGACCAGTGACCAGTGACCAGTTACCAGTGACCAGTGACCAGTGACAGGTGACCAGTGACCTATGACCAGTGACCAGTGACCACTGATTACTGACCAGTGACCAGTGACCAGTGACCTGTGACCAGTGACCAGTGACCAGTGACCAGTCACCAGTGACCAGTGACTAGTGACCTGTGACCAGTGACCAGTGACTAGTGACCAGCGACAGTGAACATTGACCAGTGACCAGTGACCAGTGACCAGTGACCAGTGACAGCTGACCAGTGACCAGTGACCAGTGACCAGTGACCAGTGACCAGTGACCAGTGACAGGTGACCAGTGACCTATGACCAGTGACCAGTGACCACTGATTACTGACCAGTGACCAGTGACCTGTGACCAGTGACCAGTGACCAGTGACCAGTCACCAGTGACCAGTGACTAGTGACCTGTGACCAGTGACCAGTGACTAGTGACCAGCGACAGTGAACATTGACCAGTGACCAGTGACCAGTGACCAGTGACCAGTGACCAGTGACCAGTGACAGCTGACCAGTGACCAGTGACCAGTGACCAGTGACCAGTGACTTGTGACCATTGACTAGTGACCTGTGACCACTGACCAGTGACCAGTTACCAGTGACCCCTGAAAAGTGACCAGTGACCAGTGACCAGTGACTAGTGACTAGTGACCAGTGACTAGTGACCAGTGACCCGTGACCAGAGACAAGTGACCAGCGACTGTGACCATTGACAAGTGACCAGTGACCTGTGACCAGTGACAAGTGACCAGTGACCTGTGACCAGCGTCCAGCGACAGTGACCATTGACCTGTGACCAGTGACCAGTGACCAGTGACCAGTGACCAGTGACCAGCGACCAGTGACCAGTGACTAGTGACCTGTGACCAGTGGCCTGTGACCAGTGACCAGTGACCAGTGACCAGTGAACAGTGACCAGTGACTAGTGACCAGTGACCCGTGACCAGTGACCAGCGACCAGTGACCAGTGACCCCTGAAAAATGACCAGTGACCAGTGACCAGTGTCTAGTGAACTGTGTCCATTGACCAGTGACCAGTGACTAGTGGCCAGTGACCAGTGACCAGTGACCAGTGACCACTGCCTACTGACAAGTGACTTGTGACCAGTGACTAGTGACCAGCGACCAGTGACCAGTGACCCGTGACATGTGACCCGTGACCAGTGACCAGTGACCTGTGACCAGTGACCCCTGAAATGTGACCAGTGACCAGTGACCAGTGAATAGTGACCAGTGACCAGTGACCAGTGACCAGTGACCAGTGACCAGCGACAGTGACCATTGACCGGTGACCAGTGACCAGTGACCAGTGACCAGTGACAGCTGACCAGTGACCTGTGACCAGTGACCAGTGACCAGTGACCAGTGACCAGTGACCAGTGACCAGTGACCTGTGACCAGTGACCCCTGAAATGTGACCAGTGACCAGTGACCAGTGAATAGTGACCAGTGACCAGTGACCAGTGACCAGTGACCAGTGACCAGCGACAGTGACCATTGACCGGTGACCAGTGACCAGTGACCAGTGACCAGTGACCAGTGACCAGTGATCCGTGACCAGTGACCAGTGACTTGTGACCAGTGACCAGTGACTAGTGACCTGTGACCAGTGGCCAGTGACCAGTGACCAGCGACAGTGAACATTGACCAGTGACTAGTGACCAGTGACCAGTGACCAGTGACAGCTGACCAGTGACCAGTGACCTGTGACTAGTGACCTGTGACCAGTGACCAGTGACCTCTGACCACGGACCAGTGACAAGTGACCAGTGAATTGTGACCAGTGACCAGTGACTAGTGACCAGTGACCAGTGACCAGTGACTAGTGACCGGTGACCTGTGACCATTGACCAGTGACTAGTGACCAGTGACCCGTGACCAGTGACCAGTGACCTGTGACCAGTGACCAGTGACTTGTGACCAGTGACCAGTGACAGGTGACCAGTGACCTATGACCAGTGACCAGTGACCAGTGACCAGTGAATTGTGAATCGTGACCACTGACCAGTGACCAGTTACCAGTGACCCCTGAAAAGTGACCAGTGACCAGTGACTAGTGACCAGTGATCTGTGACCAGTGACCAGTGACCAGTGACCAGCGACAGTGACCATTGAACAATGACCAGTGACCAGTGACCAGTGAATTGTGAATCGTGACCACTGACCAGTGACCAGTTACCAGTGACCCCTGAAAAGTGACCAGTGACCAGTGACTAGTGACCAGTGATCTGTGACCAGTGACCAGTGACCAGTGACCAGTGACAGGTGACCAGTGACCTATGACCAGTGACCAGTGACCAGTGACCAGTGAATTGTGAATCGTGACCACTGACCAGTGACCAGTTACCAGTGACCCCTGAAAAGTGACCAGTGACCAGTGACTAGTGACCAGTGATCTGTGACCAGTGACCAGTGACCAGTGACCAGCGACAGTGACCATTGAACAATGACCAGTGACCAGTGACCAGTGACCAGTGACCAGTGACAGGTGACCAGTGACCTATGACCAGTGACCAGTGACCAGTGACCAGTGACCAGTGACCAGTGACCAGTGACCAGTGACCAGTGACAGGTGACCAGTGACCTATGACCAGTGACCAGTGACCAGTGACCAGTGAATTGTGAATCGTGACCACTGACCAGTGACCAGTTACCAGTGACCCCTGAAAAGTGACCAGTGACCAGTGACTAGTGACCAGTGATCTGTGACCAGTGACCAGTGACCAGTGACCAGTGACCAGCGACAGTGATCATTGAACAATGACCAGTGACCAGTGACCAGTGACCAGTGACAGGTGACCAGTGACGTATGACCAGTGACCAGTGACCATTGACCGGTGACCAGTGACCAGTGACCAGTGACCAGTGACCAGTGACCAGTGACCCGTGCCCAGTGACCAGTGACTTGTGACCAGTGACCAGTGACTAGTGACCTGTGACCAGTGGCCAGTGACCAGTGACCAGCGACAGTGAACATTGACCAGTGACTAGTGACCAGTGACCAGTGACCAGTGACAGCTGACCAGTGACCAGTGACCTGTGACTAGTGACCTGTGACCAGTGACCAGTGACCTCTGACCACGGACCAGTGACAAGTGACCAGTGAATTGTGACCAGTGACCAGTGACTAGTGACCAGTGACCAGTGACCAGTGACTAGTGACCGGTGACCAGTGACCAGTGACCAGTGACCAGTGACCAGTGACCAGTGACCAGCGACAGTGACCATTGAACAATGACCAGTGACCAGTGACCAGTGACCAGTGACAGGTGACCAGTGACCTATGACCAGTGACCAGTGACCAGTGACCAGTGACCAGTGACCAGTGACCAGTGACCAGTGACTAGTGACCAGTGACCTGTGGCCAGTGACCAGTGACCAGTGACCAGTGACCAGTGACCAGTGAGCAGTGTCCAGTGACCACTGACTACTGACCAGTGATCTGTGACCAGTGACCTGTGACCAGTGACCAGTGACCAGTGACCAGTGACCAGTGACCAGTGACCAGTGACTAGTGATTAGTGACCTGTGACCAGTGACCAGTGACTAGTGACCAGCGACAGTGAACATTGACCAGTGACCAGTGACCAGTGACCAGTGACCAGTGACCAGTGACAGCTGACCAGTGACCTGTGACCAGTGACCAGTGACCAGTGACCAGTGACCAGTGACCAGTGACCAGTGACCAGTGACTTGTGACCAGTGACTAGTGACCTGTGACCACTGACCAGTGACCAGTTACCAGTGACCCCTGAAAAGTGACCAGTGACCAGTGACCTAGTGACAGGTGACCAGTGACCTATGACCAGTGACCAGTGACCACTGATTACTGACCAGTGACCAGTGACCTGTGACCAGTGACCAGTGACCAGTGACCAGTGACCAGTGACCAGTGACCAGTGACCACTGACTACTGACCAGTGACCAGTGACCTGTGACCAGTGACCAGTGACCAGTGACCAGTTACCAGTGACCAGTGACCAGTGACCCGTGACCAGTGACTCGTGACCTGTGACCAGTGACCAGTGACCAGTGACCAGTGACCAGTGACCAGTGACCAGTGACTTGTGACCAGTGACCAGTGACTAGAGACCATTGACCAGTGACCAGTGACCAGTGACCAGCGACAGTGACCATTGACCAATGACCAGTGACCAGTGACCTGTGACCAGTGACCAGTGACAGGTGACCAGTGACCTATGACCAGTGACCAGTGACCAGTGACCAGTGAATTGTGAATCGTGACCACTGACCAGTGACCAGTTACCAGTGACCCCTGAAAAGTGACCAGTGACCAGTGACTAGTGACCAGTGATCTGTGACCAGTGACCAGTGACCAGTGACCAGTGACCAGCGGCAGTGACCATTGAACAATGACCAGTGACCAGTGACCAGTGACCAGTGACAGGTGACCAGTGACCTATGACCAGTGACCAGTGACCAGTGACCAGTGACCAGTGACCTATGACCAGTGACCAGTGACCAGTGACCAGTGACCAGTGACTAGTGGCCAGTGACCAGTGACCAGTGACCAGTGACCAGCGACAGTGACCATTGACCAGTGACCAGTGACCAGTGACCAGTGACCAGTGACAGGTGACCAGTGACCTATGACCAGTGACCAGTGACCACTGATTACTGACCAGTGACCAGTGACCTGTGACCAGTGACCAGTGACCAGTGACCAGTGACCAGTGACCAGTGACCAGTGATTAGTGACCTGTGACCAGTGACCAGTGACTAGTGACCAGCGACAGTGAACATTGACCAGTGACCAGTGACCAGTGACCAGTGAACAGTGACCAGTGACCAGTGACCAGTGACCAGTGACCAGTGACAGCTGACCAGTGACCTGTGACCAGTGACCAGTGACCAGTGACCAGTGACCAGTGACCAGTGACCAGTGACTTGTGACCAGTGACTAGTGACCTGTGACCACTGACCAGTGACCAGTTACCAGTGACCCCTGAAAAGTGACCAGTGACCAGTGACCAGTGACTAGTGACTAGTGACCAGTGATCTGTGACCAGTGACCAGTGACCAGTGACCAGTGACCAGTGACCAGTGACCAGCGACAGTGACCATTGAACAATGACCAGTGACCAGTGACCAGTGACCAGTGACAGGTGACCAGTGACCTATGACCAGTGACCAGTGACCAGTGACCAGTGACCAGTGACCAGTGACCAGTGACTAGTGACCAGTGACCTGTGGCCAGTGACCAGTGACCAGTGACCAGTGACCAGTGACCAGTGAGCAGTGTCCAGTGACCACTGACTACTGACCAGTGATCTGTGACTAGTGACCATTGACCAGTGACCAGTGACCAGTGACCAGTGACCAGTGACAGGTGACCAGTGACCTATGACCAGTGACCAGTGACCACTGATTACTGACCAGTGACCAGTGACCTGTGACCAGTGACCAGTGACCAGTGACCAGTGACCAGTGACCAGTGACCAGTGATTAGTGACCTGTGACCAGTGACCAGTGACTAGTGACCAGCGACAGTGAACATTGACCAGTGACCAGTGACCAGTGACCAGTGACCAGTGACCAGTGACCAGTGACAGCTGACCAGTGACCTGTGACCAGTGACCAGTGACCAGTGACCAGTGACCAGTGACCAGTGACCAGTGACTTGTGACCAGTGACTAGTGACCTGTGACCACTGACCAGTGACCAGTTACCAGTGACCCCTGAAAAGTGACCAGTGACCAGTGACCAGTGACTAGTGACTAGTGACCAGTGATCTGTGACCAGTGACCAGTGACCAGTGACCAGTGACCAGTGACCAGTGACCAGCGACAGTGACCATTGAACAATGACCAGTGACCAGTGACCAGTGACCAGTGACAGGTGACCAGTGACCTATGACCAGTGACCAGTGACCAGTGACCAGTGACCAGTGACCAGTGACCAGTGACCAGTGACTAGTGACCAGTGACCTGTGGCCAGTGACCAGTGACCAGTGACCAGTGACCAGTGACCAGTGAGCAGTGTCCAGTGACCACTGACTACTGACCAGTGATCTGTGACTAGTGACCAGTGGCCCGTGACCAGTGACTTGTGACCAGCGACCAGTGACTAGTGGCCAGTGACCAGTGACCAGTGACCAGTGACCACTGACTACTGACCAGTGACCTGTGACCAGTGACCAGTGACCTGTGACCAGTGACCAGTGACCAGTGACCAGTGACCAGTGACCAGTGACCGGTGACCAGTGACCCGTGACCAGTGACTAGTGACCTGTGACCAGTGACCAGTGACCACTGTCCACGGACCAGTGACAAGTGACCAGTGATTTGTGACCAGTGACCAGTGACTAGAGAACAGAGACCAGTGACCAGTGACCAGTGACCAGCGACTGTGACCATTGACCAGTGACCAGTTACCAGTGACCAGTGACCAGTGACAGGTGACCAGTGACCAGTGACCAGTGACTTGTGACCAGTGACCAGTGACTAGTGACCATTGACCAGTGACCAGTGACCAGTGACCAGCGACAGTGACCATTGACCAATGACCAGTGACCAGTGACCAGTGACCAGTGACCGGTGACAGGTGACCAGTGACCTATGACCAGTGACCAGTGACCAGTGACCAGTGAATTGTGAATCGTGACCACTGACCCGTGACCAGTTACCAGTGACCCCTGAAAAGTGACCAGTGACCAGTGACTAGTGACCAGTGATCTGTGACCAGTGACCAGTGACCAGTGACCAGTGACCAGTGACCAGCGACAGTGCCCATTGAACAATGACCAGTGTCCAGTGACCAGTGACCAGTGACAGGTGACCAGTGACATATGACCAGTGACATTTGACCAGTGACCAGTGACCAGCGACAGTGAACATTGACCAGTGACCAGTGACCAGTGACCAGTGACCAGTGACTGCTGACCAGTGACCAGTGACCAGTGACCAGTGACCAGTGACTTGTGACCATTGACTAGTGACCTGTGACCACTGACCAGTGACCAGTTACCAGTGACCCCTGAAAAGTGACCAGTGACCAGTGACCAGTGACTAGTGACTAGTGACCAGTGACTAGTGACTAGTGACCCGTGACCAGAGACAAGTGACCAGCGACTGTGACCATTGACAAGTGACCAGTGACCTGTGACCAGTGACCAGTGACCAGTGACCTGTGACCAGCGTCCAGCGACAGTGACCATTGACCTGTGACCAGTGACCAGTGACCATTGACCAGTGACCAGCGACCAGTGACCAGTGACTAGTGACCTGTGACCAGTGGCCTGTGACCAGTGACCAGTGACCACTGACCAGTGAACAGTGACCAGTGACCAGTGACCAGTGACCAGTGACCAGTGACCCGTGACCAGTGACCAGTGACTTGTGACCAGTGACCAGTGACTAGTGACCTGTGACCAGTGGCCAGTGACCAGTGACCAGCGACAGTGAACATTGACCAGTGACTAGTGACCAGTGACCCGTGACCAGTGACAGCTGACCAATGACCAGTGACCTGTGACTAGTGACCTGTGACCAGTGACCAGTGACCTCTGACCACGGACCAGTGAAAAGTGACCGGTGTATTGTGACCAGTGACCAGTGACTAGTGACCAGTGACCAGTGACCAGTGACTAGTGACCGGTGACCTGTGACCATTGACCAGTGACTAGTGACCAGTGACCTATGACCAGTGACCAGTGACCAGTGACCAGTGAATTGTGAATCGTGACCACTGACCCGTGACCAGTTACCAGTGACCCCTGAAAAGTGACCAGTGACCAGTGACTAGTGACCAGTTAATCTGTGACCAGTGACCAGTGACCAGTGACCAGTGACCAGCGACAGTGCCCATTGAACAATGACCAGTGTCCAGTGACCAGTGACCAGTGACAGGTGACCAGTGACATATGACCAGTGACATTTGACCAGTGACCAGTGACCAGCGACAGTGAACATTGACCAGTGACCAGTGACCAGTGACCAGTGACCAGTGACAGCTGACCAGTGACCAGTGACCAGTGACCCGTGACCAGTGACTTGTGACCATTGACTAGTGACCTGTGACCACTGACCAGTGACCAGTTACCAGTGACCCCTGAAAAGTGACCAGTGACCAGTGACCAGTGACTAGTGACTAGTGACCAGTGACTAGTGACCAGTGACCCGTGACCAGAGACAAGTGACCAGCGACTGTGACCATTGACAAGTGACCAGTGACCTGTGACCAGTGACCAGTGACCAGTGACCTGTGACCAGCGTCCTGCGACAGTGACCATTGACCTGTGATCAGTGACCAGTGACCATTGACCAGTGACCAGCGACCAGTGACCAGTGACTAGTGACCTGTGACCAGTGGCCTGTGACCAGTGACCAGTGACCACTGACCAGTGAACAGTGACCAGTGACTAGTGACCAGTGACCCGTGACCAGTGACCAGCGACCAGTGACCAGTGTCCCCTGAAAAATGACCAGTGACCAGTGACCAGTGTCTAGTGAACTGTGTCCATTGACCAGTGACCAGTGACCAGTGACCAGTGACCACTGCCTACTGACAAGTGACTTGTGACCAGTGACTAGTGACCAGCGACCAGTGACCAGTGACCCGTGACATGAGACCCGTGACCAGTGACCAGTGACCTGTGACCAGTGACCCCTGAAATGTGACCAGTGACCAGTGACCAGTGAATAGTGACCAGTGACCAGTGACCAGTGACCAGTGACCAGTGACCAGTGACCAGTGACCCGTGACCAGTGACCAGTGACTTGTGACCAGTGACCAGTGACTAGTGACCTGTGACCAGTGGCCAGTGACCAGTGACCAGCGACAGTGAACATTGACCAGTGACTAGTGACCAGTGACCAGTGACCAGTGACAGCTGACCAGTGACCAGTGACCTGTGACTAGTGACCTGTGACAAGTGACCAGTGACCTCTGACCACGGACCAGTGACAAGTGACCGGTGAATTGTGACCAGTGACCAGTGACTAGTGACCAGTGACCAGTGACCAGTGACTAGTGACCGGTGACCTGTGACCATTGACCAGTGACTAGTGACAAGTGACCCGTGACCAGTGACCAGTGACCTGTGACCAGTGACCAGTGACTTGTGGCCAGTGACCAGTGACCAGTGACCAGTGACAGGTGACCAGTGATCTGTGACCAGTGACCAGTGACCAGTGACCAGTGACCAGCGGCAGTGACCATTGAACCATGACCAGTGACCAGTGACCAGTGACCAGTGACAGGTGACCAGTGACCTATGACCAGTGACCAGTGACCAGTGACCAGTGACCAGTGACCTATGACCAGTGACCAGTGACCAGTGACCAGTGACCAGTGACCAGTGACCAGTGACAGGTGACCAGTGACCTATGACCAGTGACCAGTGACCAGTGACCAGTGAATTGTGAATCGTGACCACTGACCAGTGACCAGTTACCAGTGACCCCTGAAAAGTGACCAGTGACCAGTGACTAGTGACCAGTGATCTGTGACCAGTGACCAGTGACCAGTGACCAGCGACAGTGACCATTGAACAATGACCAGTGACCAGTGACCAGTGACCAGTGACCAGTGACAGGTGACCAGTGACCTATGACCAGTGACCAGTGACCAGTGACCAGTGACCAGTGACCAGTGACCAGTGACCAGTGACTAGTGACCAGTGACCCGTGACCAGTGACCAGAGACCACTGACCAGTGACCAGTGACCAGTGACTAGTGGCCAGTGACCAGTGACCAGTGACCAGTGACCAGCGTCAGTGACCATTGACCAGTGACCAGTGACCAGTGACCAGTGACCAGTGACAGGTGACCAGTGACCTATGACCAGTGACCAGTGACCACTGATTACTGACCAGTGACCAGTGACCTGTGACCAGTGACCAGTGACCAGTGACAAGTGACCAGTGACCAGTGACCAGTGACTAGTGACCTGTGACCAGTGACCAGTGACTAGTGACCAGCGACAGTGAACATTGACCAGTGACCAGTGACCAGTGACCAGTGACCAGTGACCAGTGACAGCTGACCAGTGACCTGTGACCAGTGACCAGTGACCAGTGACCAGTGACCCGTGACCAGTGACTAGTGACCTGTGACCAGTGACCAGTGACCAGTGACCAGTGACCAGTGACCAGTGACCAGTGACTTGTGACCAGTGACCAGTGACTAGAGACCATTGACCAGTGACCAGTGACCAGTGACCAGCGACAGTGACCATTGACCAATGACCAGTGACCAGTGACCAGTGACCAGTGACAGGTGACCAGTGACCTATGACCAGTGACCAGTGACCAGTGACCAGTGAATTGTGAATCGTGACCACTGACCAGTGACCAGTTACCAGTGACCCCTGAAAAGTGACCAGTGACCAGTGACTAGTGACCAGTGATCTGTGACCAGTGACCAGTGACCAGTGACCAGTGACCAGCGACAGTGACCATTGAACAATGACCAGTGACCAGTGACCAGTGACCAGTGACAGGTGACCAGTGACCTATGACCAGTGACCAGTGACCAGTGACCAGTGACCAGTGACCTATGACCAGTGACCAGTGACCAGTGACCAGTGACCAGTGACCAGTGACCAGTGACTAGTGACCAGTGACCCGTGACCAGTGACCAGAGACCACTGACCAGTGACCAGTGACCAGTGACTAGTGGCCAGTGACCAGTGACCAGTGACCAGTGACCAGCGACAGTGACCATTGACTAGTGACCAGTGACCAGTGACCAGTGACCAGTGACCAGTGACAGGTGACGAGTGACCTATGACCAGTGACCAGTGACCACTGATTACTGACCAGTGACCAGTGACCTGTGACCAGTGACCAGTGACCAGTGACCAGTGACCAGTGACCAGTGACCAGTGATTAGTGACCTGTGACCAGTGACCAGTGACTAGTGACCAGCGACAGTGAACATTGACCAGTGACCAGTGACCAGTGACCAGTGACCAGTGACCAGTGACCAGTGACAGCTGACCAGTGACCTGTGACCAGTGACCAGTGACCAGTGACCAGTGACCAGTGACCAGTGACCAGTGACCAGTGACTTGTGACCAGTGACTAGTGACCTGTGACCACTGACCAGTGACCAGTTACCAGTGACCCCTGAAAAGTGACCAGTGACCAGTGACCAGTGACAGGTGACCAGTGACCTATGACCAGTGACCAGTGACCACTGATTACTGACCAGTGACCAGTGACCTGTGACCAGTGACCAGTGACCAGTGACCAGTGACCAGTGACCAGTGACCAGTGATTAGTGACCTGTGACCAGTGACCAGTGACTAGTGACCAGCGACAGTGAACATTGACCAGTGACCAGTGACCAGTGACCAGTGACCCCTGAAAAGTGACCAGTGAACAGTGACCAGTGACTAGTGACTAGTGACCAGTGACTAGTGACCAGTGACCCGTGACCAGAGACAAGTGACCAGCGACTGTGACCATTGACAAGTGACCAGTGACCTGTGACCAGTGACCAGTGACCAGTGACCTGTGACCAGCGTCCAGCGACAGTGACCATTGACCTGTGACCAGTGACCAGTGACCATTGACCAGTGACCAGCGACCAGTGACCAGTGACTAGTGACCTGTGACCAGTGGCCTGTGACCAGTGACCAGTGACCACTGACCAGTGAACAGTGACCAGTGACTAGTGACCAGTGACCCGTGACCAGTGACCAGCGACCAGTGACCAGTGTCCCCTGAAAAATGACCAGTGACCAGTGACCAGTGTCTAGTGAACTGTGTCCATTGACCAGTGACCAGTGACTAGTGGCCAGTGACCAGTGACCAGTGACCAGTGACCACTGCCTACTGACAAGTGACTTGTGACCAGTGACTAGTGACCAGCGACCAGTGACCAGTGACCCGTGACATGTGACCCGTGACCAGTGACCAGTGACCTGTGACCAGTGACCCCTGAAATGTGACCAGTGACCAGTGACCAGTGAATAGTGACCAGTGACCAGTGACCAGTGACCAGTGACCAGTGACCAGTGACCAGTGACCCGTGACCAGTGACCAGTGACTTGTGACCAGTGACCAGTGACTAGTGACCTGTGACCAGTGGCCAGTGACCAGTGACCAGCGACAGTGAACATTGACCAGTGACTAGTGACCAGTGACCAGTGACCAGTGACAGCTGACCAGTGACCAGTGACCTGTGACTAGTGACCTGTGACCAGTGACCAGTGACCTCTGACCACGGACCAGTGACAAGTGACCGGTGAATTGTGACCAGTGACCAGTGACTAGTGACCAGTGACCAGTGACCAGTGACTAGTGACCGGTGACCTGTGACCATTGACCAGTGACTAGTGACCAGTGACCCGTGACCAGTGACCAGTGACCTGTGACCAGTGACCAGTGACTTGTGGCCAGTGACCAGTGACCAGTGACCAGTGACAGGTGACCAGTGACCTATGACCAGTGACCAGTGACCAGTGACCAGTGAATTGTGAATCGTGACCACTGACCAGTGACCAGTTACCAGTGACCCCTGAAAAGTGACCAGTGACCAGTGACTAGTGACCAGTGATCTGTGACCAGTGACCAGTGACCAGTGACCAGCGACAGTGACCATTGAACAATGACCAGTGACCAGTGACCAGTGACCAGTGACCAGTGACAGGTGACCAGTGACCAGTGACCAGTGACCAGTGAATTGTGAATCGTGACCACTGACCAGTGACCAGTTACCAGTGACCCCTGAAAAGTGACCAGTGACCAGTGACTAGTGACCAGTGATCTGTGACCAGTGACCAGTGACCAGTGACCAGCGACAGTGACCATCGAACAATGACCAGTGACCAGTGACCAGTGACCAGTGACCAGTGACAGGTGACCAGTGACCTATGACCAGTGACCAGTGACCAGTGACCAGTGACCAGTGACCAGTGACCAGTGACCAGTGACTAGTGACCAGTGACCCGTGACCAGTGACCAGAGACCACTGACCAGTGACCAGTGACCAGTGACTAGTGGCCAGTGACCAGTGACCAGTGACCAGTGACCAGCGACAGTGACCATTGACCAGTGACCAGTGACCAGTGACCAGTGACCAGTGACAGGTGACCAGTGACCTATGACCAGTGACCAGTGACCACTGATTACTGACCAGTGACCAGTGACCTGTGACCAGTGACCAGTGACCAGTGACCAGTGACCAGTGACCAGTGACCAGTGACCAGTGACTAGTGACCTGTGACCAGTGACCAGTGACTAGTGACCAGCGACAGTGAACATTGACCAGTGACCAGTGACCAGTGACCAGTGACCAGTGACCAGTGACAGCTGACCAGTGACCTGTGACCAGTGACCAGTGACCAGTGACCAGTGACCCGTGACCAGTGACTAGTGACCTGTGACCAGTGACCAGTGACCAGTGACCAGTGACCAGTGACCAGTGACCAGTGACCAGTGACCCGTGACCAGTGACCAGTGACTTGTGACCAGTGACCAGTGACTAGTGACCTGTGACCAGTGGCCAGTGACCAGTGACCAGCGACAGTGAACATTGACCAGTGACTAGTGACCAGTGACCAGTGACCAGTGACAGCTGACCAGTGACCAGTGACCTGTGACTAGTGACCTGTGACCAGTGACCAGTGACCTCTGACCACGGACCAGTGACAAGTGACCGGTGAATTGTGACCAGTGACCAGTGACTAGTGACCAGTGACCAGTTACCAGTGACTAGTGACCGGTGACCTGTGACCATTGACCAGTGACTAGTGACCAGTGACCCGTGACCAGTGACCAGTGACCTGTGACCAGTGACCAGTGACTTGTGGCCAGTGACCAGTGACCAGTGACCAGTGACAGGTGACCAGTGACCTATGACCAGTGACCAGTGACCAGTGACCAGTGACCTGTGACCAGTGACCAGTGACCAGTGACCAGTGACCAGTGACCAGTGACCAGTGATTAGTGACCTGTGACCAGTGACCAGTGACTAGTGACCAGCGACAGTGAACATTGACCAGTGACCAGTGACCAGTGACCAGTGACCAGTGACCAGTGACAGCTGACCAGTGACCTGTGACCAGTGACCAGTGACCAGTGACCAGTGACCAGTGACCAGTGACCAGTGACCAGTGACTTGTGACCAGTGACTAGTGACCTGTGACCACTGACCAGTGACCAGTTACCAGTGACCCCTGAAAAGTGACCAGTGACCAGTGACCAGTGACAGGTGACCAGTGACCTATGACCAGTGACCAGTGACCACTGATTACTGACCAGTGACCAGTGACCTGTGACCAGTGACCAGTGACCAGTGACCAGTGACCAGTGACCAGTGACCAGTGACCAGTGATTAGTGACCTGTGACCAGTGACCAGTGACTAGTGACCAGCGACAGTGAACATTGACCAGTGACCAGTGACCAGTGACCAGTGACCAGTGACCAGTGACCCCTGAAAAGTGACCAGTGACCAGTGACCAGTGACTAGTGACTAGTGACCAGTGACTAGTGACCAGTGACCCGTGACCAGAGACAAGTGACCAGCGACTGTGACCATTGACAAGTGACCAGTGACCTGTGACCAGTGACCAGTGACCAGTGACCTGTGACCAGTGACCAGTGACCAGTGACCAGTGACCAGTGACCAGTGACCAGTGACCAGTGATTAGTGACCTGTGACCAGTGACCAGTGACTAGTGACCAGCGACAGTGAACATTGACCAGTGACCAGTGACCAGTGACCAGTGACCAGTGACCAGTGACCCCTGAAAAGTGACCAGTGACCAGTGACCAGTGACTAGTGACTAGTGACCAGTGACTAGTGACCAGTGACCCGTGACCAGAGACAAGTGACCAGCGACTGTGACCATTGACAAGTGACCAGTGACCTGTGACCAGTGACCAGTGACCAGTGACCTGTGACCAGCGTCCAGCGACAGTGACCATTGACCTGTGACCAGTGACCAGTGACCATTGACCAGTGACCAGCGACCAGTGACCAGTGACTAGTGACCTGTGACCAGTGGCCTGTGACCAGTGACCAGTGACCACTGACCAGTGAACAGTGACCAGTGACTAGTGACCAGTGACCCGTGACCAGTGACCAGCGACCAGTGACCAGTGTCCCCTGAAAAATGCACAGTGACCAGTGACCAGTGTCTAGTGAACTGTGTCCATTGACCAGTGACCAGTGACTAGTGGCCAGTGACCAGTGACCAGTGACCAGTGACCACTGCCTACTGACAAGTGACTTGTGACCAGTGACTAGTGACCAGCGACCAGTGACCAGTGACCCGTGACATGTGACCCGTGACCAGTGACCAGTGACCTGTGACCAGTGACCCCTGAAATGTGACCAGTGACCAGTGACCAGTGAATAGTGACCAGTGACAGCTGACCAGTGACCTGTGACCAGTGACCAGTGACCAGTGACCAGTGACCAGTGACCAGTGACCAGTGACCAGTGACTTGTGACCAGTGACTAGTGACCTGTGACCACTGACCAGTGACCAGTTACCAGTGACCCCTGAAAAGTGACCAGTGACCAGTGACCAGTGACTAGTGACTAGTGACCAGTGATCTGTGACCAGTGACCAGTGACCAGTGACCAGTGACCAGTGACCAGTGACCAGCGACAGTGACCATTGAACAATGACCAGTGACCAGTGACCAGTGACCAGTGACAGGTGACCAGTGACCTATGACCAGTGACCAGTGACCAGTGACCAGTGACCAGTGACCAGTGACCAGTGACTAGTGACCAGTGACCTGTGGCCAGTGACCAGTGACCAGTGACCAGTGACCAGTGACCAGTGAGCAGTGTCCAGTGACCACTGACTACTGACCAGTGATCTGTGACCAGTGACCTGTGACCAGTGACCAGTGACCAGTGACCAGTGACCAGTGACCAGTGACTAGTGATTAGTGACCTGTGACCAGTGACTAGTGACCAGCGACAGTGAACATTGACCAGTGACCAGTGACCAGTGACCAGTGACCAGTGACCAGTGACAGCTGACCAGTGACCTGTGACCAGTGACCAGTGACCAGTGACCAGTGACCAGTGACCAGTGACCAGTGACCAGTGACTTGTGACCAGTGACTAGTGACCTGTGACCACTGACCAGTGACCAGTTACCAGTGACCCCTGAAAAGTGACCAGTGACCAGTGACCTAGTGACAGGTGACCAGTGACATATGACCAGTGACCAGTGACCACTGATTACTGACCAGTGACCAGTGACCTGTGACCAGTGACCAGTGACCAATGACCAGTGACCAGTGACCAGTGACCAGTGACCACTGACTACTGACCAGTGACCAGTGACCTGTGACCAGTGACCAGTTACCAGTGACCAGTGACCAGTGACCCGTGACCAGTGACTAGTGACCTGTGACCAGTGACCAGTGACCAGTGACCAGTGACCAGTGACCAGTGACCAGTGACTTGTGACCAGTGACCAGTGACTAGAGACCATTGACCAGTGACCAGTGACCAGTGACCAGCGACAGTGACCATTGACCAATGACCAGTGACCAGTGACCAGTGACCAGTGACCAGTGACAGGTGACCAGTGACCTATGACCAGTGACCAGTGACCAGTGACCAGTGAATTGTGAATCGTGACCACTGACCAGTGACCAGTTACCAGTGACCCCTGAAAAGTGACCAGTGACCAGTGACTAGTGACCAGTGATCTGTGACCAGTGACCAGTGACCAGTGACCAGTGACCAGCGGCAGTGACCATTGAACAATGACCAGTGACCAGTGACCAGTGACCAGTGACAGGTGACCAGTGACCTATGACCAGTGACCAGTGACCAGTGACCAGTGACCAGTGACCTATGACCAGTGACCAGTGACCAGTGACCAGTGACCAGTGACTAGTGGCCAGTGACCAGTGACCAGTGACCAGTGACCAGCGACAGTGACCATTGACCAGTGACCAGTGACCAGTGACCAGTGACCAGTGACAGGTGACCAGTGACCTATGACCAGTGACCAGTGACCACTGATTACTGACCAGTGACCAGTGACCTGTGACCAGTGACCAGTGACCAGTGACCAGTGACCAGTGACCAGTGACCAGTGATTAGTGACCTGTGACCAGTGACCAGTGACTAGTGACCAGCGACAGTGAACATTGACCAGTGACCAGTGACCAGTGACCAGTGACCAGTGACCAGTGACCAGTGACCAGTGACCAGTGACAGCTGACCAGTGACCTGTGACCAGTGACCAGTGACCAGTGACCAGTGACCAGTGACCAGTGACCAGTGACTTGTGACCAGTGACTAGTGACCTGTGACCACTGACCAGTGACCAGTTACCAGTGACCCCTGAAAAGTGACCAGTGACCAGTGACCAGTGACTAGTGACTAGTGACCAGTGATCTGTGACCAGTGACCAGTGACCAGTGACCAGTGACCAGTGACCAGTGACCAGTGACCAGCGACAGTGACCATTGAACAATGACCAGTGACCAGTGACCCGTGACCAGTGACAGGTGACCAGTGACCTATGACCAGTGACCAGTGACCAGTGACCAGTGACCAGTGACTAGTGACCAGTGACCTGTGGCCAGTGACCAGTGACCAGTGACCAGTGACCAGTGACCAGTGAGCAGTGTCCAGTGACCACTGACTACTGACCAGTGATCTGTGACTAGTGACCATTGACCAGTGACCAGTGACCAGTGACCAGTGACCAGTGACAGGTGACCAGTGACCTATGACCAGTGACCAGAGACCACTGATTACTGACCAGTGACCAGTGACCTGTGACCAGTGACCAGTGACCAGTGACCAGTGACCAGTGACCAGTGACCAGTGATTAGTGACCTGTGACCAGTGACCAGTGACTAGTGACCAGCGACAGTGAACATTGACCAGTGACCAGTGACCAGTGACCAGTGACCAGTGACCAGTGACCAGTGACAGCTGACCAGTGACCTGTGACCAGTGACCAGTGACCAGTGACCAGTGACCAGTGACCAGTGACCAGTGACCAGTGACCAGTGACTTGTGACCAGTGACTAGTGACCTGTGACCACTGACCAGTGACCAGTTACCAGTGAGCCCTGAAAAGTGACCAGTGACCAGTGACCAGTGACTAGTGACTAGTGACCAGTGATCTGTGACCAGTGACCAGTGACCAGTGACCAGTGACCAGTGACCAGCGACAGTGACCATTGAACAATGACCAGTGACCAGTGACCAGTGACCAGTGACAGGTGACCAGTGACCTATGACCAGTGACCAGTGACCAGTGACCAGTGACCAGTGACCAGTGACCAGTGACTAGTGACCAGTGACCTGTGGCCAGTGACCAGTGACCAGTGACCAGTGACCAGTGACCAGTGAGCAGTGTCCAGTGACCACTGACTACTGACCAGTGATCTGTGACTAGTGACCAGTGGCCCGTGACCAGTGACTTGTGACCAGTGACCAGTGACTAGTGGCCAGTGACCAGTGACCAGTGACCAGTGACCACTGACTACTGACCAGTGACCTGTGACCAGTGACCAGTGACCTGTGACCAGTGACCAGTGACCAGTGACCAGTGACCAGTGACCAGTGACCGGTGACCAGTGACCCGTGACCAGTGACTAGTGACCTGTGACCAGTGACCAGTGACCACTGTCCACGGACCAGTGACAAGTGACCAGTGATTTGTGACCAGTGACCAGTGACTAGAGAACAGAGACCAGTGACCAGTGACCAGTGACCAGCGACTGTGACCATTGAACAGTGACCAGTTACCAGTGACCAGTGACCAGTGACAGGTGACCAGTGACCAGTGACCAGTGACTTGTGACCAGTGACCAGTGACTAGAGACCATTGACCAGTGACCAGTGACCAGTGACCAGCGACAGTGACCATTGACCAATGACCAGTGACCAGTGACCAGTGACCAGTGACCGGTGACAGGTGACCAGTGACCTATGACCAGTGACCAGTGACCAGTGACCAGTGAATTGTGAATCGTGACCACTGACCCGTGACCAGTTACCAGTGACCCCTGAAAAGTGACCAGTGACCAGTGACTAGTGACCAGTGATCTGTGACCAGTGACCAGTGACCAGTGACCAGTGACCAGCGACAGTGCCCATTGAACAATGACCAGTGTCCAGTGACCAGTGACCAGTGACAGGTGACCAGTGACATATGACCAGTGACATTTGACCAGTGACCAGTGACCAGCGACAGTGAACATTGACCAGTGACCAGTGACCAGTGACCAGTGACCAGTGACAGCTGACCAGTGACCAGTGACCAGTGACCAGTGACCAGTGACTTGTGACCATTGACTAGTGACCTGTGACCACTGACCAGTGACCAGTTACCAGTGACCCCTGAAAAGTGACCAGTGACCAGTGACCAGTGACTAGTGACTAGTGACCAGTGACTAGTGACCAGTGACCCGTGACCAGAGACAAGTGACCAGCGACTGTGACCATTGACAAGTGACCAGTGACCTGTGACCAGTGACCAGTGACCAGTGACCTGTGACCAGCGTCCAGCGACAGTGACCATTGACCTGTGACCAGTGACCAGTGACCATTGACCAGTGACCAGCGACCAGTGACCAGTGACTAGTGACCTGTGACCAGTGGCCTGTGACCAGTGACCAGTGACCACTGACCAGTGAACAGTGACCAGTGACTAGTGACCAGTGACCCGTGACCAGTGACCAGCGACCAGTGACCAGTGACCAGTGTCTAGTGAACTGTGTCCATTGACCAGTGACCAGTGACCAGTGACCAGTGACCACTGCCTACTGACAAGTGACTTGTGACCAGTGACTAGTGACCAGCGACCAGTGACCAGTGACCCGTGACATGTGACCCGTGACCAGTGACCAGTGACCTGTGACCAGTGACCCCTGAAATGTGACCAGTGACCAGTGACCAGTGAATAGTGACCAGTGACCAGTGACCAGTGACCAGTGACCAGTGACCAGTGACCAGTGACCCGTGACCAGTGACCAGTGACTTGTGACCAGTGACCAGTGACTAGTGACCTGTGACCAGTGGCCAGTGACCAGTGACCAGCGACAGTGAACATTGACCAGTGACTAGTGACCAGTGACCCGTGACCAGTGACAGCTGACCAATGACCAGTGACCTGTGACTAGTGACCTGTGACCAGTGACCAGTGACCTCTGACCACGGACCAGTGAAAAGTGACCGGTGTATTGTGACCAGTGACCAGTGACTAGTGACCAGTGACCAGTGACCAGTGACTAGTGACCGGTGACCTGTGACCATTGACCAGTGACTAGTGACCAGTGACCTATGACCAGTGACCAGTGACCAGTGACCAGTGAATTGTGAATCGTGACCACTGACCCGTGACCAGTTACCAGTGACCCCTGAAAAGTGACCAGTGACCAGTGACTAGTGACCAGTGATCTGTGACCAGTGACCAGTGACCAGTGACCAGTGACCAGCGACAGTGCCCATTGAACAATGACCAGTGTCCAGTGACCAGTGACCAGTGACAGGTGACCAGTGACATATGACCAGTGACATTTGACCAGTGACCAGTGACCAGCGACAGTGAACATTGACCAGTGACCAGTGACCAGTGACCAGTGACCAGTGACAGCTGACCAGTGACCAGTGACCAGTGACCAGTGACCAGTGACTTTTGACCATTGACTAGTGACCTATGACCACTGACCAGTGACCAGTTACCAGTACCCCTGAAAAGTGACCAGTGACCAGTGACCAGTGACTAGTGACTAGTGACCAGTGACTAGTGACCAGTGACCCGTGACCAGAGACAAGTGACCAGCGACTGTGACCATTGACAAGTGACCAGTGACCTGTGACCAGTGACCAGTGACCAGTGACCTGTGACCAGCGTCCTGCGACAGTGACCATTGACCTGTGACCAGTGACCAGTGACCATTGACCAGTGACCAGCGACCAGTGACCAGTGACTAGTGACCTGTGACCAGTGGCCTGTGACCAGTGACCAGTGACCACTGACCACTGACCAGTGAACAGTGACCAGTGACTAGTGACCAGTGACCCGTGACCAGTGACCAGCGACCAGTGACCAGTGTCCCCTGAAAAATGACCAGTGACCAGTGACCAGTGTCTAGTGAACTGTGTCCATTGACCAGTGACCAGTGACCAGTGACCAGTGACCACTGCCTACTGACAAGTGACTTGTGACCAGTGACTAGTGACCAGCGACCAGTGACCAGTGACCCGTGACATGTGACCCGTAACCAGTGACCAGTGACCTGTGACCAGTGACCCCTGAAATGTGACCAGTGACCAGTGACCAGTGAATAGTGACCAGTGACCAGTGACCAGTGACCAGTGACCAGTGACCAGTGACCCGTGACCAGTGACCAGTGACTTGTGACCAGTGACCAGTGACTAGTGACCTGTGACCAGTGGCCAGTGACCAGTGACCAGCGACAGTGAACATTGACCAGTGACTAGTGACCAGTGACCAGTGACCAGTGACAGCTGACCAGTGACCAGTGACCTGTGACTAGTGACCTGTGACCAGTGACCAGTGACCTCTGACCACGGACCAGTGACAAGTGACCGGTGAATTGTGACCAGTGACCAGTGACTAGTGACCAGTGACCAGTGACCAGTGACTAGTGACCGGTGACCTGTGACCATTGACCAGTGACTCGTGACCAGTGACCCGTGACCAGTGACCAGTGACCTGTGACCAGTGACCAGTGACTTGTGGCCAGTGACCAGTGACCAGTGACCAGTGACAGGTGACCAGTGACCTATGACCAGTGACCAGTGACCAGTGACCAGTGAATTGTGAATCGTGACCACTGACCAGTGACCAGTTACCAGTGACCCCTGAAAAGTGACCAGTGACCAGTGACTAGTGACCAGTGATCTGTGACCAGTGACCAGTGACCAGTGACCAGTGACAGGTGACCAGTGACCTATGACCAGTGACCAGTGACCAGTGACCAGTGAATTGTGAATCGTGACCACTGACCAGTGACCAGTTACCAGTGACCCCTGAAAAGTGACCAGTGACCAGTGACTAGTGACCAGTGATCTGTGACCAGTGACCAGTGACCAGTGACCAGCGACATTGACCATTGAACAATGACCAGTGACCAGTGACCAGTGACCAGTGACCAGTGACAGGTGACCAGTGACCTATGACCAGTGACCAGTGACCAGTGACCAGTGACCAGTGACCAGTGACCAGTGACCAGTGACTAGTGACCAGTGACACGTGACCAGTGACCAGAGACCACTGACCAGTGACCAGTGACCAGTGACTAGTGGCCAGTGACCAGTGACCAGTGACCAGTGACCAGCGTCAGTGACCATTGACCAGTGACCAGTGACCAGTGACCAGTGACCAGTGACAGGTGACCAGTGACCTATGACCAGTGACCAGTGACCACTGATTACTGACCAGTGACCAGTGACCTGTGACCAGTGACCAGTGACCAGTGACAAGTGACCAGTGACCAGTGACCAGTGACTAGTGACCTGTGACCAGTGACCAGTGACTAGTGACCAGCGACAGTGAACATTGACCAGTGACCAGTGACCAGTGACCAGTGACCAGTGACCAGTGACAGCTGACCAGTGACCTGTGACCAGTGACCAGTGACCAGTGACCAGTGACCCGTGACCAGTGACTAGTGACCTGTGACCAGTGACCAGTGACCAGTGACCAGTGACCAGTGACCAGTGACCAGTGACTTGTGACCAGTGACCAGTGACTAGAGACCATTGACCAGTGACCAGTGACCAGTGACCAGCGACAGTGACCATTGACCAATGACCAGTGACCAGTGACCAGTGACCAGTGACAGGTGACCAGTGACCTATGACCAGTGACCAGTGACCAGTGACCAGTGAATTGTGAATCGTGACCACTGACCAGTGACCAGTTACCAGTGACCCCTGAAAAGTGACCAGTGACCAGTGACTAGTGACCAGTGATCTGTGACCAGTGACCAGTGACCAGTGACCAGTGACCAGCGACAGTGACCATTGAACAATGACCAGTGACCAGTGACCAGTGACCAGTGACAGGTGACCAGTGACCTATGACCAGTGACCAGTGACCAGTGACCAGTGACCAGTGACCTATGACCAGTGACCAGTGACCAGTGACCAGTGACCAGTGACCAGTGACCAGTGACTAGTGACCAGTGACCCGTGACCAGTGACCAGAGACCACTGACCAGTGACCAGTGACCAGTGACTAGTGGCCAGTGACCAGTGACCAGTGACCAGTGACCAGCGACAGTGACCATTGACCAGTGACCAGTGACCAGTGACCAGTGACCAGTGACCAGTGACAGGTGACGAGTGACCTATGACCAGTGACCAGTGACCACTGATTACTGACCAGTGACCAGTGACCTGTGACCAGTGACCAGTGACCAGTGACCAGTGACCAGTGACCAGTGATTAGTGACCTGTGACCAGTGACCAGTGACTAGTGACCAGCGACAGTGAACATTGACCAGTGACCAGTGACCAGTGACCAGTGACCAGTGACCAGTGACAGCTGACCAGTGACCTGTGACCAGTGACCAGTGACCAGTGACCAGTGACCAGTGACCAGTGACCAGTGACCAGTGACTTGTGACCAGTGACTAGTGACCTGTGACCACTGACCAGTGACCAGTTACCAGTGACCCCTGAAAAGTGACCAGTGACCAGTGACCAGTGACAGGTGACCAGTGACCTATGACCAGTGACCAGTGACCACTGATTACTGACCAGTGACCAGTGACCTGTGAGCAGTGACCAGTGACCAGTGACCAGTGACCAGTGACCAGTGACCAGTGATTAGTGACCTGTGACCAGTGACCAGTGACTAGTGACCAGCGACAGTGAACATTGACCAGTGACCAGTGACCAGTGACCAGTGACCCCTGAAAAGTGACCAGTGAACAGTGACCAGTGACTAGTGACTAGTGACCAGTGACTAGTGACCAGTGACCCGTGACCAGAGACAAGTGACCAGCGACTGTGACCATTGACAAGTGACCAGTGACCTGTGACCAGTGACCAGTGACCAGTGACCTGTGACCAGCGTCCAGCGACAGTGACCATTGACCTGTGACCAGTGACCAGTGACCATTGACCAGTGACCAGCGACCAGTGACCAGTGACTAGTGACCTGTGACCAGTGGCCTGTGACCAGTGACCAGTGACCACTGACCAGTGAACAGTGACCAGTGACTAGTGACCAGTGACCCGTGACCAGTGACCAGCGACCAGTGACCAGTGTCCCCTGAAAAATGACCAGTGACCAGTGACCAGTGTCTAGTGAACTGTGTCCATTGACCAGTGACCAGTGACTAGTGGCCAGTGACCAGTGACCAGTGACCAGTGACCACTGCCTACTGACAAGTGACTTGTGACCAGTGACTAGTGACCAGCGACCAGTGACCAGTGACCCGTGACATGTGACCCGTGACCAGTGACCAGTGACCTGTGACCAGTGACCCCTGAAATGTGACCAGTGACCAGTGACCAGTGAATAGTGACCAGTGACCAGTGACCAGTGACCAGTGACCAGTGACCAGTGACCAGTGACCCGTGACCAGTGACCAGTGACTTGTGACCAGTGACCAGTGACTAGTGACCTGTGACCAGTGGCCAGTGACCAGTGACCAGCGACAGTGAACATTGACCAGTGACTAGTGACCAGTGACCAGTGACCAGTGACAGCTGACCAGTGACCAGTGACCTGTGACTAGTGACCTGTGACCAGTGACCAGTGACCTCTGACCACGGACCAGTGACAAGTGACCGGTGAATTGTGACCAGTGACCAGTGACTAGTGACCAGTGACCAGTGACCAGTGACTAGTGACCGGTGACCTGTGACCATTGACCAGTGACTAGTGACCAGTGACCCGTGACCAGTGACCAGTGACCTGTGACCAGTGACCAGTGACTTGTGGCCAGTGACCAGTGACCAGTGACCAGTGACAGGTGACCAGTGACCTATGACCAGTGACCAGTGACCAGTGACCAGTGAATTGTGAATCGTGACCACTGACCAGTGACCAGTTACCAGTGACCCCTGAAAAGTGACCAGTGACCAGTGACTAGTGACCAGTGATCTGTGACCAGTGACCAGTGACCAGTGACCAGCGACAGTGACCATTGAACAATGACCAGTGACCAGTGACCAGTGACCAGTGACCAGTGACAGGTGACCAGTGACCTATGACCAGTGACCAGTGACCAGTGACCAGTGAATTGTGAATCGTGACCAATGACCAGTGACCAGTTACCAGTGACCCCTGAAAAGTGACCAGTGACCAGTGACTAGTGACCAGTGATCTGTGACCAGTGACCAGTGACCAGTGACCAGCGACAGTGACCATCGAACAATGACCAGTGACCAGTGACCAGTGACCAGTGACCAGTGACAGGTGACCAGTGACCTATGACCAGTGACCAGTGACCAGTGACCAGTGGCCAGTGACCAGTGACCAGTGACTAGTGACCAGTGACCCGTGACCAGTGACCAGAGACCACTGACCAGTGACCAGTGACCAGTGACTAGTGGCCAGTGACCAGTGACCAGTGACCAGTGACCAGCGACAGTGACCATTGACCAGTGACCAGTGACCAGTGACCAGTGACCAGTGACAGGTGACCAGTGACCTATGACCAGTGACCAGTGACCACTGATTACTGACCAGTGACCAGTGACCTGTGACCAGTGACCAGTGACCAGTGACCAGTGACCAGTGACCAGTGACCAGTGACTAGTGACCTGTGACCAGTGACCAGTGACTAGTGACCAGCGACAGTGAACATTGACCAGTGACCAGTGACCAGTGACCAGTGACCAGTGACCAGTGACAGCTGACCAGTGACCTGTGACCAGTGACCAGTGACCAGTGACCAGTGACCCGTGACCAGTGACTAGTGACCTGTGACCAGTGACCAGTGACCAGTGACCAGTGACCAGTGACCAGTGACCAGTGACCAGTGACCCGTGACCAGTGACCAGTGACTTGTGACCAGTGACCAGTGACTAGTGACCTGTGACCAGTGGCCAGTGACCAGTGACCAGCGACAGTGAACATTGACCAGTGACTAGTGACCAGTGACCAGTGACCAGTGACAGCTGACCAGTGACCAGTGACCTGTGACTAGTGACCTGTGACCAGTGACCAGTGACCTCTGACCACGGACCAGTGACAAGTGACCGGTGAATTGTGACCAGTGACCAGTGACTAGTGACCAGTGACCAGTGACCAGTGACTAGTGACCGGTGACCTGTGACCATTGACCAGTGACTAGTGACCAGTGACCCGTGACCAGTGACCAGTGACCTGTGACCAGTGACCAGTGACTTGTGGCCAGTGACCAGTGACCAGTGACCAGTGACAGGTGACCAGTGACCTATGACCAGTGACCAGTGACCAGTGACCAGTGAATTGTGAATCGTGACCACTGACCAGTGACCAGTTACCAGTGACCCCTGAAAAGTGACCAGTGACCAGTGACTAGTGACCAGTGATCTGTGACCAGTGACCAGTGACCAGTGACCAGTGACAGGTGACCAGTGACCTATGACCAGTGACCAGTGACCAGTGACCAGTGAATTGTGAATCGTGACCACTGACCAGTGACCAGTTACCAGTGACCCCTGAAAAGTGACCAGTGACCAGTGACTAGTGACCAGTGATCTGTGACCAGTGACCAGTGACCAGTGACCAGCGACAGTGACCATTGAACAATGACCAGTGACCAGTGACCAGTGACCAGTGACCAGTGACAGGTGACCAGTGACCTATGACCAGTGACCAGTGACCAGTGACCAGTGACCAGTGACCAGTGACCAGTGACCAGTGACTAGTGACCAGTGACCCGTGACCAGTGACCAGAGACCACTGACCAGTGACCAGTGACCAGTGACTAGTGGCCAGTGACCAGTGACCAGTGACCAGTGACCAGCGTCAGTGACCATTGACCAGTGACCAGTGACCAGTGACCAGTGACCAGTGACAGGTGACCAGTGACCTATGACCAGTGACCAGTGACCACTGATTACTGACCAGTGACCAGTGACCTGTGACCAGTGACCAGTGACCAGTGACAAGTGACCAGTGACCAGTGACCAGTGACTAGTGACCTGTGACCAGTGACCAGTGACTAGTGACCAGCGACAGTGAACATTGACCAGTGACCAGTGACCAGTGACCAGTGACCAGTGACCAGTGACAGCTGACCAGTGACCTGTGACCAGTGACCAGTGACCAGTGACCAGTGACCCGTGACCAGTGACTAGTGACCTGTGACCAGTGACCAGTGACCAGTGACCAGTGACCAGTGACCAGTGACCAGTGACTTGTGACCAGTGACCAGTGACTAGAGACCATTGACCAGTGACCAGTGACCAGTGACCAGCGACAGTGACCATTGACCAATGACCAGTGACCAGTGACCAGTGACCAGTGACAGGTGACCAGTGACCTATGACCAGTGACCAGTGACCAGTGACCAGTGAATTGTGAATCGTGACCACTGACCAGTGACCAGTTACCAGTGACCCCTGAAAAGTGACCAGTGACCAGTGACTAGTGACCAGTGATCTGTGACCAGTGACCAGTGACCAGTGACCAGTGACCAGCGACAGTGACCATTGAACAATGACCAGTGACCAGTGACCAGTGACCAGTGACAGGTGACCAGTGACCTATGACCAGTGACCAGTGACCAGTGACCAGTGACCAGTGACCTATGACCAGTGACCAGTGACCAGTGACCAGTGACCAGTGACCAGTGACCAGTGACTAGTGACCAGTGACCCGTGACCAGTGACCAGAGACCACTGACCAGTGACCAGTGACCAGTGACTAGTGGCCAGTAACCAGTGACCAGTGACCAGTGACCAGCGACAGTGACCATTGACCAGTGACCAGTGACCAGTGACCAGTGACCAGTGACCAGTGACAGGTGACGAGTGACCTATGACCAGTGACCAGTGACCACTGATTACTGACCAGTGACCAGTGACCTGTGACCAGTGACCAGTGACCAGTGACCAGTGACCAGTGACCAGTGACCAGTGATTAGTGACCTGTGACCAGTGACCAGTGACTAGTGACCAGCGACAGTGAACATTGACCAGTGACCAGTGACCAGTGACCAGTGACCCCTGAAAAGTGACCAGTGAACAGTGACCAGTGACTAGTGACTAGTGACCAGTGACTAGTGACCAGTGACCCGTGACCAGAGACAAGTGACCAGCGACTGTGACCATTGACAAGTGACCAGTGACCTGTGACCAGTGACCAGTGACCAGTGACCTGTGACCAGCGTCCAGCGACAGTGACCATTGACCTGTGACCAGTGACCAGTGACCATTGACCAGTGACCAGCGACCAGTGACCAGTGACTAGTGACCTGTGACCAGTGGCCTGTGACCAGTGACCAGTGACCACTGACCAGTGAACAGTGACCAGTGACTAGTGACCAGTGACCCGTGACCAGTGACCAGCGACCAGTGACCAGTGTCCCCTGAAAAATGACCAGTGACCAGTGACCAGTGTCTAGTGAACTGTGTCCATTGACCAGTGACCAGTGACTAGTGGCCAGTGACCAGTGACCAGTGACCAGTGACCACTGCCTACTGACAAGTGACTTGTGACCAGTGACTAGTGACCAGCGACCAGTGACCAGTGACCCGTGACATGTGACCCGTGACCAGTGACCAGTGACCTGTGACCAGTGACCCCTGAAATGTGACCAGTGACCAGTGACCAGTGAATAGTGACCAGTGACCAGTGACCAGTGACCAGTGACCAGTGACCAGTGACCAGTGACCCGTGACCAGTGACCAGTGACTTGTGACCAGTGACCAGTGACTAGTGACCTGTGACCAGTGGCCAGTGACCAGTGACCAGCGACAGTGAACATTGACCAGTGACTAGTGACCAGTGACCAGTGACCAGTGACAGCTGACCAGTGACCAGTGACCTGTGACTAGTGACCTGTGACCAGTGACCAGTGACCTCTGACCACGGACCAGTGACAAGTGACCGGTGAATTGTGACCAGTGACCAGTGACTAGTGACCAGTGACCAGTGACCAGTGACTAGTGACCGGTGACCTGTGACCATTGACCAGTGACTAGTGACCAGTGACCCGTGACCAGTGACCAGTGACCTGTGACCAGTGACCAGTGACTTGTGGCCAGTGACCAGTGACCAGTGACCAGTGACAGGTGACCAGTGACCTATGACCAGTGACCAGTGACCAGTGACCAGTGAATTGTGAATCGTGACCACTGACCAGTGACCAGTTACCAGTGACCCCTGAAAAGTGACCAGTGACCAGTGACTAGTGACCAGTGATCTGTGACCAGTGACCAGTGACCAGTGACCAGTGACCAGTGACAGGTGACGAGTGACCTATGACCAGTGACCAGTGACCACTGATTACTGACCAGTGACCAGTGACCTGTGACCAGTGACCAGTGACCAGTGACCAGTGACCAGTGACCAGTGACCAGTGATTAGTGACCTGTGACCAGTGACCAGTGACTAGTGACCAGCGACAGTGAACATTGACCAGTGACCAGTGACCAGTGACCAGTGACCAGTGACCAGTGACAGCTGACCAGTGACCTGTGACCAGTGACCAGTGACCAGTGACCAGTGACCAGTGACCAGTGACCAGTGACCAGTGACTTGTGACCAGTGACTAGTGACCTGTGACCACTGACCAGTGACCAGTTACCAGTGACCCCTGAAAAGTGACCAGTGACCAGTGACCAGTGACAGGTGACCAGTGACCTATGACCAGTGACCAGTGACCACTGATTACTGACCAGTGACCAGTGACCTGTGACCAGTGACCAGTGACCAGTGACCAGTGACCAGTGACCAGTGACCAGTGATTAGTGACCTGTGACCAGTGACCAGTGACTAGTGACCAGCGACAGTGAACATTGACCAGTGACCAGTGACCAGTGACCAGTGACCCCTGAAAAGTGACCAGTGAACAGTGACCAGTGACTAGTGACTAGTGACCAGTGACTAGTGACCAGTGACCCGTGACCAGAGACAAGTGACCAGCAACTGTGACCATTGACAAGTGACCAGTGACCTGTGACCAGTGACCAGTGACCAGTGACCTGTGACCAGCGTCCAGCGACAGTGACCATTGACCTGTGACCAGTGACCAGTGACCATTGACCAGTGACCAGCGACCAGTGACCAGTGACTAGTGACCTGTGACCAGTGGCCTGTGACCAGTGACCAGTGACCACTGACCAGTGAACAGTGACCAGTGACTAGTGACCAGTGACCCGTGACCAGTGACCAGCGACCAGTGACCAGTGTCCCCTGAAAAATGACCAGTGACCAGTGACCAGTGTCTAGTGAACTGTGTCCATTGACCAGTGACCAGTGACTAGTGGCCAGTGACCAGTGACCAGTGACCAGTGACCACTGCCTACTGACAAGTGACTTGTGACCAGTGACTAGTGACCAGCGACCAGTGACCAGTGACCCGTGACATGTGACCCGTGACCAGTGACCAGTGACCTGTGACCAGTGACCCCTGAAATGTGACCAGTGACCAGTGACCAGTGAATAGTGACCAGTGACCAGTGACCAGTGACCAGTGACCAGTGACCAGTGACCAGTGACCCGTGACCAGTGACCAGTGACTTGTGACCAGTGACCAGTGACTAGTGACCTGTGACCAGTGGCCAGTGACCAGTGACCAGCGACAGTGAACATTGACCAGTGACTAGTGACCAGTGACCAGTGACCAGTGACAGCTGACCAGTGACCAGTGACCTGTGACTAGTGACCTGTGACCAGTGACCAGTGACCTCTGACCACGGACCAGTGACAAGTGACCGGTGAATTGTGACCAGTGACCAGTGACTAGTGACCAGTGACCAGTGACCAGTGACTAGTGACCGGTGACCTGTGACCATTGACCAGTGACTAGTGACCAGTGACCCGTGACCAGTGACCAGTGACCTGTGACCAGTGACCTATGACCAGTGACCAGTGACCAGTGACCAGTGAATTGTGAATCGTGACCACTGACCAGTGACCAGTTACCAGTGACCCCTGAAAAGTGACCAGTGACCAGTGACTAGTGACCAGTGATCTGTGACCAGTGACCAGTGACCAGTGACCAGCGACAGTGACCATTGAACAATGACCAGTGACCAGTGACCAGTGACCAGTGACCAGTGACAGGTGACCAGTGACCTATGACCAGTGACCAGTGACCAGTGACCAGTGAATTGTGAATCGTGACCACTGACCAGTGACCAGTTACCAGTGACCCCTGAAAAGTGACCAGTGACCAGTGACTAGTGACCAGTGATCTGTGACCAGTGACCAGTGACCAGTGACCAGTGACCAGTGACCAGTGACCAGTGACCAGTGACAGCTGACCAGTGACCTGTGACCAGTGACCAGTGACCAGTGACCAGTGACCAGTGACCAGTGACCAGTGACCAGTGACTTGTGACCAGTGACTAGTGACCTGTGACCACTGACCAGTGACCAGTTACCAGTGACCCCTGAAAAGTGACCAGTGACCAGTGACCAGTGACAGGTGACCAGTGACCTATGACCAGTGACCAGTGACCACTGATTACTGACCAGTGACCAGTGACCTGTGACCAGTGACCAGTGACCAGTGACCAGTGACCAGTGACCAGTGACCAGTGATTAGTGACCTGTGACCAGTGACCAGTGACTAGTGACCAGCGACAGTGGACATTGACCAGTGACCAGTGACCAGTGACCAGTGACCCCTGAAAAGTGACCAGTGAACAGTGACCAGTGACTAGTGACTAGTGACCAGTGACTAGTGACCAGTGACCCGTGACCAGAGACAAGTGACCAGCGACTGTGACCATTGACAAGTGACCAGTGACCTGTGACCAGTGACCAGTGACCAGTGACCTGTGACCAGCGTCCAGCGACAGTGACCATTGACCTGTGACCAGTGACCAGTGACCATTGACCAGTGACCAGCGACCAGTGACCAGTGACTAGTGACCTGTGACCAGTGGCCTGTGACCAGTGACCAGTGACCACTGACCAGTGAACAGTGACCAGTGACTAGTGACCAGTGACCCGTGACCAGTGACCAGCGACCAGTGACCAGTGTCCCCTGAAAAATGACCAGTGACCAGTGACCAGTGTCTAGTGAACTGTGTCCATTGACCAGTGACCAGTGACTAGTGGCCAGTGACCAGTGACCAGTGACCAGTGACCACTGCCTACTGACAAGTGACTTGTGACCAGTGACTAGTGACCAGCGACCAGTGACCAGTGACCCGTGACATGTGACCCGTGACCAGTGACCAGTGACCTGTGACCAGTGACCCCTGAAATGTGACCAGTGACCAGTGACCAGTGAATAGTGACCAGTGACCAGTGACCAGTGACCAGTGACCAGTGACCAGTGACCAGTGACCCGTGACCAGTGACCAGTGACTTGTGACCAGTGACCAGTGACTAGTGACCTGTGACCAGTGGCCAGTGACCAGTGACCAGCGACAGTGAACATTGACCAGTGACTAGTGACCAGTGACCAGTGACCAGTGACAGCTGACCAGTGACCAGTGACCTGTGACTAGTGACCTGTGACCAGTGACCAGTGACCTCTGACCACGGACCAGTGACAAGTGACCGGTGAATTGTGACCAGTGACCAGTGACTAGTGACCAGTGACCAGTGACCAGTGACTAGTGACCGGTGACCTGTGACCATTGACCAGTGACTAGTGACCAGTGACCCGTGACCAGTGACCAGTGACCTGTGACCAGTGACCTATGACCAGTGACCAGTGACCAGTGACCAGTGAATTGTGAATCGTGACCACTGACCAGTGACCAGTTACCAGTGACCCCTGAAAAGTGACCAGTGACCAGTGACTAGTGACCAGTGATCTGTGACCAGTGACCAGTGACCAGTGACCAGCGACAGTGACCATTGAACAATGACCAGTGACCAGTGACCAGTGACCAGTGACCAGTGACAGGTGACCAGTGACCTATGACCAGTGACCAGTGACCAGTGACCAGTGAATTGTGAATCGTGACCACTGACCAGTGACCAGTTACCAGTGACCCCTGAAAAGTGACCAGTGACCAGTGACTAGTGACCAGTGATCTGTGACCAGTGACCAGTGACCAGTGACCAGCGACAGTGACCATCGAACAATGACCAGTGACCAGTGACCAGTGACCAGTGACCAGTGACAGGTGACCAGTGACCTATGACCAGTGACCAGTGACCAGTGACCAGTGACCAGTGACCAGTGACCAGTGACTAGTGACCAGTGACCCGTGACCAGTGACCAGAGACCACTGACCAGTGACCAGTGACCAGTGACTAGTGGCCAGTGACCAGTGACCAGTGACCAGTGACCAGCGACAGTGACCATTGACCAGTGACCAGTGACCAGTGACCAGTGACAGGTGACCAGTGACCTATGACCAGTGACCAGTGACCACTGATTACTGACCAGTGACCAGTGACCTGTGACCAGTGACCAGTGACCAGTGACCAGTGACCAGTGACCAGTGACCAGTGACTAGTGACCTGTGACCAGTGACCAGTGACTAGTGACCAGCGACAGTGAACATTGACCAGTGACCAGTGACCAGTGACCAGTGACCAGTGACCAGTGAGAGCTGACCAGTGACCTGTGACCAGTGACCAGTGACCAGTGACCAGTGACCCGTGACCAGTGACTAGTGACCTGTGACCAGTGACCAGTGACCAGTGACCAGTGACCAGTGACCAGTGACCAGTGACCAGTGACCCGTGACCAGTGACCAGTGACTTGTGACCAGTGACCAGTGACTAGTGACCTGTGACCAGTGGCCAGTGACCAGTGACCAGCGACAGTGAACATTGACCAGTGACTAGTGACCAGTGACCAGTGACCAGTGACAGCTGACCAGTGACCAGTGACCTGTGACTAGTGACCTGTGACCAGTGACCAGTGACCTCTGACCACGGACCAGTGACAAGTGACCGGTGAATTGTGACCAGTGACCAGTGACTAGTGACCAGTGACCAGTGACCAGTGACTAGTGACCGGTGACCTGTAACCATTGACCAGTGACTAGTGACCAGTGACCCGTGACCAGTGACCAGTGACCTGTGACCAGTGACCAGTGACTTGTGGCCAGTGACCAGTGACCAGTGACCAGTGACAGGTGACCAGTGACCTATGACCAGTGACCAGTGACCAGTGACCAGTGAATTGTGAATCGTGACCACTGACCAGTGACCAGTTACCAGTGACCCCTGAAAAGTGACCAGTGACCAGTGACTAGTGACCAGTGATCTGTGACCAGTGACCAGTGACCAGTGACCAGTGACAGGTGACCAGTGACCTATGACCAGTGACCAGTGACCAGTGACCAGTGAATTGTGAATCGTGACCACTGACCAGTGACCAGTTACCAGTGACCCCTGAAAAGTGACCAGTGACCAGTGACTAGTGACCAGTGACTAGTGACCTGTGACCAGTGACCAGTGACCAGTGACCAGTGACCAGTGACCAGTGACCAGTGACTTGTGACCAGTGACCAGTGACTAGAGACCATTGACCAGTGACCAGTGACCAGTGACCAGCGACAGTGACCATTGACCAATGACCAGTGACCAGTGACCAGTGACCAGTGACAGGTGACCAGTGACCTATGACCAGTGACCAGTGACCAGTGACCAGTGAATTGTGAATCGTGACCACTGACCAGTGACCAGTTACCAGTGACCCCTGAAAAGTGACCAGTGACCAGTGACTAGTGACCAGTGATCTGTGACCAGTGACCAGTGACCAGTGACCAGTGACCAGCGACAGTGACCATTGAACAATGACCAGTGACCAGTGACCAGTGACCAGTGACAGGTGACCAGTGACCTATGACCAGTGACCAGTGACCAGTGACCAGTGACCAGTGACCTATGACCAGTGACCAGTGACCAGTGACCAGTGACCAGTGACCAGTGACCAGTGACTAGTGACCAGTGACCCGTGACCAGTGACCAGAGACCACTGACCAGTGACCAGTGACCAGTGACTAGTGGCCAGTGACCAGTGACCAGTGACCAGTGACCAGCGACAGTGACCATTGACCAGTGACCAGTGACCAGTGACCAGTGACCAGTGACCAGTGACAGGTGACGAGTGACCTATGACCAGTGACCAGTGACCACTGATTACTGACCAGTGACCAGTGACCTGTGACCAGTGACCAGTGACCAGTGACCAGTGACCAGTGACCAGTGACCAGTGATTAGTGACCTGTGACTAGTGACCAGTGACCCGTGACCAGTGACCAGCGACCAGTGACCAGTGTCCCCTGAAAAATGACCAGTGACCAGTGACCAGTGTCTAGTGAACTGTGTCCATTGACCAGTGACCAGTGACTAGTGGCCAGTGACCAGTGACCAGTGACCAGTGACCACTGCCTACTGACAAGTGACTTGTGACCAGTGACTAGTGACCAGCGACCAGTGACCAGTGACCCGTGACATGTGACCCGTGACCAGTGACCAGTGACCTGTGACCAGTGACCCCTGAAATGTGACCAGTGACCAGTGACCAGTGAATAGTGACCAGTGACCAGTGACCAGTGACCAGTGACCAGTGACCAGTGACCAGTGACCCGTGACCAGTGACCAGTGACTTGTGACCAGTGACCAGTGACTAGTGACCTGTGACCAGTGGCCAGTGACCAGTGACCAGCGACAGTGAACATTGACCAGTGACTAGTGACCAGTGACCAGTGACCAGTGACAGCTGACCAGTGACCAGTGACCTGTGACTAGTGACCTGTGACCAGTGACCAGTGACCTCTGACCACGGACCAGTGACAAGTGACCGGTGAATTGTGACCAGTGACCAGTGACTAGTGACCAGTGACCAGTGACCAGTGACTAGTGACCGGTGACCTGTGACCATTGACCAGTGACTAGTGACCAGTGACCCGTGACCAGTGACCAGTGACCTGTGACCAGTGACCAGTGACTTGTGGCCAGTGACCAGTGACCAGTGACCAGTGACAGGTGACCAGTGACCTATGACCAGTGACCAGTGACCAGTGACCAGTGAATTGTGAATCGTGACCACTGACCAGTGACCAGTTACCAGTGACCCCTGAAAAGTGACCAGTGACCAGTGACTAGTGACCAGTGATCTGTGACCAGTGACCAGTGACCAGTGACCAGTGACCAGTGACAGGTGACGAGTGACCTATGACCAGTGACCAGTGACCACTGATTACTGACCAGTGACCAGTGACCTGTGACCAGTGACCAGTGACCAGTGACCAGTGACCAGTGACCAGTGACCAGTGATTAGTGACCTGTGACCAGTGACCAGTGACTAGTGACCAGCGACAGTGAACATTGACCAGTGACCAGTGACCAGTGACCAGTGACCAGTGACCAGTGACAGCTGACCAGTGACCTGTGACCAGTGACCAGTGACCAGTGACCAGTGACCAGTGACCAGTGACCAGTGACCAGTGACTTGTGACCAGTGACTAGTGACCTGTGACCACTGACCAGTGACCAGTTACCAGTGACCCCTGAAAAGTGACCAGTGACCAGTGACCAGTGACAGGTGACCAGTGACCTATGACCAGTGACCAGTGACCACTGATTACTGACCAGTGACCAGTGACCTGTGACCAGTGACCAGTGACCAGTGACCAGTGACCAGTGACCAGTGACCAGTGATTAGTGACCTGTGACCAGTGACCAGTGACTAGTGACCAGCGACAGTGAACATTGACCAGTGACCAGTGACCAGTGACCAGTGACCCCTGAAAAGTGACCAGTGAACAGTGACCAGTGACTAGTGACTAGTGACCAGTGACTAGTGACCAGTGACCCGTGACCAGAGACAAGTGACCAGCGACTGTGACCATTGACAAGTGACCAGTGACCTGTGACCAGTGACCAGTGACCAGTGACCTGTGACCAGCGTCCAGCGACAGTGACCATTGACCTGTGACCAGTGACCAGTGACCATTGACCAGTGACCAGCGACCAGTGACCAGTGACTAGTGACCTGTGACCAGTGGCCTGTGACCAGTGACCAGTGACCACTGACCAGTGAACAGTGACCAGTGACTAGTGACCAGTGACCCGTGACCAGTGACCAGCGACCAGTGACCAGTGTCCCCTGAAAAATGACCAGTGACCAGTGACCAGTGTCTAGTGAACTGTGTCCATTGACCAGTGACCAGTGACTAGTGGCCAGTGACCAGTGACCAGTGACCAGTGACCACTGCCTACTGACAAGTGACTTGTGACCAGTGACTAGTGACCAGCGACCAGTGACCAGTGACCCGTGACATGTGACCCGTGACCAGTGACCAGTGACCTGTGACCAGTGACCCCTGAAATGTGACCAGTGACCAGTGACCAGTGAATAGTGACCAGTGACCAGTGACCAGTGACCAGTGACCAGTGACCAGTGACCAGTGACCCGTGACCAGTGACCAGTGACTTGTGACCAGTGACCAGTGACTAGTGACCTGTGACCAGTGGCCAGTGACCAGTGACCAGCGACAGTGAACATTGACCAGTGACTAGTGACCAGTGACCAGTGACCAGTGACAGCTGACCAGTGACCAGTGACCTGTGACTAGTGACCTGTGACCAGTGACCAGTGACCTCTGACCACGGACCAGTGACAAGTGACCGGTGAATTGTGACCAGTGACCAGTGACTAGTGACCAGTGACCAGTGACCAGTGACTAGTGACCGGTGACCTGTGACCATTGACCATTGACTAGTGACTAGTGACCCGTGACCAGTGACCAGTGACCTGTGACCAGTGACCTATGACCAGTGACCAGTGACCAGTGACCAGTGAATTGTGAATCGTGACCACTGACCAGTGACCAGTTACCAGTGACCCCTGAAAAGTGACCAGTGACCAGTGACTAGTGACCAGTGATCTGTGACCAGTGACCAGTGACCAGTGACCAGCGACAGTGACCATTGAACAATGACCAGTGACCAGTGACCAGTGACCAGTGACCAGTGACAGGTGACCAGTGACCTATGACCAGTGACCAGTGACCAGTGACCAGTGAATTGTGAATCGTGACCACTGACCAGTGACCAGTTACCAGTGACCCCTGAAAAGTGACCAGTGACCAGTGACTAGTGACCAGTGATCTGTGACCAGTGACCAGTGACCAGTGACCAGTGACCAGTGACCAGTGACCAGTGACCAGTGACAGCTGACCAGTGACCTGTGACCAGTGACCAGTGACCAGTGACCAGTGACCAGTGACCAGTGACCAGTGACCAGTGACTTGTGACCAGTGACTAGTGACCTGTGACCACTGACCAGTGACCAGTTACCAGTGACCCCTGAAAAGTGACCAGTGACCAGTGACCAGTGACAGGTGACCAGTGACCTATGACCAGTGACCAGTGACCACTGATTACTGACCAGTGACCAGTGACCTGTGACCAGTGACCAGTGACCAGTGACCAGTGACCAGTGACCAGTGACCAGTGATTAGTGACCTGTGACCAGTGACCAGTGACTAGTGACCAGCGACAGTGAACATTGACCAGTGACCAGTGACCAGTGACCAGTGACCCCTGAAAAGTGACCAGTGAACAGTGACCAGTGACTAGTGACTAGTGACCAGTGACTAGTGACCAGTGACCCGTGACCAGAGACAAGTGACCAGCGACTGTGACCATTGACAAGTGACCAGTGACCTGTGACCAGTGACCAGTGACCAGTGACCTGTGACCAGCGTCCAGCGACAGTGACCATTGACCTGTGACCAGTGACCAGTGACCATTGACCAGTGACCAGCGACCAGTGACCAGTGACTAGTGACCTGTGACCAGTGGCCTGTGACCAGTGACCAGTGACCACTGACCAGTGAACAGTGACCAGTGACTAGTGACCAGTGACCCGTGACCAGTGACCAGCGACCAGTGACCAGTGTCCCCTGAAAAATGACCAGTGACCAGTGACCAGTGTCTAGTGAACTGTGTCCATTGACCAGTGACCAGTGACTAGTGGCCAGTGACCAGTGACCAGTGACCAGTGACCACTGCCTACTGACAAGTGACTTGTGACCAGTGACTAGTGACCAGCGACCAGTGACCAGTGACCCGTGACATGTGACCCGTGACCAGTGACCAGTGACCTGTGACCAGTGACCCCTGAAATGTGACCAGTGACCAGTGACCAGTGAATAGTGACCAGTGACCAGTGACCAGTGACCAGTGACCAGTGACCAGTGACCAGTGACCCGTGACCAGTGACCAGTGACTTGTGACCAGTGACCAGTGACTAGTGACCTGTGACCAGTGGCCAGTGACCAGTGACCAGCGACAGTGAACATTGACCAGTGACTAGTGACCAGTGACCAGTGACCAGTGACAGCTGACCAGTGACCAGTGACCTGTGACTAGTGACCTGTGACCAGTGACCAGTGACCTCTGACCACGGACCAGTGACAAGTGACCGGTGAATTGTGACCAGTGACCAGTGACTAGTGACCAGTGACCAGTGACCAGTGACTAGTGACCGGTGACCTGTGACCATTGACCAGTGACTAGTGACCAGTGACCCGTGACCAGTGACCAGTGACCTGTGACCAGTGACCTATGACCAGTGACCAGTGACCAGTGACCAGTGAATTGTGAATCGTGACCACTGACCAGTGACCAGTTACCAGTGACCCCTGAAAAGTGACCAGTGACCAGTGACTAGTGACCAGTGATCTGTGACCAGTGACCAGTGACCAGTGACCAGCGACAGTGACCATTGAACAATGACCAGTGACCAGTGACCAGTGACCAGTGACCAGTGACAGGTGACCAGTGACCTATGACCAGTGACCAGTGACCAGTGACCAGTGAATTGTGAATCGTGACCACTGACCAGTGACCAGTTACCAGTGACCCCTGAAAAGTGACCAGTGACCAGTGACTAGTGACCAGTGATCTGTGACCAGTGACCAGTGACCAGTGACCAGCGACAGTGACCATCGAACAATGACCAGTGACCAGTGACCAGTGACCAGTGACCAGTGACAGGTGACCAGTGACCTATGACCAGTGACCAGTGACCAGTGACCAGTGACCAGTGACCAGTGACCAGTGACTAGTGACCAGTGACCCGTGACCAGTGACCAGAGACCACTGACCAGTGACCAGTGACCAGTGACTAGTGGCCAGTGACCAGTGACCAGTGACCAGTGACCAGCGACAGTGACCATTGACCAGTGACCAGTGACCAGTGACCAGTGACCAGTGACAGGTGACCAGTGACCTATGACCAGTGACCAGTGACCACTGATTACTGACCAGTGACCAGTGACCTGTGACCAGTGACCAGTGACCAGTGACCAGTGACCAGTGACCAGTGACCAGTGACTAGTGACCTGTGACCAGTGACCAGTGACTAGTGACCAGCGACAGTGAACATTGACCAGTGACCAG
This sequence comes from Andrena bucephala, assembly GCA_947577245.1. Lineage (NCBI taxonomy): Eukaryota > Metazoa > Arthropoda > Insecta > Hymenoptera > Andrenidae > Andrena > Andrena bucephala. The sequence goes on along the minus strand of OX387716.1, from coordinate 23,173,830 downwards.
TGACCAGTGACCAGTGACCAGTGACCAGTGAGAGCTGACCAGTGACCTGTGACCAGTGACCAGTGACCAGTGACCAGTGACCCGTGACCAGTGACTAGTGACCTGTGACCAGTGACCAGTGACCAGTGACCAGTGACCAGTGACCAGTGACCAGTGACCAGTGACCCGTGACCAGTGACCAGTGACTTGTGACCAGTGACCAGTGACTAGTGACCTGTGACCAGTGGCCAGTGACCAGTGACCAGCGACAGTGAACATTGACCAGTGACTAGTGACCAGTGACCAGTGACCAGTGACAGCTGACCAGTGACCAGTGACCTGTGACTAGTGACCTGTGACCAGTGACCAGTGACCTCTGACCACGGACCAGTGACAAGTGACCGGTGAATTGTGACCAGTGACCAGTGACTAGTGACCAGTGACCAGTGACCAGTGACTAGTGACCGGTGACCTGTGACCATTGACCAGTGACTAGTGACCAGTGACCCGTGACCAGTGACCAGTGACCTGTGACCAGTGACCAGTGACTTGTGGCCAGTGACCAGTGACCAGTGACCAGTGACAGGTGACCAGTGACCTATGACCAGTGACCAGTGACCAGTGACCAGTGAATTGTGAATCGTGACCACTGACCAGTGACCAGTTACCAGTGACCCCTGAAAAGTGACCAGTGACCAGTGACTAGTGACCAGTGATCTGTGACCAGTGACCAGTGACCAGTGACCAGTGACAGGTGACCAGTGACCTATGACCAGTGACCAGTGACCAGTGACCAGTGAATTGTGAATCGTGACCACTGACCAGTGACCAGTTACCAGTGACCCCTGAAAAGTGACCAGTGACCAGTGACTAGTGACCAGTGATCTGTGACCAGTGACCAGTGACCAGTGACCAGCGACAGTGACCATTGAACAATGACCAGTGACCAGTGACCAGTGACCAGTGACCAGTGACAGGTGACCAGTGACCTATGACCAGTGACCAGTGACCAGTGACCAGTGACCAGTGACCAGTGACCAGTGACCAGTGACTAGTGACCAGTGACCCGTGACCAGTGACCAGAGACCACTGACCAGTGACCAGTGACCAGTGACTAGTGGCCAGTGACCAGTGACCAGTGACCAGTGACCAGCGTCAGTGACCATTGACCAGTGACCAGTGACCAGTGACCAGTGACCAGTGACAGGTGACCAGTGACCTATGACCAGTGACCAGTGACCACTGATTACTGACCAGTGACCAGTGACCTGTGACCAGTGACCAGTGACCAGTGACAAGTGACCAGTGACCAGTGACCAGTGACTAGTGACCTGTGACCAGTGACCAGTGACTAGTGACCAGCGACAGTGAACATTGACCAGTGACCAGTGACCAGTGACCAGTGACCAGTGACCAGTGACAGCTGACCAGTGACCTGTGACCAGTGACCAGTGACCAGTGACCAGTGACCCGTGACCAGTGACTAGTGACCTGTGACCAGTGACCAGTGACCAGTGACCAGTGACCAGTGACCAGTGACCAGTGACTTGTGACCAGTGACCAGTGACTAGAGACCATTGACCAGTGACCAGTGACCAGTGACCAGCGACAGTGACCATTGACCAATGACCAGTGACCAGTGACCAGTGACCAGTGACAGGTGACCAGTGACCTATGACCAGTGACCAGTGACCAGTGACCAGTGAATTGTGAATCGTGACCACTGACCAGTGACCAGTTACCAGTGACCCCTGAAAAGTGACCAGTGACCAGTGACTAGTGACCAGTGATCTGTGACCAGTGACCAGTGACCAGTGACCAGTGACCAGCGACAGTGACCATTGAACAATGACCAGTGACCAGTGACCAGTGACCAGTGACAGGTGACCAGTGACCTATGACCAGTGACCAGTGACCAGTGACCAGTGACCAGTGACCTATGACCAGTGACCAGTGACCAGTGACCAGTGACCAGTGACCAGTGACCAGTGACTAGTGACCAGTGACCCGTGACCAGTGACCAGAGACCACTGACCAGTGACCAGTGACCAGTGACTAGTGGCCAGTGACCAGTGACCAGTGACCAGTGACCAGCGACAGTGACCATTGACCAGTGACCAGTGACCAGTGACCAGTGACCAGTGACCAGTGACAGGTGACGAGTGACCTATGACCAGTGACCAGTGACCACTGATTACTGACCAGTGACCAGTGACCTGTGACCAGTGACCAGTGACCAGTGACCAGTGACCAGTGACCAGTGACCAGTGATTAGTGACCTGTGACCAGTGACCAGTGACTAGTGACCAGCGACAGTGAACATTGACCAGTGACCAGTGACCAGTGACCAGTGACCAGTGACCAGTGACCAGTGACAGCTGACCAGTGACCTGTGACCAGTGACCAGTGACCAGTGACCAGTGACCAGTGACCAGTGACCAGTGACCAGTGACTTGTGACCAGTGACTAGTGACCTGTGACCACTGACCAGTGACCAGTTACCAGTGACCCCTGAAAAGTGACCAGTGACCAGTGACCAGTGACAGGTGACCAGTGACCTATGACCAGTGACCAGTGACCACTGATTACTGACCAGTGACCAGTGACCTGTGACCAGTGACCAGTGACCAGTGACCAGTGACCAGTGACCAGTGACCAGTGATTAGTGACCTGTGACCAGTGACCAGTGACTAGTGACCAGCGACAGTGAACATTGACCAGTGACCAGTGACCAGTGACCAGTGACCCCTGAAAAGTGACCAGTGAACAGTGACCAGTGACTAGTGACTAGTGACCAGTGACTAGTGACCAGTGACCCGTGACCAGAGACAAGTGACCAGCGACTGTGACCATTGACAAGTGACCAGTGACCTGTGACCAGTGACCAGTGACCAGTGACCTGTGACCAGCGTCCAGCGACAGTGACCATTGACCTGTGACCAGTGACCAGTGACCATTGACCAGTGACCAGCGACCAGTGACCAGTGACTAGTGACCTGTGACCAGTGGCCTGTGACCAGTGACCAGTGACCACTGACCAGTGAACAGTGACCAGTGACTAGTGACCAGTGACCCGTGACCAGTGACCAGCGACCAGTGACCAGTGTCCCCTGAAAAATGACCAGTGACCAGTGACCAGTGTCTAGTGAACTGTGTCCATTGACCAGTGACCAGTGACTAGTGGCCAGTGACCAGTGACCAGTGACCAGTGACCACTGCCTACTGACAAGTGACTTGTGACCAGTGACTAGTGACCAGCGACCAGTGACCAGTGACCCGTGACATGTGACCCGTGACCAGTGACCAGTGACCTGTGACCAGTGACCCCTGAAATGTGACCAGTGACCAGTGACCAGTGAATAGTGACCAGTGACCAGTGACCAGTGACCAGTGACCAGTGACCAGTGACCAGTGACCCGTGACCAGTGACCAGTGACTTGTGACCAGTGACCAGTGACTAGTGACCTGTGACCAGTGGCCAGTGACCAGTGACCAGCGACAGTGAACATTGACCAGTGACTAGTGACCAGTGACCAGTGACCAGTGACAGCTGACCAGTGACCAGTGACCTGTGACTAGTGACCTGTGACCAGTGACCAGTGACCTCTGACCACGGACCAGTGACAAGTGACCGGTGAATTGTGACCAGTGACCAGTGACTAGTGACCAGTTACCAGTGACCAGTGACTAGTGACCGGTGACCTGTGACCATTGACCAGTGACTAGTGACCAGTGACCCGTGACCAGTGACCAGTGACCTGTGACCAGTGACCAGTGACTTGTGGCCAGTGACCAGTGACCAGTGACCAGTGACAGGTGACCAGTGACCTATGACCAGTGACCAGTGACCAGTGACCAGTGAATTGTGAATCGTGACCACTGACCAGTGACCAGTTACCAGTGACCCCTGAAAAGTGACCAGTGACCAGTGACTAGTGACCAGTGATCTGTGACCAGTGACCAGTGACCAGTGACCAGCGACAGTGACCATTGAACAATGACCAGTGACCAGTGACCAGTGACCAGTGACCAGTGACAGGTGACCAGTGACCTATGACCAGTGACCAGTGACCAGTGACCAGTGAATTGTGAATCGTGACCACTGACCAGTGACCAGTTACCAGTGACCCCTGAAAAGTGACCAGTGACCAGTGACTAGTGACCAGTGATCTGTGACCAGTGACCAGTGACCAGTGACCAGCGACAGTGACCATCGAACAATGACCAGTGACCAGTGACCAGTGACCAGTGACCAGTGACAGGTGACCAGTGACCTATGACCAGTGACCAGTGACCAGTGACCAGTGACCAGTGACCAGTGACCAGTGACTAGTGACCAGTGACCCGTGACCAGTGACCAGAGACCACTGACCAGTGACCAGTGACCAGTGACTAGTGGCCAGTGACCAGTGACCAGTGACCAGTGACCAGCGACAGTGACCATTGACCAGTGACCAGTGACCAGTGACCAGTGACCAGTGACAGGTGACCAGTGACCTATGACCAGTGACCAGTGACCACTGATTACTGACCAGTGACCAGTGACCTGTGACCAGTGACCAGTGACCAGTGACCAGTGACCAGTGACCAGTGACCAGTGACTAGTGACCTGTGACCAGTGACCAGTGACTAGTGACCAGCGACAGTGAACATTGACCAGTGACCAGTGACCAGTGACCAGTGACCAGTGACCAGTGACAGCTGACCAGTGACCTGTGACCAGTGACCAGTGACCAGTGACCAGTGACCCGTGACCAGTGACTAGTGACCTGTGACCAGTGACCAGTGACCAGTGACCAGTGACCAGTGACCAGTGACCAGTGACTTGTGACCAGTGACCAGTGACTAGAGACCATTGACCAGTGACCAGTGACCAGTGACCAGCGACAGTGACCATTGACCAATGACCAGTGACCAGTGACCAGTGGCCAGTGACCAGTGACAGGTGACCAGTGACCTATGACCAGTGACCAGTGACCAGTGACCAGTGAATTGTGAATCGTGACCACTGACCAGTGACCCCTGAAAAGTGACCAGTGACCAGTGACTAGTGACCAGTGATCTGTGACCAGTGACCAGTGACCAGTGACCAGTGACCAGTGACCAGCGACAGTGACCATTGAACAATGACCAGTGACCAGTGACCAGTGACCAGTGACAGGTGACCAGTGACCTATGACCAGTGACCAGTGACCAGTGACCAGTGACCAGTGACCTATGACCAGTGACCAGTGACCAGTGACCAGTGACCAGTGACCAGTGACCAGTGACTAGTGACCAGTGACCCGTGACCAGTGACCAGAGACCACTGACCAGTGACCAGTGACCAGTGACTAGTGGCCAGTGACCAGTGACCAGTGACCAGTGACCAGCGACAGTGACCATTGACCAGTGACCAGTGACCAGTGACCAGTGACCAGTGACCAGTGACAGGTGACGAGTGACCTATGACCAGTGACCAGTGACCACTGATTACTGACCAGTGACCAGTGACCTGTGACCAGTGACCAGTGACCAGTGACCAGTGACCAGTGACCAGTGACCAGTGATTAGTGACCTGTGACCAGTGACCAGTGACCAGTGACCAGTGACCAGTGAGCAGTGTCCAGTGACCACTGACTACTGACCAGTGATCTGTGACCAGTGACCTGTGACCAGTGACCAGTGACCAGTGACCAGTGACCAGTGACCAGTGATTAGTGACCTGTGACCAGTGACCAGTGACTAGTGACCAGCGACAGTGAACATTGACCAGTGACCAGTCACCAGTGACCAGTGACCAGTGACCAGTGACAGCTGACCAGTGACCCCTGAAAAGTGACCAGTGACCAGTGACTAGTGACCAGTGATCTGTGACCAGTGACCAGTGACCAGTGACCAGTGACCAGCGACAGTGCCCATTGAACAATGACCAGTGTCCAGTGACCAGTGACCAGTGACAGGTGACCAGTGACATATGACCAGTGACATTTGACCAGTGACCAGTGACCAGCGACAGTGAACATTGACCAGTGACCAGTGACCAGTGACCAGTGACCAGTGACAGCTGACCAGTGACCAGTGACCAGTGACCAGTGACCAGTGACTTGTGACCATTGACTAGTGACCTGTGACCACTGACCAGTGACCAGTTACCAGTGACCCCTGAAAAGTGACCAGTGACCAGTGACCAGTGACTAGTGACTAGTGACCAGTGACTAGTGACCAGTGACCCGTGACCAGAGACAAGTGACCAGCGACTGTGACCATTGACAAGTGACCAGTGACCTGTGACCAGTGACCAGTGACCAGTGACCAGTGACCTGTGACCAGCGTCCAGCGACAGTGACCATTGACCTGTGACCAGTGACCAGTGACCATTGACCAGTGACCAGCGACCAGTGACCAGTGACTAGTGACCTGTGACCAGTGGCCTGTGACCAGTGACCAGTGACCACTGACCAGTGAACAGTGACCAGTGACTAGTGACCAGTGACACGTGACCAGTGACCAGCGACCAGTGACCAGTGTCCCCTGAAAAATGACCAGTGACCAGTGACCAGTGTCTAGTGAACTGTGTCCATTGACCAGTGACCAGTGACCAGTGACCAGTGACCACTGCCTACTGACAAGTGACTTGTGACCAGTGACTAGTGACCAGCGACCAGTGACCAGTGACCCGTGACATGTGACCCGTGACCAGTGACCAGTGACCTGTGACCAGTGACCCCTGAAATGTGACCAGTGACCAGTGACCAGTGAATAGTGACCAGTGACCAGTGACCAGTGACCAGTGACCAGTGACCCGTGACCAGTGACCAGTGACTTGTGACCAGTGACCAGTGACTAGTGACCTGTGACCAGTGGCCAGTGACCAGTGACCAGCGACAGTGAACATTGACCAGTGACTAGTGACCAGTGACCAGTGACCAGTGACAGCTGACCAGTGACCAGTGACCTGTGACTAGTGACCTGTGACCAGTGACCAGTGACCTCTGACCACGGACCAGTGACAAGTGACCGGTGAATTGTGACCAGTGACCAGTGACTAGTGACCAGTGACCACTGACCAGTGACTAGTGACCGGTGACCTGTGACCATTGACCAGTGACTAGTGACCAGTGACCCGTGACCAGTGACCAGTGACCTGTGACCAGTGACCAGTGACTTGTGGCCAGTGACCAGTGACCAGTGACCAGTGACAGGTGACCAGTGACCTATGACCAGTGACCAGTGACCAGTGACCAGTGAATTGTGAATCGTGACCACTGACCAGTGACCAGTTACCAGTGATCCCTGAAAAGTGACCAGTGACCAGTGACTAGTGACCAGTGATCTGTGACCAGTGACCAGTGACCAGTGACCAGTGACAGGTGACCAGTGACCTATGACCAGTGACCAGTGACCAGTGACCAGTGAATTGTGAATCGTGACCACTGACCAGTGACCAGTTACCAGTGACCCCTGAAAAGTGACCAGTGACCAGTGACTAGTGACCAGTGATCTGTGACCAGTGACCAGTGACCAGTGACCAGCGACAGTGACCATTGAACAATGACCAGTGACCAGTGACCAGTGACCAGTGACCAGTGACAGGTGACCAGTGACCTATGACCAGTGACCAGTGACCAGTGACCAGTGACCAGTGACCAGTGACCAGTGACCAGTGACCAGTGACTAGTGACCAGTGACCCGTGACCAGTGACCAGAGACCACTGACCAGTGACCAGTGACCAGTGACTAGTGGCCAGTGACCAGTGACCAGTGACCAGTGACCAGCGACAGTGACCATTGACCAGTGACCAGTGACCAGTGACCAGTGACCAGTGACAGGTGACCAGTGACCTATGACCAGTGACCAGTGACCACTGATTACTGACCAGTGACCAGTGACCTGTGACCAGTGACCAGTGACCAGTGACAAGTGACCAGTGACCAGTGACCAGTGACTAGTGACCTGTGACCAGTGACCAGTGACTAGTGACCAGCGACAGTGAACATTGACCAGTGACCAGTGACCAGTGACCAGTGACCAGTGACCAGTGACAGCTGACCAGTGACCTGTGACCAGTGACCAGTGACCAGTGACCAGTGACCCGTGACCAGTGACTAGTGACCTGTGACCAGTGACCAGTGACCAGTGACCAGTGACCAGTGACCAGTGACCAGCGACAGTGACCATTGAACAATGACCAGTGACCAGTGACCAGTGACCAGTGACAGGTGACCAGTGACCTATGACCAGTGACCAGTGACCAGTGACCAGTGACCAGTGACCTATGACCAGTGACCAGTGACCAGTGACCAGTGACCAGTGACCAGTGACCAGTGACTAGTGACCAGTGACCCGTGACCAGTGACCAGAGACCACTGACCAGTGACCAGTGACCAGTGACTAGTGGCCAGTGACCAGTGACCAGTGACCAGTGACCAGCGACAGTGACCATTGACCAGTGACCAGTGACCAGTGACCAGTGACCAGTGACCAGTGACAGGTGACGAGTGACCTATGACCAGTGACCAGTGACCACTGATTACTGACCAGTGACCAGTGACCTGTGACCAGTGACCAGTGACCAGTGACCAGTGACCAGTGACCAGTGACCAGTGACCAGTGATTAGTGACCTGTGACCAGTGACCAGTGACTAGTGACCAGCGACAGTGAACATTGACCAGTGACCAGTGACCAGTGACCAGTGACCAGTGACCAGTGACAGCTGACCAGTGACCTGTGACCAGTGACCAGTGACCAGTGACCAGTGACCAGTGACCAGTGACCAGTGACCAGTGACTTGTGACCAGTGACTAGTGACCTGTGACCACTGACCAGTGACCAGTTACCAGTGACCCCTGAAAAGTGACCAGTGACCAGTGACCAGTGACAGGTGACCAGTGACCTATGACCAGTGACCAGTGACCACTGATTACTGACCAGTGACCAGTGACCTGTGACCAGTGACCAGTGACCAGTGACCAGTGACCAGTGACCAGTGACCAGTGATTAGTGACCTGTGACCAGTGACCAGTGACTAGTGACCAGCGACAGTGAACATTGACCAGTGACCAGTGACCAGTGACCAGTGACCAGTGACCAGTGACCCCTGAAAAGTGACCAGTGACCGGTGACCAGTGACTAGTGACTAGTGACCAGTGACTAGTGACCAGTGACCCGTGACCAGAGACAAGTGACCAGCGACTGTGACCATTGACAAGTGACCAGTGACCTGTGACCAGTGACCAGTGACCAGTGACCTGTGACCAGCGTCCAGCGACAGTGACCATTGACCTGTGACCAGTGACCAGTGACCATTGACCAGTGACCAGCGACCAGTGACCAGTGACTAGTGACCTGTGACCAGTGGCCTGTGACCAGTGACCAGTGACCACTGACCAGTGAACAGTGACCAGTGACTAGTGACCAGTGACCCGTGACCAGTGACCAGCGACCAGTGACCAGTGTCCCCTGAAAAATGACCAGTGACCAGTGACCAGTGACCAGTGACCACTGCCTACTGACAAGTGACTTGTGACCAGTGACTAGTGACCAGCGACCAGTGACCAGTGACCCGTGACATGTGACCCGTGACCAGTGACCAGTGACCTGTGACCAGTGACCCCTGAAATGTGACCAGTGACCAGTGACCAGTGAATAGTGACCAGTGGCCAGTGACCAGTGACCAGTGACCAGTGACCAGTGACCAGTGACCCGTGACCAGTGACCTGTGACTTGTGACCAGTGACCAGTGACTAGTGACCTGTGACCAGTGGCCAGTGACCAGTGACCAGCGACAGTGAACATTGACCAGTGACTAGTGACCAGTGACCAGTGACCAGTGACAGCTGACCAGTGACCAGTGACCTGTGACTAGTGACCTGTGACCAGTGACCAGTGACCTCTGACCACGGACCAGTGACAAGTGACCGGTGAATTGTGACCAGTGACCAGTGACTAGTGACCAGTGACCAGTGACCAGTGACTAGTGACCGGTGACCTGTGACCATTGACCACTGACCAGTGACCAGTTACCAGTGACCCCTGAAAAGTGACCAGTGACCAGTGACTAGTGACCAGTGATCTGTGACCAGTGACCAGTGACCAGTGACCAGTGACCAGCGACAGTGACCATTGAACAATGACCAGTGACCAGTGACCAGTGACCAGTGACAGGTGACCAGTGACCTATGACCAGTGACCAGTGACCAGTGACCAGTGACCAGTGACCTATGACCAGTGACCAGTGACCAGTGACCAGTGACCAGTGACCAGTGACCAGTGACTAGTGACCAGTGACCCGTGACCAGTGACCAGAGACCACTGACCAGTGACCAGTGACCAGTGACTAGTGGCCAGTGACCAGTGACCAGTGACCAGTGACCAGCGACAGTGACCATTGACCAGTGACCAGTGACCAGTGACCAGTGACCAGTGACCAGTGACAGGTGACGAGTGACCTATGACCAGTGACCAGTGACCACTGATTACTGACCAGTGACCAGTGACCTGTGACCAGTGACCAGTGACCAGTGACCAGTGACCAGTGACCAGTGACCAGTGATTAGTGACCTGTGACCAGTGACCAGTGACTAGTGACCAGCGACAGTGAACATTGACCAGTGACCAGTGACCAGTGACCAGTGACCAGTGACCAGTGACAGCTGACCAGTGACCTGTGACCAGTGACCAGTGACCAGTGACCAGTGACCAGTGACCAGTGACCAGTGACCAGTGACTTGTGACCAGTGACTAGTGACCTGTGACCACTGACCAGTGACCAGTTACCAGTGACCCCTGAAAAGTGACCAGTGACCAGTGACCAGTGACAGGTGACCAGTGACCTATGACCAGTGACCAGTGACCACTGATTACTGACCAGTGACCAGTGACCTGTGACCAGTGACCAGTGACCAGTGACCAGTGACCAGTGACCAGTGACCAGTGATTAGTGACCTGTGACCAGTGACCAGTGACTAGTGACCAGCGACAGTGAACATTGACCAGTGACCAGTGACCAGTGACCAGTGACCCCTGAAAAGTGACCAGTGAACAGTGACCAGTGACTAGTGACTAGTGACCAGTGACTAGTGACCAGTGACCCGTGACCAGAGACAAGTGACCAGCGACTGTGACCATTGACAAGTGACCAGTGACCTGTGACCAGTGACCAGTGACCAGTGACCTGTGACCAGCGTCCAGCGACAGTGACCATTGACCTGTGACCAGTGACCAGTGACCATTGACCAGTGACCAGCGACCAGTGACCAGTGACTAGTGACCTGTGACCAGTGGCCTGTGACCAGTGACCAGTGACCACTGACCAGTGAACAGTGACCAGTGACTAGTGACCAGTGACCCGTGACCAGTGACCAGCGACCAGTGACCAGTGTCCCCTGAAAAATGACCAGTGACCAGTGACCAGTGTCTAGTGAACTGTGTCCATTGACCAGTGACCAGTGACTAGTGGCCAGTGACCAGTGACCAGTGACCAGTGACCACTGCCTACTGACAAGTGACTTGTGACCAGTGACTAGTGACCAGCGACCAGTGACCAGTGACCCGTGACATGTGACCCGTGACCAGTGACCAGTGACCTGTGACCAGTGACCCCTGAAATGTGACCAGTGACCAGTGACCAGTGAATAGTGACCAGTGACCAGTGACCAGTGACCAGTGACCAGTGACCAGTGACCAGTGACCCGTGACCAGTGACCAGTGACTTGTGACCAGTGACCAGTGACTAGTGACCTGTGACCAGTGGCCAGTGACCAGTGACCAGCGACAGTGAACATTGACCAGTGACTAGTGACCAGTGACCAGTGACCAGTGACAGCTGACCAGTGACCAGTGACCTGTGACTAGTGACCTGTGACCAGTGACCAGTGACCTCTGACCACGGACCAGTGACAAGTGACCGGTGAATTGTGACCAGTGACCAGTGACTAGTGACCAGTTACCAGTGACCAGTGACTAGTGACCGGTGACCTGTGACCATTGACCAGTGACTAGTGACCAGTGACCCGTGACCAGTGACCAGTGACCTGTGACCAGTGACCAGTGACTTGTGGCCAGTGACCAGTGACCAGTGACCAGTGACAGGTGACCAGTGACCTATGACCAGTGACCAGTGACCAGTGACCAGTGAATTGTGAATCGTGACCACTGACCAGTGACCAGTTACCAGTGACCCCTGAAAAGTGACCAGTGACCAGTGACTAGTGACCAGTGATCTGTGACCAGTGACCAGTGACCAGTGACCAGCGACAGTGACCATTGAACAATGACCAGTGACCAGTGACCAGTGACCAGTGACCAGTGACAGGTGACCAGTGACCTATGACCAGTGACCAGTGACCAGTGACCAGTGAATTGTGAATCGTGACCACTGACCAGTGACCAGTTACCAGTGACCCCTGAAAAGTGACCAGTGACCAGTGACTAGTGACCAGTGATCTGTGACCAGTGACCAGTGACCAGTGACCAGCGACAGTGACCATCGAACAATGACCAGTGACCAGTGACCAGTGACCAGTGACCAGTGACAGGTGACCAGTGACCTATGACCAGTGACCAGTGACCAGTGACCAGTGACCAGTGACCAGTGACCAGTGACTAGTGACCAGTGACCCGTGACCAGTGACCAGAGACCACTGACCAGTGACCAGTGACCAGTGACTAGTGGCCAGTGACCAGTGACCAGTGACCAGTGACCAGCGACAGTGACCATTGACCAGTGACCAGTGACCAGTGACCAGTGACCAGTGACAGGTGACCAGTGACCTATGACCAGTGACCAGTGACCACTGATTACTGACCAGTGACCAGTGACCTGTGACCAGTGACCAGTGACCAGTGACCAGTGACCAGTGACCAGTGACCAGTGACTAGTGACCTGTGACCAGTGACCAGTGACTAGTGACCAGCGACAGTGAACATTGACCAGTGACCAGTGACCAGTGACCAGTGACCAGTGACCAGTGACAGCTGACCAGTGACCTGTGACCAGTGACCAGTGACCAGTGACCAGTGACCCGTGACCAGTGACTAGTGACCTGTGACCAGTGACCAGTGACCAGTGACCAGTGACCAGTGACCAGTGACCAGTGACTTGTGACCAGTGACCAGTGACTAGAGACCATTGACCAGTGACCAGTGACCAGTGACCAGCGACAGTGACCATTGACCAATGACCAGTGACCAGTGACCAGTGGCCAGTGACCAGTGACAGGTGACCAGTGACCTATGACCAGTGACCAGTGACCAGTGACCAGTGAATTGTGAATCGTGACCACTGACCAGTGACCCCTGAAAAGTGACCAGTGACCAGTGACTAGTGACCAGTGATCTGTGACCAGTGACCAGTGACCAGTGACCAGTGACCAGTGACCAGCGACAGTGACCATTGAACAATGACCAGTGACCAGTGACCAGTGACCAGTGACAGGTGACCAGTGACCTATGACCAGTGACCAGTGACCAGTGACCAGTGACCAGTGACCTATGACCAGTGACCAGTGACCAGTGACCAGTGACCAGTGACCAGTGACCAGTGACTAGTGACCAGTGACCCGTGACCAGTGACCAGAGACCACTGACCAGTGACCAGTGACCAGTGACTAGTGGCCAGTGACCAGTGACCAGTGACCAGTGACCAGCGACAGTGACCATTGACCAGTGACCAGTGACCAGTGACCAGTGACCAGTGACCAGTGACAGGTGACGAGTGACCTATGACCAGTGACCAGTGACCACTGATTACTGACCAGTGACCAGTGACCTGTGACCAGTGACCAGTGACCAGTGACCAGTGACCAGTGACCAGTGACCAGTGATTAGTGACCTGTGACCAGTGACCAGTGACCAGTGACCAGTGACCAGTGAGCAGTGTCCAGTGACCACTGACTACTGACCAGTGATCTGTGACCAGTGACCTGTGACCAGTGACCAGTGACCAGTGACCAGTGACCAGTGACCAGTGATTAGTGACCTGTGACCAGTGACCAGTGACTAGTGACCAGCGACAGTGAACATTGACCAGTGACCAGTCACCAGTGACCAGTGACCAGTGACCAGTGACAGCTGACCAGTGACCCCTGAAAAGTGACCAGTGACCAGTGACTAGTGACCAGTGATCTGTGACCAGTGACCAGTGACCAGTGACCAGTGACCAGCGACAGTGCCCATTGAACAATGACCAGTGTCCAGTGACCAGTGACCAGTGACAGGTGACCAGTGACATATGACCAGTGACATTTGACCAGTGACCAGTGACCAGCGACAGTGAACATTGACCAGTGACCAGTGACCAGTGACCAGTGACCAGTGACAGCTGACCAGTGACCAGTGACCAGTGACCAGTGACCAGTGACTTGTGACCATTGACTAGTGACCTGTGACCACTGACCAGTGACCAGTTACCAGTGACCCCTGAAAAGTGACCAGTGACCAGTGACCAGTGACTAGTGACTAGTGACCAGTGACTAGTGACCAGTGACCCGTGACCAGAGACAAGTGACCAGCGACTGTGACCATTGACAAGTGACCAGTGACCTGTGACCAGTGACCAGTGACCAGTGACCAGTGACCTGTGACCAGCGTCCAGCGACAGTGACCATTGACCTGTGACCAGTGACCAGTGACCATTGACCAGTGACCAGCGACCAGTGACCAGTGACTAGTGACCTGTGACCAGTGGCCTGTGACCAGTGACCAGTGACCACTGACCAGTGAACAGTGACCAGTGACTAGTGACCAGTGACACGTGACCAGTGACCAGCGACCAGTGACCAGTGTCCCCTGAAAAATGACCAGTGACCAGTGACCAGTGTCTAGTGAACTGTGTCCATTGACCAGTGACCAGTGACCAGTGACCAGTGACCACTGCCTACTGACAAGTGACTTGTGACCAGTGACTAGTGACCAGCGACCAGTGACCAGTGACCCGTGACATGTGACCCGTGACCAGTGACCAGTGACCTGTGACCAGTGACCCCTGAAATGTGACCAGTGACCAGTGACCAGTGAATAGTGACCAGTGACCAGTGACCAGTGACCAGTGACCAGTGACCCGTGACCAGTGACCAGTGACTTGTGACCAGTGACCAGTGACTAGTGACCTGTGACCAGTGGCCAGTGACCAGTGACCAGCGACAGTGAACATTGACCAGTGACTAGTGACCAGTGACCAGTGACCAGTGACAGCTGACCAGTGACCAGTGACCTGTGACTAGTGACCTGTGACCAGTGACCAGTGACCTCTGACCACGGACCAGTGACAAGTGACCGGTGAATTGTGACCAGTGACCAGTGACTAGTGACCAGTGACCACTGACCAGTGACTAGTGACCGGTGACCTGTGACCATTGACCAGTGACTAGTGACCAGTGACCCGTGACCAGTGACCAGTGACCTGTGACCAGTGACCAGTGACTTGTGGCCAGTGACCAGTGACCAGTGACCAGTGACAGGTGACCAGTGACCTATGACCAGTGACCAGTGACCAGTGACCAGTGAATTGTGAATCGTGACCACTGACCAGTGACCAGTTACCAGTGATCCCTGAAAAGTGACCAGTGACCAGTGACTAGTGACCAGTGATCTGTGACCAGTGACCAGTGACCAGTGACCAGTGACAGGTGACCAGTGACCTATGACCAGTGACCAGTGACCAGTGACCAGTGAATTGTGAATCGTGACCACTGACCAGTGACCAGTTACCAGTGACCCCTGAAAAGTGACCAGTGACCAGTGACTAGTGACCAGTGATCTGTGACCAGTGACCAGTGACCAGTGACCAGCGACAGTGACCATTGAACAATGACCAGTGACCAGTGACCAGTGACCAGTGACCAGTGACAGGTGACCAGTGACCTATGACCAGTGACCAGTGACCAGTGACCAGTGACCAGTGACCAGTGACCAGTGACCAGTGACCAGTGACTAGTGACCAGTGACCCGTGACCAGTGACCAGAGACCACTGACCAGTGACCAGTGACCAGTGACTAGTGGCCAGTGACCAGTGACCAGTGACCAGTGACCAGCGACAGTGACCATTGACCAGTGACCAGTGACCAGTGACCAGTGACCAGTGACAGGTGACCAGTGACCTATGACCAGTGACCAGTGACCACTGAATACTGACCAGTGACCAGTGACCTGTGACCAGTGACCAGTGACCAGTGACAAGTGACCAGTGACCAGTGACCAGTGACTAGTGACCTGTGACCAGTGACCAGTGACTAGTGACAAGCGACAGTGAACATTGACCAGTGACCAGTGACCAGTGACCAGTGACCAGTGACCAGTGACAGCTGACCAGTGACCTGTGACCAGTGACCAGTGACCAGTGACCAGTGACCCGTGACCAGTGACTAGTGACCTGTGACCAGTGACCAGTGACCAGTGACCAGTGACCAGTGACCAGTGACCAGCGACAGTGACCATTGAACAATGACCAGTGACCAGTGACCAGTGACCAGTGACAGGTGACCAGTGACCTATGACCAGTGACCAGTGACCAGTGACCAGTGACCAGTGACCTATGACCAGTGACCAGTGACCAGTGACCAGTGACCAGTGACCAGTGACCAGTGACTAGTGACCAGTGACCCGTGACCAGTGACCAGAGACCACTGACCAGTGACCAGTGACCAGTGACTAGTGGCCAGTGACCAGTGACCAGTGACCAGTGACCAGCGACAGTGACCATTGACCAGTGACCAGTGACCAGTGACCAGTGACCAGTGACCAGTGACAGGTGACGAGTGACCTATGACCAGTGACCAGTGACCACTGATTACTGACCAGTGACCAGTGACCTGTGACCAGTGACCAGTGACCAGTGACCAGTGACCAGTGACCAGTGACCAGTGATTAGTGACCTGTGACCAGTGACCAGTGACTAGTGACCAGCGACAGTGAACATTGACCAGTGACCAGTGACCAGTGACCAGTGACCAGTGACCAGTGACAGCTGACCAGTGACCTGTGACCAGTGACCAGTGACCAGTGACCAGTGACCAGTGACCAGTGACCAGTGACCAGTGACTTGTGACCAGTGACTAGTGACCTGTGACCACTGACCAGTGACCAGTTACCAGTGACCCCTGAAAAGTGACCAGTGACCAGTGACCAGTGACAGGTGACCAGTGACCTATGACCAGTGACCAGTGACCACTGATTACTGACCAGTGACCAGTGACCTGTGACCAGTGACCAGTGACCAGTGACCAGTGACCAGTGACCAGTGACCAGTGATTAGTGACCTGTGACCAGTGACCAGTGACTAGTGACCAGCGACAGTGAACATTGACCAGTGACCAGTGACCAGTGACCAGTGACCAGTGACCAGTGACCCCTGAAAAGTGACCAGTGACCGGTGACCAGTGACTAGTGACTAGTGACCAGTGACTAGTGACCAGTGACCCGTGACCAGAGACAAGTGACCAGCGACTGTGACCATTGACAAGTGACCAGTGACCTGTGACCAGTGACCAGTGACCAGTGACCTGTGACCAGCGTCCAGCGACAGTGACCATTGACCTGTGACCAGTGACCAGTGACCATTGACCAGTGACCAGCGACCAGTGACCAGTGACTAGTGACCTGTGACCAGTGGCCTGTGACCAGTGACCAGTGACCACTGACCAGTGAACAGTGACCAGTGACTAGTGACCAGTGACCCGTGACCAGTGACCAGCGACCAGTGACCAGTGTCCCCTGAAAAATGACCAGTGACCAGTGACCAGTGTCTAGTGAACTGTGTCCATTGACCAGTGACCAGTGACTAGTGGCCAGTGACCAGTGACCAGTGACCAGTGACCACTGCCTACTGACAAGTGACTTGTGACCAGTGACTAGTGACCAGCGACCAGTGACCAGTGACCCGTGACATGTGACCCGTGACCAGTGACCAGTGACCTGTGACCAGTGACCCCTGAAATGTGACCAGTGACCAGTGACCAGTGAATAGTGACCAGTGGCCAGTGACCAGTGACCAGTGACCAGTGACCAGTGACCAGTGACCCGTGACCAGTGACCAGTGACTTGTGACCAGTGACCAGTGACTAGTGACCTGTGACCAGTGGCCAGTGACCAGTGACCAGCGACAGTGAACATTGACCAGTGACTAGTGACCAGTGACCAGTGACCAGTGACAGCTGACCAGTGACCAGTGACCTGTGACTAGTGACCTGTGACCAGTGACCAGTGACCTCTGACCACGGACCAGTGACAAGTGACCGGTGAATTGTGACCAGTGACCAGTGACTAGTGACCAGTGACCAGTGACCAGTGACTAGTGACCGGTGACCTGTGACCATTGACCAGTGACTAGTGACCAGTGACCCGTGACCAGTGACCAGTGACCTGTGACCAGTGACCAGTGACTTGTGGCCAGTGACCAGTGACCAGTGACCAGTGACAGGTGACCAGTGACCTATGACCAGTGACCAGTGACCAGTGACCAGTGAATTGTGAATCGTGACCACTGACCAGTGACCAGTTACCAGTGACCCCTGAAAAGTGACCAGTGACCAGTGACTAGTGACCAGTGATCTGTGACCAGTGACCAGTGACCAGTGACCAGCGACAGTGACCATTGAACAATGACCAGTGACCAGTGACCAGTGAATTGTGAATCGTGACCACTGACCAGTGACCAGTTACCAGTGACCCCTGAAAAGTGACCAGTGACCAGTGACTAGTGACCAGTGATCTGTGACCAGTGACCAGTGACCAGTGACCAGTGACAGGTGACCAGTGACCTATGACCAGTGACCAGTGACCAGTGACCAGTGAATTGTGAATCGTGACCACTGACCAGTGACCAGTTACCAGTGACCCCTGAAAAGTGACCAGTGACCAGTGACTAGTGACCAGTGATCTGTGACCAGTGACCAGTGACCAGTGACCAGTGACCAGCGACAGTGACCATTGAACAATGACCAGTGACCAGTGACCAGTGACCAGTGACCAGTGACAGGTGACCAGTGACCTATGACCAGTGACCAGTGACCAGTGACCAGTGACCAGTGACCAGTGACCAGTGACTAGTGACCAGTGACCCGTGACCAGTGACCAGAGACCACTGACCAGTGACCAGTGACCAGTGACTAGTGGCCAGTGACCAGTGACCAGTGACCAGTGACCAGCGACAGTGACCATTGACCAGTGACCAGTGACCAGTGACCAGTGACCAGTGACAGGTGACCAGTGACCTATGACCAGTGACCAGTGACCACTGATTACTGACCAGTGACCAGTGACCTGTGACCAGTGACCAGTGACCAGTGACCAGTGACCAGTGACCAGTGACCAGTGACTAGTGACCTGTGACCAGTGACCAGTGACTAGTGACCAGCGACAGTGAACATTGACCAGTGACCAGTGACCAGTGACCAGTGACCTGTGACCAGTGACCAGTGACCAGTGACCAGTGACCAGTGACCAGTGACCAGTGACTTGTGACCAGTGACCAGTGACTAGAGACCATTGACCAGTGACCAGTGACCAGTGACCAGCGACAGTGACCATTGACCAATGACCAGTGACCAGTGACCAGTGACCAGTGACAGGTGACCAGTGACCTATGACCAGTGACCAGTGACCAGTGACCAGTGAATTGTGAATCGTGACCACTGACCAGTGACCAGTTACCAGTGACCCCTGAAAAGTGACCAGTGACCAGTGACTAGTGACCAGTGATCTGTGACCAGTGACCAGTGACCAGTGACCAGTGACCAGCGACAGTGACCATTGAACAATGACCAGTGACCAGTGACCAGTGACCAGTGACAGGTGACCAGTGACCTATGACCAGTGACCAGTGACCAGTGACCAGTGACCAGTGACCTATGACCAGTGACCAGTGACCAGTGACCAGTGACCAGTGACCAGTGACCAGTGACCAGTGACTAGTGACCAGTGACCCGTGACCAGTGACCAGAGACCACTGACCAGTGACCAGTGACCAGTGACTAGTGGCCAGTGACCAGTGACCAGTGACCAGTGACCAGCGACAGTGACCATTGACCAGTGACCAGTGACCAGTGACCAGTGACCAGTGACCAGTGACAGGTGACGAGTGACCTATGACCAGTGACCAGTGACCACTGATTACTGACCAGTGACCAGTGACCTGTGACCAGTGACCAGTGACCAGTGACCAGTGACCAGTGACCAGTGACCAGTGATTAGTGACCTGTGACCAGTGACCAGTGACTAGTGACCAGCGACAGTGAACATTGACCAGTGACCAGTGACCAGTGACCAGTGACCAGTGACCAGTGACAGCTGACCAGTGACCTGTGACCAGTGACCAGTGACCAGTGACCAGTGACCAGTGACCAGTGACCAGTGACCAGTGACTTGTGACCAGTGACTAGTGACCTGTGACCACTGACCAGTGACCAGTTACCAGTGACCCCTGAAAAGTGACCAGTGACCAGTGACCAGTGACAGGTGACCAGTGACCTATGACCAGTGACCAGTGACCACTGATTACTGACCAGTGACCAGTGGCCTGTGACCAGTGACCAGTGACCAGTGACCAGTGACCAGTGACCAGTGACCAGTGACCAGTGATTAGTGACCTGTGACCAGTGACCAGTGACTAGTGACCAGCGACAGTGAACATTGACCAGTGACCAGTGACCAGTGACCAGTGACCAGTGACCAGTGACCCCTGAAAAGTGACCAGTGACCAGTGACCAGTGACTAGTGACTAGTGACCAGTGACTAGTGACCAGTGACCCGTGACCAGAGACAAGTGACCAGCGACTGTGACCATTGACAAGTGACCAGTGACCTGTGACCAGTGACCAGTGACCAGTGACCTGTGACCAGCGTCCAGCGACAGTGACCATTGACCTGTGACCAGTGACCAGTGACCATTGACCAGTGACCAGCGACCAGTGACCAGTGACTAGTGACCTGTGACCAGTGGCCTGTGACCAGTGACCAGTGACCACTGACCAGTGAACAGTGACCAGTGACTAGTGACCAGTGACCCGTGACCAGTGACCAGCGACCAGTGACCAGTGTCCCCTGAAAAATGACCAGTGACCAGTGACCAGTGTCTAGTGAACTGTGTCCATTGACCAGTGACCAGTGACTAGTGGCCAGTGACCAGTGACCAGTGACCAGTGACCACTGCCTACTGACAAGTGACTTGTGACCAGTGACTAGTGACCAGCGACCAGTGACCAGTGACCCGTGACATGTGACCCGTGACCAGTGACCAGTGACCTGTGACCAGTGACCCCTGAAATGTGACCAGTGACCAGTGACCAGTGAATAGTGACCAGTGACCAGTGACCAGTGACCAGTGACCAGTGACCAGTGACCAGTGACCCGTGACCAGTGACCAGTGACTTGTGACCAGTGACCAGTGACTAGTGACCTGTGACCAGTGGCCAGTGACCAGTGACCAGCGACAGTGAACATTGACCAGTGACTAGTGACCAGTGACCAGTGACCAGTGACAGCTGACCAGTGACCAGTGACCTGTGACTAGTGACCTGTGACCAGTGACCAGTGACCTCTGACCACGGACCAGTGACAAGTGACCGGTGAATTGTGACCAGTGACCAGTGACTAGTGACCAGTGACCAGTGACCAGTGACTAGTGACCGGTGACCTGTGACCATTGACCAGTGACTAGTGACCAGTGACCCGTGACCAGTGACCAGTGACCTGTGACCAGTGACCAGTGACTTGTGGCCAGTGACCAGTGACCAGTGACCAGTGACAGGTGACCAGTGACCTATGACCAGTGACCAGTGACCAGTGACCAGTGAATTGTGAATCGTGACCACTGACCAGTGACCAGTTACCAGTGACCCCTGAAAAGTGACCAGTGACCAGTGACTAGTGACCAGTGATCTGTGACCAGTGACCAGTGACCAGTGACCAGCGACAGTGACCATTGAACAATGACCAGTGACCAGTGACCAGTGAATTGTGAATCGTGACCACTGACCAGTGACCAGTTACCAGTGACCCCTGAAAAGTGACCAGTGACCAGTGACTAGTGACCAGTGATCTGTGACCAGTGACCAGTGACCAGTGACCAGTGACAGGTGACCAGTGACCTATGACCAGTGACCAGTGACCAGTGACCAGTGAATTGTGAATCGTGACCACTGACCAGTGACCAGTTACCAGTGACCCCTGAAAAGTGACCAGTGACCAGTGACTAGTGACCAGTGATCTGTGACCAGTGACCAGTGACCAGTGACCAGCGACAGTGACCATTGAACAATGACCAGTGACCAGTGACCAGTGACCAGTGACCAGTGACAGGTGACCAGTGACCTATGTCCAGTGACCAGTGACCAGTGACCAGTGACCAGTGACCAGTGACCAGTGACTAGTGACCAGTGACCCGTGACCAGTGACCAGAGACCACTGACCAGTGACCAGTGACCAGTGACTAGTGGCCAGTGACCAGTGACCAGTGACCAGTGACCAGTGACCAGTGACCAGTGACCAGTGACCCCTGAAAAGTGACCAGTGACCAGTGACCAGTGACTAGTGACTAGTGACCAGTGACTAGTGACCAGTGACCCGTGACCAGAGACAAGTGACCAGCGACTGTGACCATTGACAAGTGACCAGTGACCTGTGACCAGTGACCAGTGACCAGTGACCTGTGACCAGCGTCCAGCGACAGTGACCATTGACCTGTGACCAGTGACCAGTGACCATTGACCAGTGACCAGCGACCAGTGACCAGTGACTAGTGACCTGTGACCAGTGGCCTGTGACCAGTGACCAGTGACCACTGACCAGTGAACAGTGACCAGTGACTAGTGACCAGTGACCCGTGACCAGTGACCAGCGACCAGTGACCAGTGTCCCCTGAAAAATGACCAGTGACCAGTGACCAGTGTCTAGTGAACTGTGTCCATTGACCAGTGACCAGTGACTAGTGGCCAGTGACCAGTGACCAGTGACCAGTGACCACTGCCTACTGACAAGTGACTTGTGACCAGTGACTAGTGACCAGCGACCAGTGACCAGTGACCCGTGACATGTGACCCGTGACCAGTGACCAGTGACCTGTGACCAGTGACCCCTGAAATGTGACCAGTGACCAGTGACCAGTGAATAGTGACCAGTGACCAGTGACCAGTGACCAGTGACCAGTGACCAGTGACCAGTGACCCGTGACCAGTGACCAGTGACTTGTGACCAGTGACCAGTGACTAGTGACCTGTGACCAGTGGCCAGTGACCAGTGACCAGCGACAGTGAACATTGACCAGTGACTAGTGACCAGTGACCAGTGACCAGTGACAGCTGACCAGTGACCAGTGACCTGTGACTAGTGACCTGTGACCAGTGACCAGTGACCTCTGACCACGGACCAGTGACAAGTGACCGGTGAATTGTGACCAGTGACCAGTGACTAGTGACCAGTGACCAGTGACCAGTGACTAGTGACCGGTGACCTGTGACCATTGACCAGTGACTAGTGACCAGTGACCCGTGACCAGTGACCAGTGACCTGTGACCAGTGACCAGTGACTTGTGGCCAGTGACCAGTGACCAGTGACCAGTGACAGGTGACCAGTGACCTATGACCAGTGACCAGTGACCAGTGACCAGTGAATTGTGAATCGTGACCACTGACCAGTGACCAGTTACCAGTGACCCCTGAAAAGTGACCAGTGACCAGTGACTAGTGACCAGTGATCTGTGACCAGTGACCAGTGACCAGTGACCAGCGACAGTGACCATTGAACAATGACCAGTGACCAGTGACCAGTGAATTGTGAATCGTGACCACTGACCAGTGACCAGTTACCAGTGACCCCTGAAAAGTGACCAGTGACCAGTGACTAGTGACCAGTGATCTGTGACCAGTGACCAGTGACCAGTGACCAGTGACAGGTGACCAGTGACCTATGACCAGTGACCAGTGACCAGTGACCAGTGAATTGTGAATCGTGACCACTGACCAGTGACCAGTTACCAGTGACCCCTGAAAAGTGACCAGTGACCAGTGACTAGTGACCAGTGATCTGTGACCAGTGACCAGTGACCAGTGACCAGCGACAGTGACCATTGAACAATGACCAGTGACCAGTGACCAGTGACCAGTGACCAGTGACAGGTGACCAGTGACCTATGTCCAGTGACCAGTGACCAGTGACCAGTGACCAGTGACCAGTGACCAGTGACTAGTGACCAGTGACCCGTGACCAGTGACCAGAGACCACTGACCAGTGACCAGTGACCAGTGACTAGTGGCCAGTGACCAGTGACCAGTGACCAGTGACCAGCGACAGTGACCATTGACCAGTGACCAGTGACCAGTGACCAGTGACCAGTGACAGGTGACCAGTGACCTATGACCAGTGACCAGTGACCACTGATTACTGACCAGTGACCAGTGACCTGTGACCAGTGACCAGTGACCAGTGACCAGTGACCAGTGACCAGTGACCAGTGACTAGTCACCTGTGACCAGTGACCAGTGAGTAGTGACCAGCGACAGTGAACATTGACCAGTGACCAGTGACCAGTGACCAGTGACCAGTGACCAGTGACTGCTGACCAGTGACCTGTGACCAGTGACCAGTGACCAGTGACCAGTGACCCGTGACCAGTGACTAGTGACCTGTGACCAGTGACCAGTGACCAGTGACCAGTGACCAGTGACCAGTGACCAGTGACTTGTGACCAGTGACCAGTGACTAGAGACCATTGACCAGTGACCAGTGACCAGTGACCAGCGACAGTGACCATTGAACAATGACCAGTGACCAGTGACCAGTGACCAGTGACAGGTGACCAGTGACCTATGACCAGTGACCAGTGACCAGTGACCAGTGACCAGTGACCTATGACCAGTGACCAGTGACCAGTGACCAGTGACCAGTGACCAGTGACCAGTGACTAGTGACCAGTGACCCGTGACCAGTGACCAGAGACCACTGACCAGTGACCAGTGACCAGTGACTAGTGGCCAGTGACCAGTGACCAGTGACCAGTGACCAGCGACAGTGACCATTGACCAGTGACCAGTGACCAGTGACCGGTGACCAGTGACCAGTGACAGGTGACGAGTGACCTATGACCAGTGACCAGTGACCACTGATTACTGACCAGTGACCAGTGACCTGTGACCAGTGACCAGTGACCAGTGACCAGTGACCAGTGACCAGTGACCAGTGATTAGTGACCTGTGACCAGTGACCAGTGACCAGTGACCAGTGACCAGTGAGCAGTGTCCAGTGACCACTGACTACTGACCAGTGATCTGTGACCAGTGACCTGTGACCAGTGACCAGTGACCAGTGACCAGTGACCAGTGACCAGTGACCAGTGATTAGTGACCTGTGACCAGTGACCAGTGACTAGTGACCAGCGACAGTGAACATTGACCAGTGACCAGTGACCAGTGACCAGTGACCAGTGACCAGTGACAGCTGACCAGTGACCTGTGACCAGTGACCAGTGACCAGTGACCAGTGACCAGTGACCAGTGACCAGTGACCAGTGACTTGTGACCAGTGACTAGTGACCTGTGACCACTGACCAGTGACCAGTTACCAGTGACCCCTGAAAAGTGACCAGTGACCAGTGACCAGTGACAGGTGACCAGTGACCTATGACCAGTGACCAGTGACCACTGATTACTGACCAGTGACCAGTGACCTGTGACCAGTGACCAGTGACCAGTGACCAGTGACCAGTGACCAGTGACCAGTGACCAGTGACCAGTGACCAGTGACCAGTGACCACTGACTACTGACCAGTGACCAGTGACCTGTGACCAGTGACCAGTGACCAGTGACCAGTTACCAGTGACCAGTGACCAGTGACCCGTGACCAGTGACTAGTGACCTCTGACCAGTGACCAGTGACCAGTGACCAGTGACCAGTGACCAGTGACCAGTTACCAGTGACCAGTGACCAGTGACCAGTGACCAGTGACCAGTGACCAGTGACCAGTGACCCGTGACCAGTGACCAGTGACTTGTGACCAGTGACCAGTGACTAGTGACCTGTGACCAGTGGCCAGTGACCAGTGACCAGCGACAGTGAACATTGACCAGTGACTAGTGACCAGTGACCAGTGACCAGTGACAGCTGACCAGTGACCAGTGACCTGTGACTAGTGACCTGTGACCAGTGACCAGTGACCTCTGACCACGGACCAGTGACAAGTGACCGGTGAATTGTGACCAGTGACCAGTGACTAGTGACCAGTGACCAGTGACCAGTGACTAGTGACCGGTGACCTGTGACCATTGACCAGTGACTAGTGACCAGTGACCCGTGACCAGTGACCAGTGACCTGTGACCAGTGACCAGTGACTTGTGGCCAGTGACCAGTGACCAGTGACCAGTGACAGGTGACCAGTGACCTATGACCAGTGACCAGTGACCAGTGACCAGTGAATTGTGAATCGTGACCACTGACCAGTGACCAGTTACCAGTGACCCCTGAAAAGTGACCAGTGACCAGTGACTAGTGACCAGTGATCTGTGACCAGTGACCAGTGACCAGTGACCAGCGACAGTGACCATTGAACAATGACCAGTGACCAGTGACCAGTGAATTGTGAATCGTGACCACTGACCAGTGACCAGTTACCAGTGACCCCTGAAAAGTGACCAGTGACCAGTGACTAGTGACCAGTGATCTGTGACCAGTGACAGGTGACCAGTGACCTATGACCAGTGACCAGTGACCAGTGACCAGTGAATTGTGAATCGTGACCACTGACCAGTGACCAGTTACCAGTGACCCCTGAAAAGTGACCAGTGACCAGTGACTAGTGACCAGTGATCTGTGACCAGTGACCAGTGACCAGTGACCAGCGACAGTGACCATTGAACAATGACCAGTGACCAGTGACCAGTGACCAGTGACCAGTGACAGGTGACCAGTGACCTATGTCCAGTGACCAGTGACCAGTGACCAGTGACCAGTGACCAGTGACCAGTGACTAGTGACCAGTGACCCGTGACCAGTGACCAGAGACCACTGACCAGTGACCAGTGACCAGTGACTAGTGGCCAGTGACCAGTGACCAGTGACCAGTGACCAGCGACAGTGACCATTGACCAGTGACCAGTGACCAGTGACCAGTGACCAGTGACAGGTGACCAGTGACCTATGACCAGTGACCAGTGACCACTGATTACTGACCAGTGACCAGTGACCTGTGACCAGTGACCAGTGACCAGTGACCAGTGACCAGTGACCAGTGACCAGTGACTAGTCACCTGTGACCAGTGACCAGTGAATAGTGACCAGCGACAGTGAACATTGACCAGTGACCAGTGACCAGTGACCAGTGACCAGTGACCAGTGACTGCTGACCAGTGACCTGTGACCAGTGACCAGTGACCAGTGACCAGTGACCCGTGACCAGTGACTAGTGACCTGTGACCAGTGACCAGTGACCAGTGACCAGTGACCAGTGACCAGTGACCAGTGACTTGTGACCAGTGACCAGTGACTAGAGACCATTGACCAGTGACCAGTGACCAGTGACCAGCGACAGTGACCATTGAACAATGACCAGTGACCAGTGACCAGTGACCAGTGACAGGTGACCAGTGACCTATGACCAGTGACCAGTGACCAGTGACCAGTGACCAGTGACCTATGACCAGTGACCAGTGACCAGTGACCAGTGACCAGTGACCAGTGACCAGTGACTAGTGACCAGTGACCCGTGACCAGTGACCAGAGACCACTGACCAGTGACCAGTGACCAGTGACTAGTGGCCAGTGACCAGTGACCAGTGACCAGTGACCAGCGACAGTGACCATTGACCAGTGACCAGTGACCAGTGACCGGTGACCAGTGACCAGTGACAGGTGACGAGTGACCTATGACCAGTGACCAGTGACCACTGATTACTGACCAGTGACCAGTGACCTGTGACCAGTGACCAGTGACCAGTGACCAGTGACCAGTGACCAGTGACCAGTGATTAGTGACCTGTGACCAGTGACCAGTGACCAGTGACCAGTGACCAGTGAGCAGTGTCCAGTGACCACTGACTACTGACCAGTGATCTGTGACCAGTGACCTGTGACCAGTGACCAGTGACCAGTGACCAGTGACCAGTGACCAGTGACCAGTGATTAGTGACCTGTGACCAGTGACCAGTGACTAGTGACCAGCGACAGTGAACATTGACCAGTGACCAGTGACCAGTGACCAGTGACCAGTGACCAGTGACAGCTGACCAGTGACCTGTGACCAGTGACCAGTGACCAGTGACCAGTGACCAGTGACCAGTGACCAGTGACCAGTGACTTGTGACCAGTGACTAGTGACCTGTGACCACTGACCAGTGACCAGTTACCAGTGACCCCTGAAAAGTGACCAGTGACCAGTGACCAGTGACAGGTGACCAGTGACCTATGACCAGTGACCAGTGACCACTGATTACTGACCAGTGACCAGTGACCTGTGACCAGTGACCAGTGACCAGTGACCAGTGACCAGTGACCAGTGACCAGTGACCAGTGACCAGTGACCAGTGACCACTGACTACTGACCAGTGACCAGTGACCTGTGACCAGTGACCAGTGACCAGTGACCAGTTACCAGTGACCAGTGACCAGTGACCCGTGACCAGTGACTAGTGACCTGTGACCAGTGACCAGTGACCAGTGACCAGTGACCAGTGACCAGTGACCAGTTACCAGTGACCAGTGACCAGTGACCAGTGACCAGTGACCAGTGACCAGTGACAGGTGACCAGTGACCTATGACCAGTGACCAGTGACCAGTGACCAGTGAATTGTGAATCGTGACCACTGACCAGTGACCAGTTACCAGTGACCCCTGAAAAGTGACCAGTGACCAGTGACTAGTGACCAGTGATCTGTGACCAGTGACCAGTGACCAGTGACCAGTGACCAGCGGCAGTGACCATTGAACAATGACCAGTGACCAGTGACCAGTGACCAGTGACAGGTGACCAGTGACCTATGACCAGTGACCAGTGACCAGTGACCAGTGACCAGTGACCTATGACCAGTGACCAGTGACCAGTGACCAGTGACCAGTGACTAGTGGCCAGTGAACAGTGACCAGTGACCAGTGACCAGCGACAGTGACCATTGACCAGTGACCAGTGACCAGTGACCAGTGACCAGTGACAGGTGACCAGTGACCTATGACCAGTGACCAGTGACCACTGATTACTGACCAGTGACCAGTGACCTGTGACCAGTGACCAGTGACCAGTGACCAGTGACCAGTGACCAGTGACCAGTGATTAGTGACCTGTGACCAGTGACCAGTGACTAGTGACCAGCGACAGTGAACATTGACCAGTGACCAGTGACCAGTGACCAGTGACCAGTGACCAGTGACCAGTGACAGCTGACCAGTGACCTGTGACCAGTGACCAGTGACCAGTGACCAGTGACCAGTGACCAGTGACCAGTGACCAGTGACTTGTGACCAGTGACTAGTGACCTGTGACCACTGACCAGTGACCAGTTACCAGTGACCCCTGAAAAGTGACCAGTGACCAGTGACCAGTGACTAGTGACTAGTGACCAGTGATCTGTGACCAGTGACCAGTGACCAGTGACCAGTGACCAGTGACCAGTGACCAGCGACAGTGCCCATTGAACAATGACCAGTGACCAGTGACCAGTGACCAGTGACAGGTGACCAGTGACCTATGACCAGTGACCAGTGACCAGTGACCAGTGACCAGTGACTAGTGACCAGTGACCTGTGGCCAGTGACCAGTGACCAGTGACCAGTGACCAGTGACCAGTGAGCAGTGTCCAGTGACCACTGACTACTGACCAGTGATCTGTGACTAGTGACCATTGACCATTGACCAGTGACCAGTGACCAGTGACCAGTGACAGGTGACCAGTGACCTATGACCAGTGACCAGTGACCACTGATTACTGACCAGTGACCAGTGACCTGTGACCAGTGACCAGTGACCAGTGACCAGTGACCAGTGACCAGTGACCAGTGATTAGTGACCTGTGACCAGTGACCAGTGACTAGTGACCAGCGACAGTGAACATTGACCAGTGACCAGTGACCAGTGACCAGTGACCAGTGACCAGTGACCAGTGACCAGTGACAGCTGACCAGTGACCTGTGACCAGTGACCAGTGACCAGTGACCAGTGACCAGTGACCAGTGACCAGTGACTAGTGACCAGTGATCTGTGACCAGTGACCAGTGACCAGTGACCAGCGACAGTGACCATTGAACAATGACCAGTGACCAGTGACCAGTGAATTGTGAATCGTGACCACTGACCAGTGACCAGTTACCAGTGACCCCTGAAAAGTGACCAGTGACCAGTGACTAGTGACCAGTGATCTGTGACCAGTGACCAGTGACCAGTGACCAGTGACAGGTGACCAGTGACCTATGACCAGTGACCAGTGACCAGTGACCAGTGAATTGTGAATCGTGACCACTGACCAGTGACCAGTTACCAGTGACCCCTGAAAAGTGACCAGTGACCAGTGACTAGTGACCAGTGATCTGTGACCAGTGACCAGTGACCAGTGACCAGCGACAGTGACCATTGAACAATGACCAGTGACCAGTGACCAGTGACCAGTGACCAGTGACAGGTGACCAGTGACCTATGTCCAGTGACCAGTGACCAGTGACCAGTGACCAGTGACCAGTGACCAGTGACTAGTGACCAGTGACCCGTGACCAGTGACCAGAGACCACTGACCAGTGACCAGTGACCAGTGACTAGTGGCCAGTGACCAGTGACCAGTGACCAGTGACCAGTGACCAGTGACCAGTGACCAGTGACCCCTGAAAAGTGACCAGTGACCAGTGACCAGTGACTAGTGACTAGTGACCAGTAACTAGTGACCAGTGACCCGTGACCAGAGACAAGTGACCAGCGACTGTGACCATTGACAAGTGACCAGTGACCTGTGACCAGTGACCAGTGACCAGTGACCTGTGACCAGCGTCCAGCGACAGTGACCATTGACCTGTGACCAGTGACCAGTGACCATTGACCAGTGACCAGCGACCAGTGACCAGTGACTAGTGACCTGTGACCAGTGGCCTGTGACCAGTGACCAGTGACCACTGACCAGTGAACAGTGACCAGTGACTAGTGACCAGTGACCCGTGACCAGTGACCAGCGACCAGTGACCAGTGTCCCCTGAAAAATGACCAGTGACCAGTGACCAGTGTCTAGTGAACTGTGTCCATTGACCAGTGACCAGTGACTAGTGGCCAGTGACCAGTGACCAGTGACCAGTGACCACTGCCTACTGACAAGTGACTTGTGACCAGTGACTAGTGACCAGCGACCAGTGACCAGTGACCCGTGACATGTGACCCGTGACCAGTGACCAGTGACCTGTGACCAGTGACCCCTGAAATGTGACCAGTGACCAGTGACCAGTGAATAGTGACCAGTGACCAGTGACCAGTGACCAGTGACCAGTGACCAGTGACCAGTGACCCGTGACCAGTGACCAGTGACTTGTGACCAGTGACCAGTGACTAGTGACCTGTGACCAGTGGCCAGTGACCAGTGACCAGCGACAGTGAACATTGACCAGTGACTAGTGACCAGTGACCAGTGACCAGTGACAGCTGACCAGTGACCAGTGACCTGTGACTAGTGACCTGTGACCAGTGACCAGTGACCTCTGACCACGGACCAGTGACAAGTGACCGGTGAATTGTGACCAGTGACCAGTGACTAGTGACCAGTGACCAGTGACCAGTGACTAGTGACCGGTGACCTGTGACCATTGACCAGTGACTAGTGACCAGTGACCCGTGACCAGTGACCAGTGACCTGTGACCAGTGACCAGTGACTTGTGGCCAGTGACCAGTGACCAGTGACCAGTGACAGGTGACCAGTGACCTATGACCAGTGACCAGTGACCAGTGACCAGTGAATTGTGAATCGTGACCACTGACCAGTGACCAGTTACCAGTGACCCCTGAAAAGTGACCAGTGACCAGTGACTAGTGACCAGTGATCTGTGACCAGTGACCAGTGACCAGTGACCAGCGACAGTGACCATTGAACAATGACCAGTGACCAGTGACCAGTGAATTGTGAATCGTGACCACTGACCAGTGACCAGTTACCAGTGACCCCTGAAAAGTGACCAGTGACCAGTGACTAGTGACCAGTGATCTGTGACCAGTGACCAGTGACCAGTGACCAGTGACAGGTGACCAGTGACCTATGACCAGTGACCAGTGACCAGTGACCAGTGAATTGTGAATCGTGACCACTGACCAGTGACCAGTTACCAGTGACCCCTGAAAAGTGACCAGTGACCAGTGACTAGTGACCAGTGATCTGTGACCAGTGACCAGTGACCAGTGACCAGCGACAGTGACCATTGAACAATGACCAGTGACCAGTGACCAGTGACCAGTGACCAGTGACAGGTGACCAGTGACCTATGTCCAGTGACCAGTGACCAGTGACCAGTGACCAGTGACCAGTGACCAGTGACTAGTGACCAGTGACCCGTGACCAGTGACCAGAGACCACTGACCAGTGACCAGTGACCAGTGACTAGTGGCCAGTGACCAGTGACCAGTGACCAGTGACCAGCGACAGTGACCATTGACCAGTGACCAGTGACCAGTGACCAGTGACCAGTGACAGGTGACCAGTGACCTATGACCAGTGACCAGTGACCACTGATTACTGACCAGTGACCAGTGACCTGTGACCAGTGACCAGTGACCAGTGACCAGTGACCAGTGACTAGTCACCTGTGACCAGTGACCAGTGACTAGTGACCAGCGACAGTGAACATTGACCAGTGACCAGTGACCAGTGACCAGTGACCAGTGACCAGTGACTGCTGACCAGTGACCTGTGACCAGTGACCAGTGACCAGTGACCAGTGACCCGTGACCAGTGACTAGTGACCTGTGACCAGTGACCAGTGACCAGTGACCAGTGACCAGTGACCAGTGACCAGTGACTTGTGACCAGTGACCAGTGACTAGAGACCATTGACCAGTGACCAGTGACCAGTGACCAGCGACAGTGACCATTGAACAATGACCAGTGACCAGTGACCAGTGACCAGTGACAGGTGACCAGTGACCTATGACCAGTGACCAGTGACCAGTGACCAGTGACCAGTGACCTATGACCAGTGACCAGTGACCAGTGACCAGTGACCAGTGACCAGTGACCAGTGACTAGTGACCAGTGACCCGTGACCAGTGACCAGAGACCACTGACCAGTGACCAGTGACCAGTGACTAGTGGCCAGTGACCAGTGACCAGTGACCAGTGACCAGCGACAGTGACCATTGACCAGTGACCAGTGACCAGTGACCGGTGACCAGTGACCAGTGACAGGTGACGAGTGACCTATGACCAGTGACCAGTGACCACTGATTACTGACCAGTGACCAGTGACCTGTGACCAGTGACCAGTGACCAGTGACCAGTGACCAGTGACCAGTGACCAGTGATTAGTGACCTGTGACCAGTGACCAGTGACCAGTGACCAGTGACCAGTGAGCAGTGTCCAGTGACCACTGACTACTGACCAGTGATCTGTGACCAGTGACCTGTGACCAGTGACCAGTGACCAGTGACCAGTGACCAGTGACCAGTGACCAGTGATTAGTGACCTGTGACCAGTGACCAGTGACTAGTGACCAGCGACAGTGAACATTGACCAGTGACCAGTGACCAGTGACCAGTGACCAGTGACCAGTGACAGCTGACCAGTGACCTGTGACCAGTGACCAGTGACCAGTGACCAGTGACCAGTGACCAGTGACCAGTGACCAGTGACTTGTGACCAGTGACTAGTGACCTGTGACCACTGACCAGTGACCAGTTACCAGTGACCCCTGAAAAGTGACCAGTGACCAGTGACCAGTGACAGGTGACCAGTGACCTATGACCAGTGACCAGTGACCACTGATTACTGACCAGTGACCAGTGACCTGTGACCAGTGACCAGTGACCAGTGACCAGTGACCAGTGACCAGTGACCAGTGACCAGTGACCAGTGACCAGTGACCAGTGACCACTGACTACTGACCAGTGACCAGTGACCTGTGACCAGTGACCAGTGACCAGTGACCAGTTACCAGTGACCAGTGACCAGTGACCCGTGACCAGTGACTAGTGACCTGTGACCAGTGACCAGTGACCAGTGACCAGTGACCAGTGACCAGTGACCAGTTACCAGTGACCAGTGACCAGTGACCAGTGACCAGTGACCAGTGACCAGTGACCAGTGACCCGTGACCAGTGACCAGTGACTTGTGACCAGTGACCAGTGACTAGTGACCTGTGACCAGTGGCCAGTGACCAGTGACCAGCGACAGTGAACATTGACCAGTGACTAGTGACCAGTGACCAGTGACCAGTGACAGCTGACCAGTGACCAGTGACCTGTGACTAGTGACCTGTGACCAGTGACCAGTGACCTCTGACCACGGACCAGTGACAAGTGACCGGTGAATTGTGACCAGTGACCAGTGACTAGTGACCAGTGACCAGTGACCAGTGACTAGTGACCGGTGACCTGTGACCATTGACCAGTGACTAGTGACCAGTGACCCGTGACCAGTGACCAGTGACCTGTGACCAGTGACCAGTGACTTGTGGCCAGTGACCAGTGACCAGTGACCAGTGACAGGTGACCAGTGACCTATGACCAGTGACCAGTGACCAGTGACCAGTGAATTGTGAATCGTGACCACTGACCAGTGACCAGTTACCAGTGACCCCTGAAAAGTGACCAGTGACCAGTGACTAGTGACCAGTGATCTGTGACCAGTGACCAGTGACCAGTGACCAGCGACAGTGACCATTGAACAATGACCAGTGACCAGTGACCAGTGAATTGTGAATCGTGACCACTGACCAGTGACCAGTTACCAGTGACCCCTGAAAAGTGACCAGTGACCAGTGACTAGTGACCAGTGATCTGTGACCAGTGACAGGTGACCAGTGACCTATGACCAGTGACCAGTGACCAGTGACCAGTGAATTGTGAATCGTGACCACTGACCAGTGACCAGTTACCAGTGACCCCTGAAAAGTGACCAGTGACCAGTGACTAGTGACCAGTGATCTGTGACCAGTGACCAGTGACCAGTGACCAGCGACAGTGACCATTGAACAATGACCAGTGACCAGTGACCAGTGACCAGTGACCAGTGACAGGTGACCAGTGACCTATGTCCAGTGACCAGTGACCAGTGACCAGTGACCAGTGACCAGTGACCAGTGACTAGTGACCAGTGACCCGTGACCAGTGACCAGAGACCACTGACCAGTGACCAGTGACCAGTGACTAGTGGCCAGTGACCAGTGACCAGTGACCAGTGACCAGCGACAGTGACCATTGACCAGTGACCAGTGACCAGTGACCAGTGACCAGTGACAGGTGACCAGTGACCTATGACCAGTGACCAGTGACCACTGATTACTGACCAGTGACCAGTGACCTGTGACCAGTGACCAGTGACCAGTGACCAGTGACCAGTGACCAGTGACCAGTGACTAGTCACCTGTGACCAGTGACCAGTGAATAGTGACCAGCGACAGTGAACATTGACCAGTGACCAGTGACCAGTGACCAGTGACCAGTGACCAGTGACTGCTGACCAGTGACCTGTGACCAGTGACCAGTGACCAGTGACCAGTGACCCGTGACCAGTGACTAGTGACCTGTGACCAGTGACCAGTGACCAGTGACCAGTGACCAGTGACCAGTGACCAGTGACTTGTGACCAGTGACCAGTGACTAGAGACCATTGACCAGTGACCAGTGACCAGTGACCAGCGACAGTGACCATTGAACAATGACCAGTGACCAGTGACCAGTGACCAGTGACAGGTGACCAGTGACCTATGACCAGTGACCAGTGACCAGTGACCAGTGACCAGTGACCTATGACCAGTGACCAGTGACCAGTGACCAGTGACCAGTGACCAGTGACCAGTGACTAGTGACCAGTGACCCGTGACCAGTGACCAGAGACCACTGACCAGTGACCAGTGACCAGTGACTAGTGGCCAGTGACCAGTGACCAGTGACCAGTGACCAGCGACAGTGACCATTGACCAGTGACCAGTGACCAGTGACCGGTGACCAGTGACCAGTGACAGGTGACGAGTGACCTATGACCAGTGACCAGTGACCACTGATTACTGACCAGTGACCAGTGACCTGTGACCAGTGACCAGTGACCAGTGACCAGTGACCAGTGACCAGTGACCAGTGATTAGTGACCTGTGACCAGTGACCAGTGACCAGTGACCAGTGACCAGTGAGCAGTGTCCAGTGACCACTGACTACTGACCAGTGATCTGTGACCAGTGACCTGTGACCAGTGACCAGTGACCAGTGACCAGTGACCAGTGACCAGTGACCAGTGATTAGTGACCTGTGACCAGTGACCAGTGACTAGTGACCAGCGACAGTGAACATTGACCAGTGACCAGTGACCAGTGACCAGTGACCAGTGACCAGTGACAGCTGACCAGTGACCTGTGACCAGTGACCAGTGACCAGTGACCAGTGACCAGTGACCAGTGACCAGTGACCAGTGACTTGTGACCAGTGACTAGTGACCTGTGACCACTGACCAGTGACCAGTTACCAGTGACCCCTGAAAAGTGACCAGTGACCAGTGACCAGTGACAGGTGACCAGTGACCTATGACCAGTGACCAGTGACCACTGATTACTGACCAGTGACCAGTGACCTGTGACCAGTGACCAGTGACCAGTGACCAGTGACCAGTGACCAGTGACCAGTGACCAGTGACCAGTGACCAGTGACCACTGACTACTGACCAGTGACCAGTGACCTGTGACCAGTGACCAGTGACCAGTGACCAGTTACCAGTGACCAGTGACCAGTGACCCGTGACCAGTGACTAGTGACCTGTGACCAGTGACCAGTGACCAGTGACCAGTGACCAGTTACCAGTGACCAGTGACCAGTGACCAGTGACCAGTGACCAGTGACCAGTGATTAGTGACCTGTGACCAGTGACCAGTGACTAGTGACCAGCGACAGTGAACATTGACCAGTGACCAGTGACCAGTGACCAGTGACCAGTGACCAGTGACCAGTGACAGCTGACCAGTGACCTGTGACCAGTGACCAGTGACCAGTGACCAGTGACCAGTGACCAGTGACCAGTGACCAGTGACTTGTGACCAGTGACTAGTGACCTGTGACCACTGACCAGTGACCAGTTACCAGTGACCCCTGAAAAGTGACCAGTGACCAGTGACCAGTGACTAGTGACTAGTGACCAGTGATCTGTGACCAGTGACCAGTGACCAGTGACCAGTGACCAGTGACCAGTGACCAGCGACAGTGAACATTGACCAGTGACCAGTGACCAGTGACCAGTGACCAGTGACCAGTGACAGCTGACCAGTGACCTGTGACCAGTGACCAGTGACCAGTGACCAGTGACCAGTGACCAGTGACCAGTGATTAGTGACCTGTGACCAGTGACCAGTGACTAGTGACCAGCGACAGTGAACATTGACCAGTGACCAGTGACCAGTGACCAGTGACCAGTGACCAGTGACAGCTGACCAGTGACCTGTGACCAGTGACCAGTGACCAGTGACCAGTGACCAGTGACCAGTGACCAGTGACCAGTGACTTGTGACCAGTGACTAGTGACCTGTGACCACTGACCAGTGACCAGTTACCAGTGACCCCTGAAAAGTGACCAGTGACCAGTGACCAGTGACAGGTGACCAGTGACCTATGACCAGTGACCAGTGACCACTGATTACTGACCAGTGACCAGTGACCTGTGACCAGTGACCAGTGACCAGTGACCAGTGACCAGTGACCAGTGACCAGTGACCAGTGACCAGTGACCAGTGACCACTGACTACTGACCAGTGACCAGTGACCTGTGACCAGTGACCAGTGACCAGTGACCAGTTACCAGTGACCAGTGACCAGTGACCCGTGACCAGTGACTAGTGACCTGTGACCAGTGACCAGTGACCAGTGACCAGTGACCAGTGACCAGTGACCAGTTACCAGTGACCAGTGACCAGTGACCAGTGACCAGTGACCAGTGACCAGTGACCAGTGACCAGCGGCAGTGACCATTGAACAATGACCAGTGACCAGTGACCAGTGACCAGTGACAGGTGACCAGTGACCTATGACCAGTGACCAGTGACCAGTGACCAGTGACCAGTGACCTATGACCAGTGACCAGTGACCAGTGACCAGTGACCAGTGACTAGTGGCCAGTGAACAGTGACCAGTGACCAGTGACCAGCGACAGTGACCATTGACCAGTGACCAGTGACCAGTGACCAGTGACCAGTGACAGGTGACCAGTGACCTATGACCAGTGACCAGTGACCACTGATTACTGACCAGTGACCAGTGACCTGTGACCAGTGACCAGTGACCAGTGACCAGTGACCAGTGACCAGTGACCAGTGATTAGTGACCTGTGACCAGTGACCAGTGACTAGTGACCAGCGACAGTGAACATTGACCAGTGACCAGTGACCAGTGACCAGTGACCAGTGACCAGTGACCAGTGACAGCTGACCAGTGACCTGTGACCAGTGACCAGTGACCAGTGACCAGTGACCAGTGACCAGTGACCAGTGACCAGTGACTTGTGACCAGTGACTAGTGACCTGTGACCACTGACCAGTGACCAGTTACCAGTGACCCCTGAAAAGTGACCAGTGACCAGTGACCAGTGACTAGTGACTAGTGACCAGTGATCTGTGACCAGTGACCAGTGACCAGTGACCAGTGACCAGTGACCAGTGACCAGCGACAGTGCCCATTGAACAATGACCAGTGACCAGTGACCAGTGACCAGTGACAGGTGACCAGTGACCTATGACCAGTGACCAGTGACCAGTGACCAGTGACCAGTGACTAGTGACCAGTGACCTGTGGCCAGTGACCAGTGACCAGTGACCAGTGACCAGTGACCAGTGAGCAGTGTCCAGTGACCACTGACTACTGACCAGTGATCTGTGACTAGTGACCATTGACCATTGACCAGTGACCAGTGACCAGTGACCAGTGACAGGTGACCAGTGACCTATGACCAGTGACCAGTGACCACTGATTACTGACCAGTGACCAGTGACCTGTGACCAGTGACCAGTGACCAGTGACCAGTGACCAGTGACCAGTGACCAGTGATTAGTGACCTGTGACCAGTGACCAGTGACTAGTGACCAGCGACAGTGAACATTGACCAGTGACCAGTGACCAGTGACCAGTGACCAGTGACCAGTGACCAGTGACCAGTGACAGCTGACCAGTGACCTGTGACCAGTGACCAGTGACCAGTGACCAGTGACCAGTGACCAGTGACCAGTGACTTGTGACCAGTGACTAGTGACCTGTGACCACTGACCAGTGACCAGTTACCAGTGACCCCTGAAAAGTGACCAGTGACCAGTGACCAGTGACTAGTGACTAGTGACCAGTGATCTGTGACCAGTGACCAGTGACCAGTGACCAGTGACCAGTGACCAGTGACCAGCGACAGTGACCATTGAACAATGACCAGTGACCAGTGACCAGTGACCAGTGACAGGTGACCAGTGACCTATGACCAGTGACCAGTGACCAGTGACCAGTGACCAGTGACCAGTGACCAGTGACTAGTGACCAGTGACCTGTGGCCAGTGACCAGTGACCAGTGACCAGTGATCAGTGACCAGTGAGCAGTGTCCAGTGACCACTGACTACTGACCAGTGATCTGTGACTAGTGACCAGTGGCCCGTGACCAGTGACTTGTGACCAGTGACCAGTGACTAGTGGCCAGTGACCAGTGACCAGTGACCAGTGACCAGTGATTAGTGACCTGTGACCAGTGACCAGTGACTAGTGACCAGCGACAGTGAACATTGACCAGTGACCAGTGACCAGTGACCAGTGACCAGTGACCAGTGACAGCTGACCAGTGACCTGTGACCAGTGACCAGTGACCAGTGACCAGTGACCAGTGACCAGTGACCAGTGACCAGTGACTTGTGACCAGTGACTAGTGACCTGTGACCACTGACCAGTGACCAGTTACCAGTGACCCCTGAAAAGTGACCAGTGACCAGTGACCAGTGACAGGTGACCAGTGACCTATGACCAGTGACCAGTGACCACTGATTACTGACCAGTGACCAGTGACCTGTGACCAGTGACCAGTGACCAGTGACCAGTGACCAGTGACCAGTGACCAGTGATTAGTGACCTGTGACCAGTGACGAGTGACTAGTGACCAGCGACAGTGAACATTGACCAGTGACCAATGACCAGTGACCAGTGACCAGTGACCAGTGACCCCTGAAAAGTGACCAGTGACCGGTGACCAGTGACTAGTGACTAGTGACCAGTGACTAGTGACCAGTGACCCGTGACCAGAGACAAGTGACCAGCGACTGTGACCATTGACAAGTGACCAGTGACCTGTGACCAGTGACCAGTGACCAGTGACCTGTGACCAGCGTCCAGCGACAGTGACCATTGACCTGTGACCAGTGACCAGTGACCATTGACCAGTGACCAGCGACCAGTGACCAGTGACTAGTGACCTGTGACCAGTGGCCTGTGACCAGTGACCAGTGACCACTGACCAGTGAACAGTGACCAGTGACTAGTGACCAGTGACCCGTGACCAGTGACCAGCGACCAGTGACCAGTGTCCCCTGAAAAATGACCAGTGACCAGTGACCAGTGTCTAGTGAACTGTGTCCATTGACCAGTGACCAGTGACTAGTGGCCAGTGACCAGTGACCAGTGACCAGTGACCACTGCCTACTGACAAGTGACTTGTGACCAGTGACTAGTGACCAGCGACCAGTGACCAGTGACCCGTGACATGTGACCCGTGACCAGTGACCAGTGACCTGTGACCAGTGACCCCTGAAATGTGACCAGTGACCAGTGACCAGTGAATAGTGACCAGTGGCCAGTGACCAGTGACCAGTGACCAGTGACCAGTGACCAGTGACCCGTGACCAGTGACCAGTGACTTGTGACCAGTGACCAGTGACTAGTGACCTGTGACCAGTGGCCAGTGACCAGTGACCAGCGACAGTGAACATTGACCAGTGACTAGTGACCAGTGACCAGTGACCAGTGACAGCTGACCAGTGACCAGTGACCTGTGACTAGTGACCTGTGACCAGTGACCAGTGACCTCTGACCACGGACCAGTGACAAGTGACCGGTGAATTGTGACCAGTGACCAGTGACTAGTGACCAGTGACCAGTGACCAGTGACTAGTGACCGGTGACCAGTGACCATTGACCAGTGACTAGTGACCAGTGACCCGTGACCAGTGACCAGTGACCTGTGACCAGTGACCAGTGACTTGTGGCCAGTGACCAGTGACCAGTGACCAGTGACAGGTGACCAGTGACCTATGACCAGTGACCAGTGACCAGTGACCAGTGACCAGTGAATTGTGAATCGTGACCACTGACCAGTGACCAGTTACCAGTGACCCCTGAAAAGTGACCAGTGACCAGTGACTAGTGACCAGTGATCTGTGACCAGTGACCAGTGACCAGTGACCAGCGACAGTGACCATTGAACAATGACCAGTGACCAGTGACCAGTGAATTGTGAATCGTGACCACTGACCAGTGACCAGTTACCAGTGACCCCTGAAAAGTGACCAGTGACCAGTGACTAGTGACCAGTGATCTGTGACCAGTGACCAGTGACCAGTGACCAGTGACAGGTGACCAGTGACCTATGACCAGTGACCAGTGACCAGTGACCA
Organism: Andrena bucephala; assembly: GCA_947577245.1. Classification (NCBI taxonomy): domain Eukaryota; kingdom Metazoa; phylum Arthropoda; class Insecta; order Hymenoptera; family Andrenidae; genus Andrena; species Andrena bucephala. Next base: position 23,132,101 of record OX387716.1, on the reverse strand, counting down.
GTGAATTGTGAATCGTGACCACTGACCAGTGACCAGTTACCAGTGACCCCTGAAAAGTGACCAGTGACCAGTGACTAGTGACCAGTGATCTGTGACCAGTGACCAGTGACCAGTGACCAGCGACAGTGACCATTGAACAATGACCAGTGACCAGTGACCAGTGACCAGTGACCAGTGACAGGTGACCAGTGACCTATGACCAGTGACCAGTGACCAGTGACCAGTGACCAGTAACCAGTGACCAGTGACTAGTGACCAGTGACCCGTGACCAGTGACCAGAGACCACTGACCAGTGACCAGTGACCAGTGACTAGTGGCCAGTGACCAGTGACCAGTGACCAGTGACCAGCGACAGTGACCATTGACCAGTGACCAGTGACCAGTGACCAGTGACCAGTGACAGGTGACCAGTGACCTATGACCAGTGACCAGTGACCACTGATTACTGACCAGTGACCAGTGACCTGTGACCAGTGACCAGTGACCAGTGACCAGTGACCAGTGACTAGTGACCTGTGACCAGTGACCAGTGACTAGTGACCAGCGACAGTGAACATTGACCAGTGACCAGTGACCAGTGACCAGTGACCAGTGACCAGTGACAGCTGACCAGTGACCTGTGACCAGTGACCAGTGACCAGTGACCAGTGACCCGTGACCAGTGACTAGTGACCTGTGACCAGTGACCAGTGACCAGTGACCAGTGACCAGTGACCAGTGACCAGTGCCTTGTGACCAGTGACCAGTGACTAGAGACCATTGACCACTGACCAGTGACCAGTGACCAGCGACAGTGACCATTGACCAATGACCAGTGACCAGTGACCAGTGACCAGTGACAGGTGACCAGTGACCTATGACCAGTGACCAGTGACCAGTGACCAGTGAATTGTGAATCGTGACCACTGACCAGTGACCAGTTACCAGTGACCCCTGAAAAGTGACCAGTGACCAGTGACTAGTGACCAGTGATCTGTGACCAGTGACCAGTGACCAGTGACCAGTGACCAGCGACAGTGACCATTGAACAATGACCAGTGACCAGTGACCAGTGACCAGTGACAGGTGACCAGTGACCTATGACCAGTGACCAGTGACCAGTGACCAGTGACCAGTGACCTATGACCAGTGACCAGTGACCAGTGACCAGTGACCAGTGACCAGTGACCAGTGACTAGTGACCAGTGACCCGTGACCAGTGACCAGAGACCACTGACCAGTGACCAGTGACCAGTGACTAGTGGCCAGTGACCAGTGACCAGTGACCAGTGACCAGCGACAGTGACCATTGACCAGTGACCAGTGACCAGTGACCAGTGACCAGTGACCAGTGACAGGTGACGAGTGACCTATGACCAGTGACCAGTGACCACTGATTACTGACCAGTGACCAGTGACCTGTGACCAGTGACCAGTGACCAGTGACCAGTGACCAGTGACCAGTGACTAGTGGCCAGTGACCAGTGACCAGTGACCAGTGACCAGCGACAGTGACCATTGACCAGTGACCAGTGACCAGTGACCAGTGACCAGTGACCAGTGACAGGTGACGAGTGACCTATGACCAGTGACCAGTGACCACTGATTACTGACCAGTGACCAGTGACCTGTGACCAGTGACCAGTGACCAGTGACCAGTGACCAGTGACCAGTGACCAGTGATTAGTGACCTGTGACCAGTGACCAGTGACTAGTGACCAGCGACAGTGAACATTGACCAGTGACCAGTGACCAGTGACCAGTGACCAGTGACCAGTGACAGCTGACCAGTGACCTGTGACCAGTGACCAGTGACCAGTGACCAGTGACCAGTGACCAGTGACCAGTGACCAGTGACTTGTGACCAGTGACTAGTGACCTGTGACCACTGACCAGTGACCAGTTACCAGTGACCCCTGAAAAGTGACCAGTGACCAGTGACCAGTGACAGGTGACCAGTGACCTATGACCAGTGACCAGTGACCACTGATTACTGACCAGTGACCAGTGACCTGTGACCAGTGACCAGTGACCAGTGACCAGTGACCAGTGACCAGTGACCAGTGATTAGTGACCTGTGACCAGTGACCAGTGACTAGTGACCAGCGACAGTGAACATTGACCAGTGACCAGTGACCAGTGACCAGTGACCAGTGACCAGTGACCCCTGAAAAGTGACCAGTGACCAGTGACCAGTGACTAGTGACTAGTGACCAGTGACTAGTGACCAGTGACCCGTGACCAGAGACAAGTGACCAGCGACTGTGACCATTGACAAGTGACCAGTGACCTGTGACCAGTGACCAGTGACCAGTGACCTGTGACCAGCGTCCAGCGACAGTGACCATTGACCTGTGACCAGTGACCAGTGACCATTGACCAGTGACCAGCGACCAGTGACCAGTGACTAGTGACCTGTGACCAGTGGCCTGTGACCAGTGACCAGTGACCACTGACCAGTGAACAGTGACCAGTGACTAGTGACCAGTGACCCGTGACCAGTGACCAGCGACCAGTGACCAGTGTCCCCTGAAAAATGACCAGTGACCACTGACCAGTGTCTAGTGAACTGTGTCCATTGACCAGTGACCAGTGACTAGTGGCCAGTGACCAGTGACCAGTGACCAGTGACCACTGCCTACTGACAAGTGACTTGTGACCAGTGACTAGTGACCAGCGACCAGTGACCAGTGACCCGTGACATGTGACCCGTGACCAGTGACCAGTGACCTGTGACCAGTGACCCCTGAAATGTGACCAGTGACCAGTGACCAGTGAATAGTGACCAGTGACCAGTGACCAGTGACCAGTGACCAGTGACCAGTGACCAGTGACCCGTGACCAGTGACCAGTGACTTGTGACCAGTGACCAGTGACTAGTGACCTGTGACCAGTGGCCAGTGACCAGTGACCAGCGACAGTGAACATTGACCAGTGACTAGTGACCAGTGACCAGTGACCAGTGACAGCTGACCAGTGACCAGTGACCTGTGACTAGTGACCTGTGACCAGTGACCAGTGACCTCTGACCACGGACCAGTGACAAGTGACCGGTGAATTGTGACCAGTGACCAGTGACTAGTGACCAGTGACCAGTGACCAGTGACTAGTGACCGGTGACCTGTGACCATTGACCAGTGACTAGTGACCAGTGACCCGTGACCAGTGACCAGTGACCTGTGACCAGTGACCAGTGACTTGTGGCCAGTGACCAGTGACCAGTGACCAGTGACAGGTGACCAGTGACCTATGACCAGTGACCAGTGACCAGTGACCAGTGAATTGTGAATCGTGACCACTGACCAGTGACCAGTTACCAGTGACCCCTGAAAAGTGACCAGTGACCAGTGACTAGTGACCAGTGATCTGTGACCAGTGACCAGTGACCAGTGACCAGCGACAGTGACCATTGAACAATGACCAGTGACCAGTGACCAGTGAATTGTGAATCGTGACCACTGACCAGTGACCAGTTACCAGTGACCCCTGAAAAGTGACCAGTGACCAGTGACTAGTGACCAGTGATCTGTGACCAGTGACCAGTGACCAGTGACCAGTGAATAGTGACCAGTGGCCAGTGACCAGTGACCAGTGACCAGTGACCAGTGACCAGTGACCCGTGACCAGTGACCAGTGACTTGTGACCAGTGACCAGTGACTAGTGACCTGTGACCAGTGGCCAGTGACCAGTGACCAGTGACTAGTGGCCAGTGAACAGTGACCAGTGACCAGTGACCAGCGACAGTGACCATTGACCAGTGACCAGTGACCAGTGACCAGTGACCAGTGACAGGTGACCAGTGACCTATGACCAGTGACCAGTGACCACTGATTACTGACCAGTGACCAGTGACCTGTGACCAGTGACCAGTGACCAGTGACCAGTGACCAGTGACCAGTGACCAGTGATTAGTGACCTGTGACCAGTGACCAGTGACTAGTGACCAGCGACAGTGAACATTGACCAGTGACCAGTGACCAGTGACCAGTGACCAGTGACCAGTGACCAGTGACAGCTGACCAGTGACCTGTGACCAGTGACCAGTGACCAGTGACCAGTGACCAGTGACCAGTGACCAGTGACCAGTGACTTGTGACCAGTGACTAGTGACCTGTGACCACTGACCAGTGACCAGTTACCAGTGACCCCTGAAAAGTGACCAGTGACCAGTGACCAGTGACTAGTGACTAGTGACCAGTGATCTGTGACCAGTGACCAGTGACCAGTGACCAGTGACCAGTGACCAGTGACCAGCGACAGTGCCCATTGAACAATGACCAGTGACCAGTGACCAGTGACCAGTGACAGGTGACCAGTGACCTATGACCAGTGACCAGTGACCAGTGACCAGTGACCAGTGACTAGTGACCAGTGACCTGTGGCCAGTGACCAGTGACCAGTGACCAGTGACCAGTGACCAGTGAGCAGTGTCCAGTGACCACTGACTACTGACCAGTGATCTGTGACTAGTGACCATTGACCATTGACCAGTGACCAGTGACCAGTGACCAGTGACAGGTGACCAGTGACCTATGACCAGTGACCAGTGACCACTGATTACTGACCAGTGACCAGTGACCTGTGACCAGTGACCAGTGACCAGTGACCAGTGACCAGTGACCAGTGACCAGTGATTAGTGACCTGTGACCAGTGACCAGTGACTAGTGACCAGCGACAGTGAACATTGACCAGTGACCAGTGACCAGTGACCAGTGACCAGTGACCAGTGACCAGTGACCAGTGACAGCTGACCAGTGACCTGTGACCAGTGACCAGTGACCAGTGACCAGTGACCAGTGACCAGTGACCAGTGACTTGTGACCAGTGACTAGTGACCTGTGACCACTGACCAGTGACCAGTTACCAGTGACCCCTGAAAAGTGACCAGTGACCAGTGACCAGTGACTAGTGACTAGTGACCAGTGATCTGTGACCAGTGACCAGTGACCAGTGACCAGTGACCAGTGACCAGTGACCAGCGACAGTGACCATTGAACAATGACCAGTGACCAGTGACCAGTGACCAGTGACAGGTGACCAGTGACCTATGACCAGTGACCAGTGACCAGTGACCAGTGACCAGTGACCAGTGACCAGTGACTAGTGACCAGTGACCTGTGGCCAGTGACCAGTGACCAGTGACCAGTGATCAGTGACCAGTGAGCAGTGTCCAGTGACCACTGACTACTGACCAGTGATCTGTGACTAGTGACCAGTGGCCCGTGACCAGTGACTTGTGACCAGTGACCAGTGACTAGTGGCCAGTGACCAGTGACCAGTGACCAGTGACCAGTGATTAGTGACCTGTGACCAGTGACCAGTGACTAGTGACCAGCGACAGTGAACATTGACCAGTGACCAGTGACCAGTGACCAGTGACCAGTGACCAGTGACAGCTGACCAGTGACCTGTGACCAGTGACCAGTGACCAGTGACCAGTGACCAGTGACCAGTGACCAGTGACCAGTGACTTGTGACCAGTGACTAGTGACCTGTGACCACTGACCAGTGACCAGTTACCAGTGACCCCTGAAAAGTGACCAGTGACCAGTGACCAGTGACAGGTGACCAGTGACCTATGACCAGTGACCAGTGACCACTGATTACTGACCAGTGACCAGTGACCTGTGACCAGTGACCAGTGACCAGTGACCAGTGACCAGTGACCAGTGACCAGTGATTAGTGACCTGTGACCAGTGACGAGTGACTAGTGACCAGCGACAGTGAACATTGACCAGTGACCAATGACCAGTGACCAGTGACCAGTGACTAGTGACCAGTGACCCGTGACCAGAGACAAGTGACCAGCGACTGTGACCATTGACAAGTGACCAGTGACCTGTGACCAGTGACCAGTGACCAGTGACCTGTGACCAGCGTCCAGCGACAGTGACCATTGACCTGTGACCAGTGACCAGTGACCATTGACCAGTGACCAGCGACCAGTGACCAGTGACTAGTGACCTGTGACCAGTGGCCTGTGACCAGTGACCAGTGACCACTGACCAGTGAACAGTGACCAGTGACTAGTGACCAGTGACCCGTGACCAGTGACCAGCGACCAGTGACCAGTGTCCCCTGAAAAATGACCAGTGACCAGTGACCAGTGTCTAGTGAACTGTGTCCATTGACCAGTGACCAGTGACTAGTGGCCAGTGACCAGTGACCAGTGACCAGTGACCACTGCCTACTGACAAGTGACTTGTGACCAGTGACTAGTGACCAGCGACCAGTGACCAGTGACCCGTGACATGTGACCCGTGACCAGTGACCAGTGACCTGTGACCAGTGACCCCTGAAATGTGACCAGTGACCAGTGACCAGTGAATAGTGACCAGTGGCCAGTGACCAGTGACCAGTGACCAGTGACCAGTGACCAGTGACCCGTGACCAGTGACCAGTGACTTGTGACCAGTGACCAGTGACTAGTGACCTGTGACCAGTGGCCAGTGACCAGTGACCAGCGACAGTGAACATTGACCAGTGACTAGTGACCAGTGACCAGTGACCAGTGACAGCTGACCAGTGACCAGTGACCTGTGACTAGTGACCTGTGACCAGTGACCAGTGACCTCTGACCACGGACCAGTGACAAGTGACCGGTGAATTGTGACCAGTGACCAGTGACTAGTGACCAGTGACCAGTGACCAGTGACTAGTGACCGGTGACCAGTGACCATTGACCAGTGACTAGTGACCAGTGACCCGTGACCAGTGACCAGTGACCTGTGACCAGTGACCAGTGACTTGTGGCCAGTGACCAGTGACCAGTGACCAGTGACAGGTGACCAGTGACCTATGACCAGTGACCAGTGACCAGTGACCAGTGACCAGTGAATTGTGAATCGTGACCACTGACCAGTGACCAGTTACCAGTGACCCCTGAAAAGTGACCAGTGACCAGTGACTAGTGACCAGTGATCTGTGACCAGTGACCAGTGACCAGTGACCAGCGACAGTGACCATTGAACAATGACCAGTGACCAGTGACCAGTGAATTGTGAATCGTGACCACTGACCAGTGACCAGTTACCAGTGACCCCTGAAAAGTGACCAGTGACCAGTGACTAGTGACCAGTGATCTGTGACCAGTGACCAGTGACCAGTGACCAGTGACAGGTGACCAGTGACCTATGACCAGTGACCAGTGACCAGTGACCAGTGAATTGTGAATCGTGACCACTGACCAGTGACCAGTTACCAGTGACCCCTGAAAAGTGACCAGTGACCAGTGACTAGTGACCAGTGATCTGTGACCAGTGACCAGTGACCAGTGACCAGCGACAGTGACCATTGAACAATGACCAGTGACCAGTGACCAGTGACCAGTGACCAGTGACAGGTGACCAGTGACCTATGACCAGTGACCAGTGACCAGTGACCAGTGACCAGTAACCAGTGACCAGTGACTAGTGACCAGTGACCCGTGACCAGTGACCAGAGACCACTGACCAGTGACCAGTGACCAGTGACTAGTGGCCAGTGACCAGTGACCAGTGACCAGTGACCAGCGACAGTGACCATTGACCAGTGACCAGTGACCAGTGACCAGTGACCAGTGACAGGTGACCAGTGACCTATGACCAGTGACCAGTGACCACTGATTACTGACCAGTGACCAGTGACCTGTGACCAGTGACCAGTGACCAGTGACCAGTGACCAGTGACTAGTGACCTGTGACCAGTGACCAGTGACTAGTGACCAGCGACAGTGAACATTGACCAGTGACCAGTGACCAGTGACCAGTGACCAGTGACCAGTGACAGCTGACCAGTGACCTGTGACCAGTGACCAGTGACCAGTGACCAGTGACCCGTGACCAGTGACTAGTGACCTGTGACCAGTGACCAGTGACCAGTGACCAGTGACCAGTGACCAGTGACCAGTGACTTGTGACCAGTGACCAGTGACTAGAGACCATTGACCACTGACCAGTGACCAGTGACCAGCGACAGTGACCATTGACCAATGACCAGTGACCAGTGACCAGTGACCAGTGACAGGTGACCAGTGACCTATGACCAGTGACCAGTGACCAGTGACCAGTGAATTGTGAATCGTGACCACTGACCAGTGACCAGTTACCAGTGACCCCTGAAAAGTGACCAGTGACCAGTGACTAGTGACCAGTGATCTGTGACCAGTGACCAGTGACCAGTGACCAGTGACCAGCGACAGTGACCATTGAACAATGACCAGTGACCAGTGACCAGTGACCAGTGACAGGTGACCAGTGACCTATGACCAGTGACCAGTGACCAGTGACCAGTGACCAGTGACCTATGACCAGTGACCAGTGACCAGTGACCAGTGACCAGTGACCAGTGACCAGTGACTAGTGACCAGTGACCCGTGACCAGTGACCAGAGACCACTGACCAGTGACCAGTGACCAGTGACTAGTGGCCAGTGACCAGTGACCAGTGACCAGTGACCAGCGACAGTGACCATTGACCAGTGACCAGTGACCAGTGACCAGTGACCAGTGACCAGTGACAGGTGACGAGTGACCTATGACCAGTGACCAGTGACCACTGATTACTGACCAGTGACCAGTGACCTGTGACCAGTGACCAGTGACCAGTGACCAGTGACCAGTGACCAGTGACTAGTGGCCAGTGACCAGTGACCAGTGACCAGTGACCAGCGACAGTGACCATTGACCAGTGACCAGTGACCAGTGACCAGTGACCAGTGACCAGTGACAGGTGACGAGTGACCTATGACCAGTGACCAGTGACCACTGATTACTGACCAGTGACCAGTGACCTGTGACCAGTGACCAGTGACCAGTGACCAGTGACCAGTGACCAGTGACCAGTGATTAGTGACCTGTGACCAGTGACCAGTGACTAGTGACCAGCGACAGTGAACATTGACCAGTGACCAGTGACCAGTGACCAGTGACCAGTGACCAGTGACAGCTGACCAGTGACCTGTGACCAGTGACCAGTGACCAGTGACCAGTGACCAGTGACCAGTGACCAGTGACCAGTGACTTGTGACCAGTGACTAGTGACCTGTGACCACTGACCAGTGACCAGTTACCAGTGACCCCTGAAAAGTGACCAGTGACCAGTGACCAGTGACAGGTGACCAGTGACCTATGACCAGTGACCAGTGACCACTGATTACTGACCAGTGACCAGTGACCTGTGACCAGTGACCAGTGACCAGTGACCAGTGACCAGTGACCAGTGACCAGTGATTAGTGACCTCTGACCAGTGACCAGTGACTAGTGACCAGCGACAGTGAACATTGACCAGTGACCAGTGACCAGTGACCAGTGACCAGTGACCAGTGACCCCTGAAAAGTGACCAGTGACCAGTGACCAGTGACTAGTGACTAGTGACCAGTGACTAGTGACCAGTGACCCGTGACCAGAGACAAGTGACCAGCGACTGTGACCATTGACAAGTGACCAGTGACCTGTGACCAGTGACCAGTGACCAGTGACCTGTGACCAGCGTCCAGCGACAGTGACCATTGACCTGTGACCAGTGACCAGTGACCATTGACCAGTGACCAGCGACCAGTGACCAGTGACTAGTGACCTGTGACCAGTGGCCTGTGACCAGTGACCAGTGACCACTGACCAGTGAACAGTGACCAGTGACTAGTGACCAGTGACCCGTGACCAGTGACCAGCGACCAGTGACCAGTGTCCCCTGAAAAATGACCAGTGACCAGTGACCAGTGTCTAGTGAACTGTGTCCATTGACCAGTGACCAGTGACTAGTGGCCAGTGACCAGTGACCAGTGACCAGTGACCACTGCCTACTGACAAGTGACTTGTGACCAGTGACTAGTGACCAGCGACCAGTGACCAGTGACCCGTGACATGTGACCCGTGACCAGTGACCAGTGACCTGTGACCAGTGACCCCTGAAATGTGACCAGTGACCAGTGACCAGTGAATAGTGACCAGTGACCAGTGACCAGTGACCAGTGACCAGTGACCAGTGACCAGTGACCCGTGACCAGTGACCAGTGACTTGTGACCAGTGACCAGTGACTAGTGACCTGTGACCAGTGGCCAGTGACCAGTGACCAGCGACAGTGAACATTGACCAGTGACTAGTGACCAGTGACCAGTGACCAGTGACAGCTGACCAGTGACCAGTGACCTGTGACTAGTGACCTGTGACCAGTGACCAGTGACCTCTGACCACGGACCAGTGACAAGTGACCGGTGAATTGTGACCAGTGACCAGTGACTAGTGACCAGTGACCAGTGACCAGTGACTAGTGACCGGTGACCTGTGACCATTGACCAGTGACTAGTGACCAGTGACCCGTGACCAGTGACCAGTGACCTGTGACCAGTGACCAGTGACTTGTGGCCAGTGACCAGTGACCAGTGACCAGTGACAGGTGACCAGTGACCTATGACCAGTGACCAGTGACCAGTGACCAGTGAATTGTGAATCGTGACCACTGACCAGTGACCAGTTACCAGTGACCCCTGAAAAGTGACCAGTGACCAGTGACTAGTGACCAGTGATCTGTGACCAGTGACCAGTGACCAGTGACCAGCGACAGTGACCATTGAACAATGACCAGTGACCAGTGACCAGTGAATTGTGAATCGTGACCACTGACCAGTGACCAGTTACCAGTGACCCCTGAAAACTGACCAGTGACCAGTGACTAGTGACCAGTGATCTGTGACCAGTGACCAGTGACCAGTGACCAGTGACAGGTGACCAGTGACCTATGACCAGTGACCAGTGACCAGTGACCAGTGAATTGTGAATCGTGACCACTGACCAGTGACCAGTTACCAGTGACCCCTGAAAAGTGACCAGTGACCAGTGACTAGTGACCAGTGATCTGTGACCAGTGACCAGTGACCAGTGACCAGCGACAGTGACCATTGAACAATGACCAGTGACCAGTGACCAGTGACCAGTGACCAGTGAATAGTGACCAGTGGCCAGTGACCAGTGACCAGTGACCAGTGACCAGTGACCAGTGACCCGTGACCAGTGACCAGTGACTTGTGACCAGTGACCAGTGACTAGTGACCTGTGACCAGTGGCCAGTGACCAGTGACCAGCGACAGTGAACATTGACCAGTGACTAGTGACCAGTGACCAGTGACCAGTGACAGCTGACCAGTGACCAGTGACCTGTGACTAGTGACCTGTGACCAGTGACCAGTGACCTCTGACCACGGACCAGTGACAAGTGACCGGTGAATTGTGACCAGTGACCAGTGACTAGTGACCAGTGACCAGTGACCAGTGACTAGTGACCGGTGACCTGTGACCATTGACCAGTGACTAGTGACCAGTGACCCGTGACCAGTGACCAGTGACCTGTGACCAGTGACCAGTGACTTGTGGCCAGTGACCAGTGACCAGTGACCAGTGACAGGTGACCAGTGACCTATGACCAGTGACCAGTGACCAGTGACCAGTGAATTGTGAATCGTGACCACTGACCAGTGACCAGTTACCAGTGACCCCTGAAAAGTGACCAGTGACCAGTGACTAGTGACCAGTGATCTGTGACCAGTGACCAGTGACCAGTGACCAGCGACAGTGACCATTGAACAATGACCAGTGACCAGTGACCAGTGAATTGTGAATCGTGACCACTGACCAGTGACCAGTTACCAGTGACCCCTGAAAAGTGACCAGTGACCAGTGACTAGTGACCAGTGATCTGTGACCAGTGACCAGTGACCAGTGACCAGTGACAGGTGACCAGTGACCTATGACCAGTGACCAGTGACCAGTGACCAGTGAATTGTGAATCGTGACCACTGACCAGTGACCAGTTACCAGTGACCCCTGAAAAGTGACCAGTGACCAGTGACTAGTGACCAGTGATCTGTGACCAGTGACCAGTGACCAGTGACCAGCGACAGTGACCATTGAACAATGACCAGTGACCAGTGACCAGTGACCAGTGACCAGTGACAGGTGACCAGTGACCTATGACCAGTGACCAGTGACCAGTGACCAGTGACCAGTGACCAGTGACCAGTGACTAGTGACCAGTGACACGTGACCAGTGACCAGAGACCACTGACCAGTGACCAGTGACCAGTGACTAGTGGCCAGTGACCAGTGACCAGTGACCAGTGACCAGCGAGAGTGACCATTGACCAGTGACCAGTGACCAGTGACCAGTGACCAGTGACAGGTGACCAGTGACCTATGACCAGTGACCAGTGACCACTGATTACTGACCAGTGACCAGTGACCTGTGACCAGTGACCAGTGACCAGTGACCAGTGACCAGTGACCAGTGACCAGTGACTAGTGACCTGTGACCAGTGACCAGTGACTAGTGACCGGCGACAGTGAACATTGACCAGTGACCAGTGACCAGTGACCAGTGACCAGTGACCAGTGACAGCTGACCAGTGACCTGTGACCAGTGACCAGTGACCAGTGACCAGTGACCCGTGACCAGTGACTAGTGACCTGTGACCAGTGACCAGTGACCAGTGACCAGTGACCAGTGACCAGTGACCAGTGACTTGTGACCAGTGACCAGTGACTAGAGACCATTGACCAGTGACCAGTGACCAGTGACCAGCGACAGTGACCATTGACCAATGACCAGTGACCAGTGACCAGTGACCAGTGACAGGTGACCAGTGACCTATGACCAGTGACCAGTGACCAGTGACCAGTGAATTGTGAATCGTGACCACTGACCAGTGACCAGTTACCAGTGACCCCTGAAAAGTGACCAGTGACCAGTGACTAGTGACCAGTGATCTGTGACCAGTGACCAGTGACCAGTGACCAGTGACCAGCGACAGTGACCATTGAACAATGACCAGTGACCAGTGACCAGTGACCAGTGACAGGTGACCAGTGACCTATGACCAGTGACCAGTGACCAGTGACCAGTGACCAGTGACCTATGACCAGTGACCAGTGACCAGTGACCAGTGACCAGTGACCAGTGACCAGTGACTAGTGACCAGTGACCCGTGACCAGTGACCAGAGACCACTGACCAGTGACCAGTGACCAGTGACTAGTGGCCAGTGACCAGTGACCAGTGACCAGTGACCAGCGACAGTGACCATTGACCAGTGACCAGTGACCAGTGACCAGTGACCAGTGACCAGTGACAGGTGACGAGTGACCTATGACCAGTGACCAGTGACCACTGATTACTGACCAGTGACCAGTGACCTGTGACCAGTGACCAGTGACCAGTGACCAGTGACCAGTGACCAGTGACCAGTGATTAGTGACCTGTGACCAGTGACCAGTGACTAGTGACCAGCGACAGTGAACATTGACCAGTGACCAGTGACCAGTGACCAGTGACCAGTGACCAGTGACAGCTGACCAGTGACCTGTGACCAGTGACCAGTGACCAGTGACCAGTGACCAGTGACCAGTGACCAGTGACCAGTGACTTGTGACCAGTGACTAGTGACCTGTGACCACTGACCAGTGACCAGTTACCAGTGACCCCTGAAAAGTGACCAGTGACCAGTGACCAGTGACAGGTGACCAGTGACCTATGACCAGTGACCAGTGACCACTGATTACTGACCAGTGACCAGTGACCTGTGACCAGTGACCAGTGACCAGTGACCAGTGACCAGTGACCAGTGACCAGTGATTAGTGACCTGTGACCAGTGACCAGTGACTAGTGACCAGCGACAGTGAACATTGACCAGTGACCAGTGACCAGTGACCAGTGACCAGTGACCAGTGACCCCTGAAAAGTGACCAGTGACCAGTGACCAGTGACTAGTGACTAGTGACCAGTGACTAGTGACCAGTGACCCGTGACCAGAGACAAGTGACCAGCGACTGTGACCATTGACAAGTGACCAGTGACCTGTGACCAGTGACCAGTGACCAGTGACCTGTGACCAGCGTCCAGCGACAGTGACCATTGACCTGTGACCAGTGACCAGTGACCATTGACCAGTGACCAGCGACCAGTGACCAGTGACTAGTGACCTGTGACCAGTGGCCTGTGACCAGTGACCAGTGACCACTGACCAGTGAACAGTGACCAGTGACTAGTGACCAGTGACCCGTGACCAGTGACCAGCGACCAGTGACCAGTGTCCCCTGAAAAATGACCAGTGACCAGTGACCAGTGTCTAGTGAACTGTGTCCATTGACCAGTGACCAGTGACTAGTGGCCAGTGACCAGTGACCAGTGACCAGTGACCACTGCCTACTGACAAGTGACTTGTGACCAGTGACTAGTGACCAGCGACCAGTGACCAGTGACCCGTGACATGTGACCCGTGACGAGTGACCAGTGACCTGTGACCAGTGACCCCTGAAATGTGACCAGTGACCAGTGACCAGTGAAGAGTGACCAGTGACCAGTGACCAGTGACCAGTGACCAGTGACCAGTGACCAGTGACCCGTGACCAGTGACCAGTGACTTGTGACCAGTGACCAGTGACTAGTGACCTGTGACCAGTGGCCAGTGACCAGTGACCAGCGACAGTGAACATTGACCAGTGACTAGTGACCAGTGACCAGTGACCAGTGACAGCTGACCAGTGACCAGTGACCTGTGACTAGTGACCTGTGACCAGTGACCAGTGACCTCTGACCACGGACCAGTGACAAGTGACCGGTGAATTGTGACCAGTGACCAGTGACTAGTGACCAGTGACCAGTGACCAGTGACTAGTGACCGGTGACCTGTGACCATTGACCAGTGACTAGTGACCAGTGACCCGTGACCAGTGACCAGTGACCTGTGACCAGTGACCAGTGACTTGTGGCCAGTGACCAGTGACCAGTGACCAGTGACAGGTGACCAGTGACCTATGACCAGTGACCAGTGACCAGTGACCAGTGAATTGTGAATCGTGACCACTGACCAGTGACCAGTTACCAGTGACCCCTGAAAAGTGACCAGTGACCAGTGACTAGTGACCAGTGATCTGTGACCAGTGACCAGTGACCAGTGACCAGCGACAGTGACCATTGAACAATGACCAGTGACCAGTGACCAGTGAATTGTGAATCGTGACCACTGACCAGTGACCAGTTTCCAGTGACCCCTGAAAAGTGACCAGTGACCAGTGACTAGTGACCAGTGATCTGTGACCAGTGACCAGTGACCAGTGACCAGTGACAGGTGACCAGTGACCTATGACCAGTGACCAGTGACCAGTGACCAGTGAATTGTGAATCGTGACCACTGACCAGTGACCAGTTACCAGTGACCCCTGAAAAGTGACCAGTGACCAGTGACTAGTGACCAGTGATCTGTGACCAGTGACCAGTGACCAGTGACCAGCGACAGTGACCATTGAACAATGACCAGTGACCAGTGACCAGTGACCAGTGACCAGTGACAGGTGACCAGTGACCTATGACCAGTGACCAGTGACCAGTGACCAGTGACCAGTGACCAGTGACCAGTGACTAGTGACCAGTGACCCGTGACCAGTGACCAGAGACCACTGACCAGTGACCAGTGACCAGTGACTAGTGGCCAGTGACCAGTGACCAGTGACCAGTGACCAGCGACAGTGACCATTGACCAGTGACCAGTGACCAGTGACCAGTGACCAGTGACAGGTGACCAGTGACCTATGACCAGTGACCAGTGACCACTGATTACTGACCAGTGACCAGTGACCTGTGACCAGTGACCAGTGACCAGTGACCAGTGACCAGTGACCAGTGACCAGTGACTAGTCACCTGTGACCAGTGACCAGTGACTAGTGACCAGCGACAGTGAACATTGACCAGTGACCAGTGACCAGTGACCAGTGACCAGTGACCAGTGACAGCTGACCAGTGACCTGTGACCAGTGACCAGTGACCAGTGACCAGTGACCCGTGACCAGTGACTAGTGACCTGTGACCAGTGACCAGTGACCAGTGACCAGTGACCAGTGACCAGTGACCAGTGACTTGTGACCAGTGACCAGTGACTAGAGACCATTGACCAGTGACCAGTGACCAGTGACCAGCGACAGTGACCATTGAACAATGACCAGTGACCAGTGACCAGTGACCAGTGACAGGTGACCAGTGACCTATGACCAGTGACCAGTGACCAGTGACCAGTGACCAGTGACCTATGACCAGTGACCAGTGACCAGTGACCAGTGACCAGTGACCAGTGACCAGTGACTAGTGACCAGTGACCCGTGACCAGTGACCAGAGACCACTGACCAGTGACCAGTGACCAGTGACTAGTGGCCAGTGACCAGTGACCAGTGACCAGTGACCAGCGACAGTGACCATTGACCAGTGACCAGTGACCAGTGACCGGTGACCAGTGACCAGTGACAGGTGACGAGTGACCTATGACCAGTGACCAGTGACCACTGATTACTGACCAGTGACCAGTGACCTGTGACCAGTGACCTGTGACCAGTGACCAGTGACCAGTGACCAGTGACCAGTGAGCAGTGTCCAGTGACCACTGACTACTGACCAGTGATCTGTGACCAGTGACCTGTGACCAGTGACCAGTGACCAGTGACCAGTGACCAGTGACCAGTGATTAGTGACCTGTGACCAGTGACCAGTGACTAGTGACCAGCGACAGTGAACATTGACCAGTGACCAGTGACCAGTGACCAGTGACCAGTGACCAGTGACAGCTGACCAGTGACCTGTGACCAGTGACCAGTGACCAGTGACCAGTGACCAGTGACCAGTGACCAGTGACCAGTGACTTGTGACCAGTGACTAGTGACCTGTGACCACTGACCAGTGACCAGTTACCAGTGACCCCTGAAAAGTGACCAGTGACCAGTGACCAGTGACAGGTGACCAGTGACCTATGACCAGTGACCAGTGACCACTGATTACTGACCAGTGACCAGTGACCTGTGACCAGTGACCAGTGACCAGTGACCAGTGACCAGTGACCAGTGACCAGTGACCAATGACTACTGACCAGTGACCAGTGACCTGTGACCAGTGACCAGTGACCAGTGACCAGTTACCAGTGACCAGTGACCAGTGACCCGTGACCAGTGACTAGTGACCTGTGACCAGTGACCAGTGACCAGTGACCAGTGACCAGTGACCAGTGACCAGTGACATGTGACCAGTGACCAGTGACTAGAGACCATTGACCAGTGACCAGTGACCAGTGACCAGCGACAGTGACCATTGACCAATGACCAGTGACCAGTGACCAGTGACCAGTGACCAGTGACCAGTGACAGGTGACCAGTGACCTATGACCAGTGACCAGTGACCAGTGACCAGTGAATTGTGAATCGTGACCACTGTCCAGTGACCAGTTACCAGTGACCCCTGAAAAGTGACCAGTGACCAGTGACTAGTGA
Organism: Andrena bucephala; assembly: GCA_947577245.1. NCBI lineage: Eukaryota > Metazoa > Arthropoda > Insecta > Hymenoptera > Andrenidae > Andrena > Andrena bucephala. The sequence continues at coordinate 23,114,838 of OX387716.1, read as the reverse complement.
CCAGTGATCTGTGACCAGTGACCAGTGACCAGTGACCAGTGACCAGCGGCAGTGACCATTGAACAATGACCAGTGACCAGTGACCAGTGACCAGTGACAGGTGACCAGTGACCTATGACCAGTGACCAGTGACCAGTGACCAGTGACCAGTGACCTATGACCAGTGACCAGTGACCAGTGACCAGTGACCAGTGACTAGTGGCCAGTGAACAGTGACCAGTGACCAGTGACCAGCGACAGTGACCATTGACCAGTGACCAGTGACCAGTGACCAGTGACCAGTGACAGGTGACCAGTGACCTATGACCAGTGACCAGTGACCACTGATTACTGACCAGTGACCAGTGACCTGTGACCAGTGACCAGTGACCAGTGACCAGTGACCAGTGACCAGTGACCAGTGATTAGTGACCTGTGACCAGTGACCAGTGACTAGTGACCAGCGACAGTGAACATTGACTAGTGACCAGTGACCAGTGACCAGTGACCAGTGACCAGTGACCAGTGACAGCTGACCAGTGACCTGTGACCAGTGACCAGTGACCAGTGACCAGTGACCAGTGACCAGTGACCAGTGACTTGTGACCAGTGACTAGTGACCTGTGACCACTGACCAGTGACCAGTTACCAGTGACCCCTGAAAAGTGACCAGTGACCAGTGACCAGTGACTAGTGACTAGTGACCAGTGATCTGTGACCAGTGACCAGTGACCAGTGACCAGTGACCAGCGACAGTGACCATTGAACAATGACCAGTGACCAGTGACCAGTGACCAGTGACAGGTGACCAGTGACCTATGACCAGTGACCAGTGACCAGTGACCAGTGACCAGTGACCAGTGACCAGTGACTAGTGACCAGTGACCTGTGGCCAGTGACCAGTGACCAGTGACCAGTGATCAGTGACCAGTGAGCAGTGTCCAGTGACCACTGACTACTGACCAGTGATCTGTGACTAGTGACCAGTGGCCCGTGACCAGTGACTTGTGACCAGTGACCAGTGACTAGTGGCCAGTGACCAGTGACCAGTGACCAGTGACCACTGACTACTGACCAGTGACCTGTGACCAGTGACCTGTGACCAGTGACCAGTGACCAGTGACCAGTGACCAGTGACCAGTGACCGGTGACCAGTGACCCGTGACCAGTGACTAGTGACCTGTGACCAGTGACCAGTGACCACTGTCCACGGACCAGTGACAAGTGACCAGTGACCAGTGACCAGTGACCAGTGACCAGTGACTTGTGACCAGTGACTAGTGACCTGTGACCACTGACCAGTGACCAGTTACCAGTGACCCCTGAAAAGTGACCAGTGACCAGTGACCAGTGACTAGTGACTAGTGACCAGTGATCTGTGACCAGTGACCAGTGACCAGTGACCAGTGACCAGTGACCAGTGACCAGTGACCAGCGACAGTGACCATTGAACAATGACCAGTGACCAGTGACCAGTGACCAGTGACAGGTGACCAGTGACCTATGACCAGTGACCAGTGACCAGTGACCAGTGACCAGTGACCAGTGACCAGTGACTAGTGACCAGTGACCTGTGGCCAGTGACCAGTGACCAGTGACCAGTGACCAGTGACCAGTGAGCAGTGTCCAGTGACCACTGACTACTGACCAGTGATCTGTGACTAGTGACCACTGACCAGTGAACAGTGACCAGTGACTAGTGACCAGTGACCCGTGACCAGTGACCAGCGACCAGTGACCAGTGTCCCCTGAAAAATGACCAGTGACCAGTGACCAGTGTCTAGTGAACTGTGTCCATTGACCAGTGACCAGTGACCAGTGACCAGTGACCACTGCCTACTGACAAGTGACTTGTGACCAGTGACTAGTGACCAGCGACCAGTGACCAGTGACCCGTGACATGTGACCCGTGACCAGTGACCAGTGACCTGTGACCAGTGACCCCTGAAATGTGACCAGTGACCAGTGACCAGTGAATAGTGACCAGTGACCAGTGACCAGTGACCAGTGACCAGTGACCAGTGACCAGTGACCCGTGACCAGTGACCAGTGACTTGTGACCAGTGACCAGTGACTAGTGACCTGTGACCAGTGGCCAGTGACCAGTGACCAGCGACAGTGAACATTGACCAGTGACTAGTGACCAGTGACCAGTGACCAGTGACAGCTGACCAGTGACCAGTGACCTGTGACTAGTGACCTGTGACCAGTGACCAGTGACCTCTGACCACGGACCAGTGACAAGTGACCGGTGAATTGTGACCAGTGACCAGTGACTAGTGACCAGTGACCAGTGACCAGTGACTAGTGACCGGTGACCTGTGACCATTGACCAGTGACTAGTGACCAGTGACCCGTGACCAGTGACCAGTGACCTGTGACCAGTGACCAGTGACTTGTGGCCAGTGAACAGTGACCAGTGACCAGTGACAGGTGACCAGTGACCTATGACCAGTGACCAGTGACCAGTGACCAGTGAATTGTGAATCGTGACCACTGACCAGTGACCAGTTACCAGTGACCCCTGAAAAGTGACCAGTGACCAGTGACTAGTGACCAGTGATCTGTGACCAGTGACCAGTGACCAGTGACCAGCGACAGTGACCATTGAACAATGACCAGTGACCAGTGACCAGTGAATTGTGAATCGTGACCACTGACCAGTGACCAGTTACCAGTGACCCCTGAAAAGTGACCAGTGACCAGTGACTAGTGACCAGTGATCTGTGACCAGTGACCAGTGACCAGTGACCAGTGACAGGTGACCAGTGACCTATGACCAGTGACCAGTGACCAGTGACCAGTGAATTGTGAATCGTGACCACTGACCAGTGACCAGTTACCAGTGACCCCTGAAAAGTGACCAGTGACCAGTGACTAGTGACCAGTGATCTGTGACCAGTGACCAGTGACCAGTGACCAGCGACAGTGACCATTGAACAATGACCAGTGACCAGTGACCAGTGACCAGTGACAGGTGACCAGTGACCTATGACCAGTGACCAGTGACCAGTGACCAGTGACCAGTGACCAGTGACCAGTGACTAGTGACCAGTGACCCGTGACCAGTGACCAGAGACCACTGACCAGTGACCAGTGACCAGTGACTAGTGGCCAGTGACCAGTGACCAGTGACCAGTGACCAGCGACAGTGACCATTGACCAGTGACCAGTGACCAGTGACCAGTGACCAGTGACAGGTGACCAGTGACCTATGACCAGTGACCAGTGACCAGTGACCAGTGACTAGTGACCAGTGACCCGTGACCAGTGACCAGAGACCACTGACCAGTGACCAGTGACCAGTGACTAGTGGCCAGTGACCAGTGACCAGTGACCAGTGACCAGCGACAGTGACCATTGACCAGTGACCAGTGACCAGTGACCAGTGACCAGTGACAGGTGACCAGTGACCTATGACCAGTGACCAGTGACCACTGATTACTGACCAGTGACCAGTGACCTGTGACCAGTGACCAGTGACCAGTGACCAGTGACCAGTGACCAGTGACCAGTGACTAGTGACCAGTGACCAGTGACCAGTGAATTGTGAATCGTGACCACTGACCAGTGACCAGTTACCAGTGACCCCTGAAAAGTGACCAGTGACCAGTGACTAGTGACCAGTGATCTGTGACCAGTGACCAGTGACCAGTGACCAGTGACAGGTGACCAGTGACCTATGACCAGTGACCAGTGACCAGTGACCAGTGAATTGTGAATCGTGACCACTGACCAGTGACCAGTTACCAGTGACCCCTGAAAAGTGACCAGTGACCAGTGACTAGTGACCAGTGATCTGTGACCAGTGACCAGTGACCAGTGACCAGCGACAGTGACCATTGAACAATGACCAGTGACCAGTGACCAGTGACCAGTGACCAGTGACAGGTGACCAGTGACCTATGTCCAGTGACCAGTGACCAGTGACCAGTGACCAGTGACCAGTGACCAGTGACTAGTGACCAGTGACCCGTGACCAGTGACCAGAGACCACTGACCAGTGACCAGTGACCAGTGACTAGTGGCCAGTGACCAGTGACCAGTGACCAGTGACCAGCGACAGTGACCATTGACCAGTGACCAGTGACCAGTGACCAGTGACCAGTGACAGGTGACCAGTGACCTATGACCAGTGACCAGTGACCACTGATTACTGACCAGTGACCAGTGACCTGTGACCAGTGACCAGTGACCAGTGACAAGTGACCAGTGACCAGTGACCAGTGACTAGTGACCTGTGACCAGTGACCAGTGACTAGTGACCAGCGACAGTGAACATTGACCAGTGACCAGTGACCAGTGACCAGTGACCAGTGACCAGTGACAGCTGACCAGTGACCTGTGACCAGTGACCAGTGACCAGTGACCAGTGACCCGTGACCAGTGACTAGTGACCTGTGACCAGTGACCAGTGACCAGTGACCAGTGACCAGTGACCAGTGACCAGTGACTTGTGACCAGTGACCAGTGACTAGAGACCATTGACCAGTGACCAGTGACCAGTGACCAGCGACAGTGACCATTGACCAATGACCAGTGACCAGTGACCAGTGACCAGTGACCAGTGACAGGTGACCAGTGACCTATGACCAGTGACCAGTGACCAGTGACCAGTGAATTGTGAATCGTGACCACTGACCAGTGACCAGTTACCAGTGACCCCTGAAAAGTGACCAGTGACCAGTGACTAGTGACCAGTGATCTGTGACCAGTGACCAGTGACCAGTGACCAGTGACCAGCGACAGTGACCATTGAACAATGACCAGTGACCAGTGACCAGTGACAAGTGACAGGTGACCAGTGACCTATGACCAGTGACCAGTGACCAGTGACCAGTGACCAGTGACCTATGACCAGTGACCAGTGACCAGTGACCAGTGACCAGTGACCAGTGACCAGTGACTAGTGACCAGTGACCCGTGACCAGTGACCAGAGACCACTGACCAGTGACCAGTGACCAGTGACTAGTGGCCAGTGACCAGTGACCAGTGACCAGTGACCAGCGACAGTGACCATTGACCAGTGACCAGTGACCAGTGACCAGTGACCAGTGACCAGTGACAGGTGACGAGTGACCTATGACCAGTGACCAGTGACCACTGATTACTGACCAGTGACCAGTGACCTGTGACCAGTGACCAGTGACCAGTGACCAGTGACCAGTGACCAGTGACCAGTGATTAGTGACCTGTGACCAGTGACCAGTGACTAGTGACCAGCGACAGTGAACATTGACCAGTGACCAGTGACCAGTGACCAGTGACCAGTGACCAGTGACAGCTGACCAGTGACCTGTGACCAGTGACCAGTGACCAGTTACCAGTGACCAGTGACCAGTGACCAGTGACCAGTGACTTGTGACCAGTGACTAGTGACCTGTGACCACTGACCAGTGACCAGTTACCAGTGACCCCTGAAAAGTGACCAGTGACCAGTGACCAGTGACAGGTGACCAGTGACCTATGACCAGTGACCAGTGACCACTGATTACTGACCAGTGACCAGTGACCTGTGACCAGTGACCAGTGACCAGTGACCTGTGACCAGCGTCCAGCGACAGTGACCATTGACCTGTGACCAGTGACCAGTGACCATTGACCAGTGACCAGCGACCAGTGACCAGTGACTAGTGACCTGTGACCAGTGGCCTGTGACCAGTGACCAGTGACCACTGACCAGTGAACAGTGACCAGTGACTAGTGACCAGTGACCCGTGACCAGTGACCAGCGACCAGTGACCAGTGTCCCCTGAAAAATGACCAGTGACCAGTGACCAGTGTCTAGTGAACTGTGTCCATTGACCAGTGACCAGTGACTAGTGGCCAGTGACCAGTGACCAGTGACCAGTGACCACTGCCTACTGACAAGTGACTTGTGACCAGTGACTAGTGACCAGCGACCAGTGACCAGTGACCCGTGACATGTGACCCGTGACCAGTGACCAGTGACCTGTGACCAGTGACCCCTGAAATGTGACCAGTGACCAGTGACCAGTGAATAGTGACCAGTGACCAGTGACCAGTGACCAGTGACCAGTGACCAGTGACCAGTGACCCGTGACCAGTGACCAGTGACTTGTGACCAGTGACCAGTGACTAGTGACCTGTGACCAGTGGCCAGTGACCAGTGACCAGCGACAGTGAACATTGACCAGTGACTAGTGACCAGTGACCAGTGACCAGTGACAGCTGACCAGTGACCAGTGACCTGTGACTAGTGACCTGTGACCAGTGACCAGTGACCTCTGACCACGGACCAGTGACAAGTGACCGGTGAATTGTGACCAGTGACCAGTGACTAGTGACCAGTGACCAGTGACCAGTGACTAGTGACCGGTGACCTGTGACCATTGACCAGTGACTAGTGACCAGTGACCCGTGACCAGTGACCAGTGACCTGTGACCAGTGACCAGTGACTTGTGGCCAGTGACCAGTGACCAGTGACCAGTGACAGGTGACCAGTGACCTATGACCAGTGACCAGTGACCAGTGACCAGTGAATTGTGAATCGTGACCACTGACCAGTGACCAGTTACCAGTGACCCCTGAAAAGTGACCAGTGACCAGTGACTAGTGACCAGTGATCTGTGACCAGTGACCAGCGACAGTGACCATTGAACAATGACCAGTGACCAGTGACCAGTGAATTGTGAATCGTGACCACTGACCAGTGACCAGTTACCAGTGACCCCTGAAAAGTGACCAGTGACCAGTGACTAGTGACCAGTGATCTGTGACCAGTGACCAGTGACCAGTGACCAGTGACAGGTGACCAGTGACCTATGACCAGTGACCAGTGACCAGTGACCAGTGAATTGTGAATCGTGACCACTGACCAGTGACCAGTTACCAGTGACCCCTGAAAAGTGACCAGTGACCAGTGACTAGTGACCAGTGAACTGTGACCAGTGACCAGTGACCAGTGACCAGCGACAGTGACCATTGAACAATGACCAGTGACCAGTGACCAGTGACCAGTGACCAGTGACAGGTGACCAGTGACCTATGACCAGTGACCAGTGACCAGTGACCAGTGACCAGTGACCAGTGACCAGTGACTAGTGACCAGTGACCCGTGACCAGTGACCAGAGACCACTGACCAGTGACCAGTGACCAGTGACTAGTGGCCAGTGACCAGTGACCAGTGACCAGTGACCAGCGACAGTGACCATTGACCAGTGACCAGTGACCAGTGACCAGTGACCAGTGACAGGTGACCAGTGACCTATGACCAGTGACCAGTGACCACTGATTACTGACCAGTGACCAGTGACCTGTGACCAGTGACCAGTGACCAGTGACCAGTGACCAGTGACCAGTGACCAGTGACTAGTGACCAGTGACCAGTGACCAGTGAATTGTGAATCGTGACCACTGACCAGTGACCAGTTACCAGTGACCCCTGAAAAGTGACCAGTGACCAGTGACTAGTGACCAGTGATCTGTGACCAGTGACCAGTGACCAGTGACCAGTGACAGGTGACCAGTGACCTATGACCAGTGACCAGTGACCAGTGACCAGTGAATTGTGAATCGTGACCACTGACCAGTGACCAGTTACCAGTGACCCCTGAAAAGTGACCAGTGACCAGTGACTAGTGACCAGTGATCTGTGACCAGTGACCAGTGACCAGTGACCAGCGACAGTGACCATTGAACAATGACCAGTGACCAGTGACCAGTGACCAGTGACCAGTGACAGGTGACCAGTGACCTATGACCAGTGACCAGTGACCAGTGACCAGTGACCAGTGACCAGTGACCAGTGACTAGTGACCAGTGACCCGTGACCAGTGACCAGAGACCACTGACCAGTGACCAGTGACCAGTGACTAGTGGCCAGTGACCAGTGACCAGTGACCAGTGACCAGTGACCAGCGACAGTGACCATTGACCAGTGACCAGTGACCAGTGACCAGTGACCAGTGACAGGTGACCAGTGACCTATGACCAGTGACCAGTGACCACTGATTACTGACCAGTGACCAGTGACCTGTGACCAGTGACCAGTGACCAGTGACCAGTGACCAGTGACCAGTGACCAGTGACTAGTGACCAGTGACCAGTGACCAGTGAATTGTGAATCGTGACCACTGACCAGTGACCAGTTACCAGTGACCCCTGAAAAGTGACCAGTGACCAGTGACTAGTGACCAGTGATCTGTGACCAGTGACCAGTGACCAGTGACCAGTGACAGGTGACCAGTGACCTATGACCAGTGACCAGTGACCAGTGACCAGTGAATTGTGAATCGTGACCACTGACCAGTGACCAGTTACCAGTGACCCCTGAAAAGTGACCAGTGACCAGTGACTAGTGACCAGTGATCTGTGACCAGTGCCCAGTGACCAGTGACCAGCGACAGTGACCATTGAACAATGACCAGTGACCAGTGACCAGTGACCAGTGACCAGTGACAGGTGACCAGTGACCTATGACCAGTGACCAGTGACCAGTGACCAGTGACCAGTGACCAGTGACCAGTGACTAGTGACCAGTGACCCGTGACCAGTGACCAGAGACCACTGACCAGTGACCAGTGACCAGTGACTAGTGGCCAGTGACCAGTGACCAGTGACCAGTGACCAGCGACCCTGACCATTGACCAGTGACCAGTGACCAGTGACCAGTGACCAGTGACAGGTGACCAGTGACCTATGACCAGTGACCAGTGACCACTGATTACTGACCAGTGACCAGTGACCTGTGACCAGTGACCAGTGACCAGTGACAAGTGACCAGTGACCAGTGACCAGTGACTAGTGACCTGTGACCAGTGACCAGTGACTAGTGACCAGCGACAGTGAACATTGACCAGTGACCAGTGACCAGTGACCAGTGACCAGTGACCAGTGACAGCTGACCAGTGACCTGTGACCAGTGACCAGTGACCAGTGACCAGTGACCCGTGACCAGTGACTAGTGACCTGTGACCAGTGACCAGTGACCAGTGACCAGTGACCAGTGACCAGTGACCAGTGACTTGTGACCAGTGACCAGTGACTAGAGACCATTGACCAGTGACCAGTGACCAGTGACCAGCGACAGTGACCATTGACCAATGACCAGTGACCAGTGACCAGTGACCAGTGACCAGTGACAGGTGACCAGTGACCTATGACCAGTGACCAGTGACCAGTGACCAGTGAATTGTGAATCGTGACCACTGACCAGTGACCAGTTACCAGTGACCCCTGAAAAGTGACCAGTGACCAGTGACTAGTGACCAGTGATCTGTGACCAGTGACCAGTGACCAGTGACAGGTGACCAGTGACCTATGACCAGTGACCAGTGACCAGTGACCAGTGACCAGTGACCTATGACCAGTGACCAGTGACCAGTGACCAGTGACCAGTGACCAGTGACCAGTGACTAGTGACCAGTGACCCGTGACCAGTGACCAGAGACCACTGACCAGTGACCAGTGACCAGTGACTAGTGGCCAGTGACCAGTGACCAGTGACCAGTGACCAGCGACAGTGACCATTGACCAGTGACCAGTGACCAGTGACCAGTGACCAGTGACCAGTGACAGGTGACGAGTGACCTATGACCAGTGACCAGTGACCACTGATTACTGACCAGTGACCAGTGACCTGTGACCAGTGACCAGTGACCAGTGACCAGTGACCAGTGACCAGTGACCAGTGATTAGTGACCTGTGACCAGTGACCAGTGACTAGTGACCAGCGACAGTGAACATTGACCAGTGACCAGTGACCAGTGACCAGTGACCAGTGACCAGTGACAGCTGACCAGTGACCTGTGACCAGTGACCAGTGACCAGTTACCAGTGACCAGTGACCAGTGACCAGTGACCAGTGACTTGTGACCAGTGACTAGTGACCTGTGACCACTGACCAGTGACCAGTTACCAGTGACCCCTGAAAAGTGACCACTGACCAGTGACCAGTGACAGGTGACCAGTGACCTATGACCAGTGACCAGTGACCACTGATTACTGACCAGTGACCAGTGACCTGTGACCAGTGACCAGTGACCAGTGACCAGTGACCAGTGACCAGTGACCAGTGACCAGTGATTAGTGACCTGTGACCAGTGACCAGTGACTAGTGACCAGCGACAGTGAACATTGACCAGTGACCAGTGACCAGTGACCAGTGACCAGTGACCAGTGACCCCTGAAAAGTGACCAGTGACCAGTGACCAGTGACTAGTGACTAGTGACCAGTGACTAGTGACCAGTGACCCGTGACCAGAGACAAGTGACCAGCGACTGTGACCATTGACAAGTGACCAGTGACCTGTGACCAGTGACCAGTGACCAGTGACCTGTGACCAGCGTCCAGCGACAGTGACCATTGACCTGTGACCAGTGACCAGTGACCATTGACCAGTGACCAGCGACCAGTGACCAGTGACTAGTGACCTGTGACCAGTGGCCTGTGACCAGTGACCAGTGACCACTGACCAGTGAACAGTGACCAGTGACTAGTGACCAGTGACCCGTGACCAGTGACCAGCGACCAGTGACCAGTGTCCCCTGAAAAATGACCAGTGACCAGTGACCAGTGTCTAGTGAACTGTGTCCATTGACCAGTGACCAGTGACTAGTGGCCAGTGACCAGTGACCAGTGACCAGTGACCACTGCCTACTGACAAGTGACTTGTGACCAGTGACTAGTGACCAGCGACCAGTGACCAGTGACCCGTGACATGTGACCCGTGACCAGTGACCAGTGACCTGTGACCAGTGACCCCTGAAATGTGACCAGTGACCAGTGACCAGTGAATAGTGACCAGTGACCAGTGACCAGTGACCAGTGACCAGTGACCAGTGACCAGTGACCCGTGACCAGTGACCAGTGACTTGTGACCAGTGACCAGTGACTAGTGACCTGTGACCAGTGGCCAGTGACCAGTGACCAGCGACAGTGAACATTGACCAGTGACTAGTGACCAGTGACCAGTGACCAGTGACAGCTGACCAGTGACCAGTGACCTGTGACTAGTGACCTGTGACCAGTGACCAGTGACCTCTGACCACGGACCAGTGACAAGTGACCGGTGAATTGTGACCAGTGACCAGTGACTAGTGACCAGTGACCAGTGACCAGTGACTAGTGACCGGTGACCTGTGACCATTGACCAGTGACTAGTGACCAGTGACCCGTGACCAGTGACCAGTGACCTGTGACCAGTGACCAGTGACTTGTGGCCAGTGACCAGTGACCAGTGACCAGTGACAGGTGACCAGTGACCTATGACCAGTGACCTGTGACCAGTGACCAGTGAATTGTGAATCGTGACCACTGACCAGTGACCAGTTACCAGTGACCCCTGAAAAGTGACCAGTGACCAGTGACTAGTGACCAGTGATCTGTGACCAGTGACCAGTGACCAGTGACCAGCGACAGTGACCATTGAACAATGACCAGTGACCAGTGACCAGTGAATTGTGAATCGTGACCACTGACCAGTGACCAGTTACCAGTGACCCCTGAAAAGTGACCAGTGACCAGTGACTAGTGACCAGTGATCTGTGACCAGTGACCAGTGACCAGTGACCAGTGACAGGTGACCAGTGACCTATGACCAGTGACCAGTGACCAGTGACCAGTGAATTGTGAATCGTGACCACTGACCAGTGACCAGTTACCAGTGACCCCTGAAAAGTGACCAGTGACCAGTGACTAGTGACCAGTGATCTGTGACCAGTGACCAGTGACCAGTGACCAGCGACAGTGACCATTGAACAATGACCAGTGACCAGTGACCAGTGACCAGTGACCAGTGACAGGTGACCAGTGACCTATGACCAGTGACCAGTGACCAGTGACCAGTGACCAGTGACCAGTGACTAGTGACCAGTGACCCGTGACCAGTGACCAGAGACCACTGACCAGTGACCAGTGACCAGTGACTAGTGGCCAGTGACCAGTGACCAGTGACCAGTGACCAGCGACAGTGACCATTGACCAGTGACCAGTGACCAGTGACCAGTGACCAGTGACAGGTGACCAGTGACCTATGACCAGTGACCAGTGACCACTGATTACTGACCAGTGACCAGTGACCTGTGACCAGTGACCAGTGACCAGTGACCAGTGACCAGTGACCAGTGACCAGTGACTAGTGACCAGTGACCAGTGACCAGTGAATTGTGAATCGTGACCACTGACCAGTGACCAGTTACCAGTGACCCCTGAAAAGTGACCAGTGACCAGTGACTAGTGACCAGTGATCTGTGACCAGTGACCAGTGACCAGTGACCAGTGACAGGTGACCAGTGACCTATGACCAGTGACCAGTGACCAGTGACCAGTGAATTGTGAATCGTGACCACTGACCAGTGACCAGTTACCAGTGACCCCTGAAAAGTGACCAGTGACCAGTGACTAGTGACCAGTGATCTGTGACCAGTGACCAGTGACCAGTGACCAGCGACAGTGACCATTGAACAATGACCAGTGACCAGTGACCAGTGACCAGTGACCAGTGACAGGTGACCAGTGACCTATGACCAGTGACCAGTGACCAGTGACCAGTGACCAGTGACCAGTGACCAGTGACTAGTGACCAGTGACCCGTGACCAGTGACCAGAGACCACTGACCAGTGACCAGTGACCAGTGACTAGTGGCCAGTGACCAGTGACCAGTGACCAGTGACCAGCGACAGTGACCATTGACCAGTGACCAGTGACAGGTGACCAGTGACCTATGACCAGTGACCAGTGACCACTGATTACTGACCAGTGACCAGTGACCTGTGACCAGTGACCAGTGACCAGTGACAAGTGACCAGTGACCAGTGACCAGTGACTAGTGACCTGTGACCAGTGACCAGTGACTAGTGACCAGCGACAGTGAACATTGACCAGTGACCAGTGACCAGTGACCAGTGACCAGTGACCAGTGACAGCTGACCAGTGACCTGTGACCAGTGACCAGTGACCAGTGACCAGTGACCCGTGACCAGTGACTAGTGACCTGTGACCAGTGACCAGTGACCAGTGACCAGTGACCAGTGACCAGTGACCAGTGACTTGTGACCAGTGACCAGTGACTAGAGACCATTGACCAGTGACCAGTGACCAGTGACCAGCGACAGTGACCATTGACCAATGACCAGTGACCAGTGACCAGTGACCAGTGACAGGTGACCAGTGACCTATGACCAGTGACCAGTGACCAGTGACCAGTGAATTGTGAATCGTGACCACTGACCAGTGACCAGTTACCAGTGACCCCTGAAAAGTGACCAGTGACCAGTGACTAGTGACCAGTGATCTGTGACCAGTGACCAGTGACCAGTGACCAGTGACCAGCGACAGTGACCATTGAACAATGACCAGTGACCAGTGACCAGTGACCAGTGACAGGTGACCAGTGACCTATGACCAGTGACCAGTGACCAGTGACCAGTGACCAGTGACCTATGACCAGTGACCAGTGACCAGTGGCCAGTGACCAGTGACCAGTGACCAGTGACTAGTGACCAGTGACCCGTGACCAGTGACCAGAGACCACTGACCAGTGACCAGTGACCAGTGACTAGTGGCCAGTGACCAGTGACCAGTGACCAGTGACCAGCGACAGTGACCATTGACCAGTGACCAGTGACCAGTGACCAGTGACCAGTGACCAGTGACAGGTGACGAGTGACCTATGACCAGTGACCAGTGACCACTGATTACTGACCAGTGACCAGTGACCTGTGACCAGTGACCAGTGACCAGTGACCAGTGACCAGTGACCAGTGACCAGTGATTAGTGACCTGTGACCAGTGACCAGTGACTAGTGACCAGCGACAGTGAACATTGACCAGTGACCAGTGACCAGTGACCAGTGACCAGTGACCAGTGACAGCTGACCAGTGACCTGTGACCAGTGACCAGTGACCAGTGACCAGTGACCAGTGACCAGTGACCAGTGACCAGTGACCAGTGACTTGTGACCAGTGACTAGTGACCTGTGACCACTGACCAGTGACCAGTTACCAGTGACCCCTGAAAAGTGACCAGTGACCAGTGACCAGTGACAGGTGACCAGTGACCTATGACCAGTGACCAGTGACCACTGATTACTGACCAGTGACCAGTGACCTGTGACCAGTGACCAGTGACCAGTGACCAGTGACCAGTGACCAGTGACCAGTGATTAGTGACCTGTGACCAGTGACCAGTGACTAGTGACCAGCGACAGTGAACATTGACCAGTGACCAGTGACCAGTGACCAGTGACCAGCGACCAGTGACCAGTGACTAGTGACCTGTGACCAGTGGCCTGTGACCAGTGACCAGTGACCACTGACCAGTGAACAGTGACCAGTGACTAGTGACCAGTGACCCGTGACCAGTGACCCGTGACCAGAGACAAGTGACCAGCGACTGTGACCATTGACAAGTGACCAGTGACCTGTGACCAGTGACCAGTGACCAGTGACCTGTGACCAGCGTCCAGCGACAGTGACCATTGACCTGTGACCAGTGACCAGTGACCATTGACCAGTGACCAGCGACCAGTGACCAGTGACTAGTGACCTGTGACCAGTGGCCTGTGACCAGTGACCAGTGACCACTGACCAGTGAACAGTGACCAGTGACTAGTGACCAGTGACCCGTGACCAGTGACCAGCGACCAGTGACCAGTGTCCCCTGAAAAATGACCAGTGACCAGTGACCAGTGACTTGTGACCAGTGACCAGTGACTAGTGACCTGTGACCAGTGGCCAGTGACCAGTGACCAGCGACAGTGAACATTGACCAGTGACTAGTGACCAGTGACCAGTGACCAGTGACAGCTGACCAGTGACCAGTGACCTGTGACTAGTGACCTGTGACCAGTGACCAGTGACCTCTGACCCCGGACCAGTGACAAGTGACCGGTGAATTGTGACCAGTGACCAGTGACTAGTGACCAGTGACCAGTGACCAGTGACCAGTGACTAGTGACCGGTGACCTGTGACCATTGACCAGTGACTAGTGACCAGTGACCCGTGACCAGTGACCAGTGACCTGTGACCAGTGACCAGTGACTTGTGGCCAGTGACCAGTGACCAGTGACCAGTGACAGGTGACCAGTGACCTATGACCAGTGACCAGTGACCAGTGACCAGTGAATTGTGAATCGTGACCACTGACCAGTGACCAGTTACCAGTGACCCCTGAAAAGTGACCAGTGACCAGTGATCTGTGACCAGTGACCAGTGACCAGTGACCAGTGACAGGTGACCAGTGACCTATGACCAGTGACCAGTGACCAGTGACCAGTGAATTGTGAATCGTGACCACTGACCAGTGACCAGTTACCAGTGACCCCTGAAAAGTGACCAGTGACCAGTGACTAGTGACCAGTGATCTGTGACCAGTGACCAGTGACCAGTGACCAGCGACAGTGACCATTGAACAATGACCAGTGACCAGTGACCAGTGACCAGTGACCAGTGACAGGTGACCAGTGACCTATGACCAGTGACCAGTGACCAGTGACCAGTGACCAGTGACCAGTGACCAGTGACTAGTGACCAGTGACCCGTGACCAGTGACCAGAGACCACTGACCAGTGACCAGTGACCAGTGACTAGTGGCCAGTGACCAGTGACCAGTGACCAGTGACCAGCGACAGTGACCATTGACCAGTGACCAGTGACCAGTGACCAGTGACCAGTGACAGGTGACCAGTGACCTATGACCAGTGACCAGTGACCACTGATTACTGACCAGTGACCAGTGACCTGTGACCAGTGACCAGTGACCAGTGACCAGTGACCAGTGACCAGTGACCAGTGACTAGTGACCTGTGACCAGTGACCAGTGACTAGTGACCAGCGACAGTGAACATTGACCAGTGACCAGTGACCAGTGACCAGTGACCAGTGACCAGTGACAGCTGACCAGTGACCTGTGACCAGTGACCAGTGACCAGTGACCAGTGACCCGTGACCAGTGACTAGTGACCTGTGACCAGTGACCAGTGACCAGTGACCAGTGACCAGTGACCAGTGACCAGTGACTTGTGACCAGTGACCAGTGACTAGAGACCATTGACCAGTGACCAGTGACCAGTGACCAGCGACAGTGACCATTGAACAATGACCAGTGACCAGTGACCAGTGACCAGTGACAGGTGACCAGTGACCTATGACCAGTGACCAGTGACCAGTGACCAGTGACCAGTGACCTATGACCAGTGACCAGTGACCAGTGACCAGTGACCAGTGACCAGTGACCAGTGACTAGTGACCAGTGACCCGTGACCAGTGACCAGAGACCACTGACCAGTGACCAGTGACCAGTGACTAGTGGCCAGTGACCTGTGACCAGTGACCAGTGACCAGTGACCAGTGACCAGTGACCAGTGACCAGTGATTAGTGACCTGGGACCAGTGACCAGTGACCAGTGACCAGTGACCAGTGAGCAGTGTCCAGTGACCACTGACTACTGACCAGTGATCTGTGACCAGTGACCTGTGACCAGTGACCAGTGACCAGTGACCAGTGACCAGTGACCAGTGACCAGTGATTAGTGACCTGTGACCAGTGACCAGTGACTAGTGACCAGCGACAGTGAACATTGACCAGTGACCAGTGACCAGTGACCAGTGACCAGTGACCAGTGACAGCTGACCAGTGACCTGTGACCAGTGACCAGTGACCAGTGACCAGTGACCAGTGACCAGTGACCAGTGACCAGTGACTTGTGACCAGTGACTAGTGACCTGTGACCACTGACCAGTGACCAGTTACCAGTGACCCCTGAAAAGTGACCAGTGACCAGTGACCAGTGACAGGTGACCAGTGACCTATGACCAGTGACCAGTGACCACTGATTACTGACCAGTGACCAGTGACCTGTGACCAGTGACCAGTGACCAGTGACCAGTGACCAGTGACCACTGACTACTGACCAGTGACCAGTGACCTGTGACCAGTGACCAGTGACCAGTGACCAGTTACCAGCGACCAGTGACCAGTGACCCGTGACCAGTGACTAGTGACCTGTGACCAGTGACCAGTGACCAGTGACCAGTGACCAGTGACCAGTGACCAGTGACATGTGACCAGTGACCAGTGACTAGAGACCATTGACCAGTGACCAGTGACCAGTGACCAGCGACAGTGACCATTGACCAATGACCAGTGACCAGTGACCAGTGACCAGTGACCAGTGACCAGTGACAGGTGACCAGTGACCAGTGACCAGTGAATAGTGACCAGTGACCAGTGACCAGTGACCAGTGACCAGTGACCAGTGACCAGTGACCCGTGACCAGTGACCAGTGACTTGTGACCAGTGACCAGTGACTAGTGACCTGTGACCAGTGGCCAGTGACCAGTGACCAGCGACAGTGAACATTGACCAGTGACTAGTGACCAGTGACCAGTGACCAGTGACAGCTGACCAGTGACCAGTGACCTGTGACTAGTGACCTGTGACCAGTGACCAGTGACCTCTGACCACGGACCAGTGACAAGTGACCGGTGAATTGTGACCAGTGACCAGTGACTAGTGACCAGTGACCAGTGACCAGTCACTAGTGACCGGTGACCTGTGACCATTGACCAGTGACTAGTGACCAGTGACCCGTGACCAGTGACCAGTGACCTGTGACCAGTGACCAGTGACTTGTGGCCAGTGACCAGTGACCAGTGACCAGTGACAGGTGACCAGTGACCTATGACCAGTGACCAGTGACCAGTGACCAGTGAATTGTGAATCGTGACCACTGACCAGTGACCAGTTACCAGTGACCCCTGAAAAGTGACCAGTGACCAGTGACTAGTGACCAGTGATCTGTGACCAGTGACCAGTGACCAGTGACCAGCGACAGTGACCATTGAACAATGACCAGTGACCAGTGACCAGTGACCAGTTACCAGTGACCCCTGAAAAGTGACCAGTGACCAGTGACTAGTGACCAGTGATCTGTGACCAGTAACCAGTGACCAGTGACCAGTGACAGGTGACCAGTGACCTATGACCAGTGACCAGTGAATTGTGAATCGTGACCACTGACCAGTGACCAGTTACCAGTGACCCCTGAAAAGTGACCAGTGACCAGTGACTAGTGACCAGTGATCTGTGACCAGTGACCAGTGACCAGTGACCAGCGACAGTGACCATTGAACAATGACCAGTGACCAGTGACCAGTGACCAGTGACCAGTGACAGGTGACCAGTGACCTATGACCAGTGACCAGTGACCAGTGACCAGTGACCAGTGACCAGTGACCAGTGACTAGTGACCAGTGACCCGTGACCAGTGACCAGAGACCACTGACCAGTGACCAGTGACCAGTGACTAGTGGCCAGTGACCAGTGACCAGTGACCAGTGACCAGCGACAGTGACCATTGACCAGTGACCAGTGACCAGTGACCAGTGACCCGTGACAGGTGACCAGTGACCTATGACCAGTGACCAGTGACCACTGATTACTGACCAGTGACCAGTGACCTGTGACCAGTGACCAGTGACCAGTGACCAGTCACCAGTGACCAGTGACCAGTGACTAGTGACCTGTGACCAGTGACCAGTGACTAGTGACCAGCGACAGTGAACATTGACCAGTGACCAGTGACCAGTGACCAGTGACCAGTGACCAGTGACAGCTGACCAGTGACCTGTGACCAGTGACCAGTGACCAGTGACCAGTGACCCGTGACCAGTGACTAGTGACCTGTGACCAGTGACCAGTGACCAGTGACCAGTGACCAGTGACCAGTGACCAGTGACCAGTGACTTGTGACCAGTGACCAGTGACTTGAGACCATTGACCAGTGACCAGTGACCAGTGACCAGCGACAGTGACCATTGACCAATGACCAGTGACCAGTGACCAGTGACCAGTGACCAGTGACAGGTGACCAGTGACCTATGACCAGTGACCAGTGACCAGTGACCAGTGAATTGTGAATCGTGACCACTGACCAGTGACCCCTGAAAAGTGACCAGTGACCAGTGACTAGTGACCAGTGATCTGTGACCAGTGACCAGTGACCAGTGACCAGTGACCAGCGACAGTGACCATTGAACAATGACCAGTGACCAGTGACCAGTGACCAGTGACAGGTGATCAGTGACCTATGACCAGTGACCAGTGACCAGTGACCAGTGACCAGTGACCTATGACCAGTGACCAGTGACCAGTGACCAGTGACCAGTGACCAGTGACCAGTGACTAGTGACCAGTGACCCGTGACCAGTGACCAGAGACCACTGACCAGTGACCAGTGACCAGTGACTAGTGGCCAGTGACCAGTGACCAGTGACCAGTGACCAGCGACAGTGACCATTGACCAGTGACCAGTGACCAGTGACCAGTGACCAGTGACCAGTGACAGGTGACGAGTGACCTATGACCAGTGACCAGTGACCACTGATTACTGACCAGTGACCAGTGACCTGTGACCAGTGACCAGTGACCAGTGACCAGTGACCAGTGACCAGTGACCAGTGATTAGTGACCTGTGACCAGTGACCAGTGACCAGTGACCAGTGACCAGTGACCAGTGAGCAGTGTCCAGTGACCACTGACTACTGACCAGTGATCTGTGACCAGTGACCTGTGACCAGTGACCAGTGACCAGTGACCAGTGACCAGTGACCAGTGACCAGTGATTAGTGACCTGTGACCAGTGACCAGTGACTAGTGACCAGCGACAGTGAACATTGACCAGTGACCAGTGACCAGTGACCAGTGACCAGTGACCAGTGACTTGTGACCAGTGACTAGTGACCTGTGACCACTGACCAGTGACCAGTTACCAGTGACCCCTGAAAAGTGACCAGTGACCAGTGACCAGTGACAGGTGACCAGTGACCTATGACCAGTGACCAGTGACCACTGATTACTGACCAGTGACCAGTGACCTGTGACCAGTGACCAGTGACCAGTGACCAGTGACCAGTGACCAGTGACCAGTGACCACTGACTACTGACCAGTGACCAGTGACCTGTGACCAGTGACCAGTGACCAGTGACCAGTTACCAGTGACCAGTGACCAGTGACCCGTGACCAGTGACTAGTGACCTGTGACCAGTGACCAGTGACCAGTGACCAGTGACCAGTGACCAGTGACCAGTGACATGTGACCAGTGACCAGTGACTAGAGACCATTGACCAGTGACCAGTGACCAGTGACCAGCGACAGTGACCATTGACCAATGACCAGTGACCAGTGACCAGTGACCAGTGACCAGTGATCAGTGACAGGTGACCAGTGACCTATGACCAGTGACCAGTGACCAGTGACCAGTGACCAGTGACAGGTGACCAGTGACCTATGACCAGTGACCAGTGACCAGTGACCAGTGACCAGTGACCAGTGACCAGTGACTAGTGACCAGTGACCTGTGGCCAGTGACCAGTGACCAGTGACCAGTGACCAGTGAGCAGTGTCCAGTGACCACTGACTACTGACCAGTGATCTGTGACTAGTGACCATTGACCAGTGACCAGTGACCAGTGACCAGTGACCAGTGACCAGTGACCAGTGATTAGTGACCTGTGACCAGTGACCAGTGACTAGTGACCAGCGACAGTGAACATTGACCAGTGACCAGTGACCAGTGACCAGTGACCAGTGACCAGTGACCAGTGACAGCTGACCAGTGACCTGTGACCAGTGACCAGTGACCAGTGACCAGTGACCAGTGACCAGTGACCAGTGACTTGTGACCAGTGACTAGTGACCTGTGACCACTGACCAGTGACCAGTTACCAGTGACCCCTGAAAAGTGACCAGTGACCATTGAACAATGACCAGTGACCAGTGACCAGTGACCAGTGACAGGTGACCAGTGACCTATGACCAGTGACCAGTGACCAGTGACCAGTGACCAGTGACCAGTGACCAGTGACTAGTGACCAGTGACCTGTGGCCAGTGACCAGTGACCAGTGACCAGTGATCAGTGACCAGTGAGCAGTGTCCAGTGACCACTGACTACTGACCAGTGATCTGTGACTAGTGACCAGTGGCCCGTGACCAGTGACTTGTGACCAGTGACCAGTGACTAGTGGCCAGTGACCAGTGACCAGTGACCAGTGACCACTGACTACTGACCAGTGACCTGTGACCAGTGACCTGTGACCAGTGACCAGTGACCAGTGACCAGTGACCAGTGACCAGTGACCGGTGACCAGTGACCCGTGACCAGTGACTAGTGACCTGTGACCAGTGACCAGTGACCACTGTCCACGGACCAGTGACAAGTGACCAGTGATTTGTGACCAGTGACCAGTGACTAGAGAACAGAGACCAGTGACCAGTGACCAGTGACCAGCGACTGTGACCATTGACCAGTGACCAGTTACCAGTGACCAGTGACCAGTGACAGGTGACCAGTGACCAGTGACCAGTGACTTGTGACCAGTGACCAGTGACTAGAGACCATTGACCAGTGACCAGTGACCAGTGACCAGCGACAGTGACCATTGACCAATGACCAGTGACCAGTGACCAGTGACCAGTGCCCGGTGACAGGTGACCAGTGACCTATGACCAGTGACCAGTGACCAGTGACCAGTGAATTGTGAATCGTGACCACTGACCCGTGACCAGTTACCAGTGACCCCTGAAAAGTGACCAGTGACCAGTGACTAGTGACCAGTGATCTGTGACCAGTGACCAGTGACCAGTGACCAGTGACCAGCGACAGTGCCCATTGAACAATGACCAGTGTCCAGTGACCAGTGACCAGTGACAGGTGACCAGTGACATATGACCAGTGACATTTGACCAGTGACCAGTGACCAGCGACAGTGAACATTGACCAGTGACCAGTGACCAGTGACCAGTGACCAGTGACAGCTGACCAGTGACCAGTGACCAGTGACCAGTGACCAGTGACTTGTGACCATTGACTAGTGACCTGTGACCACTGACCAGTGACCAGTTACCAGTGACCCCTGAAAAGTGACCAGTGACCAGTGACCAGTGACTAGTGACTAGTGACCAGTGACATATGACCAGTGACCCGTGACCAGAGACAAGTGACCAGCGACTGTGACCATTGACAAGTGACCAGTGACCTGTGACCAGTGACCAGTGACCAGTGACCTGTGACCAGCGTCCAGCGACAGTGACCATTGACCTGTGACCAGTGACCAGTGACCATTGACCAGTGACCAGCGACCAGTGACCAGTGACTAGTGACCTGTGACCAGTGGCCTGTGACCAGTGACCAGTGACCACTGACCAGTGAACAGTGACCAGTGACTAGTGACCAGTGACCCGTGACCAGTGACCAGCGACCAGTGACGAGTGTCCCCTGAAAAATGACCAGTGACCAGTGACCAGTGACCAGCGACAGTGACCATTGAACAATGACCAGTGACCAGTGACCAGTGAATTGTGAATCGTGACCACTGACCAGTGACCAGTTACCAGTGACCCCTGAAAAGTGACCAGTGACCAGTGACTAGTGACCAGTGATCTGTGACCAGTGACCAGTGACCAGTGACCAGTGACAGGTGACCAGTGACCTATGACCAGTGACCAGTGACCAGTGACCAGTGAATTGTGATTCGTGACCACTGACCAGTGACCAGTTACCAGTGACCCCTGAAAAGTGACCAGTGACCAGTGACTAGTGACCAGTGATCTGTGACCAGTGATCAGTGACCAGTGACCAGCGACAGTGACCATTGAACAATGACCAGTGACCAGTGACCAGTGACCAGTGACCAGTGACACGTGACCAGTGACCTATGACCAGTGACCAGTGACCAGTGACCAGTGACCAGTGACTAGTGACCAGTGACCCGTGACCAGTGACCAGAGACCACTGACCAGTGACCAGTGACCAGTGACTAGTGGCCAGTGACCAGTGACCAGTGACCAGTGACCAGCGACAGTGACCATTGACCAGTGACCAGTGACCAGTGACCAGTGACCAGTGACAGGTGACCAGTGACCTATGACCAGTGACCAGTGACCACTGATTACTGACCAGTGACCAGTGACCTGTGACCAGTGACCAGTGACCAGTGACCAGTGACCAGTGACCAGTGACCAGTGACTAGTGACCTGTGACCAGTGACCAGTGACTAGTGACCAGCGACAGTGAACATTGACCAGTGACCAGTGACCAGTGACCAGTGACCAGTGACCAGTGACAGCTGACCAGTGACCTGTGACCAGTGACCAGTGACCAGTGACCAGTGACCCGTGACCAGTGACTAGTGACCTGTGACCAGTGACCAGTGACCAGTGACCAGTGACCAGTGACCAGTGACCAGCGACAGTGACCATTGAACAATGACCAGTGACCAGTGACCAGTGACCAGTGACAGGTGACCAGTGACCTATGACCAGTGACCAGTGACCAGTGACCAGTGACCAGTGACCTATGACCAGTGACCAGTGACCAGTGACCAGTGACCAGTGACCAGTGACCAGTGACTAGTGACCAGTGACCCGTGACCAGTGACCAGAGACCACTGACCAGTGACCAGTGACCAGTGACTAGTGGCCAGTGACCAGTGACCAGTGACCAGTGACCAGCGACAGTGACCATTGACCAGTGACCAGTGACCAGTGACCAGTGACCAGTGACCAGTGACAGGTGACGAGTGACCTATGACCAGTGACCAGTGACCACTGATTACTGACCAGTGACCAGTGACCTGTGACCAGTGACCAGTGACCAGTGACCAGTGACCAGTGACCAGTGACCAGTGATTAGTGACCTGTGACCAGTGACCAGTGACCAGTGACCAGTGACCAGTGAGCAGTGTCCAGTGACCACTGACTACTGACCAGTGATCTGTGACCAGTGACCTGTGACCAGTGACCAGTGACCAGTGACCAGTGACCAGTGACCAGTGACCAGTGATTAGTGACCTGTGACCAGTGACCAGTGACTAGTGACCAGCGACAGTGAACATTGACCAGTGACCAGTGACCAGTGACCAGTGACCAGTGACCAGTGACAGCTGACCAGTGACCTATGACCAGTGACCAGTGACCAGTGACCAGTGACCAGTGACCAGTGACCAGTGACTAGTGACCAGTGACCTGTGGCCAGTGACCAGTGACCAGTGACCAGTGACCAGTGAGCAGTGTCCAGTGACCACTGACTACTGACCAGTGATCTGTGACTAGTGACCAGTGGCCCGTGACCAGTGACTTGTGACCAGTGACCAGTGACTAGTGGCCAGTGACCAGTGACCAGTGACCAGTGACCACTGACTACTGACCAGTGACCTGTGACCAGTGACCTGTGACCAGTGACCAGTGACCAGTGACCAGTGACCAGTGACCAGTGACCGGTGACCAGTGACCCGTGACCAGTGACCAGTGACCAGTGACCAGTGACCAGTGACAGCTGACCAGTGACCTGTGACCAGTGACCAGTGACCAGTGACCAGTGACCAGTGACCAGTGACCAGTGACTTGTGACCAGTGACTAGTGACCTGTGACCACTGACCAGTGACCAGTTACCAGTGACCCCTGAAAAGTGACCAGTGACCAGTGACCAGCGACAGTGACCATTGAACAATGACCAGTGACCAGTGACCAGTGACCAGTGACAGGTGACCAGTGACCTATGACCAGTGACCAGTGACCAGTGACCAGTGACCAGTGACCAGTGACCAGTGACTAGTGACCAGTGACCTGTGGCCAGTGACCAGTGACCAGTGACCAGTGATCAGTGACCAGTGAGCAGTGTCCAGTGACCACTGACTACTGACCAGTGATCTGTGACTAGTGACCAGTGGCCCGTGACCAGTGACTTGTGACCAGTGACCAGTGACTAGTGGCCAGTGACCAGTGACCAGTGACCAGTGACCACTGACTACTGACCAGTGACCTGTGACCAGTGACCTGTGACCAGTGACCAGTGACCAGTGACCAGTGACCAGTGACCAGTGACCGGTGACCAGTGACCCGTGACCAGTGACTAGTGACCTGTGACCAGTGACCAGTGACCACTGTCCACGGACCAGTGACAAGTGACCAGTGATTTGTGACCAGTGACCAGTGACTAGAGAACAGAGACCAGTGACCAGTGACCAGTGACCAGCGACTGTGACCATTGACCAGTGACCAGTTACCAGTGACCAGTGACCAGTGACAGGTGACCAGTGACCAGTGACCAGTGACTTGTGACCAGTGACCAGTGACTAGAGACCATTGACCAGTGACCAGTGACCAGTGACCAGCGACAGTGACCATTGACCAATGACCAGTGACCAGTGACCAGTGACCAGTGCCCGGTGACAGGTGACCAGTGACCTATGACCAGTGACCAGTGACCAGTGACCAGTGAATTGTGAATCGTGACCACTGACCCGTGACCAGTTACCAGTGACCCCTGAAAAGTGACCAGTGACCAGTGACTAGTGACCAGTGATCTGTGACCAGTGACCAGTGACCAGTGACCAGTGACCAGCGACAGTGCCCATTGAACAATGACCAGTGTCCAGTGACCAGTGACCAGTGACAGGTGACCAGTGACATATGACCAGTGACATTTGACCAGTGACCAGTGACCAGCGACAGTGAACATTGACCAGTGACCAGTGACCAGTGACCAGTGACCAGTGACAGCTGACCAGTGACCAGTGACCAGTGACCAGTGACCAGTGACTTGTGACCATTGACTAGTGACCTGTGACCACTGACCAGTGACCAGTTACCAGTGACCCCTGAAAAGTGACCAGTGACCAGTGACCAGTGACTAGTGACTAGTGACCAGTGACATATGACCAGTGACCCGTGACCAGAGACAAGTGACCAGCGACTGTGACCATTGACAAGTGACCAGTGACCTGTGACCAGTGACCAGTGACCAGTGACCTGTGACCAGCGTCCAGCGACAGTGACCATTGACCTGTGACCAGTGACCAGTGACCATTGACCAGTGACCAGCGACCAGTGACCAGTGACTAGTGACCTGTGACCAGTGGCCTGTGACCAGTGACCAGTGACCACTGACCAGTGAACAGTGACCAGTGACTAGTGACCAGTGACCCGTGACCAGTGACCAGCGACCAGTGACGAGTGTCCCCTGAAAAATGACCAGTGACCAGTGACCAGTGACCAGTGACAGGTGACCAGTGACCTATGACCAGTGACCAGTGACCAGCGACAGTGACCATTGACCAATGACCAGTGACCAGTGACCAGTGACCAGTGACCAGTGACAGGTGACCAGTGACCTATGACCAGTGACCAGTGACCAGTGACCAGTGAATTGTGAATCGTGACCACTGACCAGTGACCCCTGAAAAGTGACCAGTGACCAGTGACTAGTGACCAGTGATCTGTGACCAGTGACCAGTGACCAGTGACCAGTGACCAGCGACAGTGACCATTGAACAATGACCAGTGACCAGTGACCAGTGACCAGTGACAGGTGATCAGTGACCTATGACCAGTGACCAGTGACCAGTGACCAGTGACCAGTGACCTATGACCAGTGACCAGTGACCAGTGACCAGTGACCAGTGACCAGTGACCAGTGACTAGTGACCAGTGACCCGTGACCAGTGACCAGAGACCACTGACCAGTGACCAGTGACCAGTGACTAGTGGCCAGTGACCAGTGACCAGTGACCAGTGACCAGCGACAGTGACCATTGACCAGTGACCAGTGACCAGTGACCAGTGACCAGTGACCAGTGACAGGTGACGAGTGACCTATGACCAGTGACCAGTGACCACTGATTACTGACCAGTGACCAGTGACCTGTGACCAGTGACCAGTGACCAGTGACCAGTGACCAGTGACCAGTGACCAGTGATTAGTGACCTGTGACCAGTGACCAGTGACCAGTGACCAGTGACCAGTGACCAGTGAGCAGTGTCCAGTGACCACTGACTACTGACCAGTGATCTGTGACCAGTGACCTGTGACCAGTGACCAGTGACCAGTGACCAGTGACCAGTGACCAGTGACCAGTGATTAGTGACCTGTGACCAGTGACCAGTGACTAGTGACCAGCGACAGTGAACATTGACCAGTGACCAGTGACCAGTGACCAGTGACCAGTGACCAGTGACTTGTGACCAGTGACTAGTGACCTGTGACCACTGACCAGTGACCAGTTACCAGTGACCCCTGAAAAGTGACCAGTGACCAGTGACCAGTGACAGGTGACCAGTGACCTATGACCAGTGACCAGTGACCACTGATTACTGACCAGTGACCAGTGACCTGTGACCAGTGACCAGTGACCAGTGACCAGTGACCAGTGACCAGTGACCAGTGACCACTGACTACTGACCAGTGACCAGTGACCTGTGACCAGTGACCAGTGACCAGTGACCAGTTACCAGTGACCAGTGACCAGTGACCCGTGACCAGTGACTAGTGACCTGTGACCAGTGACCAGTGACCAGTGACCAGTGACCAGTGACCAGTGACCAGTGACATGTGACCAGTGACCAGTGACTAGAGACCATTGACCAGTGACCAGTGACCAGTGACCAGCGACAGTGACCATTGACCAATGACCAGTGACCAGTGACCAGTGACCAGTGACCAGTGATCAGTGACAGGTGACCAGTGACCTATGACCAGTGACCAGTGACCAGTGACCAGTGACCAGTGACAGGTGACCAGTGACCTATGACCAGTGACCAGTGACCAGTGACCAGTGACCAGTGACCAGTGACCAGTGACTAGTGACCAGTGACCTGTGGCCAGTGACCAGTGACCAGTGACCAGTGACCAGTGAGCAGTGTCCAGTGACCACTGACTACTGACCAGTGATCTGTGACTAGTGACCATTGACCAGTGACCAGTGACCAGTGACCAGTGACCAGTGACCAGTGACCAGTGATTAGTGACCTGTGACCAGTGACCAGTGACTAGTGACCAGCGACAGTGAACATTGACCAGTGACCAGTGACCAGTGACCAGTGACCAGTGACCAGTGACCAGTGACAGCTGACCAGTGACCTGTGACCAGTGACCAGTGACCAGTGACCAGTGACCAGTGACCAGTGACCAGTGACTTGTGACCAGTGACTAGTGACCTGTGACCACTGACCAGTGACCAGTTACCAGTGACCCCTGAAAAGTGACCAGTGACCATTGAACAATGACCAGTGACCAGTGACCAGTGACCAGTGACAGGTGACCAGTGACCTATGACCAGTGACCAGTGACCAGTGACCAGTGACCAGTGACCAGTGACCAGTGACTAGTGACCAGTGACCTGTGGCCAGTGACCAGTGACCAGTGACCAGTGATCAGTGACCAGTGAGCAGTGTCCAGTGACCACTGACTACTGACCAGTGATCTGTGACTAGTGACCAGTGGCCCGTGACCAGTGACTTGTGACCAGTGACCAGTGACTAGTGGCCAGTGACCAGTGACCAGTGACCAGTGACCACTGACTACTGACCAGTGACCTGTGACCAGTGACCTGTGACCAGTGACCAGTGACCAGTGACCAGTGACCAGTGACCAGTGACCGGTGACCAGTGACCCGTGACCAGTGACTAGTGACCTGTGACCAGTGACCAGTGACCACTGTCCACGGACCAGTGACAAGTGACCAGTGATTTGTGACCAGTGACCAGTGACTAGAGAACAGAGACCAGTGACCAGTGACCAGTGACCAGCGACTGTGACCATTGACCAGTGACCAGTTACCAGTGACCAGTGACCAGTGACAGGTGACCAGTGACCAGTGACCAGTGACTTGTGACCAGTGACCAGTGACTAGAGACCATTGACCAGTGACCAGTGACCAGTGACCAGCGACAGTGACCATTGACCAATGACCAGTGACCAGTGACCAGTGACCAGTGCCCGGTGACAGGTGACCAGTGACCTATGACCAGTGACCAGTGACCAGTGACCAGTGAATTGTGAATCGTGACCACTGACCCGTGACCAGTTACCAGTGACCCCTGAAAAGTGACCAGTGACCAGTGACTAGTGACCAGTGATCTGTGACCAGTGACCAGTGACCAGTGACCAGTGACCAGCGACAGTGCCCATTGAACAATGACCAGTGTCCAGTGACCAGTGACCAGTGACAGGTGACCAGTGACATATGACCAGTGACATTTGACCAGTGACCAGTGACCAGCGACAGTGAACATTGACCAGTGACCAGTGACCAGTGACCAGTGACCAGTGACAGCTGACCAGTGACCAGTGACCAGTGACCAGTGACCAGTGACTTGTGACCATTGACTAGTGACCTGTGACCACTGACCAGTGACCAGTTACCAGTGACCCCTGAAAAGTGACCAGTGACCAGTGACCAGTGACTAGTGACTAGTGACCAGTGACATATGACCAGTGACCCGTGACCAGAGACAAGTGACCAGCGACTGTGACCATTGACAAGTGACCAGTGACCTGTGACCAGTGACCAGTGACCAGTGACCTGTGACCAGCGTCCAGCGACAGTGACCATTGACCTGTGACCAGTGACCAGTGACCATTGACCAGTGACCAGCGACCAGTGACCAGTGACTAGTGACCTGTGACCAGTGGCCTGTGACCAGTGACCAGTGACCACTGACCAGTGAACAGTGACCAGTGACTAGTGACCAGTGACCCGTGACCAGTGACCAGCGACCAGTGACGAGTGTCCCCTGAAAAATGACCAGTGACCAGTGACCAGTGACCAGCGACAGTGACCATTGAACAATGACCAGTGACCAGTGACCAGTGAATTGTGAATCGTGACCACTGACCAGTGACCAGTTACCAGTGACCCCTGAAAAGTGACCAGTGACCAGTGACTAGTGACCAGTGATCTGTGACCAGTGACCAGTGACCAGTGACCAGTGACAGGTGACCAGTGACCTATGACCAGTGACCAGTGACCAGTGACCAGTGAATTGTGATTCGTGACCACTGACCAGTGACCAGTTACCAGTGACCCCTGAAAAGTGACCAGTGACCAGTGACTAGTGACCAGTGATCTGTGACCAGTGATCAGTGACCAGTGACCAGCGACAGTGACCATTGAACAATGACCAGTGACCAGTGACCAGTGACCAGTGACCAGTGACACGTGACCAGTGACCTATGACCAGTGACCAGTGACCAGTGACCAGTGACCAGTGACTAGTGACCAGTGACCCGTGACCAGTGACCAGAGACCACTGACCAGTGACCAGTGACCAGTGACTAGTGGCCAGTGACCAGTGACCAGTGACCAGTGACCAGCGACAGTGACCATTGACCAGTGACCAGTGACCAGTGACCAGTGACCAGTGACAGGTGACCAGTGACCTATGACCAGTGACCAGTGACCACTGATTACTGACCAGTGACCAGTGACCTGTGACCAGTGACCAGTGACCAGTGACCAGTGACCAGTGACCAGTGACCAGTGACTAGTGACCTGTGACCAGTGACCAGTGACTAGTGACCAGCGACAGTGAACATTGACCAGTGACCAGTGACCAGTGACCAGTGACCAGTGACCAGTGACAGCTGACCAGTGACCTGTGACCAGTGACCAGTGACCAGTGACCAGTGACCCGTGACCAGTGACTAGTGACCTGTGACCAGTGACCAGTGACCAGTGACCAGTGACCAGTGACCAGTGACCAGCGACAGTGACCATTGAACAATGACCAGTGACCAGTGACCAGTGACCAGTGACAGGTGACCAGTGACCTATGACCAGTGACCAGTGACCAGTGACCAGTGACCAGTGACCTATGACCAGTGACCAGTGACCAGTGACCAGTGACCAGTGACCAGTGACCAGTGACTAGTGACCAGTGACCCGTGACCAGTGACCAGAGACCACTGACCAGTGACCAGTGACCAGTGACTAGTGGCCAGTGACCAGTGACCAGTGACCAGTGACCAGCGACAGTGACCATTGACCAGTGACCAGTGACCAGTGACCAGTGACCAGTGACCAGTGACAGGTGACGAGTGACCTATGACCAGTGACCAGTGACCACTGATTACTGACCAGTGACCAGTGACCTGTGACCAGTGACCAGTGACCAGTGACCAGTGACCAGTGACCAGTGACCAGTGATTAGTGACCTGTGACCAGTGACCAGTGACCAGTGACCAGTGACCAGTGAGCAGTGTCCAGTGACCACTGACTACTGACCAGTGATCTGTGACCAGTGACCTGTGACCAGTGACCAGTGACCAGTGACCAGTGACCAGTGACCAGTGACCAGTGATTAGTGACCTGTGACCAGTGACCAGTGACTAGTGACCAGCGACAGTGAACATTGACCAGTGACCAGTGACCAGTGACCAGTGACCAGTGACCAGTGACAGCTGACCAGTGACCTATGACCAGTGACCAGTGACCAGTGACCAGTGACCAGTGACCAGTGACCAGTGACTAGTGACCAGTGACCTGTGGCCAGTGACCAGTGACCAGTGACCAGTGACCAGTGAGCAGTGTCCAGTGACCACTGACTACTGACCAGTGATCTGTGACTAGTGACCAGTGGCCCGTGACCAGTGACTTGTGACCAGTGACCAGTGACTAGTGGCCAGTGACCAGTGACCAGTGACCAGTGACCACTGACTACTGACCAGTGACCTGTGACCAGTGACCTGTGACCAGTGACCAGTGACCAGTGACCAGTGACCAGTGACCAGTGACCGGTGACCAGTGACCCGTGACCAGTGACCAGTGACCAGTGACCAGTGACCAGTGACAGCTGACCAGTGACCTGTGACCAGTGACCAGTGACCAGTGACCAGTGACCAGTGACCAGTGACCAGTGACTTGTGACCAGTGACTAGTGACCTGTGACCACTGACCAGTGACCAGTTACCAGTGACCCCTGAAAAGTGACCAGTGACCAGTGACCAGCGACAGTGACCATTGAACAATGACCAGTGACCAGTGACCAGTGACCAGTGACAGGTGACCAGTGACCTATGACCAGTGACCAGTGACCAGTGACCAGTGACCAGTGACCAGTGACCAGTGACTAGTGACCAGTGACCTGTGGCCAGTGACCAGTGACCAGTGACCAGTGATCAGTGACCAGTGAGCAGTGTCCAGTGACCACTGACTACTGACCAGTGATCTGTGACTAGTGACCAGTGGCCCGTGACCAGTGACTTGTGACCAGTGACCAGTGACTAGTGGCCAGTGACCAGTGACCAGTGACCAGTGACCACTGACTACTGACCAGTGACCTGTGACCAGTGACCTGTGACCAGTGACCAGTGACCAGTGACCAGTGACCAGTGACCAGTGACCGGTGACCAGTGACCCGTGACCAGTGACTAGTGACCTGTGACCAGTGACCAGTGACCACTGTCCACGGACCAGTGACAAGTGACCAGTGATTTGTGACCAGTGACCAGTGACTAGAGAACAGAGACCAGTGACCAGTGACCAGTGACCAGCGACTGTGACCATTGACCAGTGACCAGTTACCAGTGACCAGTGACCAGTGACAGGTGACCAGTGACCAGTGACCAGTGACTTGTGACCAGTGACCAGTGACTAGAGACCATTGACCAGTGACCAGTGACCAGTGACCAGCGACAGTGACCATTGACCAATGACCAGTGACCAGTGACCAGTGACCAGTGCCCGGTGACAGGTGACCAGTGACCTATGACCAGTGACCAGTGACCAGTGACCAGTGAATTGTGAATCGTGACCACTGACCCGTGACCAGTTACCAGTGACCCCTGAAAAGTGACCAGTGACCAGTGACTAGTGACCAGTGATCTGTGACCAGTGACCAGTGACCAGTGACCAGTGACCAGCGACAGTGCCCATTGAACAATGACCAGTGTCCAGTGACCAGTGACCAGTGACAGGTGACCAGTGACATATGACCAGTGACATTTGACCAGTGACCAGTGACCAGCGACAGTGAACATTGACCAGTGACCAGTGACCAGTGACCAGTGACCAGTGACAGCTGACCAGTGACCAGTGACCAGTGACCAGTGACCAGTGACTTGTGACCATTGACTAGTGACCTGTGACCACTGACCAGTGACCAGTTACCAGTGACCCCTGAAAAGTGACCAGTGACCAGTGACCAGTGACTAGTGACTAGTGACCAGTGACATATGACCAGTGACCCGTGACCAGAGACAAGTGACCAGCGACTGTGACCATTGACAAGTGACCAGTGACCTGTGACCAGTGACCAGTGACCAGTGACCTGTGACCAGCGTCCAGCGACAGTGACCATTGACCTGTGACCAGTGACCAGTGACCATTGACCAGTGACCAGCGACCAGTGACCAGTGACTAGTGACCTGTGACCAGTGGCCTGTGACCAGTGACCAGTGACCACTGACCAGTGAACAGTGACCAGTGACTAGTGACCAGTGACCCGTGACCAGTGACCAGCGACCAGTGACGAGTGTCCCCTGAAAAATGACCAGTGACCAGTGACCAGTGACCAGCGACAGTGACCATTGAACAATGACCAGTGACCAGTGACCAGTGAATTGTGAATCGTGACCACTGACCAGTGACCAGTTACCAGTGACCCCTGAAAAGTGACCAGTGACCAGTGACTAGTGACCAGTGATCTGTGACCAGTGACCAGTGACCAGTGACCAGTGACAGGTGACCAGTGACCTATGACCAGTGACCAGTGACCAGTGACCAGTGAATTGTGAATCGTGACCACTGACCAGTGACCAGTTACCAGTGACCCCTGAAAAGTGACCAGTGACCAGTGACTAGTGACCAGTGATCTGTGACCAGTGACCAGTGACCAGTGACCAGCGACAGTGACCATTGAACAATGACCAGTGACCAGTGACCAGTGACCAGTGACCAGTGACAGGTGACCAGTGACCTATGACCAGTGACCAGTGACCAGTGACCAGTGACCAGTGACCAGTGACCAGTGACTAGTGACCAGTGACCCGTGACCAGTGACCAGAGACCACTGACCAGTGACCAGTGACCAGTGACTAGTGGCCAGTGACCAGTGACCAGTGACCAGTGACCAGCGACAGTGACCATTGACCAGTGACCAGTGACCAGTGACCAGTGACCAGTGACAGGTGACCAGTGACCTATGACCAGTGACCAGTGACCACTGATTACTGACCAGTGACCAGTGACCTGTGACCAGTGACCAGTGACCAGTGACCAGTGACCAGTGACCAGTGACCAGTGACCAGTGACTAGTGACCTGTGACCAGTGACCAGTGACTAGTGACCAGCGACAGTGAACATTGACCAGTGACCAGTGACCAGTGACCAGTGACCAGTGACCAGTGACAGCTGACCAGTGACCTGTGACCAGTGACCAGTGACCAGTGACCAGTGACCCGTGACCAGTGACTAGTGACCTGTGACCAGTGACCAGTGACCAGTGACCAGTGACCAGTGACCAGCGACAGTGACCATTGAACAATGACCAGTGACCAGTGACCAGTGACCAGTGACAGGTGACCAGTGACCTATGACCAGTGACCAGTGACCAGTGACCAGTGACCAGTGACCTATGACCAGTGACCAGTGACCAGTGACCAGTGACCAGTGACCAGTGACCAGTGACTAGTGACCAGTGACCCGTGACCAGTGACCAGAGACCACTGACCAGTGACCAGTGACCAGTGACTAGTGGCCAGTGACCAGTGACCAGTGACCAGTGACCAGCGACAGTGACCATTGACCAGTGACCAGTGACCAGTGACCAGTGACCAGTGACCAGTGACAGGTGACGAGTGACCTATGACCAGTGACCAGTGACCACTGATTACTGACCAGTGACCAGTGACCTGTGACCAGTGACCAGTGACCAGTGACCAGTGACCAGTGACCAGTGACCAGTGATTAGTGACCTGTGACCAGTGACCAGTGACCAGTGACCAGTGACCAGTGAGCAGTGTCCAGTGACCACTGACTACTGACCAGTGATCTGTGACCAGTGACCTGTGACCAGTGACCAGTGACCAGTGACCAGTGACCAGTGACCAGTGACCAGTGATTAGTGACCTGTGACCAGTGACCAGTGACTAGTGACCAGCGACAGTGAACATTGACCAGTGACCAGTGACCAGTGACCAGTGACCAGTGACCAGTGACAGCTGACCAGTGACCTGTGACCAGTGACCAGTGACCAGTGACCAGTGACCAGTGACCAGTGACCAGTGACCAGTGACTTGTGACCAGTGACTAGTGACCTGTGACCACTGACCAGTGACCAGTTACCAGTGACCCCTGAAAAGTGACCAGTGACCAGTGACCAGTGACAGGTGACCAATGACCAGTGACCAGTGACCAGTGACCAGTGACCAGTGACCAGTGACAGGTGACCAGTGACCTATGACCAGTGACCAGTGACCAGTGACCAGTGAATTGTGAATCGTGACCACTGACCAGTGACCAGTTACCAGTGACCCCTGAAAAGTGACCAGTGACCAGTGACTAGTGACCAGTGATCTGTGACCAGTGACCAGTGACCAGTGACCAGTGACCAGCGGCAGTGACCATTGAACAATGACCAGTGACCAGTGACCAGTGACCAGTGACAGGTGACCAGTGACCTATGACCAGTGACCAGTGACCAGTGACCAGTGACCAGTGACCTATGACCAGTGACCAGTGACCAGTGACCAGTGACCAGTGACTAGTGGCCAGTGACCAGTGACCAGTGACCAGTGACCAGCGACAGTGACCATTGACCAGTGACCAGTGACCAGTGACCAGTGACCAGTGACAGGTGACCAGTGACCTATGACCAGTGACCAGTGACCACTGATTACTGACCAGTGACCAGTGACCTGTGACCAGTGACCAGTGACCAGTGACCAGTGACCAGTGACCAGTGACCAGTGATTAGTGACCTGTGACCAGTGACCAGTGACTAGTGACCAGCGACAGTGAACATTGACCAGTGACCAGTGACCAGTGACCAGTGACCAGTGACCAGTGACCAGTGACCAGTGACTTGTGACCAGTGACTAGTGACCTGTGACCACTGACCAGTGACCAGTTACCAGTGACCCCTGAAAAGTGACCAGTGACCAGTGACCAGTGACTAGTGACTAGTGACCAGTGATCTGTGAGCAGTGACCAGTGACCAGTGACCGGTGACCAGTGACCAGTGACCAGCGACAGTGACCATTGAACAATGACCAGTGACCAGTGACCAGTGACCAGTGACAGGTGACCAGTGACCTATGACCAGTGACCAGTGACCAGTGACCAGTGACCAGTGACCAGTGACCAGTGACTAGTGACCAGTGACCTGTGGCCAGTGACCAGTGACCAGTGACCAGTGACCAGTGAGCAGTGTCCAGTGACCACTGACTACTGACCAGTGATCTGTGACTAGTGACCATTGACCAGTGACCAGTGACCAGTGACCAGTGACCAGTGACAGGTGACCAGTGACCTATGACCAGTGACCAGTGACCACTGATTACTGACCAGTGACCAGTGACCTGTGACCAGTGACCAGTGACCAGTGACCAATGACCAGTGACCAGTGACCAGTGACCAGTGACCAGTGATTAGTGACCTGTGACCAGTGACCAGTGACTAGTGACCAGCGACAGTGAACATTGACCAGTGACCAGTGACCAGTGACCAGTGACCAGTGACCAGTGACCAGTGACAGCTGACCAGTGACCTGTGACCAGTGACCAGTGACCAGTGACCAGTGACCAGTGACCAGTGACCAGTGACTTGTGACCAGTGACTAGTGACCTGTGACCACTGACCAGTGACCAGTTACCAGTGACCCCTGAAAAGTGACCAGTGACCAGTGACCAGTGACTAGTGACTAGTGACCAGTGATCTGTGACCAGTGACCAGTGACCAGTGACCAGTGACCAGTGACCAGTGACCAGCGACAGTGACCATTGAACAATGACCAGTGACCAGTGACCAGTGACCAGTGACAGGTGACCAGTGACCTATGACCAGTGACCAGTGACCAGCGACCAGTGACCAGTGACCAGTGACCAGTGACTAGTGACCAGTGACCTGTGGCCAGTGACCAGTGACCAGTGACCAGTGATCAGTGACCAGTGAGCAGTGTCCAGTGACCACTGACTACTGAGCAGTGATCTGTGACTAGTGACCAGTGGCCCGTGACCAGTGACTAGAGACCATTGACCAGTGACCAGTGACCAGTGACCAGCGACAGTGACCATTGACCAATGACCAGTGACCAGTGACCAGTGACCAGTGCCCGGTGACAGGTGACCAGTGACCTATGACCAGTGACCAGTGACCAGTGACCAGTGAATTGTGAATCGTGACCACTGACCCGTGACCAGTTACCAGTGACCCCTGAAAAGTGACCAGTGACCAGTGACTAGTGACCAGTGATCTGTGACCAGTGACCAGTGACCAGTGACCAGTGACCAGCGACAGTGCCCATTGAACAATGACCAGTGTCCAGTGACCAGTGACCAGTGACAGGTGACCAGTGACATATGACCAGTGACATTTGACCAGTGACCAGTGACCAGCGACAGTGAACATTGACCAGTGACCAGTGACCAGTGACCAGTGACCAGTGACAGCTGACCAGTGACCAGTGACCAGTGACCAGTGACCAGTGACTTGTGACCATTGACTAGTGACCTGTGACCACTGACCAGTGACCAGTTACCAGTGACCCCTGAAAAGTGACCAGTGACCAGTGACCAGTGACTAGTGACTAGTGACCAGTGACATATGACCAGTGACCCGTGACCAGAGACAAGTGACCAGCGACTGTGACCATTGACAAGTGACCAGTGACCTGTGACCAGTGACCAGTGACCAGTGACCTGTGACCAGCGTCCAGCGACAGTGACCATTGACCTGTGACCAGTGACCAGTGACCATTGACCAGTGACCAGCGACCAGTGACCAGTGACTAGTGACCTGTGACCAGTGGCCTGTGACCAGTGACCAGTGACCACTGACCAGTGAACAGTGACCAGTGACTAGTGACCAGTGACCCGTGACCAGTGACCAGCGACCAGTGACGAGTGTCCCCTGAAAAATGACCAGTGACCAGTGACCAGTGTCTAGTGAACTGTGTCCATTGACCAGTGACCAGTGACCAGTGACCAGTGACCACTGCCTACTGACAAGTGACTTGTGACCAGTGACTAGTGACCAGCGACCAGTGACCAGTGACCAGTGACCACTGTCCACGGACCAGTGACAAGTGACCAGTGATTTGTGACCAGTGACCAGTGACTAGAGAACAGAGACCAGTGACCAGTGACCAGTGACCAGTGACCAGTGATTAGTGACCTGTGACCAGTGACCAGTGACTAGTGACCAGCGACAGTGAACATTGACCAGTGACCAGTGACCAGTGACCAGTGACCAGTGACCAGTGACAGCTGACCAGTGACCTGTGACCAGTGACCAGTGACCAGTGACCAGTGACCAGTGACCAGTGACCAGTGACCAGTGACTTGTGACCAGTGACTAGTGACCTGTGACCACTGACCAGTGACCAGTTACCAGTGACCCCTGAAAAGTGACCAGTGACCAGTGACCAGTGACAGGTGACCAGTGACCTATGACCAGTGACCAGTGACCACTGATTACTGACCAGTGACCAGTGACCTGTGACCAGTGACCAGTGACCAGTGACCAGTGACCAGTGACCAGTGACCAGTGATTAGTGACCTGTGACCAGTGACCAGTGACTAGTGACCAGCGACAGTGAACATTGACCAGTGACCAGTGACCAGTGACCAGTGACCAGTGACCAGTGACCCCTGAAAAGTGACCAGTGACCAGTGACCAGTGACTAGTGACTAGTGACCAGTGACTAGTGACCAGTGACCCGTGACCAGAGACAAGTGACCAGCGACTGTGACCATTGACAAGTGACCAGTGACCTGTGACCAGTGACCAGTGACCAGTGACCTGTGACCAGCGTCCAGCGACAGTGACCATTGACCTGTGACCAGTGACCAGTGACCATTGACCAGTGACCAGCGACCAGTGACCAGTGACTAGTGACCTGTGACCAGTGGCCTGTGACCAGTGACCAGTGACCACTGACCAGTGAACAGTGACCAGTGACTAGTGACCAGTGACCCGTGACCAGTGACCAGCGACCAGTGACCAGTGTCCCCTGAAAAATGACCAGTGACCAGTGACCAGTGTCTAGTGAACTGTGTCCATTGACCAGTGACCAGTGACTAGTGGCCAGTGACCAGCGACCAGTGACCAGTGACCCGTGACATGTGACCCGTGACCAGTGACCAGTGACCTGTGACCAGTGACCCCTGAAATGTGACCAGTGACCAGTGACCAGTGAATAGTGACCAGTGACCAGTGACCAGTGACCAGTGACCAGTGACCAGTGACCAGTGACCCGTGACCAGTGACCAGTGACTTGTGACCAGTGACCAGTGACTAGTGACCTGTGACCAGTGGCCAGTGACCAGTGACCAGCGACAGTGAACATTGACCAGTGACTAGTGACCAGTGACCAGTGACCAGTGACAGCTGACCAGTGACCAGTGACCTGTGATTAGTGACCTGTGACCAGTGACCAGTGACCTCTGACCACGGACCAGTGACAAGTGACCGGTGAATTGTGACCAGTGACCAGTGACTAGTGACCAGTGACCAGTGACCAGTGACTAGTGACCGGTGACCTGTGACCATTGACCAGTGACTAGTGACCAGTGACCCGTGACCAGTGACCAGTGACCTGTGACCAGTGACCAGTGACTTGTGGCCAGTGACCAGTGACCAGTGACCAGTGACAGGTGACCAGTGACCTATGACCAGTGACCAGTGACCAGTGACCAGTGAATTGTGAATCGTGACCACTGACCAGTGACCAGTTACCAGTGACCCCTGAAAAGTGACCAGTGACCAGTGACTAGTGACCAGTGATCTGTGACCAGTGACCAGTGACCAGTGACCAGCGACAGTGACCATTGAACAATGACCAGTGACCAGTGACCAGTGAATTGTGAATCGTGACCACTGACCAGTGACCAGTTACCAGTGACCCCTGAAAAGTGACCAGTGACCAGTGACTAGTGACCAGTGATCTGTGACCAGTGACCAGTGACCAGTGACCAGTGACAGGTGACCAGTGACCTATGACCAGTGACCAGTGACCAGTGACCAGTGAATTGTGAATCGTGACCACTGACCAGTGACCAGTTACCAGTGACCCCTGAAAAGTGACCAGTGACCAGTGACTAGTGACCAGTGATCTGTGACCAGTGACCAGTGACCAGTGACCAGCGACAGTGACCATTGAACAATGACCAGTGACCAGTGACCAGTGACCAGTGCCCAGTGACAGGTGACCAGTGACCTATGACCAGTGACCAGTGACCAGTGACCAGTGACCAGTGACCAGTGACCAGTGACTAGTGACCAGTGACCCGTGACCAGTGACCAGAGACAACTGACCAGTGACAAGTGACCAGTGACTAGTGGCCAGTGACCAGTGACCAGTGACCAGTGACCAGCGACAGTGACCATTGACCAGTGACCAGTGACCAGTGACCAGTGACCAGTGACAGGTGACCAGTGACCTATGACCAGTGACCAGTGACCACTGATTACTGACCAGTGACCAGTGACCTGTGACCAGTGACCAGTGACCAGTGACCAGTGACCAGTGACCAGTGACCAGTGACTAGTGACCTGTGACCAGTGACCAGTGACTAGTGACCAGCGACAGTGAACATTGACCAGTGACCAGTGACCAGTGACCAGTGACCAGTGACCAGTGACAGCTGACCAGTGACCTGTGACCAGTGACCAGTGACCAGTGACCAGTGACCCGTGACCAGTGACTAGTGACCTGTGACCAGTGACCAGTGACCAGTGACCAGTGACCAGTGACCAGTGACTTGTGACCAGTGACCAGTGACTAGAGACCATTGACCAGTGACCAGTGACCAGTGACCAGCGACAGTGACCATTGACCAATGACCAGTGACCAGTGACCAGTGACCAGTGACCAGTGACAGGTGACCAGTGACCTATGACCAGTGACCAGTGACCAGTGACCAGTGAATTGTGAATCGTGACCACTGACCAGTGACCCCTGAAAAGTGACCAGTGACCAGTGACTAGTGACCAGTGATCTGTGACCAGTGACCAGTGACCAGTGACCAGTGACCAGCGACAGTGACCATTGAACAATGACCAGTGACCAGTGACCAGTGACCAGTGACAGGTGACCAGTGACCTATGACCAGTGACCAGTGACCAGTGACCAGTGACCAGTGACCTATGACCAGTGACCAGTGACCAGTGACCAGTGACCAGTGACCAGTGACCAGTGACTAGTGACCAGTGACCCGTGACCAGTGACCAGAGACCACTGACCAGTGACCAGTGACCAGTGACTAGTGGCCAGTGACCAGTGACCAGTGACCAGTGACCAGCGACAGTGACCATTGACCAGTGACCAGTGACCAGTGACCAGTGACCAGTGACCAGTGACAGGTGACGAGTGACCTATGACCAGTGACCAGTGACCACTGATTACTGACCAGTGACCAGTGACCTGTGACCAGTGACCAGTGACCAGTGACCAGTGACCAGTGACCAGTGACCAGTGATTAGTGACCTGTGACCAGTGACCAGTGACCAGTGACCAGTGACCAGTGAGCAGTGTCCAGTGACCACTGACTACTGACCAGTGATCTGTGACCAGTGACCTGTGACCAGTGACCAGTGACCAGTGACCAGTGACCAGTGACCAGTGACCAGTGATTAGTGACCTGTGACCAGTGACCAGTGACTAGTGACCAGCGACAGTGAACATTGACCAGTGACCAGTGACCAGTGACCAGTGACCAGTGACCAGTGACAGCTGACCAGTGACCTGTGACCAGTGACCAGTGACCAGTGACCAGTGACCAGTGACCAGTGACTTGTGACCAGTGACTAGTGACCTGTGACCACTGACCAGTGACCAGTTACCAGTGACCCCTGAAAAGTGACCAGTGACCAGTGACCAGTGACAGGTG
This sequence comes from Andrena bucephala, assembly GCA_947577245.1. Lineage (NCBI taxonomy): Eukaryota > Metazoa > Arthropoda > Insecta > Hymenoptera > Andrenidae > Andrena > Andrena bucephala. The sequence goes on along the minus strand of OX387716.1, from coordinate 23,073,002 downwards.
ACCAGTGACCTATGACCAGTGACCAGTGACCACTGATTACTGACCAGTGACCAGTGACCTGTGACCAGTGACCAGTGACCAGTGACCAGTGACCAGTGACCAGTGACCAGTGACCACTGACTACTGACCAGTGACCAGTGACCTGTGACCAGTGACCAGTGACCAGTGACCAGTTACCAGTGACCAGTGACCAGTGACCCGTGACCAGTGACTAGTGACCTGTGACCAGTGACCAGTGACCAGTGACCAGTGACCAGTGACCAGTGACCAGTGACATGTGACCAGTGACCAGTGACTAGAGACCATTGACCAGTGACCAGTGACCACTGATTACTGACCAGTGACCAGTGACCTGTGACCAGTGACCAGTGACCAGTGACCAGTGACCAGTGACCAGTGACCAGTGATTAGTGACCTGTGACCAGTGACCAGTGACCAGTGACCAGTGACCAGTGAGCAGTGTCCAGTGACCACTGACTACTGACCAGTGATCTGTGACCAGTGACCTGTGACCAGTGACCAGTGACCAGTGACCAGTGACCAGTGACCAGTGACCAGTGATTAGTGACCTGTGACCAGTGACCAGTGACTAGTGACCAGCGACAGTGAACATTGACCAGTGACCAGTGACCAGTGACCAGTGACCAGTGACAGCTGACCAGTGACCAGTGACCAGTGACCAGTGACCAGTGACTTGTGACCATTGACTAGTGACCTGTGACCACTGACCAGTGACCAGTTACCAGTGACCCCTGAAAAGTGACCAGTGACCAGTGACCAGTGACTAGTGACTAGTGACCAGTGACATATGACCAGTGACCCGTGACCAGAGACAAGTGACCAGCGACTGTGACCATTGACAAGTGACCAGTGACCTGTGACCAGTGACCAGTGACCAGTGACCTGTGACCAGCGTCCAGCGACAGTGACCATTGACCTGTGACCAGTGACCAGTGACCATTGACCAGTGACCAGCGACCAGTGACCAGTGACTAGTGACCTGTGACCAGTGGCCTGTGACCAGTGACCAGTGACCACTGACCAGTGAACAGTGACCAGTGACTAGTGACCAGTGACCCGTGACCAGTGACCAGCGACCAGTGACGAGTGTCCCCTGAAAAATGACCAGTGACCAGTGACCAGTGTCTAGTGAACTGTGTCCATTGACCAGTGACCAGTGACCAGTGACCAGTGACCACTGCCTACTGACAAGTGACTTGTGACCAGTGACTAGTGACCAGCGACCAGTGACCAGTGACCAGTGACCACTGTCCACGGACCAGTGACAAGTGACCAGTGATTTGTGACCAGTGACCAGTGACTAGAGAACAGAGACCAGTGACCAGTGACCAGTGACCAGTGACCAGTGATTAGTGACCTGTGACCAGTGACCAGTGACTAGTGACCAGCGACAGTGAACATTGACCAGTGACCAGTGACCAGTGACCAGTGACCAGTGACCAGTGACAGCTGACCAGTGACCTGTGACCAGTGACCAGTGACCAGTGACCAGTGACCAGTGACCAGTGACCAGTGACCAGTGACTTGTGACCAGTGACTAGTGACCTGTGACCACTGACCAGTGACCAGTTACCAGTGACCCCTGAAAAGTGACCAGTGACCAGTGACCAGTGACAGGTGACCAGTGACCTATGACCAGTGACCAGTGACCACTGATTACTGACCAGTGACCAGTGACCTGTGACCAGTGACCAGTGACCAGTGACCAGTGACCAGTGACCAGTGACCAGTGATTAGTGACCTGTGACCAGTGACCAGTGACTAGTGACCAGCGACAGTGAACATTGACCAGTGACCAGTGACCAGTGACCAGTGACCAGTGACCAGTGACCCCTGAAAAGTGACCAGTGACCAGTGACCAGTGACTAGTGACTAGTGACCAGTGACTAGTGACCAGTGACCCGTGACCAGAGACAAGTGACCAGCGACTGTGACCATTGACAAGTGACCAGTGACCTGTGACCAGTGACCAGTGACCAGTGACCTGTGACCAGCGTCCAGCGACAGTGACCATTGACCTGTGACCAGTGACCAGTGACCATTGACCAGTGACCAGCGACCAGTGACCAGTGACTAGTGACCTGTGACCAGTGGCCTGTGACCAGTGACCAGTGACCACTGACCAGTGAACAGTGACCAGTGACTAGTGACCAGTGACCCGTGACCAGTGACCAGCGACCAGTGACCAGTGTCCCCTGAAAAATGACCAGTGACCAGTGACCAGTGTCTAGTGAACTGTGTCCATTGACCAGTGACCAGTGACTAGTGGCCAGTGACCAGCGACCAGTGACCAGTGACCCGTGACATGTGACCCGTGACCAGTGACCAGTGACCTGTGACCAGTGACCCCTGAAATGTGACCAGTGACCAGTGACCAGTGAATAGTGACCAGTGACCAGTGACCAGTGACCAGTGACCAGTGACCAGTGACCAGTGACCCGTGACCAGTGACCAGTGACTTGTGACCAGTGACCAGTGACTAGTGACCTGTGACCAGTGGCCAGTGACCAGTGACCAGCGACAGTGAACATTGACCAGTGACTAGTGACCAGTGACCAGTGACCAGTGACAGCTGACCAGTGACCAGTGACCTGTGATTAGTGACCTGTGACCAGTGACCAGTGACCTCTGACCACGGACCAGTGACAAGTGACCGGTGAATTGTGACCAGTGACCAGTGACTAGTGACCAGTGACCAGTGACCAGTGACTAGTGACCGGTGACCTGTGACCATTGACCAGTGACTAGTGACCAGTGACCCGTGACCAGTGACCAGTGACCTGTGACCAGTGACCAGTGACTTGTGGCCAGTGACCAGTGACCAGTGACCAGTGACAGGTGACCAGTGACCTATGACCAGTGACCAGTGACCAGTGACCAGTGAATTGTGAATCGTGACCACTGACCAGTGACCAGTTACCAGTGACCCCTGAAAAGTGACCAGTGACCAGTGACTAGTGACCAGTGATCTGTGACCAGTGACCAGTGACCAGTGACCAGCGACAGTGACCATTGAACAATGACCAGTGACCAGTGACCAGTGAATTGTGAATCGTGACCACTGACCAGTGACCAGTTACCAGTGACCCCTGAAAAGTGACCAGTGACCAGTGACTAGTGACCAGTGATCTGTGACCAGTGACCAGTGACCAGTGACCAGTGACAGGTGACCAGTGACCTATGACCAGTGACCAGTGACCAGTGACCAGTGAATTGTGAATCGTGACCACTGACCAGTGACCAGTTACCAGTGACCCCTGAAAAGTGACCAGTGACCAGTGACTAGTGACCAGTGATCTGTGACCAGTGACCAGTGACCAGTGACCAGCGACAGTGACCATTGAACAATGACCAGTGACCAGTGACCAGTGACCAGTGCCCAGTGACAGGTGACCAGTGACCTATGACCAGTGACCAGTGACCAGTGACCAGTGACCAGTGACCAGTGACCAGTGACTAGTGACCAGTGACCCGTGACCAGTGACCAGAGACAACTGACCAGTGACAAGTGACCAGTGACTAGTGGCCAGTGACCAGTGACCAGTGACCAGTGACCAGCGACAGTGACCATTGACCAGTGACCAGTGACCAGTGACCAGTGACCAGTGACAGGTGACCAGTGACCTATGACCAGTGACCAGTGACCACTGATTACTGACCAGTGACCAGTGACCTGTGACCAGTGACCAGTGACCAGTGACCAGTGACCAGTGACCAGTGACCAGTGACTAGTGACCTGTGACCAGTGACCAGTGACTAGTGACCAGCGACAGTGAACATTGACCAGTGACCAGTGACCAGTGACCAGTGACCAGTGACCAGTGACAGCTGACCAGTGACCTGTGACCAGTGACCAGTGACCAGTGACCAGTGACCCGTGACCAGTGACTAGTGACCTGTGACCAGTGACCAGTGACCAGTGACCAGTGACCAGTGACCAGTGACTTGTGACCAGTGACCAGTGACTAGAGACCATTGACCAGTGACCAGTGACCAGTGACCAGCGACAGTGACCATTGACCAATGACCAGTGACCAGTGACCAGTGACCAGTGACCAGTGACAGGTGACCAGTGACCTATGACCAGTGACCAGTGACCAGTGACCAGTGAATTGTGAATCGTGACCACTGACCAGTGACCCCTGAAAAGTGACCAGTGACCAGTGACTAGTGACCAGTGATCTGTGACCAGTGACCAGTGACCAGTGACCAGTGACCAGCGACAGTGACCATTGAACAATGACCAGTGACCAGTGACCAGTGACCAGTGACAGGTGACCAGTGACCTATGACCAGTGACCAGTGACCAGTGACCAGTGACCAGTGACCTATGACCAGTGACCAGTGACCAGTGACCAGTGACCAGTGACCAGTGACCAGTGACTAGTGACCAGTGACCCGTGACCAGTGACCAGAGACCACTGACCAGTGACCAGTGACCAGTGACTAGTGGCCAGTGACCAGTGACCAGTGACCAGTGACCAGCGACAGTGACCATTGACCAGTGACCAGTGACCAGTGACCAGTGACCAGTGACCAGTGACAGGTGACGAGTGACCTATGACCAGTGACCAGTGACCACTGATTACTGACCAGTGACCAGTGACCTGTGACCAGTGACCAGTGACCAGTGACCAGTGACCAGTGACCAGTGACCAGTGATTAGTGACCTGTGACCAGTGACCAGTGACCAGTGACCAGTGACCAGTGAGCAGTGTCCAGTGACCACTGACTACTGACCAGTGATCTGTGACCAGTGACCTGTGACCAGTGACCAGTGACCAGTGACCAGTGACCAGTGACCAGTGACCAGTGATTAGTGACCTGTGACCAGTGACCAGTGACTAGTGACCAGCGACAGTGAACATTGACCAGTGACCAGTGACCAGTGACCAGTGACCAGTGACCAGTGACAGCTGACCAGTGACCTGTGACCAGTGACCAGTGACCAGTGACCAGTGACCAGTGACCAGTGACTTGTGACCAGTGACTAGTGACCTGTGACCACTGACCAGTGACCAGTTACCAGTGACCCCTGAAAAGTGACCAGTGACCAGTGACCAGTGACAGGTGACCAGTGACCTATGACCAGTGACCAGTGACCACTGATTACTGACCAGTGACCAGTGACCTGTGACCAGTGACCAGTGACCAGTGACCAGTGACCAGTGACCAGTGACCAGTGACCACTGACTACTGACCAGTGACCAGTGACCTGTGACCAGTGACCAGTGACCAGTGACCAGTTACCAGTGACCAGTGACCAGTGACCCGTGACCAGTGACTAGTGACCTGTGACCAGTGACCAGTGACCAGTGACCAGTGACCAGTGACCAGTGACCAGTGACATGTGACCAGTGACCAGTGACTAGAGACCATTGACCAGTGACCAGTGACCACTGATTACTGACCAGTGACCAGTGACCTGTGACCAGTGACCAGTGACCAGTGACCAGTGACCAGTGACCAGTGACCAGTGATTAGTGACCTGTGACCAGTGACCAGTGACCAGTGACCAGTGACCAGTGAGCAGTGTCCAGTGACCACTGACTACTGACCAGTGATCTGTGACCAGTGACCTGTGACCAGTGACCAGTGACCAGTGACCAGTGACCAGTGACCAGTGACCAGTGATTAGTGACCTGTGACCAGTGACCAGTGACTAGTGACCAGCGACAGTGAACATTGACCAGTGACCAGTGACCAGTGACCAGTGACCAGTGACCAGTGACAGCTGACCAGTGACCTGTGACCAGTGACCAGTGACCAGTGACCAGTGACCAGTGACCAGTGACCAGTGACCAGTGACTTGTGACCAGTGACTAGTGACCTGTGACCACTGACCAGTGACCAGTTACCAGTGACCCCTGAAAAGTGACCAGTGACCAGTGACCAGTGACAGGTGACCAGTGACCTATGACCAGTGACCAGTGACCACTGATTACTGACCAGTGACCAGTGACCTGTGACCAGTGACCAGTGACCAGTGACCAGTGACCAGTGACCAGTGACCAGTGACCACTGACTACTGACCAGTGACCAGTGACCTGTGACCAGTGACCAGTTACCAGTGACCAGTGACCAGTGACCCGTGACCAGTGACTAGTGACCTGTGACCAGTGACCAGTGACCAGTGACCAGTGACCAGTGACCAGTGACCAGTGACATGTGACCAGTGACCAGTGACTAGAGACCATTGACCAGTGACCAGTGACCAGTGACCAGCGACAGTGACCATTGACCAATGACCAGTGACCAGTGACCAGTGACCAGTGACCAGTGACCAGTGACAGGTGACCAGTGACCTATGACCAGTGACCAGTGACCAGTGACCAGTGAATTGTGAATCGTGACCACTGACCAGTGACCAGTTACCAGTGACCCCTGAAAAGTGACCAGTGACCAGTGACTAGTGACCAGTGATCTGTGACCAGTGACCAGTGACCAGTGACCAGTGACCAGCGGCAGTGACCATTGAACAATGACCAGTGACCAGTGACCAGTGACCAGTGACAGGTGACCAGTGACCTATGACCAGTGACCAGTGACCAGTGACCAGTGACCAGTGACCTATGACCAGTGACCAGTGACCAGTGACCAGTGACCAGTGACTAGTGGCCAGTGACCAGTGACCAGTGACCAGTGACCAGTGACCAGTGACCAGTGACTTGTGACCAGTGACTAGTGACCTGTGACCACTGACCAGTGACCAGTTACCAGTGACCCCTGAAAAGTGACCAGTGACCAGTGACCAGTGACCAGTGACCAGTGACCAGTGACCAGTGACATGTGACCAGTGACCAGTGACTAGAGACCATTGACCAGTGACCAGTGACCAGTGACCAGCGACAGTGACCATTGACCAATGACCAGTGACCAGTGACCAGTGACCAGTGACCAGTGACCAGTGACAGGTGACCAGTGACCTATGACCAGTGACCAGTGACCAGTGACCAGTGAATTGTGAATCGTGACCACTGACCAGTGACCAGTTACCAGTGACCCCTGAAAAGTGACCAGTGACCACTGACTACTGACCAGTGACCAGTGACCTGTGACCAGTGACCAGTGACCAGTGACCAGTTACCAGTGACCAGTGACCAGTGACCCGTGACCAGTGACTAGTGACCTGTGACCAGTGACCAGTGACCAGTGACCAGTGACCAGTGACCAGTGACCAGTGACATGTGACCAGTGACCAGTGACTAGAGACCATTGACCAGTGACCAGTGACCACTGATTACTGACCAGTGACCAGTGACCTGTGACCAGTGACCAGTGACCAGTGACCAGTGACCAGTGACCAGTGACCAGTGATTAGTGACCTGTGACCAGTGACCAGTGACCAGTGACCAGTGACCAGTGAGCAGTGTCCAGTGACCACTGACTACTGACCAGTGATCTGTGACCAGTGACCTGTGACCAGTGACCAGTGACCAGTGACCAGTGACCAGTGACCAGTGACCAGTGATTAGTGACCTGTGACCAGTGACCAGTGACTAGTGACCAGCGACAGTGAACATTGACCAGTGACCAGTGACCAGTGACCAGTGACCAGTGACCAGTGACAGCTGACCAGTGACCTGTGACCAGTGACCAGTGACCAGTGACCAGTGACCAGTGACCAGTGACCAGTGACCAGTGACTTGTGACCAGTGACTAGTGACCTGTGACCACTGACCAGTGACCAGTTACCAGTGACCCCTGAAAAGTGACCAGTGACCAGTGACCAGTGACAGGTGACCAGTGACCTATGACCAGTGACCAGTGACCACTGATTACTGACCAGTGACCAGTGACCTGTGACCAGTGACCAGTGACCAGTGACCAGTGACCAGTGACCAGTGACCAGTGACCACTGACTACTGACCAGTGACCAGTGACCTGTGACCAGTGACCAGTGACCAGTGACCAGTTACCAGTGACCAGTGACCAGTGACCCGTGACCAGTGACTAGTGACCTGTGACCAGTGACCAGTGACCAGTGACCAGTGACCAGTGACCAGTGACCAGTGACATGTGACCAGTGACCAGTGACTAGAGACCATTGACCAGTGACCAGTGACCAGTGACCAGCGACAGTGACCATTGACCAATGACCAGTGACCAGTGACCAGTGACCAGTGACCAGTGACCAGTGACAGGTGACCAGTGACCTATGACCAGTGACCAGTGACCAGTGACCAGTGAATTGTGAATCGTGACCACTGACCAGTGACCAGTTACCAGTGACCCCTGAAAAGTGACCAGTGACCAGTGACTAGTGACCAGTGATCTGTGACCAGTGACCAGTGACCAGTGACCAGTGACCAGCGGCAGTGACCATTGAACAATGACCAGTGACCAGTGACCAGTGACCAGTGACAGGTGACCAGTGACCTATGACCAGTGACCAGTGACCAGTGACCAGTGACCAGTGACCTATGACCAGTGACCAGTGACCAGTGACCAGTGACCAGTGACTAGTGGCCAGTGACCAGTGACCAGTGACCAGTGACCAGTGACCAGTGACCAGTGACTTGTGACCAGTGACCAGTGACCAGTGACAGCTGACCAGTGACCTGTGACCAGTGACTAGTGACCAGTGACCCGTGACCAGTGACCAGCGACCAGTGACCAGTGTCCCCTGAAAAATGACCAGTGACCAGTGACCAGTGTCTAGTGAACTGTGTCCATTGACCAGTGACCAGTGACTAGTGGCCAGTGACCAGCGACCAGTGACCAGTGACCCGTGACATGTGACCCGTGACCAGTGACCAGTGACCTGTGACCAGTGACCCCTGAAATGTGACCAGTGACCAGTGACCAGTGAATAGTGACCAGTGACCAGTGACCAGTGACCAGTGACCAGTGACCAGTGACCAGTGACCCGTGACCAGTGACCAGTGACTTGTGACCAGTGACCAGTGACTAGTGACCTGTGACCAGTGGCCAGTGACCAGTGACCAGCGACAGTGAACATTGACCAGTGACTAGTGACCAGTGACCAGTGACCAGTGACAGCTGACCAGTGACCAGTGACCTGTGATTAGTGACCTGTGACCAGTGACCAGTGACCTCTGACCACGGACCAGTGACAAGTGACCGGTGAATTGTGACCAGTGACCAGTGACTAGTGACCAGTGACCAGTGACCAGTGACTAGTGACCGGTGACCTGTGACCATTGACCAGTGACTAGTGACCAGTGACCCGTGACCAGTGACCAGTGACCTGTGACCAGTGACCAGTGACTTGTGGCCAGTGACCAGTGACCAGTGACCAGTGACAGGTGACCAGTGACCTATGACCAGTGACCAGTGACCAGTGACCAGTGAATTGTGAATCGTGACCACTGACCAGTGACCAGTTACCAGTGACCCCTGAAAAGTGACCAGTGACCAGTGACTAGTGACCAGTGATCTGTGACCAGTGACCAGTGACCAGTGACCAGCGACAGTGACCATTGAACAATGACCAGTGACCAGTGACCAGTGAATTGTGAATCGTGACCACTGACCAGTGACCAGTTACCAGTGACCCCTGAAAAGTGACCAGTGACCAGTGACTAGTGACCAGTGATCTGTGACCAGTGACCAGTGACCAGTGACCAGTGACCAGTGACCAGTGACCCGTGACCAGTGACTAGTGACCTGTGACCAGTGACCAGTGACCAGTGACCAGTGACCAGTGACCAGTGACTTGTGACCAGTGACCAGTGACTAGAGACCATTGACCAGTGACCAGTGACCAGTGACCAGCGACAGTGACCATTGACCAATGACCAGTGACCAGTGACCAGTGACCAGTGACCAGTGACAGGTGACCAGTGACCTATGACCAGTGACCAGTGACCAGTGACCAGTGAATTGTGAATCGTGACCACTGACCAGTGACCCCTGAAAAGTGACCAGTGACCAGTGACTAGTGACCAGTGATCTGTGACCAGTGACCAGTGACCAGTGACCAGTGACCAGCGACAGTGACCATTGAACAATGACCAGTGACCAGTGACCAGTGACCAGTGACAGGTGACCAGTGACCTATGACCAGTGACCAGTGACCAGTGACCAGTGACCAGTGACCTATGACCAGTGACCAGTGACCAGTGACCAGTGACCAGTGACCAGTGACCAGTGACTAGTGACCAGTGACCCGTGACCAGTGACCAGAGACCACTGACCAGTGACCAGTGACCAGTGACTAGTGGCCAGTGACCAGTGACCAGTGACCAGTGACCAGCGACAGTGACCATTGACCAGTGACCAGTGACCAGTGACCAGTGACCAGTGACCAGTGACAGGTGACGAGTGACCTATGACCAGTGACCAGTGACCACTGATTACTGACCAGTGACCAGTGACCTGTGACCAGTGACCAGTGACCAGTGACCAGTGACCAGTGACCAGTGACCAGTGATTAGTGACCTGTGACCAGTGACCAGTGACCAGTGACCAGTGACCAGTGAGCAGTGTCCAGTGACCACTGACTACTGACCAGTGATCTGTGACCAGTGACCTGTGACCAGTGACCAGTGACCAGTGACCAGTGACCAGTGACCAGTGACCAGTGATTAGTGACCTGTGACCAGTGACCAGTGACTAGTGACCAGCGACAGTGAACATTGACCAGTGACCAGTGACCAGTGACCAGTGACCAGTGACCAGTGACAGCTGACCAGTGACCTGTGACCAGTGACCAGTGACCAGTGACCAGTGACCAGTGACCAGTGACCAGTGACCAGTGACTTGTGACCAGTGACTAGTGACCTGTGACCACTGACCAGTGACCAGTTACCAGTGACCCCTGAAAAGTGACCAGTGACCAGTGACCAGTGACAGGTGACCAGTGACCTATGACCAGTGACCAGTGACCACTGATTACTGACCAGTGACCAGTGACCTGTGACCAGTGACCAGTGACCAGTGACCAGTGACCAGTGACCAGTGACCAGTGACCACTGACTACTGACCAGTGACCAGTGACCTGTGACCAGTGACCAGTGACCAGTGACCAGTTACCAGTGACCAGTGACCAGTGACCCGTGACCAGTGACTAGTGACCTGTGACCAGTGACCAGTGACCAGTGACCAGTGACCAGTGACCAGTGACCAGTGACATGTGACCAGTGACCAGTGACTAGAGACCATTGACCAGTGACCAGTGACCACTGATTACTGACCAGTGACCAGTGACCTGTGACCAGTGACCAGTGACCAGTGACCAGTGACCAGTGACCAGTGACCAGTGATTAGTGACCTGTGACCAGTGACCAGTGACCAGTGACCAGTGACCAGTGAGCAGTGTCCAGTGACCACTGACTACTGACCAGTGATCTGTGACCAGTGACCTGTGACCAGTGACCAGTGACCAGTGACCAGTGACCAGTGACCAGTGACCAGTGATTAGTGACCTGTGACCAGTGACCAGTGACTAGTGACCAGCGACAGTGAACATTGACCAGTGACCAGTGACCAGTGACCAGTGACCAGTGACCAGTGACAGCTGACCAGTGACCTGTGACCAGTGACCAGTGACCAGTGACCAGTGACCAGTGACCAGTGACCAGTGACCAGTGACTTGTGACCAGTGACTAGTGACCTGTGACCACTGACCAGTGACCAGTTACCAGTGACCCCTGAAAAGTGACCAGTGACCAGTGACCAGTGACAGGTGACCAGTGACCTATGACCAGTGACCAGTGACCACTGATTACTGACCAGTGACCAGTGACCTGTGACCAGTGACCAGTGACCAGTGACCAGTGACCAGTGACCAGTGACCAGTGACCACTGACTACTGACCAGTGACCAGTGACCTGTGACCAGTGACCAGTGACCAGTGACCAGTTACCAGTGACCAGTGACCAGTGACCCGTGACCAGTGACTAGTGACCTGTGACCAGTGACCAGTGACCAGTGACCAGTGACCAGTGACCAGTGACCAGTGACATGTGACCAGTGACCAGTGACTAGAGACCATTGACCAGTGACCAGTGACCAGTGACCAGCGACAGTGACCATTGACCAATGACCAGTGACCAGTGACCAGTGACCAGTGACCAGTGACCAGTGACAGGTGACCAGTGACCTATGACCAGTGACCAGTGACCAGTGACCAGTGAATTGTGAATCGTGACCACTGACCAGTGACCAGTTACCAGTGACCCCTGAAAAGTGACCAGTGACCAGTGACTAGTGACCAGTGATCTGTGACCAGTGACCAGTGACCAGTGACCAGTGACCAGCGGCAGTGACCATTGAACAATGACCAGTGACCAGTGACCAGTGACCAGTGACAGGTGACCAGTGACCTATGACCAGTGACCAGTGACCAGTGACCAGTGACCAGTGACCTATGACCAGTGACCAGTGACCAGTGACCAGTGACCAGTGACTAGTGGCCAGTGACCAGTGACCAGTGACCAGTGACCAGTGACCAGTGACCAGTGACTTGTGACCAGTGACTAGTGACCTGTGACCACTGACCAGTGACCAGTTACCAGTGACCCCTGAAAAGTGACCAGTGACCAGTGACCAGTGACCAGTGACCAGTGACCAGTGACCAGTGACATGTGACCAGTGACCAGTGACTAGAGACCATTGACCAGTGACCAGTGACCAGTGACCAGCGACAGTGACCATTGACCAATGACCAGTGACCAGTGACCAGTGACCAGTGACCAGTGACCAGTGACAGGTGACCAGTGACCTATGACCAGTGACCAGTGACCAGTGACCAGTGAATTGTGAATCGTGACCACTGACCAGTGACCAGTTACCAGTGACCCCTGAAAAGTGACCAGTGACCACTGACTACTGACCAGTGACCAGTGACCTGTGACCAGTGACCAGTGACCAGTGACCAGTTACCAGTGACCAGTGACCAGTGACCCGTGACCAGTGACTAGTGACCTGTGACCAGTGACCAGTGACCAGTGACCAGTGACCAGTGACCAGTGACCAGTGACATGTGACCAGTGACCAGTGACTAGAGACCATTGACCAGTGACCAGTGACCACTGATTACTGACCAGTGACCAGTGACCTGTGACCAGTGACCAGTGACCAGTGACCAGTGACCAGTGACCAGTGACCAGTGATTAGTGACCTGTGACCAGTGACCAGTGACCAGTGACCAGTGACCAGTGAGCAGTGTCCAGTGACCACTGACTACTGACCAGTGATCTGTGACCAGTGACCTGTGACCAGTGACCAGTGACCAGTGACCAGTGACCAGTGACCAGTGACCAGTGATTAGTGACCTGTGACCAGTGACCAGTGACTAGTGACCAGCGACAGTGAACATTGACCAGTGACCAGTGACCAGTGACCAGTGACCAGTGACCAGTGACAGCTGACCAGTGACCTGTGACCAGTGACCAGTGACCAGTGACCAGTGACCAGTGACCAGTGACCAGTGACCAGTGACTTGTGACCAGTGACTAGTGACCTGTGACCACTGACCAGTGACCAGTTACCAGTGACCCCTGAAAAGTGACCAGTGACCAGTGACCAGTGACAGGTGACCAGTGACCTATGACCAGTGACCAGTGACCACTGATTACTGACCAGTGACCAGTGACCTGTGACCAGTGACCAGTGAGCAGTGTCCAGTGACCACTGACTACTGACCAGTGATCTGTGACCAGTGACCTGTGACCAGTGACCAGTGACCAGTGACCAGTGACCAGTGACCAGTGACCAGTGACCAGTGATTAGTGACCTGTGACCAGTGACCAGTGACTAGTGACCAGCGACAGTGAACATTGACCAGTGACCAGTGACCAGTGACCAGTGACCAGTGACCAGTGACAGCTGACCAGTGACCTGTGACCAGTGACCAGTGACCAGTGACCAGTGACCAGTGACCAGTGACCAGTGACCAGTGACTTGTGACCAGTGACTAGTGACCTGTGACCACTGACCAGTGACCAGTTACCAGTGACCCCTGAAAAGTGACCAGTGACCAGTGACCAGTGACAGGTGACCAGTGACTAGTGACCTGTGACCACTGACCAGTGACCAGTTACCAGTGACCCCTGAAAAGTGACCAGTGACCAGTGACCAGTGACAGGTGACCAGTGACCTATGACCAGTGACCAGTGACCACTGATTACTGACCAGTGACCAGTGACCTGTGACCAGTGACCAGTGACCAGTGACCAGTGACCAGTGACCAGTGACCAGTGACCACTGACTACTGACCAGTGACCAGTGACCTGTGACCAGTGACCAGTGACCAGTGACCAGTTACCAGTGACCAGTGACCAGTGACCCGTGACCAGTGACTAGTGACCTGTGACCAGTGACCAGTGACCAGTGACCAGTGACCAGTGACCAGTGACCAGTGACATGTGACCAGTGACCAGTGACTAGAGACCATTGACCAGTGACCAGTGACCACTGATTACTGACCAGTGACCAGTGACCTGTGACCAGTGACCAGTGACCAGTGACCAGTGACCAGTGACCAGTGACCAGTGATTAGTGACCTGTGACCAGTGACCAGTGACCAGTGACCAGTGACCAGTGAGCAGTGTCCAGTGACCACTGACTACTGACCAGTGATCTGTGACCAGTGACCTGTGACCAGTGACCAGTGACCAGTGACCAGTGACCAGTGACCAGTGACCAGTGATTAGTGACCTGTGACCAGTGACCAGTGACTAGTGACCAGCGACAGTGAACATTGACCAGTGACCAGTGACCAGTGACCAGTGACCAGTGACCAGTGACAGCTGACCAGTGACCTGTGACCAGTGACCAGTGACCAGTGACCAGTGACCAGTGACCAGTGACCAGTGACCAGTGACTTGTGACCAGTGACTAGTGACCTGTGACCACTGACCAGTGACCAGTTACCAGTGACCCCTGAAAAGTGACCAGTGACCAGTGACCAGTGACAGGTGACCAGTGACCTATGACCAGTGACCAGTGACCACTGATTACTGACCAGTGACCAGTGACCTGTGACCAGTGACCAGTGACCAGTGACCAGTGACCAGTGACCAGTGACCAGTGACCACTGACTACTGACCAGTGACCAGTGACCTGTGACCAGTGACCAGTGACCAGTGACCAGTTACCAGTGACCAGTGACCAGTGACCCGTGACCAGTGACTAGTGACCTGTGACCAGTGACCAGTGACCAGTGACCAGTGACCAGTGACCAGTGACCAGTGACATGTGACCAGTGACCAGTGACTAGAGACCATTGACCAGTGACCAGTGACCAGTGACCAGCGACAGTGACCATTGACCAATGACCAGTGACCAGTGACCAGTGACCAGTGACCAGTGACCAGTGACAGGTGACCAGTGACCTATGACCAGTGACCAGTGACCAGTGACCAGTGAATTGTGAATCGTGACCACTGACCAGTGACCAGTTACCAGTGACCCCTGAAAAGTGACCAGTGACCAGTGACCAGTGACCAGTGACCAGTGACCAGTGACCAGTGACCTATGACCAGTGACCAGTGACCAGTGACCAGTGACCAGTGACCTATGACCAGTGACCAGTGACCAGTGACCAGTGACCAGTGACTAGTGGCCAGTGACCAGTGACCAGTGACCAGTGACCAGTGACCAGTGACCAGTGACTTGTGACCAGTGACTAGTGACCTGTGACCACTGACCAGTGACCAGTTACCAGTGACCCCTGAAAAGTGACCAGTGACCAGTGACCAGTGACCAGTGACCAGTGACCAGTGACCAGTGACATGTGACCAGTGACCAGTGACTAGAGACCATTGACCAGTGACCAGTGACCAGTGACCAGCGACAGTGACCATTGACCAATGACCAGTGACCAGTGACCAGTGACCAGTGACCAGTGACCAGTGACAGGTGACCAGTGACCTATGACCAGTGACCAGTGACCAGTGACCAGTGAATTGTGAATCGTGACCACTGACCAGTGACCAGTTACCAGTGACCCCTGAAAAGTGACCAGTGACCACTGACTACTGACCAGTGACCAGTGACCTGTGACCAGTGACCAGTGACCAGTGACCAGTGACCACTGACTACTGACCAGTGATCTGTGACCAGTGACCTGTGACCAGTGACCAGTGACCAGTGACCAGTGACCAGTGACATGTGACCAGTGACCAGTGACTAGAGACCATTGACCAGTGACCAGTGACCACTGATTACTGACCAGTGACCAGTGACCTGTGACCAGTGACCAGTGACCAGTGACCAGTGACCAGTGACCAGTGACCAGTGATTAGTGACCTGTGACCAGTGACCAGTGACCAGTGACCAGTGACCAGTGAGCAGTGTCCAGTGACCACTGACTACTGACCAGTGATCTGTGACCAGTGACCTGTGACCAGTGACCAGTGACCAGTGACCAGTGACCAGTGACCAGTGACCAGTGATTAGTGACCTGTGACCAGTGACCAGTGACTAGTGACCAGCGACAGTGAACATTGACCAGTGACCAGTGACCAGTGACCAGTGACCAGTGACCAGTGACAGCTGACCAGTGACCTGTGACCAGTGACCAGTGACCAGTGACCAGTGACCAGTGACCAGTGACCAGTGACCAGTGACTTGTGACCAGTGACTAGTGACCTGTGACCACTGACCAGTGACCAGTTACCAGTGACCCCTGAAAAGTGACCAGTGACCAGTGACCAGTGACAGGTGACCAGTGACCTATGACCAGTGACCAGTGACCACTGATTACTGACCAGTGACCAGTGACCTGTGACCAGTGACCAGTGAGCAGTGTCCAGTGACCACTGACTACTGACCAGTGATCTGTGACCAGTGACCTGTGACCAGTGACCAGTGACCAGTGACCAGTGACCAGTGACCAGTGACCAGTGACCAGTGATTAGTGACCTGTGACCAGTGACCAGTGACTAGTGACCAGCGACAGTGAACATTGACCAGTGACCAGTGACCAGTGACAGGTGACCAGTGACCTATGACCAGTGACCAGTGACCAGTGACCAGTGACCAGTGACCAGTGACCAGTGACTAGTGACCAGTGACCTGTGGCCAGTGACCAGTGACCAGTGACCAGTGATCAGTGACCAGTGAGCAGTGTCCAGTGACCACAGACTACTGACCAGTGATCTGTGACTAGTGACCAGTGGCCCGTGACCAGTGACTTGTGACCAGTGACCAGTGACTAGTGGCCAGTGACCAGTGACCAGTGACCAGTGACCACTGACTACTGACCAGTGACCTGTGACCAGTGACCTGTGACCAGTGACCAGTGACCAGTGACCAGTGACCAGTGACCAGTGACCGGTGACCAGTGACCCGTGACCAGTGACTAGTGACCTGTGACCAGTGACCAGTGACCACTGTCCACGGACCAGTGACAAGTGACCAGTGATTTGTGACCAGTGACCAGTGACTAGAGAACAGAGACCAGTGACCAGTGACCAGTGACCAGCGACTGTGACCATTGACCAGTGACCAGTTACCAGTGACCAGTGACCAGTGACAGGTGACCAGTGACCAGTGACCAGTGACTTGTGACCAGTGACCAGTGACTAGAGACCATTGACCAGTGACCAGTGACCAGTGACCAGCGACAGTGACCATTGACCAATGACCAGTGACCAGTGACCAGTGACCAGTGACCGGTGACAGGTGACCAGTGACCTATGACCAGTGACCAGTGACCAGTGACCAGTGAATTGTGAATCGTGACCACTGACCCGTGACCAGTTACCAGTGACCCCTGAAAAGTGACCAGTGACCAGTGACTAGTGACCAGTGATCTGTGACCAGTGACCAGTGACCAGTGACCAGTGACCAGCGACAGTGCCCATTGAACAATGACCAGTGTCCAGTGACCAGTGACCAGTGACAGGTGACCAGTGACATATGACCAGTGACATTTGACCAGTGACCAGTGACCAGCGACAGTGAACATTGACCAGTGACCAGTGACCAGTGACCAGTGACCAGTGACAGCTGACCAGTGACCAGTGACCAGTGACCAGTGACCAGTGACTTGTGACCATTGACTAGTGACCTGTGACCACTGACCAGTGACCAGTTACCAGTGACCCCTGAAAAGTGACCAGTGACCAGTGACCAGTGACTAGTGACTAGTGACCAGTGACATATGACCAGTGACCCGTGACCAGAGACAAGTGACCAGCGACTGTGACCATTGACAAGTGACCAGTGACCTGTGACCAGTGACCAGTGACCAGTGACCTGTGACCAGCGTCCAGCGACAGTGACCATTGACCTGTGACCAGTGACCAGTGACCATTGACCAGTGACCAGCGACCAGTGACCAGTGACTAGTGACCTGTGACCAGTGGCCTGTGACCAGTGACCAGTGACCACTGACCAGTGAACAGTGACCAGTGACTAGTGACCAGTGACCCGTGACCAGTGACCAGCGACCAGTGACCAGTGTCCCCTGAAAAATGACCAGTGACCAGTGACCAGTGTCTAGTGAACTGTGTCCATTGACCAGTGACCAGTGACCAGTGACCAGTGACCACTGCCTACTGACAAGTGACTTGTGACCAGTGACTAGTGACCAGCGACCAGTGACCAGTGACCAGTGACCACTGTCCACGGACCAGTGACAAGTGACCAGTGATTTGTGACCAGTGACCAGTGACTAGAGAACAGAGACCAGTGACCAGTGACCAGTGACCAGCGACTGTGACCATTGACCAGTGACCAGTTACCAGTGACCAGTGACCAGTGACAGGTGACCAGTGACCTATGACCAGTGACCAGTGACCAGTGACCAGTGACCAGTGACCTATGACCAGTGACCAGTGACCAGTGACCAGTGACCAGTGACCAGTGACCAGTGACTAGTGACCAGTGACCCGTGACCAGTGACCAGAGACCACTGACCAGTGACCAGTGACCAGTGACTAGTGGCCAGTGACCAGTGACCAGTGACCAGTGACCAGCGACAGTGACCATTGACCAGTGACCAGTGACCAGTGACCAGTGACCAGTGACCAGTGACAGGTGACGAGTGACCTATGACCAGTGACCAGTGACCACTGATTACTGACCAGTGACCAGTGACCTGTGACCAGTGACCAGTGACCAGTGACCAGTGACCAGTGACCAGTGACCAGTGATTAGTGACCTGTGACCAGTGACCAGTGACTAGTGACCAGCGACAGTGAACATTGACCAGTGACCAGTGACCAGTGACCAGTGACCAGTGACCAGTGACAGCTGACCAGTGACCTGTGACCAGTGACCAGTGACCAGTGACCAGTGACCAGTGACCAGTGACCAGTGACTTGTGACCAGTGACTAGTGACCTGTGACCACTGACCAGTGACCAGTTACCAGTGACCCCTGAAAAGTGACCAGTGACCAGTGACCAGTGACAGGTGACCAGTGACCTATGACCTGTGACCAGTGACCACTGATTACTGACCAGTGACCAGTGACCTGTGACCAGTGACCAGTGACCAGTGACCAGTGACCAGTGACCAGTGACCAGTGATTAGTGACCTGTGACCAGTGACCAGTGACTAGTGACCAGCGACAGTGAACATTGACCAGTGACCAGTGACCAGTGACCAGTGACCAGTGACCAGTGACCCCTGAAAAGTGACCAGTGACCAGTGACCAGTGACTAGTGACTAGTGACCAGTGACTAGTGACCAGTGACCCGTGACCAGAGACAAGTGACCAGCGACTGTGACCATTGACAAGTGACCAGTGACCTGTGACCAGTGACCAGTGACCAGTGACCTGTGACCAGCGTCCAGCGACAGTGACCATTGACCTGTGACCAGTGACCAGTGACCATTGACCAGTGACCAGCGACCAGTGACCAGTGACTAGTGACCTGTGACCAGTGGCCTGTGACCAGTGACCAGTGACCACTGACCAGTGAACAGTGACCAGTGACTAGTGACCAGTGACCCGTGACCAGTGACCAGCGACCAGTGACCAGTGTCCCCTGAAAAATGACCAGTGACCAGTGACCAGTGTCTAGTGAACTGTGTCCATTGACCAGTGACCAGTGACTAGTGGCCAGTGACCAGTGACCAGTGACCAGTGACCACTGCCTACTGACAAGTGACTTGTGACCAGTGACTAGTGACCAGCGACCAGTGACCAGTGACCCGTGACATGTGACCCGTGACCAGTGACCAGTGACCTGTGACCAGTGACCCCTGAAATGTGACCAGTGACCAGTGACCAGTGAATAGTGACCAGTGACCAGTGACCAGTGACCAGTGACCAGTGACCAGTGACCAGTGACCCGTGACCAGTGACCAGTGACTTGTGACCAGTGACCAGTGACCAGTGACCAGTGAATTGTGAATCGTGACCACTGACCAGTGACCAGTGACCAGTGATTAGTGACCTGTGACCAGTGACCAGTGACCAGTGACCAGTGACCAGTGAGCAGTGTCCAGTGACCACTGACTACTGACCAGTGATCTGTGACCAGTGACCTGTGACCAGTGACCTATGACCAGTGACCAGTGACCACTGATTACTGACCAGTGACCAGTGACCTGTGACCAGTGACCAGTGACCAGTGACAAGTGACCAGTGACCAGTGACCAGTGACTAGTGACCTGTGACCAGTGACCAGTGACTAGTGACCAGCGACAGTGAACATTGACCAGTGACCAGTGACCAGTGACCAGTGACCAGTGACCAGTGACAGCTGACCAGTGACCTGTGACCAGTGACCAGTGACCAGTGACCAGTGACCCGTGACCAGTGACTAGTGACCAGTGACTAGTGACCTGTGACCAGTGACCAGTGACCAGTGACCAGTGACCAGTGACCAGTGACCAGTGACTTGTGACCAGTGACCAGTGACTAGAGACCATTGACCAGTGACCAGTGACCAGTGACCAGCGACAGTGACCATTGACCAATGACCAGTGACCAGTGACCAGTGACCAGTGACAGGTGACCAGTGACCTATGACCAGTGACCAGTGACCAGTGACCAGTGAATTGTGAATCGTGATCACTGACCAGTGACCAGTTACCAGTGACCCCTGAAAAGTGACCAGTGACCAGTGACTAGTGACCAGTGATCTGTGACCAGTGACCAGTGACCAGTGACCAGTGACCAGCGACAGTGACCATTGAACAATGACCAGTGACCAGTGACCAGTGACCAGTGACAGGTGACCAGTGACCTATGACCAGTGACCAGTGACCAGTGACCAGTGACCAGTGACCTATGACCAGTGACCAGTGACTAGTGGCCAGTGACCAGTGACCAGTGACCAGTGACCAGCGACAGTGACCATTGACCAGTGACCAGTGACCAGTGACCAGTGACCAGTCACAGGTGACCAGTGACCTATGACCAGTGACCAGTGACCACTGATTACTGACCAGTGACCAGTGACCTGTGACCAGTGACCAGTGACCAGTGACCAGTGACCAGTGACCAGTGACCAGTGACTAGTGACCTGTGACCAGTGACCTGTGACCAGTGACCAGTGACTAGTGACCAGCGACAGTGAACATTGACCAGTGACCAGTGACCAGTGACCAGTGACCAGTGATTAGTGACCTGTGACCAGTGACCAGTGACCAGTGACCAGTGACCAGTGAGCAGTGTCCAGTGACCACTGACTACTGACCAGTGATCTGTGACCAGTGACCTGTGACCAGTGACCAGTGACCAGTGACCAGTGACCAGTGACCAGTGACCAGTGATTAGTGACCTGTGACCAGTGACCAGTGACTAGTGACCAGCGACAGTGAACATTGACCAGTGACCAGTGACCAGTGACCAGTGTCCAGTGACCAGTGACAGCTGACCAGTGACCTGTGACCAGTGACCAGTGACCAGTGACCAGTGACCAGTGACCAGTGACCAGTGACCAGTGACCAGTGACTAGTGACCAGTGACCCGTGACCAGTGACCAGAGACCACTGACCAGTGACCAGTGACCAGTGACTAGTGGCCAGTGACCAGTGACCAGTGACCAGTGACCAGCGACAGTGACCATTGACCAGTGACCAGTGACCAGTGACCAGTGACCAGTGACCAGTGACAGGTGACGAGTGACCTATGACCAGTGACCAGTGACCACTGATTACTGACCAGTGACCAGTGACCTGTGACCAGTGACCAGTGACCAGTGACTAGTGACCAGTGACCCGTGACCAGTGACCAGAGACCACTGACCAGTGACCAGTGACCAGTGACTAGTGGCCAGTGACCAGTGACCAGTGACCAGTGACCAGCGACAGTGACCATTGACCAGTGACCAGTGACCAGTGACCAGTGACCAGTGACCAGTGACAGGTGACGAGTGACCTATGACCAGTGACCAGTGACCACTGATTACTGACCAGTGACCAGTGACCTGTGACCAGTGACCAGTGACCAGTGACCAGTGACCAGTGACCAGTGACCAGTGACCAGTGACTTGTGACCAGTGACCAGTGACTAGAGACCATTGACCAGTGACCAGTGACCAGTGACCAGCGACAGTGACCATTGACCAATGACCAGTGACCAGTGACCAGTGACCAGTGACAGGTGACCAGTGACCTATGACCAGTGACCAGTGACCAGTGACCAGTGAATTGTGAATCGTGACCACTGACCAGTGACCAGTTACCAGTGACCCCTGAAAAGTGACCAGTGACCAGTGACTAGTGACCAGTGATCTGTGACCAGTGACCAGTGACCAGTGACCAGTGACCAGCGACAGTGACCATTGAACAATGACCAGTGACCAGTGACCAGTGACCAGTGACAGGTGACCAGTGACCTATGACCAGTGACCAGTGACCAGTGACCAGTGACCAGTGACCTATGACCAGTGACCAGTGACCAGTGACCAGTGACCAGTGACCAGTGACCAGTGACTAGTGACCAGTGACCCGTGACCAGTGACCAGAGACCACTGACCAGTGACCAGTGACCAGTGACTAGTGGCCAGTGACCAGTGACCAGTGACCAGTGACCAGCGACAGTGACCATTGACCAGTGACCAGTGACCAGTGACCAGTGACCAGTGACCAGTGACAGGTGACGAGTGACCTATGACCAGTGACCAGTGACCACTGATTACTGACCAGTGACCAGTGACCTGTGACCAGTGACCAGTGACCAGTGACCAGTGACCAGTGACCAGTGACAGCTGACCAGTGACCAGTGACCAGTGACCTATGACCAGTGACCAGTGACCACTGATTACTGACCAGTGACCAGTGACCTGTGACCAGTGACCAGTGACCAGTGACAAGTGACCAGTGACCAGTGACCAGTGACTAGTGACCTGTGACCAGTGACCAGTGACTAGTGACCAGCGACAGTGAACATTGACCAGTGACCAGTGACCAGTGACCAGTGACCAGTGACCAGTGACAGCTGACCAGTGACCTGTGACCAGTGACCAGTGACCAGTGACCAGTGACCCGTGACCAGTGACTAGTGACCTGTGACCAGTGACCAGTGACCAGTGACCAGTGACCAGTGACCAGTGACCAGTGACCAGTGACAGGTGACCAGTGACCTATGACCAGTGACCAGTGACCAGTGACCAGTGACCAGTGACCTATGACCAGTGACCAGTGACCAGTGACCAGTGACCAGTGACCAGTGACCAGTGACCAGCGACAGTGACCATTGACCAATGACCAGTGACCAGTGACCAGTGACCAGTGACAGGTGACCATTGAACAATGACCAGTGACCAGTGACCAGTGACCAGTGACAGGTGACCAGTGACCTATGACCAGTGACCAGTGACCAGTGACCAGTGACCAGTGACCTATGACCAGTGACCAGTGACCAGTGACCAGTGACCAGTGACCAGTGACCAGTGACCAGCGACAGTGACCATTGACCAATGACCAGTGACCAGTGACCAGTGACCAGTGACAGGTGACCAGTGACCTATGACCAGTGACCAGTGACCAGTGACCAGCGACAGTGACCATTGAACAATGACCAGTGACCAGTGACCAGTGACCAGTGACAGGTGACCAGTGACCTATGACCAGTGACCAGTGACCAGTGACCAGTGACCAGTGACCTATGACCAGTGACCAGTGACCAGTGACCAGTGACCAGTGACCAGTGACCAGTGACTAGTGACCAGTGACCCGTGACCAGTGACCAGAGACCACTGACCAGTGACCAGTGACCAGTGACTAGTGGCCAGTGACCAGTGACCAGTGACCAGTGACCAGCGACAGTGACCATTGACCAGTGACCAGTGACCAGTGACCAGTGACCAGTGACCAGTGACAGGTGACGAGTGACCTATGACCAGTGACCAGTGACCACTGATTACTGACCAGTGACCAGTGACCTGTGACCAGTGACCAGTGACCAGTGACCAGTGACCAGTGACCAGTGATTAGTGACCTGTGACCAGTGACCAGTGACTAGTGACCAGCGACAGTGAACATTGACCAGTGACCAGTGACCAGTGACCAGTGACCAGTGACCAGTGACAGCTGACCAGTGACCTGTGACCAGTGACCAGTGACCAGTGACCAGTGGCCAGTGACCAGTGACCAGTGACCAGTGACTTGTGACCAGTGACTAGTGACCTGTGACCACTGACCAGTGACCAGTTACCAGTGACCCCTGAAAAGTGACCAGTGACCAGTGACCAGTGACAGGTGACCAGTGACCTATGACCAGTGACCAGTGACCACTGATTACTGACCAGTGACCAGTGACCTGTGACCAGTGACCAGTGACCAGTGACCAGTGACCAGTGACCAGTGACCAGTGATTAGTGACCTGTGACCAGTGACCAGTGACTAGTGACCAGCGACAGTGAACATTGACCAGTGACCAGTGACCAGTGACCAGTGACTAGTGACCAGTGACCAGTGACCAGTGACTAGTGACCGGTGACCTGTGACCATTGACCAGTGACTAGTGACCAGTGACCTATGACCAGTGACCAGTGACCAGTGACCAGTGAATTGTGAATCGTGACCACTGACCAGTGACCAGTTACCAGTGACCCCTGAAAAGTGACCAGTGACCAGTGACTAGTGACCAGTGATCTGTGACCAGTGACCAGTGACCAGTGACCAGCGACAGTGACCATTGAACAATGACCAGTGACCAGTGACCAGTGAATTGTGAATCGTGACCACTGACCAGTGACCAGTTACCAGTGACCCCTGAAAAGTGACCAGTGACCAGTGACTAGTGACCAGTGATCTGTGACCAGTGACCAGTGACCAGTGACCAGTGACAGGTGACCAGTGACCTATGACCAGTGACCAGTGACCAGTGACCAGTGAATTGTGAATCGTGACCACTGACCAGTGACCAGTTACCAGTGACCCCTGAAAAGTGACCAGTGACCAGTGACTAGTGACCAGTGATCTGTGACCAGTGACCAGTGTCCAGTGACCAGCGACAGTGACCATTGAACAATGACCAGTGACCAGTGACCAGTGACCAGTGACCAGTGACAGGTGACCAGTGACCTATGACCAGTGACCAGTGACCAGTGACCAGTGACCAGTGACCAGTGACCAGTGACTAGTGACCAGTGACCCGTGACCAGTGACCAGAGACCACTGACCAGTGACCAGTGACCAGTGACTAGTGGCCAGTGACCAGTGACCAGTGACCAGTGACCAGCGACAGTGACCATTGACCAGTGACCAGTGACCAGTGACCAGTGACCAGTGACAGGTGACCAGTGACCTATGACCAGTGACCAGTGACCACTGATTACTGACCAGTGACCAGTGACCTGTGACCAGTGACCAGTGACCAGTGACCAGTGACCAGTGACCAGTGACCAGTGACTAGTGACCTGTGACCAGTGACCAGTGACTAGTGACCAGCGACAGTGAACATTGACCAGTGACCAGTGACCAGTGACCAGTGACCAGTGACAGCTGACCAGTGACCTGTGACCAGTGACCAGTGACCAGTGACCAGTGACCCGTGACCAGTGACTAGTGACCTGTGACCAGTGACCAGTGACCAGTGACCAGTGACCAGTGACCAGTGACCAGTGACTTGTGACCAGTGACCAGTGACTAGAGACCATTGACCAGTGACCAGTGACCAGTGACCAGCGACAGTGACCATTGACCAATGACCAGTGACCAGTGACCAGTGACCAGTGACCAGTGACAGGTGACCAGTGACCTATGACCAGTGACCAGTGACCAGTGACCAGTGAATTGTGAATCGTGACCACTGACCAGTGACCCCTGAAAAGTGACCAGTGACCAGTGACTAGTGACCAGTGATCTGTGACCAGTGACCAGTGACCAGTGACCAGTGACCAGCGACAGTGACCATTGAACAATGACCAGTGACCAGTGACCAGTGACCAGTGACAGGTGACCAGTGACCTATGACCAGTGACCAGTGACCAGTGACCAGTGACCAGTGACCTATGACCAGTGACCAGTGACCAGTGACCAGTGACCAGTGACCAGTGACCAGTGACTAGTGACCAGTGACCCGTGACCAGTGACCAGAGACCACTGACCAGTGACCAGTGACCAGTGACATGTGACCAGTGACCAGTGACTAGAGACCATTGACCAGTGACCAGTGACCAGTGACCAGCGACAGTGACCATTGACCAATGACCAGTGACCAGTGACCAGTGACCAGTGACCAGTGACCAGTGACAGGTGACCAGTGACCTATGACCAGTGACCAGTGACCAGTGACCAGTGAATTGTGAATCGTGACCACTGACCAGTGACCAGTGACCAGTGATTAGTGACCTGTGACCAGTGACCAGTGACCAGTGACCAGTGACCAGTGAGCAGTGTCCAGTGACCACTGACTACTGACCAGTGATCTGTGACCAGTGACCTGTGACCAGTGACCTATGACCAGTGACCAGTGACCACTGATTACTGACCAGTGACCAGTGACCTGTGACCAGTGACCAGTGACCAGTGACAAGTGACCAGTGACCAGTGACCAGTGACTAGTGACCTGTGACCAGTGACCAGTGACTAGTGACCAGCGACAGTGAACATTGACCAGTGACCAGTGACCAGTGACCAGTGACCAGTGACCAGTGACAGCTGACCAGTGACCTGTGACCAGTGACCAGTGACCAGTGACCAGTGACCCGTGACCAGTGACTAGTGACCAGTGACTAGTGACCTGTGACCAGTGACCAGTGACCAGTGACCAGTGACCAGTGACCAGTGACCAGTGACTTGTGACCAGTGACCAGTGACTAGAGACCATTGACCAGTGACCAGTGACCAGTGACCAGCGACAGTGACCATTGACCAATGACCAGTGACCAGTGACCAGTGACCAGTGACAGGTGACCAGTGACCTATGACCAGTGACCAGTGACCAGTGACCAGTGAATTGTGAATCGTGATCACTGACCAGTGACCAGTTACCAGTGACCCCTGAAAAGTGACCAGTGACCAGTGACTAGTGACCAGTGATCTGTGACCAGTGACCAGTGACCAGTGACCAGTGACCAGCGACAGTGACCATTGAACAATGACCAGTGACCAGTGACCAGTGACCAGTGACAGGTGACCAGTGACCTATGACCAGTGACCAGTGACCAGTGACCAGTGACCAGTGACCTATGACCAGTGACCAGTGACTAGTGGCCAGTGACCAGTGACCAGTGACCAGTGACCAGCGACAGTGACCATTGACCAGTGACCAGTGACCAGTGACCAGTGACCAGTGACAGGTGACCAGTGACCTATGACCAGTGACCAGTGACCACTGATTACTGACCAGTGACCAGTGACCTGTGACCAGTGACCAGTGACCAGTGACCAGTGACCAGTGACCAGTGACCAGTGACTAGTGACCTGTGACCAGTGACCTGTGACCAGTGACCAGTGACTAGTGACCAGCGACAGTGAACATTGACCAGTGACCAGTGACCAGTGACCAGTGACCAGTGATTAGTGACCTGTGACCAGTGACCAGTGACCAGTGACCAGTGACCAGTGAGCAGTGTCCAGTGACCACTGACTACTGACCAGTGATCTGTGACCAGTGACCTGTGACCAGTGACCAGTGACCAGTGACCAGTGACCAGTGACCAGTGACCAGTGATTAGTGACCTGTGACCAGTGACCAGTGACTAGTGACCAGCGACAGTGAACATTGACCAGTGACCAGTGACCAGTGACCAGTGTCCAGTGACCAGTGACAGCTGACCAGTGACCTGTGACCAGTGACCAGTGACCAGTGACCAGTGACCAGTGACCAGTGACCAGTGACCAGTGACTAGTGACCAGTGACCCGTGACCAGTGACCAGAGACCACTGACCAGTGACCAGTGACCAGTGACTAGTGGCCAGTGACCAGTGACCAGTGACCAGTGACCAGCGACAGTGACCATTGACCAGTGACCAGTGACCAGTGACCAGTGACCAGTGACCAGTGACAGGTGACGAGTGACCTATGACCAGTGACCAGTGACCACTGATTACTGACCAGTGACCAGTGACCTGTGACCAGTGACCAGTGACCAGTGACTAGTGACCAGTGACCCGTGACCAGTGACCAGAGACCACTGACCAGTGACCAGTGACCAGTGACTAGTGGCCAGTGACCAGTGACCAGTGACCAGTGACCAGCGACAGTGACCATTGACCAGTGACCAGTGACCAGTGACCAGTGACCAGTGACCAGTGACAGGTGACGAGTGACCTATGACCAGTGACCAGTGACCACTGATTACTGACCAGTGACCAGTGACCTGTGACCAGTGACCAGTGACCAGTGACCAGTGACCAGTGACCAGTGACCAGTGACCAGTGACTTGTGACCAGTGACCAGTGACTAGAGACCATTGACCAGTGACCAGTGACCAGTGACCAGCGACAGTGACCATTGACCAATGACCAGTGACCAGTGACCAGTGACCAGTGACAGGTGACCAGTGACCTATGACCAGTGACCAGTGACCAGTGACCAGTGAATTGTGAATCGTGACCACTGACCAGTGACCAGTTACCAGTGACCCCTGAAAAGTGACCAGTGACCAGTGACTAGTGACCAGTGATCTGTGACCAGTGACCAGTGACCAGTGACCAGTGACCAGCGACAGTGACCATTGAACAATGACCAGTGACCAGTGACCAGTGACCAGTGACAGGTGACCAGTGACCTATGACCAGTGACCAGTGACCAGTGACCAGTGACCAGTGACCTATGACCAGTGACCAGTGACCAGTGACCAGTGACCAGTGACCAGTGACCAGTGACTAGTGACCAGTGACCCGTGACCAGTGACCAGAGACCACTGACCAGTGACCAGTGACCAGTGACTAGTGGCCAGTGACCAGTGACCAGTGACCAGTGACCAGCGACAGTGACCATTGACCAGTGACCAGTGACCAGTGACCAGTGACCAGTGACCAGTGACAGGTGACGAGTGACCTATGACCAGTGACCAGTGACCACTGATTACTGACCAGTGACCAGTGACCTGTGACCAGTGACCAGTGACCAGTGACCAGTGACCAGTGACCAGTGACAGCTGACCAGTGACCAGTGACCAGTGACCTATGACCAGTGACCAGTGACCACTGATTACTGACCAGTGACCAGTGACCTGTGACCAGTGACCAGTGACCAGTGACAAGTGACCAGTGACCAGTGACCAGTGACTAGTGACCTGTGACCAGTGACCAGTGACTAGTGACCAGCGACAGTGAACATTGACCAGTGACCAGTGACCAGTGACCAGTGACCAGTGACCAGTGACAGCTGACCAGTGACCTGTGACCAGTGACCAGTGACCAGTGACCAGTGACCCGTGACCAGTGACTAGTGACCTGTGACCAGTGACCAGTGACCAGTGACCAGTGACCAGTGACCAGTGACCAGTGACCAGTGACTTGTGACCAGTGACCAGTGACTAGAGACCATTGACCAGTGACCAGTGACCAGTGACCAGCGACAGTGACCATTGACCAATGACCAGTGACCAGTGACCAGTGATCAGTGACAGGTGACCAGTGACCTATGACCAGTGACCAGTGACCAGTGACCAGTGCATTGTGACTCGTGACCACTGACCAGTGACCAGTTACCAGTGACCCCTGAAAAGTGACCAGTGACCAGTGACTAGTGACCAGTGATCTGTGACCAGTGACCAGTGACCAGTGACCAGTGACCAGTGACCAGCGACAGTGACCATTGAACAATGACCAGTGACCAGTGACCAGTGACCAGTGACAGGTGACCAGTGACCTATGACCAGTGACCAGTGACCAGTGACCAGTGACCAGTGACCTATGACCAGTGACCAGTGACCAGTGACCAGTGACCAGTGACCAGTGACCAGTGACTAGTGACCAGTGACCCGTGACCAGTGACCAGAGACCACTGACCAGTGACCAGTGACCAGTGACTAGTGGCCAGTGACCAGTGACCAGTGACCAGTGACCAGCGACAGTGACCATTGACCAGTGACCAGTGACCAGTGACCAGTGACCAGTGACCAGTGACAGGTGACGAGTGACCTATGACCAGTGACCAGTGACCACTGATTACTGACCAGTGACCAGTGACCTGTGACCAGTGACCAGTGACCAGTGACCAGTGACCAGTGACCAGTGATTAGTGACCTGTGACCAGTGACCAGTGACTAGTGACCAGCGACAGTGAACATTGACCAGTGACCAGTGACCAGTGACCAGTGACCAGTGACCAGTGACCAGTGACAGCTGACCAGTGACCTGTGACCAGTGACCAGTGACCAGTGACCAGTGGCCAGTGACCAGTGACCAGTGACCAGTGACTTGTGACCAGTGACTAGTGACCTGTGACCACTGACCAGTGACCAGTTACCAGTGACCCCTGAAAAGTGACCAGTGACCAGTGACCAGTGACAGGTGACCAGTGACCTATGACCAGTGACCAGTGACCACTGATTACTGACCAGTGACCAGTGACCTGTGACCAGTGACCAGTGACCAGTGACCAGTGACCAGTGACCAGTGACCAGTGACCAGTGATTAGTGACCTGTGACCAGTGACCAGTGACTAGTGACCAGCGACAGTGAACATTGACCAGTGACCAGTGACCAGTGACCAGTGACCAGTGACCAGTGACCCCTGAAAAGTGACCAGTGACCAGTGACCAGTGACTAGTGACTAGTGACCAGTGACTAGTGACCAGTGACCCGTGACCAGAGACAAGTGACCAGCGACTGTGACCATTGACAAGTGACCAGTGACCTGTGACCAGTGACCAGTGACCAGTGACCTGTGACCAGCGTCCAGCGACAGTGACCATTGACCTGTGACCAGTGACCAGTGACCATTGACCAGTGACCAGCGACCAGTGACCAGTGACTAGTGACCTGTGACCAGTGGCCTGTGACCAGTGACCAGTGACCACTGACCAGTGAACAGTGACCAGTGACTAGTGACCAGTGACCCGTGACCAGTGACCAGCGACCAGTGACCAGTGTCCCCTGAAAAATGACCAGTGACCAGTGACCAGTGTCTAGTGAACTGTGTCCATTGACCAGTGACCAGTGACTAGTGGCCAGTGACCAGTGACCCGTGACCAGTGACTAGTGACCTGTGACCAGTGACCAGTGACCAGTGACCAGTGACCAGTGACCAGTGACCAGTGACCAGTGACTTGTGACCAGTGACCTGTGACCAGCGTCCAGCGACAGTGACCATTGACCTGTGACCAGTGACCAGTGACCATTGACCAGTGACTAGTGACCAGCGACCAGTGACCAGTGACCCGTGACATGTGACCCGTGACCAGTGACCAGTGACCTGTGACCAGTGACCCCTGAAATGTGACCAGTGACCAGTGACCAGTGAATAGTGACCAGTGACCAGTGACCAGTGACCAGTGACCAGTGACCAGTGACCAGTGACCCGTGACCAGTGACCAGTGACTTGTGACCAGTGACCAGTGACTAGTGACCTGTGACCAGTGGCCAGTGACCAGTGACCAGCGACAGTGAACATTGACCAGTGACTAGTGACCAGTGACCAGTGACCAGTGACAGCTGACCAGTGACCAGTGACCTGTGACTAGTGACCTGTGACCAGTGACCAGTGACCTCTGACCACGGACCAGTGACAAGTGACCGGTGAATTGTGACCAGTGACCAGTGACTAGTGACCAGTGACCAGTGACCAGTGACTAGTGACCGGTGACCTGTGACCATTGACCAGTGACTAGTGACCAGTGACCCGTGACCAGTGACCAGTGACCTGTGACCAGTGACCAGTGACTTGTGGCCAGTGACCAGTGACCAGTGACCAGTGACAGGTGACCAGTGACCTATGACCAGTGACCAGTGACCAGTGACCAGTGAATTGTGAATCGTGACCACTGACCAGTGACCAGTTACCAGTGACCCCTGAAAAGTGACCAGTGACCAGTGACTAGTGACCAGTGATCTGTGACCAGTGACCAGTGACCAGTGACCAGCGACAGTGACCATTGAACAATGACCAGTGACCAGTGACCAGTGAATTGTGAATCGTGACCACTGACCAGTGACCAGTTACCAGTGACCCCTGAAAAGTGACCAGTGACCAGTGACTAGTGACCAGTGATCTGTGACCAGTGACCAGTGACCAGTGACCAGTGACAGGTGACCAGTGACCTATGACCAGTGACCAGTGACCAGTGACCAGTGAATTGTGAATCGTGACCACTGACCAGTGACCAGTTACCAGTGACCCCTGAAAAGTGACCAGTGACCAGTGACTAGTGACCAGTGATCTGTGACCAGTGACCAGTGACCAGTGACCAGCGACAGTGACCATTGAACAATGACCAGTGACCAGTGACCAGTGACCAGTGACCAGTGACCAGTGACAGTGACCATTGACCAGTGACCAGTGACCAGTGACCAGTGACCAGTGACCAGTGACAGGTGACGAGTGACCTATGACCAGTGACCAGTGACCACTGATTACTGACCAGTGACCAGTGACCTGTGACCAGTGACCAGTGACCAGTGACCAGTGACCAGTGATTAGTGACCTGTGACCAGTGACCAGTGACTAGTGACCAGCGACAGTGAACATTGACCAGTGACCAGTGACCAGTGACCAGTGACCAGTGACCAGTGACAGCTGACCAGTGACCTGTGACCAGTGACCAGTGACCAGTGACCAGTGACCAGTGACCAGCGACAGTGACCATTGACCAGTGACCAGTGACCAGTGACCAGTGACAGGTGACGAGTGACCTATGACCAGTGACCAGTGACCACTGATTACTGACCAGTGACCAGTGACCTGTGACCAGTGACCAGTGACCAGTGACCAGTGACCAGTGACCAGTGACCAGTGATTAGTGACCTGTGACCAGTGACCAGTGACTAGTGACCAGCGACAGTGAACATTGACCAGTGACCAGTGACCAGTGACCAGTGACCAGTGACCAGTGACAGCTGACCAGTGACCTGTGACCAGTGACCAGTGACCAGTGACCAGTGACCAGTGACCAGTGACCAGTGACCAGTGACTTGTGACCAGTGACTAGTGACCTGTGACCACTGACCAGTGACCAGTTACCAGTGACCCCTGAAAAGTGACCAGTGACCAGTGACCAGTGACAGGTGACCAGTGACCTATGACCAGTGACCAGTGACCACTGATTACTGACCAGTGACCAGTGACCTGTGACCAGTGACCAGTGACCAGTGACCAGTGACCAGTGACCAGTGACCAGTGACCAGTGATTAGTGACCTGTGACCAGTGACCAGTGACTAGTGACCAGCGACAGTGAACATTGACCAGTGACCAGTGACCAGTGACCAGTGACCAGTGACCAGTGACCCCTGAAAAGTGACCAGTGACCAGTGACCAGTGACTAGTGACTAGTGACCAGTGACTAGTGACCAGTGACCCGTGACCAGAGACAAGTGACCAGCGACTGTGACCATTGACAAGTGACCAGTGACCTGTGACCAGTGACCAGTGACCAGTGACCTGTGACCAGCGTCCAGCGACAGTGACCATTGACCTGTGACCAGTGACCAGTGACCATTGACCAGTGACCAGCGACCAGTGACCAGTGACTAGTGACCTGTGACCAGTGGCCTGTGACCAGTGACCAGTGACCACTGACCAGTGAACAGTGACCAGTGACTAGTGACCAGTGACCCGTGACCAGTGACCAGCGACCAGTGACCAGTGTCCCCTGAAAAATGACCAGTGACCAGTGACCAGTGTCTAGTGAACTGTGTCCATTGACCAGTGACCAGTGACTAGTGGCCAGTGACCAGTGACCAGTGACCAGTGACCAGTGACCACTGCCTACTGACAAGTGACTTGTGACCAGTGACTAGTGACCAGCGACCAGTGACCAGTGACCCGTGACATGTGACCCGTGACCAGTGACCAGTGACCTGTGACCAGTGACCCCTGAAATGTGACCAGTGACCAGTGACCAGTGAATAGTGACCAGTGACCAGTGACCAGTGACCAGTGACCAGTGACCAGTGACCAGTGACCCGTGACCAGTGACCAGTGACTTGTGACCAGTGACCAGTGACTAGTGACCTGTGACCAGTGGCCAGTGACCAGTGACCAGCGACAGTGAACATTGACCAGTGACTAGTGACCAGTGACCAGTGACCAGTGACAGCTGACCAGTGACCAGTGACCTGTGACTAGTGACCTGTGACCAGTGACCAGTGACCTCTGACCACGGACCAGTGACAAGTGACCGGTGAATTGTGACCAGTGACCAGTGACTAGTGACCAGTGACCAGTGACCAGTGACTAGTGAC
Organism: Andrena bucephala; assembly: GCA_947577245.1. Classification (NCBI taxonomy): domain Eukaryota; kingdom Metazoa; phylum Arthropoda; class Insecta; order Hymenoptera; family Andrenidae; genus Andrena; species Andrena bucephala. The sequence goes on along the minus strand of OX387716.1, from coordinate 23,038,304 downwards.
CGGTGACCTGTGACCATTGACCAGTGACTAGTGACCAGTGACCCGTGACCAGTGACCAGTGACCTGTGACCAGTGACCAGTGACTTGTGGCCAGTGACCAGTGACCAGTGACCAGTGACAGGTGACCAGTGACCTATGACCAGTGACCAGTGACCAGTGACCAGTGAATTGTGAATCGTGACCACTGACCAGTGACCAGTTACCAGTGACCCCTGAAAAGTGACCAGTGACCAGTGACTAGTGACCAGTGATCTGTGACCAGTGACCAGTGACCAGTGACCAGCGACAGTGACCATTGAACAATGACCAGTGACCAGTGACCAGTGAATTGTGAATCGTGACCACTGACCAGTGACCAGTTACCAGTGACCCCTGAAAAGTGACCAGTGACCAGTGACTAGTGACCAGTGATCTGTGACCAGTGACCAGTGACCAGTGACCAGTGACAGGTGACCAGTGACCTATGACCAGTGACCAGTGACCAGTGACCAGTGAATTGTGAATCGTGACCACTGACCAGTGACCAGTTACCAGTGACCCCTGAAAAGTGACCAGTGACCAGTGACTAGTGACCAGTGATCTGTGACCAGTGACCAGTGACCAGTGACCAGCGACAGTGACCATTGAACAATGACCAGTGACCAGTGACCAGTGACCAGTGACCAGTGACAGGTGACCAGTGACCTATGACCAGTGACCATTGACCAGTGACCAGTGACCAGTGACCAGTGACCAGTGACAGGTGACCAGTGACCTATGACCAGTGACCAGTGACCACTGATTACTGACCAGTGACCAGTGACCTGTGACCAGTGACCAGTGACCAGTGACCAGTGACCAGTGACCAGTGACCAGTGACTAGTGACCTGTGACCAGTGACCAGTGACTAGTGACCAGCGACAGTGAACATTGACCAGTGACCAGTGACCAGTGACCAGTGACCAGTGACCAGTGACAGCTGACCAGTGACCTGTGACCAGTGACCAGTGACCAGTGACCAGTGACCCGTGACCAGTGACTAGTGACCTGTGACCAGTGACCAGTGACCAGTGACCAGTGATTAGTGACCTGTGACCAGTGACCAGTGACTAGTGACCAGCGACAGTGAACATTGACCAGTGACCAGTGACCAGTGACCAGTGACCAGTGACCAGTGACCAGTGACAGCTGACCAGTGACCTGTGACCAGTGACCAGTGACCAGTGACCAGTGACCAGTGACCAGTGACCAGTGACTTGTGACCAGTGACTAGTGACCTGTGACCACTGACCAGTGACCAGTTACCTGTGACCCCTGAAAAGTGACCAGTGACCAGTGACCAGTGACTAGTGACTAGTGACCAGTGATCTGTGACCAGTGACCAGTGACCAGTGACCAGTGACCAGTGACCAGTGACCAGCGACAGTGACCATTGAACAATGACCAGTGACCAGTGACCAGTGACCAGTGACAGGTGACCAGTGACCTATGACCAGTGACCAGTGACCAGTGACCAGTGACCAGTGACCAGTGACCAGTGACTAGTGACCAGTGACCTGTGGCCAGTGACCAGTGACCAGTGACCAGTGATCAGTGACCAGTGAGCAGTGTCCAGTGACCACAGACTACTGACCAGTGATCTGTGACTAGTGACCAGTGGCCCGTGACCAGTGACTTGTGACCAGTGACCAGTGACTAGTGGCCAGTGACCAGTGACCAGTGACCAGTGACCACTGACTACTGACCAGTGACCTGTGACCAGTGACCTGTGACCAGTGACCAGTGACCAGTGACCAGTGACCAGTGACCAGTGACCGGTGACCAGTGACCCGTGACCAGTGACTAGTGACCTGTGACCAGTGACCAGTGACCACTGTCCACGGACCAGTGACAAGTGACCAGTGATTTGTGACCAGTGACCAGTGACTAGAGAACAGAGACCAGTGACCAGTGACCAGTGACCAGCGACTGTGACCATTGACCAGTGACCAGTTACCAGTGACCAGTGACCAGTGACAGGTGACCAGTGACCAGTGACCAGTGACTTGTGACCAGTGACCAGTGACTAGAGACCATTGACCAGTGACCAGTGACCAGTGACCAGCGACAGTGACCATTGACCAATGACCAGTGACCAGTGACCAGTGACCAGTGACCGGTGACAGGTGACCAGTGACCTATGACCAGTGACCAGTGACCAGTGACCAGTGAATTGTGAATCGTGACCACTGACCCGTGACCAGTTACCAGTGACCCCTGAAAAGTGACCAGTGACCAGTGACTAGTGACCAGTGATCTGTGACCAGTGACCAGTGACCAGTGACCAGTGACCAGCGACAGTGCCCATTGAACAATGACCAGTGTCCAGTGACCAGTGACCAGTGACAGGTGACCAGTGACATATGACCAGTGACATTTGACCAGTGACCAGTGACCAGCGACAGTGAACATTGACCAGTGACCAGTGACCAGTGACCAGTGACCAGTGACAGCTGACCAGTGACCAGTGACCAGTGACCAGTGACCAGTGACTTGTGACCATTGACTAGTGACCTGTGACCACTGACCAGTGACCAGTTACCAGTGACCCCTGAAAAGTGACCAGTGACCAGTGACCAGTGACTAGTGACTAGTGACCAGTGACATATGACCAGTGACCCGTGACCAGAGACAAGTGACCAGCGACTGTGACCATTGACAAGTGACCAGTGACCTGTGACCAGTGACCAGTGACCAGTGACCTGTGACCAGCGTCCAGCGACAGTGACCATTGACCTGTGACCAGTGACCAGTGACCATTGACCAGTGACCAGCGACCAGTGACCAGTGACTAGTGACCTGTGACCAGTGGCCTGTGACCAGTGACCAGTGACCACTGACCAGTGAACAGTGACCAGTGACTAGTGACCAGTGACCCGTGACCAGTGACCAGCGACCAGTGACCAGTGTCCCCTGAAAAATGACCAGTGACCAGTGACCAGTGTCTAGTGAACTGTGTCCATTGACCAGTGACCAGTGACCAGTGACCAGTGACCACTGCCTACTGACAAGTGACTTGTGACCAGTGACTAGTGACCAGCGACCAGTGACCAGTGACCAGTGACCACTGTCCACGGACCAGTGACAAGTGACCAGTGATTTGTGACCAGTGACCAGTGACTAGAGAACAGAGACCAGTGACCAGTGACCAGTGACCAGCGACTGTGACCATTGACCAGTGACCAGTTACCAGTGACCAGTGACCAGTGACAGGTGACCAGTGACCTATGACCAGTGACCAGTGACCAGTGACCAGTGACCAGTGACCTATGACCAGTGACCAGTGACCAGTGACCAGTGACCAGTGACCAGTGACTAGTGACCAGTGACCCGTGACCAGTGACCAGAGACCACTGACCAGTGACCAGTGACCAGTGACTAGTGGCCAGTGACCAGTGACCAGTGACCAGTGACCAGCGACAGTGACCATTGACCAGTGACCAGTGACCAGTGACCAGTGACCAGTGACCAGTGACAGGTGACGAGTGACCTATGACCAGTGACCAGTGACCACTGATTACTGACCAGTGACCAGTGACCTGTGACCAGTGACCAGTGACCAGTGACCAGTGACCAGTGACCAGTGACCAGTGATTAGTGACCTGTGACCAGTGACCAGTGACTAGTGACCAGCGACAGTGAACATTGACCAGTGACCAGTGACCAGTGACCAGTGACCAGTGACCAGTGACAGCTGACCAGTGACCTGTGACCAGTGACCAGTGACCAGTGACCAGTGACCAGTGACCAGTGACCAGTGACCAGTGACTTGTGACCAGTGACTAGTGACCTGTGACCAGTGACCAGTGACCAGTGACCAGTGACCAGTGACCAGTGACCAGTGACTTGTGACCAGTGACTAGTGACCTGTGACCACTGACCAGTGACCAGTTACCAGTGACCCCTGAAAAGTGACCAGTGACCAGTGACCAGTGACTAGTGACTAGTGACCAGTGATCTGTGACCAGTGACCAGTGACCAGTGACCAGTGACCAGTGACCAGTGACCAGCGACAGTGACCATTGAACAATGACCAGTGACCAGTGACCAGTGACCAGTGACAGGTGACCAGTGACCTATGACCAGTGACCAGTGACCAGTGACCAGTGACCAGTGACCAGTGACCAGTGACTAGTGACCAGTGACCTGTGGCCAGTGACCAGTGACCAGTGACCAGTGATCAGTGACCAGTGAGCAGTGTCCAGTGACCACAGACTACTGACCAGTGATCTGTGACTAGTGACCAGTGGCCCGTGACCAGTGACTTGTGACCAGTGACCAGTGACTAGTGGCCAGTGACCAGTGACCAGTGACCAGTGACCACTGACTACTGACCAGTGACCTGTGACCAGTGACCTGTGACCAGTGACCAGTGACCAGTGACCAGTGACCAGTGACCAGTGACCGGTGACCAGTGACCCGTGACCAGTGACTAGTGACCTGTGACCAGTGACCAGTGACCACTGTCCACGGACCAGTGACAAGTGACCAGTGATTTGTGACCAGTGACCAGTGACTAGAGAACAGAGACCAGTGACCAGTGACCAGTGACCAGCGACTGTGACCATTGACCAGTGACCAGTTACCAGTGACCAGTGACCAGTGACAGGTGACCAGTGACCAGTGACCAGTGACTTGTGACCAGTGACCAGTGACTAGAGACCATTGACCAGTGACCAGTGACCAGTGACCAGCGACAGTGACCATTGACCAATGACCAGTGACCAGTGACCAGTGACCAGTGACCGGTGACAGGTGACCAGTGACCTATGACCAGTGACCAGTGACCAGTGACCAGTGAATTGTGAATCGTGACCACTGACCCGTGACCAGTTACCAGTGACCCCTGAAAAGTGACCAGTGACCAGTGACTAGTGACCAGTGATCTGTGACCAGTGACCAGTGACCAGTGACCAGTGACCAGCGACAGTGCCCATTGAACAATGACCAGTGTCCAGTGACCAGTGACCAGTGACAGGTGACCAGTGACATATGACCAGTGACATTTGACCAGTGACCAGTGACCAGCGACAGTGAACATTGACCAGTGACCAGTGACCAGTGACCAGTGACCAGTGACAGCTGACCAGTGACCAGTGACCAGTGACCAGTGACCAGTGACTTGTGACCATTGACTAGTGACCTGTGACCACTGACCAGTGACCAGTTACCAGTGACCCCTGAAAAGTGACCAGTGACCAGTGACCAGTGACTAGTGACTAGTGACCAGTGACATATGACCAGTGACCCGTGACCAGAGACAAGTGACCAGCGACTGTGACCATTGACAAGTGACCAGTGACCTGTGACCAGTGACCAGTGACCAGTGACCTGTGACCAGCGTCCAGCGACAGTGACCATTGACCTGTGACCAGTGACCAGTGACCATTGACCAGTGACCAGCGACCAGTGACCAGTGACTAGTGACCTGTGACCAGTGGCCTGTGACCAGTGACCAGTGACCACTGACCAGTGAACAGTGACCAGTGACTAGTGACCAGTGACCCGTGACCAGTGACCAGCGACCAGTGACCAGTGTCCCCTGAAAAATGACCAGTGACCAGTGACCAGTGTCTAGTGAACTGTGTCCATTGACCAGTGACCAGTGACCAGTGACCAGCGACAGTGACCATTGAACAATGACCAGTGACCAGTGACCAGTGACCAGTGACCAGTGACAGGTGACCAGTGACCTATGACCAGTGACCAGTGACCAGTGACCAGTGACCAGTGACCAGTGACCAGTGACCAGTGACTTGTGACCAGTGACCAGTGACTAGAGACCATTGACCAGTGACCAGTGACCAGTGACCAGCGACAGTGACCATTGACCAATGACCAGTGACCAGTGACCAGTGACCAGTGACAGGTGACCAGTGACCTATGACCAGTGACCAGTGACCAGTGACCAGTGAATTGTGAATCGTGACCACTGACCAGTGACCAGTTACCAGTGACCCCTGAAAAGTGACCAGTGACCAGTGACTAGTGACCAGTGATCTGTGACCAGTGACCAGTGACCAGTGACCAGTGACCAGCGACAGTGACCATTGAACAATGACCAGTGACCAGTGACCAGTGACCAGTGACAGGTGACCCGTGACCTATGACCAGTGACCAGTGACCAGTGACCAGTGACCAGTGACCTATGACCAGTGACCAGTGACTAGTGGCCAGTGACCAGTGACCAGTGACCAGTGACCAGCGACAGTGACCATTGACCAGTGACCAGTGACCAGTGACCAGTGACCAGTGACAGGTGACCAGTGACCTATGACCAGTGACCAGTGACCACTGATTACTGACCAGTGACCAGTGACCTGTGACCAGTGACCAGTGACGAGTGACCAGTGACCAGTGACCAGTGACCAGTGACTAGTGACCTGTGACCAGTGACCTGTGACCAGTGACCAGTGACTAGTGACCAGCGACAGTGAACATTGACCAGTGACCAGTGACCAGTGACCAGTGACCAGTGATTAGTGACCTGTGACCAGTGACCAGTGACCAGTGACCAGTGACCAGTGAGCAGTGTCCAGTGACCACTGACTACTGACCAGTGATCTGTGACCAGTGACCTGTGACCAGTGACCAGTGACCAGTGACCAGTGACCAGTGACCAGTGACCAGTGATTAGTGACCTGTGACCAGTGACCAGTGACTAGTGACCAGCGACAGTGAACATTGACCAGTGACCAGTGACCAGTGACCAGTGTCCAGTGACCAGTGACAGCTGACCAGTGACCTGTGACCAGTGACCAGTGACCAGTGACCAGTGACCAGTGACCAGTGACCAGTGACCAGTGACCAGTGACTAGTGACCAGTGACCCGTGACCAGTGACCAGAGACCACTGACCAGTGACCAGTGACCAGTGACTAGTGGCCAGTGACCAGTGACCAGTGACCAGTGACCAGCGACAGTGACCATTGACCAGTGACCAGTGACCAGTGACCAGTGACCAGTGACCAGTGACAGGTGACGAGTGACCTATGACCAGTGACCAGTGACCACTGATTACTGACCAGTGACCAGTGACCTGTGACCAGTGACCAGTGACCAGTGACTAGTGACCAGTGACCCGTGACCAGTGACCAGAGACCACTGACCAGTGACCAGTGACCAGTGACTAGTGGCCAGTGACCAGTGACCAGTGACCAGTGACCAGCGACAGTGACCATTGACCAGTGACCAGTGACCAGTGACCAGTGACCAGTGACCAGTGACAGGTGACGAGTGACCTATGACCAGTGACCAGTGACCACTGATTACTGACCAGTGACCAGTGACCTGTGACCAGTGACCAGTGACCAGTGACCAGTGACCAGTGACCAGTGACCAGTGACCAGTGACTTGTGACCAGTGACCAGTGACTAGAGACCATTGACCAGTGACCAGTGACCAGTGACCAGCGACAGTGACCATTGACCAATGACCAGTGACCAGTGACCAGTGACCAGTGACAGGTGACCAGTGACCTATGACCAGTGACCAGTGACCAGTGACCAGTGAATTGTGAATCGTGACCACTGACCAGTGACCAGTTACCAGTGACCCCTGAAAAGTGACCAGTGACCAGTGACTAGTGACCAGTGATCTGTGACCAGTGACCAGTGACCAGTGACCAGTGACCAGCGACAGTGACCATTGAACAATGACCAGTGACCAGTGACCAGTGACCAGTGACAGGTGACCAGTGACCTATGACCAGTGACCAGTGACCAGTGACCAGTGACCAGTGACCTATGACCAGTGACCAGTGACCAGTGACCAGTGACCAGTGACCAGTGACCAGTGACTAGTGACCAGTGACCCGTGACCAGTGACCAGAGACCACTGACCAGTGACCAGTGACCAGTGACTAGTGGCCAGTGACCAGTGACCAGTGACCAGTGACCAGCGACAGTGACCATTGACCAGTGACCAGTGACCAGTGACCAGTGACCAGTGACCAGTGACAGGTGACGAGTGACCTATGACCAGTGACCAGTGACCACTGATTACTGACCAGTGACCAGTGACCTGTGACCAGTGACCAGTGACCAGTGACCAGTGACCAGTGACCAGTGACAGCTGACCAGTGACCAGTGACCAGTGACAGGTGACCAGTGACCTATGACCAGTGACCAGTGACCACTGATTACTGACCAGTGACCAGTGACCTGTGACCAGTGACCAGTGACCAGTGACAAGTGACCAGTGACCAGTGACCAGTGACTAGTGACCTGTGACCAGTGACCAGTGACTAGTGACCAGCGACAGTGAACATTGACCAGTGACCAGTGACCAGTGACCAGTGACCAGTGACCAGTGACAGCTGACCAGTGACCTGTGACCAGTGACCAGTGACCAGTGACCAGTGACCCGTGACCAGTGACTAGTGACCTGTGACCAGTGACCAGTGACCAGTGACCAGTGACCAGTGACCAGTGACTTGTGACCAGTGACCAGTGACTAGAGACCATTGACCAGTGACCAGTGACCAGTGACCAGCGACAGTGACCATTGACCAATGACCAGTGACCAGTGACCAGTGACCAGTGACAGGTGACCAGTGACCTATGACCAGTGACCAGTGACCAGTGACCAGTGAATTGTGAATCGTGACCACTGACCAGTGACCAGTTACCAGTGACCCCTGAAAAGTGACCAGTGACCAGTGACTAGTGACCAGTGATCTGTGACCAGTGACCAGTGACCAGTGACCAGTGACCAGCGACAGTGACCATTGAACAATGACCAGTGACCAGTGACCAGTGACCAGTGACAGGTGACCAGTGACCTATGACCAGTGACCAGTGACCAGTGACCAGTGACCAGCGACAGTGACCATTGACCAGTGACCAGTGACCAGTGACCAGTGACCAGTGACCAGTGACAGGTGACGAGTGACCTATGACCAGTGACCAGTGACCACTGATTACTGACCAGTGACCAGTGACCTGTGACCAGTGACCAGTGACCAGTGACCAGTGACCAGTGACCAGTGACCAGTGATTAGTGACCTGTGACCAGTGACCAGTGACTAGTGACCAGCGACAGTGAACATTGACCAGTGACCAGTGACCAGTGACCAGTGACCAGTGACCAGTGACAGCTGACCAGTGACCTGTGACCAGTGACCAGTGACCAGTGACCAGTGACCAGTGACCAGTGACCAGTGACCAGTGACCAGTGACTTGTGACCAGTGACTAGTGACCTGTGACCACTGACCAGTGACCAGTTACCAGTGACCCCTGAAAAGTGACCAGTGACCAGTGACCAGTGACAGGTGACCAGTGACCTATGACCAGTGACCAGTGACCACTGATTACTGACCAGTGACCAGTGACCTGTGACCAGTGACCAGTGACCAGTGACCAGTGACCAGTGACCAGTGACCAGTGATTAGTGACCTGTGACCAGTGACCAGTGACTAGTGACCAGCGACAGTGAACATTGACCAGTGACCAGTGACCAGTGACCAGTGACCAGTGACCAGTGACCCCTGAAAAGTGACCAGTGACCAGTGACCAGTGACTAGTGACTAGTGACCAGTGACTAGTGACCAGTGACCCGTGACCAGAGACAAGTGACCAGCGACTGTGACCATTGACAAGTGACCAGTGACCTGTGACCAGTGACCAGTGACCAGTGACCTGTGACCAGCGTCCAGCGACAGTGACCATTGACCTGTGACCAGTGACCAGTGACCATTGACCAGTGACCAGCGACCAGTGACCAGTGACTAGTGACCTGTGACCAGTGGCCTGTGACCAGTGACCAGTGACCACTGACCAGTGAACAGTGACCAGTGACTAGTGACCAGTGACCCGTGACCAGTGACCAGCGACCAGTGACCAGTGTCCCCTGAAAAATGACCAGTGACCAGTGACCAGTGTCTAGTGAACTGTGTCCATTGACCAGTGACCAGTGACTAGTGGCCAGTGACCAGTGACCAGTGACCAGTGACCACTGCCTACTGACAAGTGACTTGTGACCAGTGACTAGTGACCAGCGACCAGTGACCAGTGACCCGTGACATGTGACCCGTGACCAGTGACCAGTGACCTGTGACCAGTGACCCCTGAAATGTGACCAGTGACCAGTGACCAGTGAATAGTGACCAGTGACCAGTGACCAGTGACCAGTGACCAGTGACCAGTGACCAGTGACCCGTGACCAGTGACCAGTGACTTGTGACCAGTGACCAGTGACTAGTGACCTGTGACCAGTGGCCAGTGACCAGTGACCAGCGACAGTGAACATTGACCAGTGACTAGTGACCAGTGACCAGTGACCAGTGACAGCTGACCAGTGACCAGTGACCTGTGACTAGTGACCTGTGACCAGTGACCAGTGACCTCTGACCACGGACCAGTGACAAGTGACCGGTGAATTGTGACCAGTGACCAGTGACTAGTGACCAGTGACCAGTGACCAGTGACTAGTGACCGGTGACCTGTGACCATTGACCAGTGACTAGTGACCAGTGACCCGTGACCAGTGACCAGTGACCTGTGACCAGTGACCAGTGACTTGTGGCCAGTGACCAGTGACCAGTGACCAGTGACAGGTGACCAGTGACCTATGACCAGTGACCAGTGACCAGTGACCAGTGAATTGTGAATCGTGACCACTGACCAGTGACCAGTTACCAGTGACCCCTGAAAAGTGACCAGTGACCAGTGACTAGTGACCAGTGATCTGTGACCAGTGACCAGTGACCAGTGACCAGCGACAGTGACCATTGAACAATGACCAGTGACCAGTGACCAGTGAATTGTGAATCGTGACCACTGACCAGTGACCAGTTACCAGTGACCCCTGAAAAGTGACCAGTGACCAGTGACTAGTGACCAGTGATCTGTGACCAGTGACCAGTGACCAGTGACCAGTGACAGGTGACCAGTGACCTATGACCAGTGACCAGTGACCAGTGACCAGTGAATTGTGAATCGTGACCACTGACCAGTGACCAGTTACCAGTGACCCCTGAAAAGTGACCAGTGACCAGTGACTAGTGACCAGTGATCTGTGACCAGTGACCAGTGACCAGTGACCAGCGACAGTGACCATTGAACAATGACCAGTGACCAGTGACCAGTGACCAGTGACCAGTGACCAGTGACAGTGACCATTGACCAGTGACCAGTGACCAGTGACCAGTGACCAGTGACCAGTGACAGGTGACGAGTGACCTATGACCAGTGACCAGTGACCACTGATTACTGACCAGTGACCAGTGACCTGTGACCAGTGACCAGTGACCAGTGACCAGTGACCAGTGATTAGTGACCTGTGACCAGTGACCAGTGACTAGTGACCAGCGACAGTGAACATTGACCAGTGACCAGTGACCAGTGACCAGTGACCAGTGACCAGTGACAGCTGACCAGTGACCTGTGACCAGTGACCAGTGACCAGTGACCAGTGACCAGTGACCAGCGACAGTGACCATTGACCAGTGACCAGTGACCAGTGACCAGTGACCAGTGACCAGTGACAGGTGACGAGTGACCTATGACCAGTGACCAGTGACCACTGATTACTGACCAGTGACCAGTGACCTGTGACCAGTGACCAGTGACCAGTGACCAGTGACCAGTGACCAGTGACCAGTGATTAGTGACCTGTGACCAGTGACCAGTGACTAGTGACCAGCGACAGTGAACATTGACCAGTGACCAGTGACCAGTGACCAGTGACCAGTGACCAGTGACAGCTGACCAGTGACCTGTGACCAGTGACCAGTGACCAGTGACCAGTGACCAGTGACCAGTGACCAGTGACCAGTGACTTGTGACCAGTGACTAGTGACCTGTGACCACTGACCAGTGACCAGTTACCAGTGACCCCTGAAAAGTGACCAGTGACCAGTGACCAGTGACAGGTGACCAGTGACCTATGACCAGTGACCAGTGACCACTGATTACTGACCAGTGACCAGTGACCTGTGACCAGTGACCAGTGACCAGTGACCAGTGACCAGTGACCAGTGACCAGTGACCAGTGATTAGTGACCTGTGACCAGTGACCAGTGACTAGTGACCAGCGACAGTGAACATTGACCAGTGACCAGTGACCAGTGACCAGTGACCAGTGACCAGTGACCCCTGAAAAGTGACCAGTGACCAGTGACCAGTGACTAGTGACTAGTGACCAGTGACTAGTGACCAGTGACCCGTGACCAGAGACAAGTGACCAGCGACTGTGACCATTGACAAGTGACCAGTGACCTGTGACCAGTGACCAGTGACCAGTGACCTGTGACCAGCGTCCAGCGACAGTGACCATTGACCTGTGACCAGTGACCAGTGACCATTGACCAGTGACCAGCGACCAGTGACCAGTGACTAGTGACCTGTGACCAGTGGCCTGTGACCAGTGACCAGTGACCACTGACCAGTGAACAGTGACCAGTGACTAGTGACCAGTGACCCGTGACCAGTGACCAGCGACCAGTGACCAGTGTCCCCTGAAAAATGACCAGTGACCAGTGACCAGTGTCTAGTGAACTGTGTCCATTGACCAGTGACCAGTGACTAGTGGCCAGTGACCAGTGACCAGTGACCAGTGACCACTGCCTACTGACAAGTGACTTGTGACCAGTGACTAGTGACCAGCGACCAGTGACCAGTGACCCGTGACATGTGACCCGTGACCAGTGACCAGTGACCTGTGACCAGTGACCCCTGAAATGTGACCAGTGACCAGTGACCAGTGAATAGTGACCAGTGACCAGTGACCAGTGACCAGTGACCAGTGACCAGTGACCAGTGACCCGTGACCAGTGACCAGTGACTTGTGACCAGTGACCAGTGACTAGTGACCTGTGACCAGTGGCCAGTGACCAGTGACCAGCGACAGTGAACATTGACCAGTGACTAGTGACCAGTGACCAGTGACCAGTGACAGCTGACCAGTGACCAGTGACCTGTGACTAGTGACCTGTGACCAGTGACCAGTGACCTCTGACCACGGACCAGTGACAAGTGACCGGTGAATTGTGACCAGTCACCAGTGACTAGTGACCAGTGACCAGTGACCAGTGACTAGTGACCGGTGACCTGTGACCATTGACCAGTGACTAGTGACCAGTGACCCGTGACCAGTGACCAGTGACCTGTGACCAGTGACCAGTGACTTGTGGCCAGTGACCAGTGACCAGTGACCAGTGACAGGTGACCAGTGACCTATGACCAGTGACCAGTGACCAGTGACCAGTGAATTGTGAATGGTGACCACTGACCAGTGACCAGTTACCAGTGACCCCTGAAAAGTGACCAGTGACCAGTGACTAGTGACCAGTGATCTGTGACCAGTGACCAGTGACCAGTGACCAGCGACAGTGACCATTGAACAATGACCAGTGACCAGTGACCAGTGAATTGTGAATCGTGACCACTGACCAGTGACCTGTTACCAGTGACCCCTGAAAAGTGACCAGTGACCAGTGACTAGTGACCAGTGATCTGTGACCAGTGACCAGTGACCAGTGACCAGTGACAGGTGACCAGTGACCTATGACCAGTGACCAGTGACCAGTGACCAGTGAATTGTGAATCGTGACCACTGACCAGTGACCAGTTACCAGTGACCCCTGAAAAGTGACCAGTGACCAGTGACTAGTGACCAGTGATCTGTGACCAGTGACCAGTGACCAGTGACCAGCGACAGTGACCATTGAACAATGACCAGTGACCAGTGACCAGTGACCAGTGACCAGTGACAGGTGACCAGTGACCTATGACCAGTGACCATTGACCAGTGACCAGTGACCAGTGACCAGTGACCAGTGACAGGTGACCAGTGACCTATGACCAGTGACCAGTGACCACTGATTACTGACCAGTGACCAGTGACCTGTGACCAGTGACCAGTGACCAGTGACCAGTGACCAGTGACCAGTGACCAGTGACTAGTGACCTGTGACCAGTGACCAGTGACTAGTGACCAGCGACAGTGAACATTGACCAGTGACCAGTGACCAGTGACCAGTGACCAGTGACCAGTGACAGCTGACCAGTGACCTGTGACCAGTGACCAGTGACCAGTGACCAGTGACCCGTGACCAGTGACTAGTGACCTGTGACCAGTGACCAGTGACCAGTGACCAGTGACCAGTGACCAGTGACCAGTGACTTGTGACCAGTGACCAGTGACTAGAGACCATTGACCAGTGACCAGTGACCAGTGACCAGCGACAGTGACCATTGACCAATGACCAGTGACCAGTGACCAGTGACCAGTGACAGGTGACCAGTGACCTATGACCAGTGACCAGTGACCAGTGACCAGTGAATTGTGAATCGTGACCACTGACCAGTGACCCCTGAAAAGTGACCAGTGACCAGTGACTAGTGACCAGTGATCTGTGACCAGTGACCAGTGACCAGTGACCAGTGACCAGCGACAGTGACCATTGAACAATGACCAGTGACCAGTGACCAGTGACCAGTGACAGGTGACCAGTGACCTATGACCAGTGACCAGTGACCAGTGACCAGTGACCAGTGACCTATGACCAGTGACCAGTGACCAGTGACCAGTGACCAGTGACCAGTGACCAGTGACCAGTGACTAGTGACCAGTGACCCGTGACCAGTGACCAGAGACCACTGACCAGTGACCAGTGACCAGTGACATGTGACCAGTGACCAGTGACTAGAGACCATTGACCAGTGACCAGTGACCAGTGACCAGCGACAGTGACCATTGACCAATGACCAGTGACCAGTGACCAGTGACAGGTGACCAGTGACCTATGACCAGTGACCAGTGACCAGTGACCAGTGAATTGTGAATCGTGACCACTGACCAGTGACCAGTGACCAGTGATTAGTGACCTGTGACCAGTGACCAGTGACCAGTGACCAGTGACCAGTGAGCAGTGTCCAGTGACCACTGACTACTGACCAGTGATCTGTGACCAGTGACCTGTGACCAGTGACCTATGACCAGTGACCAGTGACCACTGATTACTGACCAGTGACCAGTGACCTGTGACCAGTGACCAGTGACCAGTGACAAGTGACCAGTGGCCAGTGACCAGTGACTAGTGACCTGTGACCAGTGACCAGTGACTTGTGACCAGCGACAGTGAACATTGACCAGTGACCAGTGACCAGTGACCAGTGACCAGTGACCAGTGACAGCTGACCAGTGACCTGTGACCAGTGACCAGTGACCAGTGACCAGTGACAGCTGACCAGTGACCTGTGACCAGTGACCAGTGACCAGTGACCAGTGACCCGTGACCAGTGACTAGTGACCTGTGACCAGTGACCAGTGACCAGTGACCAGTGACCAGTGACCAGTGACCAGTGACTTGTGACCAGTGACCAGTGACTAGAGACCATTGACCAGTGACCAGTGACCAGTGACCAGCGACAGTGACCATTGACCAATGACCAGTGACCAGTGACCAGTGACCAGTGACAGGTGACCAGTGACCTATGACCAGTGACCAGTGACCAGTGACCAGTGAATTGTGAATCGTGACCACTGACCAGTGACCAGTTACCAGTGACCCCTGAAAAGTGACCAGTGACCAGTGACTAGTGACCAGTGATCTGTGACCAGTGACCAGTGACCAGTGACCAGTGACCAGCGACAGTGACCATTGAACAATGACCAGTGACCAGTGACCAGTGACCAGTGACAGGTGACCAGTGACCTATGACCAGTGACCAGTGACCAGTGACCAGTGACCAGTGACCTATGACCAGTGACCAGTGACTAGTGGCCAGTGACCAGTGACCAGTGACCAGTGACCAGCGACAGTGACCATTGACCAGTGACCAGTGACCAGTGACCAGTGACCAGTGACAGGTGACCAGTGACCTATGACCAGTGACCAGTGACCACTGATTACTGACCAGTGACCAGTGACCTGTGACCAGTGACCAGTGACCAGTGACCAGTGACCAGTGACCAGTGACCAGTGACTAGTGACCTGTGACCAGTGACCTGTGACCAGTGGCCAGTGACTAGTGACCAGCGACAGTGAACATTGACCAGTGACCAGTGACCAGTGACCAGTGACCAGTGATTAGTGACCTGTGACCAGTGACCAGTGACCAGTGACCAGTGACCAGTGAGCAGTGTCCAGTGACCAGTGACTAGTGGCCAGTGACCAGTGACCAGTGACCAGTGACCAGCGACAGTGACCATTGACCAGTGACCAGTGACCAGTGACCAGTGACCAGTGACAGGTGACCAGTGACCTATGACCAGTGACCAGTGACCACTGATTACTGACCAGTGACCAGTGACCTGTGACCAGTGACCAGTGACCAGTGACCAGCGACAGTGACCATTGAACAATGACCAGTGACCAGTGACCAGTGACCAGTGACAGGTGACCAGTGACCTATGACCAGTGACCAGTGACCAGTGACCAGTGACCAGTGACCTATGACCAGTGACCAGTGACTAGTGGCCAGTGACCAGTGACCAGTGACCAGTGACCAGCGACAGTGACCATTGACCAGTGACCAGTGACCAGTGACCAGTGACCAGTGACAGGTGACCAGTGACCTATGACCAGTGACCAGTGACCACTGATTACTGACCAGTGACCAGTGACCTGTGACCAGTGACCAGTGACCAGTGACCAGTGACCAGTGACCAGTGACCAGTGACTAGTGACCTGTGACCAGTGACCTGTGACCAGTGACCAGTGACTAGTGACCAGCGACAGTGAACATTGACCAGTGAACATTGACCAGTGACCAGTGACCAGTGACCAGTGACCAGTGATTAGTGACCTGTGACCAGTGACCAGTGACCAGTGACCAGTGACCAGTGACCTGTGACCAGTGACCAGTGACTAGTGACCAGCGACAGTGAACATTGACCAGTGACCAGTGACCAGTGACCAGTGACCAGTGATTAGTGACCTGTGACCAGTGACCAGTGACCAGTGACCAGTGACCAGTGAGCAGTGTCCAGTGACCACTGACTACTGACCAGTGATCTGTGACCAGTGACCTGTGACCAGTGACCAGTGACCAGTGACCAGTGACCAGTGACCAGTGACCAGTGATTAGTGACCTGTGACCAGTGACCAGTGACTAGTGACCAGCGACAGTGAACATTGACCAGTGACCAGTGACCAGTGACCAGTGTCCAGTGACCAGTGACAGCTGACCAGTGACCTGTGACCAGTGACCAGTGACCAGTGACCAGTGACCAGTGACCAGTGACCAGTGACCAGTGACTTGTGACCAGTGACTAGTGACCTGTGACCACTGACCAGTGACCAGTTACCAGTGACCCCTGAAAAGTGACCAGTGACCAGTGACCAGTGACAGGTGACCAGTGACCTATGACCAGTGACCAGTGACCACTGATTACTGACCAGTGACCAGTGACCTGTGACCAGTGACCAGTGACCAGTGACCAGTGACCAGTGACCAGTGACCAGTGACCACTGACTACTGACCAGTGACCAGTGACCTGTGACCAGTGACCAGTGACCAGTGACCAGTTACCAGTGACCAGTGACCAGTGACCCGTGACCAGTGACTAGTGACCTGTGACCAGTGACCAGTGACCAGTGACCAGTGACCAGTGACCAGTGACCAGTGACATGTGACCAGTGACCAGTGACTAGAGACCATTGACCAGTGACCAGTGACCAGTGACCAGCGACAGTGACCATTGACCAATGACCAGTGACCAGTGACCAGTGACCAGTGACCAGTGACCAGTGACAGGTGACCAGTGACCTATGACCAGTGACCAGTGACCAGTGACCAGTGAATTGTGATTCGTGACCACTGACCAGTGACCAGTTACCAGTGACCCCTGAAAAGTGACCAGTGACCAGTGACTAGTGACCAGTGATCTGTGACCAGTGACCAGTGACCAGTGACCAGTGAGCAGTGTCCAGTGACCACTGACTACTGACCAGTGATCTGTGACTAGTGACCATTGACCAGTGACCAGTGACCAGTGACCAGTGACCAGTGACTAGTGACCAGTGACCAGTGACCAGTGACTAGTGACCGGTGACCTGTGACCATTGACCAGTGACTAGTGACCAGTGACCCGTGACCAGTGACCAGTGACCTGTGACCAGTGACCAGTGACTTGTGGCCAGTGACCAGTGACCAGTGACCAGTGACAGGTGACCAGTGACCTATGACCAGTGACCAGTGACCAGTGACCAGTGAATTGTGAATCGTGACCACTGACCAGTGACCAGTTACCAGTGACCCCTGAAAAGTGACCAGTGACCAGTGACTAGTGACCAGTGATCTGTGACCAGTGACCAGTGACCAGTGACCAGCGACAGTGACCATTGAACAATGACCAGTGACCAGTGACCAGTGAATTGTGAATCGTGACCACTGACCAGTGACCAGTTACCAGTGACCCCTGAAAAGTGACCAGTGACCAGTGACTAGTGACCAGTGATCTGTGACCAGTGACCAGTGACCAGTGACCAGTGACAGGTGACCAGTGACCTATGACCAGTGACCAGTGACCAGTGACCAGTGAATTGTGAATCGTGACCACTGACCAGTGACCAGTTACCAGTGACCCCTGAAAAGTGACCAGTGACCAGTGACTAGTGACCAGTGATCTGTGACCAGTGACCAGTGACCAGTGACCAGCGACAGTGACCATTGAACAATGACCAGTGACCAGTGACCAGTGACCAGTGACCAGTGACCAGTGACAGTGACCATTGACCAGTGACCAGTGACCAGTGACCAGTGACCAGTGACCAGTGACAGGTGACGAGTGACCTATGACCAGTGACCAGTGACCACTGATTACTGACCAGTGACCAGTGACCTGTGACCAGTGACCAGTGACCAGTGACCAGTGACCAGTGATTAGTGACCTGTGACCAGTGACCAGTGACTAGTGACCAGCGACAGTGAACATTGACCAGTGACCAGTGACCAGTGACCAGTGACCAGTGACCAGTGACAGCTGACCAGTGACCTGTGACCAGTGACCAGTGACCAGTGACCAGTGACCAGTGACCAGCGACAGTGACCATTGACCAGTGACCAGTGACCAGTGACCAGTGACCAGTGACCAGTGACAGGTGACGAGTGACCTATGACCAGTGACCAGTGACCACTGATTACTGACCAGTGACCAGTGACCTGTGACCAGTGACCAGTGACCAGTGACCAGTGACCAGTGACCAGTGACCAGTGATTAGTGACCTGTGACCAGTGACCAGTGACTAGTGACCAGCGACAGTGAACATTGACCAGTGACCAGTGACCAGTGACCAGTGACCAGTGACCAGTGACAGCTGACCAGTGACCTGTGACCAGTGACCAGTGACCAGTGACCAGTGACCAGTGACCAGTGACCAGTGACCAGTGACTTGTGACCAGTGACTAGTGACCTGTGACCACTGACCAGTGACCAGTTACCAGTGACCCCTGAAAAGTGACCAGTGACCAGTGACCAGTGACAGGTGACCAGTGACCTATGACCAGTGACCAGTGACCACTGATTACTGACCAGTGACCAGTGACCTGTGACCAGTGACCAGTGACCAGTGACCAGTGACCAGTGACCAGTGACCAGTGACCAGTGATTAGTGACCTGTGACCAGTGACCAGTGACTAGTGACCAGCGACAGTGAACATTGACCAGTGACCAGTGACCAGTGACCAGTGACCAGTGACCAGTGACCCCTGAAAAGTGACCAGTGACCAGTGACCAGTGACTAGTGACTAGTGACCAGTGACTAGTGACCAGTGACCCGTGACCAGAGACAAGTGACCAGCGACTGTGACCATTGACAAGTGACCAGTGACCTGTGACCAGTGACCAGTGACCAGTGACCTGTGACCAGCGTCCAGCGACAGTGACCATTGACCTGTGACCAGTGACCAGTGACCATTGACCAGTGACCAGCGACCAGTGACCAGTGACTAGTGACCTGTGACCAGTGGCCTGTGACCAGTGACCAGTGACCACTGACCAGTGAACAGTGACCAGTGACTAGTGACCAGTGACCCGTGACCAGTGACCAGCGACCAGTGACCAGTGTCCCCTGAAAAATGACCAGTGACCAGTGACCAGTGTCTAGTGAACTGTGTCCATTGACCAGTGACCAGTGACTAGTGGCCAGTGACCAGTGACCAGTGACCAGTGACCACTGCCTACTGACAAGTGACTTGTGACCAGTGACTAGTGACCAGCGACCAGTGACCAGTGACCCGTGACATGTGACCCGTGACCAGTGACCAGTGACCTGTGACCAGTGACCCCTGAAATGTGACCAGTGACCAGTGACCAGTGAATAGTGACCAGTGACCAGTGACCAGTGACCAGTGACCAGTGACCAGTGACCAGTGACCCGTGACCAGTGACCAGTGACTTGTGACCAGTGACCAGTGACTAGTGACCTGTGACCAGTGGCCAGTGACCAGTGACCAGCGACAGTGAACATTGACCAGTGACTAGTGACCAGTGACCAGTGACCAGTGACAGCTGACCAGTGACCAGTGACCTGTGACTAGTGACCTGTGACCAGTGACCAGTGACCTCTGACCACGGACCAGTGACAAGTGACCGGTGAATTGTGACCAGTCACCAGTGACTAGTGACCAGTGACCAGTGACCAGTGACTAGTGACCGGTGACCTGTGACCATTGACCAGTGACTAGTGACCAGTGACCCGTGACCAGTGACCAGTGACCTGTGACCAGTGACCAGTGACTTGTGGCCAGTGACCAGTGACCAGTGACCAGTGACAGGTGACCAGTGACCTATGACCAGTGACCAGTGACCAGTGACCAGTGAATTGTGAATGGTGACCACTGACCAGTGACCAGTTACCAGTGACCCCTGAAAAGTGACCAGTGACCAGTGACTAGTGACCAGTGATCTGTGACCAGTGACCAGTGACCAGTGACCAGCGACAGTGACCATTGAACAATGACCAGTGACCAGTGACCAGTGAATTGTGAATCGTGACCACTGACCAGTGACCTGTTACCAGTGACCCCTGAAAGTGACCAGTGACCAGTGACTAGTGACCAGTGATCTGTGACCAGTGACCAGTGACCAGTGACCAGTGACAGGTGACCAGTGACCTATGACCAGTGACCAGTGACCAGTGACCAGTGAATTGTGAATCGTGACCACTGACCAGTGACCAGTTACCAGTGACCCCTGAAAAGTGACCAGTGACCAGTGACTAGTGACCAGTGATCTGTGACCAGTGACCAGTGACCAGTGACCAGCGACAGTGACCATTGAACAATGACCAGTGACCAGTGACCAGTGACCAGTGACCAGTGACAGGTGACCAGTGACCTATGACCAGTGACCATTGACCAGTGACCAGTGACCAGTGACCAGTGACCAGTGACAGGTGACCAGTGACCTATGACCAGTGACCAGTGACCACTGATTACTGACCAGTGACCAGTGACCTGTGACCAGTGACCAGTGACCAGTGACCAGTGACCAGTGACTAGTGACCTGTGACCAGTGACCAGTGACTAGTGACCAGCGACAGTGAACATTGACCAGTGACCAGTGACCAGTGACCAGTGACCAGTGACCAGTGACAGCTGACCAGTGACCTGTGACCAGTGACCAGTGACCAGTGACCAGTGACCCGTGACCAGTGACTAGTGACCTGTGACCAGTGACCAGTGACCAGTGACCAGTGACCAGTGACCAGTGACCAGTGACTTGTGACCAGTGACCAGTGACTAGAGACCATTGACCAGTGACCAGTGACCAGTGACCAGCGACAGTGACCATTGACCAATGACCAGTGACCAGTGACCAGTGACCAGTGACAGGTGACCAGTGACCTATGACCAGTGACCAGTGACCAGTGACCAGTGAATTGTGAATCGTGACCACTGACCAGTGACCCCTGAAAAGTGACCAGTGACCAGTGACCAGTGACCAGTGACCAGTGACAGGTGACCAGTGACCTATGACCAGTGACCAGTGACCAGTGACCAGTGACCAGTGACCTATGACCAGTGACCAGTGACCAGTGACCAGTGACCAGTGACCAGTGACCAGTGACCAGTGACTAGTGACCAGTGACCCGTGACCAGTGACCAGAGACCACTGACCAGTGACCAGTGACCAGTGACATGTGACCAGTGACCAGTGACTAGAGACCATTGACCAGTGACCAGTGACCAGTGACCAGCGACAGTGACCATTGACCAATGACCAGTGACCAGTGACCAGTGACAGGTGACCAGTGACCTATGACCAGTGACCAGTGACCAGTGACCAGTGAATTGTGAATCGTGACCACTGACCAGTGACCAGTGACCAGTGATTAGTGACCTGTGACCAGTGACCAGTGACCAGTGACCAGTGACCAGTGAGCAGTGTCCAGTGACCACTGACTACTGACCAGTGATCTGTGACCAGTGACCTGTGACCAGTGACCTATGACCAGTGACCAGTGACCACTGATTACTGACCAGTGACCAGTGACCTGTGACCAGTGACCAGTGACCAGTGACAAGTGACCAGTGACCAGTGACCAGTGACTAGTGACCTGTGACCAGTGACCAGTGACTTGTGACCAGCGACAGTGAACATTGACCAGTGACCAGTGACCAGTGACCAGTGACCAGTGACCAGTGACAGCTGACCAGTGACCTGTGACCAGTGACCAGTGACCAGTGACCAGTGACAGCTGACCAGTGACCTGTGACCAGTGACCAGTGACCAGTGACCAGTGACCCGTGACCAGTGACTAGTGACCTGTGACCAGTGACCAGTGACCAGTGACCAGTGACCAGTGACCAGTGACCAGTGACTTGTGACCAGTGACCAGTGACTAGAGACCATTGACCAGTGACCAGTGACCAGTGACCAGCGACAGTGACCATTGACCAATGACCAGTGACCAGTGACCAGTGACCAGTGACTAGTGACCAGTGACCAGTGACCAGTGACTAGTGACCGGTGACCTGTGACCATTGACCAGTGACTAGTGACCAGTGACCCGTGACCAGTGACCAGTGACCTGTGACCAGTGACCAGTGACTTGTGGCCAGTGACCAGTGACCAGTGACCAGTGACAGGTGACCAGTGACCTATGACCAGTGACCAGTGACCAGTGACCAGTGAATTGTGAATCGTGACCACTGACCAGTGACCAGTTACCAGTGACCCCTGAAAAGTGACCAGTGACCAGTGACTAGTGACCAGTGATCTGTGACCAGTGACCAGTGACCAGTGACCAGCGACAGTGACCATTGAACAATGACCAGTGACCAGTGACCAGTGAATTGTGAATCGTGACCACTGACCAGTGACCAGTTACCAGTGACCCCTGAAAAGTGACCAGTGACCAGTGACTAGTGACCAGTGATCTGTGACCAGTGACCAGTGACCAGTGACCAGTGACAGGTGACCAGTGACCTATGACCAGTGACCAGTGACCAGTGACCAGTGAATTGTGAATCGTGACCACTGACCAGTGACCAGTTACCAGTGACCCCTGAAAAGTGACCAGTGACCAGTGACTAGTGACCAGTGATCTGTGACCAGTGACCAGTGACCAGTGACCAGCGACAGTGACCATTGAACAATGACCAGTGACCAGTGACCAGTGACCAGTGACCAGTGACCAGTGACAGTGACCATTGACCAGTGACCAGTGACCAGTGACCAGTGACCAGTGACCAGTGACAGGTGACGAGTGACCTATGACCAGTGACCAGTGACCACTGATTACTGACCAGTGACCAGTGACCTGTGACCAGTGACCAGTGACCAGTGACCAGTGACCAGTGATTAGTGACCTGTGACCAGTGACCAGTGACTAGTGACCAGCGACAGTGAACATTGACCAGTGACCAGTGACCAGTGACCAGTGACCAGTGACCAGTGACAGCTGACCAGTGACCTGTGACCAGTGACCAGTGACCAGTGACCAGTGACCAGTGACCAGCGACAGTGACCATTGACCAGTGACCAGTGACCAGTGACCAGTGACCAGTGACCAGTGACAGGTGACGAGTGACCTATGACCAGTGACCAGTGACCACTGATTACTGACCAGTGACCAGTGACCTGTGACCAGTGACCAGTGACCAGTGACCAGTGACCAGTGACCAGTGACCAGTGATTAGTGACCTGTGACCAGTGACCAGTGACTAGTGACCAGCGACAGTGAACATTGACCAGTGACCAGTGACCAGTGACCAGTGACCAGTGACCAGTGACAGCTGACCAGTGACCTGTGACCAGTGACCAGTGACCAGTGACCAGTGACCAGTGACCAGTGACCAGTGACCAGTGACTTGTGACCAGTGACTAGTGACCTGTGACCACTGACCAGTGACCAGTTACCAGTGACCCCTGAAAAGTGACCAGTGACCAGTGACCAGTGACAGGTGACCAGTGACCTATGACCAGTGACCAGTGACCACTGATTACTGACCAGTGACCAGTGACCTGTGACCAGTGACCAGTGACCAGTGACCAGTGACCAGTGACCAGTGACCAGTGACCAGTGATTAGTGACCTGTGACCAGTGACCAGTGACTAGTGACCAGCGACAGTGAACATTGACCAGTGACCAGTGACCAGTGACCAGTGACCAGTGACCAGTGACCCCTGAAAAGTGACCAGTGACCAGTGACCAGTGACTAGTGACTAGTGACCAGTGACTAGTGACCAGTGACCCGTGACCAGAGACAAGTGACCAGCGACTGTGACCATTGACAAGTGACCAGTGACCTGTGACCAGTGACCAGTGACCAGTGACCTGTGACCAGCGTCCAGCGACAGTGACCATTGACCTGTGACCAGTGACCAGTGACCATTGACCAGTGACCAGCGACCAGTGACCAGTGACTAGTGACCTGTGACCAGTGGCCTGTGACCAGTGACCAGTGACCACTGACCAGTGAACAGTGACCAGTGACTAGTGACCAGTGACCCGTGACCAGTGACCAGCGACCAGTGACCAGTGTCCCCTGAAAAATGACCAGTGACCAGTGACCAGTGTCTAGTGAACTGTGTCCATTGACCAGTGACCAGTGACTAGTGGCCAGTGACCAGTGACCAGTGACCAGTGACCACTGCCTACTGACAAGTGACTTGTGACCAGTGACTAGTGACCAGCGACCAGTGACCAGTGACCCGTGACATGTGACCCGTGACCAGTGACCAGTGACCTGTGACCAGTGACCCCTGAAATGTGACCAGTGACCAGTGACCAGTGAATAGTGACCAGTGACCAGTGACCAGTGACCAGTGACCAGTGACCAGTGACCAGTGACCCGTGACCAGTGACCAGTGACTTGTGACCAGTGACCAGTGACTAGTGACCTGTGACCAGTGGCCAGTGACCAGTGACCAGCGACAGTGAACATTGACCAGTGACTAGTGACCAGTGACCAGTGACCAGTGACAGCTGACCAGTGACCAGTGACCTGTGACTAGTGACCTGTGACCAGTGACCAGTGACCTCTGACCACGGACCAGTGACAAGTGACCGGTGAATTGTGACCAGTCACCAGTGACTAGTGACCAGTGACCAGTGACCAGTGACTAGTGACCGGTGACCTGTGACCATTGACCAGTGACTAGTGACCAGTGACCCGTGACCAGTGACCAGTGACCTGTGACCAGTGACCAGTGACTTGTGGCCAGTGACCAGTGACCAGTGACCAGTGACAGGTGACCAGTGACCTATGACCAGTGACCAGTGACCAGTGACCAGTGAATTGTGAATGGTGACCACTGACCAGTGACCAGTTACCAGTGACCCCTGAAAAGTGACCAGTGACCAGTGACTAGTGACCAGTGATCTGTGACCAGTGACCAGTGACCAGTGACCAGCGACAGTGACCATTGAACAATGACCAGTGACCAGTGACCAGTGAATTGTGAATCGTGACCACTGACCAGTGACCTGTTACCAGTGACCCCTGAAAGTGACCAGTGACCAGTGACTAGTGACCAGTGATCTGTGACCAGTGACCAGTGACCAGTGACCAGTGACAGGTGACCAGTGACCTATGACCAGTGACCAGTGACCAGTGACCAGTGAATTGTGAATCGTGACCACTGACCAGTGACCAGTTACCAGTGACCCCTGAAAAGTGACCAGTGACCAGTGACTAGTGACCAGTGATCTGTGACCAGTGACCAGTGACCAGTGACCAGCGACAGTGACCATTGAACAATGACCAGTGACCAGTGACCAGTGACCAGTGACCAGTGACAGGTGACCAGTGACCTATGACCAGTGACCATTGACCAGTGACCAGTGACCAGTGACCAGTGACCAGTGACAGGTGACCAGTGACCTATGACCAGTGACCAGTGACCACTGATTACTGACCAGTGACCAGTGACCTGTGACCAGTGACCAGTGACCAGTGACCAGTGACCAGTGACTAGTGACCTGTGACCAGTGACCAGTGACTAGTGACCAGCGACAGTGAACATTGACCAGTGACCAGTGACCAGTGACCAGTGACCAGTGACCAGTGACAGCTGACCAGTGACCTGTGACCAGTGACCAGTGACCAGTGACCAGTGACCCGTGACCAGTGACTAGTGACCTGTGACCAGTGACCAGTGACCAGTGACCAGTGACCAGTGACCAGTGACCAGTGACTTGTGACCAGTGACCAGTGACTAGAGACCATTGACCAGTGACCAGTGACCAGTGACCAGCGACAGTGACCATTGACCAATGACCAGTGACCAGTGACCAGTGACCAGTGACAGGTGACCAGTGACCTATGACCAGTGACCAGTGACCAGTGACCAGTGAATTGTGAATCGTGACCACTGACCAGTGACCCCTGAAAAGTGACCAGTGACCAGTGACCAGTGACCAGTGACCAGTGACAGGTGACCAGTGACCTATGACCAGTGACCAGTGACCAGTGACCAGTGACCAGTGACCTATGACCAGTGACCAGTGACCAGTGACCAGTGACCAGTGACCAGTGACCAGTGACCAGTGACTAGTGACCAGTGACCCGTGACCAGTGACCAGAGACCACTGACCAGTGACCAGTGACCAGTGACATGTGACCAGTGACCAGTGACTAGAGACCATTGACCAGTGACCAGTGACCAGTGACCAGCGACAGTGACCATTGACCAATGACCAGTGACCAGTGACCAGTGACAGGTGACCAGTGACCTATGACCAGTGACCAGTGACCAGTGACCAGTGAATTGTGAATCGTGACCACTGACCAGTGACCAGTGACCAGTGATTAGTGACCTGTGACCAGTGACCAGTGACCAGTGACCAGTGACCAGTGAGCAGTGTCCAGTGACCACTGACTACTGACCAGTGATCTGTGACCAGTGACCTGTGACCAGTGACCTATGACCAGTGACCAGTGACCACTGATTACTGACCAGTGACCAGTGACCTGTGACCAGTGACCAGTGACCAGTGACAAGTGACCAGTGACCAGTGACCAGTGACTAGTGACCTGTGACCAGTGACCAGTGACTTGTGACCAGCGACAGTGAACATTGACCAGTGACCAGTGACCAGTGACCAGTGACCAGTGACCAGTGACAGCTGACCAGTGACCTGTGACCAGTGACCAGTGACCAGTGACCAGTGACAGCTGACCAGTGACCTGTGACCAGTGACCAGTGACCAGTGACCAGTGACCCGTGACCAGTGACTAGTGACCTGTGACCAGTGACCAGTGACCAGTGACCAGTGACCAGTGACCAGTGACCAGTGACTTGTGACCAGTGACCAGTGACTAGAGACCATTGACCAGTGACCAGTGACCAGTGACCAGCGACAGTGACCATTGACCAATGACCAGTGACCAGTGACCAGTGACCAGTGACAGGTGACCAGTGACCTATGACCAGTGACCAGTGACCAGTGACCAGTGAATTGTGAATCGTGACCACTGACCAGTGACCAGTTACCAGTGACCCCTGAAAAGTGACCAGTGACCAGTGACTAGTGACCAGTGATCTGTGACCAGTGACCAGTGACCAGTGACCAGTGACCAGCGACAGTGACCATTGAACAATGACCAGTGACCAGTGACCAGTGACCAGTGACAGGTGACCAGTGACCTATGACCAGTGACCAGTGACCAGTGACCAGTGACCAGTGACCTATGACCAGTGACCAGTGACTAGTGGCCAGTGACCAGTGACCAGTGACCAGTGACCAGCGACAGTGACCATTGACCAGTGACCAGTGACCAGTGACCAGTGACCAGTGACAGGTGACCAGTGACCTATGACCAGTGACCAGTGACCACTGATTACTGACCAGTGACCAGTGACCTGTGACCAGTGACCAGTGACCAGTGACCAGTGACCAGTGACCAGTGACCAGTGACCAGTGACTAGTGACCTGTGACCAGTGACCTGTGACCAGTGGCCAGTGACTAGTGACCAGCGACAGTGAACATTGACCAGTGACCAGTGACCAGTGACCAGTGACCAGTGATTAGTGACCTGTGACCAGTGACCAGTGACCAGTGACCAGTGACCAGTGAGCAGTGTCCAGTGACCAGTGACTAGTGGCCAGTGACCAGTGACCAGTGACCAGTGACCAGCGACAGTGACCATTGACCAGTGACCAGTGACCAGTGACCAGTGACCAGTGACAGGTGACCAGTGACCTATGACCAGTGACCAGTGACCACTGATTACTGACCAGTGACCAGTGACCTGTGACCAGTGACCAGTGACCAGTGACCAGCGACAGTGACCATTGAACAATGACCAGTGACCAGTGACCAGTGACCAGTGACAGGTGACCAGTGACCTATGACCAGTGACCAGTGACCAGTGACCAGTGACCAGTGACCTATGACCAGTGACCAGTGACTAGTGGCCAGTGACCAGTGACCAGTGACCAGTGACCAGCGACAGTGACCATTGACCAGTGACCAGTGACCAGTGACCAGTGACCAGTGACAGGTGACCAGTGACCTATGACCAGTGACCAGTGACCACTGATTACTGACCAGTGACCAGTGACCTGTGACCAGTGACCAGTGACCAGTGACCAGTGACCAGTGACCAGTGACCAGTGACTAGTGACCTGTGACCAGTGACCTGTGACCAGTGACCAGTGACTAGTGACCAGCGACAGTGAACATTGACCAGTGACCAGTGACCAGTGACCAGTGACCAGTGATTAGTGACCTGTGACCAGTGACCAGTGACCAGTGACCAGTGACCAGTGAGCAGTGTCCAGTGACCACTGACTACTGACCAGTGATCTGTGACCAGTGACCTGTGACCAGTGACCAGTGACCAGTGACCAGTGACCAGTGACCAGTGACCAGTGATTAGTGACCTGTGACCAGTGACCAGTGACTAGTGACCAGCGACAGTGAACATTGACCAGTGACCAGTGACCAGTGACCAGTGTCCAGTGACCAGTGACAGCTGACCAGTGACCTGTGACCAGTGACCAGTGACCAGTGACCAGTGACCAGTGACCAGTGACCAGTGACCAGTGACTTGTGACCAGTGACTAGTGACCTGTGACCACTGACCAGTGACCAGTTACCAGTGACCCCTGAAAAGTGACCAGTGACCAGTGACCAGTGACAGGTGACCAGTGACCTATGACCAGTGACCAGTGACCACTGATTACTGACCAGTGACCAGTGACCTGTGACCAGTGACCAGTGACCAGTGACCAGTGACCAGTGACCAGTGACCAGTGACCACTGACTACTGACCAGTGACCAGTGACCTGTGACCAGTGACCAGTGACCAGTGACCAGTTACCAGTGACCAGTGACCAGTGACCCGTGACCAGTGACTAGTGACCTGTGACCAGTGACCAGTGACCAGTGACCAGTGACCAGTGACCAGTGACCAGTGACATGTGACCAGTGACCAGTGACTAGAGACCATTGACCAGTGACCAGTGACCAGTGACCAGCGACAGTGACCATTGACCAATGACCAGTGACCAGTGACCAGTGACCAGTGACCAGTGACCAGTGACAGGTGACCAGTGACCTATGACCAGTGACCAGTGACCAGTGACCAGTGAATTGTGATTCGTGACCACTGACCAGTGACCAGTTACCAGTGACCCCTGAAAAGTGACCAGTGACCAGTGACTAGTGACCAGTGATCTGTGACCAGTGACCAGTGACCAGTGACCAGTGAGCAGTGTCCAGTGACCACTGACTACTGACCAGTGATCTGTGACTAGTGACCATTGACCAGTGACCAGTGACCAGTGACCAGTGACCAGTGACAGGTGACCAGTGACCTATGACCAGTGACCAGTGACCACTGATTACTGACCAGTGACCAGTGACCTGTGACCAGTGACCAGTGACCAGTGACCAGTGACCAGTGACCAGTGACCAGTGATTAGTGACCTGTGACCAGTGACCAGTGACTAGTGACCAGCGACAGTGAACATTGACCAGTGACCAGTGACCAGTGACCAGTGACCAGTGACCAGTGACCAGTGACAGCTGACCAGTGACCTGTGACCAGTGAGCAGTGACCAGTGACCAGTGACCAGTGACCAGTGACCAGTGACTTGTGACCAGTGACTAGTGACCTGTGACCACTGACCAGTGACCAGTTACCAGTGACCCCTGAAAAGTGACCAGTGACCAGTGACCAGTGACTAGTGACTAGTGACCAGTGATCTGTGACCAGTGACCAGTGACCAGTGACCAGTGACCAGTGACCAGTGACCAGCGACAGTGACCATTGAACAATGACCAGTGACCAGTGACCAGTGACAAGTGACAGGTGACCAGTGACCTATGACCAGTGACCAGTGACCAGTGACCAGTGACCAGTGACCAGTGACCAGTGACTAGTGACCAGTGACCTGTGGCCAGTGACCAGTGACCAGTGACCAGTGATCAGTGACCAGTGAGCAGTGTCCAGTGACCACTGACTACTGACCAGTGATCTGTGACTAGTGACCAGTGGCCCGTGACCAGTGACTTGTGACCAGTGACCAGTGACTAGTGGCCAGTGACCAGTGACCAGTGACCAGTGACCACTGACTACTGACCAGTGACCTGTGACCAGTGACCTGTGACCAGTGACCAGTGACCAGTGACCAGTGACCAGTGACCAGTGACCGGTGACCAGTGACCCGTGACCAGTGACTAGTGACCTGTGACCAGTGACCAGTGACCACTGTCCACGGACCAGTGACCAGTGACCAGTGATTTGTGACCAGTGACCAGTGACTAGAGAACAGAGACCAGTGACCAGTGACCAGTGACCAGCGACTGTGACCATTGACCAGTGACCAGTTACCAGTGACCAGTGACCAGTGACAGGTGACCAGTGACCAGTGACCAGTGACTTGTGACCAGTGACCAGTGACTAGAGACCATTGACCAGTGACCAGTGACCAGTGACCAGCGACAGTGACCATTGACCAATGACCAGTGACCAGTGACCAGTGACCAGTGACCGGTGACAGGTGACCAGTGACCTATGACCAGTGACCAGTGACCAGTGACCAGTGAATTGTGAATCGTGACCACTGACCCGTGACCAGTTACCAGTGACCCCTGAAAAGTGACCAGTGACCAGTGACTAGTGACCAGTGATCTGTGACCAGTGACCAGTGACCAGTGACCAGTGACCAGCGACAGTGCCCATTGAACAATGACCAGTGTCCAGTGACCAGTGACCAGTGACAGGTGACCAGTGACATATGACCAGTGACATTTGACCAGTGACCAGTGACCAGCGACAGTGAACATTGACCAGTGACCAGTGACCAGTGACAGCTGACCAGTGACCAGTGACCAGTGACCAGTGACCAGTGACTTGTGACCATTGACTAGTGACCTGTGACCACTGACCAGTGACCAGTTACCAGTGACCCCTGAAAAGTGACCAGTGACCAGTGACCAGTGACTAGTGACTAGTGACCAGTGACTAGTGACCAGTGACCCGTGACCAGAGACAAGTGACCAGCGACTGTGACCATTGACAAGTGACCAGTGACCTGTGACCAGTGACCAGTGACCAGTGACCTGTGACCAGCGTCCAGCGACAGTGACCATTGACCTGTGACCAGTGACCAGTGACCATTGACCAGTGACCAGCGACCAGTGACCAGTGACTAGTGACCTGTGACCAGTGGCCTGTGACCAGTGACCAGTGACCACTGACCAGTGAACAGTGACCAGTGACTAGTGACCAGTGACCCGTGACCAGTGACCAGCGACCAGTGACCAGTGTCCCCTGAAAAATGACCAGTGACCAGTGACCAGTGTCTAGTGAACTGTGTCCATTGACCAGTGACCAGTGACCAGTGACCAGTGACCACTGCCTACTGACAAGTGACTTGTGACCAGTGACTAGTGACCAGCGACCAGTGACCAGTGACCCGTGACATGTGACCCGTGACCAGTGACCAGTGACCTGTGACCAGTGACCCCTGAAATGTGACCAGTGACCAGTGACCAGTGAATAGTGACCAGTGACCAGTGACCAGTGACCAGTGACCAGTGACCAGTGACCAGTGACCAGTGACCCGTGACCAGTGACCAGTGACTTGTGACCAGTGACCAGTGACTAGTGACCTGTGACCAGTGGCCAGTGACCAGTGACCAGCGACAGTGAACATTGACCAGTGACTAGTGACCAGTGACCCGTGACCAGTGACAGCTGACCAGTGACCAGTGACCTGTGACTAGTGACCTGTGACCAGTGACCAGTGACCTCTGACCACGGACCAGTGACAAGTGACCGGTGAATTGTGACCAGTGACCAGTGACTAGTGACCAGTGACCAGTGACCAGTGACTAGTGACCGGTGACCTGTGACCATTGACCAGTGACTAGTGACCAGTGAACTATGACCAGTGACCAGTGACCAGTGACCAGTGAATTGTGAATCGTGACCACTGACCCGTGACCAGTTACCAGTGACCCCTGAAAAGTGACCAGTGACCAGTGACTAGTGACCAGTGATCTGTGACCAGTGACCAGTGACCAGTGACCAGTGACCAGCGACAGTGCCCATTGAACAATGACCAGTGTCCAGGGACCAGTGACCAGTGACAGGTGACCAGTGACATATGACCAGTGACATTTGACCAGTGACCAGTGACCAGCGACAGTGAACATTGACCAGTGACCAGTGACCAGTGACCAGTGACCAGTGACAGCTGACCAGTGACCAGTGACCAGTGACCAGTGACTTGTGACCATTGACTAGTGACCTGTGACCACTGACCAGTGACCAGTTACCAGTGACCCCTGAAAAGTGACCAGTGACCAGTGACCAGTGACTAGTGACTAGTGACCAGTGACTAGTGACCAGTGACCCGTGACCAGAGACAAGTGACCAGCGACTGTGACCATTGACAAG
This sequence comes from Andrena bucephala, assembly GCA_947577245.1. NCBI lineage: Eukaryota > Metazoa > Arthropoda > Insecta > Hymenoptera > Andrenidae > Andrena > Andrena bucephala. Next base: position 23,004,974 of record OX387716.1, on the reverse strand, counting down.
TGACCAGTGACCTGTGACCAGTGACCAGTGACCAGTGACCTGTGACCAGCGTCCAGCGACAGTGACCATTGACCTGTGACCAGTGACCAGTGACCATTGACCAGTGACCAGCGACCAGTGACCAGTGACTAGTGACCTGTGACCAGTGGCCTGTGACCAGTGACCAGTGACCACTGACCAGTGAACAGTGACCAGTGACTAGTGACCAGTGACCCGTGACCAGTGACCAGCGACCAGTGACCAGTGTCCCCTGAAAAATGACCAGTGACCAGTGACCAGTGTCTAGTGAACTGTGTCCATTGACCAGTGACCAGTGACCAGTGACCAGTGACCACTGCCTACTGACAAGTGACTTGTGACCAGTGACTAGTGACCAGCGACCAGTGACCAGTGACCCGTGACATGTGACCCGTGACCAGTGACCAGTGACCAGTGACCACTGACCAGTGAACAGTGACCAGTGACTAGTGACCAGTGACCCGTGACCAGTGACCAGCGACCAGTGACCAGTGTCCCCTGAAAAATGACCAGTGACCAGTGACCAGTGTCTAGTGAACTGTGTCCATTGACCAGTGACCAGTGACCAGTGACCAGTGACCACTGCCTACTGACAAGTGACTTGTGACCAGTGACTAGTGACCAGCGACCAGTGACCAGTGACCAGTGACCAGTGACTAGTGACTAGTGACCAGTGATCTGTGACCAGTGACCAGTGACCAGTGACCAGTGACCAGTGACCAGTGACCAGTGACCAGCGACAGTGACCATTGAACAATGACCAGTGACCAGTGACCAGTGACAAGTGACAGGTGACCAGTGACCTATGACCAGTGACCAGTGACCAGTGACCAGTGACCAGTGACCAGTGACCAGTGACTAGTGACCAGTGACCTGTGGCCAGTGACCAGTGACCAGTGACCAGTGATCAGTGACCAGTGAGCAGTGTCCAGTGACCACTGACTACTGACCAGTGATCTGTGACTAGTGACCAGTGGCCCGTGACCAGTGACTTGTGACCAGTGACCAGTGACTAGTGGCCAGTGACCAGTGACCAGTGACCGGTGACCAGTGACCCGTGACCAGTGACTAGTGACCTGTGACCAGTGACCAGTGACCACTGTCCACGGACCAGTGACAAGTGACCAGTGATTTGTGACCAGTGACCAGTGACTAGAGAACAGAGACCAGTGACCAGTGACCAGTGACCAGCGACTGTGACCATTGACCAGTGACCAGTTACCAGTGACCAGTGACCAGTGACAGGTGACCAGTGACCAGTGACCAGTGACTTGTGACCAGTGACCAGTGACTAGAGACCATTGACCAGTGACCAGTGACCAGTGACCAGCGACAGTGACCATTGACCAATGACCAGTGACCAGTGACCAGTGACCAGTGACCGGTGACAGGTGACCAGTGACCTATGACCAGTGACCAGTGACCAGTGACCAGTGAATTGTGAATCGTGACCACTGACCCGTGACCAGTTACCAGTGACCCCTGAAAAGTGACCAGTGACCAGTGACTAGTGACCAGTGATCTGTGACCAGTGACCAGTGACCAGTGACCAGTGACCAGCGACAGTGCCCATTGAACAATGACCAGTGTCCAGTGACCAGTGACCAGTGACAGGTGACCAGTGACATATGACCAGTGACATTTGACCAGTGACCAGTGACCAGCGACAGTGAACATTGACCAGTGACCAGTGACCAGTGACCAGTGACCAGTGACAGCTGACCAGTGACCAGTGACCAGTGACCAGTGACCAGTGACTTGTGACCATTGACTAGTGACCTGTGACCACTGACCAGTGACCAGTTACCAGTGACCCCTGAAAAGTGACCAGTGACCAGTGACCAGTGACTAGTGACTAGTGACCAGTGACTAGTGACCAGTGACCCGTGACCAGAGACAAGTGACCAGCGACTGTGACCATTGACAAGTGACCAGTGACCTGTGACCAGTGACCAGTGACCAGTGACCTGTGACCAGCGTCCAGCGACAGTGACCATTGACCTGTGACCAGTGACCAGTGACCATTGACCAGTGACCAGCGACCAGTGACCAGTGACTAGTGACCTGTGACCAGTGGCCTGTGACCAGTGACCAGTGACCACTGACCAGTGAACAGTGACCAGTGACTAGTGACCAGTGACCCGTGACCAGTGACCAGCGACCAGTGACCAGTGTCCCCTGAAAAATGACCAGTGACCAGTGACCAGTGTCTAGTGAACTGTGTCCATTGACCAGTGACCAGTGACCAGTGACCAGTGACCACTGCCTACTGACAAGTGACTTGTGACCAGTGACTAGTGACCAGCGACCAGTGACCAGTGACCCGTGACATGTGACCCGTGACCAGTGACCAGTGACCTGTGACCAGTGACCCCTGAAATGTGACCAGTGACCAGTGACCAGTGAATAGTGACCAGTGACCAGTGACCAGTGACCAGTGACCAGTGACCAGTGACCAGTGACCAGTGACCCGTGACCAGTGACCAGTGACTTGTGACCAGTGACCAGTGACTAGTGACCTGTGACCAGTGGCCAGTGACCAGTGACCAGCGACAGTGAACATTGACCAGTGACTAGTGACCAGTGACCCGTGACCAGTGACAGCTGACCAGTGACCAGTGACCTGTGACTAGTGACCTGTGACCAGTGACCAGTGACCTCTGACCACGGACCAGTGACAAGTGACCGGTGAATTGTGACCAGTGACCAGTGACTAGTGACCAGTGACCAGTGACCAGTGACTAGTGACCGGTGACCTGTGACCATTGACCAGTGACTAGTGACCAGTGAACTATGACCAGTGACCAGTGACCAGTGACCAGTGAATTGTGAATCGTGACCACTGACCCGTGACCAGTTACCAGTGACCCCTGAAAAGTGACCAGTGACCAGTGACTAGTGACCAGTGATCTGTGACCAGTGACCAGTGACCAGTGACCAGTGACCAGCGACAGTGCCCATTGAACAATGACCAGTGTCCAGTGACCAGTGACCAGTGACAGGTGACCAGTGACATATGACCAGTGACATTTGACCAGTGACCAGTGACCAGCGACAGTGAACATTGACCAGTGACCAGTGACCAGTGACCAGTGACCAGTGACAGCTGACCAGTGACCAGTGACCAGTGACCAGTGACTTGTGACCATTGACTAGTGACCTGTGACCACTGACCAGTGACCAGTTACCAGTGACCCCTGAAAAGTGACCAGTGACCAGTGACCAGTGACTAGTGACTAGTGACCAGTGACTAGTGACCAGTGACCCGTGACCAGAGACAAGTGACCAGCGACTGTGACCATTGACAAGTGACCAGTGACCTGTGACCAGTGACCAGTGACCAGTGACCTGTGACCAGCGTCCAGCGACAGTGACCATTGACCTGTGACCAGTGACCAGTGACCATTGACCAGTGACCAGCGACCAGTGACCAGTGACTAGTGACCTGTGACCAGTGACCAGTGACCAGCGACAGTGACCATTGAACAATGACCAGTGACCAGTGACCAGTGACCAGTGACAGGTGACCAGTGACCTATGACCAGTGACCAGTGACCAGTGACCAGTGACCAGTGACCTATGACCAGTGACCAGTGACCAGTGACCAGTGACCAGTGACCAGTGACCAGTGACCAGTGACTAGTGACCAGTGACCCGTGACCAGTGACCAGAGACCACTGACCAGTGACCAGTGACCAGTGACATGTGACCAGTGACCAGTGACTAGAGACCATTGACCAGTGACCAGTGACCAGTGACCAGCGACAGTGACCATTGACCAATGACCAGTGACCAGTGACCAGTGACAGGTGACCAGTGACCTATGACCAGTGACCAGTGACCAGTGACCAGTGAATTGTGAATCGTGACCACTGACCAGTGACCAGTGACCAGTGATTAGTGACCTGTGACCAGTGACCAGTGACCAGTGACCAGTGACCAGTGAGCAGTGTCCAGTGACCACTGACTACTGACCAGTGATCTGTGACCAGTGACCTGTGACCAGTGACCTATGACCAGTGACCAGTGACCACTGATTACTGACCAGTGACCAGTGACCTGTGACCAGTGACCAGTGACCAGTGACAAGTGACCAGTGACCAGTGACCAGTGACTAGTGACCTGTGACCAGTGACCAGTGACTTGTGACCAGCGACAGTGAACATTGACCAGTGACCAGTGACCAGTGACCAGTGACCAGTGACCAGTGACAGCTGACCAGTGACCTGTGACCAGTGACCAGTGACCAGTGACCAGTGACAGCTGACCAGTGACCTGTGACCAGTGACCAGTGACCAGTGACCAGTGACCCGTGACCAGTGACTAGTGACCTGTGACCAGTGACCAGTGACCAGTGACCAGTGACCAGTGACCAGTGACCAGTGACTTGTGACCAGTGACCAGTGACTAGAGACCATTGACCAGTGACCAGTGACCAGTGACCAGCGACAGTGACCATTGACCAATGACCAGTGACCAGTGACCAGTGACCAGTGACAGGTGACCAGTGACCTATGACCAGTGACCAGTGACCAGTGACCAGTGAATTGTGAATCGTGACCACTGACCAGTGACCAGTTACCAGTGACCCCTGAAAAGTGACCAGTGACCAGTGACTAGTGACCAGTGATCTGTGACCAGTGACCAGTGACCAGTGACCAGTGACCAGCGACAGTGACCATTGAACAATGACCAGTGACCAGTGACCAGTGACCAGTGACAGGTGACCAGTGACCTATGACCAGTGACCAGTGACCAGTGACCAGTGACCAGTGACCTATGACCAGTGACCAGTGACTAGTGGCCAGTGACCAGTGACCAGTGACCAGTGACCAGCGACAGTGACCATTGACCAGTGACCAGTGACCAGTGACCAGTGACCAGTGACAGGTGACCAGTGACCTATGACCAGTGACCAGTGACCACTGATTACTGACCAGTGACCAGTGACCTGTGACCAGTGACCAGTGACCAGTGACCAGTGACCAGTGACCAGTGACCAGTGACTAGTGACCTGTGACCAGTGACCTGTGACCAGTGGCCAGTGACTAGTGACCAGCGACAGTGAACATTGACCAGTGACCAGTGACCAGTGACCAGTGACCAGTGATTAGTGACCTGTGACCAGTGACCAGTGACCAGTGACCAGTGACCAGTGAGCAGTGTCCAGTGACCAGTGACTAGTGGCCAGTGACCAGTGACCAGTGACCAGTGACCAGCGACAGTGACCATTGACCAGTGACCAGTGACCAGTGACCAGTGACCAGTGACAGGTGACCAGTGACCTATGACCAGTGACCAGTGACCACTGATTACTGACCAGTGACCAGTGACCTGTGACCAGTGACCAGTGACCAGTGACCAGCGACAGTGACCATTGAACAATGACCAGTGACCAGTGACCAGTGACCAGTGACAGGTGACCAGTGACCTATGACCAGTGACCAGTGACCAGTGACCAGTGACCAGTGACCTATGACCAGTGACCAGTGACTAGTGGCCAGTGACCAGTGACCAGTGACCAGTGACCAGCGACAGTGACCATTGACCAGTGACCAGTGACCAGTGACCAGTGACCAGTGACAGGTGACCAGTGACCTATGACCAGTGACCAGTGACCACTGATTACTGACCAGTGACCAGTGACCTGTGACCAGTGACCAGTGACCAGTGACCAGTGACCAGTGACTAGTGACCTGTGACCAGTGACCTGTGACCAGTGACCAGTGACTAGTGACCAGCGACAGTGAACATTGACCAGTGACCAGTGACCAGTGACCAGTGACCAGTGATTAGTGACCTGTGACCAGTGACCAGTGACCAGTGACCAGTGACCAGTGAGCAGTGTCCAGTGACCACTGACTACTGACCAGTGATCTGTGACCAGTGACCTGTGACCAGTGACCAGTGACCAGTGACCAGTGACCAGTGACCAGTGACCAGTGATTAGTGAGCTGTGACCAGTGACCAGTGACTAGTGACCAGCGACAGTGAACATTGACCAGTGACCAGTGACCAGTGACCAGTGTCCAGTGACCAGTGACAGCTGACCAGTGACCTGTGACCAGTGACCAGTGACCAGTGACCAGTGACCAGTGACCAGTGACCAGTGACCAGTGACTTGTGACCAGTGACTAGTGACCTGTGACCACTGACCAGTGACCAGTTACCAGTGACCCCTGAAAAGTGACCAGTGACCAGTGACCAGTGACAGGTGACCAGTGACCTATGACCAGTGACCAGTGACCACTGATTACTGACCAGTGACCAGTGACCTGTGACCAGTGACCAGTGACCAGTGACCAGTGACCAGTGACCAGTGACCAGTGACCACTGACTACTGACCAGTGACCAGTGACCTGTGACCAGTGACCAGTGACCAGTGACCAGTTACCAGTGACCAGTGACCAGTGACCCGTGACCAGTGACTAGTGACCTGTGACCAGTGACCAGTGACCAGTGACCAGTGACCAGTGACCAGTGACCAGTGACATGTGACCAGTGACCAGTGACTAGAGACCATTGACCAGTGACCAGTGACCAGTGACCAGCGACAGTGACCATTGACCAATGACCAGTGACCAGTGACCAGTGACCAGTGACCAGTGACCAGTGACAGGTGACCAGTGACCTATGACCAGTGACCAGTGACCAGTGACCAGTGAATTGTGATTCGTGACCACTGACCAGTGACCAGTTACCAGTGACCCCTGAAAAGTGACCAGTGACCAGTGACTAGTGACCAGTGATCTGTGACCAGTGACCAGTGACCAGTGACCAGTGAGCAGTGTCCAGTGACCACTGACTACTGACCAGTGATCTGTGACTAGTGACCATTGACCTGTGACCAGTGACCAGTGACCAGTGACCAGTGACAGGTGACCAGTGACCTATGACCAGTGACCAGTGACCACTGATTACTGACCAGTGACCAGTGACCTGTGACCAGTGACCAGTGACCAGTGACCAGTGACCAGTGACCAGTGACCAGTGATTAGTGACCTGTGACCAGTGACCAGTGACTAGTGACCAGCGACAGTGAACATTGACCAGTGACCAGTGACCAGTGACCAGTGACCAGTGACCAGTGACCAGTGACCAGTGACAGCTGACCAGTGACCTGTGACCAGTGAGCAGTGACCAGTGACCAGTGACCAGTGACCAGTGACCAGTGACTTGTAACCAGTGACTAGTGACCTGTGACCACTGACCAGTGACCAGTTACCAGTGACCCCTGAAAAGTGACCAGTGACCAGTGACCAGTGACTAGTGACTAGTGACCAGTGATCTGTGACCAGTGACCAGTGACCAGTGACCAGTGACCAGTGACCAGTGACCAGCGACAGTGACCATTGAACAATGACCAGTGACCAGTGACCAGTGACAAGTGACAGGTGACCAGTGACCTATGACCAGTGACCAGTGACCAGTGACCAGTGACCAGTGACCAGTGACCAGTGACTAGTGACCAGTGACCTGTGGCCAGTGACCAGTGACCAGTGACCAGTGATCAGTGACCAGTGAGCAGTGTCCAGTGACCACTGACTACTGACCAGTGATCTGTGACTAGTGACCAGTGGCCCGTGACCAGTGACTTGTGACCAGTGACCAGTGACTAGTGGCCAGTGACCAGTGACCAGTGACCAGTGACCACTGACTACTGACCAGTGACCTGTGACCAGTGACCTGTGACCAGTGACCAGTGACCAGTGACCAGTGACCAGTGACCAGTGACCGGTGACCAGTGACCCGTGACCAGTGACTAGTGACCTGTGACCAGTGACCAGTGACCACTGTCCACGGACCAGTGACAAGTGACCAGTGATTTGTGACCAGTGACCAGTGACTAGAGAACAGAGACCAGTGACCAGTGACCAGTGACCAGCGACTGTGACCATTGACCAGTGACCAGTTACCAGTGACCAGTGACCAGTGACAGGTGACCAGTGACCAGTGACCAGTGACTTGTGACCAGTGACCAGTGACTAGAGACCATTGACCAGTGACCAGTGACCAGTGACCAGCGACAGTGACCATTGACCAATGACCAGTGACCAGTGACCAGTGACCAGTGACCGGTGACAGGTGACCAGTGACCTATGACCAGTGACCAGTGACCAGTGACCAGTGAATTGTGAATCGTGACCACTGACCCGTGACCAGTTACCAGTGACCCCTGAAAAGTGACCAGTGACCAGTGACTAGTGACCAGTGATCTGTGACCAGTGACCAGTGACCAGTGACCAGTGACCAGCGACAGTGCCCATTGAACAATGACCAGTGTCCAGTGACCAGTGACCAGTGACAGGTGACCAGTGACATATGACCAGTGACATTTGACCAGTGACCAGTGACCAGCGACAGTGAACATTGACCAGTGACCAGTGACCAGTGACCAGTGACCAGTGACAGCTGACCAGTGACCAGTGACCAGTGACCAGTGACCAGTGACTTGTGACCATTGACTAGTGACCTGTGACCACTGACCAGTGACCAGTTACCAGTGACCCCTGAAAAGTGACCAGTGACCAGTGACCAGTGACTAGTGACTAGTGACCAGTGACTAGTGACCAGTGACCCGTGACCAGAGACAAGTGACCAGCGACTGTGACCATTGACAAGTGACCAGTGACCTGTGACCAGTGACCAGTGACCAGTGACCTGTGACCAGCGTCCAGCGACAGTGACCATTGACCTGTGACCAGTGACCAGTGACCATTGACCAGTGACCAGCGACCAGTGACCAGTGACTAGTGACCTGTGACCAGTGGCCTGTGACCAGTGACCAGTGACCACTGACCAGTGAACAGTGACCAGTGACTAGTGACCAGTGACCCGTGACCAGTGACCAGCGACCAGTGACCAGTGTCCCCTGAAAAATGACCAGTGACCAGTGACCAGTGTCTAGTGAACTGTGTCCATTGACCAGTGACCAGTGACCAGTGACCAGTGACCACTGCCTACTGACAAGTGACTTGTGACCAGTGACTAGTGACCAGCGACCAGTGACCAGTGACCCGTGACATGTGACCCGTGACCAGTGACCAGTGACCTGTGACCAGTGACCCCTGAAATGTGACCAGTGACCAGTGACCAGTGAATAGTGACCAGTGACCAGTGACCAGTGACCAGTGACCAGTGACCAGTGACCAGTGACCAGTGACCCGTGACCAGTGACCAGTGACTTGTGACCAGTGACCAGTGACTAGTGACCTGTGACCAGTGGCCAGTGACCAGTGACCAGCGACAGTGAACATTGACCAGTGACTAGTGACCAGTGACCCGTGACCAGTGACAGCTGACCAGTGACCAGTGACCTGTGACTAGTGACCTGTGACCAGTGACCAGTGACCTCTGACCACGGACCAGTGACAAGTGACCGGTGAATTGTGACCAGTGACCAGTGACTAGTGACCAGTGACCAGTGACCAGTGACTAGTGACCGGTGACCTGTGACCATTGACCAGTGACTAGTGACCAGTGAACTATGACCAGTGACCAGTGACCAGTGACCAGTGAATTGTGAATCGTGACCACTGACCCGTGACCAGTTACCAGTGACCCCTGAAAAGTGACCAGTGACCAGTGACTAGTGACCAGTGATCTGTGACCAGTGACCAGTGACCAGTGACCAGTGACCAGCGACAGTGCCCATTGAACAATGACCAGTGTCCAGTGACCAGTGACCAGTGACAGGTGACCAGTGACATATGACCAGTGACATTTGACCAGTGACCAGTGACCAGCGACAGTGAACATTGACCAGTGACCAGTGACCAGTGACCAGTGACCAGTGACAGCTGACCAGTGACCAGTGACCAGTGACCAGTGACTTGTGACCATTGACTAGTGACCTGTGACCACTGACCAGTGACCAGTTACCAGTGACCCCTGAAAAGTGACCAGTGACCAGTGACCAGTGACTAGTGACTAGTGACCAGTGACTAGTGACCAGTGACCCGTGACCAGAGACAAGTGACCAGCGACTGTGACCATTGACAAGTGACCAGTGACCTGTGACCAGTGACCAGTGACCAGTGACCTGTGACCAGCGTCCAGCGACAGTGACCATTGACCTGTGACCAGTGACCAGTGACCATTGACCAGTGACCAGCGACCAGTGACCAGTGACTAGTGACCTGTGACCAGTGGCCTGTGACCAGTGACCAGTGACCACTGACCAGTGAACAGTGACCAGTGACTAGTGACCAGTGACCCGTGACCAGTGACCAGCGACCAGTGACCAGTGTCCCCTGAAAAATGACCAGTGACCAGTGACCAGTGTCTAGTGAACTGTGTCCATTGACCAGTGACCAGTGACCAGTGACCAGTGACCACTGCCTACTGACAAGTGACTTGTGACCAGTGACTAGTGACCAGCGACCAGTGACCAGTGACCCGTGACATGTGACCCGTGACCAGTGACCAGTGACCAGTGACCACTGACCAGTGAACAGTGACCAGTGACTAGTGACCAGTGACCCGTGACCAGTGACCAGCGACCAGTGACCAGTGTCCCCTGAAAAATGACCAGTGACCAGTGACCAGTGTCTAGTGAACTGTGTCCATTGACCAGTGACCAGTGACCAGTGACCAGTGACCACTGCCTACTGACAAGTGACTTGTGACCAGTGACTAGTGACCAGCGACCAGTGACCAGTGACCAGTGACCAGTGACTAGTGACTAGTGACCAGTGATCTGTGACCAGTGACCAGTGACCAGTGACCAGTGACCAGTGACCAGTGACCAGCGACAGTGACCATTGAACAATGACCAGTGACCAGTGACCAGTGACAAGTGACAGGTGACCAGTGACCTATGACCAGTGACCAGTGACCAGTGACCAGTGACCAGTGACCAGTGACCAGTGACTAGTGACCAGTGACCTGTGGCCAGTGACCAGTGACCAGTGACCAGTGATCAGTGACCAGTGAGCAGTGTCCAGTGACCACTGACTACTGACCAGTGATCTGTGACTAGTGACCAGTGGCCCGTGACCAGTGACTTGTGACCAGTGACCAGTGACTAGTGGCCAGTGACCAGTGACCAGTGACCAGTGACCACTGACTACTGACCAGTGACCTGTGACCAGTGACCTGTGACCAGTGACCAGTGACCAGTGACCAGTGACCAGTGACCAGTGACCGGTGACCAGTGACCCGTGACCAGTGACTAGTGACCTGTGACCAGTGACCAGTGACCACTGTCCACGGACCAGTGACAAGTGACCAGTGATTTGTGACCAGTGACCAGTGACTAGAGAACAGAGACCAGTGACCAGTGACCAGTGACCAGCGACTGTGACCATTGACCAGTGACCAGTTACCAGTGACCAGTGACCAGTGACAGGTGACCAGTGACCAGTGACCAGTGACTTGTGACCAGTGACCAGTGACTAGAGACCATTGACCAGTGACCAGTGACCAGTGACCAGCGACAGTGACCATTGACCAATGACCAGTGACCAGTGACCAGTGACCAGTGACCGGTGACAGGTGACCAGTGACCTATGACCAGTGACCAGTGACCAGTGACCAGTGAATTGTGAATCGTGACCACTGACCCGTGACCAGTTACCAGTGACCCCTGAAAAGTGACCAGTGACCAGTGACTAGTGACCAGTGATCTGTGACCAGTGACCAGTGACCAGTGACCAGTGACCAGCGACAGTGCCCATTGAACAATGACCAGTGTCCAGTGACCAGTGACCAGTGACAGGTGACCAGTGACATATGACCAGTGACATTTGACCAGTGACCAGTGACCAGCGACAGTGAACATTGACCAGTGACCAGTGACCAGTGACCAGTGACCAGTGACAGCTGACCAGTGACCAGTGACCAGTGACCAGTGACCAGTGACTTGTGACCATTGACTAGTGACCTGTGACCACTGACCAGTGACCAGTTACCAGTGACCCCTGAAAAGTGACCAGTGACCAGTGACCAGTGACTAGTGACTAGTGACCAGTGACTAGTGACCAGTGACCCGTGACCAGAGACAAGTGACCAGCGACTGTGACCATTGACAAGTGACCAGTGACCTGTGACCAGTGACCAGTGACCAGTGACCTGTGACCAGCGTCCAGCGACAGTGACCATTGACCTGTGACCAGTGACCAGTGACCATTGACCAGTGACCAGCGACCAGTGACCAGTGACTAGTGACCTGTGACCAGTGGCCTGTGACCAGTGACCAGTGACCACTGACCAGTGAACAGTGACCAGTGACTAGTGACCAGTGACCCGTGACCAGTGACCAGCGACCAGTGACCAGTGTCCCCTGAAAAATGACCAGTGACCAGTGACCAGTGTCTAGTGAACTGTGTCCATTGACCAGTGACCAGTGACCAGTGACCAGTGACCACTGCCTACTGACAAGTGACTTGTGACCAGTGACTAGTGACCAGCGACCAGTGACCAGTGACCCGTGACATGTGACCCGTGACCAGTGACCAGTGACCTGTGACCAGTGACCCCTGAAATGTGACCAGTGACCAGTGACCAGTGAATAGTGACCAGTGACCAGTGACCAGTGACCAGTGACCAGTGACCAGTGACCAGTGACCAGTGACCCGTGACCAGTGACCAGTGACTTGTGACCAGTGACCAGTGACTAGTGACCTGTGACCAGTGGCCAGTGACCAGTGACCAGCGACAGTGAACATTGACCAGTGACTAGTGACCAGTGACCCGTGACCAGTGACAGCTGACCAGTGACCAGTGACCTGTGACTAGTGACCTGTGACCAGTGACCAGTGACCTCTGACCACGGACCAGTGACAAGTGACCGGTGAATTGTGACCAGTGACCAGTGACTAGTGACCAGTGACCAGTGACCAGTGACTAGTGACCGGTGACCTGTGACCATTGACCAGTGACTAGTGACCAGTGAACTATGACCAGTGACCAGTGACCAGTGACCAGTGAATTGTGAATCGTGACCACTGACCCGTGACCAGTTACCAGTGACCCCTGAAAAGTGACCAGTGACCAGTGACTAGTGACCAGTGATCTGTGACCAGTGACCAGTGACCAGTGACCAGTGACCAGCGACAGTGCCCATTGAACAATGACCAGTGTCCAGTGACCAGTGACCAGTGACAGGTGACCAGTGACATATGACCAGTGACATTTGACCAGTGACCAGTGACCAGCGACAGTGAACATTGACCAGTGACCAGTGACCAGTGACCAGTGACCAGTGACAGCTGACCAGTGACCAGTGACCAGTGACCAGTGACTTGTGACCATTGACTAGTGACCTGTGACCACTGACCAGTGACCAGTTACCAGTGACCCCTGAAAAGTGACCAGTGACCAGTGACCAGTGACTAGTGACTAGTGACCAGTGACTAGTGACCAGTGACCCGTGACCAGAGACAAGTGACCAGCGACTGTGACCATTGACAAGTGACCAGTGACCTGTGACCAGTGACCAGTGACCAGTGACCTGTGACCAGCGTCCAGCGACAGTGACCATTGACCTGTGACCAGTGACCAGTGACCATTGACCAGTGACCAGCGACCAGTGACCAGTGACTAGTGACCTGTGACCAGTGGCCTGTGACCAGTGACCAGTGACCACTGACCAGTGAACAGTGACCAGTGACTAGTGACCAGTGACCCGTGACCAGTGACCAGCGACCAGTGACCAGTGTCCCCTGAAAAATGACCAGTGACCAGTGACCAGTGTCTAGTGAACTGTGTCCATTGACCAGTGACCAGTGACCAGTGACCAGTGACCACTGCCTACTGACAAGTGACTTGTGACCAGTGACTAGTGACCAGCGACCAGTGACCAGTGACCCGTGACATGTGACCCGTGACCAGTGACCAGTGACCTGTGACCAGTGACCCCTGAAATGTGACCAGTGACCAGTGACCAGTGAATAGTGACCAGTGACCAGTGACCAGTGACCAGTGACCAGTGACCAGTGACCAGTGACCCGTGACCAGTGACCAGTGACTTGTGACCAGTGACCAGTGACTAGTGACCTGTGACCAGTGGCCAGTGACCAGTGACCAGCGACAGTGAACATTGACCAGTGACTAGTGACCAGTGACCAGTGACCAGTGACAGCTGACCAGTGACCAGTGACCTGTGACTAGTGACCTGTGACCAGTGACCAGTGACCTCTGACCACGGACCAGTGACAAGTGACCGGTGAATTGTGACCAGTGACCAGTGACTAGTGACCAGTGACCAGTGACCAGTGACTAGTGACCGGTGACCTGTGACCATTGACCAGTGACTAGTGACCAGTGACCCGTGACCAGTGACCAGTGACCTGTGACCAGTGACCAGTGACTTGTGGCCAGTGACCAGTGACCAGTGACCAGTGACAGGTGACCAGTGACCTATGACCAGTGACCAGTGACCAGTGACCGGTGACCGGTGAATTGTGAATCGTGACCACTGACCAGTGACCAGTTACCAGTGACCCCTGAAAAGTGACCAGTGACCAGTGACTAGTGACCAGTGATCTGTGACCAGTGACCAGTGACCAGTGACCAGCGACAGTGACCATTGGACAATGACCAGTGACCAGTGAGCAGTGAATTGTGAATCGTGACCACTGACCAGTGACCAGTTACCAGTGACCCCTGAAAAGTGACCAGTGACCAGTGACTAGTGACCAGTGATCTGTGACCAGTGACCAGTGACCAGTGACCAGTGACAGGTGACCAGTGACCTATGACCAGTGACCAGTGACCAGTGACCAGTGAATTGTGAATCGTGACCACTGACCAGTGACCAGTTACCAGTGACCCCTGAAAAGTGACCAGTGACCAGTGACTAGTGACCAGTGATCTGTGACCAGTGACCAGTGACCAGTGACCAGCGACAGTGACCATTGAACAATGACCAGTGACCAGTGACCAGTGACCAGTGACCAGTGACAGGTGACCAGTGACCTATGACCAGTGACCAGTGACCAGTGACCAGTGACCAGTGACCAGTGACCAGTGACTAGTGACCAGTGACCCGTGACCAGTGACCAGAGACCACTGACCAGTGACCAGTGACCAGTGACTAGTGGCCAGTGACCAGTGACCAGTGACCAGTGACCAGCGACAGTGACCATTGACCAGTGACCAGTGACCAGTGACCAGTGACCAGTGACAGGTGACCAGTGACCTATGACCAGTGACCAGTGACCACTGATTACTGACCAGTGACCAGTGACCTGTGACCAGTGACCAGTGACCAGTGACAAGTGACCAGTGACCAGTGACCAGTGACCAGTGACTAGTGACCTGTGACCAGTGACCAGTGACTAGTGACCAGCGACAGTGAACATTGACCAGTGACCAGTGACCAGTGACCAGTGACCAGTGACCAGTGACCAGTGACAGCTGACCAGTGACCTGTGACCAGTGACCAGTGACCAGTGACCAGTGACCCGTGACCAGTGACTAGTGACCTGTGACCAGTGACCAGTGACCAGTGACCAGTGACCAGTGACCAGTGACCAGTGACATGTGACCAGTGACCAGTGACTAGAGACCATTGACCAGTGACCAGTGACCAGTGACCAGCGACAGTGACCATTGACCAATGACCAGTGACCAGTGACCAGTGACCAGTGACCAGTGACCAGTGACAGGTGACCAGTGACCTATGACCAGTGACCAGTGACCAGTGACTAGTGACCAGTGATCTGTGACCAGTGACCAGTGACCAGCGACAGTGACCATTGAACAATGACCAGTGACCAGTGACCAGTGACCAGTGACCAGCGACAGTGACCATTGAACAATGACCAGTGACCAGTGACCAGTGACCAGTGACAGGTGACCAGTGACCTATGACCAGTGACCAGTGACCAGTGACCAGTGACCAGTGACCTATGACCAGTGACCAGTGACTAGTGGCCAGTGACCAGTGACCAGTGACCAGTGACCAGCGACAGTGACCATTGACCAGTGACCAGTGACCAGTGACCAGTGACCAGTGACAGGTGACCAGTGACCTATGACCAGTGACCAGTGACCACTGATTACTGACCAGTGACCAGTGACCTGTGACCAGTGACCAGTGACCAGTGACCAGTGACCAGTGACCAGTGACCAGTGACTAGTGACCTGTGACCAGTGACCTGTGACCAGTGACCAGTGACTAGTGACCAGCGACAGTGAACATTGACCAGTGACCAGTGACCAGTGACCAGTGACCAGTGATTAGTGACCTGTGACCAGTGACCAGTGACCAGTGACCAGTGACCAGTGAGCAGTGTCCAGTGACCAGTGACTAGTGGCCAGTGACCAGTGACCAGTGACCAGTGACCAGCGACAGTGACCATTGACCAGTGACCAGTGACCAGTGACCAGTGACCAGTGACAGGTGACCAGTGACCTATGACCAGTGACCAGTGACCACTGATTACTGACCAGTGACCAGTGACCTGTGACCAGTGACCAGTGACCAGTGACCAGCGACAGTGACCATTGAACAATGACCAGTGACCAGTGACCAGTGACCAGTGACAGGTGACCAGTGACCTATGACCAGTGACCAGTGACCAGTGACCAGTGACCAGTGACCAGTGACCTATGACCAGTGACCAGTGACTAGTGGCCAGTGACCAGTGACCAGTGACCAGTGACCAGCGACAGTGACCATTGACCAGTGACCAGTGACCAGTGACCAGTGACCAGTGACAGGTGACCAGTGACCTATGACCAGTGACCAGTGACCACTGATTACTGACCAGTGACCAGTGACCTGTGACCAGTGACCAGTGACCAGTGACCAGTGACCAGTGACCAGTGACCAGTGACTAGTGACCTGTGACCAGTGACCTGTGACCAGTGACCAGTGACTAGTGACCAGCGACAGTGAACATTGACCAGTGACCAGTGACCAGTGACCAGTGACCAGTGATTAGTGACCTGTGACCAGTGACCAGTGACCAGTGACCAGTGACCAGTGAGCAGTGTCCAGTGACCACTGACTACTGACCAGTGATCTGTGACCAGTGACCTGTGACCAGTGACCAGTGACCAGTGACCAGTGACCAGTGACCAGTGACCAGTGATTAGTGACCTGTGACCAGTGACCAGTGACTAGTGACCAGCGACAGTGAACATTGACCAGTGACCAGTGACCAGTGACCAGTGTCCAGTGACCAGTGACAGCTGACCAGTGACCTGTGACCAGTGACCAGTGACCAGTGACCAGTGACCAGTGACCAGTGACCAGTGACCAGTGACCAGTGACTTGTGACCAGTGACTAGTGACCTGTGACCACTGACCAGTGACCAGTTACCAGTGACCCCTGAAACGTGACCAGTGACCAGTGACCAGTGACAGGTGACCAGTGACCTATGACCAGTGACCAGTGACCACTGATTACTGACCAGTGACCAGTGACCTGTGACCAGTGACCAGTGACCAGTGACCAGTGACCAGTGACCAGTGACCAGTGACCACTGACTACTGACCAGTGACCAGTGACCTGTGACCAGTGACCAGTGACCAGTGACCAGTTACCAGTGACCAGTGACCAGTGACCCGTGACCAGTGACTAGTGACCTGTGACCAGTGACCAGTGACCAGTGACCAGTGACCAGTGACCAGTGACCAGTGACATGTGACCAGTGACCAGTGACTAGAGACCATTGACCAGTGACCAGTGACCAGTGACCAGCGACAGTGACCATTGACCAATGACCAGTGACCAGTGACCAGTGACCAGTGACCAGTGACCAGTGACAGGTGACCAGTGACCTATGACCAGTGACCAGTGACCAGTGACCAGTGAATTGTGAATCGTGACCACTGACCAGTGACCAGTTACCAGTGACCCCTGAAAAGTGACCAGTGACCAGTGACTAGTGACCAGTGATCTGTGACCAGTGACCAGTGACCAGTGACCAGTGAGCAGTGTCCAGTGACCACTGACTACTGACCAGTGATCTGTGACTAGTGACCATTGACCAGTGACCAGTGACCAGTGACCAGTGACCAGTGACAGGTGACCAGTGACCTATGACCAGTGACCAGTGACCACTGATTACTGACCAGTGACCAGTGACCTGTGACCAGTGACCAGTGACCAGTGACCAGTGACCAGTGACCAGTGACCAGTGATTAGTGACCTGTGACCAGTGACCAGTGACTAGTGACCAGCGACAGTGAACATTGACCAGTGACCAGTGACCAGTGACCAGTGACCAGTGACCAGTGACCAGTGACAGCTGACCAGTGACCTGTGACCAGTGAGCAGTGACCAGTGACCAGTGACCAGTGACCAGTGACCAGTGACTTGTGACCAGTGACTAGTGACCTGTGACCACTGACCAGTGACCAGTTACCAGTGACCCCTGAAAAGTGACCAGTGACCAGTGACCAGTGACTAGTGACTAGTGACCAGTGATCTGTGACCAGTGACCAGTGACCAGTGACCAGTGACCAGTGACCAGTGACCAGCGACAGTGACCATTGAACAATGACCAGTGACCAGTGACCAGTGACAAGTGACAGGTGACCAGTGACCTATGACCAGTGACCAGTGACCAGTGACCAGTGACCAGTGACCAGTGACCAGTGACTAGTGACCAGTGACCTGTGGCCAGTGACCAGTGACCAGTGACCAGTGATCAGTGACCAGTGAGCAGTGTCCAGTGACCACTGACTACTGACCAGTGATCTGTGACTAGTGACCAGTGGCCCGTGACCAGTGACTTGTGACCAGTGACCAGTGACTAGTGGCCAGTGACCAGTGACCAGTGACCAGTGACCACTGACTACTGACCAGTGACCTGTGACCAGTGACCTGTGACCAGTGACCAGTGACCAGTGACCAGTGACCAGTGACCAGTGACCGGTGACCAGTGACCCGTGACCAGTGACTAGTGACCTGTGACCAGTGACCAGTGACCACTGTCCACGGACCAGTGACAAGTGACCAGTGATTTGTGACCAGTGACCAGTGACTAGAGAACAGAGACCAGTGACCAGTGACCAGTGACCAGCGACTGTGACCATTGACCAGTGACCAGTTACCAGTGACCAGTGACCAGTGACAGGTGACCAGTGACCAGTGACCAGTGACTTGTGACCAGTGACCAGTGACTAGAGACCATTGACCAGTGACCAGTGACCAGTGACCAGCGACAGTGACCATTGACCAATGACCAGTGACCAGTGACCAGTGACCAGTGACCGGTGACAGGTGACCAGTGACCTATGACCAGTGACCAGTGACCAGTGACCAGTGAATTGTGAATCGTGACCACTGACCCGTGACCAGTTACCAGTGACCCCTGAAAAGTGACCAGTGACCAGTGACTAGTGACCAGTGATCTGTGACCAGTGACCAGTGACCATTGACCAGTGACCAGCGACCAGTGACCAGTGACTAGTGACCTGTGACCAGTGGCCTGTGACCAGTGACCAGTGACCACTGACCAGTGAACAGTGACCAGTGACTAGTGACCAGTGACCCGTGACCAGTGACCAGCGACCAGTGACCAGTGTCCCCTGAAAAATGACCAGTGACCAGTGACCAGTGTCTAGTGAACTGTGTCCATTGACCAGTGACCAGTGACCAGTGACCAGTGACCACTGCCTACTGACAAGTGACTTGTGACCAGTGACTAGTGACCAGCGACCAGTGACCAGTGACCCGTGACATGTGACCCGTGACCAGTGACCAGTGACCTGTGACCAGTGACCCCTGAAATGTGACCAGTGACCAGTGACCAGTGAATAGTGACCAGTGACCAGTGACCAGTGACCAGTGACCAGTGACCAGTGACCAGTGACCAGTGACAGCTGACCAGTGACCAGTGACCAGTGACCAGTGACCAGTGACTTGTGACCATTGACTAGTGACCTGTGACCACTGACCAGTGACCAGTTACCAGTGACCCCTGAAAAGTGACCAGTGACCAGTGACCAGTGACTAGTGACTAGTGACCAGTGACTAGTGACCAGCGACCAGTGACCAGTGACCCGTGACATGTGACCCGTGACCAGTGACCAGTGACCTGTGACCAGTGACCCCTGAAATGTGACCAGTGACCAGTGACCAGTGACCAGTGACCAGTGACCAGTGACCAGTGACCCGTGACCAGTGACCAGTGACTTGTGACCAGTGACCAGTGACTAGTGACCTGTGACCAGTGGCCAGTGACCAGTGACCAGCGACAGTGAACATTGACCAGTGACTAGTGACCAGTGACCAGTGACCAGTGACAGCTGACCAGTGACCAGTGACCTGTGACTAGTGACCTGTGACCAGTGACCAGTGACCTCTGACCACGGACCAGTGACAAGTGACCGGTGAATTGTGACCAGTGACCAGTGACTAGTGACCAGTGACCAGTGACCAGTGACTAGTGACCGGTGACCTGTGACCATTGACCAGTGACTAGTGACCAGTGACCCGTGACCAGTGACCAGTGACCTGTGACCAGTGACCAGTGACTTGTGGCCAGTGACCAGTGACCAGTGACCAGTGACAGGTGACCAGTGACCTATGACCAGTGACCAGTGACCAGTGACCAGTGAATTGTGAATCGTGACCACTGACCAGTGACCAGTTACCAGTGACCCCTGAAAAGTGACCAGTGACCAGTGACTAGTGACCAATGATCTGTGACCAGTGACCAGTGACCAGTGACCAGCGACAGTGACCATTGAACAATGACCAGTGACCAGTGACCAGTGAATTGTGAATCGTGACCACTGACCAGTGACCAGTTACCAGTGACCCCTGAAAAGTGACCAGTGACCAGTGACTAGTGACCAGTGATCTGTGACCAGTGACCAGTGACCAGTGACCAGTGACAGGTGACCAGTGACCTATGACCAGTGACCAGTGACCAGTGACCAGTGAATTGTGAATCGTGACCACTGACCAGTGACCAGTTACCAGTGACCCCTGAAAAGTGACCAGTGACCAGTGACTAGTGACCAGTGATCTGTGACCAGTGACCAGTGACCAGTGACCAGCGACAGTGACCATTGAACAATGACCAGTGACCAGTGACCAGTGAATTGTGAATCGTGACCACTGACCAGTGACCAGTTACCAGTGACCCCTGAAAAGTGACCAGTGACCAGTGACTAGTGACCAGTGATCTGTGACCAGTGACCAGTGACCAGTGACCAGTGACAGGTGACCAGTGACCTATGACCAGTGACCAGTGACCAGTGACCAGTGAATTGTGAATCGTGACCACTGACCAGTGACCAGTTACCAGTGACCCCTGAAAAGTGACCAGTGACCAGTGACTAGTGACCAGTGATCTGTGACCAGTGACCAGTGACCAGTGACCAGCGACAGTGACCATTGAACAATGACCAGTGACCAGTGACCAGTGACCAGTGACCAGTGACAGGTGACCAGTGACCTATGACCAGTGACCAGTGACCAGTGACCAGTGACCAGTGACCAGTGACCAGTGACTAGTGACCAGTGACCAGTGACTAGAGACCATTGACCAGTGACCAGTGACCAGTGACCAGCGACAGTGACCATTGACCAATGACCAGTGACCAGTGACCAGTGACCAGTGACCAGTGACCAGTGACAGGTGACCAGTGACCTATGACCAGTGACCAGTGACCAGTGACCAGTGAATTGTGAATCGTGACCACTGACCAGTGACCAGTGACCAGTGATTAGTGACCTGTGACCAGTGACCAGTGACCAGTGACCAGTGACCAGTGAGCAGTGTCCAGTGACCACTGACTACTGACCAGTGATCTGTGACCAGTGACCTGTGACCAGTGACCTATGACCAGTGACCAGTGACCACTGATTACTGACCAGTGACCAGTGACCTGTGACCAGTGACCAGTGACCAGTGACAAGTGACCAGTGACCAGTGACCAGTGACTAGTGACCTGTGACCAGTGACCAGTGACTAGTGACCAGCGACAGTGAACATTGACCAGTGACCAGTGACCAGTGACCAGTGACCAGTGACCAGTGACAGCTGACCAGTGACCTGTGACCAGTGACCAGTGACCAGTGACCAGTGACCCGTGACCAGTGACTAGTGACCTGTGACCAGTGACCAGTGACCAGTGACCAGTGACCAGTGACCAGTGACCAGTGACTTGTGACCAGTGACCAGTGACTAGAGACCATTGACCAGTGACCAGTGACCAGTGACCAGCGACAGTGACCATTGACCAATGACCAGTGACCAGTGACCAGTGACCAGTGACAGGTGACCAGTGACCTATGACCAGTGACCAGTGACCAGTGACCAGTGAATTGTGAATCGTGACCACTGACCAGTGACCAGTTACCAGTGACCCCTGAAAAGTGACCAGTGACCAGTGACTAGTGACCAGTGATCTGTGACCAGTGACCAGTGACCAGTGACCAGTGACCAGCGACAGTGACCATTGAACAATGACCAGTGACCAGTGACCAGTGACCAGTGACAGGTGACCAGTGACCTATGACCAGTGACCAGTGACCAGTGACCAGTGACCAGTGACCTATGACCAGTGACCAGTGACTAGTGGCCAGTGACCAGTGACCAGTGACCAGTGACCAGCGACAGTGACCATTGACCAGTGACCAGTGACCAGTGACCAGTGACCAGTGACAGGTGACCAGTGACCTATGACCAGTGACCAGTGACCACTGATTACTGACCAGTGACCAGTGACCTGTGACCAGTGACCAGTGACCAGTGACCAGTGACCAGTGACCAGTGACCAGTGACTAGTGACCTGTGACCAGTGACCTGTGACCAGTGACCAGTGACTAGTGACCAGCGACAGTGAACATTGACCAGTGACCAGTGACCAGTGACCAGTGACCAGTGATTAGTGACCTGTGACCAGTGACCAGTGACCAGTGACCAGTGACCAGTGAGCAGTGTCCAGTGACCACTGACTACTGACCAGTGATCTGTGACCAGTGACCTGTGACCAGTGACCAGTGACCAGTGACCAGTGACCAGTGACCAGTGACCAGTGATTAGTGACCTGTGACCAGTGACCAGTGACTAGTGACCAGCGACAGTGAACATTGACCAGTGACCAGTGACCAGTGACCAGTGTCCAGTGACCAGTGACAGCTGACCAGTGACCTGTGACCAGTGACCAGTGACCAGTGACCAGTGACCAGTGACCAGTGACCAGTGACCAGTGACCAGTGACCAGTGACTAGTGACCAGTGACCCGTGACCAGTGACCAGAGACCACTGACCAGTGACCAGTGACCAGTGACTAGTGGCCAGTGACCAGTGACCAGTGACCAGTGACCAGCGACAGTGACCATTGACCAGTGACCAGTGACCAGTGACCAGTGACCAGTGACCAGTGACAGGTGACGAGTGACCTATGACCAGTGACCAGTGACCACTGATTACTGACCAGTGACCAGTGACCTGTGACCAGTGACCAGTGACCAGTGACTAGTGACCAGTGACCCGTGACCAGTGACCAGAGACCACTGACCAGTGACCAGTGACCAGTGACTAGTGGCCAGTGACCAGTGACCAGTGACCAGTGACCAGCGACAGTGACCATTGACCAGTGACCAGTGACCAGTGACCAGTGACCAGTGACCAGTGACAGGTGACGAGTGACCTATGACCAGTGACCAGTGACCACTGATTACTGACCAGTGACCAGTGACCTGTGACCAGTGACCAGTGACCAGTGACCAGTGACCAGTGACCAGTGACCAGTGACCAGTGACTTGTGACCAGTGACCAGTGACTAGAGACCAGTGACCTGTGACCAGCGTCCAGCGACAGTGACCATTGACCTGTGACCAGTGACCAGTGACCATTGACCAGTGACCAGCGACCAGTGACCAGTGACTAGTGACCTGTGACCAGTGGCCTGTGACCAGTGACCAGTGACCACTGACCAGTGAACAGTGACCAGTGACTAGTGACCAGTGACCCGTGACCAGTGACCAGCGACCAGTGACCAGTGTCCCCTGAAAAATGACCAGTGACCAGTGACCAGTGTCTAGTGAACTGTGTCCATTGACCAGTGACCAGTGACTAGTGGCCAGTGACCAGTGACCAGTGACCAGTGACCAGTGACCCCTGAAAAGTGACCAGTGACCAGTGACCAGTGACTAGTGACTAGTGACCAGTGACTAGTGACCAGTGACCCGTGACCAGAGACAAGTGACCAGCGACTGTGACCATTGACAAGTGACCAGTGACCTGTGACCAGTGACCAGTGACCAGTGACCTGTGACCAGCGTCCAGCGACAGTGACCATTGACCTGTGACCAGTGACCAGTGACCATTGACCAGTGACCAGCGACCAGTGACCAGTGACTAGTGACCTGTGACCAGTGGCCTGTGACCAGTGACCAGTGACCACTGACCAGTGAACAGTGACCAGTGACTAGTGACCAGTGACCCGTGACCAGTGACCAGCGACCAGTGACCAGTGTCCCCTGAAAAATGACCAGTGACCAGTGACCAGTGTCTAGTGAACTGTGTCCATTGACCAGTGACCAGTGACTAGTGGCCAGTGACCAGTGACCAGTGACCAGTGACCACTGCCTACTGACAAGTGACTTGTGACCAGTGACTAGTGACCAGCGACCAGTGACCAGTGACCCGTGACATGTGACCCGTGACCAGTGACCAGTGACCTGTGACCAGTGACCCCTGAAATGTGACCAGTGACCAGTGACCAGTGAATAGTGACCAGTGACCAGTGACCAGTGACCAGTGACCAGTGACCAGTGACCAGTGACCCGTTACCAGTGACCAGTGACTTGTGACCAGTGACCAGTGACTAGTGACCTGTGACCAGTGGCCAGTGACCAGTGACCAGCGACAGTGAACATTGACCAGTGACTAGTGACCAGTGACCAGTGACCAGTGACAGCTGACCAGTGACCAGTGACCTGTGACTAGTGACCTGTGACCAGTGACCAGTGACCTCTGACCACGGACCAGTGACAAGTGACCGGTGAATTGTGACCAGTGACCAGTGACTAGTGACCAGTGACCAGTGACCAGTGACTAGTGACCGGTGACCTGTGACCATTGACCAGTGACTAGTGACCAGTGACCCGTGACCAGTGACCAGTGACCTGTGACCAGTGACCAGTGACTTGTGGCCAGTGACCAGTGACCAGTGACCAGTGACAGGTGACCAGTGACCTATGACCAGTGACCAGTGACCAGTGACCAGTGAATTGTGAATCGTGACCACTGACCAGTGACCAGTTACCAGTGACCCCTGAAAAGTGACCAGTGACCAGTGACTAGTGACCAGTGATCTGTGACCAGTGACCAGTGACCAGTGACCAGCGACAGTGACCATTGAACAATGACCAGTGACCAGTGACCAGTGAATTGTGAATCGTGACCACTGACCAGTGACCAGTTACCAGTGACCCCTGAAAAGTGACCAGTGACCAGTGACTAGTGACCAGTGATCTGTGACCAGTGACCAGTGACCAGTGACCAGTGACAGGTGACCAGTGACCTATGACCAGTGACCAGTGACCAGTGACCAGTGAATTGTGAAACGTGACCACTGACCAGTGACCAGTTACCAGTGACCCCTGAAAAGTGACCAGTGACCAGTGACTAGTGACCAGTGATCTGTGACCAGTGACCAGTGACCAGTGACCAGCGACAGTGACCATTGAACAATGACCAGTGACCAGTGACCAGTGACCAGTGACCAGTGACCAATGACCAGTGACAGTGACCATTGACCAGTGACCAGTGACCAGTGACCAGTGACCAGTGACCAGTGACAGGTGACGAGTGACCTATGACCAGTGACCAGTGACCACTGATTACTGACCAGTGACCAGTGACCTGTGACCAGTGACCAGTGACCAGTGACCAGTGACCAGTGATTAGTGACCTGTGACCAGTGACCAGTGACTAGTGACCAGCGACAGTCAACATTGACCAGTGACCAGTGACCAGTGACCAGTGACCAGTGACCAGTGACAGCTGACCAGTGACCTGTGACCAGTGACCAGTGACCAGTGACCAGTGACCAGTGACCAGCGACAGTGACCATTGACCAGTGACCAGTGACCAGTGACCAGTGACCAGTGACCAGTGACAGGTGACGAGTGACCTATGACCAGTGACCAGTGACCACTGATTACTGACCAGTGACCAGTGACCTGTGACCAGTGACCAGTGACCAGTGACCAGTGACCAGTGACCAGTGACCAGTGATTAGTGACCTGTGACCAGTGACCAGTGACTAGTGACCAGCGACAGTGAACATTGACCAGTGACCAGTGACCAGTGACCAGTGACCAGTGACCAGTGACAGCTGACCAGTGACCTGTGACCAGTGACCAGTGACCAGTGACCAGTGACCAGTGACCAGTGACCAGTGACCAGTGACTTGTGACCAGTGACTAGTGACCTGTGACCACTGACCAGTGACCAGTTACCAGTGACCCCTGAAAAGTGACCAGTGACCAGTGACCAGTGACAGGTGACCAGTGACCTATGACCAGTGACCAGTGACCACTGATTACTGACCAGTGACCAGTGACCTGTGACCAGTGACCAGTGACCAGTGACCAGTGACCAGTGACCAGTGACCAGTGACCAGTGATTAGTGACCTGTGACCAGTGACCAGTGACTAGTGACCAGCGACAGTGAACATTGACCAGTGACCAGTGACCAGTGACCAGTGACCAGTGACCAGTGACCCCTGAAAAGTGACCAGTGACCAGTGACCAGTGACTAGTGACTAGTGACCAGTGACTAGTGACCAGTGACCCGTGACCAGAGACAAGTGACCAGCGACTGTGACCATTGACAAGTGACCAGTGACCTGTGACCAGTGACCAGTGACCAGTGACCTGTGACCAGCGTCCAGCGACAGTGACCATTGACCTGTGACCAGTGACCAGTGACCATTGACCAGTGACTAGTGACCTGTGACCAGTGACCTGTGACCAGTGACCAGTGACTAGTGACCAGCGACAGTGAACATTGACCAGTGACCAGTGACCAGTGACCAGTGACCAGTGATTAGTGACCTGTGACCAGTGACCAGTGACCAGTGACCAGTGACCAGTGAGCAGTGACCAGTGACCTGTGACCAGTGACCAGTGACTTGTGGCCAGTGACCAGTGACCAGTGACCAGTGACAGGTGACCAGTGACCTATGACCAGTGACCAGTGACCAGTGACCAGTGAATTGTGAATCGTGACCACTGACCAGTGACCAGTTACCAGTGACCCCTGAAAAGTGACCAGTGACCAGTGACTAGTGACCAGTGATCTGTGACCAGTGACCAGTGACCAGTGACCAGCGACAGTGACCATTGAACAATGACCAGTGACCAGTGACCAGTGAATTGTGAATCGTGACCACTGACCAGTGACCAGTTACCAGTGACCCCTGAAAAGTGACCAGTGACCAGTGACTAGTGACCA
Source organism: Andrena bucephala (assembly GCA_947577245.1). NCBI lineage: Eukaryota > Metazoa > Arthropoda > Insecta > Hymenoptera > Andrenidae > Andrena > Andrena bucephala. The sequence continues at coordinate 22,977,571 of OX387716.1, read as the reverse complement.
GTGATCTGTGACCAGTGACCAGTGACCAGTGACCAGTGACAGGTGACCAGTGACCTATGACCAGTGACCAGTGACCAGTGACCAGTGAATTGTGAAACGTGACCACTGACCAGTGACCAGTTACCAGTGACCCCTGAAAAGTGACCAGTGACCAGTGACTAGTGACCAGTGATCTGTGACCAGTGACCAGTGACCAGTGACCAGCGACAGTGACCATTGAACAATGACCAGTGACCAGTGACCAGTGACCAGTGACCAGTGACCAATGACCAGTGACAGTGACCATTGACCAGTGACCAGTGACCAGTGACCAGTGACCAGTGACCAGTGACAGGTGACGAGTGACCTATGACCAGTGACCAGTGACCACTGATTACTGACCAGTGACCAGTGACCTGTGACCAGTGACCAGTGACCAGTGACCAGTGACCAGTGATTAGTGACCTGTGACCAGTGACCAGTGACTAGTGACCAGCGACAGTCAACATTGACCAGTGACCAGTGACCAGTGACCAGTGACCAGTGACCAGTGACAGCTGACCAGTGACCTGTGACCAGTGACCAGTGACCAGTGACCAGTGACCAGTGACCAGCGACAGTGACCATTGACCAGTGACCAGTGACCAGTGACCAGTGACCAGTGACCAGTGACAGGTGACGAGTGACCTATGACCAGTGACCAGTGACCACTGATTACTGACCAGTGACCAGTGACCTGTGACCAGTGACCAGTGACCAGTGACCAGTGACCAGTGACCAGTGACCAGTGATTAGTGACCTGTGACCAGTGACCAGTGACTAGTGACCAGCGACAGTGAACATTGACCAGTGACCAGTGACCAGTGACCAGTGACCAGTGACCAGTGACAGCTGACCAGTGACCTGTGACCAGTGACCAGTGACCAGTGACCAGTGACCAGTGACCAGTGACCAGTGACCAGTGACTTGTGACCAGTGACTAGTGACCTGTGACCACTGACCAGTGACCAGTTACCAGTGACCCCTGAAAAGTGACCAGTGACCAGTGACCAGTGACAGGTGACCAGTGACCAGTGACTAGTGACCAGCGACAGTGAACATTGACCAGTGACCAGTGACCAGTGACCAGTGATTAGTGACCTGTGACCAGTGACCAGTGACTAGTGACCAGCGACAGTGAACATTGACCAGTGACCAGTGACCAGTGACCAGTGACCAGTGACCAGTGACAGCTGACCAGTGACCTGTGACCAGTGACCAGTGACCAGTGACCAGTGACCAGTGACCAGTGACCAGTGACCAGTGACTTGTGACCAGTGACTAGTGACCTGTGACCACTGACCAGTGACCAGTTACCAGTGACCCCTGAAAAGTGACCAGTGACCAGTGACCAGTGACAGGTGACCAGTGACCTATGACCAGTGACCAGTGACCACTGATTACTGACCAGTGACCAGTGACCTGTGACCAGTGACCAGTGACCAGTGACCAGTGACCAGTGACCAGTGACCAGTGACCAGTGATTAGTGACCTGTGACCAGTGACCAGTGACTAGTGACCAGCGACAGTGAACATTGACCAGTGACCAGTGACCAGTGACCAGTGACCAGTGACCAGTGACCCCTGAAAAGTGACCAGTGACCAGTGACCAGTGACTAGTGACTAGTGACCAGTGACTAGTGACCAGTGACCCGTGACCAGAGACAAGTGACCAGCGACTGTGACCATTGACAAGTGACCAGTGACCTGTGACCAGTGACCAGTGACCAGTGACCTGTGACCAGCGTCCAGCGACAGTGACCATTGACCTGTGACCAGTGACCAGTGACCATTGACCAGTGACTAGTGACCTGTGACCAGTGACCTGTGACCAGTGACCAGTGACTAGTGACCAGCGACAGTGAACATTGACCAGTGACCAGTGACCAGTGACCAGTGACCAGTGATTAGTGACCTGTGACCAGTGACCAGTGACCAGTGACCAGTGACCAGTGAGCAGTGTCCAGTGACCACTGACTACTGACCAGTGATCTGTGACCAGTGACCTGTGACCAGTGACCAGTGACCAGTGACCAGTGACCAGTGACCAGTGACCAGTGATTAGTGACCTGTGACCAGTGACCAGTGACTAGTGACCAGCGACAGTGAACATTGACCAGTGACCAGTGACCAGTGACCAGTGTCCAGTGACCAGTGACAGCTGACCAGTGACCTGTGACCAGTGACCAGTGACCAGTGACCAGTGACCAGTGACCAGTGACCAGTGACCAGTGACCAGTGACTAGTGACCAGTGACCCGTGACCAGTGACCAGAGACCACTGACCAGTGACCAGTGACCAGTGACTAGTGGCCAGTGACCAGTGACCAGTGACCAGTGACCAGCGACAGTGACCATTGACCAGTGACCAGTGACCAGTGACCAGTGACCAGTGACCAGTGACAGGTGACGAGTGACCTATGACCAGTGACCAGTGACCACTGATTACTGACCAGTGACCAGTGACCTGTGACCAGTGACCAGTGACCAGTGACTAGTGACCAGTGACCCGTGACCAGTGACCAGAGACCACTGACCAGTGACCAGTGACCAGTGACTAGTGGCCAGTGACCAGTGACCAGTGACCAGTGACCAGCGACAGTGACCATTGACCAGTGACCAGTGACCAGTGACCAGTGACCAGTGACCAGTGACAGGTGACGAGTGACCTATGACCAGTGACCAGTGACCACTGATTACTGACCAGTGACCAGTGACCTGTGACCAGTGACCAGTGACCAGTGACCAGTGACCAGTGACCAGTGACCAGTGACCAGTGACCAGTGACTTGTGACCAGTGACCAGTGACTAGAGACCATTGACCAGTGACCAGTGACCAGTGACCAGCGACAGTGACCATTGACCAATGACCAGTGACCAGTGACTAGTGACCAGTGATCTGTGACCAGTGACCAGTGACCAGTGACCAGTGACCAGTGACCAGTGACCAGCGACAGTGACCATTGAACAATGACCAGTGACCAGTGACCAGTGACAAGTGACAGGTGACCAGTGACCTATGACCAGTGACCAGTGACCAGTGACCAGTGACCAGTGACCAGTGACCAGTGACTAGTGACCAGTGACCTGTGGCCAGTGACCAGTGACCAGTGACCAGTGATCAGTGACCAGTGAGCAGTGTCCAGTGACCACTGACTACTGACCAGTGATCTGTGACTAGTGACCAGTGGCCCGTGACCAGTGACTTGTGACCAGTGACCAGTGACTAGTGGCCAGTGACCAGTGACCAGTGACCAGTGACCACTGACTACTGACCAGTGACCTGTGACCAGTGACCTGTGACCAGTGACCAGTGACCAGTGACCAGTGACCAGTGACCAGTGACCGGTGACCAGTGACCCGTGACCAGTGACTAGTGACCTGTGACCAGTGACCAGTGACCACTGTCCACGGACCAGTGACAAGTGACCAGTGATTTGTGACCAGTGACCAGTGACTAGAGAACAGAGACCAGTGACCAGTGACCAGTGACCAGCGACTGTGACCATTGACCAGTGACCAGTTACCAGTGACCAGTGACCAGTGACAGGTGACCAGTGACCAGTGACCAGTGACTTGTGACCAGTGACCAGTGACTAGAGACCATTGACCAGTGACCAGTGACCAGTGACCAGCGACAGTGACCATTGACCAATGACCAGTGACCAGTGACCAGTGACCAGTGACCGGTGACAGGTGACCAGTGACCTATGACCAGTGACCAGTGACCAGTGACCAGTGAATTGTGAATCGTGACCACTGACCCGTGACCAGTTACCAGTGACCCCTGAAAAGTGACCAGTGACCAGTGACTAGTGACCAGTGATCTGTGACCAGTGACCAGTGACCATTGACCAGTGACCAGCGACCAGTGACCAGTGACTAGTGACCTGTGACCAGTGGCCTGTGACCAGTGACCAGTGACCACTGACCAGTGAACAGTGACCAGTGACTAGTGACCAGTGACCCGTGACCAGTGACCAGCGACCAGTGACCAGTGTCCCCTGAAAAATGACCAGTGACCAGTGACCAGTGTCTAGTGAACTGTGTCCATTGACCAGTGACCAGTGACCAGTGACCAGTGACCACTGCCTACTGACAAGTGACTTGTGACCAGTGACTAGTGACCAGCGACCAGTGACCAGTGACCCGTGACATGTGACCCGTGACCAGTGACCAGTGACCTGTGACCAGTGACCCCTGAAATGTGACCAGTGACCAGTGACCAGTGAATAGTGACCAGTGACCAGTGACCAGTGACCAGTGACCAGTGACCAGTGACCAGTGACCAGTGACAGCTGACCAGTGACCAGTGACCAGTGACCAGTGACCAGTGACTTGTGACCATTGACTAGTGACCTGTGACCACTGACCAGTGACCAGTTACCAGTGACCCCTGAAAAGTGACCAGTGACCAGTGACCAGTGACTAGTGACTAGTGACCAGTGACTAGTGACCAGCGACCAGTGACCAGTGACCCGTGACATGTGACCCGTGACCAGTGACCAGTGACCTGTGACCAGTGACCCCTGAAATGTGACCAGTGACCAGTGACCAGTGACCAGTGACCAGTGACCAGTGACCAGTGACCCGTGACCAGTGACCAGTGACTTGTGACCAGTGACCAGTGACTAGTGACCTGTGACCAGTGGCCAGTGACCAGTGACCAGCGACAGTGAACATTGACCAGTGACTAGTGACCAGTGACCAGTGACCAGTGACAGCTGACCAGTGACCAGTGACCTGTGACTAGTGACCTGTGACCAGTGACCAGTGACCTCTGACCACGGACCAGTGACAAGTGACCGGTGAATTGTGACCAGTGACCAGTGACTAGTGACCAGTGACCAGTGACCAGTGACTAGTGACCGGTGACCTGTGACCATTGACCAGTGACTAGTGACCAGTGACCCGTGACCAGTGACCAGTGACCTGTGACCAGTGACCAGTGACTTGTGGCCAGTGACCAGTGACCAGTGACCAGTGACAGGTGACCAGTGACCTATGACCAGTGACCAGTGACCAGTGACGAGTGAATTGTGAATCGTGACCACTGACCAGTGACCAGTTACCAGTGACCCCTGAAAAGTGACCAGTGACCAGTGACTAGTGACCAATGATCTGTGACCAGTGACCAGTGACCAGTGACCAGCGACAGTGACCATTGAACAATGACCAGTGACCAGTGACCAGTGAATTGTGAATCGTGACCACTGACCAGTGACCAGTTACCAGTGACCCCTGAAAAGTGACCAGTGACCAGTGACTAGTGACCAGTGATCTGTGACCAGTGACCAGTGACCAGTGACCAGTGACAGGTGACCAGTGACCTATGACCAGTGACCAGTGACCAGTGACCAGTGAATTGTGAATCGTGACCACTGACCAGTGACCAGTTACCAGTGACCCCTGAAAAGTGACCAGTGACCAGTGACTAGTGACCAGTGATCTGTGACCAGTGACCAGTGACCAGTGACCAGCGACAGTGACCATTGAACAATGACCAGTGACCAGTGACCAGTGAATTGTGAATCGTGACCACTGACCAGTGACCAGTTACCAGTGACCCCTGAAAAGTGACCAGTGACCAGTGACTAGTGACCAGTGATCTGTGACCAGTGACCAGTGACCAGTGACCAGTGACAGGTGACCAGTGACCTATGACCAGTGACCAGTGACCAGTGACCAGTGAATTGTGAATCGTGACCACTGACCAGTGACCAGTTACCAGTGACCCCTGAAAAGTGACCAGTGACCAGTGACTAGTGACCAGTGATCTGTGACCAGTGACCAGTGACCAGTGACCAGCGACAGTGACCATTGAACAATGACCAGTGACCAGTGACCAGTGACCAGTGACCAGTGACAGGTGACCAGTGACCTATGACCAGTGACCAGTGACCAGTGACCAGTGACCAGTGACCAGTGACCAGTGACTAGTGACCAGTGACCAGTGACTAGAGACCATTGACCAGTGACCAGTGACCAGTGACCAGCGACAGTGACCATTGACCAATGACCAGTGACCAGTGACCAGTGACCAGTGACCAGTGACCAGTGACAGGTGACCAGTGACCTATGACCAGTGACCAGTGACCAGTGACCAGTGAATTGTGAATCGTGACCACTGACCAGTGACCAGTGACCAGTGATTAGTGACCTGTGACCAGTGACCAGTGACCAGTGACCAGTGACCAGTGAGCAGTGTCCAGTGACCACTGACTACTGACCAGTGATCTGTGACCAGTGACCTGTGACCAGTGACCTATGACCAGTGACCAGTGACCACTGATTACTGACCAGTGACCAGTGACCTGTGACCAGTGACCAGTGACCAGTGACAAGTGACCAGTGACCAGTGACCAGTGACTAGTGACCTGTGACCAGTGACCAGTGACTAGTGACCAGCGACAGTGAACATTGACCAGTGACCAGTGACCAGTGACCAGTGACCAGTGACCAGTGACAGCTGACCAGTGACCTGTGACCAGTGACCAGTGACCAGTGACCAGTGACCCGTGACCAGTGACTAGTGACCTGTGACCAGTGACCAGTGACCAGTGACCAGTGACCAGTGACCAGTGACCAGTGACTTGTGACCAGTGACCAGTGACAGGAGACCATTGACCAGTGACCAGTGACCAGTGACCAGCGACAGTGACCATTGACCAATGACCAGTGACCAGTGACCAGTGACCAGTGACAGGTGACCAGTGACCTATGACCAGTGACCAGTGACCAGTGACCAGTGAATTGTGAATCGTGACCACTGACCAGTGACCAGTTACCAGTGACCCCTGAAAAGTGACCAGTGACCAGTGACTAGTGACCAGTGATCTGTGACCAGTGACCAGTGACCAGTGACCAGTGACCAGCGACAGTGACCATTGAACAATGACCAGTGACCAGTGACCAGTGACCAGTGACAGGTGACCAGTGACCTATGACCAGTGACCAGTGACCAGTGACCAGTGACCAGTGACCTATGACCAGTGACCAGTGACTAGTGGCCAGTGACCAGTGACCAGTGACCAGTGACCAGCGACAGTGACCATTGACCAGTGACCAGTGACCAGTGACCAGTGACCAGTGACAGGTGACCAGTGACCTATGACCAGTGACCAGTGACCACTGATTACTGACCAGTGACCAGTGACCTGTGACCAGTGACCAGTGACCAGTGACCAGTGACCAGTGACCAGTGACCAGTGACTAGTGACCTGTGACCAGTGACCTGTGACCAGTGACCAGTGACTAGTGACCAGCGACAGTGAACATTGACCAGTGACCAGTGACCAGTGACCAGTGACCAGTGATTAGTGACCTGTGACCAGTGACCAGTGACCAGTGACCAGTGACCAGTGAGCAGTGTCCAGTGACCACTGACTACTGACCAGTGATCTGTGACCAGTGACCTGTGACCAGTGACCAGTGACCAGTGACCAGTGACCAGTGACCAGTGACCAGTGATTAGTGACCTGTGACCAGTGACCAGTGACTAGTGACCAGCGACAGTGAACATTGACCAGTGACCAGTGACCAGTGACCAGTGTCCAGTGACCAGTGACAGCTGACCAGTGACCTGTGACCAGTGACCAGTGACCAGTGACCAGTGACCAGTGACCAGTGACCAGTGACCAGTGACCAGTGACCAGTGACTAGTGACCAGTGACCCGTGACCAGTGACCAGAGACCACTGACCAGTGACCAGTGACCAGTGACTAGTGGCCAGTGACCAGTGACCAGTGACCAGTGACCAGCGACAGTGACCATTGACCAGTGACCAGTGACCAGTGACCAGTGACCAGTGACCAGTGACAGGTGACGAGTGACCTATGACCAGTGACCAGTGACCACTGATTACTGACCAGTGACCAGTGACCTGTGACCAGTGACCAGTGACCAGTGACTAGTGACCAGTGACCCGTGACCAGTGACCAGAGACCACTGACCAGTGACCAGTGACCAGTGACTAGTGGCCAGTGACCAGTGACCAGTGACCAGTGACCAGCGACAGTGACCATTGACCAGTGACCAGTGACCAGTGACCAGTGACCAGTGACCAGTGACAGGTGACGAGTGACCTATGACCAGTGACCAGTGACCACTGATTACTGACCAGTGACCAGTGACCTGTGACCAGTGACCAGTGACCAGTGACCAGTGACCAGTGACCAGTGACCAGTGACCAGTGACTTGTGACCAGTGACCAGTGACTAGAGACCAGTGACCTGTGACCAGCGTCCAGCGACAGTGACCATTGACCTGTGACCAGTGACCAGTGACCATTGACCAGTGACCAGCGACCAGTGACCAGTGACTAGTGACCTGTGACCAGTGGCCTGTGACCAGTGACCAGTGACCACTGACCAGTGAACAGTGACCAGTGACTAGTGACCAGTGACCCGTGACCAGTGACCAGCGACCAGTGACCAGTGTCCCCTGAAAAATGACCAGTGACCAGTGACCAGTGTCTAGTGAACTGTGTCCATTGACCAGTGACCAGTGACTAGTGGCCAGTGACCAGTGACCAGTGACCAGTGACCAGTGACCCCTGAAAAGTGACCAGTGACCAGTGACCAGTGACTAGTGACTAGTGACCAGTGACTAGTGACCAGTGACCCGTGACCAGAGACAAGTGACCAGCGACTGTGACCATTGACAAGTGACCAGTGACCTGTGACCAGTGACCAGTGACCAGTGACCTGTGACCAGCGTCCAGCGACAGTGACCATTGACCTGTGACCAGTGACCAGTGACCATTGACCAGTGACCAGCGACCAGTGACCAGTGACTAGTGACCTGTGACCAGTGGCCTGTGACCAGTGACCAGTGACCACTGACCAGTGAACAGTGACCAGTGACTAGTGACCAGTGACCCGTGACCAGTGACCAGCGACCAGTGACCAGTGTCCCCTGAAAAATGACCAGTGACCAGTGACCAGTGTCTAGTGAACTGTGTCCATTGACCAGTGACCAGTGACTAGTGGCCAGTGACCAGTGACCAGTGACCAGTGACCACTGCCTACTGACAAGTGACTTGTGACAAGTGACTAGTGACCAGCGACCAGTGACCAGTGACCCGTGACATGTGACCCGTGACCAGTGACCAGTGACCTGTGACCAGTGACCCCTGAAATGTGACCAGTGACCAGTGACCAGTGAATAGTGACCAGTGACCAGTGACCAGTGACCAGTGACCAGTGACCAGTGACCAGTGACCCGTTACCAGTGACCAGTGACTTGTGACCAGTGACCAGTGACTAGTGACCTGTGACCAGTGGCCAGTGACCAGTGACCAGCGACAGTGAACATTGACCAGTGACTAGTGACCAGTGACCAGTGACCAGTGACAGCTGACCAGTGACCAGTGACCTGTGACTAGTGACCTGTGACCAGTGACCAGTGACCTCTGACCACGGACCAGTGACAAGTGACCGGTGAATTGTGACCAGTGACCAGTGACTAGTGACCAGTGACCAGTGACCAGTGACTAGTGACCGGTGACCTGTGACCATTGACCAGTGACTAGTGACCAGTGACCCGTGACCAGTGACCAGTGACCTGTGACCAGTGACCAGTGACTTGTGGCCAGTGACCAGTGACCAGTGACCAGTGACAGGTGACCAGTGACCTATGACCAGTGACCAGTGACCAGTGACCAGTGAATTGTGAATCGTGACCACTGACCAGTGACCAGTTACCAGTGACCCCTGAAAAGTGACCAGTGACCAGTGACTAGTGACCAGTGATCTGTGACCAGTGACCAGTGACCAGTGACCAGCGACAGTGACCATTGAACAATGACCAGTGACCAGTGACCAGTGAATTGTGAATCGTGACCACTGACCAGTGACCAGTTACCAGTGACCCCTGAAAAGTGACCAGTGACCAGTGACTAGTGACCAGTGATCTGTGACCAGTGACCAGTGACCAGTGACCAGTGACAGGTGACCAGTGACCTATGACCAGTGACCAGTGACCAGTGACCAGTGAATTGTGAAACGTGACCACTGACCAGTGACCAGTTACCAGTGACCCCTGAAAAGTGACCAGTGACCAGTGACTAGTGACCAGTGATCTGTGACCAGTGACCAGTGACCAGTGACCAGCGACAGTGACCATTGAACAATGACCAGTGACCAGTGACCAGTGACCAGTGACCAGTGACCAATGACCAGTGACAGTGACCATTGACCAGTGACCAGTGACCAGTGACCAGTGACCAGTGACCAGTGACAGGTGACGAGTGACCTATGACCAGTGACCAGTGACCACTGATTACTGACCAGTGACCAGTGACCTGTGACCAGTGACCAGTGACCAGTGACCAGTGACCAGTGATTAGTGACCTGTGACCAGTGACCAGTGACTAGTGACCAGCGACAGTCAACATTGACCAGTGACCAGTGACCAGTGACCAGTGACCAGTGACCAGTGACAGCTGACCAGTGACCTGTGACCAGTGACCAGTGACCAGTGACCAGTGACCAGTGACCAGCGACAGTGACCATTGACCAGTGACCAGTGACCAGTGACCAGTGACCAGTGACCAGTGACAGGTGACGAGTGACCTATGACCAGTGACCAGTGACCACTGATTACTGACCAGTGACCAGTGACCTGTGACCAGTGACCAGTGACCAGTGACCAGTGACCAGTGACCAGTGACCAGTGATTAGTGACCTGTGACCAGTGACCAGTGACTAGTGACCAGCGACAGTGAACATTGACCAGTGACCAGTGACCAGTGACCAGTGACCAGTGACCAGTGACAGCTGACCAGTGACCTGTGACCAGTGACCAGTGACCAGTGACCAGTGACCAGTGACCAGTGACCAGTGACCAGTGACTTGTGACCAGTGACTAGTGACCTGTGACCACTGACCAGTGACCAGTTACCAGTGACCCCTGAAAAGTGACCAGTGACCAGTGACCAGTGACAGGTGACCAGTGACCTATGACCAGTGACCAGTGACCACTGATTACTGACCAGTGACCAGTGACCTGTGACCAGTGACCAGTGACCAGTGACCAGTGACCAGTGACCAGTGACCAGTGACCAGTGATTAGTGACCTGTGACCAGTGACCAGTGACTAGTGACCAGCGACAGTGAACATTGACCAGTGACCAGTGACCAGTGACCAGTGACCAGTGACCAGTGACCCCTGAAAAGTGACCAGTGACCAGTGACCAGTGACTAGTGACTAGTGACCAGTGACTAGTGACCAGTGACCCGTGACCAGAGACAAGTGACCAGCGACTGTGACCATTGACAAGTGACCAGTGACCTGTGACCAGTGACCAGTGACCAGTGACCTGTGACCAGCGTCCAGCGACAGTGACCATTGACCTGTGACCAGTGACCAGTGACCATTGACCAGTGACTAGTGACCTGTGACCAGTGACCTGTGACCAGTGACCAGTGACTAGTGACCAGCGACAGTGAACATTGACCAGTGACCAGTGACCAGTGACCAGTGACCAGTGATTAGTGACCTGTGACCAGTGACCAGTGACCAGTGACCAGTGACCAGTGAGCAGTGTCCAGTGACCACTGACTACTGACCAGTGATCTGTGACCAGTGACCTGTGACCAGTGACCAGTGACCAGTGACCAGTGACCAGTGACCAGTGACCAGTGATTAGTGACCTGTGACCAGTGACCAGTGACTAGTGACCAGCGACAGTGAACATTGACCAGTGACCAGTGACCAGTGACCAGTGTCCAGTGACCAGTGACAGCTGACCAGTGACCTGTGACCAGTGACCAGTGACCAGTGACCAGTGACCAGTGACCAGTGACCAGTGACCAGTGACCAGTGACTAGTGACCAGTGACCCGTGACCAGTGACCAGAGACCACTGACCAGTGACCAGTGACCAGTGACTAGTGGCCAGTGACCAGTGACCAGTGACCAGTGACCAGCGACAGTGACCATTGACCAGTGACCAGTGACCAGTGACCAGTGACCAGTGACCAGTGACAGGTGACGAGTGACCTATGACCAGTGACCAGTGACCACTGATTACTGACCAGTGACCAGTGACCTGTGACCAGTGACCAGTGACCAGTGACTAGTGACCAGTGACCCGTGACCAGTGACCAGAGACCACTGACCAGTGACCAGTGACCAGTGACTAGTGGCCAGTGACCAGTGACCAGTGACCAGTGACCAGCGTCAGTGACCATTGACCAGTGACCAGTGACCAGTGACCAGTGACCAGTGACCAGTGACAGGTGACGAGTGACCTATGACCAGTGACCAGTGACCACTGATTACTGACCAGTGACCAGTGACCTGTGACCAGTGACCAGTGACCAGTGACCAGTGACCAGTGACCAGTGACCAGTGACCAGTGACCAGTGACTTGTGACCAGTGACCAGTGACTAGAGACCATTGACCAGTGACCAGTGACCAGTGACCAGCGACAGTGACCATTGACCAATGACCAGTGACCAGTGACCAGTGACCAGTGACAGGTGACCAGTGACCTATGACCAGTGACCAGTGACCAGTGACCAGTGAATTGTGAATCGTGACCACTGACCAGTGACCAGTTACCAGTGACCCCTGAAAAGTGACCAGTGACCAGTGACTAGTGACCAGTGATCTGTGACCAGTGACCAGTGACCAGTGACCAGTGACCAGCGACAGTGACCATTGAACAATGACCAGTGACCAGTGACCAGTGACCAGTGACAGGTGACCAGTGACCTATGACCAGTGACCAGTGACCAGTGACCAGTGACCAGTGACCTATGACCAGTGACCAGTGACCAGTGACCAGTGACCAGTGACCAGTGACCAGTGACTAGTGACCAGTTACCCGTGACCAGTGACCAGAGACCACTGACCAGTGACCAGTGACCAGTGACTAGTGGCCAGTGACCAGTGACCAGTGACCAGTGACCAGCGACAGTGACCATTGACCAGTGACCAGTGACCAGTGACCAGTGACCAGTGACCAGTGACAGGTGACGAGTGACCTATGACCAGTGACCAGTGACCACTGATTACTGACCAGTGACCAGTGACCTGTGACCAGTGACCAGTGACCAGTGACCAGTGACCAGTGACCAGTGACAGCTGACCAGTGACCAGTGACCAGTGACAGGTGACCAGTGACCTATGACCAGTGACCAGTGACCACTGATTACTGACCAGTGACCAGTGACCTGTGACCAGTGACCAGTGACCAGTGACAAGTGACCAGTGACCAGTGACCAGTGACTAGTGACCTGTGACCAGTGACCAGTGACTAGTGACCAGCGACAGTGAACATTGACCAGTGACCAGTGACCAGTGACCAGTGACCAGTGACCAGTGACAGCTGACCAGTGACCTGTGACCAGTGACCAGTGACCAGTGACCAGTGACCCGTGACCAGTGACTAGTGACCTGTGACCAGTGACCAGTGACCAGTGACCAGTGACCAGTGACCAGTGACCAGTGACTTGTGACCAGTGACCAGTGACTAGAGACCATTGACCAGTGACCAGTGACCAGTGACCAGCGACAGTGACCATTGACCAATGACCAGTGACCAGTGACCAGTGACCAGTGACAGGTGACCAGTGACCTATGACCAGTGACCAGTGACCAGTGACCAGTGAATTGTGAATCGTGACCACTGACCAGTGACCAGTTACCAGTGACCCCTGAAAAGTGACCAGTGACCAGTGACTAGTGACCAGTGATCTGTGACCAGTGACCAGTGACCAGTGACCAGTGACCAGCGACAGTGACCATTGAACAATGACCAGTGACCAGTGACCAGTGACCAGTGACCTATGACCAGTGACCAGTGACCAGTGACCAGTGACCAGTGACCTATGACCAGTGACCAGTGACCAGTGACCAGTGACCAGTGACCAGTGACCAGTGACTAGTGACCAGTGATCCGTGACCAGTGACCAGAGACCACTGACCAGTGACCAGTGACCAGTGACTAGTGGCCAGTGACCAGTGACCAGTGACCAGTGACCAGCGACAGTGACCATTGACCAGTGACCAGTGACCAGTGACCAGTGACCAGTGACCAGTGACAGGTGACGAGTGACCTATGACCAGTGACCAGTGACCACTGATTACTGACCAGTGACCAGTGACCTGTGACCAGTGACCAGTGACCAGTGACCAGTGACCAGTGACCAGTGACCAGTGATTAGTGACCTGTGACCAGTGACCAGTGACTAGTGACCAGCGACAGTGAACATTGACCAGTGACCAGTGACCAGTGACCAGTGACCAGTGACAGCTGACCAGTGACCTGTGACCAGTGACCAGTGACCAGTGACCAGTGACCAGTGACCAGTGACCAGTGACCAGTGACCAGTGACTTGTGACCAGTGACTAGTGACCTGTGACCACTGACCAGTGACCAGTTACCAGTGACCCCTGAAAAGTGACCAGTGACCAGTGACCAGTGACAGGTGACCAGTGACCTATGACCAGTGACCAGTGACCACTGATTACTGACCAGTGACCAGTGACCTGTGACCAGTGACCAGTGACCAGTGACCAGTGACCAGTGACCAGTGACCAGTGATTAGTGACCTGTGACCAGTGACCAGTGACTAGTGACCAGCGACAGTGAACATTGACCAGTGACCAGTGACCAGTGACCAGTGACCAGTGACCAGTGACCCCTGAAAAGTGACCAGTGACCAGTGACCAGTGACTAGTGACTAGTGACCAGTGACTAGTGACCAGTGACCCGTGACCAGAGACAAGTGACCAGCGACTGTGACCATTGACAAGTGACCAGTGACCTGTGACCAGTGACCAGTGACCAGTGACCTGTGACCAGCGTCCAGCGACAGTGACCATTGACCTGTGACCAGTGACCAGTGACCATTGACCAGTGACCAGCGACCAGTGACCAGTGACTAGTGACCTGTGACCAGTGGCCTGTGACCAGTGACCAGTGACCACTGACCAGTGAACAGTGACCAGTGACTAGTGACCAGTGACCCGTGACCAGTGACCAGCGACCAGTGACCAGTGTCCCCTGAAAAATGACCAGTGACCAGTGACCAGTGTCTAGTGAACTGTGTCCATTGACCAGTGACCAGTGACTAGTGGCCAGTGACCAGTGACCACTGCCTACTGACAAGTGACTTGTGACCAGTGACTAGTGACCAGCGACCAGTGACCAGTGACCCGTGACATGTGACCCGTGACCAGTGACCAGTGACCTGTGACCAGTGACCCCTGAAATGTGACCAGTGACCAGTGACCAGTGAATAGTGACCAGTGACCAGTGAC
Organism: Andrena bucephala; assembly: GCA_947577245.1. Taxonomy (NCBI): domain Eukaryota; kingdom Metazoa; phylum Arthropoda; class Insecta; order Hymenoptera; family Andrenidae; genus Andrena; species Andrena bucephala. The sequence goes on along the minus strand of OX387716.1, from coordinate 22,962,281 downwards.
CAGTGACCAGTGACCAGTGACCAGTGACCAGTGACCCGTGACCAGTGACCAGTGACTTGTGACCAGTGACCAGTGACTAGTGACCTGTGACCAGTGGCCAGTGACCAGTGACCAGCGACAGTGAACATTGACCAGTGACTAGTGACCAGTGACCAGTGACCAGTGACAGCTGACCAGTGACCAGTGACCTGTGACTAGTGACCTGTGACCAGTGACCAGTGACCTCTGACCACGGACCAGTGACATGTGACCGGTGAATTGTGACCAGTGACCAGTGACTAGTGACCAGTGACCAGTGACCAGTGACTAGTGACCGGTGACCTGTGACCATTGACCAGTGACTAGTAACCAGTGACCCGTGACCAGTGACCAGTGACCTGTGACCAGTGACCAGTGACTTGTGGCCAGTGACCAGTGACCAGTGACCAGTGACAGGTGACCAGTGACCTATGACCAGTGACCAGTGACCAGTGACCAGTGAATTGTGAATCGTGACCACTGACCAGTGACCAGTTACCAGTGACCCCTGAAAAGTGACCAGTGACCAGTGACTAGTGACCAGTGATCTGTGACCAGTGACCAGTGACCAGTGACCAGCGACAGTGACCATTGAACAATGACCAGTGACCAGTGACCAGTGAATTGTGAATCGTGACCACTGACCAGTGACCAGTTACCAGTGACCCCTGAAAAGTGACCAGTGACCAGTGACTAGTGACCAGTGATCTGTGACCAGTGACCAGTGACCAGTGACCAGTGACAGGTGACCAGTGACCTATGACCAGTGACCAGTGACCAGTGACCAGTGAATTGTGAATCGTGACCACTGACCAGTGACCAGTTACCAGTGACCCCTGAAAAGTGACCAGTGACCAGTGACTAGTGACCAGTGATCTGTGACCAGTGACCAGTGACCAGTGACCAGCGACAGTGACCATTGAACAATGACCAGTGACCAGTGACCAGTGACCAGTGACCAGTGACCAGTGACAGTGACCATTGACCAGTGACCAGTGACCAGTGACCAGTGACCAGTGACCAGTGACAGGTGACGAGTGACCTATGACCAGTGACCAGTGACCACTGATTACTGACCAGTGACCAGTGACCTGTGACCAGTGACCAGTGACCAGTGACCAGTGACCAGTGATTAGTGACCTGTGACCAGTGACCAGTGACTAGTGACCAGCGACAGTGAACATTGACCAGTGACCAGTGACCAGTGACCAGTGACCAGTGACCAGTGACAGCTGACCAGTGACCTGTGACCAGTGACCAGTGACCAGTGACCAGTGACCAGTGACCAGCGACAGTGACCATTGACCAGTGACCAGTGACCAGTGACCAGTGACCAGTGACCAGTGACAGGTGACGAGTGACCTATGACCAGTGACCAGTGACCACTGATTACTGACCAGTGACCAGTGACCTGTGACCAGTGACCAGTGACCAGTGACCAGTGACCAGTGACCAGTGACCAGTGATTAGTGACCTGTGACCAGTGACCAGTGACTAGTGACCAGCGACAGTGAACATTGACCAGTGACCAGTGACCAGTGACCAGTGACCAGTGACCAGTGACAGCTGACCAGTGACCTGTGACCAGTGACCAGTGACCAGTGACCAGTGACCAGTGACCAGTGACCAGTGACCAGTGACTTGTGACCAGTGACTAGTGACCTGTGACCACTGACCAGTGACCAGTTACCAGTGACCCCTGAAAAGTGACCAGTGACCAGTGACCAGTGACAGGTGACCAGTGACCTATGACCAGTGACCAGTGACCACTGATTACTGACCAGTGACCAGTGACCTGTGACCAGTGACCAGTGACCAGTGACCAGTGACCAGTGACCAGTGACCAGTGACCAGTGATTAGTGACCTGTGACCAGTGACCAGTGACTAGTGACCAGCGACAGTGAACATTGACCAGTGACCAGTGACCAGTGACCAGTGACCAGTGACCAGTGACCCCTGAAAAGTGACCAGTGACCAGTGACCAGTGACTAGTGACTAGTGACCAGTGACTAGTGACCAGTGACCCGTGACCAGAGACAAGTGACCAGCGACTGTGACCATTGACAAGTGACCAGTGACCTGTGACCAGTGACCAGTGACCAGTGACCTGTGACCAGCGTCCAGCGACAGTGACCATTGACCTGTGACCAGTGACCAGTGACCATTGACCAGTGACCAGCGACCAGTGACCAGTGACTAGTGACCTGTGACCAGTGGCCTGTGACCAGTGACCAGTGACCACTGACCAGTGAACAGTGACCAGTGACTAGTGACCAGTGACCCGTGACCAGTGACCAGCGACCAGTGACCAGTGTCCCCTGAAAAATGACCAGTGACCAGTGACCAGTGTCTAGTGAACTGTGTCCATTGACCAGTGACCAGTGACTAGTGGCCAGTGACCAGTGACCAGTGACCAGTGACCACTGCCTACTGACAAGTGACTTGTGACCAGTGACTAGTGACCAGCGACCAGTGACCAGTGACCCGTGACATGTGACCCGTGACCAGTGACCAGTGACCTGTGACCAGTGACCCCTGAAATGTGACCAGTGACCAGTGACCAGTGAATAGTGACCAGTGACCAGTGACCAGTGACCAGTGACCAGTGACCAGTGACCAGTGACCCGTGACCAGTGACCAGTGACTTGTGACCAGTGACCAGTGACTAGTGACCTGTGACCAGTGGCCAGTGACCAGTGACCAGCGACAGTGAACATTGACCAGTGACTAGTGACCAGTGACCAGTGACCAGTGACAGCTGACCAGTGACCAGTGACCTGTGACTAGTGACCTGTGACCAGTGACCAGTGACCTCTGACCACGGACCAGTGACAAGTGACCGGTGAATTGTGACCAGTGACCAGTGACTAGTGACCAGTGACCAGTGACCAGTGACTAGTGACCGGTGACCTGTGACCATTGACCAGTGACTAGTGACCAGTGACCCGTGACCAGTGACCAGTGACCTGTGACCAGTGACCAGTGACTTGTGGCCAGTGACCAGTGACCAGTGACCAGTGACAGGTGACCAGTGACCTATGACCAGTGACCAGTGACCAGTGACCAGTGAATTGTGAATCGTGACCACTGACCAGTGACCAGTTACCAGTGACCCCTGAAAAGTGACCAGTGACCAGTGACTAGTGACCAGTGATCTGTGACCAGTGACCAGTGACCAGTGACCAGCGACAGTGACCATTGAACAATGACCAGTGACCAGTGACCAGTGAATTGTGAATCGTGACCACTGACCAGTGACCAGTTACCAGTGACCCCTGAAAAGTGACCAGTGACCAGTGACTAGTGACCAGTGATCTGTGACCAGTGACCAGTGACCAGTGACCAGTGACAGGTGACCAGTGACCTATGACCAGTGACCAGTGACCAGTGACCAGTGAATTGTGAATCGTGACCACTGACCAGTGACCAGTTACCAGTGACCCCTGAAAAGTGACCAGTGACCAGTGACTAGTGACCAGTGATCTGTGACCAGTGACCAGTGACCAGTGACCAGCGACAGTGACCATTGAACAATGACCAGTGACCAGTGACCAGTGACCAGTGACCAGTGACAGGTGACCAGTGACCTATGACCAGTGACCATTGACCAGTGACCAGTGACCAGTGACCAGTGACCAGTGACAGGTGACCAGTGACCTATGACCAGTGACCAGTGACCACTGATTACTGACCAGTGACCAGTGACCTGTGACCAGTGACCAGTGACCAGTGACCAGTGACCAGTGACCAGTGACCAGTGACTAGTGACCTGTGACCAGTGACCAGTGACTAGTGACCAGCGACAGTGAACATTGACCAGTGACCAGTGACCAGTGACCAGTGACCAGTGACCAGTGACAGCTGACCAGTGACCTGTGACCAGTGACCAGTGACCAGTGACCAGTGACCCGTGACCAGTGACTAGTGACCTGTGACCAGTGACCAGTGACCAGTGACCAGTGACCAGTGACCAGTGACCAGTGACTTGTGACCAGTGACCAGTGACTAGAGACCATTGACCAGTGACCAGTGACCAGTGACCAGCGACAGTGACCATTGACCAATGACCAGTGACCAGTGACCAGTGACCAGTGACAGGTGACCAGTGACCTATGACCAGTGACCAGTGACCAGTGACCAGTGAATTGTGAATCGTGACCACTGACCAGTGACCAGTTACCAGTGACCCCTGAAAAGTGACCAGTGACCAGTGACTAGTGACCAGTGATCTGTGACCAGTGACCAGTGACCAGTGACCAGTGACCAGCGACAGTGACCATTGAACAATGACCAGTGACCAGTGACCAGTGACCAGTGACAGGTGACCAGTGACCTATGACCAGTGACCAGTGACCAGTGACCAGTGACCAGTGACCTATGACCAGTGACCAGTGACCAGTGACCAGTGACCAGTGACCAGTGACCAGTGACTAGTGACCAGTGATCCGTGACCAGTGACCAGAGACCACTGACCAGTGACCAGTGACCAGTGACTAGTGGCCAGTGACCAGTGACCAGTGACCAGTGACCAGCGACAGTGACCATTGAACAATGACCAGTGACCAGTGACCAGTGACCAGTGACCAATGACCAGTGACAGTGACCATTGACCAGTGACCAGTGACCAGTGACCAGTGACCAGTGACCAGTGACAGGTGACGAGTGACCTATGACCAGTGACCAGTGACCACTGATTACTGACCAGTGACCAGTGACCTGTGACCAGTGACCAGTGACCAGTGACCAGTGACCAGTGATTAGTGACCTGTGACCAGTGACCAGTGACTAGTGACCAGCGACAGTGAACATTGACCAGTGACCAGTGACCAGTGACCAGTGACCAGTGACCAGTGACAGCTGACCAGTGACCTGTGACCAGTGACCAGTGACCAGTGACCAGTGACCAGTGACCAGCGACAGTGACCATTGACCAGTGACCAGTGACCAGTGACCAGTGACCAGTGACCAGTGACAGGTGACGAGTGACCTATGACCAGTGACCAGTGACCACTGATTACTGACCAGTGACCAGTGACCTGTGACCAGTGACCAGTGACCAGTGACCAGTGACCAGTGACCAGTGACCAGTGATTAGTGACCTGTGACCAGTGACCAGTGACTAGTGACCAGCGACAGTGAACATTGACCAGTGACCAGTGACCAGTGACCAGTGACCAGTGACCAGTGACAGCTGACCAGTGACCTGTGACCAGTGACCAGTGACCAGTGACCAGTGACCAGTGACCAGTGACCAGTGACCAGTGACTTGTGACCAGTGACTAGTGACCTGTGACCACTGACCAGTGACCAGTTACCAGTGACCCCTGAAAAGTGACCAGTGACCAGTGACCAGTGACAGGTGACCAGTGACCTATGACCAGTGACCAGTGACCACTGATTACTGACCAGTGACCAGTGACCTGTGACCAGTGACCAGTGACCAGTGACCAGTGACCAGTGACCAGTGACCAGTGACCAGTGATTAGTGACCTGTGACCAGTGACCAGTGACTAGTGACCAGCGACAGTGAACATTGACCAGTGACCAGTGACCAGTGACCAGTGACCAGTGACCAGTGACCCCTGAAAAGTGACCAGTGACCAGTGACCAGTGACTAGTGACTAGTGACCAGTGACTAGTGACCAGTGACCCGTGACCAGAGACAAGTGACCAGCGACTGTGACCATTGACAAGTGACCAGTGACCTGTGACCAGTGACCAGTGACCAGTGACCTGTGACCAGCGTCCAGCGACAGTGACCATTGACCTGTGACCAGTGACCAGTGACCATTGACCAGTGACTAGTGACCTGTGACCAGTGACCTGTGACCAGTGACCAGTGACTAGTGACCAGCGACAGTGAACATTGACCAGTGACCAGTGACCAGTGACCAGTGACCAGTGATTAGTGACCTGTGACCAGTGACCAGTGACCAGTGACCAGTGACCAGTGAGCAGTGTCCAGTGACCACTGACTACTGACCAGTGATCTGTGACCAGTGACCTGTGACCAGTGACCAGTGACCAGTGACCAGTGACCAGTGACCAGTGACCAGTGATTAGTGACCTGTGACCAGTGACCAGTGACTAGTGACCAGCGACAGTGAACATTGACCAGTGACCAGTGACCAGTGACCAGTGTCCAGTGTCCAGTGACCAGTGACAGCTGACCAGTGACCTGTGACCAGTGACCAGTGACCAGTGACCAGTGACCAGTGACCAGTGACCAGTGACCAGTGACCAGTGACTAGTGACCAGTGACCCGTGACCAGTGACCAGAGACCACTGACCAGTGACCAGTGACCAGTGACTAGTGGCCAGTGACCAGTGACCAGTGACCAGTGACCAGCGACAGTGACCATTGACCAGTGACCAGTGACCAGTGACCAGTGACCAGTGACCAGTGACAGGTGACGAGTGACCTATGACCAGTGACCAGTGACCACTGATTACTGACCAGTGACCAGTGACCTGTGACCAGTGACCAGTGACCAGTGACTAGTGACCAGTGACCCGTGACCAGTGACCAGAGACCACTGACCAGTGACCAGTGACCAGTGACTAGTGGCCAGTGACCAGTGACCAGTGACCAGTGACCAGCGACAGTGACCATTGACCAGTGACCAGTGACCAGTGACCAGTGACCAGTGACCAGTGACAGGTGACGAGTGACCTATGACCAGTGACCAGTGACCACTGATTACTGACCAGTGACCAGTGACCTGTGACCAGTGACCAGTGACCAGTGACCAGTGACCAGTGACCAGTGACCAGTGACCAGTGACTTGTGACCAGTGACCAGTGACTAGAGACCATTGACCAGTGACCAGTGACCAGTGACCAGCGACAGTGACCATTGACCAATGACCAGTGACCAGTGACCAGTGACCAGTGACAGGTGACCAGTGACCTATGACCAGTGACCAGTGACCAGTGACCAGTGAATTGTGAATCGTGACCACTGACCAGTGACCAGTTACCAGTGACCCCTGAAAAGTGACCAGTGACCAGTGACTAGTGACCAGTGATCTGTGACCAGTGACCAGTGACCAGTGACCAGTGACCAGCGACAGTGACCATTGAACAATGACCAGTGACCAGTGACCAGTGACCAGTGACAGGTGACCAGTGACCTATGACCAGTGACCAGTGACCAGTGACCAGTGACCAGTGACCTATGACCAGTGACCAGTGACCAGTGACCAGTGACCAGTGACCAGTGACCAGTGACTAGTGACCAGTGACCCGTGACCAGTGACCAGAGACCACTGACCAGTGACCAGTGACCAGTGACTAGTGGCCAGTGACCAGTGACCAGTGACCAGTGACCAGCGACAGTGACCATTGACCAGTGACCAGTGACCAGTGACCAGTGACCAGTGACCAGTGACAGGTGACGAGTGACCTATGACCAGTGACCAGTGACCACTGATTACTGACCAGTGACCAGTGACCTGTGACCAGTGACCAGTGACCAGTGACCAGTGACCAGTGACCAGTGACAGCTGACCAGTGACCAGTGACCAGTGACAGGTGACCAGTGACCTATGACCAGTGACCAGTGACCACTGATTACTGACCAGTGACCAGTGACCTGTGACCAGTGACCAGTGACCAGTGACAAGTGACCAGTGACCAGTGACCAGTGACTAGTGACCTGTGACCAGTGACCAGTGACTAGTGACCAGCGACAGTGAACATTGACCAGTGACCAGTGACCAGTGACCAGTGACCAGTGACCAGTGACAGCTGACCAGTGACCTGTGACCAGTAACCAGTGACCAGTGACCAGTGACCCGTGACCAGTGACTAGTGACCTGTGACCAGTGACCAGTGACCAGTGACCAGTGACCAGTGACCAGTGACCAGTGACTTGTGACCAGTGACCAGTGACTAGAGACCATTGACCAGTGACCAGTGACCAGTGACCAGCGACAGTGACCATTGACCAATGACCAGTGACCAGTGACCAGTGACCAGTGACAGGTGACCAGTGACCTATGACCAGTGACCAGTGACCAGTGACCAGTGAATTGTGAATCGTGACCACTGACCAGTGACCAGTTACCAGTGACCCCTGAAAAGTGACCAGTGACCAGTGACTAGTGACCAGTGATCTGTGACCAGTGACCAGTGACCAGTGACCAGTGACCAGCGACAGTGACCATTGAACAATGACCAGTGACCAGTGACCAGTGACCAGTGACCTATGACCAGTGACCAGTGACCAGTGACCAGTGACCAGTGACCTATGACCAGTGACCAGTGACCAGTGACCAGTGACCAGTGACCAGTGACCAGTGACTAGTGACCAGTGATCCGTGACCAGTGACCAGAGACCACTGACCAGTGACCAGTGACCAGTGACTAGTGGCCAGTGACCAGTGACCAGTGACCAGTGACCAGCGACAGTGACCATTGACCAGTGACCAGTGACCAGTGACCAGTGACCAGTGACCAGTGACAGGTGACGAGTGACCTATGACCAGTGACCAGTGACCACTGATTACTGACCAGTGACCAGTGACCTGTGACCAGTGACCAGTGACCAGTGACCAGTGACCAGTGACCAGTGACCAGTGATTAGTGACCTGTGACCAGTGACCAGTGACTAGTGACCAGCGACAGTGAACATTGACCAGTGACCAGTGACCAGTGACCAGTGACCAGTGACCAGTGACAGCTGACCAGTGACCTGTGACCAGTGACCAGTGACCAGTGACCAGTGACCAGTGACCAGTGACCAGTGACCAGTGACCAGTGACTTGTGACCAGTGACTAGTGACCTGTGACCACTGACCAGTGACCAGTTACCAGTGACCCCTGAAAAGTGACCAGTGACCAGTGACCAGTGACAGGTGACCAGTGACCTATGACCAGTGACCAGTGACCACTGATTACTGACCAGTGACCAGTGACCTGTGACCAGTGACCAGTGACCAGTGACCAGTGACCAGTGACCAGTGACCAGTGATTAGTGACCTGTGACCAGTGACCAGTGACTAGTGACCAGCGACAGTGAACATTGACCAGTGACCAGTGACCAGTGACCAGTGACCAGTGACCAGTGACCCCTGAAAAGTGACCAGTGACCAGTGACCAGTGACTAGTGACTAGTGACCAGTGACTAGTGACCAGTGACCCGTGACCAGAGACAAGTGACCAGCGACTGTGACCATTGACAAGTGACCAGTGACCTGTGACCAGTGACCAGTGACCAGTGACCTGTGACCAGCGTCCAGCGACAGTGACCATTGACCTGTGACCAGTGACCAGTGACCATTGACCAGTGACCAGCGACCAGTGACCAGTGACTAGTGACCTGTGACCAGTGGCCTGTGACCAGTGACCAGTGACCACTGACCAGTGAACAGTGACCAGTGACTAGTGACCAGTGACCCGTGACCAGTGACCAGCGACCAGTGACCAGTGTCCCCTGAAAAATGACCAGTGACCAGTGACCAGTGTCTAGTGAACTGTGTCCATTGACCAGTGACCAGTGACTAGTGGCCAGTGACCAGTGACCAGTGACCAGTGACCACTGCCTACTGACAAGTGACTTGTGACCAGTGACTAGTGACCAGCGACCAGTGACCAGTGACCCGTGACATGTGACCCGTGACCAGTGACCAGTGACCTGTGACCAGTGACCCCTGAAATGTGACCAGTGACCAGTGACCAGTGAATAGTGACCAGTGACCAGTGACCAGTGACCAGTGACCAGTGACCAGTGACCAGTGACCCGTGACCAGTGACCAGTGACTTGTGACCAGTGACCAGTGACTAGTGACCTGTGACCAGTGGCCAGTGACCAGTGACCAGCGACAGTGAACATTGACCAGTGACTAGTGACCAGTGACCAGTGACCAGTGACAGCTGACCAGTGACCAGTGACCTGTGACTAGTGACCTGTGACCAGTGACCAGTGACCTCTGACCACGGACCAGTGACATGTGACCGGTGAATTGTGACCAGTGACCAGTGACTAGTGACCAGTGACCAGTGACCAGTGACTAGTGACCGGTGACCTGTGACCATTGACCAGTGACTAGTGACCAGTGACCCGTGACCAGTGACCAGTGACCTGTGAACAGTGACCAGTGACTTGTGGCCAGTGACCAGTGACCAGTGACCAGTGACAGGTGACCAGTGACCTATGACCAGTGACCAGTGACCAGTGACCAGTGAATTGTGAATCGTGACCACTGACCAGTGACCAGTTACCAGTGACCCCTGAAAAGTGACCAGTGACCAGTGACTAGTGACCAGTGATCTGTGACCAGTGACCAGTGACCAGTGACCAGCGACAGTGACCATTGAACAATGACCAGTGACCAGTGACCAGTGAATTGTGAATCGTGACCACTGACCAGTGACCAGTTACCAGTGACCCCTGAAAAGTGACCAGTGACCAGTGACTAGTGACCAGTGATCTGTGACCAGTGACCAGTGACCAGTGACCAGTGACAGGTGACCAGTGACCTATGACCAGTGACCAGTGACCAGTGACCAGTGAATTGTGAATCGTGACCACTGACCAGTGACCAGTTACCAGTGACCCCTGAAAAGTGACCAGTGACCAGTGACTAGTGACCAGTGATCTGTGACCAGTGACCAGTGACCAGTGACCAGCGACAGTGACCATTGAACAATGACCAGTGACCAGTGACCAGTGACCAGTGACCAGTGACCAGTGACAGTGACCATTGACCAGTGACCAGTGACCAGTGACCAGTGACCAGTGACCAGTGACAGGTGACGAGTGACCTATGACCAGTGACCAGTGACCACTGATGACTGACCAGTGACCAGTGACCTGTGACCAGTGACCAGTGACCAGTGACCAGTGACCAGTGATTAGTGACCTGTGACCAGTGACCAGTGACTAGTGACCAGCGACAGTGAACATTGACCAGTGACCAGTGACCAGTGACCAGTGACCAGTGACCAGTGACAGCTGACCAGTGACCTGTGACCAGTGACCAGTGACCAGTGACCAGTGACCAGTGACCAGCGACAGTGACCATTGACCAGTGACCAGTGACCAGTGACCAGTGACCAGTGACCAGTGACAGGTGACGAGTGACCTATGACCAGTGACCAGTGACCACTGATTACTGACCAGTGACCAGTGACCTGTGACCAGTGACCAGTGACCAGTGACCAGTGACCAGTGACCAGTGACCAGTGATTAGTGACCTGTGACCAGTGACCAGTGACTAGTGACCAGCGACAGTGAACATTGACCAGTGACCAGTGACCAGTGACCAGTGACCAGTGACCAGTGACAGCTGACCAGTGACCTGTGACCAGTGACCAGTGACCAGTGACCAGTGACCAGTGACCAGTGACCAGTGACCAGTGACTTGTGACCAGTGACTAGTGACCTGTGACCACTGACCAGTGACCAGTTACCAGTGACCCCTGAAAAGTGACCAGTGACCAGTGACCAGTGACAGGTGACCAGTGACCTATGACCAGTGACCAGTGACCACTGATTACTGACCAGTGACCAGTGACCTGTGACTAGTGACCAGTGACCAGTGATCAGTGACCAGTGACCAGTGACCAGTGACCAGTGATTAGTGACCTGTGACCAGTGACCAGTGACTAGTGACCAGCGACAGTGAACATTGACCAGTGACCAGTGACCAGTGACCAGTGACCAGTGACCAGTGACCCCTGAAAAGTGACCAGTGACCAGTGACCAGTGACTAGTGACTAGTGACCAGTGACTAGTGACCAGTGACCCGTGACCAGAGACAAGTGACCAGCGACTGTGACCATTGACAAGTGACCAGTGACCTGTGACCAGTGACCAGTGACCAGTGACCTGTGACCAGCGTCCAGCGACAGTGACCATTGACCTGTGACCAGTGACCAGTGACCATTGACCAGTGACCAGCGACCAGTGACCAGTGACTAGTGACCTGTGACCAGTGGCCTGTGACCAGTGACCAGTGACCACTGACCAGTGAACAGTGACCAGTGACTAGTGACCAGTGACCCGTGACCAGTGACCAGCGACCAGTGACCAGTGTCCCCTGAAAAATGACCAGTGACCAGTGACCAGTGTCTAGTGAACTGTGTCCATTGACCAGTGACCAGTGACTAGTGGCCAGTGACCAGTGACCAGTGACCAGTGACCACTGCCTACTGACAAGTGACTTGTGACCAGTGACTAGTGACCAGCGACCAGTGACCAGTGACCCGTGACATGTGACCCGTGACCAGTGACCAGTGACCTGTGACCAGTGACCCCTGAAATGTGACCAGTGACCAGTGACCAGTGAATAGTGACCAGTGACCAGTGACCAGTGACCAGTGACCAGTGACCAGTGACCAGTGACCCGTGACCAGTGACCAGTGACTTGTGACCAGTGACCAGTGACTAGTGACCTGTGACCAGTGGCCAGTGACCAGTGACCAGCGACAGTGAACATTGACCAGTGACTAGTGACCAGTGACCAGTGACCAGTGACAGCTGACCAGTGACCAGTGACCTGTGACTAGTGACCTGTGACCAGTGACCAGTGACCTCTGACCACGGACCAGTGACAAGTGACCGGTGAATTGTGACCAGTGACCAGTGACTAGTGACCAGTGACCAGTGACCAGTGACTAGTGACCGGTGACCTGTGACCATTGACCAGTGACTAGTGACCAGTGACCCGTGACCAGTGACCAGTGACCTGTGACCAGTGACCAGTGACTTGTGGCCAGTGACCAGTGACCAGTGACCAGTGACAGGTGACCAGTGACCTATGACCAGTGACCAGTGACCAGTGACCAGTGAATTGTGAATCGTGACCACTGACCAGTGACCAGTTACCAGTGACCCCTGAAAAGTGACCAGTGACCAGTGACTAGTGACCAGTGATCTGTGACCAGTGACCAGTGACCAGTGACCAGCGACAGTGACCATTGAACAATGACCAGTGACCAGTGACCAGTGAATTGTGAATCGTGACCACTGACCAGTGACCAGTTACCAGTGACCCCTGAAAAGTGACCAGTGACCAGTGACTAGTGACCAGTGATCTGTGACCAGTGACCAGTGACCAGTGACCAGTGACAGGTGACCAGTGACCTATGACCAGTGACCAGTGACCAGTGACCAGTGAATTGTGAATCGTGACCACTGACCAGTGACCAGTTACCAGTGACCCCTGAAAAGTGACCAGTGACCAGTGACTAGTGACCAGTGATCTGTGACCAGTGACCAGTGACCAGTGACCAGCGACAGTGACCATTGAACAATGACCAGTGACCAGTGACCAGTGACCAGTGACCAGTGACAGGTGACCAGTGACCTATGACCAGTGACCATTGACCAGTGACCAGTGACCAGTGACCAGTGACCAGTGACAGGTGACCAGTGACCTATGACCAGTGACCAGTGACCACTGATTACTGACCAGTGACCAGTGACCTGTGACCAGTGACCAGTGACCAGTGACCAGTGACCAGTGACCAGTGACCAGTGACTAGTGACCTGTGACCAGTGACCAGTGACTAGTGACCAGCGACAGTGAACATTGACCAGTGACCAGTGACCAGTGACCAGTGACCAGTGACCAGTGACAGCTGACCAGTGACCTGTGACCAGAGACCAGTGACCAGTGACCAGTGACCCGTGACCAGTGACTAGTGACCTGTGACCAGTGACCAGTGACCAGTGACCAGTGACCAGTGACCAGTGACCAGTGACTTGTGACCAGTGACCAGTGACTAGAGACCATTGACCAGTGACCAGTGACCAGTGACCAGCGACAGTGACCATTGACCAATGACCAGTGACCAGTGACCAGTGACCAGTGACAGGTGACCAGTGACCTATGACCAGTGACCAGTGACCAGTGACCAGTGAATTGTGAATCGTGACCACTGACCAGTGACCCCTGAAAAGTGACCAGTGACCAGTGACTAGTGACCAGTGATCTGTGACCAGTGACCAGTGACCAGTGACCAGTGACCAGCGACAGTGACCATTGAACAATGACCAGTGACCAGTGACCAGTGACCAGTGACAGGTGACCAGTGACCTATGACCAGTGACCAGTGACCAGTGACCAGTGACCAGTGACCTATGACCAGTGACCAGTGACCAGTGACCAGTGACCAGTGACCAGTGACCAGTGACTAGTGACCAGTGACCCGTGACCAGTGACCAGAGACCACTGACCAGTGACCAGTGACCAGTGACATGTGACCAGTGACCAGTGACTAGAGACCATTGACCAGTGACCAGTGACCAGTGACCAGCGACAGTGACCATTGACCAATGACCAGTGACCAGTGACCAGTGACCAGTGACCAGTGACCAGTGACAGGTGACCAGTGACCTATGACCAGTGACCAGTGACCCGTGACCAGTGACTAGTGACCTGTGACCAGTGACCAGTGACCAGTGACCAGTGACCAGTGACCAGTGACAGGTGACCAGTGACCTGTGACCAGTGACCTATGACCAGTGACCAGTGACCACTGATTACTGACCAGTGACCAGTGACCTGTGACCAGTGACCAGTGACCAGTGACAAGTGACCAGTGACCAGTGACCAGTGACTAGTGACCTGTGACCAGTGACCAGTGACTTGTGACCAGCGACAGTGAACATTGACCAGTGACCAGTGACCAGTGACCAGTGACCAGTGACCAGTGACAGCTGACCAGTGACCTGTGACCAGTGACCAGTGACCAGTGACCAGTGACAGCTGACCAGTGACCTGTGACCAGTGACCAGTGACCAGTGACCAGTGACCCGTGACCAGTGACTAGTGACCTGTGACCAGTGACCAGTGACCAGTGACCAGTGACCAGTGACCAGTGACCAGTGACTTGTGACCAGTGACCAGTGACTAGAGACCATTGACCAGTGACCAGTGACCAGTGACCAGCGACAGTGACCATTGACCAATGACCAGTGACCAGTGACCAGTGACCAGTGACAGGTGACCAGTGACCTATGACCAGTGACCAGTGACCAGTGACCAGTGAATTGTGAATCGTGACCACTGACCAGTGACCAGTTACCAGTGACCCCTGAAAAGTGACCAGTGACCAGTGACTAGTGACCAGTGATCTGTGACCAGTGACCAGTGACCAGTGACCAGTGACCAGCGACAGTGACCATTGAACAATGACCAGTGACCAGTGACCAGTGACCAGTGACAGGTGACCAGTGACCTATGACCAGTGACCAGTGACCAGTGACCAGTGACCAGTGACCTATGACCAGTGACCAGTGACTAGTGGCCAGTGACCAGTGACCAGTGACCAGTGACCAGCGACAGTGACCATTGACCAGTGACCAGTGACCAGTGACCAGTGACCAGTGACAGGTGACCAGTGACCTATGACCAGTGACCAGTGACCACTGATTACTGACCAGTGACCAGTGACCTGTGACCAGTGACCAGTGACCAGTGACCAGTGACCAGTGACCAGTGACCAGTGACTAGTGACCTGTGACCAGTGACCTGTGACCAGTGACCAGTGACTAGTGACCAGCGACAGTGAACATTGACCAGTGACCAGTGACCAGTGACCAGTGACCAGTGATTAGTGACCTGTGACCAGTGACCAGTGACCAGTGACCAGTGACCAGTGAGCAGTGTCCAGTGACCAGTGACTAGTGGCCAGTGACCAGTGACCAGTGACCAGTGACCAGCGACAGTGACCATTGACCAGTGACCAGTGACCAGTGACCAGTGACCAGTGACAGGTGACCAGTGACCTATGACCAGTGACCAGTGACCACTGATTACTGACCAGTGACCAGTGACCTGTGACCAGTGACCAGTGACCAGTGACCAGCGACAGTGACCATTGAACAATGACCAGTGACCAGTGACCAGTGACCAGTGACAGGTGACCAGTGACCTATGACCAGTGACCAGTGACCAGTGACCAGTGACCAGTGACCTATGACCAGTGACCAGTGACTAGTGGCCAGTGACCAGTGACCAGTGACCAGTGACCAGCGACAGTGACCATTGACCAGTGACCAGTGACCAGTGACCAGTGACCAGTGACAGGTGACCAGTGACCTATGACCAGTGACCAGTGACCACTGATTACTGACCAGTGACCAGTGACCTGTGACCAGTGACCAGTGACCAGTGACCAGTGACCAGTGACCAGTGACCAGTGACTAGTGACCTGTGACCAGTGACCTGTGACCAGTGACCAGTGACAAGTGACCAGCGACAGTGAACATTGACCAGTGACCAGTGACCAGTGACCAGTGACCAGTGATTAGTGACCTGTGACCAGTGACCAGTGACCAGTGACCAGTGACCAGTGAGCAGTGTCCAGTGACCACTGACTACTGACCAGTGATCTGTGACCAGTGACCTGTGACCAGTGACCAGTGACCAGTGACCAGTGACCAGTGACCAGTGACCAGTGATTAGTGACCTGTGACCAGTGACAAGTGACTAGTGACCAGCGACAGTGAACATTGACCAGTGACCAGTGACCAGTGACCAGTGTCCAGTGACCAGTGACAGCTGACCAGTGACCTGTGACCAGTGACCAGTGACCAGTGACCAGTGACCAGTGACCAGTGACCAGTGACCAGTGACTTGTGACCAGTGACTAGTGACCTGTGACCACTGACCAGTGACCAGTTACCAGTGACCCCTGAAAAGTGACCAGTGACCAGTGACCAGTGACAGGTGACCAGTGACCTATGACCAGTGACCAGTGACCACTGATTACTGACCAGTGACCAGTGACCTGTGACCAGTGACCAGTGACCAGTGACCAGTGACCAGTGACCAGTGACCAGTGACCACTGACTACTGACCAGTGACCAGTGACCTGTGACCAGTGACCAGTGACCAGTGACCAGTTACCAGTGACCAGTGACCAGTGACCCGTGACCAGTGACTAGTGACCTGTGACCAGTGACCAGTGACCAGTGACCAGTGACCAGTGACCAGTGACCAGTGACATGTGACCAGTGACCAGTGACTAGAGACCATTGACCAGTGACCAGTGACCAGTGACCAGCGACAGTGACCATTGACCAATGACCAGTGACCAGTGACCAGTGACCAGTGACCAGTGACCAGTGACAGGTGACCAGTGACCTATGACCAGTGACCAGTGACCAGTGACCAGTGAATTGTGAATCGTGACCACTGACCAGTGACCAGTTACCAGTGACCCCTGAAAAGTGACCAGTGACCAGTGACTAGTGACCAGTGATCTGTGACCAGTGACCAGTGACCAGTGACCAGTGAGCAGTGTCCAGTGACCACTGACTACTGACCAGTGATCTGTGACTAGTGACCATTGACCAGTGACCAGTGACCAGTGACCAGTGACCAGTGACAGGTGACCAGTGACCTATGACCAGTGACCAGTGACCACTGATTACTGACCAGTGACCAGTGACCTGTGACCAGTGACCAGTGACCAGTGACCAGTGACCAGTGACCAGTGACCAGTGATTAGTGACCTGTGACCAGTGACCAGTGACTAGTGACCAGCGACAGTGAACATTGACCAGTGACCAGTGACCAGTGACCAGTGACCAGTGACCAGTGACCAGTGACAGCTGACCAGTGACCTGTGACCAGTGAGCAGTGACCAGTGACCAGTGACCAGTGACCAGTGACCAGTGACTTGTGACCAGTGACTAGTGACCTGTGACCACTGACCAGTGACCAGTTACCAGTGACCCCTGAAAAGTGACCAGTGACCAGTGACCAGTGACTAGTGACTAGTGACCAGTGATCTGTGACCAGTGACCAGTGACCAGTGACCAGTGACCAGTGACCAGTGACCAGCGACAGTGACCATTGAACAATGACCAGTGACCAGTGACCAGTGACAAGTGACAGGTGACCAGTGACCTATGACCAGTCACCAGTGACCAGTGACCAGTGACCAGTGACCAGTGACCAGTGACTAGTGACCAGTGACATGTGGCCAGTGACCAGTGACCAGTGACCAGTGATCAGTGACCAGTGAGCAGTGTCCAGTGACCACTGACTACTGACCAGTGATCTGTGACTAGTGACCAGTGGCCCGTGACCAGTGACTTGTGACCAGTGACCAGTGACTAGTGGCCAGTGACCAGTGACCAGTGACCAGTGACCACTGACTACTGACCAGTGACCTGTGACCAGTGACCTGTGACCAGTGACCAGTGACCAGTGACCAGTGACCAGTGACCAGTGACCGGTGACCAGTGACCCGTGACCAGTGACTAGTGACCTGTGACCAGTGACCAGTGACCACTGTCCACGGACCAGTGACAAGTGACCAGTGATTTGTGACCAGTGACCAGTGACTAGAGAACAGAGACCAGTGACCAGTGACCAGTGACCAGCGACTGTGACCATTGACCAGTGACCAGTTACCAGTGACCAGTGACCAGTGACAGGTGACCAGTGACCAGTGACCAGTGACTTGTGACCAGTGACCAGTGACTAGAGACCATTGACCAGTGACCAGTGACCAGTGACCAGCGACAGTGACCATTGACCAATGACCAGTGACCAGTGACCAGTGACCAGTGACCGGTGACAGGTGACCAGTGACCTATGACCAGTGACCAGTGACCAGTGACCAGTGAATTGTGAATCGTGACCACTGACCCGTGACCAGTTACCAGTGACCCCTGAAAAGTGACCAGTGACCAGTGACTAGTGACCAGTGATCTGTGACCAGTGACCAGTGACCAGTGACCAGTGACCAGCGACAGTGCCCATTGAACAATGACCAGTGTCCAGTGACCAGTGACCAGTGACAGGTGACCAGTGACATATGACCAGTGACATTTGACCAGTGACCAGTGACCAGCGACAGTGAACATTGACCAGTGACCAGTGACCAGTGACCAGTGACCAGTGACAGCTGACCAGTGACCAGTGACCAGTGACCAGTGACCAGTGACTTGTGACCATTGACTAGTGACCTGTGACAACTGACCAGTGACCAGTTACCAGTGACCCCTGAAAAGTGACCAGTGACCAGTGACCAGTGACTAGTGACTAGTGACCAGTGACTAGTGACCAGTGACCCGTGACCAGAGACAAGTGACCAGCGACTGTGACCATTGACAAGTGACCAGTGACCTGTGACCAGTGACCAGTGACCAGTGACCTGTGACCAGCGTCCAGCGACAGTGACCATTGACCTGTGACCAGTGACCAGTGACCATTGACCAGTGACCAGCGACCAGTGACCAGTGACTAGTGACCTGTGACCAGTGGCCTGTGACCAGTGACCAGTGACCACTGACCAGTGAACAGTGACCAGTGACTAGTGACCAGTGACCCGTGACCAGTGACCAGCGACCAGTGACCAGTGTCCCCTGAAAAATGACCAGTGACCAGTGACCAGTGTCTAGTGAACTGTGTCCATTGACCAGTGACCACTGACCAGTGACCAGTGACCACTGCCTACTGACAAGTGACTTGTGACCAGTGACTAGTGACCAGCGACCAGTGACCAGTGACCCGTGACATGTGACCCGTGACCAGTGACCAGTGACCTGTGACCAGTGACCCCTGAAATGTGACCAGTGACCAGTGACCAGTGAATAGTGACCAGTGACCAGTGACCAGTGACCAGTGACCAGTGACCAGTGACCAGTGACCAGTGACCCGTGACCAGTGACCAGTGACTTGTGACCAGTGACCAGTGACTAGTGACCTGTGACCAGTGGCCAGTGACCAGTGACCAGCGACAGTGAACATTGACCAGTGACTAGTGACCAGTGACCCGTGACCAGTGACAGCTGACCAGTGACCAGTGACCTGTGACTAGTGACCTGTGACCAGTGACCAGTGACCTCTGACCACGGACCAGTGACAAGTGACCGGTGAATTGTGACCAGTGACCAGTGACTAGTGACCAGTGACCAGTGACCAGTGACTAGTGACCGGTGACCTGTGACCATTGACCAGTGACTAGTGACCAGTGAACTATGACCAGTGACCAGTGACCAGTGACCAGTGAATTGTGAATCGTGACCACTGACCCGTGACCAGTTACCAGTGACCCCTGAAAAGTGACCAGTGACCAGTGACTAGTGACCAGTGATCTGTGACCAGTGACCAGTGACCAGTGACCAGTGACCAGCGACAGTGCCCATTGAACAATGACCAGTGTCCAGTGACCAGTGACCAGTGACAGGTGACCAGTGACATATGACCAGTGACATTTGACCAGTGACCAGTGACCAGCGACAGTGAACATTGACCAGTGACCAGTGACCAGTGACCAGTGACCAGTGACAGCTGACCAGTGACCAGTGACCAGTGACCAGTGACTTGTGACCATTGACTAGTGACCTGTGACCACTGACCAGTGACCAGTTACCAGTGACCCCTGAAAAGTGACCAGTGACCAGTGACCAGTGACTAGTGACTAGTGACCAGTGACTAGTGACCAGTGACCCGTGACCAGAGACAAGTGACCAGCGACTGTGACCATTGACAAGTGACCAGTGACCTGTGACCAGTGACCAGTGACCAGTGACCTGTGACCAGCGTCCAGCGACAGTGACCATTGACCTGTGACCAGTGACCAGTGACCATTGACCAGTGACCAGCGACCAGTGACCAGTGACTAGTGACCTGTGACCAGTGGCCTGTGACCAGTGACCAGTGACCACTGACCAGTGAACAGTGACCAGTGACTAGTGACCAGTGACCCGTGACCAGTGACCAGCGACCAGTGACCAGTGTCCCCTGAAAAATGACCAGTGACCAGTGACCAGTGTCTAGTGAACTGTGTCCATTGACCAGTGACCAGTGACCAGTGACCAGTGACCACTGCCTACTGACAAGTGACTTGTGACCAGTGACTAGTGACCAGCGACCAGTGACCAGTGACCCGTGACATGTGACCCGTGACCAGTGACCAGTGACCTGTGACCAGTGACCCCTGAAATGTGACCAGTGACCAGTGACCAGTGAATAGTGACCAGTGACCAGTGACCAGTGACCAGTGACCAGTGACCAGTGACCAGTGACCCGTGACCAGTGACCAGTGACTTGTGACCAGTGACCAGTGACTAGTGACCTGTGACCAGTGGCCAGTGACCAGTGACCAGCGACAGTGAACATTGACCAGTGACTAGTGACCAGTGACCAGTGACCAGTGACAGCTGACCAGTGACCAGTGACCTGTGACTAGTGACCTGTGACCAGTGACCAGTGACCTCTGACCACGGACCAGTGACAAGTGACCGGTGAATTGTGACCAGTGACCAGTGACTAGTGACCAGTGACCAGTGACCAGTGACTAGTGACCGGTGACCTGTGACCATTGACCAGTGACTAGTGACCAGTGACCCGTGACCAGTGACCAGTGACCTGTGACCAGTGACCAGTGACTTGTGGCCAGTGACCAGTGACCAGTGACCAGTGACAGGTGACCAGTGACCTATGACCAGTGACCAGTGACCAGTGACCGGTGACCGGTGAATTGTGAATCGTGACCACTGACCAGTGACCAGTTACCAGTGACCCCTGAAAAGTGACCAGTGACCAGTGACTAGTGACCAGTGATCTGTGACCAGTGACCAGTGACCAGTGACCAGCGACAGTGACCATTGGACAATGACCAGTGACCAGTGAGCAGTGAATTGTGAATCGTGACCACTGACCAGTGACCAGTTACCAGTGACCCCTGAAAAGTGACCAGTGACCAGTGACTAGTGACCAGTGATCTGTGACCAGTGACCAGTGACCAGTGACCAGTGACAGGTGACCAGTGACCTATGACCAGTGACCAGTGACCAGTGACCAGTGAATTGTGAATCGTGACCACTGACCAGTGACCAGTTACCAGTGACCCCTGAAAAGTGACCAGTGACCAGTGACTAGTGACCAGTGATCTGTGACCAGTGACCAGTGACCAGTGACCAGCGACAGTGACCATTGAACAATGACCAGTGACCAGTGACCAGTGACCAGTGACCAGTGACAGGTGACCAGTGACCTATGACCAGTGACCAGTGACCAGTGACCAGTGACCAGTGACCAGTGACCAGTGACTAGTGACCAGTGACCCGTGACCAGTGACCAGAGACCACTGACCAGTGACCAGTGACCAGTGACTAGTGGCCAGTGACCAGTGACCAGTGACCAGTGACCAGCGACAGTGACCATTGACCAGTGACCAGTGACCAGTGACCAGTGACCAGTGACAGGTGACCAGTGACCTATGACCAGTGACCAGTGACCACTGATTACTGACCAGTGACCAGTGACCTGTGACCAGTGACCAGTGACCAGTGACAAGTGACCAGTGACCAGTGACCAGTGACCAGTGACTAGTGACCTGTGACCAGTGACCAGTGACTAGTGACCAGCGACAGTGAACATTGACCAGTGACCAGTGACCAGTGACCAGTGACCAGTGACCAGTGACAGCTGACCAGTGACCTGTGACCAGTGACCAGTGACCAGTGACCAGTGACCCGTGACCAGTGACTAGTGACCTGTGACCAGTGACCAGTGACCAGTGACCAGTGACCAGTGACCAGTGACCAGTGACATGTGACCAGTGACCAGTGACTAGAGACCATTGACCAGTGACCAGTGACCAGTGACCAGCGACAGTGACCATTGACCAATGACCAGTGACCAGTGACCAGTGACCAGTGACCAGTGACCAGTGACAGGTGACCAGTGACCTATGACCAGTGACCAGTGACCAGTGACTAGTGACCAGTGATCTGTGACCAGTGACCAGTGACCAGCGACAGTGACCATTGAACAATGACCAGTGACCAGTGACCAGTGACCAGTGACCAGCGACAGTGACCATTGAACAATGACCAGTGACCAGTGACCAGTGACCAGTGACAGGTGACCAGTGACCTATGACCAGTGACCAGTGACCAGTGACCAGTGACCAGTGACCTATGACCAGTGACCAGTGACTAGTGGCCAGTGACCAGTGACCAGTGACCAGTGACCAGCGACAGTGACCATTGACCAGTGACCAGTGACCAGTGACCAGTGACCAGTGACAGGTGACCAGTGACCTATGACCAGTGACCAGTGACCACTGATTACTGACCAGTGACCAGTGACCTGTGACCAGTGACCAGTGACCAGTGACCAGTGACCAGTGACCAGTGACCAGTGACTAGTGACCTGTGACCAGTGACCTGTGACCAGTGACCAGTGACTAGTGACCAGCGACAGTGAACATTGACCAGTGACCAGTGACCAGTGACCAGTGACCAGTGATTAGTGACCTGTGACCAGTGACCAGTGACCAGTGACCAGTGACCAGTGAGCAGTGTCCAGTGACCAGTGACTAGTGGCCAGTGACCAGTGACCAGTGACCAGTGACCAGCGACAGTGACCATTGACCAGTGACCAGTGACCAGTGACCAGTGACCAGTGACAGGTGACCAGTGACCTATGACCAGTGACCAGTGACCACTGATTACTGACCAGTGACCAGTGACCTGTGACCAGTGACCAGTGACCAGTGACCAGCGACAGTGACCATTGAACAATGACCAGTGACCAGTGACCAGTGACCAGTGACAGGTGACCAGTGACCTATGACCAGTGACCAGTGACCAGTGACCAGTGACCAGTGACCTATGACCAGTGACCAGTGACTAGTGGCCAGTGACCAGTGACCAGTGACCAGTGACCAGCGACAGTGACCATTGACCAGTGACCAGTGACCAGTGACCAGTGACCAGTGACAGGTGACCAGTGACCTATGACCAGTGACCAGTGACCACTGATTACTGACCAGTGACCAGTGACCTGTGACCAGTGACCAGTGACCAGTGACCAGTGACCAGTGACCAGTGACCAGTGACTAGTGACCTGTGACCAGTGACCTGTGACCAGTGACCAGTGACTAGTGACCAGCGACAGTGAACATTGACCAGTGACCAGTGACCAGTGACCAGTGACCAGTGATTAGTGACCTGTGACCAGTGACCAGTGACCAGTGACCAGTGACCAGTGAGCAGTGTCCAGTGACCACTGACTACTGACCAGTGATCTGTGACCAGTGACCTGTGACCAGTGACCAGTGACCAGTGACCAGTGACCAGTGACCAGTGACCAGTGATTAGTGACCTGTGACCAGTGACCAGTGACTAGTGACCAGCGACAGTGAACATTGACCAGTGACCAGTGACCAGTGACCAGTGTCCAGTGACCAGTGACAGCTGACCAGTGACCTGTGACCAGTGACCAGTGACCAGTGACCAGTGACCAGTGACCAGTGACCAGTGACCAGTGACTTGTGACCAGTGACTAGTGACCTGTGACCACTGACCAGTGACCAGTTACCAGTGACCCCTGAAAAGTGACCAGTGACCAGTGACCAGTGACAGGTGACCAGTGACCTATGACCAGTGACCAGTGACCACTGATTACTGACCAGTGACCAGTGACCTGTGACCAGTGACCAGTGACCAGTGACCAGTGACCAGTGACCACTGACTACTGACCAGTGACCAGTGACCTGTGACCAGTGACCAGTGACCAGTGACCAGTTACCAGTGACCAGTGACCAGTGACCCGTGACCAGTGACTAGTGACCTGTGACCAGTGACCAGTGACCAGTGACCAGTGACCAGTGACCAGTGACCAGTGACATGTGACCAGTGACCAGTGACTAGAGACCATTGACCAGTGACCAGTGACCAGTGACCAGCGACAGTGACCATTGACCAATGACCAGTGACCAGTGACCAGTGACCAGTGACCAGTGACCAGTGACAGGTGACCAGTGACCTATGACCAGTGACCAGTGACCAGTGACCAGTGAATTGTGAATCGTGACCACTGACCAGTGACCAGTTACCAGTGACCCCTGAAAAGTGACCAGTGACCAGTGACTAGTGACCAGTGATCTGTGACCAGTGACCAGTGACCAGTGACCAGTGAGCAGTGTCCAGTGACCACTGACTACTGACCAGTGATCTGTGACTAGTGACCATTGACCAGTGACCAGTGACCAGTGACCAGTGACCAGTGACAGGTGACCAGTGACCTATGACCAGTGACCAGTGACCACTGATTACTGACCAGTGACCAGTGACCTGTGACCAGTGACCAGTGACCAGTGACCAGTGACCAGTGACCAGTGACCAGTGATTAGTGACCTGTGACCAGTGACCAGTGACTAGTGACCAGCGACAGTGAACATTGACCAGTGACCAGTGACCAGTGACCAGTGACCAGTGACCAGTGACCAGTGACAGCTGACCAGTGACCTGTGACCAGTGAGCAGTGACCAGTGACCAGTGACCAGTGACCAGTGACCAGTGACTTGTGACCAGTGACTAGTGACCTGTGACCACTGACCAGTGACCAGTTACCAGTGACCCCTGAAAAGTGACCAGTGACCAGTGACCAGTGACTAGTGACTAGTGACCAGTGATCTGTGACCAGTGACCAGTGACCAGTGACCAGTGACCAGTGACCAGTGACCAGCGACAGTGACCATTGAACAATGACCAGTGACCAGTGACCAGTGACAAGTGACAGGTGACCAGTGACCTATGACCAGTGACCAGTGACCAGTGACCAGTGACCAGTGACCAGTGACCAGTGACTAGTGACCAGTGACCTGTGGCCAGTGACCAGTGACCAGTGACCAGTGATCAGTGACCAGTGACCACTGACTACTGACCAGTGACCTGTGAGCAGTGACCTGTGACCAGTGACCAGTGACCAGTGACCAGTGACCAGTGACCAGTGACCGGTGACCAGTGACCCGTGACCAGTGACTAGTGACCTGTGACCAGTGACCAGTGACCACTGTCCACGGACCAGTGACAAGTGACCAGTGATTTGTGACCAGTGACCAGTGACTAGAGAACAGAGACCAGTGACCAGTGACCAGTGACCAGCGACTGTGACCATTGACCAGTGACCAGTTACCAGTGACCAGTGACCAGTGACAGGTGACCAGTGACCAGTGACCAGTGACTTGTGACCAGTGACCAGTGACTAGAGACCATTGACCAGTGACCAGTGACCAGTGACCAGCGACAGTGACCATTGACCAATGACCAGTGACCAGTGACCAGTGACCAGTGACCGGTGACAGGTGACCAGTGACCTATGACCAGTGACCAGTGACCAGTGACCAGTGAATTGTGAATCGTGACCACTGACCCGTGACCAGTTACCAGTGACCCCTGAAAAGTGACCAGTGACCAGTGACTAGTGACCAGTGATCTGTGACCAGTGACCAGTGACCAGTGACCAGTGACCAGCGACAGTGCCCATTGAACAATGACCAGTGTCCAGTGACCAGTGACCAGTGACAGGTGACCAGTGACATATGACCAGTGACATTTGACCAGTGACCAGTGACCAGCGACAGTGAACATTGACCAGTGACCAGTGACCAGTGACCAGTGACCAGTGACAGCTGACCAGTGACCAGTGACCAGTGACCAGTGACCAGTGACTTGTGACCATTGACTAGTGACCTGTGACCACTGACCAGTGACCAGTTACCAGTGACCCCTGAAAAGTGACCAGTGACCAGTGACCAGTGACTAGTGACTAGTGACCAGTGACTAGTGACCAGTGACCCGTGACCAGAGACAAGTGACCAGCGACTGTGACCATTGACAAGTGACCAGTGACCTGTGACCAGTGACCAGTGACCAGTGACCTGTGACCAGCGTCCAGCGACAGTGACCATTGACCTGTGACCAGTGACCAGTGACCATTGACCAGTGACCAGCGACCAGTGACCAGTGACTAGTGACCTGTGACCAGTGGCCTGTGACCAGTGACCAGTGACCACTGACCAGTGAACAGTGACCAGTGACTAGTGACCAGTGACCCGTGACCAGTGACCAGCGACCAGTGACCAGTGTCCCCTGAAAAATGACCAGTGACCAGTGACCAGTGTCTAGTGAACTGTGTCCATTGACCAGTGACCAGTGACCAGTGACCAGTGACCACTGCCTACTGACAAGTGACTTGTGACCAGTGACTAGTGACCAGCGACCAGTGACCAGTGACCCGTGACATGTGACCCGTGACCAGTGACCAGTGACCTGTGACCAGTGACCCCTGAAATGTGACCAGTGACCAGTGACCAGTGAATAGTGACCAGTGACCAGTGACCAGTGACCAGTGACCAGTGACCAGTGACCAGTGACCAGTGACCCGTGACCAGTGACCAGTGACTTGTGACCAGTGACCAGTGACTAGTGACCTGTGACCAGTGGCCAGTGACCAGTGACCAGCGACAGTGAACATTGACCAGTGACTAGTGACCAGTGACCCGTGACCAGTGACAGCTGACCAGTGACCAGTGACCTGTGACTAGTGACCTGTGACCAGTGACCAGTGACCTCTGACCACGGACCAGTGACAAGTGACCGGTGAATTGTGACCAGTGACCAGTGACTAGTGACCAGTGACCAGTGACCAGTGACTAGTGACCGGTGACCTGTGACCATTGACCAGTGACTAGTGACCAGTGAACTATGACCAGTGACCAGTGACCAGTGACCAGTGAATTGTGAATCGTGACCACTGACCCGTGACCAGTTACCAGTGACCCCTGAAAAGTGACCAGTGACCAGTGACTAGTGACCAGTGATCTGTGACCAGTGACCAGTGACCAGTGACCAGTGACCAGCGACAGTGCCCATTGAACAATGACCAGTGTCCAGTGACCAGTGACCAGTGACAGGTGACCAGTGACATATGACCAGTGACATTTGACCAGTGACCAGTGACCAGCGACAGTGAACATTGACCAGTGACCAGTGACCAGTGACCAGTGACCAGTGACAGCTGACCAGTGACCAGTGACCAGTGACCAGTGACTTGTGACCATTGACTAGTGACCTGTGACCACTGACCAGTGACCAGTTACCAGTGACCCCTGAAAAGTGACCAGTGACCAGTGACCAGTGACTAGTGACTAGTGACCAGTGACTAGTGACCAGTGACCCGTGACCAGAGACAAGTGACCAGCGACTGTGACCATTGACAAGTGACCAGTGACCTGTGACCAGTGACCAGTGACCAGTGACCTGTGACCAGCGTCCAGCGACAGTGACCATTGACCTGTGACCAGTGACCAGTGACCATTGACCAGTGACCAGCGACCAGTGACCAGTGACTAGTGACCTGTGACCAGTGGCCTGTGACCAGTGACCAGTGACCACTGACCAGTGAACAGTGACCAGTGACTAGTGACCAGTGACCCGTGACCAGTGACCAGCGACCAGTGACCAGTGTCCCCTGAAAAATGACCAGTGACCAGTGACCAGTGTCTAGTGAACTGTGTCCATTGACCAGTGACCAGTGACCAGTGACCAGTGACCACTGCCTACTGACAAGTGACTTGTGACCAGTGACTAGTGACCAGCGACCAGTGACCAGTGACCCGTGACATGTGACCCGTGACCAGTGACCAGTGACCTGTGACCAGTGACCCCTGAAATGTGACCAGTGACCAGTGACCAGTGAATAGTGACCAGTGACCAGTGACCAGTGACCAGTGACCAGTGACCAGTGACCAGTGACCCGTGACCAGTGACCAGTGACTTGTGACCAGTGACCAGTGACTAGTGACCTGTGACCAGTGGCCAGTGACCAGTGACCAGCGACAGTGAACATTGACCAGTGACTAGTGACCAGTGACCAGTGACCAGTGACAGCTGACCAGTGACCAGTGACCTGTGACTAGTGACCTGTGACCAGTGACCAGTGACCTCTGACCACGGACCAGTGACAAGTGACCGGTGAATTGTGACCAGAGACCAGTGACTAGTGACCAGTGACCAGTGACCAGTGACTAGTGACCGGTGACCTGTGACCATTGACCAGTGACTAGTGACCAGTGACCCGTGACCAGTGACCAGTGACCTGTGACCAGTGACCAGTGACTTGTGGCCAGTGACCAGTGACCAGTGACCAGTGACAGGTGACCAGTGACCTATGACCAGTGACCAGTGACCAGTGACCGGTGAATTGTGAATCGTGACCACTGACCAGTGACCAGTTACCAGTGACCCCTGAAAAGTGACCAGTGACCAGTGACTAGTGACCAGTGATCTGTGACCAGTGACCAGTGACCAGTGACCAGCGACAGTGACCATTGGACAATGACCAGTGACCAGTGAGCAGTGAATTGTGAATCGTGACCACTGACCAGTGACCAGTTACCAGTGACCCCTGAAAAGTGACCAGTGACCAGTGACTAGTGACCAGTGATCTGTGACCAGTGACCAGTGACCAGTGACCAGTGACAGGTGACCAGTGACCTATGACCAGTGACCAGTGACCAGTGACCAGTGAATTGTGAATCGTGACCACTGACCAGTGACCAGTTACCAGTGACCCCTGAAAAGTGACCAGTGACCAGTGACTAGTGACCAGTGATCTGTGACCAGTGACCAGTGACCAGTGACCAGCGACAGTGACCATTGAACAATGACCAGTGACCAGTGACCAGTGACCAGTGACCAGTGACAGGTGACCAGTGACCTATGACCAGTGACCAGTGACCAGTGACCAGTGACCAGTGACCAGTGACCAGTGACTAGTGACCAGTGACCCGTGACCAGTGACCAGAGACCACTGACCAGTGACCAGTGACCAGTGACTAGTGGCCAGTGACCAGTGACCAGTGACCAGTGACCAGTGACAGGTGACCAGTGACCTATGACCAGTGACCAGTGACCACTGATTACTGACCAGTGACCAGTGACCTGTGACCAGTGACCAGTGACCAGTGACAAGTGACCAGTGACCAGTGACCAGTGACCAGTGACTAGTGACCTGTGACCAGTGACCAGTGACTAGTGACCAGCGACAGTGAACATTGACCAGTGACCAGTGACCAGTGACCAGTGACCAGTGACCAGTGACAGCTGACCAGTGACCTGTGACCAGTGACCAGTGACCAGTGATTAGTGACCTGTGACCAGTGACCAGTGACTAGTGACCAGCGACAGTGAACATTGACCAGTGACCAGTGACCAGTGACCAGTGACCAGTGACCAGTGACAGCTGACCAGCGACCTGTGACCAGTGACCAGTGACCAGTGACCAGTGACCAGTGACCAGTGACCAGTGACCAGTGACTTGTGACCAGTGACTAGTGACCTGTGACCACTGACCAGTGACCAGTTACCAGTGACCCCTGAAAAGTGACCAGTGACCAGTGACCAGTGACAGGTGACCAGTGACCTATGACCAGTGACCAGTGACCACTGATTACTGACCAGTGACCAGTGACCTGTGACCAGTGACCAGTGACCAGTGACCAGTGACCAGTGACCAGTGACCAGTGATTAGTGACCAGCGACAGTGAACATTGACCAGTGACCAGTGACCAGTGACCAGTGACCAGTGACCAGTGACAGCTGACCAGTGACCTGTGACCAGTGACCAGTGACCAGTGACCAGTGACCAGTGACCAGTGACCAGTGACCAGTGACTTGTGACCAGTGACTAGTGACCTGTGACCACTGACCAGTGACCAGTTACCAGTGTCCCCTGAAAAATGACCAGTGACCAGTGACCAGTGTCTAGTGAACTGTGTCCATTGACCAGTGACCAGTGACTAGTGGCCAGTGACCAGTGACCAGTGACCCGTGACATGTGACCCGTGACCAGTGACCAGTGACCTGTGACCAGTGACCCCTGAAATGTGACCAGTGACCAGTGACCAGTGAATAGTGACCAGTGACCAGTGACCAGTGACCAGTGACCAGTGACCAGTGACCAGTGACCCGTGACCAGTGACCAGTGACTTGTGACCAGTGACCAGTGACTAGTGACCTGTGACCAGTGGCCAGTGACCAGTGACCAGCGACAGTGAACATTGACCAGTGACTAGTGACCAGTGACCAGTGACCAGTGACAGCTGACCAGTGACCAGTGACCTGTGACTAGTGACCTGTGACCAGTGACCAGTGACCTCTGACCACGGACCAGTGACAAGTGACCAGTGAATTGTGACCAGTGACCAGTGACTAGTGACCAGTGACCAGTGACCAGTGACTAGTGACCGGTGACCTGTGACCATTGACCAGTGACTAGTGACCAGTGACCCGTGACCAGTGACCAGTGACCTGTGACCAGTGACCAGTGACTTGTGGCCAGTGACCAGTGACCAGTGACCAGTGACAGGTGACCAGTGACCTATGACCAGTGACCAGTGACCAGTGACCAGTGAATTGTGAATCGTGACCACTGACCAGTGACCAGTTACCAGTGACCCCTGAAAAGTGACCAGTGACCAGTGACTAGTGACCAGTGATCTGTGACCAGTGACCAGTGACCAGTGACCAGCGACAGTGACCATTGAACAATGACCAGTGACCAGTGACCAGTGAATTGTGAATCGTGACCACTGACCAGTGACCAGTGGCTTGTGACCAGTGACCAGTGACTAGAGACCATTGACCAGTGACCAGTGACCAGTGACCAGCGACAGTGACCATTGACCAATGACCAGTGACCAGTGACCAGTGACCAGTGACCAGTGACCAGTGACCAGTGACCAGTGACTTGTGACCAGTGACCAGTGACAGGTGACCAGTGACCTATGACCAGTGACCAGTGACCAGTGACCAGTGACCAGTGACCCGTGACCAGTGACTAGTGACCTGTGACCAGTGACCAGTGACCAGTGACCAGTGACCAGTGACCAGTGACCAGTGACTTGTGACCAGTGACCAGTGACTAGAGACCATTGACCAGTGACCAGTGACCAGTGACCAGCGACAGTGACCATTGACCAATGACCAGTGACCAGTGACCAGTGACCAGTGACCAGTGACCAGTGACCAGTGACCAGTGACTTGTGACCAGTGACCAGTGACAGGTGACCAGTGACCTATGACCAGTGACCAGTGACCAGTGACCAGTGAATTGTGAATCGTGACCACTGACCAGTGACCAGTTACCAGTGACCCCTGAAAAGTGACCAGTGACCAGTGACTAGTGACCAGTGATCTGTGACCAGTGACCAGTGACCAGTGAGCAGCGACAGTGACCATTGAACAATGACCAGTGACCAGTGACCAGTGACCAGTGACCAGTGACAGGTGACCAGTGACCTATGACCAGTGAGCAGTGACCAGTGACCAGTGACCAGTGACCAGTGACCAGTGACTAGTGACCAGTGACCCGTGACCAGTGACCAGAGACCACTGACCAGTGACCAGTGACCAGTGACTAGTGACCAGTGACCAGTGACCAGTGACCAGTGACCAGCGACAGTGACCATTGACCAGTGACCAGTGACCAGTGACCAGTGACCAGTGACAGGTGACCAGTGACCTATGACCAGTGACCAGTGACCACTGATTACTGACCAGTGACCAGTGACCTGTGACCAGTGACCAGTGACCAGTGACCAGTGACCAGTGACCAGTGACCAGTGACCAGTGACTTGTGACCAGTGACCAGTGACTAGAGACCATTGACCAGTGACCAGTGACCAGTGACCAGCGACAGTGACCATTGACCAATGACCAGTGACCAGTGACCAGTGACCAGTGACCAGTGACAGGTGACCAGTGACGTATGACCAGTGACCATTGACCAGTGACCAGTGAATTGTGAATCGTGACCACTGACCAGTGACCAGTTACCAGTGACCCCTGAAAAGTGACCAGTGACCAGTGACTAGTGACCAGTGATCTGTGACCAGTGACCAGTGACCAGTGACCAGTGACCAGCGACAGTGACCATTGAACAATGACCAGTGACCAGTGACCAGTGACCAGTGACAGGTGACCAGTGACCTATGACCAGTGACCAGTGACCAGTGACCAGTGACCAGTGACCAGTGACCAGTGACCAGTGACCAGTGACCAGTGACCAGTGACCAGTGACTAGTGACCAGTGACCCGTGACCAGTGACCAGTGACCAGTGACCAGTGACCAGTGACCAGTGACCAGTGACAGCTGACCAGTGACCTGTGACCAGTGACCAGTGACCAGTGACCAGTGACCAGTGACCAGTGACCAGTGACTTGTGACCAGTGACTAGTGACCTGTGACCACTGACCAGTGACCAGTTACCAGTGACCCCTGAAAAGTGACCAGTGACCAGTGACCAGTGACTAGTGACTAGTGACCGGTGACCTGTGACCATTGACCAGTGACTAGTGACCAGTGACCCGTGACCAGTGACCAGTGACCTGTGACCAGTGACCAGTGACTTGTGACCAGTGACCAGTGACCAGTGACCAGTGACCACTGACTACTGACCAGTGACCAGTGACCAGTGACCTGTGACCAGTGACCAGTGACCAGTGACCAGTTACCAGTGACCAGTGACCAGTGACCAGTGACCAGTGACCAGTGACCAGTGACCAGTGACCAGTGATTAGTGACCTGTGACCAGTGACCAGTGCCCAGTGACCAGTGACCACTGACTACTGACCAGTGACCAGTGACCTGTGACCAGTGACCAGAGACCAGGGACCAGTTACCAGTGACCAGTGACCAGTGACCCGTGACCAGTGACTAGTGACCTGTGACCAGTGACCAGTGACCAGTGACCAGTGACCAGTGACCAGTGACCAGTGATTTGTGACCAGTGACCAGTGACTAGAGACCATTGACCAGTGACCAGTGACCAGTGACCAGCGACAGTGACCATTGACCAATGACCAGTGACCAGTGACCAGTGACCAGTGACCAGTGACTTGTGACCAGTGACCAGTGACTAGAGACCATTGACCAGTGACCAGTGACCAGTGACCAGTGACCAGTGACCAGTGACTTGTGACCAGTGACCAGTGACTAGAGACCATTGACCAGTGACCAGTGACCAGTGACCAGCGACAGTGACCATTGACCAATGACCAGTGACCAGTGACCAGTGACTAGTGACCAGTGACAGGTGACCAGTGACCTATGACCAGTGACCAGTGACCAGTGACCAGTGTCTAGTGAACTGTGTCCATTGACCAGTGACCAGTGACTAGTGGCCAGTGACCAGTGACCAGTGACCAGTGACCACTGCCTACTGACAAGTGACTTGTGACCAGTGACTAGTGACCAGCGACCAGTGACCAGTGACCCGTGACATGTGACCCGTGACCAGTGACCAGTGACCTGTGACCAGTGACCCCTGATATGTGACCAGTGACCAGTGACCAGTGAATAGTGACCAGTGACCAGTGACCAGTGACCAGTGACCAGTGACCAGTGACCAGTGACCCGTGACCAGTGACTTGTGACCAGTGACCAGTGACTAGTGACCTGTGACCAGTGGCCAGTGACCAGTGACCAGCGACAGTGAACATTGACCAGTCACCAGTGACCAGTGACCAGTGACCAGTGACCAGTGACAGCTGACCAGTGACCTGTGACCAGTGACCAGTGACCAGTGACCAGTGACCAGTGACCAGTGACTTGTGACCAGTGACTAGTGACCTGTGACCACTGACCAGTGACCAGTTACCAGTGACCCCTGAAAAGTGACCAGTGACCAGTGACCAGTGACTAGTGACTAGTGACCGGTGACCTGTGACCATTGACCAGTGACTAGTGACCAGTGACCCGTGACCAGTGACCAGTGACCTGTGACCAGTGACCAGTGACTTGTGGCCAGTGACCAGTGACCAGTGACCAGTGACCACTGACTACTGACCAGTGACCAGTGACCTGTGACCAGTGACCAGTGACCTGTGACCAGTTACCAGTGACCAGTGACCAGTGACCCGTGACCAGTGACTAGTGACCTGTGACCAGTGACCAGTGACCAGTGACCAGTGACCAGTGACTAGTGACCAGTGACCCGTGACCAGTGACCAGAGACCACTGACCAGTGACCAGTGACCAGTGACCAGTGACCAGTGACAGGTGACGAGTGACCTATGACCAGTGACCAGTGACCACTGATTACTGACCAGTGACCAGTGACCTGTGACCAGTGACCAGTGACCAGTGACCAGTGACCAGTGACCAGTGACCAGTGACCAGTGATTAGTGACCTGTGACCAGTGACCAGTGACTAGTGACCAGCGACAGTGAACATTGACCAGTGACCAGTGACCAGTGACCAGTGACCAGCGACAGTGACCATTGACCAGTGACCAGTGACCAGTGACCAGTGACCAGTGACAGGTGACCAGTGACCTATGACCAGTGACCAGTGACCACTGATTACTGACCAGTGACCAGTGACCTGTGACCAGTGACCAGTGACCAGTGACCAGTGACCAGTGACCAGTGACCAGTGACTAGTGACCTGTGACCAGTGACCAGTGACTAGTGACCAGCGACAGTGAACATTGACCAGTGACCAGTGACCAGTGACCAGTGACCAGTGACCAGTGACTAGTGACCAGTGACCCGTGACCAGTGACCAGAGACCACTGACCAGTGACCAGTGACCAGTGACTAGTGACCAGCGACAGTGAACATTGACCAGTGACCAGTGACCAGTGACCAGTGACCAGTGACCAGTGACCTGTGACCAGTGACCAGTGACCAGTGACCAGTTACCAGTGACCAGTGACCAGTGACCCGTGACCAGTGACTAGTGACCTGTGACCAGTGACCAGTGACCAGTGACCAGTGACCAGTGACCAGTGACCAGTGACTTGTGACCAGTGACCAGTGACTAGAGACCATTGACCAGTGACCAGTGACCAGTGACCAGCGACAGTGACCATTGACCAATGACCAGTGACCAGTGACCTATGACCAGTGACCAGTGACCAGTGATTAGTGACCAGTGACCAGTGACAGGTGACCAGTGACCTATGACCAGTGACCAGTGACCACTGATTACTGACCAGTGACCAGTGACCTGTGACCAGTGACCAGTGACCAGTGACCAATGACCAGTGACCAGTGACCAGTGACCAGTGACTAGTGACCAGTGACCCGTGACCAGTGACCAGAGACCACTGACCAGTGACCAGTGACCAGTGACCAGTGACCAGTGACAGGTGACGAGTGACCTATGACCAGTGACCAGTGACCACTGATTACTGACCAGTGACCAGTGACCTGTGACCAGTGACCAGTGACCAGTGACCAGTGACCAGTGACCAGTGACCAGTGATTAGTGACCTGTGACCAGTGACCAGTGACTAGTGACCAGCGACAGTGAACATTGACCAGTGACCAGTGACCAGTGACCAGTGACCAGCGACAGTGACCATTGACCAGTGACCAGTGACCAGTGACCAGTGACCAGTGACAGGTGACCAGTGACCTATGACCAGTGACCAGTGACCACTGATTACTGACCAGTGACCAGTGACCTGTGACCAGTGACCAGTGACCAGTGACCAGTGACCAGTGACCAGTGACCAGTGACTAGTGACCTGTGACCAGTGACCAGTGACTAGTGACCAGCGACAGTGAACATTGACCAGTGACCAGTGACCAGTGACCAGTGACCAGTGACCAGTGACTAGTGACCAGTGACCCGTGACCAGTGACCAGAGACCACTGACCAGTGACCAGTGACCAGTGACTAGTGACCAGCGACAGTGAACATTGACCAGTGACCAGTGACCAGTGACCAGTGACCAGTGACCAGTGACCTGTGACCAGTGACCAGTGACCAGTGACCAGTTACCAGTGACCAGTGACCAGTGACCCGTGACCAGTGACTAGTGACCTGTGACCAGTGACCAGTGACCAGTGACCAGTGACCAGTGACCAGTGACCAGTGACTTGTGACCAGTGACCAGTGACTAGAGACCATTGACCAGTGACCAGTGACCAGTGACCAGCGACAGTGACCATTGACCAATGACCAGTGACCAGTGACCTATGACCAGTGACCAGTGACCAGTGATTAGTGACCAGTGACCAGTGACAGGTGACCAGTGACCTATGACCAGTGACCAGTGACCACTGATTACTGACCAGTGACCAGTGACCTGTGACCAGTGACCAGTGACCAGTGACCAGTGACCAGTGACCAGTGACCAGTGACCAGTGACTAGTGACCGGTGACCTGTGATCATTGACCAGTGACTAGTGACCAGTGACCCGTGACCAGTGACCAGTGACCTGTGACCAGTGACCAGTGACTTGTGGCCAGTGACCAGTGACCAGTGACCAGTGACAGGTGACCAGTGACCTATGACCAGTGACCAGTGACCAGTGACCAGTGAATTGTGAATCGTGACCACTGACCAGTGACCAGTTACCAGTGACCCCTGAAAAGTGACCAGTGACCAGTGACTAGTGACCAGTGATCTGTGACCAGTGACCAGTGACCAGTGACCAGCGACAGTGACCATTGAACAATGACCAGTGACCAGTGACCAGTGAATTGTGAATCGTGACCACTGACCAGTGACCAGTTACCAGTGACCCCTGAAAAGTGACCAGTGACCAGTGACTAGTGACCAGTGATCTGTGACCAGTGACCAGTGACCAGTGACCAGTGACAGGTGACCAGTGACCTATGACCAGTGACCAGTGACCAGTGACCAGTGAATTGTGAATCGTGACCACTGACCAGTGACCAGTTACCAGTGACCCCTGAAAAGTGACCAGTGACCAGTGACTAGTGACCAGTGATCTGTGACCAGTGACCAGTGACCAGTGACCAGCGACAGTGACCATTGAACAATGACCAGTGACCAGTGACCAGTGACCAGTGACCAGTGACAGGTGACCAGTGACCTATGACCAGTGACCAGTGACCAGCGACCAGTGACCAGTGACCAGTGACCAGTGACTAGTGACCAGTGACCCGTGACCAGTGACCAGAGACCACTGACCAGTGACCAGTGACCAGTGACTAGTGGCCAGTGACCAGTGACCAGTGACCAGTGACCAGCGACAGTGACCATTGACCAGTGACCAGTGACCAGTGACCAGTGACCAGTGACAAGTGACCAGTGACCTATGACCAGTGACCAGTGACCACTGATTACTGACCAGTGACCAGTGACCTGTGACCAGTGACCAGTGACCAGTGACCAGTGACCAGTGACCAGTGACCAGTGACTAGTGACCTGTGACCAGTGACCAGTGACTAGTGACCAGCGACAGTGAACATTGACCCGTGACCAGTGACCAGTGACCAGTGACCAGTGACCAGTGACAGCTGACCAGTGACCTGTGACCAGTGACCAGTGACCAGTGACCAGTGACCAGTGACCAGTGACCAGTGACCAGTGACTTGTGACCAGTGACTAGTGACCTGTGACCACTGACCAGTGACCAGTTACCAGTGACCCCTGAAAAGTGACCAGTGACCAGTGACCAGTGACTAGTGACTAGTGACTAGTGACCGGTGACCTGTGACCATTGACCAGTGACTAGTGACCAGTGACCCGTGACCAGTGACCAGTGACCTGTGACCAGTGACCAGTGACTTGTGGCCAGTGACCAGTGACCAGTGACCAGTGACCACTGACTACTGACCAGTGACCAGTGACCTGTGACCAGTGACCAGTGACCAGTGACCAGTTACCAGTGACCAGTGACCAGTGACCCGTGACCAGTGACTGGTGACCTGTGACCACTGACCAGTGACCAGTGACCAGTGACCAGTGACCAGTGACCAGTTACCAGTGACCAGTGACCAGTGACCAGTGACCAGTGACAGGTGACCAGTGACCTATGACCAGTGACCAGTGACCAGTGAATTGTGAATCGTGACCACTGACCAGTGACCAGTTACCAGTGACCGCTGAAAAGTGCACAGTGACCAGTGACTAGTGACCAGTGATCTGTGACCACTGACCAGTGACCAGTGACCAGTGACCAGCGACAGTGACCATTGAACAATGACCAGTGACCAGTGACCAGTGACCAGTGACAGGTGACCAGTGACCTATGACCAGTGACCAGTGACCAGTGACCAGTGACCAGTGACCAGTGACTAGTGACCAGTGACCCGTGACCAGTGACCAGAGACCACTGACCAGTGACCAGTGACCAGTGACTAGTGGCCAGTGACCAGTGACCAGTGACCAGTGACCAGCGACAGTGACCATTGACCAGTGACCAGTGACCAGTGACCAGTGACCAGTGACCAGTGACAGGTGACCAGTGACCTATGACCAGTGACCAGTGACCACTGATTACTGACCAGTGACCAGTGACCTGTGACCAGTGACCAGTGATAAGTGACCAGTGACCAGTGACCAGTGACCAGTGATTAGTGACCTGTGACCAGTGACCAGTGACCAGTGACCAGTGACCACTGACTACTGACCAGTGACCAGTGACCTGTGACCAGTGACCAGTGACCAGTGACCAGTGACCAGTTACCAGTGACCAGTGACCAGTGACCAGTGACCAGTGACCAGTGACCAGTGACCAGTGACCAGTGACCAGTGATTAGTGACCTGTGACCAGTGACCAGTGACCAGTGACCAGTGACCACTGACTACTGACCAGTGACCAGTGACCTGTGACCAGTGACCAGTGACCAGTGACCAGATACCAGTGACCAGTGACCAGTGACCCGTGACCAGTGACTAGTGACCTGTGACCAGTGACCAGTGACCAGTGACCAGCGACAGTGACCATTGACCAATGACCAGTGACCAGTGACCAGTGACCAGTGACCAGTGACAGGTGACCAGTGACATATGACCAGTGACCAGTGACCAGTGACCAGTGAATTGTGAATCGTGACCACTGACCAGTGACCAGTTACCAGTGACCCCTGAAAAGTGACCAGTGACCAGTGACTAGTGACCAGTGATCTGTGACCAGTGACCAGTGACCAGTGACCAGTGACCAGCGACAGTGACCATTGAACAATGACCAGTGACCAGTGACCAGTGACCAGTGACAGGTGACCAGTGACCTATGACCAGTGACCAGTGACCAGTGACCAGTGACCAGTGACCTATGACCAGTGACCAGTGACCAGTGACCAGTGACCAGTGACCAGTGACCAGTGACTAGTGACCAGTGACCCGTGACCAGTGACCAGAGACCACTGACCAGTGACCAGTGACCAGTGACCAGTGACCAGTGACAGGTGACGAGTGACCTATGACCAGTGACCAGTGACCACTGATTACTGACCAGTGACCAGTGACCTGTGACCAGTGACCAGTGACCAGTGACCAGTGACCAGTGACCAGTGACCAGTGATTAGTGACCTGTGACCAGTGACCAGTGACTAGTGACCAGCGACAGTGAACATTGACCAGTGACCAGTGACCAGTGACCAGTGACCAGCGACAGTGACCATTGACCAGTGACCAGTGACCAGTGACCAGTGACCAGTGACAGGTGACCAGTGACCTATGACCAGTGACCAGTGACCACTGATTACTGACCAGTGACCAGTGACCTGTGACCAGTGACCAGTGACCAGTGACCAGTGACCAGTGACCAGTGACCAGTGACTAGTGACCTGTGACCAGTGACCAGTGACTAGTGACCAGCGACAGTGAACATTGACCAGTGACCAGTGACCAGTGACCAGTGACCAGTGACCAGTGACTAGTGACCAGTGACCCGTGACCAGTGACCAGAGACCACTGACCAGTGACCAGTGACCAGTGACTAGTGGCCAGTGACCAGTGACCAGTGACCAGTGACCAGCGACAGTGACCATTGACCAGTGACCAGTGACCAGTGACCAGTGACCAGTGACAGGTGACCAGTGACCTATGACCAGTGACCAGTGACCACTGATTACTGACCAGTGACCAGTGACCTGTGACCAGTGACCAGTGACCAGTGACCAGTGACCAGTGACCAGTGACCAGTGACTAGTGACCTGTGACCAGTGACCAGTGACTAGTGACCAGCGACAGTGAACATTGACCAGTGACTAGTGACCAGTGACCCGTGACCAGTGACCAGTGACCTGTGACCAGTGACCAGTGACTTGTGGCCAGTGACCAGTGACCAGTGACCAGTGACCACTGACTACTGACCAGTGACCAGTGACCTGTGACCAGTGACCAGTGACCAGTGACCAGTTACCAGTGACCAGTGACCAGTGACCCGTGACCAGTGACTAGTGACCTGTGACCAGTGACCAGTGACCAGTGACCAGTGACCAGCGACAGTGACCATTGACCAGTGACCAGTGACCTGTGACCAGTGACCAGTGACAGGTGACCAGTGACCTATGACCAGTGACCAGTGACCACTGATTACTGACCAGTGACCAGTGACCTGTGACCAGTGACCAGTGACCAGTGACCAGTGACCAGTGACCAGTGACCAGTGACTAGTGACCTGTGACCAGTGACCAGTGACTAGTGACCAGCGACAGTGAACATTGACCAGTGACTAGTGACCAGTGACCCGTGACCAGTGACCAGTGACCTGTGACCAGTGACCAGTGACTTGTGGCCAGTGACCAGTGACCAGTGACCAGTGACCACTGACTACTGACCAGTGACCAGTGACCTGTGACCAGTGACCAGTGACTTGTGACCAGTGACTAGTGACCTGTGACCACTGACCAGTGACCAGTTACCAGTGACCCCTGAAAAGTGACCAGTGACCAGTGACCAGTGACAGGTGACCAGTGACCTACGACCAGTGACCAGTGACCACTGATTACTGACCAGTGACCAGTGACCTGTGACCAGTGACCAGTGACCAGTGACCAGTGACCAGTGACCAGTGACCAGTGATTAGTGACCTGTGACCAGTGACCAGTGACTAGTGACCAGCGACAGTGAACATTGACCAGTGACCAGTGACCAGTGACCAGTGACCAGTGACCAGTGACCCCTGAAAAGTGACCAGTGACCAGTGACCAGTGACTAGTGACTAGTGACCAGTGACTAGTGACCAGTGACCCGTGACCAGAGACAAGTGACCAGCGACTGTGACCATGGACAAGTGACCAGTGACCTGTGACCAGTGACCAGT
This sequence comes from Andrena bucephala, assembly GCA_947577245.1. NCBI lineage: Eukaryota > Metazoa > Arthropoda > Insecta > Hymenoptera > Andrenidae > Andrena > Andrena bucephala. The sequence goes on along the minus strand of OX387716.1, from coordinate 22,920,458 downwards.
GACCAGTGACCTGTGACCAGCGTCCAGCGACAGTGACCATTGACCTGTGACCAGTGACCAGTGACCATTGACCAGTGACCAGCGACCAGTGACCAGTGACTAGTGACCTGTGACCAGTGGCCTGTGACCAGTGACCAGTGACCACTGACCAGTGAACAGTGACCAGTGACTAGTGACCAGTGACCCGTGACCAGTGACCAGCGACCAGTGACCAGTGTCCCCTGAAAAATGACCAGTGACCAGTGACCAGTGTCTAGTGAACTGTGTCCATTGACCAGTGACCAGTGACTAGTGGCCAGTGACCAGTGACCAGTGACCAGTGACCACTGCCTACTGACAAGTGACTTGTGACCAGTGACTAGTGACCAGCGACCAGTGACCAGTGACCCGTGACATGTGACCCGTGACCAGTGACCAGTGACCTGTGACCAGTGACCCCTGAAATGTGACCAGTGACCAGTGACCAGTGAATAGTGACCAGTGACCAGTGACCAGTGACCAGTGACCAGTGACCAGTGACCAGTGACCCGTGACCAGTGACCAGTGACTTGTGACCAGTGACCAGTGACTAGTGACCTGTGACCAGTGGCCAGTGACCAGTGACCAGCGACAGTGAACATTGACCAGTGACTAGTGACCAGTGACCAGTGACCAGTGACAGCTGACCAGTGACCAGTGACCTGTGACTAGTGACCTGTGACCAGTGACCAGTGACCTCTGACCACGGACCAGTGACAAGTGACCGGTGAATTGTGACCAGTGACCAGTGACTAGTGACCAGTGACCAGTGACCAGTGACTAGTGACCGGTGACCTGTGACCATTGACCAGTGACTAGTGACCAGTGACCCGTGACCAGTGACCAGTGACCTGTGGCCAGTGACCAGTGACTTGTGGCCAGTGACCAGTGACCAGTGACCAGTGACAGGTGACCAGTGACCTATGACCAGTGACCAGTGACCAGTGACCAGTGAATTGTGAATCGTGACCACTGACCAGTGACCAGTTACCAGTGACCCCTGAAAAGTGACCAGTGACCAGTGACTAGTGACCAGTGATCTGTGACCAGTGACCAGTGACCAGTGACCAGCGACAGTGACCATTGAACAATGACCAGTGACCAGTGACCAGTGAATTGTGAATCGTGACCACTGACCAGTGACCAGTTACCAGTGACCCCTGAAAAGTGACCAGTGACCAGTGACTAGTGACCAGTGATCTGTGACCAGTGACCAGTGACCAGTGACCAGTGACAGGTGACCAGTGACCTATGACCAGTGACCAGTGACCAGTGACCAGTGAATTGTGAATCGTGACCACTGACCAGTGACCAGTTACCAGTGACCCCTGAAAAGTGACCAGTGACCAGTGACTAGTGACCAGTGATCTGTGACCAGTGACCAGTGACCAGTGACCAGCGACAGTGACCATTGAACAATGACCAGTGACCAGTGACCAGTGACCAGTGACCAGTGACAGGTGACCAGTGACCTATGACCAGTGACCAGTGACCAGTGACCAGTGACCAGTGACCAGTGACCAGTGACTAGTGACCAGTGACCCGTGACCAGTGACCAGAGACCACTGACCAGTGACCAGTGACCAGTGACTAGTGGCCAGTGACCAATGACCAGTGACCAGTGACCAGCGACAGTGACCATTGACCAGTGCCCAGTGACCAGTGACCAGTGACCAGTGACAGGTGACCAGTGACCTATGACCAGTGACCAGTGACCACTGATTACTGACCAGTGACCAGTGACCTGTGACCAGTGACCAGTGACCAGTGACCAGTGACCAGTGACCAGTGACCAGTGACTAGTGACCTGTGACCAGTGACCAGTGACTAGTGACCAGCGACAGTGAACATTGACCAGTGACCAGTGACCAGTGACCAGTGACCAGTGACCAGTGACCAGTGACAGCTGACCAGTGACCTGTGACCAGTGACCAGTGACCAGTGACCAGTGACCCGTGACCAGTGACTAGTGACCTGTGACCAGTGACCAGTGACCAGTGACCAGTGACCAGTGACCAGTGACCAGTGACTTGTGACCAGTGACCAGTGACTAGAGACCATTGACCAGTGACCAGTGACCAGTGACCAGCGACAGTGACCATTGACCAATGACCAGTGACCAGTGACCAGTGACCAGTGACCAGTGACAGGTGACCAGTGACCTATGACCAGTGACCAGTGACCAGTGACCAGTGAATTGTGAATCGTGACCACTGACCAGTGACCCCTGAAAAGTGACCATTGACCAGTGACTAGTGACCAGTGATCTGTGACCAGTGACCAGTGACCAGTGACCAGTGACCAGCGACAGTGACCATTGAACAATGACCAGTGACCAGTGACCAGTGACCAGTGACAGGTGACCAGTGACCTATGACCAGTGACCAGTGACCAGTGACCAGTGACCAGTGACCTATGACCAGTGACCAGTGACCAGTGACCAGTGACCAGTGACCAGTGACCAGTGACTAGTGACCAGTGACCCGTGACCAGTGACCAGAGACCACTGACCAGTGACCAGTGACCAGTGACTAGTGGCCAGTGACCAGTGACCAGTGACCAGTGACCAGCGACAGTGACCATTGACCAGTGACCAGTGACCAGTGACCAGTGACAGGTGACGAGTGACCTATGACCAGTGACCAGTGACCACTGATTACTGACCAGTGACCAGTGACCTGTGACCAGTGACCAGTGACCAGTGACCAGTGACCAGTGACCAGTGACCAGTGATTAGTGACCAGTGACAGCTGACCAGTGACCTGTGACCAGTGACCAGTGACCAGTGACCAGTGACCAGTGACCAGTGACCAGTGACCAGTGACTTGTGACCAGTGACTAGTGACCTGTGACCACTGACCAGTGACCAGTTACCAGTGTCCCCTGAAAAATGACCAGTGACCAGTGACCAGTGTCTAGTGAACTGTGTCCATTGACCAGTGACCAGTGACTAGTGGCCAGTGACCAGTGACCAGTGACCCGTGACATGTGACCCGTGACCAGTGACCAGTGACCTGTGACCAGTGACCCCTGAAATGTGACCAGTGACCAGTGACCAGTGAATAGTGACCAGTGACCAGTGACCAGTGACCAGTGACCAGTGACCAGTGACCAGTGACCCGTGACCAGTGACCAGTGACTTGTGACCAGTGACCAGTGACTAGTGACCTGTGACCAGTGGCCAGTGACCAGTGACCAGCGACAGTGAACATTGACCAGTGACTAGTGACCAGTGACCAGTGACCAGTGACAGCTGACCAGTGACCAGTGACCTGTGACTAGTGACCTGTGACCAGTGACCAGTGACCTCTGACCACGGACCAGTGACAAGTGACCAGTGAATTGTGACCAGTGACCAGTGACTAGTGACCAGTGACCAGTGACCAGTGACTAGTGACCGGTGACCTGTGACCATTGACCAGTGACTAGTGACCAGTGACCCGTGACCAGTGACCAGTGACCTGTGACCAGTGACCAGTGACTTGTGGCCAGTGACCAGTGACCAGTGACCAGTGACAGGTGACCAGTGACCTATGACCAGTGACCAGTGACCAGTGACCAGTGAATTGTGAATCGTGACCACTGACCAGTGACCAGTTACCAGTGACCCCTGAAAAGTGACCAGTGACCAGTGACTAGTGACCAGTGAATAGTGACCAGTCACCAGTGACCAGTGACACGTGACTTGTGACCAGTGACTAGTGACCTGTGACCACTGACCAGTGACCAGTTACCAGTGTCCCCTGAAAAATGACCAGTGACCAGTGACCAGTGTCTAGTGAACTGTGTCCATTGACCAGTGACCAGTGACTAGTGGCCAGTGACCAGTGACCAGTGACCCGTGACATGTGACCCGTGACCAGTGACCAGTGACCTGTGACCAGTGACCCCTGAAATGTGACCAGTGACCAGTGACCAGTGAATAGTGACCAGTGACCAGTGACCAGTGACCAGTGACCAGTGACCAGTGACCCGTGACCAGTGACCAGTGACTTGTGACCAGTGACCAGTGACTAGTGACCTGTGACCAGTGGCCAGTGACCAGTGACCAGCGACAGTGAACATTGACCAGTGACTAGTGACCAGTGACCAGTGACCAGTGACAGCTGACCAGTGACCAGTGACCTGTGACTAGTGACCTGTGACCAGTGACCAGTGACCTCTGACCACGGACCAGTGACAAGTGACCAGTGAATTGTGACCAGTGACCAGTGACTAGTGACCAGTGACCCGTGACCAGTGACCAGAGACCACTGACCAGTGACCAGTGACCAGTGACTAGTGGCCAGTGACCAGTGACCAGTGACCAGTGACCAGCGACAGTGACCATTGACCAGTGACCAGTGACCAGTGACCAGTGACCAGTGACAAGTGACCAGTGACCTATGACCAGTGACCAGTGACCACTGATTACTGACCAGTGACCAGTGACCTGTGACCAGTGACCAGTGACCAGTGACCAGTGACCAGTGACCAGTGACCAGTGACTAGTGACCTGTGACCAGTGACCAGTGACTAGTGACCAGCGACAGTGAACATTGACCCGTGACCAGTGACCAGTGACCAGTGACCAGTGACCAGTGACAGCTGACCAGTGACCTGTGACCAGTGACCAGTGACCAGTGACCAGTGACCAGTGACCAGTGACTAGTGACTAGTGACCGGTGACCTGTGACCATTGACCAGTGACTAGTGACCAGTGACCCGTGACCAGTGACCAGTGACCTGTGACCAGTGACCAGTGACTTGTGGCCAGTGACCAGTGACCAGTGACCAGTGACCACTGACTACTGACCAGTGACCAGTGACCTGTGACCAGTGACCAGTGACCAGTGACCAGTTACCAGTGACCAGTGACCAGTGACCCGTGACCAGTGACTGGTGACCTGTGACCACTGACCAGTGACCAGTGACCAGTGACCAGTGACCAGTGACCAGTTACCAGTGACCAGTGACCAGTGACCAGTGACCAGTGACAGGTGACCAGTGACCTATGACCAGTGACCAGTGACCAGTGACCAGTGAATTGTGAATCGTGACCACTGACCAGTGACCAGTTACCAGTGACCCCTGAAAAGTGCACAGTGACCAGTGACTAGTGACCAGTGATCTGTGACCACTGACCAGTGACCAGTGACCAGTGACCAGCGACAGTGACCATTGAACAATGACCAGTGACCAGTGACCAGTGACCAGTGACAGGTGACCAGTGACCTATGACCAGTGACCAGTGACCAGTGACCAGTGACCAGTGACCAGTGACTAGTGACCAGTGACCCGTGACCAGTGACCAGAGACCACTGACCAGTGACCAGTGACCAGTGACTAGTGGCCAGTGACCAGTGACCAGTGACCAGTGACCAGCGACAGTGACCATTGACCAGTGACCAGTGACCAGTGACCAGTGACCAGTGACCAGTGACAGGTGACCAGTGACCTATGACCAGTGACCAGTGACCACTGATTACTGACCAGTGACCAGTGACCTGTGACCAGTGACCAGTGATAAGTGACCAGTGACCAGTGACCAGTGACCAGTGATTAGTGACCTGTGACCAGTGACCAGTGACCAGTGACCAGTGACCACTGACTACTGACCAGTGACCAGTGACCTGTGACCAGTGACCAGTGACCAGTGACCAGTGACCAGTTACCAGTGACCAGTGACCAGTGACCAGTGACCAGTGACCAGTGACCAGTGACCAGTGACCAGTGACCAGTGATTAGTGACCTGTGACCAGTGACCAGTGACCAGTGACCAGTGACCACTGACTACTGACCAGTGACCAGTGACCTGTGACCAGTGACCAGTGACCAGTGACCAGATACCAGTGACCAGTGACCAGTGACCCGTGACCAGTGACTAGTGACCTGTGACCAGTGACCAGTGACCAGTGACCAGCGACAGTGACCATTGACCAATGACCAGTGACCAGTGACCAGTGACCAGTGACCAGTGACAGGTGACCAGTGACCTATGACCAGTGACCAGTGACCAGTGACCAGTGACCAGTGACCTATGACCAGTGACCAGTGACCAGTGACCAGTGACCAGTGACCAGTGACCAGTGACTAGTGACCAGTGAATTGTGAATCGTGACCACTGACCAGTGACCAGTTACCAGTGACCCCTGAAAAGTGACCAGTGACCAGTGACTAGTGACCAGTGACCAGTGACCAGTGACCAGTGAATTGTGAATCGTGACCACTGACCAGTGACCAGTTACCAGTGACCCCTGAAAAGTGACCAGTGACCAGTGACTAGTGACCAGTGATCTGTGACCAGTGACCAGTGACCAGTGACCAGTGACCAGCGACAGTGACCATTGAACAATGACCAGTGACCAGTGACCAGTGACCAGTGACAGGTGACCAGTGACCTATGACCAGTGACCAGTGACCAGTGACCAGTGACCAGTGACCTATGACCAGTGACCAGTGACCAGTGACCAGTGACCAGTGACCAGTGACCAGTGACTAGTGACCAGTGACCCGTGACCAGTGACCAGAGACCACTGACCAGTGACCAGTGACCAGTGACCAGTGACCAGTGACAGGTGACGAGTGACCTATGACCAGTGACCAGTGACCACTGATTACTGACCAGTGACCAGTGACCTGTGACCAGTGACCAGTGACCAGTGACCAGTGACCAGTGACCAGTGACCAGTGATTAGTGACCTGTGACCAGTGACCAGTGACTAGTGACCAGCGACAGTGAACATTGACCAGTGACCAGTGACCAGTGACCAGTGACCAGCGACAGTGACCATTGACCAGTGACCAGTGACCAGTGACCAGTGACCAGTGACAGGTGACCAGTGACCTATGACCAGTGACCAGTGACCACTGATTACTGACCAGTGACCAGTGACCTGTGACCAGTGACCAGTGACCAGTGACCAGTGACCAGTGACCAGTGACCAGTGACTAGTGACCTGTGACCAGTGACCAGTGACTAGTGACCAGCGACAGTGAACATTGACCAGTGACCAGTGACCAGTGACCAGTGACCAGTGACCAGTGACTAGTGACCAGTGACCCGTGACCAGTGACCAGAGACCACTGACCAGTGACCAGTGACCAGTGACTAGTGGCCAGTGACCAGTGACCAGTGACCAGTGACCAGCGACAGTGACCATTGACCAGTGACCAGTGACCAGTGACCAGTGACCAGTGACAGGTGACCAGTGACCTATGACCAGTGACCAGTGACCACTGATTACTGACCAGTGACCAGTGACCTGTGACCAGTGACCAGTGACCAGTGACCAGTGACCAGTGACCAGTGACCAGTGACTAGTGACCTGTGACCAGTGACCAGTGACTAGTGACCAGCGACAGTGAACATTGACCAGTGACTAGTGACCAGTGACCCGTGACCAGTGACCAGTGACCTGTGACCAGTGACCAGTGACTTGTGGCCAGTGACCAGTGACCAGTGACCAGTGACCACTGACTACTGACCAGTGACCAGTGACCAGTGACCAGTGACCAGTGACCAGTTACCAGTGACCAGTGACCAGTGACCCGTGACCAGTGACTAGTGACCTGTGACCAGTGACCAGTGACCAGTGACCAGTGACCAGCGACAGTGACCATTGACCAGTGACCAGTGACCAGTGACCAGTGACCAGTGACAGGTGACCAGTGACCTATGACCAGTGACCAGTGACCACTGATTACTGACCAGTGACCAGTGACCTGTGACCAGTGACCAGTGACCAGTGACCAGTGACCAGTGACCAGTGACCAGTGACTAGTGACCTGTGACCAGTGACCAGTGACTAGTGACCAGCGACAGTGAACATTGACCAGTGACTAGTGACCAGTGACCCGTGACCAGTGACCAGTGACCTGTGACCAGTGACCAGTGACTTGTGGCCAGTGACCAGTGACCAGTGACCAGTGACCACTGACTACTGACCAGTGACCAGTGACCTGTGACCAGTGACCAGTGACTTGTGACCAGTGACTAGTGACCTGTGACCACTGACCAGTGACCAGTTACCAGTGACCCCTGAAAAGTGACCAGTGACCAGTGACCAGTGACAGGTGACCAGTGACCTATGACCAGTGACCAGTGACCACTGATTACTGACCAGTGACCAGTGACCTGTGACCAGTGACCAGTGACCAGTGACCAGTGACCAGTGACCAGTGACCAGTGATTAGTGACCTGTGACCAGTGACCAGTGACTAGTGACCAGCGACAGTGAACATTGACCAGTGACCAGTGACCAGTGACCAGTGACCAGTGACCAGTGACCCCTGAAAAGTGACCAGTGACCAGTGACCAGTGACTAGTGACTAGTGACCAGTGACTAGTGACCAGTGACCCGTGACCAGAGACAAGTGACCAGCGACTGTGACCATGGACAAGTGACCAGTGACCTGTGACCAGTGACCAGTGACCAGTGACCTGTGACCAGCGTCCAGCGACAGTGACCATTGACCTGTGACCAGTGACCAGTGACCATTGACCAGTGACCAGCGACCAGTGACCAGTGACTAGTGACCTGTGACCAGTGGCCTGTGACCAGTGACCAGTGACCACTGACCAGTGAACAGTGACCAGTGACTAGTGACCAGTGACCCGTGACCAGTGACCAGCGACCAGTGACCAGTGTCCCCTGAAAAATGACCAGTGACCAGTGACCAGTGTCTAGTGAACTGTGTCCATTGACCAGTGACCAGTGACTAGTGGCCAGTGACCAGTGACCAGTGACCAGTGACCACTGCCTACTGACAAGTGACTTGTGACCAGTGACTAGTGACCAGCGACCAGTGACCAGTGACCCGTGACATGTGACCCGTGACCAGTGACCAGTGACCTGTGACCAGTGACCCCTGAAATGTGACCAGTGACCAGTGACCAGTGAATAGTGACCAGTGACCAGTGACCAGTGACCAGTGACCAGTGACCAGTGACCAGTGACCCGTGACCAGTGACCAGTGACTTGTGACCAGTGACCAGTGACTAGTGACCTGTGACCAGTGGCCAGTGACCAGTGACCAGCGACAGTGAACATTGACCAGTGACTAGTGACCAGTGACCAGTGACCAGTGACAGCTGACCAGTGACCAGTGACCTGTGACTAGTGACCTGTGACCAGTGACCAGTGACCTCTGACCACGGACCAGTGACAAGTGACCGGTGAATTGTGACCAGTGACCAGTGACTAGTGACCACTGACCAGTGACCAGTGACTAGTGACCGGTGACCTGTGACCATTGACCAGTGACTAGTGACCAGTGACCCGTGACCAGTGACCAGTGACCTGTGACAAGTGACCAGTGACTTGTGGCCAGTGACCAGTGACCAGTGACCAGTGACAGGTGACCAGTGACCTATGACCAGTGACCAGTGACCAGTGACCAGTGAATTGTGAATCGTGACCACTGACCAGTGACCAGTTACCAGTGACCCCTGAAAAGTGACCAGTGACCAGTGACTAGTGACCAGTGATCTGTGACCAGTGACCAGTGACCAGTGACCAGCGACAGTGACCATTGAACAATGACCAGTGACCAGTGACCAGTGAATTGTGAATCGTGACCACTGACCAGTGACCAGTTACCAGTGACCCCTGAAAAGTGACCAGTGACCAGTGACTAGTGACCAGTGATCTGTGACCAGTGACCAGTGACCAGTGACCAGTGACAGGTGACCAGTGACCTATGACCAGTGACCAGTGACCAGTGACCAGTGAATTGTGAATCGTGACCACTGACCAGTGACCAGTTACCAGTGACCCCTGAAAAGTGACCAGTGACCAGTGACTAGTGACCAGTGATCTGTGACCAGTGACCAGCGACAGTGACCATTGAACAATGACCAGTGACCAGTGACCAGTGACCAGTGACCAGTGACAGGTGACCAGTGACCTATGACCAGTGACCAGTGACCAGTGACCAGTGACCAGTGACCAGTGACCAGTGACTAGTGACCAGTGACCCGTGACCAGTGACCAGAGACCACTGACCAGTGACCAGTGACCAGTGACTAGTGGCCAGTGACCAGTGACCAGTGACCAGTGACCAGCGACAGTGACCATTGACCAGTGACCAGTGACCAGTGACCAGTGACCAGTGACAGGTGACCAGTGACCTATGACCAGTGACCAGTGACCACTGATTACTGACCAGTGACCAGTGACCTGTGACCAGTGACCAGTGACCAGTGACCAGTGACCAGTGACCAGTGACCAGTGACTAGTGACCTGTGACCAGTGACCAGTGACTAGTGACCAGCGACAGTGAACATTGACCAGTGACCAGTGACCAGTGACCAGTGACCAGTGACCAGTGACCAGTGACAGCTGACCAGTGACCTGTGACCAGTGACCAGTGACCAGTGACCAGTGACCCGTGACCAGTGACTAGTGACCTGTGACCAGTGACCAGTGACCAGTGACCAGTGACCAGTGACCAGTGACCAGTGACTTGTGACCAGTGACCAGTGACTAGAGACCATTGACCAGTGACCAGTGACCAGTGACCAGCGACAGTGACCATTGACCAATGACCAGTGACCAGTGACCAGTGACCAGTGACCAGTGACAGGTGACCAGTGACCTATGACCAGTGACCAGTGACCAGTGACCAGTGAATTGTGAATCGTGACCACTGACCAGTGACCCCTGAAAAGTGACCATTGACCAGTGACTAGTGACCAGTGATCTGTGACCAGTGACCAGTGACCAGTGACCAGTGACCAGCGACAGTGACCATTGAACAATGACCAGTGACCAGTGACCAGTGACCAGTGACAGGTGACCAGTGACCTATGACCAGTGACCAGTGACCAGTGACCAGTGACCAGTGACCTATGACCAGTGACCAGTGACCAGTGACCAGTGACCAGTGACCAGTGACCAGTGACTAGTGACCAGTGACCCGTGACCAGTGACCAGAGACCACTGACCAGTGACCAGTGACCAGTGACTAGTGGCCAGTGACCAGTGACCAGTGACCAGTGACCAGCGACAGTGACCATTGACCAGTGACCAGTGACCAGTGACCAGTGACCAGTGACCAGTGACAGGTGACGAGTGACCTATGACCAGTGACCAGTGACCACTGATTACTGACCAGTGACCAGTGACCTGTGACCAGTGACCAGTGACCAGTGACCAGTGACCAGTGACCAGTGACCAGTGATTAGTGACCAGTGACAGCTGACCAGTGACCTGTGACCAGTGACCAGTGACCAGTGACCAGTGACCAGTGACCAGTGACCAGTGACCAGTGACTTGTGACCAGTGACTAGTGACCTGTGACCACTGACCAGTGACCAGTTACCAGTGTCCCCTGAAAAATGACCAGTGACCAGTGACCAGTGTCTAGTGAACTGTGTCCATTGACCAGTGACCAGTGACTAGTGGCCAGTGACCAGTGACCAGTGACCCGTGACATGTGACCCGTGACCAGTGACCAGTGACCTGTGACCAGTGACCCCTGAAATGTGACCAGTGACCAGTGACCAGTGAATAGTGACCAGTGACCAGTGACCAGTGACCAGTGACCAGTGACCAGTGACCAGTGACCCGTGACCAGTGACCAGTGACTTGTGACCAGTGACCAGTGACTAGTGACCTGTGACCAGTGGCCAGTGACCAGTGACCAGCGACAGTGAACATTGACCAGTGACTAGTGACCAGTGACCAGTGACCAGTGACAGCTGACCAGTGACCAGTGACCTGTGACTAGTGACCTGTGACCAGTGACCTGTGACCTCTGACCACGGACCAGTGACAAGTGACCAGTGAATTGTGACCAGTGACCAGTGACTAGTGACCAGTGACCAGTGACCAGTGACTAGTGACCGGTGACCTGTGACCATTGACCAGTGACTAGTGACCAGTGACCCGTGACCAGTGACCAGTGACCTGTGACCAGTGACCAGTGACTTGTGGCCAGTGACCAGTGACCAGTGACCAGTGACAGGTGACCAGTGACCTATGACCAGTGACCAGTGACCAGTGACCAGTGAATTGTGAATCGTGACCACTGACCAGTGACCAGTTACCAGTGACCCCTGAAAAGTGACCAGTGACCAGTGACTAGTGACCAGTGAATAGTGACCAGTCACCAGTGACCAGTGACACGTGACTTGTGACCAGTGACTAGTGACCTGTGACCACTGACCAGTGACCAGTTACCAGTGTCCCCTGAAAAATGACCAGTGACCAGTGACCAGTGTCTAGTGAACTGTGTCCATTGACCAGTGACCAGTGACTAGTGGCCAGTGACCAGTGACCAGTGACCCGTGACATGTGACCCGTGACCAGTGACCAGTGACCTGTGACCAGTGACCCCTGAAATGTGACCAGTGACCAGTGACCAGTGAATAGTGACCAGTGACCAGTGACCAGTGACCAGTGACCAGTGACCAGTGACCAGTGACCCGTGACCAGTGACCAGTGACTTGTGACCAGTGACCAGTGACTAGTGACCTGTGACCAGTGGCCAGTGACCAGTGACCAGCGACAGTGAACATTGACCAGTGACTAGTGACCAGTGACCAGTGACCAGTGACAGCTGACCAGTGACCAGTGACCTGTGACTAGTGACCTGTGACCAGTGACCAGTGACCTCTGACCACGGACCAGTGACAAGTGACCAGTGAATTGTGACCAGTGACCAGTGACTAGTGACCAGTGACCAGTGACCAGTGACTAGTGACCGGTGACCTGTGACCATTGACCAGTGACTAGTGACCAGTGACCCGTGACCAGTGACCAGTGACCTGTGACCAGTGACCAGTGACTTGTGGCCAGTGACCAGTGACCAGTGACCAGTGACAGGTGACCAGTGACCTATGACCAGTGACCAGTGACCAGTGACCAGTGAATTGTGAATCGTGACCACTGACCAGTGACCAGTTACCAGTGACCCCTGAAAAGTGACCAGTGACCAGTGACTAGTGACCAGTGAATAGTGACCAGTCACCAGTGACCAGTGACCAGTGACCAGTGACCAGTGACACGTGACCAGTGACCAGTGACTTGTGACCAGTGACCAGTGACTAGTGACCTGTGACCAGTGGCCAGTGACCAGTGACCAGCGACAGTGAACATTGACCAGTCACCAGTGACCAGTGACCAGTGACCAGTGACCAGTGACAGCTGACCAGTGACCTGTGACCAGTGACCAGTGACCAGTGACCAGTGACCAGTGACCAGTGACCAGTGACTTGTGACCAGTGACTAGTGACCTGTGACCACTGACCAGTGACCAGTTACCAGTGACCCCTGAAAAGTGACCAGTGACCAGTGACCAGTGACTAGTGACTAGTGACCGGTGACCTGTGACCATTGACCAGTGACTAGTGACCAGTGACCCGTGACCAGTGACCAGTGACCTGTGACCAGTGACCAGTGACTTGTGGCCAGTGACCAGTGACCAGTGACCAGTGACCACTGACTACTGACCAGTGACCAGTGACCTGTGACCAGTGACCAGTGACCAGTGACCAGTTACCAGTGACCAGTGACCAGTGACCCGTGACCAGTGACTAGTGACCTGTGACCAGTGACCAGTGACCAGTGACCAGTGACCAGTGACTTGTGACCAGTGACCAGTGACTAGAGACCATTGACCAGTGACCAGTGACCAGTGACCAGCGACAGTGACCATTGACCAATGACCAGTGACCAGTGACCAGTGACCAGTGACCAGTGACAGGTGACCAGTGACCTATGACCAGTGACCAGTGACCAGTGACCAGTGAATTGTGAATCGTGACCACTGACCAGTGACCAGTTGCCAGTGACCCCTGAAAAGTGACCAGTGACCAGTGACTAGTGACCAGTGATCTGTGACCAGTGACCAGTGACCAGTGACCAGTGACCAGCGACAGTGACCATTGAACAATGACCAGTGATTAGTGACCTGTGACCAGTGACCAGTGACTAGTGACCAGCGACAGTGAACATTGACCAGTGACCAGTGACCAGTGACCAGTGACCAGTGACCAGTGACAGCTGACCAGTGACCTGTGACCAGTGACCAGTGACCAGTGACCAGTGACCAGTGACCAGTGACCAGTGACCAGTGACTTGTGACCAGTGACTAGTGACCTGTGACCACTGACCAGTGACCAGTTACCAGTGTCCCCTGAAAAATGACCAGTGACCAGTGACCAGTGTCTAGTGAACTGTGTCCATTGACCAGTGACCAGTGACTAGTGGCCAGTGACCAGTGACCAGTGACCCGTGACATGTGACCCGTGACCAGTGACCAGTGACCTGTGACCAGTGACCCCTGAAATGTGACCAGTGACCAGTGACCAGTGAATAGTGACCAGTGACCAGTGACCAGTGACCAGTGACCAGTGACCAGTGACCAGTGACCCGTGACCAGTGACCAGTGACTTGTGACCAGTGACCAGTGACTAGTGACCTGTGACCAGTGGCCAGTGACCAGTGACCAGCGACAGTGAACATTGACCAGTGACTAGTGACCAGTGACCAGTGACCAGTGACAGCTGACCAGTGACCAGTGACCTGTGACTAGTGACCTGTGACCAGTGACAAGTGACCTCTGACCACGGACCAGTGACAAGTGACCAGTGAATTGTGACCAGTGACCAGTGACTAGTGACCAGTGACCAGTGACCAGTGACTAGTGACCGGTGACCTGTGACCATTGACCAGTGACTAGTGACCAGTGACCCGTGACCAGTGACCAGTGACCTGTGACCAGTGACCAGTGACTTGTGGCCAGTGACCAGTGACCAGTGACCAGTGACAGGTGACCAGTGACCTATGACCAGTGACCAGTGACCAGTGACCAGTGAATTGTGAATCGTGACCACTGACCAGTGACCAGTTACCAGTGACCCCTGAAAAGTGACCAGTGACCAGTGACTAGTGACCAGTGATCTGTGACCAGTGACCAGTGACCAGTGACCAGCGACAGTGACCATTGAACAATGACCAGTGACCAGTGACCAGTGAATTGTGAATCGTGACCACTGACCAGTGACCAGTGACTTGTGACCAGTGACCAGTGACTAGAGACCATTGACCAGTGACCAGTGACCAGTGACCAGCGACAGTGACCATTGACCAATGACCAGTGACCAGTGACCAGTGACCAGTGACCAGTGACCAGTGACCAGTGACCAGTGACTTGTGACCAGTGACCAGTGACAGGTGACCAGTGACCTATGACCAGTGACCAGTGACCAGTGACCAGTGACCAGTGACCCGTGACCAGTGACCAGTGACCAGTGACCAGTGATTAGTGACCTGTGACCAGTGACCAGTGACTAGTGACCAGCGACAGTGAACATTGACCAGTGACCAGTGACCAGTGACCAGTGACCAGTGACCAGTGACAGCTGACCAGTGACCTGTGACCAGTGACCAGTGACCAGTGACCAGTGACCAGTGACCAGTGACCAGTGACCAGTGACTTGTGACCAGTGACTAGTGACCTGTGACCACTGACCAGTGACCAGTTACCAGTGTCCCCTGAAAAATGACCAGTGACCAGTGACCAGTGTCTAGTGAACTGTGTCCATTGACCAGTGACCAGTGACTAGTGGCCAGTGACCAGTGACCAGTGACCCGTGACATGTGACCCGTGACCAGTGACCAGTGACCTGTGACCAGTGACCCCTGAAATGTGACCAGTGACCAGTGACCAGTGAATAGTGACCAGTGACCAGTGACCAGTGACCAGTGACCAGTGACCAGTGACCAGTGACCCGTGACCAGTGACCAGTGACTTGTGACCAGTGACCAGTGACTAGTGACCTGTGACCAGTGGCCAGTGACCAGTGACCAGCGACAGTGAACATTGACCAGTGACTAGTGACCAGTGACCAGTGACCAGTGACAGCTGACCAGTGACCAGTGACCTGTGACTAGTGACCTGTGACCAGTGACCAGTGACCTCTGACCACGGACCAGTGACAAGTGACCAGTGAATTGTGACCAGTGACCAGTGACTAGTGACCAGTGACCAGTGACCAGTGACTAGTGACCGGTGACCTGTGACCATTGACCAGTGACTAGTGACCAGTGACCCGTGACCAGTGACCAGTGACCTGTGACCAGTGACCAGTGACTTGTGGCCAGTGACCAGTGACCAGTGACCAGTGACAGGTGACCAGTGACCTATGACCAGTGACCAGTGACCAGTGACCAGTGAATTGTGAATCGTGACCACTGACCAGTGACCAGTTACCAGTGACCCCTGAAAAGTGACCAGTGACCAGTGACTAGTGACCAGTGATCTGTGACCAGTGACCAGTGACCAGTGACCAGCGACAGTGACCATTGAACAATGACCAGTGACCAGTGACCAGTGAATTGTGAATCGTGACCACTGACCAGTGACCAGTGACTTGTGACCAGTGACCAGTGACTAGAGACCAGTGACCAGTGACCAGTGACTTGTGACCAGTGACCAGTGACAGGTGACCAGTGACCTATGACCAGTGACCAGTGACCAGTGACCAGTGACCAGTGACCCGTGACCAGTGACTAGTGACCTGTGACCAGTGACCAGTGACCAGTGACCAGTGACCAGTGACCAGTGACCAGTGACTTGTGACCAGTGACCAGTGACTAGAGACCATTGACCAGTGACCAGTGACCAGTGACCAGCGACAGTGACCATTGACCAATGACCAGTGACCAGTGACCAGTGACCAGTGACCAGTGACCAGTGACCAGTGACCAGTGACTTGTGACCAGTGACCAGTGACAGGTGACCAGTGACCTATGACCAGTGACCAGTGACCAGTGACCAGTGAATTGTGAATCGTGACCACTGACCAGTGACCAGTTACCAGTGACCCCTGAAAAGTGACCAGTGACCAGTGACTAGTGACCAGTGATCTGTGACCAGTGACCAGTGACCAGTGACCAGCGACAGTGACCATTGAACAATGACCAGTGACCAGTGACCAGTGACCAGTGACCAGTGACAGGTGACCAGTGACCTATGACCAGTGAGCAGTGACCAGTGACCAGTGACCAGTGACCAGTGACCAGTGACTAGTGACCAGTGACCCGTGACCAGTGACCAGAGACCACTGACCAGTGACCAGTGACCAGTGACTAGTGACCAGTGACCAGTGACCAGTGACCAGTGACCAGCGACAGTGACCATTGACCAGTGACCAGTGACCAGTGACCAGTGACCAGTGACAGGTGACCAGTGACCTATGACCAGTGACCAGTGACCACTGATTACTGACCAGTGACCAGTAACCTGTGACCAGTGACCAGTGACCAGTGACCAGTGACCAGTGACCAGTGACCAGTGACCAGTGACTTGTGACCAGTGACCAGTGACTAGAGACCATTGACCAGTGACCAGTGACCAGTGACCAGCGACAGTGACCATTGACCAATGACCAGTGACCAGTGACCAGTGACCAGTGACCAGTGACAGGTGACCAGTGACGTATGACCAGTGACCAGTGACCAGTGACCAGTGAATTGTGAATCGTGACCACTGACCAGTGACCAGTTACCAGTGACCCCTGAAAAGTGACCAGTGACCAGTGACTAGTGACCAGTGATCTGTGACCAGTGACCAGTGACCAGTGACCAGTGACCAGCGACAGTGACCATTGAACAATGACCAGTGACCAGTGACCAGTGACCAGTGACAGGTGACCAGTGACCTATGACCAGTGACCAGTGACCAGTGACCAGTGACCAGTGACCAGTGACCAGTGACCAGTGACCAGTGACCAGTGACCAGTGACCAGTGACTAGTGACCAGTGACCCGTGACCAGTGACCAGTGACCAGTGACCAGTGACCAGTGACCAGTGACCAGTGACAGCTGACCAGTGACCTGTGACCAGTGACCAGTGACCAGTGACCAGTGACCAGTGACCAGTAACCAGTGACTTGTGACCAGTGACTAGTGACCTGTGACCACTGACCAGTGACCAGTTACCAGTGACCCCTGAAAAGTGACCAGTGACCAGTGACCAGTGACTAGTGACTAGTGACCGGTGACCTGTGACCATTGACCAGTGACTAGTGACCAGTGACCCGTGACCAGTGACCAGTGACCTGTGACCAGTGACCAGTGACTTGTGACCAGTGACCAGTGACCAGTGACCAGTGACCACTGACTACTGACCAGTGACCAGTGACCAGTGACCTGTGACCAGTGACCAGTGACCAGTGACCAGTTACCAGTGACCAGTGACCAGTGACCAGTGACCTGTGACCAGTGACCAGTGACCAGTGACCAGTGATTAGTGACCTGTGACCAGTGACCAGTGCCCAGTGACCAGTGACCACTGACTACTGACCAGTGACCAGTGACCTGTGACCAGTGACCAGTGACCAGTGACCAGTTACCAGTGACCAGTGACCAGTGACCCGTGACCAGTGACTAGTGACCTGTGACCAGTGACCAGTGACCAGTGACCAGTGACCAGTGACCAGTGACCAGTGATTTGTGACCAGTGACCAGTGACTAGAGACCATTGACCAGTGACCAGTGACCAGTGACCAGCGACAGTGACCATTGACCAATGACCAGTGACCAGTGACCAGTGACCAGTGACCAGTGACTTGTGACCAGTGACCAGTGACTAGAGACCATTGACCAGTGACCAGTGACCAGTGACCAGTGACCAGTGACCAGTGACTTGTGACCAGTGACCAGTGACTAGAGACCATTGACCAGTGACCAGTGACCAGTGACCAGCGACAGTGACCATTGACCAATGACCAGTGACCAGTGGCCAGTGACCAGTGACCAGCGACAGTGAACATTGACCAGTCACCAGTGACCAGTGACCAGTGACCAGTGACCAGTGACAGCTGACCAGTGACCTGTGACCAGTGACCAGTGACCAGTGACCAGTGACCAGTGACCAGTGACCAGTGACTTGTGACCAGTGACTAGTGACCTGTGACCACTGACCAGTGACCAGTTACCAGTGACCCCTGAAAAGTGACCAGTGACCAGTGACCAGTGACTAGTGACTAGTGACCGGTGACCTGTGACCATTGACCAGTGACTAGTGACCAGTGACCCGTGACCAGTGACCAGTGACCTGTGACCAGTGACCAGTGACTTGTGGCCAGTGACCAGTGACCAGTGACCAGTGACCACTGACTACTGACCAGTGACCAGTGACCTGTGACCAGTGACCAGTGACCAGTGACCAGTTACCAGTGACCAGTGACCAGTGACCCGTGACCAGTGACTAGTGACCTGTGACCAGTGACCAGTGACCAGTGACCAGTGACCAGTGACTTGTGACCAGTGACCAGTGACTAGAGACCATTGACCAGTGACCAGTGACCAGTGACCAGCGACAGTGACCATTGACCAATGACCAGTGACCAGTGACCAGTGACCAGTGACCAGTGACAGGTGACCAGTGACCTATGACCAGTGACCAGTGACCAGTGACCAGTGAATTGTGAATCGTGACCACTGACCAGTGACCAGTTGCCAGTGACCCCTGAAAAGTGACCAGTGACCAGTGACTAGTGACCAGTGATCTGTGACCAGTGACCAGTGACCAGTGACCAGTGACCAGCGACAGTGACCATTGAACAATGACCAGTGACCAGTGACCAGTGACCAGTGACAGGTGACCAGTGACCTATGACCAGTGACCAGTGACCAGTGACCAGTGACCAGTGACCTATGACCAGTGACCAGTGACCAGTGACCAGTGACCAGAGACCACTGACCAGTGACCAGTGACCAGTGACTAATGGCCAGTGACCAGTGACCAGTGACCAGTGACCAGTGACCAGCGACAGTGACCATTGACCAGTGACCAGTGACCAGTGACCAGTGACCAGTGACCAGTGACAGGTGACGAGTGACCTATGACCAGTGACCAGTGACCACTGATTACTGACCAGTGACCAGTGACCTGTGACCAGTGACCAGTGACCAGTGACCAGTGACCAGTGACCAGTGACCAGTGACCAGTGACCAGTGACCAGTGATTAGTGACCTGTGACCAGTGACCAGTGACTAGTGACCAGCGACAGTGAACATTGACCAGTGACCAGTGACCAGTGACCAGTGACCAGTGACCAGTGACAGCTGACCAGTGACCTGTGACCAGTGACCAGTGACCAGTGACCAGTGACCAGTGAATAGTGACCAGTGACCAGTGACCAGTGACCAGTGACCAGTGACCAGTGACCAGTGACCCGTGACCAGTGACCAGTGACTTGTGACCAGTGACCAGTGACTAGTGACCTGTGACCAGTGGCCAGTGACCAGTGACCAGCGACAGTGAACATTGACCAGTGACTAGTGACCAGTGACCAGTGACCAGTGACAGCTGACCAGTGACCAGTGACCTGTGACTAGTGACCTGTGACCAGTGACCAGTGACCTCTGACCACGGACCAGTGACAAGTGACCAGTGAATTGTGACCAGTGACCAGTGACTAGTGACCAGTGACCAGTGACCAGTGACCAGTGACCAGTGACCAGTGACCAGTGAATTGTGAATCGTGACCACTGACCAGTGACCAGTTACCAGTGACCCCTGAAAAGTGACCAGTGACCAGTGACTAGTGACCAGTGATCTGTGACCAGTGACCAGTGACCAGTGACCAGTGACAGGTGACCAGTGACCTATGACCAGTGACCAGTGACCAGTGACCAGTGAATTGTGAATCGTGACCACTGACCAGTGACCAGTTACCAGTGACCCCTGAAAAGTGACCAGTGACCAGTGACTAGTGACCAGTGATCTGTGACCAGTGACCAGTGACCAGTGACCAGCGACAGTGACCATTGAACAATGACCAGTGACCAGTGACCAGTGACCAGTGACCAGTGACAGGTGACCAGTGACCTATGACCAGTGACCAGTGACCAGTGACCAGTGACCAGTGACCAGTGACCAGTGACTAGTGACCAGTGACCCGTGACCAGTGACCAGAGACCACTGACCAGTGACCAGTGACCAGTGACTAGTGGCCAGTGACCAGTGACCAGTGACCAGTGACCAGCGACAGTGACGATTGACCAGTGACCAGTGACCAGTGACCAGTGACCAGTGACAGGTGACCAGTGACCTATGACCAGTGACCAGTGACCACTGATTACTGACCAGTGACCAGTGACCTGTGACCAGTGACCAGTGACCAGTGACCAGTGACCAGTGACCAGTGACCAGTGACTAGTGACCTGTGACCAGTGACCAGTGACTAGTGACCAGCGACAGTGAACATTGACCCGTGACCAGTGACCAGTGACCAGTGACCAGTGACCAGTGACAGCTGACCAGTGACCTGTGACCAGTGACCAGTGACCAGTGACCAGTGACCAGTGACCAGTGACCAGTGACCAGTGACTTGTGACCAGTGACTAGTGACCTGTGACCACTGACCAGTGACCAGTTACCAGTGACCCCTGAAAAGTGACCAGTGACCAGTGACCAGTGACTAGTGACTAGTGACCGGTGACCTGTGACCATTGACCAGTGACTAGTGACCAGTGACCCGTGACCAGTGACCAGTGACCTGTGACCAGTGACCAGTGACTTGTGGCCAGTGACCAGTGACCAGTGACCAGTGACCACTGACTACTGACCAGTGACCAGTGACCTGTGACCAGTGACCAGTGACCAGTGACCAGTTACCAGTGACCAGTGACCAGTGACCCGTGACCAGTGACTGGTGACCTGTGACCACTGACCAGTGACCAGTGACCAGTGACCAGTGACCAGTGACCAGTTACCAGTGACCAGTGACCAGTGACCAGTGACCAGTGACAGGTGACCAGTGACGTATGACCAGTGACCAGTGACCAGTGACCAGTGAATTGTGAATCGTGACCACTGACCAGTGACCAGTTACCAGTGACCCCTGAAAAGTGCACAGTGACCAGTGACTAGTGACCAGTGATCTGTGACCACTGACCAGTGACCAGTGACCAGTGACCAGCGACAGTGACCATTGAACAATGACCAGTGACCAGTGACCAGTGACCAGTGACAGGTGACCAGTGACCTATGACCAGTGACCAGTGACCAGTGACCAGTGACCAGTGACCAGTGACTAGTGACCAGTGACCCGTGACCAGTGACCAGAGACCACTGACCAGTGACCAGTGACCAGTGACTAGTGGCCAGTGACCAGTGACCAGTGACCAGTGACCAGCGACAGTGACCATTGACCAGTGACCAGTGACCAGTGACCAGTGACCAGTGACCAGTGACAGGTGACCAGTGACCTATGACCAGTGACCAGTGACCACTGATTACTGACCAGTGACCAGTGACCTGTGACCAGTGACCAGTGATAAGTGACCAGTGACCAGTGACCAGTGACCAGTGATTAGTGACCTGTGACCAGTGACCAGTGACCAGTGACCAGTGACCACTGACTACTGACCAGTGACCAGTGACCTGTGACCAGTGACCAGTGACCAGTGACCAGTGACCAGTTACCAGTGACCAGTGACCAGTGACCAGTGACCAGTGACCAGTGACCAGTGACCAGTGACCAGTGACCAGTGATTAGTGACCTGTGACCAGTGACCAGTGACCAGTGACCATTGACCACTGACTACTGACCAGTGACCAGTGACCTGTGACCAGTGACCAGTGACCAGTGACCAGATACCAGTGACCAGTGACCAGTGACCCGTGACCAGTGACTAGTGACCTGTGACCAGTGACCAGTGACCAGTGACCAGCGACAGTGACCATTGACCAATGACCAGTGACCAGTGACCAGTGACCAGTGACCAGTGACAGGTGACCAGTGACCTATGACCAGTGACCAGTGACCAGTGACCAGTGAATTGTGAATCGTGACCACTGACCAGTGACCAGTTACCAGTGACCCCTGAAAAGTGACCAGTGACCAGTGACTAGTGACCAGTGATCTGTGACCAGTGACCAGTGACCAGTGACCAGTGACCAGCGACAGTGACCATTGAACAATGACCAGTGACCAGTGACCAGTGACCAGTGACAGGTGACCAGTGACCTATGACCAGTGACCAGTGACCAGTGACCAGTGACCAGTGACCTATGACCAGTGACCAGTGACCAGTGACCAGTGACCAGTGACCAGTGACCAGTGACTAGTGACCAGTGACCCGTGACCAGTGACCAGAGACCACTGACCAGTGACCAGTGACCAGTGACCAGTGACCAGTGACAGGTGACGAGTGACCTATGACCAGTGACCAGTGACCACTGATTACTGACCAGTGACCAGTGACCTGTGACCAGTGACCAGTGACCAGTGACCAGTGACCAGTGACCAGTGACCAGTGATTAGTGACCTGTGACCAGTGACCAGTGACTAGTGACCAGCGACAGTGAACATTGACCAGTGACCAGTGACCAGTGACCAGTGACCAGCGACAGTGACCATTGACCAGTGACCAGTGACCAGTGACCAGTGACCAGTGACAGGTGACCAGTGACCTATGACCAGTGACCAGTGACCACTGATTACTGACCAGTGACCAGTGACCTGTGACCAGTGACCAGTGACCAGTGACCAGTGACCAGTGACCAGTGACCCGTGACTAGTGACCTGTGACCAGTGACCAGTGACTAGTGACCAGCGACAGTGAACATTGACCAGTGACCAGTGACCAGTGACCAGTGACCAGTGACCAGTGACTAGTGACCAGTGACCCGTGACCAGTGACCAGAGACCACTGACCAGTGACCAGTGACCAGTGACTAGTGACCAGCGACAGTGAACATTGACCAGTGACCAGTGACCAGTGACCAGTGACCAGTGACCAGTGACCTGTGACCAGTGACCAGTGACCAGTGACCAGTTACCAGTGACCAGTGACCAGTGACCCGTGACCAGTGACTAGTGACCTGTGACCAGTGACCAGTGACCAGTGACCAGTGACCAGTGACCAGTGACCAGTGACTTGTGACCAGTGACCAGTGACTAGAGACCATTGACCAGTGACCAGTGACCAGTGACCAGCGACAGTGACCATTGACTAATGACCAGTGACCAGTGACCTATGACCAGTGACCAGTGACCAGTGATTAGTGACCAGTGACCAGTGACAGGTGACCAGTGACCTATGACCAGTGACCAGTGACCACTGATTACTGACCAGTGACCAGTGACCTGTGACCAGTGACCAGTGACCAGTGACCAGTGACCAGTGACCAGTGACCAGTGACCAGTGACCAGTGACTAGTGACCAGTGACCCGTGACCAGTGACCAGAGACCACTGACCAGTGACCAGTGACCAGTGACCAGTGACCAGTGACAGGTGACGAGTGACCTATGACCAGTGACCAGTGACCACTGATTACTGACCAGTGACCAGTGACCTGTGACCAGTGACCAGTGACCAGTGACCAGTGACCAGTGACCAGTGACCAGTGATTAGTGACCTGTGACCAGTGACCAGTGACTAGTGACCAGCGACAGTGAACATTGACCAGTGACCAGTGACCAGTGACCAGTGACCAGCGACAGTGACCATTGACCAGTGACCAGTGACCAGTGACCAGTGACCAGTGACAGGTGACCAGTGACCTATGACCAGTGACCAGTGACCACTGATTACTGACCAGTGACCAGTGACCTGTGACCAGTGACCAGTGACCAGTGACCAGTGACCAGTGACCAGTGACCAGTGACTAGTGACCTGTGACCAGTGACCAGTGACTAGTGACCAGCGACAGTGAACATTGACCAGTGACCAGTGACCAGTGACCAGTGACCAGTGACCAGTGACTAGTGACCAGTGACCCGTGACCAGTGACCAGAGACCACTGACCAGTGACCAGTGACCAGTGACTAGTGACCAGCGACAGTGAACATTGACCAGTGACCAGTGACCAGTGACCAGTGACCAGTGACCAGTGACCTGTGACCAGTGACCAGTTACCAGTGACCAGTGACCAGTGACCCGTGACCAGTGACTAGTGACCTGTGACCAGTGACCAGTGACCAGTGACCAGTGACCAGTGACCAGTGACCAGTGACTTGTGACCAGTGACCAGTGACTAGAGACCATTGACCAGTGACCAGTGACCAGTGACCAGCGACAGTGACCATTGACCAATGACCAGTGACCAGTGACCTATGACCAGTGACCAGTGACCAGTGATTAGTGACCAGTGACCAGTGACAGGTGACCAGTGACCTATGACCAGTGACCAGTGACCACTGATTACTGACCAGTGACCAGTGACCTGTGACCAGTGACCAGTGACCAGTGACCAGTGACCAGTGACCAGTGACCAGTGACCAGTGACTAGTGACCGGTGACCTGTGACCATTGACCAGTGACTAGTGACCAGTGACCCGTGACCAGTGACCAGTGACCTGTGACCAGTGACCAGTGACTTGTGGCCAGTGACCAGTGACCAGTGACCAGTGACAGGTGACCAGTGACCTATGACCAGTGACCAGTGACCAGTGACCAGTGAATTGTGAATCGTGACCACTGACCAGTGACCAGTTACCAGTGACCCCTGAAAAGTGACCAGTGACCAGTGACTAGTGACCAGTGATCTGTGACCAGTGACCAGTGACCAGTGACCAGCGACAGTGACCATTGAACAATGACCAGTGACCAGTGACCAGTGAATTGTGAATCGTGACCACTGACCAGTGACCAGTTACCAGTGACCCCTGAAAAGTGACCAGTGACCAGTGACTAGTGACCAGTGATCTGTGACCAGTGACCAGTGACCAGTGACCAGTGACAGGTGACCAGTGACCTATGACCAGTGACCAGTGACCAGTGACCAGTGAATTGTGAATCGTGACCACTGACCAGTGACCAGTTACCAGTGACCCCTGAAAAGTGACCAGTGACCAGTGACTAGTGACCAGTGATCTGTGACCAGTGACCAGTGACCAGTGACCAGCGACAGTGACCATTGAACAATGACCAGTGACCAGTGACCAGTGACCAGTGACCAGTGACAGGTGACCAGTGACCTATGACCAGTGACCAGTGACCAGCGACCAGTGACCAGTGACCAGTGACCAGTGACTAGTGACCAGTGACCCGTGACCAGTGACCAGAGACCACTGACCAGTGACCAGTGACCAGTGACTAGTGGCCAGTGACCAGTGACCAGTGACCAGTGACCAGCGACAGTGACCATTGACCAGTGACCAGTGACCAGTGACCAGTGACCAGTGACAAGTGACCAGTGACCTATGACCAGTGACCAGTGACCACTGATTACTGACCAGTGACCAGTGACCTGTGACCAGTGACCAGTGACCAGTGACCAGTGACCAGTGACCAGTGACCAGTGACTAGTGACCTGTGACCAGTGACCAGTGACTAGTGACCAGCGACAGTGAACATTGACCCGTGACCAGTGACCAGTGACCAGTGACCAGTGACCAGTGACAGCTGACCAGTGACCTGTGACCAGTGACCAGTGACCAGTGACCAGTGACCAGTGACCAGTGACCAGTGACCAGTGACTTGTGACCAGTGACTAGTGACCTGTGACCACTGACCAGTGACCATTTACCAGTGACCCCTGAAAAGTGACCAGTGACCAGTGACCAGTGACTAGTGACTAGTGACCGGTGACCTGTGACCATTGACCAGTGACTAGTGACCAGTGACCCGTGACCAGTGACCAGTGACCTGTGACCAGTGACCAGTGACTTGTGGCCAGTGACCAGTGACCAGTGACCAGTGACCACTGACTACTGACCAGTGACCAGTGACCTGTGACCAGTGACCAGTGACCAGTGACCAGTTACCAGTGACCAGTGACCAGTGACCCGTGACCAGTGACTGGTGACCTGTGACCACTGACCAGTGACCAGTGACCAGTGACCAGTGACCAGTGACCAGTTACCAGTGACCAGTGACCAGTGACCAGTGACCAGTGACAGGTGACCAGTGACCTATGACCAGTGACCAGTGACCAGTGACCAGTGAATTGTGAATCGTGACCACTGACCAGTGACCAGTTACCAGTGACCCCTGAAAAGTGACCAGTGACCAGTGACTAGTGACCAGTGATCTGTGACCAGTGACCAGTGACCAGTGACCAGCGACAGTGACCATTGAACAATGACCAGTGACCAGTGACCAGTGAATTGTGAATCGTGACCACTGACCAGTGACCAGTTACCAGTGACCCCTGAAAAGTGACCAGTGACCAGTGACTAGTGACCAGTGATCTGTGACCAGTGACCAGTGACCAGTGACCAGTGACAGGTGACCAGTGACCTATGACCAGTGACCAGTGACCAGTGACCAGTGAATTGTGAATCGTGACCACTGACCAGTGACCAGTTACCAGTGACCCCTGAAAAGTGACCAGTGACCAGTGACTAGTGACCAGTGATCTGTGACCAGTGACCAGTGACCAGTGACCAGCGACAGTGACCATTGAACAATGACCAGTGACCAGTGACCAGTGACCAGTGACCAGTGACAGGTGACCAGTGACCTATGACCAGTGACCAGTGACCAGCGACCAGTGACCAGTGACCAGTGACCAGTGACTAGTGACCAGTGACCCGTGACCAGTGACCAGAGACCACTGACCAGTGACCAGTGACCAGTGACTAGTGGCCAGTGACCAGTGACCAGTGACCAGTGACCAGCGACAGTGACCATTGACCAGTGACCAGTGACCAGTGACCAGTGACCAGTGACAAGTGACCAGTGACCTATGACCAGTGACCAGTGACCACTGATTACTGACCAGTGACCAGTGACCTGTGACCAGTGACCAGTGACCAGTGACCAGTGACCAGTGACCAGTGACCAGTGACTAGTGACCTGTGACCAGTGACCAGTGACTAGTGACCAGCGACAGTGAACATTGACCCGTGACCAGTGACCAGTGACCAGTGACCAGTGACCAGTGACAGCTGACCAGTGACCTGTGACCAGTGACCAGTGACCAGTGACCAGTGACCAGTGACCAGTGACCAGTGACCAGTGACTTGTGACCAGTGACTAGTGACCTGTGACCACTGACCAGTGACCATTTACCAGTGACCCCTGAAAAGTGACCAGTGACCAGTGACCAGTGACTAGTGACTAGTGACCGGTGACCTGTGACCATTGACCAGTGACTAGTGACCAGTGACCCGTGACCAGTGACCAGTGACCTGTGACCAGTGACCAGTGACTTGTGGCCAGTGACCAGTGACCAGTGACCAGTGACCACTGACTACTGACCAGTGACCAGTGACCTGTGACCAGTGACCAGTGACCAGTGACCAGTTACCAGTGACCAGTGACCAGTGACCCGTGACCAGTGACTGGTGACCTGTGACCACTGACCAGTGACCAGTGACCAGTGACCAGTGACCAGTGACCAGTTACCAGTGACCAGTGACCAGTGACCAGTGACCAGTGACAGGTGACCAGTGACCTATGACCAGTGACCAGTGACCAGTGACCAGTGAATTGTGAATCGTGACCACTGACCAGTGACCAGTTACCAGTGACCCCTGAAAAGTGCACAGTGACCAGTGACTAGTGACCAGTGATCTGTGACCACTGACCAGTGACCAGTGACCAGTGACCAGCGACAGTGACCATTGAACAATGACCAGTGACCAGTGACCAGTGACCAGTGACAGGTGACCAGTGACCTATGACCAGTGACCAGTGACCAGTGACCAGTGACCAGTGACCAGTGACTAGTGACCAGTGACCCGTGACCAGTGACCAGAGACCACTGACCAGCGACCAGTGACCAGTGACTAGTGGCCAGTGACCAGTGACCAGTGACCAGTGACCAGCGACAGTGACCATTGACCAGTGACCAGTGACCAGTGACCAGTGACCAGTGACCAGTGACAGGTGACCAGTGACCTATGACCAGTGACCAGTGACCACTGATTACTGACCAGTGACCAGTGACCTGTGACCAGTGACCAGTGATAAGTGACCAGTGACCAGTGACCAGTGACCAGTGATTAGTGACCTGTGACCAGTGACCAGTGACCAGTGACCAGTGACCACTGACTACTGACCAGTGACCAGTGACCTGTGACCAGTGACCAGTGACCAGTGACCAGTGACCAGTTACCAGTGACCAGTGACCAGTGACCAGTGACCAGTGACCAGTGACCAGTGACCAGTGACCAGTGACCAGTGATTAGTGACCTGTGACCAGTGACCAGTGACCAGTGACCAGTGACCACTGACTACTGACCAGTGACCAGTGACCTGTGACCAGTGACCAGTGACCAGTGACCAGTGACCAGTGATTAGTGACCTGTGACCAGTGACCAGTGACCAGTGACCAGTGACCACTGACTACTGACCAGTGACCAGTGACCTGTGACCAGTGACCAGTGACCAGTGACCAGATACCAGT
Source organism: Andrena bucephala (assembly GCA_947577245.1). NCBI lineage: Eukaryota > Metazoa > Arthropoda > Insecta > Hymenoptera > Andrenidae > Andrena > Andrena bucephala. The sequence goes on along the minus strand of OX387716.1, from coordinate 22,891,138 downwards.
GACCAGTGACCAGTGACCCGTGACCAGTGACTAGTGACCTGTGACCAGTGACCAGTGACCAGTGACCAGCGACAGTGACCATTGACCAATGACCAGTGACCCGTGACCAGTGACCAGTGACCAGTGACAGGTGACCAGTGACATATGACCAGTGACCAGTGACCAGTGACCAGTGAATTGTGAATCGTGACCACTGACCAGTGACCAGTTACCAGTGACCCCTGAAAAGTGACCAGTGACCAGTGACTAGTGACCAGTGATCTGTGACCAGTGACCAGTGACCAGTGACCAGTGACCAGCGACAGTGACCATTGAACAATGACCAGTGACCAGTGACCAGTGACCAGTGACAGGTGACCAGTGACCTATGACCAGTGACCAGTGACCAGTGACCAGTGACCTATGACCAGTGACCAGTGACCAGTGACCAGTGACCAGTGACCAGTGACCAGTGACTAGTGACCAGTGACCCGTGACCAGTGACCAGAGACCACTGACCAGTGACCAGTGACCAGTGACCAGTGACCAGTGACAGGTGACGAGTGACCTATGACCAGTGACCAGTGACCACTGATTACTGACCAGTGACCAGTGACCTGTGACCAGTGACCAGTGACCAGTGACCAGTGACCAGTGACCAGTGACCAGTGATTAGTGACCTGTGACCAGTGACCAGTGACTAGTGACCAGCGACAGTGAACATTGACCAGTGACCAGTGACCAGTGACCAGTGACCAGCGACAGTGACCATTGACCAGTGACCAGTGACCAGTGACCAGTGACCAGTGACAGGTGACCAGTGACCTATGACCAGTGACCAGTGACCACTGATTACTGACCAGTGACCAGTGACCTGTGACCAGTGACCAGTGACCAGTGACCAGTGACCAGTGACCAGTGACCAGTGACTAGTGACCTGTGACCAGTGACCAGTGACTAGTGACCAGCGACAGTGAACATTGACCAGTGACCAGTGACCAGTGACCAGTGACCAGTGACCAGTGACTAGTGACCAGTGACCCGTGACCAGTGACCAGAGACCACTGACCAGTGACCAGTGACCAGTGACTAGTGGCCAGTGACCAGTGACCAGTGACCAGTGACCAGCGACAGTGACCATTGACCAGTGACCAGTGACCAGTGACCAGTGACCAGTGACAGGTGACCAGTGACCTATGACCAGTGACCAGTGACCACTGATTACTGACCAGTGACCAGTGACCTGTGACCAGTGACCAGTGACCAGTGACCAGTGACCAGTGACCAGTGACCAGTGACTAGTGACCTGTGACCAGTGACCAGTGACTAGTGACCAGCGACAGTGAACATTGACCAGTGACTAGTGACCAGTGACCCGTGACCAGTGACCAGTGACCTGTGACCAGTGACCAGTGACTTGTGGCCAGTGACCAGTGACCAGTGACCAGTGACCACTGACTACTGACCAGTGACCAGTGACCTGTGACCAGTGACCAGTGACCAGTGACCAGTTACCAGTGACCAGTGACCAGTGACCCGTGACCAGTGACTAGTGACCTGTGACCAGTGACCAGTGACCAGTGACCAGTGACCAGCGACAGTGACCATTGACCAGTGACCAGTGACCAGTGACCAGTGACCAGTGACAGGTGACCAGTGACCTATGACCAGTGACCAGTGACCACTGATTACTGACCAGTGACCAGTGACCTGTGACCAGTGACCAGTGACCAGTGACCAGTGACCAGTGACCAGTGACCAGTGACTAGTGACCTGTGACCAGTGACCAGTGACTAGTGACCAGCGACAGTGAACATTGACCAGTGACTAGTGACCAGTGACCCGTGACCAGTGACCAGTGACCTGTGACCAGTGACCAGTGACTTGTGGCCAGTGACCAGTGACCAGTGACCAGTGACCACTGACTACTGACCAGTGACCAGTGACCTGTGACCAGTGACCAGTGACTTGTGACCAGTGACTAGTGACCTGTGACCACTGACCAGTGACCAGTTACCAGTGACCCCTGAAAAGTGACCAGTGACCAGTGACCAGTGACAGGTGACCAGTGACCTATGACCAGTGACCAGTGACCACTGATTACTGACCAGTGACCAGTGACCTGTGACCAGTGACCAGTGACCAGTGACCAGTGACCAGTGACCAGTGACCAGTGATTAGTGACCTGTGACCAGTGACCAGTGACTAGTGACCAGCGACAGTGAACATTGACCAGTGACCAGTGACCAGTGACCAGTGACCAGTGACCAGTGACCCCTGAAAAGTGACCAGTGACCAGTGACCAGTGACTAGTGACTAGTGACCAGTGACTAGTGACCAGTGACCCGTGACCAGAGACAAGTGACCAGCGACTGTGACCATGGACAAGTGACCAGTGACCTGTGACCAGTGACCAGTGACCAGTGACCTGTGACCAGCGTCCAGCGACAGTGACCATTGACCTGTGACCAGTGACCAGTGACCATTGACCAGTGACCAGCGACCAGTGACCAGTGACTAGTGACCTGTGACCAGTGGCCTGTGACCAGTGACCAGTGACCACTGACCAGTGAACAGTGACCAGTGACTAGTGACCAGTGACCCGTGACCAGTGACCAGCGACCAGTGACCAGTGTCCCCTGAAAAATGACCAGTGACCAGTGACCAGTGTCTAGTGAACTGTGTCCATTGACCAGTGACCAGTGACTAGTGGCCAGTGACCAGTGACCAGTGACCAGTGACCACTGCCTACTGACAAGTGACTTGTGACCAGTGACTAGTGACCAGCGACCAGTGACCAGTGACCCGTGACATGTGACCCGTGACCAGTGACCAGTGACCTGTGACCAGTGACCCCTGAAATGTGACCAGTGACCAGTGACCAGTGAATAGTGACCAGTGACCAGTGACCAGTGACCAGTGACCAGTGACCAGTGACCAGTGACCCGTGACCAGTGACCAGTGACTTGTGACCAGTGACCAGTGACTAGTGACCTGTGACCAGTGGCCAGTGACCAGTGACCAGCGACAGTGAACATTGACCAGTGACTAGTGACCAGTGACCAGTGACCAGTGACAGCTGACCAGTGACCAGTGACCTGTGACTAGTGACCTGTGACCAGTGACCAGTGACCTCTGACCACGGACCAGTGACAAGTGACCGGTGAATTGTGACCAGTGACCAGTGACTAGTGACCAGTGACCAGTGACCAGTGACTAGTGACCGGTGACCTGTGACCATTGACCAGTGACTAGTGACCAGTGACCCGTGACCAGTGACCAGTGACCTGTGACCAGTGACCAGTGACTTGTGGCCAGTGACCAGTGACCAGTGACCAGTGACAGGTGACCAGTGACCTATGACCAGTGACCAGTGACCAGTGACCAGTGAATTGTGAATCGTGACCACTGACCAGTGACCAGTTACCAGTGACCCCTGAAAAGTGACCAGTGACCAGTGACTAGTGACCAGTGATCTGTGACCAGTGACCAGTGACCAGTGACCAGCGACAGTGACCATTGAACAATGACCAGTGACCAGTGACCAGTGAATTGTGAATCGTGACCACTGACCAGTGACCAGTTACCAGTGACCCCTGAAAAGTGACCAGTGACCAGTGACTAGTGACCAGTGATCTGTGACCAGTGACCAGTGACCAGTGACCAGTGACAGGTGACCAGTGACCTATGACCAGTGACCAGTGACCAGTGACCAGTGAATTGTGAATCGTGACCACTGACCAGTGACCAGTTACCAGTGACCCCTGAAAAGTGACCAGTGACCAGTGACTAGTGACCAGTGATCTGTGACCAGTGACCAGTGACCAGTGACCAGCGACAGTGACCATTGAACAATGACCAGTGACCAGTGACCAGTGACCAGTGACCAGTGACAGGTGACCAGTGACCTATGACCAGTGACCAGTGACCAGTGACCAGTGACCAGTGACCAGTGACCAGTGACTAGTGACCAGTGACCCGTGACCAGTGACCAGAGACCACTGACCAGTGACCAGTGACCAGTGACTAGTGGCCAGTGACCAGTGACCAGTGACCAGTGACCAGCGACAGTGACCATTGACCAGTGACCAGTGACCAGTGACCAGTGACCTGTGACCAGTGACCCCTGAAATGTGACCAGTGACCAGTGACCAGTGAATAGTGACCAGTGACCAGTGACCAGTGAGCAGTGACCAGTGACCAGTGACCAGTGACCCGTGACCAGTGACCAGTGACTTGTGACCAGTGACCAGTGACTAGTGACCTGTGACCAGTGGCCAGTGACCAGTGACCAGCGACAGTGAACATTGACCAGTGACTAGTGACCAGTGACCAGTGACCAGTGACAGCTGACCAGTGACCAGTGACCTGTGACTAGTGACCTGTGACCAGTGACCAGTGACCTCTGACCACGGACCAGTGACAAGTGACCAGTGAATTGTGACCAGTGACCAGTGACTAGTGACCAGTGACCAGTGACCAGTGACTAGTGACCGGTGACCTGTGACCATTGACCAGTGACTAGTGACCAGTGACCCGTGACCAGTGACCAGTGACCTGTGACCAGTGACCAGTGACTTGTGGCCAGTGACCAGTGACCAGTGACCAGTGACAGGTGACCAGTGACCTATGACCAGTGACCAGTGACCAGTGACCAGTGAATTGTGAATCGTGACCACTGACCAGTGACCAGTTACCAGTGACCCCTGAAAAGTGACCAGTGACCAGTGACTAGTGACCAGTGAATAGTGACCAGTCACCAGTGACCAGTGACACGTGACTTGTGACCAGTGACTAGTGACCTGTGACCACTGACCAGTGACCAGTTACCAGTGTCCCCTGAAAAATGACCAGTGACCAGTGACCAGTGTCTAGTGAACTGTGTCCATTGACCAGTGACCAGTGACTAGTGGCCAGTGACCAGTGACCAGTGACCCGTGACATGTGACCCGTGACCAGTGACCAGTGACCTGTGACCAGTGACCCCTGAAATGTGACCAGTGACCAGTGACCAGTGAATAGTGACCAGTGACCAGTGACCAGTGACCAGTGACCAGTGACCAGTGACCAGTGACCCGTGACCAGTGACCAGTGACTTGTGACCAGTGACCAGTGACTAGTGACCTGTGACCAGTGGCCAGTGACCAGTGACCAGCGACAGTGAACATTGACCAGTGACTAGTGACCAGTGACCAGTGACCAGTGACAGCTGACCAGTGACCAGTGACCTGTGACTAGTGACCTGTGACCAGTGACCAGTGACCTCTGACCACGGACCAGTGACAAGTGACCAGTGAATTGTGACCAGTGACCAGTGACTAGTGACCAGTGACCAGTGACCAGTGACTAGTGACCGGTGACCTGTGACCATTGACCAGTGACTAGTGACCAGTGACACGTGACCAGTGACCAGTGACCTGTGACCAGTGACCAGTGACTTGTGGCCAGTGACCAGTGACCAGTGACCAGTGACAGGTGACCAGTGACCTATGACCAGTGACCAGTGACCAGTGACCAGTGAATTGTGAATCGTGACCACTGACCAGTGACCAGTTACCAGTGACCCCTGAAAAGTGACCAGTGACCAGTGACTAGTGACCAGTGATCTGTGACCAGTGACCAGTGACCAGTGACCAGCGACAGTGACCATTGAACAATGACCAGTGACCAGTGACCAGTGACCAGTGACCAGTGACAGGTGACCAGTGACCTATGACCAGTGACCAGTGACCAGTGACCAGTGACCAGTGACCAGTGACCAGTGACTAGTGACCAGTGACCCGTGACCAGTGACCAGAGACCACTGACCAGTGACCAGTGACCAGTGACTAGTGGCCAGTGACCAGTGACCAGTGACCAGTGACCAGCGACAGTGACCATTGACCAGTGACCAGTGACCAGTGACCAGTGACCTGTGACCAGTGACCCCTGAAATGTGACCAGTGACCAGTGACCAGTGAATAGTGACCAGTGACCAGTGACCAGTGAGCAGTGACCAGTGACCAGTGACCAGTGACCCGTGACCAGTGACCAGTGACTTGTGACCAGTGACCAGTGACTAGTGACCTGTGACCAGTGGCCAGTGACCAGTGACCAGCGACAGTGAACATTGACCAGTGACTAGTGACCAGTGACCAGTGACCAGTGACAGCTGACCAGTGACCAGTGACCTGTGACTAGTGACCTGTGACCAGTGACCAGTGACCTCTGACCACGGACCAGTGACAAGTGACCAGTGAATTGTGACCAGTGACCAGTGACTAGTGACCAGTGACCAGTGACCAGTGACTAGTGACCGGTGACCTGTGACCATTGACCAGTGACTAGTGACCAGTGACCCGTGACCAGTGACCAGTGACCTGTGACCAGTGACCAGTGACTTGTGGCCAGTGACCAGTGACCAGTGACCAGTGACAGGTGACCAGTGACCTATGACCAGTGACCAGTGACCAGTGACCAGTGAATTGTGAATCGTGACCACTGACCAGTGACCAGTTACCAGTGACCCCTGAAAAGTGACCAGTGACCAGTGACTAGTGACCAGTGAATAGTGACCAGTCACCAGTGACCAGTGACACGTGACTTGTGACCAGTGACTAGTGACCTGTGACCACTGACCAGTGACCAGTTACCAGTGTCCCCTGAAAAATGACCAGTGACCAGTGACCAGTGTCTAGTGAACTGTGTCCATTGACCAGTGACCAGTGACTAGTGGCCAGTGACCAGTGACCAGTGACCCGTGACATGTGACCCGTGACCAGTGACCAGTGACCTGTGACCAGTGACCCCTGAAATGTGACCAGTGACCAGTGACCAGTGAATAGTGACCAGTGACCAGTGACCAGTGACCAGTGACCAGTGACCAGTGACCAGTGACCCGTGACCAGTGACCAGTGACTTGTGACCAGTGACCAGTGACTAGTGACCTGTGACCAGTGGCCAGTGACCAGTGACCAGCGACAGTGAACATTGACCAGTGACTAGTGACCAGTGACCAGTGACCAGTGACAGCTGACCAGTGACCAGTGACCTGTGACTAGTGACCTGTGACCAGTGACCAGTGACCTCTGACCACGGACCAGTGACAAGTGACCAGTGAATTGTGACCAGTGACCAGTGACTAGTGACCAGTGACCAGTGACCAGTGACTAGTGACCGGTGACCTGTGACCATTGACCAGTGACTAGTGACCAGTGACACGTGACCAGTGACCAGTGACCTGTGACCAGTGACCAGTGACTTGTGGCCAGTGACCAGTGACCAGTGACCAGTGACAGGTGACCAGTGACCTATGACCAGTGACCAGTGACCAGTGACCAGTGAATTGTGAATCGTGACCACTGACCAGTGACCAGTTACCAGTGACCCCTGAAAAGTGACCAGTGACCAGTGACTAGTGACCAGTGAATAGTGACCAGTCACCAGTGACCAGTGACCAGTGACCAGTGACCAGTGACACGTGACCAGTGACCAGTGACTTGTGACCAGTGACCAGTGACTAGTGACCTGTGACCAGTGGCCAGTGACCAGTGACCAGCGACAGTGAACATTGACCAGTCACCAGTGACCAGTGACCAGTGACCAGTGACCAGTGACAGCTGACCAGTGACCTGTGACCAGTGACCAGTGACCAGTGACCAGTGACCAGTGACCAGTGACCAGTGACTTGTGACCAGTGACTAGTGACCTGTGACCACTGACCAGTGACCAGTTACCAGTGACCCCTGAAAAGTGACCAGTGACCAGTGACCAGTGACTAGTGACTAGTGACCGGTGACCTGTGACCATTGACCAGTGACTAGTGACCAGTGACCCGTGACCAGTGACCAGTGACCTGTGACCAGTGACCAGTGACTTGTGGCCAGTGACCAGTGACCAGTGACCAGTGACCACTGACTACTGACCAGTGACCAGTGACCTGTGACCAGTGACCAGTGACCAGTGACCAGTTACCAGTGACCAGTGACCAGTGACCCGTGACCAGTGACTAGTGACCTGTGACCAGTGACCAGTGACCAGTGACCAGTGACCAGTGACTTGTGACCAGTGACCAGTGACTAGAGACCATTGACCAGTGACCAGTGACCAGTGACCAGCGACAGTGACCATTGACCAATGACCAGTGACCAGTGACCAGTGACCAGTGACCAGTGACAGGTGACCAGTGACCTATGACCAGTGACCAGTGACCAGTGACCAGTGAATTGTGAATCGTGACCACTGACCAGTGACCAGTTGCCAGTGACCCCTGAAAAGTGACCAGTGACCAGTGACTAGTGACCAGTGATCTGTGACCAGTGACCAGTGACCAGTGACCAGTGACCAGCGACAGTGACCATTGAACAATGACCAGTGACCAGTGACCAGTGACCAGTGACAGGTGACCAGTGACCTATGACCAGTGACCAGTGACCAGTGACCAGTGACCAGTGACCTATGACCAGTGACCAGTGACCAGTGACCAGTGACCAGAGACCACTGACCAGTGACCAGTGACCAGTGACTAATGGCCAGTGACCAGTGACCAGTGACCAGTGACCAGTGACCAGCGACAGTGACCATTGACCAGTGACCAGTGACCAGTGACCAGTGACCAGTGACCAGTGACAGGTGACGAGTGACCTATGACCAGTGACCAGTGACCACTGATTACTGACCAGTGACCAGTGACCTGTGACCAGTGACCAGTGACCAGTGACCAGTGACCAGTGACCAGTGACCAGTGACCAGTGACCAGTGACCAGTGATTAGTGACCTGTGACCAGTGACCAGTGACTAGTGACCAGCGACAGTGAACATTGACCAGTGACCAGTGACCAGTGACCAGTGACCAGTGACCAGTGACAGCTGACCAGTGACCTGTGACCAGTGACCAGTGACCAGTGACCAGTGACCAGTGACCAGTGACCAGTGACCAGTGACTTGTGACCAGTGACTAGTGACCTGTGACCACTGACCAGTGACCAGTTACCAGTGTCCCCTGAAAAATGACCAGTGACCAGTGACCAGTGTCTAGTGAACTGTGTCCATTGACCAGTGACCAGTGACTAGTGGCCAGTGACCAGTGACCAGTGACCCGTGACATGTGACCCGTGACCAGTGACCAGTGACCTGTGACCAGTGACCCCTGAAATGTGACCAGTGACCAGTGACCAGTGAATAGTGACCAGTGACCAGTGACCAGTGACCAGTGACCAGTGACCAGTGACCAGTGACCCGTGACCAGTGACCAGTGACTTGTGACCAGTGACCAGTGACTAGTGACCTGTGACCAGTGGCCAGTGACCAGTGACCAGCGACAGTGAACATTGACCAGTGACTAGTGACCAGTGACCAGTGACCAGTGACAGCTGACCAGTGACCAGTGACCTGTGACTAGTGACCTGTGACCAGTGACCAGTGACCTCTGACCACGGACCAGTGACAAGTGACCAGTGAATTGTGACCAGTGACCAGTGACTAGTGACCAGTGACCAGTGACCAGTGACTAGTGACCGGTGACCTGTGACCATTGACCAGTGACTAGTGACCAGTGACCCGTGACCAGTGACCAGTGACCTGTGACCAGTGACCAGTGACTTGTGGCCAGTGACCAGTGACCAGTGACCAGTGACAGGTGACCAGTGACCTATGACCAGTGACCAGTGACCAGTGACCAGTGAATTGTGAATCGTGACCACTGACCAGTGACCAGTTACCAGTGACCCCTGAAAAGTGACCAGTGACCAGTGACTAGTGACCAGTGATCTGTGACCAGTGACCAGTGACCAGTGACCAGCGACAGTGACCATTGAACAATGACCAGTGACCAGTGACCAGTGAATTGTGAATCGTGACCACTGACCAGTGACCAGTGACTTGTGACCAGTGACCAGTGACTAGAGACCATTGACCAGTGACCAGTGACCAGTGACCAGCGACAGTGACCATTGACCAATGACCAGTGACCAGTGACCAGTGACCAGTGACCAGTGACCAGTGACCAGTGACCAGTGACTTGTGACCAGTGACCAGTGACAGGTGACCAGTGACCTATGACCAGTGACCAGTGACCAGTGACCAGTGACCAGTGACCCGTGACCAGTGACCAGTGACCAGTGACCAGTGATTAGTGACCTGTGACCAGTGACCAGTGACTAGTGACCAGCGACAGTGAACATTGACCAGTGACCAGTGACCAGTGACCAGTGACCAGTGACCAGTGACAGCTGACCAGTGACCTGTGACCAGTGACCAGTGACCAGTGACCAGTGACCAGTGACCAGTGACCACTGACCAGTGACTTGTGACCAGTGACTAGTGACCTGTGACCACTGACCAGTGACCAGTTACCAGTGTCCCCTGAAAAATGACCAGTGACCAGTGACCAGTGTCTAGTGAACTGTGTCCATTGACCAGTGACCAGTGACTAGTGGCCAGTGACCAGTGACCAGTGACCCGTGACATGTGACCCGTGACCAGTGACCAGTGACCTGTGACCAGTGACCCCTGAAATGTGACCAGTGACCAGTGACCAGTGAATAGTGACCAGTGACCAGTGACCAGTGACCAGTGACCAGTGACCAGTGACCAGTGACCCGTGACCAGTGACCAGTGACTTGTGACCAGTGACCAGTGACTAGTGACCTGTGACCAGTGGCCAGTGACCAGTGACCAGCGACAGTGAACATTGACCAGTGACTAGTGACCAGTGACCAGTGACCAGTGACAGCTGACCAGTGACCAGTGACCTGTGACTAGTGACCTGTGACCAGTGACCAGTGACCACTGACCACGGACCAGTGACAAGTGACCAGTGAATTGTGACCAGTGACCAGTGACTAGTGACCAGTGACCAGTGACCAGTGACTAGTGACCGGTGACCTGTGACCATTGACCAGTGACTAGTGACCAGTGACCCGTGACCAGTGACCAGTGACCTGTGACCAGTGACCAGTGACTTGTGGCCAGTGACCAGTGACCAGTGACCAGTGACAGGTGACCAGTGACCTATGACCAGTGACCAGTGACCAGTGACCAGTGAATTGTGAATCGTGACCACTGACCAGTGACCAGTTACCAGTGACCCCTGAAAAGTGACCAGTGACCAGTGACTAGTGACCAGTGATCTGTGACCAGTGACCAGTGACCAGTGACCAGCGACAGTGACCATTGAACAATGACCAGTGACCAGTGACCAGTGAATTGTGAATCGTGACCACTGACCAGTGACCAGTGACTTGTGACCAGTGACCAGTGACTAGAGACCATTGACCAGTGACCAGTGACCAGTGACCAGCGACAGTGACCATTGACCAATGACCAGTGACCAGTGACCAGTGACCAGTGACCAGTGACCAGTGACCAGTGACCAGTGACTTGTGACCAGTGACCAGTGACAGGTGACCAGTGACCTATGACCAGTGACCAGTGACCAGTGACCAGTGACCAGTGACCCGTGACCAGTGACTAGTGACCTGTGACCAGTGACCAGTGACCAGTGACCAGTGACCAGTGACCAGTGACCAGTGACTTGTGACCAGTGACCAGTGACTAGAGACCATTGACCAGTGACCAGTGACCAGTGACCAGCGACAGTGACCATTGACCAATGACCAGTGACCAGTGACCAGTGACCAGTGACCAGTGACCAGTGACCAGTGACCAGTGACTTGTGACCAGTGACCAGTGACAGGTGACCAGTGACCTATGACCAGTGACCAGTGACCAGTGACCAGTGAATTGTGAATCGTGACCACTGACCAGTGACCAGTTACCAGTGACCCCTGAAAAGTGACCAGTGACCAGTGACTAGTGACCAGTGATCTGTGACCAGTGACCAGTGACCAGTGACCAGCGACAGTGACCATTGAACAATGACCAGTGACCAGTGACCAGTGACCAGTGACCAGTGACAGGTGACCAGTGACCTATGACCAGTGAGCAGTGACCAGTGACCAGTGACCAGTGACCAGTGACCAGTGACTAGTGACCAGTGACCCGTGACCAGTGACCAGAGACCACTGACCAGTGACCAGTGACCAGTGACTAGTGACCAGTGACCAGTGACCAGTGACCAGTGACCAGCGACAGTGACCATTGACCAGTGACCAGTGACCAGTGACCAGTGACCAGTGACAGGTGACCAGTGACCTATGACCAGTGACCAGTGACCACTGATTACTGACCAGTGACCAGTGACCTGTGACCAGTGACCAGTGACCAGTGACCAGTGACCAGTGACTTGTGACCAGTGACCAGTGACTAGAGACCATTGACCAGTGACCAGTGACCAGTGACCAGCGACAGTGACCATTGACCAATGACCAGTGACCAGTGACCAGTGACCAGTGACCAGTGACAGGTGACCAGTGACGTATGACCAGTGACCAGTGACCAGTGACCAGTGAATTGTGAATCGTGACCACTGACCAGTGACCAGTTACCAGTGACCCCTGAAAAGTGACCAGTGACCAGTGACTAGTGACCAGTGATCTGTGACCAGTGACCAGTGACCAGTGACCAGTGACCAGCGACAGTGACCATTGAACAATGACCAGTGACCAGTGACCAGTGACCAGTGACAGGTGACCAGTGACCTATAACCAGTGACCAGTGACCAGTGACCAGTGACCAGTGACCAGTGACCAGTGACCAGTGACCAGTGACCAGTGACCAGTGACCAGTGACTAGTGACCAGTGACCCGTGACCAGTGACCAGTGACCAGTGACCAGTGACCAGTGACCAGTGACCAGTGACAGCTGACCAGTGACCTGTGACCAGTGACCAGTGACCAGTGACCAGTGACCAGTGACCAGTAACCAGTGACTTGTGACCAGTGACTAGTGACCTGTGACCACTGACCAGTGACCAGTTACCAGTGACCCCTGAAAAGTGACCAGTGACCAGTGACCAGTGACTAGTGACTAGTGACCGGTGACCTGTGACCATTGACCAGTGACTAGTGACCAGTGACCCGTGACCAGTGACCAGTGACCTGTGACCAGTGACCAGTGACTTGTGACCAGTGACCAGTGACCAGTGACCAGTGACCACTGACTACTGACCAGTGACCAGTGACCAGTGACCTGTGACCAGTGACCAGTGACCAGTGACCAGTTACCAGTGACCAGTGACCAGTGACCAGTGACCAGTGACCAGTGACCAGTGACCAGTGACCAGTGATTAGTGACCTGTGACCAGTGACCAGTGCCCAGTGACCAGTGACCACTGACTACTGACCAGTGACCAGTGACCTGTGACCAGTGACCAGTGACCAGTGACCAGTTACCAGTGACCAGTGACCAGTGACCCGTGACCAGTGACTAGTGACCTGTGACCAGTGACCAGTGACCAGTGACCAGTGACCAGTGACCAGTGACCAGTGATTTGTGACCAGTGACCAGTGACTAGAGACCATTGACCAGTGACCAGTGACCAGTGACCAGCGACAGTGACCATTGACCAATGACCAGTGACCAGTGACCAGTGACCAGTGACCAGTGACTTGTGACCAGTGACCAGTGACTAGAGACCATTGACCAGTGACCAGTGACCAGTGACCAGTGACCAGTGACCAGTGACTTGTGACCAGTGACCAGTGACTAGAGACCATTGACCAGTGACCAGTGACCAGTGACCAGCGACAGTGACCATTGACCAATGACCAGTGACCAGTGGCCAGTGACCAGTGACCAGCGACAGTGAACATTGACCAGTCACCAGTGACCAGTGACCAGTGACCAGTGACCAGTGACAGCTGACCAGTGACCTGTGACCAGTGACCAGTGACCAGTGACCAGTGACCAGTGACCAGTGACCAGTGACTTGTGACCAGTGACTAGTGACCTGTGACCACTGACCAGTGACCAGTTACCAGTGACCCCTGAAAAGTGACCAGTGACCAGTGACCAGTGACTAGTGACTAGTGACCGGTGACCTGTGACCATTGACCAGTGACTAGTGACCAGTGACCCGTGACCAGTGACCAGTGACCTGTGACCAGTGACCAGTGACTTGTGGCCAGTGACCAGTGACCAGTGACCAGTGACCACTGACTACTGACCAGTGACCAGTGACCTGTGACCAGTGACCAGTGACCAGTGACCAGTTACCAGTGACCAGTGACCAGTGACCCGTGACCAGTGACTAGTGACCTGTGACCAGTGACCAGTGACCAGTGACCAGTGACCAGTGACTTGTGACCAGTGACCAGTGACTAGAGACCATTGACCAGTGACCAGTGACCAGTGACCAGCGACAGTGACCATTGACCAATGACCAGTGACCAGTGACCAGTGACCAGTGACCAGTGACAGGTGACCAGTGACCTATGACCAGTGACCAGTGACCAGTGACCAGTGAATTGTGAATCGTGACCACTGACCAGTGACCAGTTGCCAGTGACCCCTGAAAAGTGACCAGTGACCAGTGACTAGTGACCAGTGATCTGTGACCAGTGACCAGTGACCAGTGACCAGTGACCAGCGACAGTGACCATTGAACAATGACCAGTGACCAGTGACCAGTGACCAGTGACAGGTGACCAGTGACCTATGACCAGTGACCAGTGACCAGTGACCAGTGACCAGTGACCTATGACCAGTGACCAGTGACCAGTGACCAGTGACCAGAGACCACTGACCAGTGACCAGTGACCAGTGACTAATGGCCAGTGACCAGTGACCAGTGACCAGTGACCAGTGACCAGCGACAGTGACCATTGACCAGTGACCAGTGACCAGTGACCAGTGACCAGTGACCAGTGACAGGTGACGAGTGACCTATGACCAGTGACCAGTGACCACTGATTACTGACCAGTGACCAGTGACCTGTGACCAGTGACCAGTGACCAGTGACCAGTGACCAGTGACCAGTGACCAGTGACCAGTGACCAGTGACCAGTGATTAGTGACCTGTGACCAGTGACCAGTGACTAGTGACCAGCGACAGTGAACATTGACCAGTGACCAGTGACCAGTGACCAGTGACCAGTGACCAGTGACAGCTGACCAGTGACCTGTGACCAGTGACCAGTGACCAGTGACCAGTGACCAGTGACCAGTGACCAGTGACCAGTGACTTGTGACCAGTGACTAGTGACCTGTGACCACTGACCAGTGACCAGTTACCAGTGTCCCCTGAAAAATGACCAGTGACCAGTGACCAGTGTCTAGTGAACTGTGTCCATTGACCAGTGACCAGTGACTAGTGGCCAGTGACCAGTGACCAGTGACCCGTGACATGTGACCCGTGACCAGTGACCAGTGACCTGTGACCAGTGACCCCTGAAATGTGACCAGTGACCAGTGACCAGTGAATAGTGACCAGTGACCAGTGACCAGTGACCAGTGACCAGTGACCAGTGACCAGTGACCCGTGACCAGTGACCAGTGACTTGTGACCAGTGACCAGTGACTAGTGACCTGTGACCAGTGGCCAGTGACCAGTGACCAGCGACAGTGAACATTGACCAGTGACTAGTGACCAGTGACCAGTGACCAGTGACAGCTGACCAGTGACCAGTGACCTGTGACTAGTGACCTGTGACCAGTGACCAGTGACCTCTGACCACGGACCAGTGACAAGTGACCAGTGAATTGTGACCAGTGACCAGTGACTAGTGACCAGTGACCAGTGACCAGTGACTAGTGACCGGTGACCTGTGACCATTGACCAGTGACTAGTGACCAGTGACCCGTGACCAGTGACCAGTGACCTGTGACCAGTGACCAGTGACTTGTGGCCAGTGACCAGTGACCAGTGACCAGTGACAGGTGACCAGTGACCTATGACCAGTGACCAGTGACCAGTGACCAGTGAATTGTGAATCGTGACCACTGACCAGTGACCAGTTACCAGTGACCCCTGAAAAGTGACCAGTGACCAGTGACTAGTGACCAGTGATCTGTGACCAGTGACCAGTGACCAGTGACCAGCGACAGTGACCATTGAACAATGACCAGTGACCAGTGACCAGTGAATTGTGAATCGTGACCACTGACCATTGACCAGTGACTTGTGACCAGTGACCAGTGACTAGAGACCATTGACCAGTGACCAGTGACCAGTGACCAGCGACAGTGACCATTGACCAATGACCAGTGACCAGTGACCAGTGACCAGTGACCAGTGACCAGTGACCAGTGACCAGTGACTTGTGACCAGTGACCAGTGACAGGTGACCAGTGACCTATGACCAGTGACCAGTGACCAGTGACCAGTGACCAGTGACCCGTGACCAGTGACCAGTGACCAGTGACCAGTGATTAGTGACCTGTGACCAGTGACCAGTGACTAGTGACCAGCGACAGTGAACATTGACCAGTGACCAGTGACCAGTGACCAGTGACCAGTGACCAGTGACAGCTGACCAGTGACCTGTGACCAGTGACCAGTGACCAGTGACCAGTGACCAGTGACCAGTGACCAGTGACCAGTGACTTGTGACCAGTGACTAGTGACCTGTGACCACTGACCAGTGACCAGTTACCAGTGTCCCCTGAAAAATGACCAGTGACCAGTGACCAGTGTCTAGTGAACTGTGTCCATTGACCAGTGACCAGTGACTAGTGGCCAGTGACCAGTGACCAGTGACCCGTGACATGTGACCCGTGACCAGTGACCAGTGACCTGTGACCAGTGACCCCTGAAATGTGACCAGTGACCAGTGACCAGTGAATAGTGACCAGTGACCAGTGACCAGTGACCAGTGACCAGTGACCAGTGACCAGTGACCCGTGACCAGTGACCAGTGACTTGTGACCAGTGACCAGTGACTAGTGACCTGTGACCAGTGGCCAGTGACCAGTGACCAGCGACAGTGAACATTGACCAGTGACTAGTGACCAGTGACCAGTGACCAGTGACAGCTGACCAGTGACCAGTGACCTGTGACTAGTGACCTGTGACCAGTGACCAGTGACCTCTGACCACGGACCAGTGACAAGTGACCAGTGAATTGTGACCAGTGACCAGTGACTAGTGACCAGTGACCAGTGACCAGTGACTAGTGACCGGTGACCTGTGACCATTGACCAGTGACTAGTGACCAGTGACCCGTGACCAGTGACCAGTGACCTGTGACCAGTGACCAGTGACTTGTGGCCAGTGACCAGTGACCAGTGACCAGTGACAGGTGACCAGTGACCTATGACCAGTGACGAGTGACCAGTGACCAGTGAATTGTGAATCGTGACCACTGACCAGTGACCAGTTACCAGTGACCCCTGAAAAGTGACCAGTGACCAGTGACTAGTGACCAGTGATCTGTGACCAGTGACCAGTGACCAGTGACCAGCGACAGTGACCATTGAACAATGACCAGTGACCAGTGACCAGTGAATTGTGAATCGTGACCACTGACCAGTGACCAGTGACTTGTGACCAGTGACCAGTGACTAGAGACCATTGACCAGTGACCAGTGACCAGTGACCAGCGACAGTGACCATTGACCAATGACCAGTGACCAGTGACCAGTGACCAGTGACCAGTGACCAGTGACCAGTGACCAGTGACTTGTGACCAGTGACCAGTGACAGGTGACCAGTGACCTATGACCAGTGACCAGTGACCAGTGACCAGTGACCAGTGACCCGTGACCAGTGACTAGTGACCTGTGACCAGTGACCAGTGACCAGTGACCAGTGACCAGTGACCAGTGACCAGTGACTTGTGACCAGTGACCAGTGACTAGAGACCATTGACCAGTGACCAGTGACCAGTGACCAGCGACAGTGACCATTGACCAATGACCAGTGACCAGTGACCAGTGACCAGTGACCAGTGACCAGTGACCAGTGACCAGTGACTTGTGACCAGTGACCAGTGACAGGTGACCAGTGACCTATGACCAGTGACCAGTGACCAGTGACCAGTGAATTGTGAATCGTGACCACTGACCAGTGACCAGTTACCAGTGACCCCTGAAAAGTGACCAGTGACCAGTGACTAGTGACCAGTGATCTGTGACCAGTGACCAGTGACCAGTGACCAGCGACAGTGACCATTGAACAATGACCAGTGACCAGTGACCAGTGACCAGTGACCAGTGACAGGTGACCAGTGACCTATGACCAGTGAGCAGTGACCAGTGACCAGTGACCAGTGACCAGTGACCAGTGACTAGTGACCAGTGACCCGTGACCAGTGACCAGAGACCACTGACCAGTGACCAGTGACCAGTGACTAGTGACCAGTGACCAGTGACCAGTGACCAGTGACCAGCGACAGTGACCATTGACCAGTGACCAGTGACCAGTGACCAGTGACCAGTGACAGGTGACCAGTGACCTATGACCAGTGACCAGTGACCACTGATTACTGACCAGTGACCAGTGACCTGTGACCAGTGACCAGTGACCAGTGACCAGTGACCAGTGACCAGTGACCAGTGACCAGTGACTTGTGACCAGTGACCAGTGACTAGAGACCATTGACCAGTGACCAGTGACCAGTGACCAGCGACAGTGACCATTGACCAATGACCAGTGACCAGTGACCAGTGACCAGTGACCAGTGACAGGTGACCAGTGACGTATGACCAGTGACCAGTGACCAGTGACCAGTGAATTGTGAATCGTGACCACTGACCAGTGACCAGTTACCAGTGACCCCTGAAAAGTGACCAGTGACCAGTGACTAGTGACCAGTGATCTGTGACCAGTGACCAGTGACCAGTGACCAGTGACCAGCGACAGTGACCATTGAACAATGACCAGTGACCAGTGACCAGTGACCAGTGACAGGTGACCAGTGACCTATGACCAGTGACCAGTGACCAGTGACCAGTGACCAGTGACCAGTGACCAGTGACCAGTGACCAGTGACCAGTGACCAGTGACCAGTGACTAGTGACCAGTGACCCGTGACCAGTGACCAGTGACCAGTGACCAGTGACCAGTGACCAGTGACCAGTGACAGCTGACCAGTGACCTGTGACCAGTGACCAGTGACCAGTGACCAGTGACCAGTGACCAGTAACCAGTGACTTGTGACCAGTGACTAGTGACCTGTGACCACTGACCAGTGACCAGTTACCAGTGACCCCTGAAAAGTGACCAGTGACCAGTGACCAGTGACTAGTGACTAGTGACCGGTGACCTGTGACCATTGACCAGTGACTAGTGACCAGTGACCCGTGACCAGTGACCAGTGACCTGCGACCAGTGACCAGTGACTTGTGACCAGTGACCAGTGACCAGTGACCAGTGACCACTGACTACTGACCAGTGACCAGTGACCAGTGACCTGTGACCAGTGACCAGTGACCAGTGACCAGTTACCAGTGACCAGTGACCAGTGACCAGTGACCAGTGACCAGTGACCAGTGACCAGTGACCAGTGATTAGTGACCTGTGACCAGTGACCAGTGCCCAGTGACCAGTGACCACTGACTACTGACCAGTGACCAGTGACCTGTGACCAGTGACCAGTGACCAGTGACCAGTTACCAGTGACCAGTGACCAGTGACCCGTGACCAGTGACTAGTGACCTGTGACCAGTGACCAGTGACCAGTGACCAGTGACCAGTGACCAGTGACCAGTGATTTGTGACCAGTGACCAGTGACTAGAGACCATTGACCAGTGACCAGTGACCAGTGACCAGCGACAGTGACCATTGACCAATGACCAGTGACCAGTGACCAGTGACCAGTGACCAGTGACTTGTGACCAGTGACCAGTGACTAGAGACCATTGACCAGTGACCAGTGACCAGTGACCAGTGACCAGTGACCAGTGACTTGTGACCAGTGACCAGTGACTAGAGACCATTGACCAGTGACCAGTGACCAGTGACCAGCGACAGTGACCATTGACCAATGACCAGTGACCAGTGACCAGTGACCAGTGACCAGTGACAGGTGACCAGTGACCTATGACCAGTGACCAGTGACCAGTGTCTAGTGAACTGTGTCCATTGACCAGTGACCAGTGACTAGTGGCCAGTGACCAGTGACCAGTGACAGCTGACCAGTGACCAGTGACCTGTGACTAGTGACCTGTGACCAGTGACCAGTGACCTCTGACCACGGACCAGTGACAAGTGACCAGTGAATTGTGACCAGTGACCAGTGACTAGTGACCAGTGACCAGTGACCAGTGACTAGTGACCGGTGACCTGTGACCATTGACCAGTGACTAGTGACCAGTGACCCGTGACCAGTGACCAGTGACCTGTGACCAGTGACCAGTGACTTGTGGCCAGTGACCAGTGACCAGTGACCAGTGACAGGTGACCAGTGACCTATGACCAGTGACCAGTGACCAGTGACCAGTGAATTGTGAATCGTGACCACTGACCAGTGACCAGTTACCAGTGACCCCTGAAAAGTGACCAGTGACCAGTGACTAGTGACCAGTGATCTGTGACCAGTGACCAGTGACCAGTGACCAGCGACAGTGACCATTGAACAATGACCAGTGACCAGTGACCAGTGAATTGTGAATCGTGACCACTGACCAGTGACCAGTGACTTGTGACCAGTGACCAGTGACTAGAGACCATTGACCAGTGACCAGTGACCAGTGACCAGCGACAGTGACCATTGACCAATGACCAGTGACCAGTGACCAGTGACCAGTGACCAGTGACCAGTGACCAGTGACCAGTGACTTGTGACCAGTGACCAGTGACAGGTGACCAGTGACCTATGACCAGTGACCAGTGACCAGTGACCAGTGACCAGTGACCCGTGACCAGTGACCAGTGACCAGTGACCAGTGATTAGTGACCTGTGACCAGTGACCAGTGACTAGTGACCAGCGACAGTGAACATTGACCAGTGACCAGTGACCAGTGACCAGTGACCAGTGACCAGTGACAGCTGACCAGTGACCTGTGACCAGTGACCAGTGACCAGTGACCAGTGACCAGTGACCAGTGACCAGTGACCAGTGACTTGTGACCAGTGACTAGTGACCTGTGACCACTGACCAGTGACCAGTTACCAGTGTCCCCTGAAAAATGACCAGTGACCAGTGACCAGTGTCTAGTGAACTGTGTCCATTGACCAGTGACCAGTGACTAGTGGCCAGTGACCAGTGACCAGTGACCCGTGACATGTGACCCGTGACCAGTGACCAGTGACCTGTGACCAGTGACCCCTGAAATGTGACCAGTGACCAGTGACCAGTGAATAGTGACCAGTGACCAGTGACCAGTGACCAGTGACCAGTGACCAGTGACCAGTGACCCGTGACCAGTGACCAGTGACTTGTGACCAGTGACCAGTGACTAGTGACCTGTGACCAGTGGCCAGTGACCAGTGACCAGCGACAGTGAACATTGACCAGTGACTAGTGACCAGTGACCAGTGACCAGTGACAGCTGACCAGTGACCAGTGACCTGTGACTAGTGACCTGTGACCAGTGACCAGTGACCTCTGACCACGGACCAGTGACAAGTGACCAGTGAATTGTGACCAGTGACCAGTGACTAGTGACCAGTGACCAGTGACCAGTGACTAGTGACCGGTGACCTGTGACCATTGACCAGTGACTAGTGACCAGTGACCCGTGACCAGTGACCAGTGACCTGTGACCAGTGACCAGTGACTTGTGGCCAGTGACCAGTGACCAGTGACCAGTGACAGGTGACCAGTGACCTATGACCAGTGACGAGTGACCAGTGACCAGTGAATTGTGAATCGTGACCACTGACCAGTGACCAGTTACCAGTGACCCCTGAAAAGTGACCAGTGACCAGTGACTAGTGACCAGTGATCTGTGACCAGTGACCAGTGACCAGTGACCAGCGACAGTGACCATTGAACAATGACCAGTGACCAGTGACCAGTGAATTGTGAATCGTGACCACTGACCAGTGACCAGTGACTTGTGACCAGTGACCAGTGACTAGAGACCATTGACCAGTGACCAGTGACCAGTGACCAGCGACAGTGACCATTGACCAATGACCAGTGACCAGTGACCAGTGACCAGTGACCAGTGACCAGTGACCAGTGACCAGTGACTTGTGACCAGTGACCAGTGACAGGTGACCAGTGACCTATGACCAGTGACCAGTGACCAGTGACCAGTGACCAGTGACCCGTGACCAGTGACTAGTGACCTGTGACCAGTGACCAGTGACCAGTGACCAGTGACCAGTGACCAGTGACCAGTGACTTGTGACCAGTGACCAGTGACTAGAGACCATTGACCAGTGACCAGTGACCAGTGACCAGCGACAGTGACCATTGACCAATGACCAGTGACCAGTGACCAGTGACCAGTGACCAGTGACCAGTGACCAGTGACCAGTGACTTGTGACCAGTGACCAGTGACAGGTGACCAGTGACCTATGACCAGTGACCAGTGACCAGTGACCAGTGAATTGTGAATCGTGACCACTGACCAGTGACCAGTTACCAGTGACCCCTGAAAAGTGACCAGTGACCAGTGACTAGTGACCAGTGATCTGTGACCAGTGACCAGTGACCAGTGACCAGCGACAGTGACCATTGAACAATGACCAGTGACCAGTGACCAGTGACCAGTGACCAGTGACAGGTGACCAGTGACCTATGACCAGTGAGCAGTGACCAGTGACCAGTGACCAGTGACCAGTGACCAGTGACTAGTGACCAGTGACCCGTGACCAGTGACCAGAGACCACTGACCAGTGACCAGTGACCAGTGACTAGTGACCAGTGACCAGTGACCAGTGACCAGTGACCAGCGACAGTGACCATTGACCAGTGACCAGTGACCAGTGACCAGTGACCAGTGACAGGTGACCAGTGACCTATGACCAGTGACCAGTGACCACTGATTACTGACCAGTGACCAGTGACCTGTGACCAGTGACCAGTGACCAGTGACCAGTGACCAGTGACCAGTGACCAGTGACCAGTGACTTGTGACCAGTGACCAGTGACTAGAGACCATTGACCAGTGACCAGTGACCAGTGACCAGCGACAGTGACCATTGACCAATGACCAGTGACCAGTGACCAGTGACCAGTGACCAGTGACAGGTGACCAGTGACGTATGACCAGTGACCAGTGACCAGTGACCAGTGAATTGTGAATCGTGACCACTGACCAGTGACCAGTTACCAGTGACCCCTGAAAAGTGACCAGTGACCAGTGACTAGTGACCAGTGATCTGTGACCAGTGACCAGTGACCAGTGACCAGTGACCAGCGACAGTGACCATTGAACAATGACCAGTGACCAGTGACCAGTGACCAGTGACAGGTGACCAGTGACCTATGACCAGTGACCAGTGACCAGTGACCAGTGACCAGTGACCAGTGACCAGTGACCAGTGACCAGTGACCAGTGACCAGTGACCAGTGACTAGTGACCAGTGACCCGTGACCAGTGACCAGTGACCAGTGACCAGTGACCAGTGACCAGTGACCAGTGACAGCTGACCAGTGACCTGTGACCAGTGACCAGTGACCAGTGACCAGTGACCAGTGACCAGTAACCAGTGACTTGTGACCAGTGACTAGTGACCTGTGACCACTGACCAGTGACCAGTTACCAGTGACCCCTGAAAAGTGACCAGTGACCAGTGACCAGTGACTAGTGACTAGTGACCGGTGACCTGTGACCATTGACCAGTGACTAGTGACCAGTGACCCGTGACCAGTGACCAGTGACCTGCGACCAGTGACCAGTGACTTGTGACCAGTGACCAGTGACCAGTGACCAGTGACCACTGACTACTGACCAGTGACCAGTGACCAGTGACCTGTGACCAGTGACCAGTGACCAGTGACCAGTTACCAGTGACCAGTGACCAGTGACCAGTGACCAGTGACCAGTGACCAGTGACCAGTGACCAGTGATTAGTGACCTGTGACCAGTGACCAGTGCCCAGTGACCAGTGACCACTGACTACTGACCAGTGACCAGTGACCTGTGACCAGTGACCAGTGACCAGTGACCAGTTACCAGTGACCAGTGACCAGTGACCCGTGACCAGTGACTAGTGACCTGTGACCAGTGACCAGTGACCAGTGACCAGTGACCAGTGACCAGTGACCAGTGATTTGTGACCAGTGACCAGTGACTAGAGACCATTGACCAGTGACCAGTGACCAGTGACCAGCGACAGTGACCATTGACCAATGACCAGTGACCAGTGACCAGTGACCAGTGACCAGTGACTTGTGACCAGTGACCAGTGACTAGAGACCATTGACCAGTGACCAGTGACCAGTGACCAGTGACCAGTGACCAGTGACTTGTGACCAGTGACCAGTGACTAGAGACCATTGACCAGTGACCAGTGACCAGTGACCAGCGACAGTGACCATTGACCAATGACCAGTGACCAGTGACCAGTGACCAGTGACCAGTGACAGGTGACCAGTGACCTATGACCAGTGACCAGTGACCAGTGTCTAGTGAACTGTGTCCATTGACCAGTGACCAGTGACTAGTGGCCAGTGACCAGTGACCAGTGACCAGTGACCACTGCCTACTGACAAGTGATTTGTGACCAGTGACTAGTGACCAGCGACCAGTGACCAGTGACCCGTGACATGTGACCCGTGACCAGTGACCAGTGACCTGTGACCAGTGACCCCTGAAATGTGACCAGTGACCAGTGACCAGTGAATAGTGACCAGTGACCAGTGACCAGTGACCAGTGACCAGTGACCAGTGACCAGTGACCCGTGACCAGTGACTTGTGACCAGTGACCAGTGACTAGTGACCTGTGACCAGTGGCCAGTGACCAGTGACCAGCGACAGTGAACATTGACCAGTCACCAGTGACCAGTGACCAGTGACCAGTGACCAGTGACAGCTGACCAGTGACCTGTGACCAGTGACCAGTGACCAGTGACCAGTGACCAGTGACCAGTGACCAGTGACTTGTGACCAGTGACTAGTGACCTGTGACCACTGACCAGTGACCAGGTACCAGTGACCCCTGAAAAGTGACCAGTGACCAGTGACCAGTGACTAGTGACTAGTGACCGGTGACCTGTGACCATTGACCAGTGACTAGTGACCAGTGACCCGTGACCAGTGACCAGTGACCTGTGACCAGTGACCAGTGACTTGTGGCCAGTGACCAGTGACCAGTGACCAGTGACCACTGACTACTGACCAGTGACCAGTGACCTGTGACCAGTGACCAGTGACCTGTGACCAGTTACCAGTGACCAGTGACCAGTGACCCGTGACCAGTGACTAGTGACCTGTGACCAGTGACCAGTGACCAGTGACCAGTGACCAGTGACCAGTGACCAGTGACTTGTGACCAGTGACCAGTGACTAGAGACCATTGACCAGTGACCAGTGACCAGTGACCAGCGACAGTGACCATTGACCAATGACCAGTGACCAGTGACCAGTGACCAGTGACAGGTGACCAGTGACCTATGACCAGTGACCAGTGACCAGTGACCAGTGAATTGTGAATCGTGACCACTGACCAGTGACCAGTTACCAGTGACCCCTGAAAAGTGACCAGTGACCAGTGACTAGTGACCAGTGATCTGTGACCAGTGACCAGTGACCAGTGACCAGTGACCAGCGACAGTGACCATTGAACAATGACCAGTGACCAGTGACCAGTGACCAGTGACAGGTGACCAGTGACCTATGACCAGTGACCAGTGACCAGTGACCAGTGACCAGTGACCTATGACCAGTGACCAGTGACCAGTGACCAGTGACCAGTGACCAGTGACCAGTGACTAGTGACCAGTGACCCGTGACCAGTGACCAGAGACCACTGACCAGTGACCAGTGACCAGTGACTAATGGCCAGTGACCAGTGACCAGTGACCAGTGACCAGTGACCAGCGACAGTGACCATTGACCAGTGACCAGTGACCAGTGACCAGTGACCAGTGACCAGTGACCAGTGACAGGTGACGAGTGACCTATGACCAGTGACCAGTGACCACTGATTACTGACCAGTGACCAGTGACCTGTGACCAGTGACCAGTGACCAGTGACCAGTGACCAGTGACCAGTGACCAGTGACCAGTGATTAGTGACCTGTGACCAGTGACCAGTGACTAGTGACCAGCGACAGTGAACATTGACCAGTGACCAGTGACCAGTGACCAGTGACAGCTGACCAGTGACCTGTGACCAGTGACCAGTGACCAGTGACCAGTGACCAGTGACCAGTGACCAGTGACAAGTGACTTGTGACCAGTGACTAGTGACCTGTGACCACTGACCAGTGACCAGTTACCAGTGACCCCTGAAAAGTGACCAGTGACCAGTGACCAGTGACACGTGACCAGTGACCTATGACCAGTGACCAGTGACCACTGATTACTGACCAGTGACCAGTGACCTGTGACCAGTGACCAGTGACCAGTGACCAGTGACCAGTGACCAGTGACCAGTGACCACTGACTACTGACCAGTGACCAGTGACCTGTGACCAGTGACCAGTGACCAGTGACCAGTTACCAGTGACCAGTGACCAGTGACCCGTGACCAGTGACTAGTGACCTGTGACCAGTGACCAGTGACCAGTGACCAGTGACCAGTGACCAGTGACCAGTGACTTGTGAACAGTGACCAGTGACTAGAGACCATTGACCAGTGACCAGTGACCAGTGACCAGCGACAGTGACCATTGACCAATGACCAGTGACCAGTGACCTATGACCAGTGACCAGTGACCAGTGATTAGTGACCAGTGACCAGTGACGGGTGACCAGTGACCTATGACCAGTGACCAGTGACCACTGATTACTGACCTTTGACCAGTGACCTGTGACCAGTGACCAGTGACCAGTGACCAGTGACCAGTGACCAGTGACCAGTGACCAGTGACCAGTGACTAGTGACCGGTGACCTGTGACCATTGACCAGTGACTAGTGACCACGGACCCGTGACCAGTGACCAGTGACCTGTGACCAGTGACCAGTGACTTGTGGCCAGTGACCAGTGACCAGTGACCAGTGACAGGTGACCAGTGACCTATGACCAGTGACCAGTGACCAGTGACCAGTGAATTGTGAATCGTGACCACTGACCAGTGACCAGTTACCAGTGACCCCTGAAAAGTGACCAGTGACCAGTGACTAGTGACCAGTGATCTGTGACCAGTGACCAGTGACCAGTGACCAGCGACAGTGACCATTGAACAATGACCAGTGACCAGTGACCAGTGAATTGTGAATCGTGACCACTGACCAGTGACCAGTTACCAGTGACCCCTGAAAAGTGACCCCTGAAAAGTGACCAGTGACCAGTGACTAGTGACCAGTGATCTGTGACCAGTGACCAGTGACCAGTGACCAGTGACAGGTGACCAGTGACCTATGACCAGTGACCAGTGACCAGTGACCAGTGAATTGTGAATCGTGACCACTGACCAGTGACCAGTTACCAGTGACCCCTGAAAAGTGACCAGTGACCAGTGACTAGTGACCAGTGATCTGTGACCAGTGACCAGTGACCAGTGACCAGCGACAGTGACCATTGAACAATGACCAGTGACCAGTGACCAGTGACCAGTGACCAGTGACAGGTGACCAGTGACCTATGACCAGTGACCAGTGACCAGTGACCAGTGACCAGTGACCAGTGACCAGTGACTAGTGACCAGTGACCCGTGACCAGTGACCAGAGACCATTGACCAGTGACCAGTGACCAGTGACTAGTGGCCAGTGACCAGTGACCAGTGACCAGTGACCAGCGACAGTGACCATTGACCAGTGACCAGTGACCAGTGACCAGTGACCAGTGACAGGTGACCAGTGACCTATGACCAGTGACCAGTGACCACTGATTACTGACCAGTGACCAGTGACCTGTGACCAGTGACCAGTGACCAGTGACCAGTGACCAGTGACTAGTGACCTGTGACCAGTGACCAGTGACTAGTGACCAGCGACAGTGAACATTGACCCGTGACCAGTGACCAGTGACCAGTGACCAGTGACCAGTGACAGCTGACCAGTGACCTGTGACCAGTGACCAGTGACCAGTGACCAGTGACCAGTGACCAGTGACCAGTGACCAGTGACTTGTGACCAGTGACTAGTGACCTGTGACCACTGACCAGTGACCAGTTACCAGTGACCCCTGAAAAGTGACCAGTGACCAGTGACCAGTGACTAGTGACTAGTGACCGGTGACCTGTGACCATTGACCAGTGACTAGTGACCAGTGACCCGTGACCAGTGACCAGTGACCTGTGACCAGTGACCAGTGACTTGTGGCCAGTGACCAGTGACCAGTGACCAGTGACCACTGACTACTGACCAGTGACCAGTGACCTGTGACCAGTGACCAGTGACCAGTGACCAGTTACCAGTGACCAGTGACCAGTGACCCGTGACCAGTGACTGGTGACCTGTGACCACTGACCAGTGACCAGTGACCAGTGACCAGTGACCAGTGACCAGTTACCAGTGACCAGTGACCAGTGACCAGTGACCAGTGACAGGTGACCAGTGACCTATGACCAGTGACCAGTGACCAGTGACCAGTGAATTGTGAATCGTGACCACTGACCAGTGACCAGTTACCAGTGACCCCTGAAAAGTGCACAGTGACCAGTGACTAGTGACCAGTGATCTGTGACCACTGACCAGTGACCAGTGACCAGTGACCAGCGACAGTGACCATTGAACAATGACCAGTGACCAGTGACCAGTGACCAGTGACAGGTGACCAGTGACCTATGACCAGTGACCAGTGACCAGTGACCAGTGACCAGTGACCAGTGACTAGTGACCAGTGACCCGTGACCAGTGA
Organism: Andrena bucephala; assembly: GCA_947577245.1. Taxonomy (NCBI): domain Eukaryota; kingdom Metazoa; phylum Arthropoda; class Insecta; order Hymenoptera; family Andrenidae; genus Andrena; species Andrena bucephala. The sequence goes on along the minus strand of OX387716.1, from coordinate 22,862,471 downwards.
CCAGAGACCACTGACCAGTGACCAGTGACCAGTGACTAGTGGCCAGTGACCAGTGACCAGTGACCAGTGACCAGCGACAGTGACCATTGACCAGTGACCAGTGACCAGTGACCAGTGACCAGTGACCAGTGACAGGTGACCAGTGACCTATGACCAGTGACCAGTGACCACTGATTACTGACCAGTGACCAGTGACCTGTGACCAGTGACCAGTGATAAGTGACCAGTGACCAGTGACCAGTGACCAGTGATTAGTGACCTGTGACCAGTGACCAGTGACCAGTGACCAGTGACCACTGACTACTGACCAGTGACCAGTGACCTGTGACCAGTGACCAGTGACCAGTGACCAGTGACCAGTTACCAGTGACCAGTGACCAGTGACCAGTGACTAGTGACCTGTGACCACTGACCAGTGACCAGTGACCAGCGACAGTGACCATTGACCAATGACCAGTGACCAGTGACCAGTGACCAGTGACCAGTGACAGGTGACCAGTGACCTATGACCAGTGACCAGTGACCAGTGACCAGTGAATTGTGAATCGTGACCACTGACCAGTGACCAGTTACCAGTGACCCCTGAAAAGTGACCAGTGACCAGTGACTAGTGACCAGTGATCTGTGACCAGTGACCAGTGACCAGTGACCAGTGACCAGCGACAGTGACCATTGAACAATGACCAGTGACCAGTGACCAGTGACCAGTGACAGGTGACCAGTGACCTATGACCAGTGACCAGTGACCAGTGACCAGTGACCAGTGACCTATGACCAGTGACCAGTGACCAGTGACCAGTGACCAGTGACCAGTGACCAGTGACTAGTGACCAGTGACCCGTGACCAGTGACCAGAGACCACTGACCAGTGACCAGTGACCAGTGACCAGTGACCAGTGACAGGTGACGAGTGACCTATGACCAGTGACCAGTGACCACTGATTACTGACCAGTGACCAGTGACCTGTGACCAGTGACCAGTGACCAGTGACCAGTGACCAGTGACCAGTGACCAGTGATTAGTGACCTGTGACCAGTGACCAGTGACTAGTGACCAGCGACAGTGAACATTGACCAGTGACCAGTGACCAGTGACCAGTGACCAGCGACAGTGACCATTGACCAGTGACCAGTGACCAGTGACCAGTGACCAGTGACAGGTGACCAGTGACCTATGACCAGTGACCAGTGACCACTGATTACTGACCAGTGACCAGTGACCTGTGACCAGTGACCAGTGACCAGTGACCAGTGACCAGTGACCAGTGACCAGTGACTAGTGACCTGTGACCAGTGACCAGTGACTAGTGACCAGCGACAGTGAACATTGACCAGTGACCAGTGACCAGTGACCAGTGACCAGTGACCAGTGACTAGTGACCAGTGACCCGTGACCAGTGACCAGAGACCACTGACCAGTGACCAGTGACCAGTGACTAGTGACCAGCGACAGTGAACATTGACCAGTGACCAGTGACCAGTGACCAGTGACCAGTGACCTGTGACCAGTGACCAGTGACCAGTGACCAGTTACCAGTGACCAGTGACCAGTGACCCGTGACCAGTGACTAGTGACCTGTGACCAGTGACCAGTGACCAGTGACCAGTGACCAGTGACTAGTGACCGGTGACCTGTGACCATTGACCAGTGACTAGTGACCAGTGACCCGTGACCAGTGACCAGTGACCTGTGACCAGTGACCAGTGACTTGTGGCCAGTGACCAGTGACCAGTGACCAGTGACAGGTGACCAGTGACCTATGACCAGTGACCAGTGACCAGTGACCAGTGAATTGTGAATCGTGACCACTGACCAGTGACCAGTTACCAGTGACCCCTGAAAAGTGACCAGTGACCAGTGACTAGTGACCAGTGATCTGTGACCAGTGACCAGTGACCAGTGACCAGCGACAGTGACCATTGAACAATGACCAGTGACCAGTGACCAGTGAATTGTGAATCGTGACCACTGACCAGTGACCAGTTACCAGTGACCCCTGAAAAGTGACCAGTGACCAGTGACTAGTGACCAGTGATCTGTGACCAGTGACCAGTGACCAGTGACAGGTGACCAGTGACCTATGACCAGTGACCAGTGACCAGTGACCAGTGAATTGTGAATCGTGACCACTGACCAGTGACCAGTTACCAGTGACCCCTGAAAAGTGACCAGTGACCAGTGACTAGTGACCAGTGATCTGTGACCAGTGACCAGTGACCAGTGACCAGCGACAGTGACCATTGATCAATGACCAGTGACCAGTGACCAGTGACCAGTGACCAGTGACAGGTGACCAGTGACCTATGACCAGTGACCAGTGACCAGTGACCAGTGACCAGTGACCAGTGACCAGTGACTAGTGACCAGTGACCCGTGACCAGTGACCAGAGACCACTGACCAGTGACCAGTGACCAGTGACTAGTGGCCAGTGACCAGTGACCAGTGACCAGTGACCAGCGACAGTGACCATTGACCAGTGACCAGTGACCAGTGACCAGTGACCAGTGACAGGTGACCAGTGACCTATGACCAGTGACCAGTGACCACTGATTACTGACCAGTGACCAGTGACCTGTGACCAGTGACCAGTGACCAGTGACCAGTGACCAGTGACCAGTGACCAGTGACCAGTGACTAGTGACCTGTGACCAGTGACCAGTGACTAGTGACCAGCGACAGTGAACATTGACCCGTGACCAGTGACCAGTGACCAGTGACCAGTGACCAGTGACAGCTGACCAGTGACCTGTGACCAGTGACCAGTGACCAGTGACCAGTGACCAGTGACCAGTGACCAGTGACCAGTGACCAGTGACTTGTGACCAGTGACTAGTGACCTGTGACCACTGACCAGTGACCAGTTACCAGTGACCCCTGAAAAGTGACCAGTGACCAGTGACCAGTGACTAGTGACTAGTGACCGGTGACCTGTGACCATTGACCAGTGACTAGTGACCAGTGACCCGTGACCAGTGACCAGTGACCTGTGACCAGTGACCAGTGACTTGTGGCCAGTGACCAGTGACCAGTGACCAGTGACCACTGACTACTGACCAGTGACCAGTGACCTGTGACCAGTGACCAGTGACCAGTGACCAGTTACCAGTGACCAGTGACCAGTGACCCGTGACCAGTGACTGGTGACCTGTGACCACTGACCAGTGACCAGTGACCAGTGACCAGTGACCAGTGACCAGTTACCAGTGACCAGTGACCAGTGACCAGTGACCAGTGACAGGTGACCAGTGACCTATGACCAGTGACCAGTGACCAGTGACCAGTGAATTCTGAATCGTGACCACTGACCAGTGACCAGTTACCAGTGACCCCTGAAAAGTGCACAGTGACCAGTGACTAGTGACCAGTGATCTGTGACCACTGACCAGTGACCAGTGACCAGTGACCAGCGACAGTGACCATTGAACAATGACAAGTGACCAGTGACCAGTGACCAGTGACAGGTGACCAGTGACCTATGACCAGTGACCAGTGACCAGTGACCAGTGACCAGTGACCAGTGACTAGTGACCAGTGACCCGTGACCAGTGACCAGAGACCACTGACCAGTGACCAGTGACCAGTGACTAGTGGCCAGTGACCAGTGACCAGTGACCAGTGACCAGCGACAGTGACCATTGACCAGTGACCAGTGACCAGTGACCAGTGACCAGTGACCAGTGACAGGTGACCAGTGACCTATGACCAGTGACCAGTGACCACTGATAACTGACCAGTGACCAGTGACCTGTGACCAGTGACCAGTGATAAGTGACCAGTGACCAGTGACCAGTGACCAGTGATTAGTGACCTGTAACCAGTGACCAGTGACCAGTGACCAGTGACCACTGACTACTGACCAGTGACCAGTGACCTGTGACCAGTGACCAGTGACCAGTGACCAGTGACCAGTTACCAGTGACCAGTGACCAGTGACCAGTGACCAGTGACCAGTGACCAGTGACCAGTGACCAGTGACCAGTGATTAGTGACCTGTGACCAGTGACCAGTGACCAGTGACCAGTGACCACTGACTACTGACCAGTGACCAGTGACCTGTGACCAGTGACCAGTGACCAGTGACCAGATACCAGTGACCAGTGACCAGTGACCCGTGACCAGTGACTAGTGACCTGTGACCAGTGACCAGTGACCAGTGACCAGCGACAGTGACCATTGACCAATGACCAGTGACCAGTGACCAGTGACCAGTGACCAGTGACAGGTGACCAGTGACATATGACCAGTGACCAGTGACCAGTGACCAGTGAATTGTGAATCGTGACCACTGACCAGTGACCAGTTACCAGTGACCCCTGAAAAGTGACCAGTGACCAGTGACTAGTGACCAGTGATCTGTGACCAGTGACCAGTGACCAGTGACCAGTGACCAGCGACAGTGACCATTGAACAATGACCAGTGACCAGTGACCAGTGACCAGTGACAGGTGACCAGTGACCTATGACCAGTGACCAGTGACCAGTGACCAGTGACCAGTGACCTATGACCAGTGACCAGTGACCAGTGACCAGTGACCAGTGACCAGTGACCAGTGACTAGTGACCAGTGACCCGTGACCAGTGACCAGAGACCACTGACCAGTGACCAGTGACCAGTGACCAGTGACCAGTGACAGGTGACGAGTGACCTATGACCAGTGACCAGTGACCACTGATTACTGACCAGTGACCAGTGACCTGTGACCAGTGACCAGTGACCAGTGACCAGTGACCAGTGACCAGTGACCAGTGATTAGTGACCTGTGACCAGTGACCAGTGACTAGTGACCAGCGACAGTGAACATTGACCAGTGACCAGTGACCAGTGACCAGTGACCAGCGACAGTGACCATTGACCAGTGACCAGTGACCAGTGACCAGTGACCAGTGACAGGTGACCAGTGACCTATGACCAGTGACCAGTGACCACTGATTACTGACCAGTGACCAGTGACCTGTGACCAGTGACCAGTGACCAGTGACCAGTGACCAGTGACCAGTGACCAGTGACTAGTGACCTGTGACCAGTGACCAGTGACTAGTGACCAGCGACAGTGAACATTGACCAGTGACCAGTGACCAGTGACCAGTGACCAGTGACAGGTGACCAGTGACCTATGACCAGTGACCAGTGACCACTGATTACTGACCAGTGACCAGTGACCTGTGACCAGTGACCAGTGACCAGTGACCAGTGACCAGTGACCAGTGACCAGTGACTAGTGACCTGTGACCAGTGACCAGTGACTAGTGACCAGCGACAGTGAACATTGACCAGTGACTAGTGACCAGTGACCCGTGACCAGTGACCAGTGACCTGTGACCAGTGACCAGTGACTTGTGGCCAGTGACCAGTGACCAGTGACCAGTGACCAGTGACCACTGACTACTGACCAGTGACCAGTGACCTGTGACCAGTGACCAGTGACCAGTGACCAGTTACCAGTGACCAGTGACCAGTGACCCGTGACCAGTGACTAGTGACCTGTGACCAGTGACCAGTGACCAGTGACCAGTGACCAGCGACAGTGACCATTGACCAATGACCAGTGACCAGTGACCAGTGACCTGTGACCAGTGACAGGTGACCAGTGACCTATGACCAGTGACCAGTGACCAGTGACCAGTGAATTGTGAATCGTGACCACTGACCAGTGACCAGTTACCAGTGACCCCTGAAAAGTGACCAGTGACCAGTGACTAGTGACCAGTGATCTGTGACCAGTGACCAGTGACCAGTGACCAGTGACCAGCGACAGTGACCATTGAACAATGACCAGTGACCAGTGACCAGTGACCAGTGACAGGTGACCAGTGACCTATGACCAGTGACCAGTGACCAGTGACCAGTGACCAGTGACCAGTGACCAGTGACCAGTGACCAGTGACCAGTGACCAGTGACCAGTGACTAGTGACCAGTGACCCGTGACCAGTGACCAGAGACCACTGACCAGTGACCAGTGACCAGTGACTAGTGGCCAGTGACCAGTGACCAGTGACCAGTGACCAGCGACAGTGACCATTGACCAGTGACCAGTGACCAGTGACCAGTGACCAGTGACAGGTGACCAGTGACCTATGACCAGTGACCAGTGACCACTGATTACTGACCAGTGACCAGTGACCTGTGACCAGTGACAAGTGACCAGAGACCAGTGACCAGTGACCAGTGACCAGTGATTAGTGACCTGTGACCAGTGACCAGTGACCAGTGACCAGTGACCACTGACTACTGACCAGTGACCAGTGACCAGTGACCTGTGACCAGTGACCAGTGACCAGTGACCAGTTACCAGTGACCAGTGACCAGTGACCAGTGACCAGTGACCAGTGACCAGTGACCAGTGACCAGTGATTAGTGACCTGTGACCAGTGACCAGTGCCCAGTGACCAGTGACCACTGACTACTGACCAGTGACCAGTGACCTGTGACCAGTGACCAGTACCAGTGACCAGTTACCAGTGACCAGTGACCAGTGACCCGTGACCAGTGACTAGTGACCTGTGACCAGTGACCAGTGACCAGTGACCAGTGACCAGTGACCAGTGACCAGTGACCAGTGACTTGTGACCAGTGACCAGTGACTAGAGACCATTGACCAGTGACCAGTGACCAGTGACCAGCGACAGTGACCATTGACCAATGACCAGTGACCAGTGACCAGTGACCAGTGACCAGTGACTTGTGACCAGTGACCAGTGACTAGAGACCATTGACCAGTGACCAGTGACCAGTGACCAGTGACTAGTGACCAGTGACTTGTGACCAGTGACCAGTGACTAGAGACCATTGACCAGTGACCAGTGACCAGTGACCAGCGACAGTGACCATTGACCAATGACCAGTGACCAGTGACCAGTGACCAGTGACCAGTGACAGGTGACCAGTGACCTATGACCAGTGACCAGTGACCAGTGACCAGTGTCTAGTGAACTGTGTCCATTGACCAGTGACCAGTGACTAGTGGCCAGTGACCAGTGACCAGTGACCAGTGACCACTGCCTACTGACAAGTGACTTGTGACCAGTGACTAGTGACCAGCGACCAGTGACCAGTGACCCGTGACATGTGACCCGTGACCAGTGACCAGTGACCTGTGACCAGTGACCCCTGAAATGTGACCAGTGACCAGTGACCAGTGAATAGTGACCAGTGACCAGTGACCAGTGACCAGTGACCAGTGACCAGTGACCAGTGACCCGTGACCAGTGACCAGTGACTTGTGACCAGTGACCAGTGACTAGTGACCTGTGACCAGTGGCCAGTGACCAGTGACCAGCGACAGTGAACATTGACCAGTCACCAGTGACCAGTGACCAGTGACCAGTGACCAGTGACAGCTGACCAGTTACCTGTGACCAGTGACCAGTGACCAGTGACCAGTGACCAGTGACCAGTGACCAGTGACTTGTGACCAGTGACTAGTGACCTGTGACCACTGACCAGTGACCAGTTACCAGTGACCCCTGAAAAGTGACCAGTGACCAGTGACCAGTGACTAGTGACTAGTGACCGGTGACCTGTGACCATTGACCAGTGACTAGTGACCAGTGACCCGTGACCAGTGACCAGTGACCTGTGACCAGTGACCAGTGACTTGTGGCCAGTGACCAGTGACCAGTGACCAGTGACCACTGACTACTGACCAGTGACCAGTGACCTGTGACCAGTGACCAGTGACCAGTGACCAGTGACTTGTGACCAGTGACCAGTGACTAGAGACCATTGACCAGTGACCAGTGACCAGTGACCAGCGACAGTGACCATTGACCAATGACCAGTGACCAGTGACCAGTGACCAGTGACCAGTGACAGGTGACCAGTGACCTATGACCAGTGACCAGTGACCAGTGACCAGTGAATTGTGAATCGTGACCACTGACCAGTGACCAGTTACCAGTGACCCCTGAAAAGTGACCAGTGACCAGTGACTAGTGACCAGTGATCTGTGACCAGTGACCAGTGACCAGTGACCAGTGACCAGCGACAGTGACCATTGAACAATGACCAGTGACCAGTGACCAGTGACCAGTGACAGGTGACCAGTGACCAGTGACCAGTGACCAGTGACCAGTGACCTATGACCAGTGACCAGTGACCAGTGACCAGTGACCAGTGACCAGTGACCAGTGACTAGTGACCAGTGACCCGTGACCAGTGACCAGAGACCACTGACCAGTGACCAGTGACCAGTGACTAATGGCCAGTGACCAGTGACCAGTGACCAGTGACCAGTGACCAGCGACAGTGACCATTGACCAGTGACCAGTGACCAGTGACCAGTGACCAGTGACCAGTGACCAGTGACAGGTGACGAGTGACCTATGACCAGTGACCAGTGACCACTGATTACTGACCAGTGACCACTGACCTGTGACCAGTGACCAGTGACCAGTGACCAGTGACCAGTGACCAGTGACCAGTGACCAGTGACCAGTGACCAGTGATTAGTGACCTGTGACCAGTGACCAGTGACTAGTGACCAGCGACAGTGAACATTGACCAGTGACCAGTGACCAGTGACCAGTGACCAGTGACCAGTGACAGCTGACCAGTGACCTGTGACCAGTGACCAGTGACCAGTGACCAGTGACCAGTGACCAGTGACCAGTGACCAGTGACTTGTGACCAGTGACTAGTGACCTGTGACCACTGACCAGTGACCAGTTACCAGTGACCCCTGAAAAGTGACCAGTGACCAGTGACCAGTGACAGGTGACCAGTGACCTATGACCAGTGACCAGTGACCACTGATTACTGACCAGTGACCAGTGACCTGTGACCAGTGACCAGTGACCAGTGACCAGTGACCAGTGACCAGTGACCAGTGATTAGTGACCAGTGACCAGTGACAGGTGACCAGTGACCTATGACCAGTGACCAGTGACCACTGATTACTGACCAGTGACCAGTGACCTGTGACCAGTGACCAGTGACCAGTGACCAGTGACCAGTGACCAGTGACCAGTGACCAGTGACTTGTGACCAGTGACCAGTGACTAGAGACCATTGACCAGTGACCAGTGACCAGTGACCAGCGACAGTGACCATTGACCAATGACCAGTGACCAGTGACAGGTGACCAGTGACCTATGACCAGTGACCAGTGACCAGTGAATTGTGAATCGTGACCACTGACCAGTGACCAGTTACCAGTGACCCCTGAAAAGTGACCAGTGACCAGTGACTAGTGACCAGTGATCTGTGACCAGTGACCAGTGACCAGTGACCAGTGACCAGCGACAGTGACCATTGAACAATGACCAGTGACCAGTGACCAGTGACCAGTGACAGGTGACCAGTGACCTATGACCAGTGACCAGTGACCAGTGACCAGTGACCAGTGACCTATGACCAGTGACCAGTGACCAGTGACCAGTGACCAGCGACTAGTGGCCAGTGACCAGTGACCAGTGACCAGTGACCAGCGACAGTGACCATTGACCAGTGACCAGTGACCAGTGACCAGTGACCAGTGACCAGTGACAGGTGACCAGTGACCTATGACCAGTGACCAGTGACCACTGATTACTGACCAGTGACCAGTGACCTGTGACCAGTGACCAGTGACCAGTGACCAGTGACCAGTGACCAGTGACCAGTGATTAGTGACCTGTGACCAGTGACCAGTGACTAGTGACCAGCGACAGTGAACATTGACCAGTGACCAGTGACCAGTGACCAGTGACCAGTGACCAGTGACAGCTGACCAGTGACCTGTGACCAGTGACCAGTGACCAGTGACCAGTGACCAGTGACCAGTGACCAGTGACCAGTTACCAGTGACCAGTGACCAGTGACCCGTGACCAGTGACTGGTGACCTGTGACCACTGACCAGTGACCAGTGACCAGTGACCAGTGACCAGTGACCAGTGACTTGTGACCAGTGACCAGTGACCAGAGACCATTGACCAGTGACCAGTGACCAGTGACCAGCGACAGTGACCATTGACCAATGACCAGTGACCAGTGACCAGTGACCAGTGACCAGTGACAGGTGACCAGTGACCTATGACCAGTGACCAGTGACCAGTGACCAGTGAATTGTGAATCGTGACCACTGACCAGTGACCAGTTACCAGTGACCCCTGAAAAGTGCACAGTGACCAGTGACTAGTGACCAGTGATCTGTGACCACTGACCAGTGACCAGTGACCAGTGACCAGCGACAGTGACCATTGAACAATGACCAGTGACCAGTGACCAGTGACCAGTGACAGGTGACCAGTGACCTATGACCAGTGACCAGTGACCAGTGACCAGTGACCAGTGACCAGTGACTAGTGACCAGTGACCCGTGACCAGTGACCAGAGACCACTGACCAGTGACCAGTGACCAGTGACTAGTGGCCAGTGACCAGTGACCAGTGACCAGTGACCAGCGACAGTGACCATTGACCAGTGACCAGTGACCAGTGACCAGTGACCAGTGACCAGTGACAGGTGACCAGTGACCTATGACCAGTGACCAGTGACCACTGATTACTGACCAGTGACCAGTGACCTGTGACCAGTGACCAGTGATAAGTGACCAGTGACCAGTGACCAGTGACCAGTGATTAGTGACCTGTGACCAGTGACCAGTGACCAGTGACCAGTGACCACTGACTACTGACCAGTGACCAGTGACCTGTGACCAGTGACCAGTGACCAGTGACCAGTGACCAGTTACCAGTGACCAGTGATTAGTGACCTGTGACCAGTGACCAGTGACCAGTGACCAGTGACCACTGACTACTGACCAGTGACCAGTGACCTGTGACCAGTGACCAGTGACCAGTGACCAGTTACCAGTGACCAGTGACCAGTGACCCGTGACCAGTGACTAGTGACCTGTGACCAGTGACCAGTGACCAGTGACCAGCGACAGTGACCATTGACCAATGACCAGTGACCAGTGACCAGTGACCAGTGACCAGTGACAGGTGACCAGTGACCTATGACCAGTGACCAGTGACCAGTGACCAGTGAATTGTGAATCGTGACCACTGACCAGTGACCAGTTACCAGTGACCCCTGAAAAGTGACCAGTGACCAGTGACTAGTGACCAGTGATCTGTGACCAGTGACCAGTGACCAGTGACCAGTGACCAGCGACAGTGACCATTGAACAATGACCAGTGACCAGTGACCAGTGACCAGTGACAGGTGACCAGTGACCTATGACCAGTGACCAGTGACCAGTGACCAGTGACCAGTGACCTATGACCAGTGACCAGTGACCAGTGACCAGTGACCAGTGACCAGTGACCAGTGACTAGTGACCAGTGACCCGTGACCAGTGACCAGAGACCACTGACCAGTGACCAGTGACCAGTGACAGGTGACGAGTGACCTATGACCAGTGACCAGTGACCACTGATTACTGACCAGTGACCAGTGACCTGTGACCAGTGACCAGTGACCAGTGACCAGTGACCAGTGACCAGTGACCAGTGATTAGTGACCTGTGACCAGTGACCAGTGACTAGTGACCAGCGACAGTGAACATTGACCAGTGACCAGTGACCAGTGACCAGTGACCAGTGACCAGTGACAGCTGACCAGTGACCTGTGACCAGTGACCAGTGACCAGTGACCAGTGACCAGTGACCAGTGACCAGTGACCAGTGACTTGTGACCAGTGACTAGTGACCTGTGACCAGTGACCAGTGACCAGTGACCAGTGACCAGTGACCAGTGACCAGTGACTTGTGACCAGTGACCAGTGACAGGTGACCAGTGACCTATGACCAGTGACCAGTGACCAGTGACCAGTGACAGGTGACCAGTGACCTATGACCAGTGACCAGTGACCACTGATTACTGACCAGTGACCAGTGACCTGTGACCAGTGACCAGTGACCAGTGACCAGTGACCAGTGACCAGTGACCAGTGACTAGTGACCTGTGACCAGTGACCAGTGACTAGTGACCAGCGACAGTGAACATTGACCAGTGACCAGTGACCAGTGACCAGTGACCAGTGACCAGTGACAGCTGACCAGTGACCTGTGACCAGTGACCAGTGACCAGTGACCAGTGACCAGTGACCAGTGACCAGTGACTTGTGACCAGTGACTAGTGACCTGTGACCACTGACCAGTGACCAGTTACCAGTGACCCCTGAAAAGTGACCAGTGACCAGTGACCAGTGACTAGTGACTAGTGACCGGTGACCTGTGACCATTGACCAGTGACTAGTGACCAGTGACCCGTGACCAGTGACCAGTGACCTGTGACCAGTGACCAGTGACTTGTGGCCAGTGACCAGTGACCAGTGACCAGTGACCACTGACTACTGACCAGTGACCAGTGACCTGTGACCAGTGACCAGTGACCAGTGACCAGTGACCAGTGAATCGTGACCAGTGACTAGTGACCTGTGACCAGTGACCAGTGACCAGTGACCAGTGACCAGTGACCAGTGACCAGTGACTTGTGACCAGTGACCAGTGACTAGAGACCATTGACCAGTGACCAGTGACCAGTGACCAGCGACAGTGACCATTGACCAATGACCAGTGACCAGTGACCAGTGACCTGTGACCAGTGACAGGTGACCAGTGACCTATGACCAGTGACCAGTGACCAGTGACCAGTGAATTGTGAATCGTGACCACTGACCAGTGACCAGTTACCAGTGACCCCTGAAAAGTGACCAGTGACCAGTGACTAGTGACCAGTGATCTGTGACCAGTGACCAGTGACCAGTGACCAGTGACCAGCGACAGTGACCATTGAACAATGACCAGTGACCAGTGACCAGTGACCAGTGACAGGTGACCAGTGACCTATGACCAGTGACCAGTGACCAGTGACCAGTGACCAGTGACCAGTGAGCAGTGACCAGTGACCAGTGACCAGTGACCAGTGACCAGTGACTAGTGACCAGTGACCCGTGACCAGTGACCAGAGACCACTGACCAGTGACCAGTGACCAGTGACTAGTGGCCAGTGACCAGTGACCAGTGACCAGTGACCAGCGACAGTGACCATTGACCAGTGACCAGTGACCAGTGACCAGTGACCAGTGACAGGTGACCAGTGACCTATGACCAGTGACCAGTGACCACTGATTACTGACCAGTGACCAGTGACCTGTGACCAGTGACAAGTGACCAGAGACCAGTGACCAGTGACCAGTGACCAGTGATTAGTGACCTGTGACCAGTGACCAGTGACCAGTGACCAGTGACCACTGACTACTGACCAGTGACCAGTGACCAGTGACCTGTGACCAGTGACCAGTGACCAGTGACCAGTTACCAGTGACCAGTGACCAGTGACCAGTGACCAGTGACCAGTGACCAGTGACCAGTGACCAGTGATTAGTGACCTGTGACCAGTGACCAGTGCCCAGTGACCAGTGACCACTGACTACTGACCAGTGACCAGTGACCTGTGACCAGTGACCAGTACCAGTGACCAGTTACCAGTGACCAGTGACCAGTGACCCGTGACCAGTGACTAGTGACCTGTGACCAGTGACCAGTGACCAGTGACCAGTGACCAGTGACCAGTGACCAGTGACTTGTGACCAGTGACCAGTGACTAGAGACCATTGACCAGTGACCAGTGACCAGTGACCAGCGACAGTGACCATTGACCAATGACCAGTGACCAGTGACCAGTGACCAGTGACAGTGACTTGTGACCAGTGACCAGTGACTAGAGACCATTGACCAGTGACCAGTGACCAGTGACCAGTGACTAGTGACCAGTGACTTGTGACCAGTGACCAGTGACTAGAGACCATTGACCAGTGACCAGTGACCAGTGACCAGCGACAGTGACCATTGACCAATGACCAGTGACCAGTGACCAGTGACCAGTGACCAGTGACAGGTGACCAGTGACCTATGACCAGTGACCAGTGACCAGTGACCAGTGTCTAGTGAACTGTGTCCATTGACCAGTGACCAGTGACTAGTGGCCAGTGACCAGTGACCAGTGACCAGTGACCACTGCCTACTGACAAGTGACTTGTGACCAGTGACTAGTGACCAGCGACCAGTGACCAGTGACCCGTGACATGTGACCCGTGACCAGTGACCAGTGACCTGTGACCAGTGACCCCTGAAATGTGACCAGTGACCAGTGACCAGTGAATAGTGACCAGTGACCAGTGACCAGTGACCAGTGACCAGTGACCAGTGACCAGTGACCCGTGACCAGTGACCAGTGACTTGTGACCAGTGACCAGTGACTAGTGACCTGTGACCAGTGGCCAGTGACCAGTGACCAGCGACAGTGAACATTGACCAGTCACCAGTGACCAGTGACCAGTGACCAGTGACCAGTGACAGCTGACCAGTGACCTGTGACCAGTGACCAGTGACCAGTGACCAGTGACCAGTGACCAGTGACTTGTGACCAGTGACTAGTGACCTGTGACCACTGACCAGTGACCAGTTACCAGTGACCCCTGAAAAGTGACCAGTGACCAGTGACCAGTGACTAGTGACTAGTGACCGGTGACCTGTGACCATTGACCAGTGACTAGTGACCAGTGACCCGTGACCAGTGACCAGTGACCTGTGACCAGTGACCAGTGACTTGTGGCCAGTGACCAGTGACCAGTGACCAGTGACCACTGACTACTGACCAGTGACCAGTGACCTGTGACCAGTGACCAGTGACCAGTGACCAGTGACTTGTGACCAGTGACCAGTGACTAGAGACCATTGACCAGTGACCAGTGACCAGTGACCAGCGACAGTGACCATTGACCAATGACCAGTGACCAGTGACCAGTGACCAGTGACCAGTGACAGGTGACCAGTGACCTATGACCAGTGACCAGTGACCAGTGACCAGTGAATTGTGAATCGTGACCACTGACCAGTGACCAGTTACCAGTGACCCCTGAAAAGTGACCAGTGACCAGTGACTAGTGACCAGTGATCTGTGACCAGTGACCAGTGACCAGTGACCAGTGACCAGCGACAGTGACCATTGAACAATGACCAGTGACCAGTGACCAGTGACCAGTGACAGGTGACCAGTGACCTATGACCAGTGACCAGTGACCAGTGACCAGTGACCAGTGACCTATGACCAGTGACCAGTGACCAGTGACCAGTGACCAGTGACCAGTGACCAGTGACTAGTGACCAGTGACCCGTGACCAGTGACCAGAGACCACTGACCAGTGACCAGTGACCAGTGACTAATGGCCAGTGACCAGTGACCAGTGACCAGCGACAGTGACCATTGACCAGTGACCAGTGACCAGTGACCAGTGACCAGTGACCAGTGACCAGTGACAGGTGACGAGTGACCTATGACCAGTGACCAGTGACCACTGATTACTGACCAGTGACCAGTGACCTGTGACCAGTGACCAGTGACCAGTGACCAGTGACCAGTGACCAGTGACCAGTGACCAGTGACCAGTGATTAGTGACCTGTGACCAGTGACCAGTGACTAGTGACCAGCGACAGTGAACATTGACCAGTGACCAGTGACCAGTGACCAGTGACCAGTGACCAGTGACAGCTGACCAGTGACCTGTGACCAGTGACCAGTGACCAGTGACCAGTGACCAGTGACCAGTGACCAGTGACCAGTGACTTGTGACCAGTGACTAGTGACCTGTGACCACTGACCAGTGACCAGTTACCAGTGACCCCTGAAAAGTGACCAGTGACCAGTGACCAGTGACAGGTGACCAGTGACCTATGACCAGTGACCAGTGACCACTGATTACTGACCAGTGACCAGTGACCTGTGACCAGTGACCAGTGACCAGTGACCAGTGACCAGTGACCAGTGACCAGTGATTAGTGACCAGTGACCAGTGACAGGTGACCAGTGACCTATGACCAGTGACCAGTGACCACTGATTACTGACCAGTGACCAGTGACCTGTGACCAGTGACCAGTGACCAGTGACCAG
Source organism: Andrena bucephala (assembly GCA_947577245.1). NCBI lineage: Eukaryota > Metazoa > Arthropoda > Insecta > Hymenoptera > Andrenidae > Andrena > Andrena bucephala. The sequence goes on along the minus strand of OX387716.1, from coordinate 22,846,588 downwards.
TGACCAGTGACCAGTGACCAGTGACTTGTGACCAGTGACCAGTGACTAGAGACCATTGACCAGTGACCAGTGACCAGTGACCAGCGACAGTGACCATTGACCAATGACCAGTGACCAGTGACCAGTGACCAGTGACCAGTGACAGGTGACCAGTGACCTATGACCAGTGACCAGTGACCAGTGACCAGTGAATTGTGAATCGTGACCACTGACCAGTGACCAGTTACCAGTGACCCCTGAAAAGTGACCAGTGACCAGTGACTAGTGACCAGTGATCTGTGACCAGTGACCAGTGACCAGTGACCAGTGACCAGCGACAGTGACCATTGAACAATGACCAGTGACCAGTGACCAGTGACCAGTGACAGGTGACCAGTGACCTATGACCAGTGACTAGTGACCTGTGACCAGTGACCAGTGACCAGTGACCAGCGACAGTGACCATTGAACAATGACCAGTGACCAGTGACCAGTGACCAGTGACAGGTGACCAGTGACCTATGACCAGTGACCAGTGACCAGTGACCAGTGACCAGTGACCTGTGACCAGTGACCAGTGACCAGTGACCAGTGACCAGTGACCAGTGACCAGTGACCAGTGACTTGTGACCAGTGACCAGTGACTAGAGACCATTGACCAGTGACCAGTGACCAGTGACCAGCGACAGTGACCATTGACCAATGACCAGTGACCAGTGACCAGTGACCAGTGACCAGTGACAGGTGACCAGTGACCTATGACCAGTGACCAGTGACCAGTGACCAGTGAATTGTGAATCGTGACCACTGACCAGTGACCAGTTACCAGTGACCCCTGAAAAGTGACCAGTGACCAGTGACTAGTGACCAGTGATCTGTGACCAGTGACCAGTGACCAGTGACCAGTGACCAGCGACAGTGACCATTGAACAATGACCAGTGACCAGTGACCAGTGACCAGTGACAGGTGACCAGTGACCTATGACCAGTGACCAGTGACCAGTGACCAGTGACCAGTGACCTATGACCAGTGACCAGTGACCAGTGACCAGCGACAGTGACCATTGACCAGTGACCAGTGACCAGTGACCAGTGACCAGTGACCAGTGACAGGTGACCAGTGACCTATGACCAGTGACCAGTGACCAGTGACCAGTGACTTGTGACCAGTGACTAGTGACCTGTGACCACTGACCAGTGACCAGTTACCAGTGACCCCTGAAAAGTGACCAGTGACCAGTGACCAGTGACTAGTGACTAGTGACCAGTGATCTGTGACCAGTGACCAGTGACCAGTGACCAGTGACCAGTGACCAGTGACCAGCGACAGTGACCATTGAACAATGACCAGTGACCAGTGACCAGTGACTTGTGACCAGTGACTAGTGACCTGTGACCACTGACCAGTGACCAGTTACCAGTGACCCCTGAAAAGTGACCAGTGACCAGTGACCAGTGACTAGTGACCAGTGACCAGTGATCTGTGACCAGTGACCAGTGACCAGTGACCAGTGACCAGTGACCAGTGACCAGCGACAGTGACCATTGAACAATGACCAGTGACCAGTGACCAGTGACCAGTGACAGGTGACCAGTGACCTATGACCAGTGACCAGTGACCAGTGACCAGTGACCAGTGACCAGTGACCAGTGACTAGTGACCAGTGACCTGTGACTAGTGGCCAGTGACCAGTGACCAGTGACCAGTGACCACTGACTACTGACCAGTGACCAGTGACCTGTGACCAGTGACCAGTGACCAGTGACCAGTGACCAGTGACCAGTGACCAGTGACCAGTGACTTGTGACCTGTGACAAGTGACTAGTGACCTGTGACCAGTGACCAGTGACCACTGACCACTGACAAGTGACAAGTGACCAGTGAATTGTGACCAGTGACCAGTGACTAGAGACAAGTGACCAGTGACCAGTAACATGTGACCAGTGACCAGCGACAGTGACCATTGACCAGTGACCAGTGACCTGTGACCAGTGACCAGTGACCAGTGACCAGTGACCAGTGACCAGTGACCAGCGACAGTGACCATTGAACAATGACCAGTGACCAGTGACCAGTGACCAGTGACAGGTGACCAGTGACCTATGACCAGTGACCAGTGACCAGTGACCAGTGACCAGTGACCAGTGACCAGTGACTAGTGACCAGTGACCTGTGACTAGTGGCCAGTGACCAGTGACCAGTGACCAGTGACCAGTGACAGCTGACCAGTGACCTGTGACCAGTGACCAGTGACCAGTGACCAGTGACCTGTGACCAGTGACCAGTGACTAGTGACCAGCGACAGTGAACATTGACCAGTGACCAGTGACCAGTGACCAGTGACCAGTGACCAGTGACAGCTGACCAGTGACCTGTGACCAGTGACCAGTGACCAGTGACCAGTGACCAGTGACCAGTGACCAGTGACTTGTGACCAGTGACTAGTGACCTGTGACCACTGACCAGTGACCAGTTACCAGTGACCCCTGAAAAGTGACCAGTGACCAGTGACCAGTGACTAGTGACTAGTGACCAGTGATCTGTGACCAGTGACCAGTGACCAGTGACCAGTGACCAGTGACCAGTGACCAGCGACAGTGACCATTGAACAATGACCAGTGACCAGTGACCAGTGACCAGTGACAGGTGACCAGTGACCTATGACCAGTGACCAGTGACCAGTGACCAGTGACCAGTGACCAGTGACCAGTGACCAGTGACTAGTGACCAGTGACCTGTGACTAGTGGCCAGTGACCAGTGACCAGTGACCAGTGACCACTGACTACTGACCAGTGACCAGTGACCTGTGACCAGTGACCAGTGACCAGTGACCAGTGACCAGTGACCAGTGACCAGTGACCAGTGACTTGTGACCTGTGACAAGTGACTAGTGACCTGTGACCAGTGACCAGTGACCACTGACCACTGACAAGTGACAAGTGACCAGTGAATAGTGACCAGTGACCAGTGACTAGAGACAAGTGACCAGTGACCAGTAACATGTGACCAGTGACCAGCGACAGTGACCATTGACCAGTGACCAGTGACCTGTGACCAGTGACCAGTGACCAGTGACCAGTGACCAGTGACCAGTGACCAGTGACCAGTGACTTGTGACCTGTGACAAGTGACTAGTGACCTGTGACCAGTGACCAGTGACCACTGACCACTGACAAGTGACAAGTGACCAGTGAATTGTGACCAGTGACCAGTGACTAGAGACAAGTGACCAGTGACCAGTAACATGTGACCAGTGACCAGCGACAGTGACCATTGACCAGTGACCAGTGACCAGTGACAGGTAACCAGTGACCTGTGACCAGTGACCAGTGACCAGTGACCAGTGACCAGTGACTAGTGACCAGTGACCCGTGACCAGAGACAAGTGACCAGCGACTGTGACCATTGACAAGTGACCAGTGACCTGTGACCAGTGACCAGTGACCAGTGACCTGTGACCAGTGACCAGTGACCAGTGACCAGTGACCAGTGACCACTGACTACTGACCAGTGACCAGTGACCTGTGACCAGTGACCAGTGACCAGTGACCAGTGGCCAGTGACCAGTGACCAGTGACATATGACCAGTGACCAGTGACTAGTGACCTGTAACCAGTGACCAGTGACCACTGACAACTGACCAGTGACAAGTGACCAGTGAATTGTGACCAGTGACCAGTGACTAGTGACCAGTGACCAGTGACCAGTGACTTGTGGCCAGTGACCATTGACCAGTGACCACTGACCACTGACCAGTGACAAGTTACCAGTGAATTGTGACCAGTGACCAGTGACTAGAGACCATTGACCAGTGACAAGTGACCAGCGTCCAGCGACAGTGACCATTGACCAGTGACCAGTGACCAGTGACCAGTGACCAGTGACCAGTGACCAGCGACAGTGCCCATTGAACAATGACCAGTGTCCAGTGACCAGTGACCAGTGACAGGTGACCAGTGACATATGACCAGTGACATTTGACCAGTGACCAGTGACCAGTGACCAGTGACTAGTGACCAGTGACCCGTGACCAGTGACCAGAGACCACTGACCAGTGACCAGTGACCAGTGACTAGTGGCCAGTGACCAGTGACCAGTGACCAGTGACCAGCGACAGTGACCATTGACCAGTGACCAGTGACCAGTGACAGGTGACCAGTGACCTATGACCAGTGACCAGTGACCACTGATTACTGACCAGTGACCAGTGACCTGTGACCAGTGACCAGTGACCAGTGACCAGTCACCAGTGACCAGTGACTAGTGACCTGTGACCAGTGACCAGTGACTAGTGACCAGCGACAGTGAACATTGACCAGTGACCAGTGACCAGTGACCAGTGACCAGTGACAGCTGACCAGTGACCAGTGACCAGTGACCAGTGACCAGTGACTTGTGACCATTGACTAGTGACCTGTGACCACTGACCAGTGACCAGTTACCAGTGACCCCTGAAAAGTGACCAGTGACCAGTGACCAGTGACTAGTGACTAGTGACCAGTGACTAGTGACCAGTGACCCGTGACCAGAGACAAGTGACCAGCGACTGTGACCATTGACAAGTGACCAGTGACCTGTGACCAGTGACCAGTGACCAGTGACCTGTGACCAGCGTCCAGCGACAGTGACCATTGACCTGTGACCAGTGACCAGTGACCAGTGACCAGTGACCAGCGACCAGTGACCAGTGACTAGTGACCTGTGACCAGTGGCCTGTGACCAGTGACCAGTGACCAGTGACCACTGACCAGTGAACAGTGACCAGTGACTAGTGACCAGTGACCCGTGACCAGTGACCAGCGACCAGTGACCAGTGTCCCCTGAAAAATGACCAGTGACCAGTGACCAGTGTCTAGTGAACTGTGTCCATTGACCAGTGACCAGTGACTAGTGGCCAGTGACCAGTGACCAGTGACCCGTGACATGTGACCCGTGACCAGTGACCAGTGACCTGTGACCAGTGACCCCTGAAATGTGACCAGTGACCAGTGACCAGTGAATAGTGACCAGTGACCAGTGACCAGTGACTAGTGACCAGTGATCTGTGACCAGTGACCAGTGACCAGTGACCAGTGACAGGTGACCAGTGACCTATGACCAGTGACCAGTGACCAGTGACCAGTGAATTGTGAATCGTGACCACTGACCAGTGACCAGTTACCAGTGACCCCTGAAAAGTGACCAGTGACCAGTGACTAGTGACCAGTGATCTGTGACCAGTGACCAGTGACCAGTGACCAGCGACAGTGACCATTGAACAATGACCAGTGACCAGTGACCAGTGACCAGTGACCAGTGACAGGTGACCAGTGACCTATGACCAGTGACCAGTGACCAGTGACCAGTGACCAGTGACCAGTGACCAGTGACTAGTGACCAGTGACCCGTGACCAGTGACCAGAGACCACTGACCAGTGACCAGTGACCAGTGACTAGTGGCCAGTGACCAGTGACCAGTGACCAGTGACCAGCGACAGTGACCATTGACCAGTGACCAGTGACCAGTGACCAGTGACCAGTGACAGGTGACCAGTGACCTATGACCAGTGACCAGTGACCACTGATTACTGACCAGTGACCAGTGACCTGTGACCAGTGACCAGTGACCAGTGACCAGTGACCAGTGACCAGTGACCAGTGACTAGTGACCTGTGACCAGTGACCAGTGACTAGTGACCAGCGACAGTGAACATTGACCAGTGACCAGTGACCAGTGACCAGTGACCAGTGACCAGTGACAGCTGACCAGTGACCTGTGACCAGCGACCAGTGACCAGTGACCAGTGACCAGTGACCAGTGACCAGTGACTTGTGACCAGTGACTAGTGACCTGTGACCACTGACCAGTGACCAGTTACCAGTGACCCCTGAAAAGTGACCAGTGACCAGTGACCAGTGACTAGTGACTAGTGACCGGTGACCTGTGACCATCGACCAGTGACTAGTGACCAGTGACCCGTGACCAGTGACCAGTGACCTGTGACCAGTGACCAGTGACTTGTGGCCAGTGACCAGTGACCAGTGACCAGTGACCACTGACTACTGACCAGTGACCAGTGACCTGTGACCAGTGACCAGTGACCAGTGACCAGTTACCAGTGACCAGTGACCAGTGACAGTGACCATTGAACAATGACCAGTGACCAGTGACCAGTGAATTGTGAATCGTGACCACTGACCAGTGACCAGTTACCAGTGACCCCTGAAAAGTGACCAGTGACCAGTGACTAGTGACCAGTGATCTGTGACCAGTGACCAGTGACCAGTGACCAGTGACAGGTGACCAGTGACCTATGACCAGTGACCAGTGACCAGTGACCAGTGAATTGTGAATCGTGACCACTGACCAGTGACCAGTTACCAGTGACCCCTGAAAAGTGACCAGTGACCAGTGACTAGTGACCAGTGATCTGTGACCAGTGTCCAGTGACCAGTGACCAGCGACAGTGACCATTGAACAATGACCAGTGACCAGTGACCAGTGTCCAGTGACCAGTGACAGGTGACCAGTGACCTATGACCAGTGACCAGTGACCAGTGACCAGTGACCAGTGACCAGTGACCAGTGACTAGTGACCAGTGACCCGTGACCAGTGACCAGAGACCACTGACCAGTGACCAGTGACCAGTGACTAGTGGCCAGTGACCAGTGACCAGTGACCAGTGACCAGTGACCAGTGACCAGCGACAGTGACCATTGACCAGTGACCAGTGACCAGTGACCAGTGACCAGTGACAGGTGACCAGTGACCTATGACCAGTGACCAGTGACCACTGATTACTGACCAGTGACCAGTGACCTGTGACCAGTGACCAGTGACCAGTGACCAGTGACCAGTGACCAGTGACCAGTGACTAGTGACCTGTGACCAGTGACCAGTGACTAGTGACCAGCGACAGTGAACATTGACCAGTGACCAGTGACCAGTGACCAGTGACCAGTGACCAGTGACCAGTGACAGCTGACCAGTGACCTGTGACCAGTGACCAGTGACCAGTGACCAGTGACCAGTGACCAGTGACCAGTGACTTGTGACCAGTGACTAGTGACCTGTGACCACTGACCAGTGACCAGTTACCAGTGACCCCTGAAAAGTGACCAGTGACCAGTGACCAGTGACTAGTGACTAGTGACTGGTGACCTGAGACCATTGACCAGTGACTAGTGACCAGTGACCCGTGACCAGTGACCAGTGACCTGTGACCAGTGACCAGTGGCTTGTGGCCAGTGACCAGTGACCAGTGACCAGTGACCACTGACTACTGACCAGTGACCAGTGACCTGTGACCAGTGACCAGTGACCAGTGACCAGTTACCAGTGACCAGTGACTTGTGACCAGTGACTAGTGACCTGTGACCAGTGACCAGTGACCAGTGACCAGTGACCAGTGACCAGTGACCAGTGACCAGTGACCAGTGACCAGTGACCAGTGACCAGTGACCAGTGACCAGCGACAGTGACCATTGACCAGTGACCAGTGACCAGTGACCAGTGACCAGTGACAGGTGACCAGTGACCTATGACCAGTGACCAGTGACCACTGATTACTGACCAGTGACCAGTGACCTGTGACCAGTGACCAGTGACCAGTGACCAGTGACCAGTGACCAGTGACCAGTGACTAGTGACCTGTGACCAGTGACCAGTGACTAGTGACCAGCGACAGTGAACATTGACCAGTGACCAGTGACCAGTGACCAGTGACCAGTGACCAGTGACCAGTGACCAGTGACCAGTGACTTGTGACCAGTGACTAGTGACCTGTGACCAGTGACCAGTGACCAGTGACCAGTGACCAGTGACCAGTGACCAGTGACTTGTGACCAGTGACCAGTGACAGGTGACCAGTGACCTATGACCAGTGACCAGTGACCAGTGACCAGTGACAGGTGACCAGTGACCTATGACCAGTGACCAGTGACCACTGATTACTGACCAGTGACCAGTGACCTGTGACCAGTGACCAGTGACCAGTGACCAGTGACCAGTGACCAGTGACCAGTGACCAGTGACTAGTGACCTGTGACCAGTGACCAGTGACTAGTGACCAGCGACAGTGAACATTGACCAGTGACCAGTGACCAGTGACCAGTGACCAGTGACCAGTGACAGCTGACCAGTGACCTGTGACCAGTGACCAGTGACCAGTGACCAGTGACCAGTGACCAGTGACCAGTGACTTGTGACCAGTGACTAGTGACCTGTGACCACTGACCAGTGACCAGTTACCAGTGACCCCTGAAAAGTGACCAGTGACCAGTGACCAGTGACTAGTGACTAGTGACCGGTGACCTGTGACCATTGACCAGTGACTAGTGACCAGTGACCCGTGACCAGTGACCAGTGACCTGTGACCAGTGACCAGTGACTTGTGGCCAGTGACCAGTGACCAGTGACCAGTGACCACTGACTACTGACCAGTGACCAGTGACCTGTGACCAGTGACCAGTGACCAGTGACCAGTGACCAGTGAATCGTGACCAGTGACTAGTGACCTGTGACCAGTGACCAGTGACCAGTGACCAGTGACCAGTGACCAGTGACCAGTGACTTGTGACCAGTGACCAGTGACTAGAGACCATTGACCAGTGACCAGTGACCAGTGACCAGCGACAGTGACCATTGACCAATGACCAGTGACCAGTGACCAGTGACCTGTGACCAGTGACAGGTGACCAGTGACCTATGACCAGTGACCAGTGACCAGTGACCAGTGAATTGTGAATCGTGACCACTGACCAGTGACCAGTTACCAGTGACCCCTGAAAAGTGACCAGTGACCAGTGACTAGTGACCAGTGATCTGTGACCAGTGACCAGTGACCAGTGACAAGTGACCAGCGACAGTGACCATTGAACAATGACCAGTGACCAGTGACCAGTGACCAGTGACAGGTGACCAGTGACCTATGACCAGTGACCAGTGACCAGTGACCAGTGACCAGTGACCAGTGAGCAGTGACCAGTGACCAGTGACCAGTGACCAGTGACCAGTGACTAGTGACCAGTGACCCGTGACCAGTGACCAGAGACCACTGACCAGTGACCAGTGACCAGTGACTAGTGGCCAGTGACCAGTGACCAGTGACCAGTGACCAGCGACAGTGACCATTGACCAGTGACCAGTGACCAGTGACCAGTGACCAGTGACAGGTGACCAGTGACCTATGACCAGTGACCAGTGACCACTGATTACTGACCAGTGACCAGTGACCTGTGACCAGTGACAAGTGACCAGAGACCAGTGACCAGTGACCAGTGACCAGTGATTAGTGACCTGTGACCAGTGACCAGTGACCAGTGACCAGTGACCACTGACTACTGACCAGTGACCAGTGACCAGTGACCTGTGACCAGTGACCAGTGACCAGTGACCAGTTACCAGTGACCAGTGACCAGTGACCAGTGACCAGTGACCAGTGACCAGTGACCAGTGACCAGTGATTAGTGACCTGTGACCAGTGACCAGTGCCCAGTGACCAGTGACCACTGACTACTGACCAGTGACCAGTGACCTGTGACCAGTGACCAGTACCAGTGACCAGTTACCAGTGACCAGTGACCAGTGACCCGTGACCAGTGACTAGTGACCTGTGACCAGTGACCAGTGACCAGTGACCAGTGACCAGTGACCAGTGACCAGTGACTTGTGACCAGTGACCAGTGACTAGAGACCATTGACCAGTGACCAGTGACCAGTGACCAGCGACAGTGACCATTGACCAATGACCAGTGACCAGTGACCAGTGACCAGTGACCAGTGACTTGTGACCAGTGACCAGTGACTAGAGACCATTGACCAGTGACCAGTGACCAGTGACCAGTGACTAGTGACCAGTGACTTGTGACCAGTGACCAGTGTCTAGTGAACTGTGTCCATTGACCAGTGACCAGTGACTAGTGGCCAGTGACCAGTGACCAGTGACCAGTGACCAGTGACCCGTGACATGTGACCCGTGACCAGTGACCAGTGACCTGTGACCAGTGACCAGTGACCAGCGACAGTGAACATTGACCAGTCACCAGTGACCAGTGACCAGTGACCAGTGACCAGTGACAGCTGACCAGTGACCTGTGACCAGTGACCAGTGACCAGTGACCAGTGACCAGTGACCAGTGACAGGTGACCAGTGACCTATGACCAGTGACCAGTGACCAGTGACCAGTGTCTAGTGAACTGTGTCCATTGACCAGTGACCAGTGACTAGTGGCCAGTGACCAGTGACCAGTGACCAGTGACCACTGCCTACTGACAAGTGACTTGTGACCAGTGACTAGTGACCAGCGACCAGTGACCAGTGACCCGTGACATGTGACCCGTGACCAGTGACCAGTGACCTGTGACCAGTGACCCCTGAAATGTGACCAGTGACCAGTGACCAGTGAATAGTGACCAGTGACCAGTGACCAGTGACCAGTGACCAGTGACCAGTGACCAGTGACCCGTGACCAGTGACCAGTGACTTGTGACCAGTGACCAGTGACTAGTGACCTGTGACCAGTGGCCAGTGACCAGTGACCAGCGACAGTGAACATTGACCAGTCACCAGTGACCAGTGACCAGTGACCAGTGACCAGTGACAGCTGACCAGTGACCTGTGACCAGTGACCAGTGACCAGTGACCAGTGACCAGTGACCAGTGACTTGTGACCAGTGACTAGTGACCTGTGACCACTGACCAGTGACCAGTTACCAGTGACCCCTGAAAAGTGACCAGTGACCAGTGACCAGTGACTAGTGACTAGTGACCGGTGACCTGTGACCATTGACCAGTGACTAGTGACCAGTGACCCGTGACCAGTGACCAGTGACCTGTGACCAGTGACCAGTGACTTGTGGCCAGTGACCAGTGACCAGTGACCAGTGACCACTGACTACTGACCAGTGACCAGTGACCTGTGACCAGTGACCAGTGACCAGTGACCAGTGACTTGTGACCAGTGACCAGTGACTAGAGACCATTGACCAGTGACCAGTGACCAGTGACCAGCGACAGTGACCATTGACCAATGACCAGTGACCAGTGACCAGTGACCAGTGACCAGTGACAGGTGACCAGTGACCTATGACCAGTGACCAGTGACCAGTGACCAGTGAATTGTGAATCGTGACCACTGACCAGTGACCAGTTACCAGTGACCCCTGAAAAGTGACCAGTGACCAGTGACTAGTGACCAGTGATCTGTGACCAGTGACCAGTGACCAGTGACCAGTGACCAGCGACAGTGACCATTGAACAATGACCAGTGACCAGTGACCAGTGACCAGTGACAGGTGACCAGTGACCTATGACCAGTGACCAGTGACCAGTGACCAGTGACCAGTGACCTATGACCAGTGACCAGTGACCAGTGACCAGTGACCAGTGACCAGTGACCAGTGACTAGTGACCAGTGACCCGTGACCAGTGACCAGAGACCACTGACCAGTGACCAGTGACCAGTGACTAATGGCCAGTGACCAGTGACCAGTGACCAGTGACCAGTGACCAGCGACAGTGACCATTGACCAGTGACCAGTGACCAGTGACCAGTGACCAGTGACCAGTGACCAGTGACAGGTGACGAGTGACCTATGACCAGTGACCAGTGACCACTGATTACTGACCAGTGACCAGTGACCTGTGACCAGTGACCAGTGACCAGTGACCAGTGACCAGTGACCAGTGACCAGTGACCAGTGACCAGTGATTAGTGACCTGTGACCAGTGACCAGTGACTAGTGACCAGCGACAGTGAACATTGACCAGTGACCAGTGACCAGTGACCAGTGACCAGTGACCAGTGACAGCTGACCAGTGACCTGTGACCAGTGACCAGTGACCAGTGACCAGTGACCAGTGACCAGTGACCAGTGACCAGTGACTTGTGACCAGTGACTAGTGACCTGTGACCACTGACCAGTGACCAGTTACCAGTGACCCCTGAAAAGTGACCAGTGACCAGTGACAGGTGACCAGTGACCTATGACCAGTGACCAGTGACCACTGATTACTGACCAGTGACCAGTGACCTGTGACCAGTGACCAGTGACCAGTGACCAGTGACCAGTGATTAGTGACCAGTGACCAGTGACAGGTGACCAGTGACCTATGACCAGTGACCAGTGACCACTGATTACTGACCAGTGACCAGTGACCTGTGACCAGTGACCAGTGACCAGTGACCAGTGACCAGTGACCAGTGACCAGTGACTTGTGACCAGTGACCAGTGACTAGAGACCATTGACCAGTGACCAGTGACCAGTGACCAGCGACAGTGACCATTGACCAATGACCAGTGACCAGTGACCAGTGACCAGTGACCAGTGACAGGTGACCAGTGACCTATGACCAGTGACCAGTGACCAGTGACCAGTGAATTGTGAATCGTGACCACTGACCAGTGACCAGTTACCAGTGACCCCTGAAAAGTGACCAGTGACCAGTGACTAGTGACCAGTGATCTGTGACCAGTGACCAGTGACCAGTGACCAGTGACCAGCGACAGTGACCATTGAACAATGACCAGTGACCAGTGACCAGTGACCAGTGACAGGTGACCAGTGACCTATGACCAGTGACTAGTGACCTGTGACCAGTGACCAGTGACCAGTGACCAGCGACAGTGACCATTGAACAATGACCAGTGACCAGTGACCAGTGACCAGTGACAGGTGACCAGTGACCTATGACCAGTGACCAGTGACCAGTGACCAGTGACCAGTGACCTGTGACCAGTGACCAGTGACCAGTGACCAGTGACCAGTGACCAGTGACCAGTGACCAGTGACCAGTGACTTGTGACCAGTGACCAGTGACTAGAGACCATTGACCAGTGACCAGTGACCAGTGACCAGCGACAGTGACCATTGACCAATGACCAGTGACCAGTGACCAGTGACCAGTGACCAGTGACAGGTGACCAGTGACCTATGACCAGTGACCAGTGACCAGTGACCAGTGAATTGTGAATCGTGACCACTGACCAGTGACCAGTTACCAGTGACCCCTGAAAAGTGACCAGTGACCAGTGACTAGTGACCAGTGATCTGTGACCAGTGACCAGTGACCAGTGACCAGTGACCAGCGACAGTGACCATTGAACAATGACCAGTGACCAGTGACCAGTGACCAGTGACAGGTGACCAGTGACCTATGACCAGTGACCAGTGACCAGTGACCAGTGACCAGTGACCTATGACCAGTGACCAGTGACCAGTGACCAGCGACAGTGACCATTGACCAGTGACCAGTGACCAGTGACCAGTGACCAGTGACCAGTGACAGGTGACCAGTGACCTATGACCAGTGACCAGTGACCAGTGACCAGTGACTTGTGACCAGTGACTAGTGACCTGTGACCACTGACCAGTGACCAGTTACCAGTGACCCCTGAAAAGTGACCAGTGACCAGTGACCAGTGACTAGTGACTAGTGACCAGTGATCTGTGACCAGTGACCAGTGACCAGTGACCAGTGACCAGTGACCAGTGACCAGCGACAGTGACCATTGAACAATGACCAGTGACCAGTGACCAGTGACTTGTGACCAGTGACTAGTGACCTGTGACCACTGACCAGTGACCAGTTACCAGTGACCCCTGAAAAGTGACCAGTGACCAGTGACCAGTGACTAGTGACTAGTGACCAGTGATCTGTGACCAGTGACCAGTGACCAGTGACCAGTGACCAGTGACCAGTGACCAGCGACAGTGACCATTGAACAATGACCAGTGACCAGTGACCAGTGACCAGTGACAGGTGACCAGTGACCTATGACCAGTGACCAGTGACCAGTGACCAGTGACCAGTGACCAGTGACCAGTGACTAGTGACCAGTGACCTGTGACTAGTGGCCAGTGACCAGTGACCAGTGACCAGTGACCACTGACTACTGACCAGTGACCAGTGACCTGTGACCAGTGACCAGTGACCAGTGACCAGTGACCAGTGACCAGTGACCAGTGACCAGTGACTTGTGACCTGTGACAAGTGACTAGTGACCTGTGACCAGTGACCAGTGACCACTGACCACTGACAAGTGACAAGTGACCAGTGAATTGTGACCAGTGACCAGTGACTAGAGACAAGTGACCAGTGACCAGTAACATGTGACCAGTGACCAGCGACAGTGACCATTGACCAGTGACCAGTGACCTGTGACCAGTGACCAGTGACCAGTGACCAGTGACCAGTGACCAGTGACCAGCGACAGTGACCATTGAACAATGACCAGTGACCAGTGACCAGTGACCAGTGACAGGTGACCAGTGACCTATGACCAGTGACCAGTGACCAGTGACCAGTGACCAGTGACCAGTGACCAGTGACCAGTGACTAGTGACCAGTGACCTGTGACTAGTGGCCAGTGACCAGTGACCAGTGACCAGTGACCAGTGACAGCTGACCAGTGACCTGTGACCAGTGACCAGTGACCAGTGACCAGTGACCTGTGACCAGTGACCAGTGACTAGTGACCAGCGACAGTGAACATTGACCAGTGACCAGTGACCAGTGACCAGTGACCAGTGACCAGTGACAGCTGACCAGTGACCTGTGACCAGTGACCAGTGACCAGTGACCAGTGACCAGTGACCAGTGACCAGTGACTTGTGACCAGTGACTAGTGACCTGTGACCACTGACCAGTGACCAGTTACCAGTGACCCCTGAAAAGTGACCAGTGACCAGTGACCAGTGACTAGTGACTAGTGACCAGTGATCTGTGACCAGTGACCAGTGACCAGTGACCAGTGACCAGTGACCAGTGACCAGCGACAGTGACCATTGAACAATGACCAGTGACCAGTGACCAGTGACCAGTGACAGGTGACCAGTGACCTATGACCAGTGACCAGTGACCAGTGACCAGTGACAGCTGACCAGTGACCTGTGACCAGTGACCAGTGACCAGTGACCAGTGACCTGTGACCAGTGACCAGTGACTAGTGACCAGCGACAGTGAACATTGACCAGTGACCAGTGACCAGTGACCAGTGACCAGTGACCAGTGACCAGCGACAGTGACCATTGAACAATGACCAGTGACCAGTGACCAGTGACCACTGACTACTGACCAGTGACCAGTGACCTGTGACCAGTGACCAGTGACCAGTGACCAGTGACCAGTGACCAGTGACCAGTGACCAGTGACTTGTGACCTGTGACAAGTGACTAGTGACCTGTGACCAGTGACCAGTGACCACTGACCACTGACAAGTGACAAGTGACCAGTGAATAGTGACCAGTGACCAGTGACTAGAGACAAGTGACCAGTGACCAGTAACATGTGACCAGTGACCAGCGACAGTGACCATTGACCAGTGACCAGTGACCTGTGACCAGTGACCAGTGACCAGTGACCAGTGACCAGTGACCAGTGACCAGTGACCAGTGACTTGTGACCTGTGACAAGTGACTAGTGACCTGTGACCAGTGACCAGTGACCACTGACCACTGACAAGTGACAAGTGACCAGTGAATTGTGACCAGTGACCAGTGACTAGAGACAAGTGACCAGTGACCAGTAACATGTGACCAGTGACCAGCGACAGTGACCATTGACCAGTGACCAGTGACCAGTGACAGGTAACCAGTGACCTGTGACCAGTGACCAGTGACCAGTGACCAGTGACCAGTGACTAGTGACCAGTGACCCGTGACCAGAGACAAGTGACCAGCGACTGTGACCATTGACAAGTGACCAGTGACCTGTGACCAGTGACCAGTGACCAGTGACCTGTGACCAGTGACCAGTGACCAGTGACCAGTGACCAGTGACCACTGACTACTGACCAGTGACCAGTGACCTGTGACCAGTGACCAGTGACCAGTGACCAGTGGCCAGTGACCAGTGACCAGTGACATATGACCAGTGACCAGTGACTAGTGACCTGTAACCAGTGACCAGTGACCACTGACAACTGACCAGTGACAAGTGACCAGTGAATTGTGACCAGTGACCAGTGACTAGTGACCAGTGACCAGTGACCAGTGACTTGTGGCCAGTGACCATTGACCAGTGACCACTGACCACTGACCAGTGACAAGTTACCAGTGAATTGTGACCAGTGACCAGTGACTAGAGACCATTGACCAGTGACAAGTGACCAGCGTCCAGCGACAGTGACCATTGACCAGTGACCAGTGACCAGTGACCAGTGACCAGTGACCAGCGACAGTGCCCATTGAACAATGACCAGTGTCCAGTGACCAGTGACCAGTGACAGGTGACCAGTGACATATGACCAGTGACATTTGACCAGTGACCAGTGACCAGTGACCAGTGACCAGTGACCAGTGACTAGTGACCAGTGACCCGTGACCAGTGACCAGAGACCACTGACCAGTGACCAGTGACCAGTGACTAGTGGCCAGTGACCAGTGACCAGTGACCAGTGACCAGCGACAGTGACCATTGACCAGTGACCAGTGACCAGTGACCAGTGACCAGTGACAGGTGACCAGTGACCTATGACCAGTGACCAGTGACCACTGATTACTGACCAGTGACCAGTGACCTGTGACCAGTGACCAGTGACCAGTGACCAGTCACCAGTGACCAGTGACTAGTGACCTGTGACCAGTGACCAGTGACTAGTGACCAGCGACAGTGAACATTGACCAGTGACCAGTGACCAGTGACCAGTGACCAGTGACAGCTGACCAGTGACCAGTGACCAGTGACCAGTGACCAGTGACTTGTGACCATTGACTAGTGACCTGTGACCACTGACCAGTGACCAGTTACCAGTGACCCCTGAAAAGTGACCAGTGACCAGTGACCAGTGACTAGTGACTAGTGACCAGTGACTAGTGACCAGTGACCCGTGACCAGAGACAAGTGACCAGCGACTGTGACCATTGACAAGTGACCAGTGACCTGTGACCAGTGACCAGTGACCAGTGACCTGTGACCAGCGTCCAGCGACAGTGACCATTGACCTGTGACCAGTGACCAGTGACCAGTGACCAGTGACCAGCGACCAGTGACCAGTGACTAGTGACCTGTGACCAGTGGCCTGTGACCAGTGACCAGTGACCAGTGACCACTGACCAGTGAACAGTGACCAGTGACTAGTGACCAGTGACCCGTGACCAGTGACCAGCGACCAGTGACCAGTGTCCCCTGAAAAATGACCAGTGACCAGTGACCAGTGTCTAGTGAACTGTGTCCATTGACCAGTGACCAGTGACTAGTGGCCAGTGACCAGTGACCAGTGACCCGTGACATGTGACCCGTGACCAGTGACCAGTGACCTGTGACCAGTGACCCCTGAAATGTGACCAGTGACCAGTGACCAGTGAATAGTGACCAGTGACCAGTGACCAGTGACTAGTGACCAGTGATCTGTGACCAGTGACCAGTGACCAGTGACCAGTGACAGGTGACCAGTGACCTATGACCAGTGACCAGTGACCAGTGACCAGTGAATTGTGAATCGTGACCACTGACCAGTGACCAGTTACCAGTGACCCCTGAAAAGTGACCAGTGACCAGTGACTAGTGACCAGTGATCTGTGACCAGTGACCAGTGACCAGTGACCAGCGACAGTGACCATTGAACAATGACCAGTGACCAGTGACCAGTGACCAGTGACCAGTGACAGGTGACCAGTGACCTATGACCAGTGACCAGTGACCAGTGACCAGTGACCAGTGACCAGTGACCAGTGACTAGTGACCAGTGACCCGTGACCAGTGACCAGAGACCACTGACCAGTGACCAGTGACCAGTGACTAGTGGCCAGTGACCAGTGACCAGTGACCAGTGACCAGCGACAGTGACCATTGACCAGTGACCCGTGACCAGTGACCAGTGACCAGTGACAGGTGACCAGTGACCTATGACCAGTGACCAGTGACCACTGATTACTGACCAGTGACCAGTGACCTGTGACCAGTGACCAGTGACCAGTGACCAGTGACCAGTGACCAGTGACCAGTGACTAGTGACCTGTGACCAGTGACCAGTGACTAGTGACCAGCGACAGTGAACATTGACCAGTGACCAGTGACCAGTGACCAGTGACCAGTGACCAGTGACAGCTGACCAGTGACCTGTGACCAGTGACCAGTGACCAGTGACCAGTGACCAGTGACCAGTGACCAGTGACTTGTGACCAGTGACTAGTGACCTGTGACCACTGACCAGTGACCAGTTACCAGTGACCCCTGAAAAGTGACCAGTGACCAGTGACCAGTGACTAGTGACTAGTGACCGGTGACCTGTGACCATCGACCAGTGACTAGTGACCAGTGACCCGTGACCAGTGACCAGTGACCTGTGACCAGTGACCAGTGACTTGTGGCCAGTGACCAGTGACCAGTGACCAGTGACCACTGACTACTGACCAGTGACCAGTGACCTGTGACCAGTGACCAGTGACCAGTGACCAGTTACCAGTGACCAGTGACTAGTGACAGTGACCATTGAACAATGACCAGTGACCAGTGACCAGTGAATTGTGAATCGTGACCACTGACCAGTGACCAGTTACCAGTGACCCCTGAAAAGTGACCAGTGACCAGTGACTAGTGACCAGTGATCTGTGACCAGTGACCAGTGACCAGTGACCAGTGACAGGTGACCAGTGACCTATGACCAGTGACCAGTGACCAGTGACCAGTGAATTGTGAATCGTGACCACTGACCAGTGACCAGTTACCAGTGACCCCTGAAAAGTGACCAGTGACCAGTGACTAGTGACCAGTGATCTGTGACCAGTGACCAGTGACCAGTGACCAGCGACAGTGACCATTGAACAATGACCAGTGACCAGTGACCAGTGTCCAGTGACCAGTGACAGGTGACCAGTGACCTATGACCAGTGACCAGTGACCAGTGACCAGTGACCAGTGACCAGTGACCAGTGACTAGTGACCAGTGACCCGTGACCAGTGACCAGAGACCACTGACCAGTGACCAGTGACCAGTGACTAGTGGCCAGTGACCAGTGACCAGTGACCAGTGACCAGTGACCAGTGACCAGCGACAGTGACCATTGACCAGTGACCAGTGACCAGTGACCAGTGACCAGTGACAGGTGACCAGTGACCTATGACCAGTGACCAGTGACCACTGATTACTGACCAGTGACCAGTGACCTGTGACCAGTGACCAGTGACCAGTGACCAGTGACCAGTGACCAGTGACCAGTGACTAGTGACCTGTGACCAGTGACCAGTGACTAGTGACCAGCGACAGTGAACATTGACCAGTGACCAGTGACCAGTGACCAGTGACCAGTGACCAGTGACAGCTGACCAGTGACCTGTGACCAGTGACCAGTGACCAGTGACCAGTGACCAGTGACCAGTGACCAGTGACTTGTGACCAGTGACTAGTGACCTGTGACCACTGACCAGTGACCAGTTACCAGTGACCCCTGAAAAGTGACCAGTGACCAGTGACCAGTGACTAGTGACTAGTGACTGGTGACCTGTGACCATTGACCAGTGACTAGTGACCAGTGACCCGTGACCAGTGACCAGTGACCTGTGACCAGTGACCAGTGGCTTGTGGCCAGTGACCAGTGACCAGTGACCAGTGACCACTGACTACTGACCAGTGACCAGTGACCTGTGACCAGTGACCAGTGACCAGTGACCAGTTACCAGTGACCAGTGACCAGTGACCCGTGACCAGTGACTGGTGACCTGTGACCACTGACCAGTGACCAGTGACCAGTGACCAGTGACCAGTGACCAGTGACTTGTGACCAGTGACCAGTGACCAGAGACCATTGACCAGTGACCAGTGACCAGTGACCAGCGACAGTGACCATTGACCAATGACCAGTGACCAGTGACCAGTGACCAGTGACCAGTGACAGGTGACCAGTGACCTATGACCAGTGACCAGTGACCAGTGACCAGTGAATTGTGAATCGTGACCACTGACCAGTGACCAGTTACCAGTGACCCCTGAAAAGTGCACAGTGACCAGTGACTAGTGACCAGTGATCTGTGACCACTGACCAGTGACCAGTGACCAGTGACCAGCGACAGTGACCATTGAACAATGACCAGTGACCAGTGACCAGTGACCAGTGACAGGTGACCAGTGACCTATGACCAGTGACCAGTGACCAGTGACCAGTGACCAGTGACCAGTGACTAGTGACCAGTGACCCGTGACCAGTGACCAGAGACCACTGACCAGTGACCAGTGACCAGTGACTAGTGGCCAGTGACCAGTGACCAGTGACCAGTGACCAGCGACAGTGACCATTGACCAGTGACCAGTGACCAGTGACCAGTGACCAGTGACCAGTGACAGGTGACCAGTGACCTATGACCAGTGACCAGTGACCACTGATTACTGACCAGTGACCAGTGACCTGTGACCAGTGACCAGTGATAAGTGACCAGTGACCAGTGACCAGTGACCAGTGATTAGTGACCTGTGACCAGTGACCAGTGACCAGTGACCACTGACTACTGACCAGTGACCAGTGACCTGTGACCAGTGACCAGTGACCAGTGACCAGTGACCAGTTACCAGTGACCAGTGATTAGTGACCTGTGACCAGTGACCAGTGACCAGTGACCAGTGACCACTGACTACTGACCAGTGACCAGTGACCTGTGACCAGTGACCAGTGACCAGTGACCAGTTACCAGTGACCAGTGACCAGTGACCCGTGACCAGTGACTAGTGACCTGTGACCAGTGACCAGTGACCAGTGACCAGCGACAGTGACCATTGACCAATGACCAGTGACCAGTGACCAGTGACCAGTGACCAGTGACAGGTGACCAGTGACCTATGACCAGTGACCAGTGACCAGTGACCAGTGAATTGTGAATCGTGACCACTGACCAGTGACCAGTTACCAGTGACCCCTGAAAAGTGACCAGTGACCAGTGACTAGTGACCAGTGATCTGTGACCAGTGACCAGTGACCAGTGACCAGTGACCAGCGACAGTGACCATTGAACAATGACCAGTGACCAGTGACCAGTGACCAGTGACAGGTGACCAGTGACCTATGACCAGTGACCAGTGACCAGTGACCAGTGACCAGTGACCTATGACCAGTGACCAGTGACCAGTGACCAGTGACCAGTGACCAGTGACCAGTGACTAGTGACCAGTGACCCGTGACCAGTGACCAGAGACCACTGACCAGTGACCAGTGACCAGTGACCAGTGACCAGTGACAGGTGACGAGTGACCTATGACCAGTGACCAGTGACCACTGATTACTGACCAGTGACCAGTGACCTGTGACCAGTGACCAGTGACCAGTGACCAGTGACCAGTGACCAGTGACCAGTGACCAGTGATTAGTGACCTGCGACCAGTGACCAGTGACTAGTGACCAGCGACAGTGAACATTGACCAGTGACCAGTGACCAGTGACCAGTGACCAGTGACCAGTGACAGCTGACCAGTGACCTGTGACCAGTGACCAGTGACCAGTGACCAGTGACCAGTGACCAGTGACCAGTGACCAGTGACTTGTGACCAGTGACTAGTGACCTGTGACCAGTGACCAGTGACCAGTGACCAGTGACCAGTGACCAGTGACCAGTGACTTGTGACCAGTGACGAGTGACAGGTGACCAGTGACCTATGACCAGTGACCAGTGACCAGTGACCAGTGACAGGTGACCAGTGACCTATGACCAGTGACCAGTGACCACTGATTACTGACCAGTGACCAGTGACCTGTGACCAGTGACCAGTGACCAGTGACCAGTGACCAGTGACCAGTGACCAGTGATTAGTGACCTGTGACCAGTGACCAGTGACTAGTGACCAGCGACAGTGAACATTGACCAGTGACCAGTGACCAGTGACCAGTGACCAGTGACCAGTGACAGCTGACCAGTGACCTGTGACCAGTGACCAGTGACCAGTGACCAGTGACCAGTGACCAGTGACCAGTGACTTGTGACCAGTGACTAGTGACCTGTGACCACTGACCAGTGACCAGTTACCAGTGACCCCTGAAAAGTGACCAGTGACCAGTGACCAGTGACTAGTGACTAGTGACCGGTGACCTGTGACCATTGACCTGTGACCATTGACCAGTGACTAGTGACCAGTGACCCGTGACCAGTGACCAGTGACCTGTGACCAGTGACCAGTGACTTGTGGCCAGTGACCAGTGACCAGTGACCAGTGACCACTGACTACTGACCAGTGACCAGTGACCTGTGACCAGTGACCAGTGACCAGTGACCAGTGACTTGTGACCAGTGACCAGTGACTAGAGACCATTGACCAGTGACCAGTGACCAGTGACCAGCGACAGTGACCATTGACCAATGACCAGTGACCAGTGACCAGTGACCAGTGACCAGTGACAGGTGACCAGTGACCTATGACCAGTGACCAGTGACCAGTGACCAGTGAATTGTGAATCGTGACCACTGACCAGTGACCAGTTACCAGTGACCCCTGAAAAGTGACCAGTGACCAGTGACTAGTGACCAGTGATCTGTGACCAGTGACCAGTGACCAGTGACCAGTGACCAGCGACAGTGACCATTGAACAATGACCAGTGACCAGTGACCAGTGACCAGTGACAGGTGACCAGTGACCTATGACCAGTGACCAGTGACCAGTGACCAGTGACCAGTGACCTATGACCAGTGACCAGTGACCAGTGACCAGTGACCAGTGACCAGTGACCAGTGACTAGTGACCAGTGACCCGTGACCAGTGACCAGAGACCACTGACCAGTGACCAGTGACCAGTGACTAATGGCCAGTGACCAGTGACCAGTGACCAGTGACCAGTGACCAGCGACAGTGACCATTGACCAGTGACCAGTGACCAGTGACCAGTGACCAGTGACCAGTGACCAGTGACAGGTGACGAGTGACCTATGACCAGTGACCAGTGACCACTGATTACTGACCAGTGACCAGTGACCTGTGACCAGTGACCAGTGACCAGTGACCAGTGACCAGTGACCAGTGACCAGTGACCAGTGACCAGTGATTAGTGACCTGTGACCAGTGACCAGTGACTAGTGACCAGCGACAGTGAACATTGACCAGTGACCAGTGACCAGTGACCAGTGACCAGTGACCAGTGACAGCTGACCAGTGACCTGTGACCAGTGACCAGTGACCAGTGACCAGTGACCAGTGACCAGTGACCAGTGACCAGTGACTTGTGACCAGTGACTAGTGACCTGTGACCACTGACCAGTGACCAGTTACCAGTGACCCCTGAAAAGTGACCAGTGACCAGTGACCAGTGACAGGTGACCAGTGACCTATGACCAGTGACCAGTGACCACTGATTACTGACCAGTGACCAGTGACCTGTGACCAGTGACCAGTGACCAGTGACCAGTGACCAGTGACCAGTGACCAGTGATTAGTGACCAGTGACCAGTGACAGGTGACCAGTGACCTATGACCAGTGACCAGTGACCACTGATTACTGACCAGTGACCAGTGACCTGTGACCAGTGACCAGTGACCAGTGACCAGTGACCAGTGACCAGTGACCAGTGACTTGTGACCAGTGACCAGTGACTAGAGACCATTGACCAGTGACCAGTGACCAGTGACCAGCGACAGTGACCATTGACCAATGACCAGTGACCAGTGACCAGTGACCAGTGACCAGTGACAGGTGACAAGTGACCTATGACCAGTGACCAGTGACCAGTGACCAGTGAATTGTGAATCGTGACCACTGACCAGTGACCAGTTACCAGTGACCCCTGAAAAGTGACCAGTGACCAGTGACTAGTGACCAGTGATCTGTGACCAGTGACCAGTGACCAGTGACCAGTGACCAGCGACAGTGACCATTGAACAATGACCAGTGACCAGTGACCAGTGACCAGTGACAGGTGACCAGTGACCTATGACCAGTGACCAGTGACCAGTGACCAGTGACCAGTGACCTATGACCAGTGACCAGTGACCAGTGACCAGTGACCAGCGACTAGTGGCCAGTGACCAGTGACCAGTGACCAGTGACCAGCGACAGTGACCATTGACCAGTGACCAGTGACCAGTGACCAGTGACCAGTGACCAGTGACAGGTGACCAGTGACCTATGACCAGTGACCTATGACCAGTGACCAGTGACCACTGATTACTGACCAGTGACCAGTGACCTGTGACCAGTGACCAGTGACCAGTGACCAGTGACCAGTGACCAGTGACCAGTGATTAGTGACCTGTGACCAGTGACCAGTGACTAGTGACCAGCGACAGTGAACATTGACCAGTGACCAGTGACCAGTGACCAGTGACCAGTGACCAGTGACAGCTGACCAGTGACCTGTGACCAGTGACCAGTGACCAGTGACCAGTGACCAGTGACCAGTGACTAGTGACTAGTGACCAGTGATCTGTGACCAGTGACCAGTGACCAGTGACCAGTGACCAGTGACCAGTGACCAGCGACAGTGACCATTGAACAATGACCAGTGACCAGTGACCAGTGACCAGTGACAGGTGACCAGTGACCTATGACCAGTGACCAGTGACCAGTGACCAGTGACCAGTGACCAGTGACCAGTGACTAGTGACCAGTGACCTGTGACTAGTGGCCAGTGACCAGTGACCAGTGACCAGTGACCACTGACTACTGACCAGTGACCAGTGACCAGTGACCAGTGACTAGTGACTAGTGACCGGTGACCTGTGACCATTGACCAGTGACTAGTGACCAGTGACCCGTGACCAGTGACCAGTGACCTGTGACCAGTGACCAGTGACTTGTGGCCAGTGACCAGTGACCAGTGACCAGTGACCACTGACTACTGACCAGTGACCAGTGACCTGTGACCAGTGACCAGTGACCAGTGACCAGTGACTTGTGACCAGTGACCAGTGACTAGAGACCATTGACCAGTGACCAGTGACCAGTGACCAGCGACAGTGACCATTGACCAATGACCAGTGACCAGTGACCAGTGACCAGTGACAGGTGACCAGTGACCTATGACCAGTGACCAGTGACCAGTGACCAGTGAATTGTGAATCGTGACCACTGACCAGTGACCAGTTACCAGTGACCCCTGAAAAGTGACCAGTGACCAGTGACTAGTGACCAGTGATCTGTGACCAGTGACCAGTGACCAGTGACCAGTGACCAGCGACAGTGACCATTGAACAATGACCAGTGACCAGTGACCAGTGACCAGTGACAGGTGACCAGTGACCTATGACCAGTGACCAGTGACCAGTGACCAGTGACCAGTGACCTATGACCAGTGACCAGTGACCAGTGACCAGTGACCAGTGACCAGTGACCAGTGACTAGTGACCAGTGACCCGTGACCAGTGACCAGAGACCACTGACCAGTGACCAGTGACCAGTGACTAATGGCCAGTGACCAGTGACCAGTGACCAGTGACCAGTGACCAGCGACAGTGACCATTGACCAGTGACCAGTGACCAGTGACCAGTGACCAGTGACCAGTGACCAGTGACAGGTGACGAGTGACCTATGACCAGTGACCAGTGACCACTGATTACTGACCAGTGACCAGTGACCTGTGACCAGTGACCAGTGACCAGTGACCAGTGACCAGTGACCAGTGACCAGTGACCAGTGACCAGTGATTAGTGACCTGTGACCAGTGACCAGTGACTAGTGACCAGCGACAGTGAACATTGACCAGTGACCAGTGACCAGTGACCAGTGACCAGTGACCAGTGACAGCTGACCAGTGACCTGTGACCAGTGACCAGTGACCAGTGACCAGTGACCAGTGACCAGTGACCAGTGACCAGTGACTTGTGACCAGTGACTAGTGACCTGTGACCACTGACCAGTGACCAGTTACCAGTGACCCCTGAAAAGTGACCAGTGACCAGTGACCAGTGACAGGTGACCAGTGACCTATGACCAGTGACCAGTGACCACTGATTACTGACCAGTGACCAGTGACCTGTGACCAGTGACCAGTGACCAGTGACCAGTGACCAGTGACCAGTGACCAGTGATTAGTGACCAGTGACCAGTGACAGGTGACCAGTGACCTATGACCAGTGACCAGTGACCACTGA
Organism: Andrena bucephala; assembly: GCA_947577245.1. NCBI lineage: Eukaryota > Metazoa > Arthropoda > Insecta > Hymenoptera > Andrenidae > Andrena > Andrena bucephala. The sequence goes on along the minus strand of OX387716.1, from coordinate 22,820,623 downwards.
TTACTGACCAGTGACCAGTGACCTGTGACCAGTGACCAGTGACCAGTGACCAGTGACCAGTGACCAGTGACCAGTGACTTGTGACCAGTGACCAGTGACTAGAGACCATTGACCAGTGACCAGTGACCAGTGACCAGCGACAGTGACCATTGACCAATGACCAGTGACCAGTGACCAGTGACCAGTGACCAGTGACAGGTGACCAGTGACCTATGACCAGTGACCAGTGACCAGTGACCAGTGAATTGTGAATCGTGACCACTGACCAGTGACCAGTTACCAGTGACCCCTGAAAAGTGACCAGTGACCAGTGACTAGTGACCAGTGATCTGTGACCAGTGACCAGTGACCAGTGACCAGTGACCAGCGACAGTGACCATTGAACAATGACCAGTGACCAGTGACCAGTGACCAGTGACAGGTGACCAGTGACCTATGACCAGTGACCAGTGACCAGTGACCAGTGACCAGTGACCTATGACCAGTGACCAGTGACCAGTGACCAGTGACCAGCGACTAGTGGCCAGTGACCAGTGACCAGTGACCAGTGACCAGCGACAGTGACCATTGACCAGTGACCAGTGACCAGTGACCAGTGACCAGTGACCAGTGACAGGTGACCAGTGACCTATGACCAGTGACCAGTGACCACTGATTACTGACCAGTGACCAGTGACCTGTGACCAGTGACCAGTGACCAGTGACCAGTGACCAGTGACCAGTGACCAGTGATTAGTGACCTGTGACCAGTGACCAGTGACTAGTGACCAGCGACAGTGAACATTGACCAGTGACCAGTGACCAGTGACCAGTGACCAGTGACCAGTGACAGCTGACCAGTGACCTGTGACCAGTGACCAGTGACCAGTGACCAGTGACCAGTGACCAGTGACCAGTGACTTGTGACCAGTGACTAGTGACCTGTGACCACTGACCAGTGACCAGTTACCAGTGACCCCTGAAAAGTGACCAGTGACCAGTGACCAGTGACTAGTGACTAGTGACCAGTGATCTGTGACCAGTGACCAGTGACCAGTGACCAGTGACCAGTGACCAGTGACCAGCGACAGTGACCATTGAACAATGACCAGTGACCAGTGACCAGTGACCAGTGACAGGTGACCAGTGACCTATGACCAGTGACCAGTGACCAGTGACCAGTGACCAGTGACCAGTGACCAGTGACTAGTGACCAGTGACCTGTGACTAGTGGCCAGTGACCAGTGACCAGTGACCAGTGACCACTGACTACTGACCAGTGACCAGTGACCAGTGACCAGTGACTAGTGACTAGTGACCGGTGACCTGTGACCATTGACCAGTGACTAGTGACCAGTGACCCGTGACCAGTGACCAGTGACCTGTGACCAGTGACCAGTGACTTGTGGCCAGTGACCAGTGACCAGTGACCAGTGACCACTGACTACTGACCAGTGACCAGTGACCTGTGACCAGTGACCAGTGACCAGTGACCAGTGACTTGTGACCAGTGACCAGTGACTAGAGACCATTGACCAGTGACCAGTGACCAGTGACCAGCGACAGTGACCATTGACCAATGACCAGTGACCAGTGACCAGTGACCAGTGACAGGTGACCAGTGACCTATGACCAGTGACCAGTGACCAGTGACCAGTGAATTGTGAATCGTGACCACTGACCAGTGACCAGTTACCAGTGACCCCTGAAAAGTGACCAGTGACCAGTGACTAGTGACCAGTGATCTGTGACCAGTGACCAGTGACCAGTGACCAGTGACCAGCGACAGTGACCATTGAACAATGACCAGTGACCAGTGACCAGTGACCAGTGACAGGTGACCAGTGACCTATGACCAGTGACCAGTGACCAGTGACCAGTGACCAGTGACCTATGACCAGTGACCAGTGACCAGTGACCAGTGACCAGTGACCAGTGACCAGTGACTAGTGACCAGTGACCCGTGACCAGTGACCAGAGACCACTGACCAGTGACCAGTGACCAGTGACTAATGGCCAGTGACCAGTGACCAGTGACCAGTGACCAGTGACCAGCGACAGTGACCATTGACCAGTGACCAGTGACCAGTGACCAGTGACCAGTGACCAGTGACCAGTGACAGGTGACGAGTGACCTATGACCAGTGACCAGTGACCACTGATTACTGACCAGTGACCAGTGACCTGTGACCAGTGACCAGTGACCAGTGACCAGTGACCAGTGACCAGTGACCAGTGACCAGTGACCAGTGATTAGTGACCTGTGACCAGTGACCAGTGACTAGTGACCAGCGACAGTGAACATTGACCAGTGACCAGTGACCAGTGACCAGTGACCAGTGACCAGTGACAGCTGACCAGTGACCTGTGACCAGTGACCAGTGACCAGTGACCAGTGACCAGTGACCAGTGACCAGTGACCAGTGACTTGTGACCAGTGACTAGTGACCTGTGACCACTGACCAGTGACCAGTTACCAGTGACCCCTGAAAAGTGACCAGTGACCAGTGACCAGTGACAGGTGACCAGTGACCTATGACCAGTGACCAGTGACCACTGATTACTGACCAGTGACCAGTGACCTGTGACCAGTGACCAGTGACCAGTGACCAGTGACCAGTGACCAGTGACCAGTGACCAGTGATTAGTGACCAGTGACCAGTGACAGGTGACCAGTGACCTATGACCAGTGACCAGTGACCACTGATTACTGACCAGTGACCAGTGACCTGTGACCAGTGACCAGTGACCAGTGACCAGTGACCAGTGACCAGTGACCAGTGACTTGTGACCAGTGACCAGTGACTAGAGACCATTGACCAGTGACCAGTGACCAGTGACCAGCGACAGTGACCATTGACCAATGACCAGTGACCAGTGACCAGTGACCAGTGACCAGTGACAGGTGACCAGTGACCTATGACCAGTGACCAGTGACCAGTGACCAGTGAATTGTGAATCGTGACCACTGACCAGTGACCAGTTACCAGTGACCCCTGAAAAGTGACCAGTGACCAGTGACTAGTGACCAGTGATCTGTGACCAGTGACCAGTGACCAGTGACCAGTGACCAGCGACAGTGACCATTGAACAATGACCAGTGACCAGTGACCAGTGACCAGTGACAGGTGACCAGTGACCTATGACCAGTGACCAGTGACCAGTGACCAGTGACCAGTGACCTATGACCAGTGACCAGTGACCAGTGACCAGTGACCAGCGACTAGTGGCCAGTGACCAGTGACCAGTGACCAGTGACCAGCGACAGTGACCATTGACCAGTGACCAGTGACCAGTGACCAGTGACCAGTGACCAGTGACAGGTGACCAGTGACCTATGACCAGTGACCAGTGACCACTGATTACTGACCAGTGACCAGTGACCTGTGACCAGTGACCAGTGACCAGTGACCAGTGACCAGTGACCAGTGACCAGTGATTAGTGACCTGTGACCAGTGACCAGTGACTAGTGACCAGCGACAGTGAACATTGACCAGTGACCAGTGACCAGTGACCAGTGACCAGTGACCAGTGACAGCTGACCAGTGACCTGTGACCAGTGACCAGTGACCAGTGACCAGTGACCAGTGACCAGTGACCAGTGACTTGTGACCAGTGACTAGTGACCTGTGACCACTGACCAGTGACCAGTTACCAGTGACCCCTGAAAAGTGACCAGTGACCAGTGACCAGTGACTAGTGACTAGTGACCAGTGATCTGTGACCAGTGACCAGTGACCAGTGACCAGTGACCAGTGACCAGTGACCAGCGACAGTGACCATTGAACAATGACCAGTGACCAGTGACCAGTGACCAGTGACAGGTGACCAGTGACCTATGACCAGTGACCAGTGACCAGTGACCAGTGACCAGTGACCAGTGACCAGTGACTAGTGACCAGTGACCTGTGACTAGTGGCCAGTGACCAGTGACCAGTGACCAGTGACCACTGACTACTGACCAGTGACCAGTGACCTGTGACCAGTGACCAGTGACCAGTGACCAGTGACCAGTGACCAGTGACCAGTGACCAGTGACTTGTGACCTGTGACAAGTGACTAGTGACCTGTGACCAGTGATCAGTGACCACTGACCACTGACAAGTGACAAGTGACCAGTGAATTGTGACCAGTGACCAGTGACTAGAGACAAGTGACCAGTGACCAGTAACATGTGACCAGTGACCAGCGACAGTGACCATTGACCAGTGACCAGTGACCTGTGACCAGTGACCAGTGACCAGTGACCAGTGACCAGTGACCAGTGACTTGTGACCTGTGACAAGTGACTAGTGACCTGTGACCAGTGACCAGTGACCACTGACCACTGACAAGTGACAAGTGACCAGTGAATTGTGACCAGTGACCAGTGACTAGAGACAAGTGACCAGTAACATGTGACCAGTGACCAGCGACAGTGACCATTGACCAGTGACCAGTGACCAGTGACAGGTAACCAGTGACCTGTGACCAGTGACCAGTGACCAGTGACCAGTGACCAGTGACTAGTGACCAGTGACCCGTGACCAGAGACAAGTGACCAGCGACTGTGACCATTGACAAGTGACCAGTGACCTGTGACCAGTGACCAGTGACCAGTGACCTGTGACCAGTGACCAGTGACCAGTGACCAGTGACCAGTGACCACTGACTACTGACCAGTGACCAGTGACCTGTGACCAGTGACCAGTGACCAGTGACCAGTGGCCAGTGACCAGTGACCAGTGACATATGACCAGTGACCAGTGACTAGTGACCTGTAACCAGTGACCAGTGACCACTGACAACTGACCAGTGACAAGTGACCAGTGAATTGTGACCAGTGACCAGTGACTAGTGACCAGTGACCAGTGACCAGTGACTTGTGGCCAGTGACCATTGACCAGTGACCACTGACCACTGACCAGTGACAAGTTACCAGTGAATTGTGACCAGTGACCAGTGACTAGAGACCATTGACCAGTGACAAGTGACCAGCGTCCAGCGACAGTGACCATTGACCAGTGACCAGTGACCAGTGACCAGTGACCAGTGACCAGCGACAGTGCCCATTGAACAATGACCAGTGTCCAGTGACCAGTGACCAGTGACAGGTGACCAGTGACATATGAACAGTGACATTTGACCAGTGACCAGTGACCAGTGACCAGTGACCAGTGACCAGTGACTAGTGACCAGTGACCCGTGACCAGTGACCAGAGACCACTGACCAGTGACCAGTGACCAGTGACTAGTGGCCAGTGACCAGTGACCAGTGACCAGTGACCAGCGACAGTGACCATTGACCAGTGACCAGTGACCAGTGACCAGTGACCAGTGACAGGTGACCAGTGACCTATGACCAGTGACCAGTGACCACTGATTACTGACCAGTGACCAGTGACCTGTGACCAGTGACCAGTGACCAGTGACCAGTCACCAGTGACCAGTGACTAGTGACCTGTGACCAGTGACCAGTGACTAGTGACCAGCGACAGTGAACATTGACCAGTGACCAGTGACCAGTGACCAGTGACCAGTGACAGCTGACCAGTGACCAGTGACCAGTGACCAGTGACCAGTGACTTGTGACCATTGACTAGTGACCTGTGACCACTGACCAGTGACCAGTTACCAGTGACCCCTGAAAAGTGACCAGTGACCAGTGACCAGTGACTAGTGACTAGTGACCAGTGACTAGTGACCAGTGACCCGTGACCAGAGACAAGTGACCAGCGACTGTGACCATTGACAAGTGACCAGTGACCTGTGACCAGTGACCAGTGACCAGTGACCTGTGACCAGCGTCCAGCGACAGTGACCATTGACCTGTGACCAGTGACCAGTGACCAGTGACCAGTGACCAGCGACCAGTGACCAGTGACTAGTGACCTGTGACCAGTGGCCTGTGACCAGTGACCAGTGACCACTGACCAGTGAACAGTGACCAGTGACTAGTGACCAGTGACCCGTGACCAGTGACCAGCGACCAGTGACCAGTGTCCCCTGAAAAATGACCAGTGACCAGTGACCAGTGTCTAGTGAACTGTGTCCATTGACCAGTGACCAGTGACTAGTGGCCAGTGACCAGTGACCAGTGACCCGTGACATGTGACCCGTGACCAGTGACCAGTGACCTGTGACCAGTGACCCCTGAAATGTGACCAATGACCAGTGACCAGTGAATAGTGACCAGTGACCAGTGACCAGTGACTAGTGACCAGTGATCTGTGACCAGTGACCAGTGACCAGTGACCAGTGACAGGTGACCAGTGACCTATGACCAGTGACCAGTGACCAGTGACCAGTGAATTGTGAATCGTGACCACTGACCAGTGACCAGTTACCAGTGACCCCTGAAAAGTGACCAGTGACCAGTGACTAGTGACCAGTGATCTGTGACCAGTGACCAGTGACCAGTGACCAGCGACAGTGACCATTGAACAATGACCAGTGACCAGTGACCAGTGACCAGTGACTAGTGACCAGTGACCCGTGACCAGTGACCAGAGACCACTGACCAGTGACCAGTGACCAGTGACTAGTGGCCAGTGACCAGTGACCAGTGACCAGTGACCAGCGACAGTGACCATTGACCAGTGACCAGTGACCAGTGACCAGTGACCAGTGACAGGTGACCAGTGACCTATGACCAGTGACCAGTGACCACTGATTACTGACCAGTGACCAGTGACCTGTGACCAGTGACCAGTGACCAGTGACCAGTGACCAGTGACCAGTGACCAGTGACCAGTGACTAGTGACCTGTGACCAGTGACCAGTGACTAGTGACCAGCGACAGTGAACATTGACCACTGACCAGTGACCAGTGACCAGTGACCAGTGACCAGTGACAGCTGACCAGTGACCTGTGACCAGTGACCAGTGACCAGTGACCAGTGACCAGTGACCAGTGACCAGTGACTTGTGACCAGTGACTAGTGACCTGTGACCACTGACCAGTGACCAGTTACCAGTGACCCCTGAAAAGTGACCAGTGACCAGTGACCAGTGACTAGTGACTAGTGACCGGTGACCTGTGACCATCGACCAGTGACTAGTGACCAGTGACCCGTGACCAGTGACCAGTGACCTGTGACCAGTGACCAGTGACTTGTGGCCAGTGACCAGTGACCAGTGACCAGTGACCACTGACTACTGACCAGTGACCAGTGACCTGTGACCAGTGACCAGTGACCAGTGACCAGTTACCAGTGACCAGTGACCAGTGACCCGTGACCAGTGACTGGTGACCTGTGACCACTGACCAGTGACCAGTGACCAGTGACCAGTGACCAGTGACCAGTGACTTGTGACCAGTGACCAGTGACCAGAGACCATTGACCAGTGACCAGTGACCAGTGACCAGCGACAGTGACCATTGACCAATGACCAGTGACCAGTGACCAGTGACCAGTGACCAGTGACAGGTGACCAGTGACCTATGACCAGTGACCAGTGACCAGTGACCAGTGAATTGTGAATCGTGACCACTGACCAGTGACCAGTTACCAGTGACCCCTGAAAAGTGCACAGTGACCAGTGACTAGTGACCAGTGATCTGTGACCAGTGACCAGTGACCTGTGACCAGTGACCAGCGACAGTGACCATTGAACAATGACCAGTGACCAGTGACCAGTGACCAGTGACAGGTGACCAGTGACCTATGACCAGTGACCAGTGACAAGTGACCAGTGACCAGTGACCAGTGACTAGTGACCAGTGACCCGTGACCAGTGACCAGAGACCACTGACCAGTGACCAGTGACCAGTGACTAGTGGCCAGTGACCAGTGACCAGTGACCAGTGACCAGCGACAGTGACCATTGACCAGTGACCAGTGACCAGTGACCAGTGACCAGTGACAGGTGACCAGTGACCTATGACCAGTGACCAGTGACCACTGATTACTGACCAGTGACCAGTGACCTGTGACCAGTGACCAGTGATAAGTGACCAGTGACCAGTGACCAGTGACCAGTGATTAGTGACCTGTGACCAGTGACCAGTGACCAGTGACCAGTGACCACTGACTACTGACCAGTGACCAGTGACCTGTGACCAGTGACCAGTGACCAGTGACCAGTGACCAGTTACCAGTGACCAGTGACCAGTGACCAGTGACCAGTGACCAGTGACCAGTGACCAGTGACCAGTGACCAGTGATTAGTGACCTGTGACCAGTGACCAGTGACCAGTGACCAGTGACCACTGACTACTGACCAGTGACCAGTGACCTGTGACCAGTGACCAGTTACCAGTGACCAGTGACCAGTGACCCGTGACCAGTGACTAGTGACCTGTGACCAGTGACCTGTGACCAGTGACCAGCGACAGTGACCATTGACCAATGACCAGTGACCAGTGACCAGTGACCAGTGACCAGTGACAGGTGACCAGTGACCTATGACCAGTGACCAGTGACCAGTGACCAGTGAATTGTGAATCGTGACCACTGACCAGTGACCAGTTACCAGTGACCCCTGAAAAGTGACCAGTGACCAGTGACTAGTGACCAGTGATCTGTGACCAGTGACCAGTGACCAGTGACCAGTGACCAGCGACAGTGACCATTGAACAATGACCAGTGACCAGTGACCAGTGACCAGTGACAGGTGACCAGTGACCTATGACCAGTGACCAGTGACCAGTGACCAGTGACCAGTGACCTATGACCAGTGACCAGTGACCAGTGACCAGTGACCAGTGACCAGTGACCAGTGACTAGTGACCAGTGACCCGTGACCAGTGACCAGAGACCACTGACCAGTGACCAGTGACCAGTGACCAGTGACCAGTGACAGGTGACGAGTGACCTATGACCAGTGACCAGTGACCACTGATTACTGACCAGTGACCAGTGACCTGTGACCAGTGACCAGTGACCAGTGACCAGTGACCAGTGACCAGTGACCAGTGACCAGTGACCAGTGACCAGTGACAGCTGACCAGAGACCTGTGACCAGTGACCAGTGACCAGTGACCAGTGACCAGTGACTTGTGACCAGTGACTAGTGACCTGTGACCAGTGACCAGTGACCAGTGACCAGTGACCAGTGACCAGTGACCAGTGACTTGTGACCAGTGACCAGTGACAGGTGACCAGTGACCTATGACCAGTGACCAGTGACCAGTGACCAGTGAATTGTGAATCGTGACCACTGACCAGTGACGAGTTACCAGTGACCCCTGAAAAGTGACCAGTGACCAGTGACTAGTGACCAGTGATCTGTGACCAGTGACCAGTGACCAGTGACCAGCGACAGTGACCATTGAACAATGACCAGTGACCAGTGACCAGTGACCAGTGACCAGTGACAGGTGACCAGTGACCTATGACCAGTGAGCAGTGACCAGTGACCAGTGACCAGTGACCAGTGACCAGTGACTAGTGACCAGTGACCCGTGACCAGTGACCAGAGACCACTGACCAGTGACCAGTGACCAGTGACTAGTGGCCAGTGACCAGTGACCAGTGACCAGTGACCAGCGACAGTGACCATTGACCAGTGACCAGTGACCAGTGACAGGTGACCAGTGACCTATGACCAGTGACCAGTGACCACTGATTACTGACCAGTGACCAGTGACCTGTGACCAGTGACTAGTGACCTGTGACCAGTGACCAGTGACTAGTGACCAGCGACAGTGAACATTGACCAGTGACCAGTGACCAGTGACCAGTGACCAGTGACCAGTGACAGCTGACCAGTGACCTGTGACCAGTGACCAGTGACCAGTGACCAGTGACCAGTGACCAGTGACTTGTGACCAGTGACTAGTGACCTGTGACCACTGACCAGTGACCAGTTACCAGTGACCCCTGAAAAGTGACCAGTGACCAGTGACCAGTGACTAGTGACTAGTGACCGGTGACCTGTGACCATTGACCAGTGACTAGTGACCAGTGACCCGTGACCAGTGACCAGTGACCTGTGACCAGTGACCAGTGACTTGTGGCCAGTGACCAGTGACCAGTGACCAGTGACCACTGACTACTGACCAGTGACCAGTGACCAGTGACTAGTGACCAGTGATCTGTGACCAGTGACCAGTGACCAGTGACCAGTGACCAGCGACAGTGACCATTGAACAATGACCAGTGACCAGTGACCAGTGACCAGTGACAGGTGACCAGTGACCTATGACCAGTGACCAGTGACCAGTGACCAGTGACCAGTGACCAGTGACCAGTGACCAGTGACCAGTGACCAGTGACCAGTGACCAGTGACCAGTGACCAGTGACTAGTGACCAGTGACCCGTGACCAGTGACCAGAGACCACTGACCAGTGACCAGTGACCAGTGACTAGTGGCCAGTGACCAGTGACAAGTGACCAGTGACCAGTGACCAGTGACCAGTGACCAGTGACCAGTGACCAGTGACCAGTGACCAGTGACAGGTGACCAGTGACCTATGACCAGTGACCAGTGACCACTGATTACTGACCAGTGACCAGTGACCTGTGACCAGTGACAAGTGACCAGAGACCAGTGACCAGTGACCAGTGACCAGTGATTAGTGACCTGTGACCAGTGACCAGTGACCAGTGACCAGTGACCACTGACTACTGACCAGTGACCAGTGACCAGTGACCTGTGACCAGTGACCAGTGACCAGTGACCAGTTACCAGTGACCAGTGACCAGTGACCAGTGACCAGTGACCAGTGACCAGTGACCAGTGACTAGTGACCAGTCACCCGTGACCAGTGACCAGAGACCACTGACCAGTGACCAGTGACCAGTGACAGGTGACGAGTGACCTATGACCAGTGACCAGTGACCACTGATTACTGACCAGTGACCAGTGACCTGTGACCAGTGACCAGTGACCAGTGACCAGTGACCAGTGACCAGTGACCAGTGACCTATGACCAGTGACCAGTGACCAGTGACCAGTGACCAGTGACCTATGACCAGTGACCAGTGACCAGTGACCAGTGACTAGTGGCCAGTGACCAGTGACCAGTGACCAGTGACCAGCGACAGTGACCATTCACAGTGACCAGTGACCAGTGACCAGTGACCAGTGACAGGTGACCAGTGACCTATGACCAGTGACCAGTGACCACTGATTACTGACCAGTGACCAGTGACCTGTGACCAGTGACCAGTGACCAGTGACTAGTGGCCAGTGACCAGTGACCAGTGACCAGTGACCAGCGACAGTGACCATTCACAGTGACCAGTGACCAGTGACCAGTGACCAGTGACAGGTGACCAGTGACCTATGACCAGTGACCAGTGACCACTGATTACTGACCAGTGACCAGTGACCTGTGACCAGTGACCAGTGACCAGTGACTAGTGGCCAGTGACCAGTGACCAGTGACCAGTGACCAGCGACAGTGACCATTCACAGTGACCAGTGACCAGTGACCAGTGACCAGTGACCAGCGACAGTGACCATTGAACAATGACCAGTGACCAGTGACCAGTGACCAGTGACAGGTGACCAGTGACCTATGACCAGTGACCAGTGACCAGTGACCAGTGACCAGTGACCTATGACCAGTGACCAGTGACCAGTGACCAGTGACTAGTGGCCAGTGACCAGTGACCAGTGACCAGTGACCAGCGACAGTGACCATTCACAGTGACCAGTGACCAGTGACCAGTGACCAGTGACAGGTGACCAGTGACCTATGACCAGTGACCAGTGACCACTGATTACTGACCAGTGACCAGTGACCTGTGACCAGTGACCAGTGACCAGTGACCAGTGACCAGTGACCAGTGACCAGTGATTAGTGACCTGTGACCAGTGACCAGTGACTAGTGACCAGCGACAGTGAACATTGACCAGTGACCAGTGACCAGTGACCAGTGACCAGTGACCAGTGACAGCTGACCAGTGACCGGTGACCAGTGACCAGTGACCAGTGACCAGTGACCAGTGACTTGTGACCAGTGACTAGTGACCTGTGACCACTGACCAGTGACCAGTTACCAGTGACCCCTGAAAAGTGACCAGTGACCAGTGACCAGTGACTAGTGACTAGTGACCAGTGATCTGTGACCAGTGACAGTGACCATTGAACAATGACCAGTGACCAGTGACCAGTGACCAGTGACAGGTGACCAGTGACCTATGACCAGTGACCTGTGACCAGTGACCAGTGACCAGTGACTAGTGACCAGTGACCTGTGACCAGTGACCAGTGACCAGTGAGCAGTGTCCAGTGACCACTGACTACTGACCAGTGATCTGTGACTAGTGACCAGTGGCCCGTGACCAGTGACTTGTGACCAGTGACCAGTGACTAGTGGCCAGTGACCAGTGACCAATGACCAGTGACCACTGACTACTGACCAGTGACCAGTGACCTCTGACCAGTGACCAGTGACCAGTGACCAGTGACCAGTGACCAGTGACCAGTGACCAGTGACCAGTGACCAGTGACCAGTGACCAGTGACCAGTGATTAGTGACCTGTGACCAGTGACCAGTGACTAGTGACCAGCGACAGTGAACATTGACCAGTGACCAGTGACCAGTGACCAGTGACCAGTGACCAGTGACAGCTGACCAGTGACCTGTGACCAGTGACCAGTGACCAGTGACCAGTGACCAGTGACCAGTGACCAGTGACTTGTGACCAGTGACTAGTGACCTGTGACCACTGACCAGTGACCAGTTACCAGTGACCCCTGAAAAGTGACCAGTGACCAGTGACCAGTGACAGGTGACCAGTGACCTATGACCAGTGACCAGTGACCACTGATTACTGACCAGTGACCAGTGACCTGTGACCAGTGACCAGTGACCAGTGACCAGTGACCAGTGACCAGTGACCAGTGATTAGTGACCTGTGACCAGTGACCAGTGACCAGTGACCAGTGACCACTGACTACTGACCAGTGACCAGTGACCTGTGACCAGTGACCAGTGACCAGTGACCAGTGACCAGTGACCCGTGACCAGTGACTAGTGACCTGTGACCAGTGACCAGTGACCAGTGACCAGTGAATTGTGAATCGTGACCACTGACCAGTGACCAGTTACCAGTGACCCCTGAAAAGTGACCAGTGACCAGTGACTAGTGACCAGTGATCTGTGACCAGTGACCAGTGACCAGTGACCAGCGACAGTGACCATTGAACAATGACCAGTGACCAGTGACCAGTGACCAGTGACCAGTGACAGGTGACCAGTGACCTATGACCAGTGACCAGTGACCAGTGACCAGTGACCAGTGACCAGTGACTAGTGACCAGTGACCCGTGACCAGTGACCAGAGACCACTGACCAGTGACCAGTGACCAGTGACTAGTGGCCAGTGACCAGTGACCAGTGACCAGTGACCAGGGACAGTGACCATTGACCAGTGACCAGTGACCAGTGACCAGTGACCAGTGACAGGTGACCAGTGACCAGTGACCAGTGACCAGTGACTAGTGACCAGTGACCCGTGACCAGTGACCAGAGACCACTGACCAGTGACCAGTGACCAGTGACTAGTGGCCAGTGACCAGTGACCAGCGACAGTGACCATTGACCAGTGACCAGTGACCAGTGACCAGTGACCAGTGACAGGTGACCAGTGACCTATGACCAGTGACCAGTGACCACTGTTTACTGACCAGTGACCAGTGACCTGTGACCAGTGACCAGTGACCAGTGACCAGTGACCAGTGACCAGTGACCAGTGATTAGTGACCTGTGACCAGTGACCAGTGACTAGTGACCAGCGACAGTGAACATTGACCAGTGACCAGTGACCAGTGACCAGTGACCAGTGACAGCTGACCAGTGACCTGTGACCAGTGACCAGTGACCAGTGACCAGTGACCAGTGACCAGTGACCAGTGACTTGTGACCAGTGACTAGTGACCTGTGACCACTGACCAGTGACCAGTTACCAGTGACCCCTGAAAAGTGACCAGTGACCAGTGACCAGTGACTAGTGACTAGTGACCAGTGATCTGTGACCATTGACCAGTGACCAGTGACCAGTGACCAGTGACCAGTGACCAGCGACAGTGACCATTGAACAATGACCAGTGACCAGTGACCAGTGACCAGTGACAGGTGACCAGTGACCTATGACCAGTGACCAGTGACCAGTGACCAGTGACCAGTGACCAGTGACTAGTGACCAGTGACCTGTGACCAGTGACCAGTGACCAGTGAGCAGTGTCCAGTGACCACTGACTACTGACCAGTGATCTGTGACTAGTGACCAGTGGCCCGTGACCAGTGACTTGTGACCAGTGACCAGTGACTAGTGGCCAGTGACCAGTGACCAGTGACCAGTGACCACTGACTACTGACCAGTGACCAGTGACCTGTGACCAGTGACCAGTGACCAGTGACCAGTGACCAGTGACCAGTGACCAGTGACCAGTGACCAGTGACCAGTGACCAGTGATTAGTGACCTGTGACCAGTGAGCAGTGACTAGTGACCAGCGACAGTGAACATTGACCAGTGACCAGTGACCAGTGACCAGTGACCAGTGACCAGTGACAGCTGACCAGTGACCTGTGACCAGTGACCAGTGACCAGTGGTCAGTGACCAGTGACCAGTGACCGTTGACCAGTGACCAGTGACTTGTGACCAGTGACTAGTGACCTGTGACCACTGACCAGTGACCAGTTACCAGTGACCCCTGAAAAGTGACCAGTGACCAGTGACCAGTGACAGGTGACCAGTGACCTATGACCAGTGACCAGTGACCACTGATTACTGACCAGTGACCAGTGACCTGTGACCAGTGACCAGTGACCAGTGACCAGTGACCAGTGACCAGTGACCAGTGATTAGTGACCTGTGACCAGTGACCAGTGACCCGTGACCAGTGACCACTGACTACTGACCAGTGACCAGTGACCTGTGACCAGTGACCAGTGACCAGTGACCAGTGACCAGTTACCAGTGACCAGTGACCAGTGGCAGCTGACCAGTGACCTGTGACCAGTGACCAGTGACCAGTGACCAGTGACCAGTGACCAGTGACCAGTGACCAGTGACCAGTGACCAGTGACTTGTGACCAGTGACTAGTGACCTGTGACCACTGACCAGTGACCAGTTACCAGTGACCCCTGAAAAGTGACCAGTGACCAGTGACCAGTGACAGGTGACCAGTGACCACTGATTACTGACCAGTGACCAGTGACCTGTGACCAGTGACCAGTGACCAGTGACCAGTGACCAGTGACCAGTGACCAGTGATTAGTGACCTGTGACCAGTGACCAGTGACCAGTGACCAGTGACCACTGACTACTGACCAGTGACCAGTGACCTGTGACCAGTGACCAGTGACCAGTGACCAGTTACCAGTGACCAGTGACCAGTGACCCGTGACCAGTGACTAGTGACCTGTGACCAGTGACCAGTGACCAGTGACCAGTGAATTGTGAATCGTGACCACTGACCAGTGACCAGTTACCAGTGACCCCTGAAAAGTGACCAGTGACCAGTGACTAGTGACCAGTGATCTGTGACCAGTGACCAGTGACCAGTGACCAGCGACAGTGACCATTGAACAATGACCAGTGACCAGTGACCAGTGACCAGTGACCAGTGACAGGTGACCAGTGACCTATGACCAGTGACCAGTGACAAGTGACCAGTGACCAGTGACCAGTGACCAGTGACTAGTGACCAGTGACCCGTGACCAGTGACCAGAGACCACTGACCAGTGACCAGTGACCAGTGACTAGTGGCCAGTGACCAGTGACCAGTGACCAGTGACCAGCGACAGTGACCATTGACCAGTGACCAGTGACCAGTGACCAGTGACCAGTGACAGGTGACCAGTGACCTATGACCAGTGACCAGTGACCACTGATTACTGACCAGTGACCAGTGACCTGTGACCAGTGACCAGTGACCAGTGACCAGTGACCAGTGACCAGTGACCAGTGACTAGTGACCTGTGACCAGTGACCAGTGACTAGTGACCAGCGACAGTGAACATTGACCAGTGACCAGTGACCAGTGACCAGTGACCAGTGACCAGTGACAGCTGACCAGTGACCTGTGACCAGTGACCAGTGACCAGTGACCAGTGACCAGTGACCAGTGACCAGTGACTTGTGACCAGTGACTAGTGACCTGTGACCACTGACCAGTGACCAGTTACCAGTGACCCCTGAAAAGTGACCAGTGACCAGTGACCAGTGACTAGTGACTAGTGACCGGTGACCTGTGACCATTGACCAGTGACTAGTGACCAGTGACCCGTGACCAGTGACCAGTGACCTGTGACCAGTGACCAGTGACTTGTGGCCAGTGACCAGTGACCAGTGACCAGCGACAGTGACCATTGACCAATGACCAGTGACCAGTGACCAGTGACCAGTGACCAGTGACAGGTGACCAGTGACCTATGACCAGTGACCAGTGACCAGTGACCAGTGAATTGTGAATCGTGACCACTGACCAGTGACCAGTTACCAGTGACCCCTGAAAAGTGACCAGTGACCAGTGACTAGTGACCAGTGATCTGTGACCAGTGACCAGTGACCAGTGACCAGTGACCAGTGACCAGCGACAGTGACCATTGAACAATGACCAGTGACCAGTGACCAGTGACCAGTGACAGGTGACCAGTGACCTATGACCAGTGACCAGTGACCAGTGACCAGTGACCAGTGACCTATGACCAGTGACGAGTGACCAGTGACCAGTGACCAGTGACCAGTGACCAGTGACTAGTGACCAGTGACCCGTGACCAGTGACCAGAGACCACTGACCAGTGACCAGTGACCAGTGACTAGTGGCCAGTGACCAGTGACCAGTGACCAGTGACCAGCGACAGTGACCATTGACCAGTGACCAGTGACCAGTGACCAGTGACCAGTGACAGGTGACCAGTGACCTATGACCAGTGACCAGTGACCACTGATTACTGACCAGTGACCAGTGACATGTGACCAGTGACCAGTGACCAGTGACCAGTGACCAGTGACCAGTGACCAGTGATTAGTGACCTGTGACCAGTGACCAGTGACCAGTGACCAGTGACCAGTGACCACTGACTACTGACCAGTGACCAGTGACCTGTGACCAGTGACCAGTGACCAGTTACCAGTGACCAGTGACCAGTGACCAGTGACCAGTGACCAGTGACCAGTGACCAGTGACCAGTGATTAGTGACCTGTGACCAGTGACCAGTGCCCAGTGACCAGTGACCACTGATTACTGACCAGTGACCAGTGACCTGTGACCAGTGACCAGTGACCAGTGACCAGTGACCAGTGACCAGTGACCAGTGATTAGTGACCTGTGACCAGTGACCAGTGACCAGTGACCAGTGACCACTGACTACTGACCAGTGACCAGTGACCTGTGACCAGTGACCAGTGACCAGTGACCAGTTACCAGTGACCAGTGACCAGTGACAGCTGACCAGTGACCTGTGACCAGTGACCAGTGACCAGTGACCAGTGACCAGTGACCAGTGACCAGTGACCAGTGACCAGTGACCAGTGACTTGTGACCAGTGACTAGTGACCTGTGACCACTGACCAGTGACCAGTTACCAGTGACCCCTGAAAAGTGACCAGTGACCAGTGACCAGTGACAGGTGACCAGTGACCTATGACCAGTGACCAGTGACCACTGATTACTGACCAGTGACCAGTGACCTGTGACCAGTGACCAGTGACCAGTGACCAGTGACCAGTGACCAGTGACCAGTGATTAGTGACCTGTGACCAGTGACCAGTGACCAGTGACCAGTGACCACTGACTACTGACCAGTGACCAGTGACCTGTGACCAGTGACCAGTGACCAGTGACCAGTTACCAGTGACCAGTGACCAGTGACCCGTGACCAGTGACTAGTGACCTGTGACCAGTGACCAGTGACCAGTGACCAGTGAATTGTGAATCGTGACCACTGACCAGTGACCAGTTACCAGTGACCCCTGAAAAGTGACCAGTGACCAGTGACTAGTGACCAGTGATCTGTGACCAGTGACCAGTGACCAGTGACCAGCGACAGTGACCATTGAACAATGACCAGTGACCAGTGACCAGTGACCAGTGACCAGTGACAGGTGACCAGTGACCTATGACCAGTGACCAGTGACCAGTGACCAGTGACCAGTGACCAGTGACCAGTGACTAGTGACCAGTGACCCGTGACCAGTGACCAGAGACCACTGACCAGTGACCAGTGACCAGTGACTAGTGGCCAGTGACCAGTGTCCAGTGACCAGTGACCAGTGACCAGCGACAGTGACCAGTGACCAGTGACAGGTGACCAGTGACTTATGACCAGTGACCAGTGACCACTGATTACTGACCAGTGACCAGTGACCTGTGACCAGTGACCAGTGACCAGTGACCGGTGACCAGTGACCAGTGACTAGTGACCTGTGACCAGTGACCAGTGACTAGTGACCAGCGACAGTGAACATTGACCAGTGACCAGTGACCAGTGACCAGTGACCAGTGACCAGTGACAGCTGACCAGTGACCTGTGACCAGTGACCAGTGACCAGTGACCAGTGACCAGTGACCAGTGACCAGTGACTTGTGACCAGTGACTAGTGACCTGTGACCACTGACCAGTGACCAGTTACCAGTGACCCCTGAAAAGTGACCAGTGACCAGTGACCAGTGACTAGTGACTAGTGACCGGTGACCTGTGACCATTGACCAGTGACTAGTGACCAGTGACCCGTGACCAGTGACCAGTGACCTGTGACCAGTGACCAGTGACTTGTGGCCAGTGACCAGTGACCAGTGACCAGTGACCACTGACTACTGACCAGTGACCAGTGACCTGTGACCAGTGACCAGTGACCAGTGACCAGTTACCAGTGACCAGTGACCAGTGACCCGTGACCAGTGACTAGTGACCTGTGACCAGTGACCAGTGACCAGTGACCAGTGACCAGTGACCAGCGACTTGTGACCAGTGACCAGTGACTAGAGACCATTGACCAGTGACCAGTGACCAGTGACCAGCGACAGTGACCATTGACCAATGACCAGTGACCAGTGACCAGTGACCAGTGACCAGTGACAGGTGACCAGTGACCTATGACCAGTGACCAGTGACCAGTGGCCAGTGAATTGTGAATCGTGACCACTGACCAGTGACCAGTTACCAGTGACCCCTGAAAAGTGACCAGTGACCAGTGACTAGTGACCAGTGATCTGTGACCAGTGACCAGTGACCAGTGACCAGTGACCAGCGACAGTGACCATTGAACAATGACCAGTGACCAGTGACCAGTGACCAGTGACAGGTGACCAGTGACCTATGACCAGTGACCAGTGACCAGTGACCAGTGACCAGTGACCAGTGACCTATGACCAGTGACCAGTGACCAGTGACCAGTGACCAGTGACCAGTGACCAGTGACTAGTGACCAGTGACCCGTGACCAGTGACCAGAGACCACTGACCAGTGACCAGTGACCAGTGACCAGTGACCAGTGACCAGTGACCAGCGACAGTGACCATTGACCAGTGACCAGTGACCAGTGACCAGTGACCAGTGACAGGTGACCAGTGACCTATGACCAGTGACCAGTGACCACTGATTACTGACCAGTGACCAGTGACCTGTGACCAGTGACCAGTGACCAGTGACCAGTGACCAGTGATTAGTGACCTGTGACCAGTGACCAGTGACCAGTGACCAGTGACCACTGACTACTGACCAGTGACCAGTGACCTGTGACCAGTGACCAGTGACCAGTGACCAGTTACCAGTGACCAGTGACCAGTGACCAGTGACCAGTGACCAGTGACCAGTGACCAGTGACCAGTGACCAGTGACAGGTGACCAGTGACCTATGACCAGTGACCAGTGACCACTGATTACTGACCAGTGACCAGTGACCTGTGACAAGTGACCTATGACCAGTGACCAGTGACCACTGATTACTGACCAGTGACCAGTGACCTGTGACCAGTGACCAGTGACCAGTGACCAGTGACCAGTGACCAGTGACCAGTGATTAGTGACCTGTGACCAGTGACCAGTGACCAGTGACCAGTGACAGGTGACCAGTGACTTATGACCAGTGACCAGTGACCACTGATTACTGACCAGTGACCAGTGACCTGTGACCAGTGACCAGTGACCAGTGACCAGTGACCGGTGACCAGTGACCAGTGACTAGTGACCTGTGACCAGTGACCAGTGACTAGTGACCAGCGACAGTGAACATTGACCAGTGACCAGTGACCAGTGACCAGTGACCAGTGACCAGTGACAGCTGACCAGTGACCTGTGACCAGTGACCAGTGACCAGTGACCAGTGACCAGTGACCAGTGACCAGTGACCAGTGACCAGTGACCAGTGACTTGTGACCAGTGACTAGTGACCTGTGACCACTGACCAGTGACCAGTTACCAGTGACCCCTGAAAAGTGACCAGTGACCAGTGACCAGTGACAGGTGACCAGTGACCACTGATTACTGACCAGTGACCAGTGACCTGTGACCAGTGACCAGTGACCAGTGACCAGTGACCAGTGACCAGTGACCAGTGATTAGTGACCTGTGACCAGTGACCAGTGACCAGTGACCAGTGACCACTGACTACTGACCAGTGACCAGTGACCTGTGACCAGTGACCAGTGACCAGTGACCAGTTACCAGTGACCAGTGACCAGTGACCCGTGACCAGTGACTAGTGACCTGTGACCAGTGACCAGTGACCAGTGACCAGTGAATTGTGAATCGTGACCACTGACCAGTGACCAGTTACCAGTGACCCCTGAAAAGTGACCAGTGACCAGTGACTAGTGACCAGTGATCTGTGACCAGTGACCAGTGACCAGTGACCAGCGACAGTGACCATTGAACAATGACCAGTGACCAGTGACCAGTGACCAGTGACCAGTGACAGGTGACCAGTGACCTATGACCAGTGACCAGTGACAAGTGACCAGTGACCAGTGACCAGTGACCAGTGACTAGTGACCAGTGACCCGTGACCAGTGACCAGAGACCACTGACCAGTGACCAGTGACCAGTGACTAGTGGCCAGTGACCAGTGACCAGTGACCAGTGACCAGCGACAGTGACCATTGACCAGTGACCAGTGACCAGTGACCAGTGACCAGTGACAGGTGACCAGTGACCTATGACCAGTGACCAGTGACCACTGATTACTGACCAGTGACCAGTGACCTGTGACCAGTGACCAGTGACCAGTGACCAGTGACCAGTGACCAGTGACCAGTGACTAGTGACCTGTGACCAGTGACCAGTGACTAGTGACCAGCGACAGTGAACATTGACCAGTGACCAGTGACCAGTGACCAGTGACCAGTGACCAGTGACAGCTGACCAGTGACCTGTGACCAGTGACCAGTGACCAGTGACCAGTGACCAGTGACCAGTGACCAGTGACTTGTGACCAGTGACTAGTGACCTGTGACCACTGACCAGTGACCAGTTACCAGTGACCCCTGAAAAGTGACCAGTGACCAGTGACCAGTGACTAGTGACTAGTGACCGGTGACCTGTGACCATTGACCAGTGACTAGTGACCAGTGACCCGTGACCAGTGACCAGTGACCTGTGACCAGTGACCAGTGACTTGTGGCCAGTGACCAGTGACCAGTGACCAGCGACAGTGACCATTGACCAATGACCAGTGACCAGTGACCAGTGACCAGTGACCAGTGACAGGTGACCAGTGACCTATGACCAGTGACCAGTGACCAGTGACCAGTGAATTGTGAATCGTGACCACTGACCAGTGACCAGTTACCAGTGACCCCTGAAAAGTGACCAGTGACCAGTGACTAGTGACCAGTGATCTGTGACCAGTGACCAGTGACCAGTGACCAGTGACCAGTGACCAGCGACAGTGACCATTGAACAATGACCAGTGACCAGTGACCAGTGACCAGTGACAGGTGACCAGTGACCTATGACCAGTGACCAGTGACCAGTGACCAGTGACCAGTGACCTATGACCAGTGACGAGTGACCAGTGACCAGTGACCAGTGACCAGTGACCAGTGACTAGTGACCAGTGACCCGTGACCAGTGACCAGAGACCACTGACCAGTGACCAGTGACCAGTGACTAGTGGCCAGTGACCAGTGACCAGTGACCAGTGACCAGCGACAGTGACCATTGACCAGTGACCAGTGACCAGTGACCAGTGACCAGTGACAGGTGACCAGTGACCTATGACCAGTGACCAGTGACCACTGATTACTGACCAGTGACCAGTGACATGTGACCAGTGACCAGTGACCAGTGACCAGTGACCAGTGACCAGTGACCAGTGATTAGTGACCTGTGACCAGTGACCAGTGACCAGTGACCAGTGACCAGTGACCACTGACTACTGACCAGTGACCAGTGACCTGTGACCAGTGACCAGTGACCAGTTACCAGTGACCAGTGACCAGTGACCAGTGACCAGTGACCAGTGACCAGTGACCAGTGACCAGTGATTAGTGACCTGTGACCAGTGACCAGTGCCCAGTGACCAGTGACCACTGATTACTGACCAGTGACCAGTGACCTGTGACCAGTGACCAGTGACCAGTGACCAGTGACCAGTGACCAGTGACCAGTGATTAGTGACCTGTGACCAGTGACCAGTGACCAGTGACCAGTGACCACTGACTACTGACCAGTGACCAGTGACCTGTGACCAGTGACCAGTGACCAGTGACCAGTTACCAGTGACCAGTGACCAGTGACAGCTGACCAGTGACCTGTGACCAGTGACCAGTGACCAGTGACCAGTGACCAGTGACCAGTGACCAGTGACCAGTGACCAGTGACCAGTGACTTGTGACCAGTGACTAGTGACCTGTGACCACTGACCAGTGACCAGTTACCAGTGACCCCTGAAAAGTGACCAGTGACCAGTGACCAGTGACAGGTGACCAGTGACCTATGACCAGTGACCAGTGACCACTGATTACTGACCAGTGACCAGTGACCTGTGACCAGTGACCAGTGACCAGTGACCAGTGACCAGTGACCAGTGACCAGTGATTAGTGACCTGTGACCAGTGACCAGTGACCAGTGACCAGTGACCACTGACTACTGACCAGTGACCAGTGACCTGTGACCAGTGACCAGTGACCAGTGACCAGTTACCAGTGACCAGTGACCAGTGACCCGTGACCAGTGACTAGTGACCTGTGACCAGTGACCAGTGACCAGTGACCAGTGAATTGTGAATCGTGACCACTGACCAGTGACCAGTTACCAGTGACCCCTGAAAAGTGACCAGTGACCAGTGACTAGTGACCAGTGATCTGTGACCAGTGACCAGTGACCAGTGACCAGCGACAGTGACCATTGAACAATGACCAGTGACCAGTGACCAGTGACCAGTGACCAGTGACAGGTGACCAGTGACCTATGACCAGTGACCAGTGACCAGTGACCAGTGACCAGTGACCAGTGACCAGTGACTAGTGACCAGTGACCCGTGACCAGTGACCAGAGACCACTGACCAGTGACCAGTGACCAGTGACTAGTGGCCAGTGACCAGTGTCCAGTGACCAGTGACCAGTGACCAGCGACAGTGACCAGTGACCAGTGACAGGTGACCAGTGACTTATGACCAGTGACCAGTGACCACTGATTACTGACCAGTGACCAGTGACCTGTGACCAGTGACCAGTGACCAGTGACCGGTGACCAGTGACCAGTGACTAGTGACCTGTGACCAGTGACCAGTGACTAGTGACCAGCGACAGTGAACATTGACCAGTGACCAGTGACCAGTGACCAGTGACCAGTGACCAGTGACAGCTGACCAGTGACCTGTGACCAGTGACCAGTGACCAGTGACCAGTGACCAGTGACCAGTGACCAGTGACTTGTGACCAGTGACTAGTGACCTGTGACCACTGACCAGTGACCAGTTACCAGTGACCCCTGAAAAGTGACCAGTGACCAGTGACCAGTGACTAGTGACTAGTGACCGGTGACCTGTGACCATTGACCAGTGACTAGTGACCAGTGACCCGTGACCAGTGACCAGTGACCTGTGACCAGTGACCAGTGACTTGTGGCCAGTGACCAGTGACCAGTGACCAGTGACCACTGACTACTGACCAGTGACCAGTGACCTGTGACCAGTGACCAGTGACCAGTGACCAGTTACCAGTGACCAGTGACCAGTGACCCGTGACCAGTGACTAGTGACCTGTGACCAGTGACCAGTGACCAGTGACCAGTGACCAGTGACCAGCGACTTGTGACCAGTGACCAGTGACTAGAGACCATTGACCAGTGACCAGTGACCAGTGACCAGCGACAGTGACCATTGACCAATGACCAGTGACCAGTGACCAGTGACCAGTGACCAGTGACAGGTGACCAGTGACCTATGACCAGTGACCAGTGACCAGTGGCCAGTGAATTGTGAATCGTGACCACTGACCAGTGACCAGTTACCAGTGACCCCTGAAAAGTGACCAGTGACCAGTGACTAGTGACCAGTGATCTGTGACCAGTGACCAGTGACCAGTGACCAGTGACCAGCGACAGTGACCATTGAACAATGACCAGTGACCAGTGACCAGTGACCAGTGACAGGTGACCAGTGACCTATGACCAGTGACCAGTGACCAGTGACCAGTGACCAGTGACCAGTGACCTATGACCAGTGACCAGTGACCAGTGACCAGTGACCAGTGACCAGTGACCAGTGACTAGTGACCAGTGACCCGTGACCAGTGACCAGAGACCACTGACCAGTGACCAGTGACCAGTGACCAGTGACCAGTGACCAGTGACCAGCGACAGTGACCATTGACCAGTGACCAGTGACCAGTGACCAGTGACCAGTGACAGGTGACCAGTGACCTATGACCAGTGACCAGTGACCACTGATTACTGACCAGTGACCAGTGACCTGTGACCAGTGACCAGTGACCAGTGACCAGTGACCAGTGATTAGTGACCTGTGACCAGTGACCAGTGACCAGTGACCAGTGACCACTGACTACTGACCAGTGACCAGTGACCTGTGACCAGTGACCAGTGACCAGTGACCAGTTACCAGTGACCAGTGACCAGTGACCAGTGACCAGTGACCAGTGACCAGTGACCAGTGACCAGTGACCAGTGACAGGTGACCAGTGACCTATGACCAGTGACCAGTGACCACTGATTACTGACCAGTGACCAGTGACCTGTGACAAGTGACCTATGACCAGTGACCAGTGACCACTGATTACTGACCAGTGACCAGTGACCTGTGACCAGTGACCAGTGACCAGTGACCAGTGACCAGTGACCAGTGACCAGTGATTAGTGACCTGTGACCAGTGACCAGTGACCAGTGACCAGTGACAGGTGACCAGTGACTTATGACCAGTGACCAGTGACCACTGATTACTGACCAGTGACCAGTGACCTGTGACCAGTGACCAGTGACCAGTGACCAGTGACCGGTGACCAGTGACCAGTGACTAGTGACCTGTGACCAGTGACCAGTGACTAGTGACCAGCGACAGTGAACATTGACCAGTGACCAGTGACCAGTGACCAGTGACCAGTGACCAGTGACAGCTGACCAGTGACCTGTGACCAGTGACCAGTGACCAGTGACCAGTGACCAGTGACCAGTGACCAGTGACCAGCGACAGTGACCATTGAACAATGACCAGTGACCAGTGACCAGTGACCAGTGACAGGTGACCAGTGACCTATGACCAGTGACCAGTGACCAGTGACCAGTGACCAGTGACCTATGACCAGTGACCAGTGACCAGTGACCAGTGACCAGTGACTAGTGGCCAGTGACCAGTGACCAGTGACCAGTGACCAGCGACAGTGACCATTGACCAGTGACCAGTGACCAGTGACCAGTGACCAGTGACAGGTGACCAGTGACCTATGACCAGTGACCAGTGACCACTGATTACTGACCAGTGACCAGTGACCTGTGACCAGTGACCAGTGACCAGTGACCAGTGACCAGTGACCAGTGATTA
Organism: Andrena bucephala; assembly: GCA_947577245.1. NCBI lineage: Eukaryota > Metazoa > Arthropoda > Insecta > Hymenoptera > Andrenidae > Andrena > Andrena bucephala. The sequence goes on along the minus strand of OX387716.1, from coordinate 22,794,752 downwards.
GTGACCTGTGACCAGTGACCAGTGACTAGTGACCAGCGACAGTGAACATTGACCAGTGACCAGTGACCAGTGACCAGTGACCAGTGACCAGTGACAGCTGACCAGTGACCTGTGACCAGTGACCAGTGACCAGTGACCAGTGACCAGTGACCAGTGACCAGTGACTTGTGACCAGTGACTAGTGACCTGTGACCACTGACCAGTGACCAGTTACCAGTGACCCCTGAAAAGTGACCAGTGACCAGTGACCAGTGACCAGTGACCAGTGACCAGTGACCTGTGACCAGTGACCAGTGACCTGTGACCAGTGACCAGTGACCAGTGACCAGTGAATTGTGAATCGTGACCACTGACCAGTGACCAGTTACCAGTGACCCCTGAAAAGTGACCAGTGACCAGTGACTAGTGACCAGTGATCTGTGACCAGTGACCAGTGACCAGTGACCAGCGACAGTGACCATTGAACAATGACCAGTGACCAGTGACCAGTGACCAGTGACCAGTGACAGGTGACCAGTGACCTATGACCAGTGACCAGTGACCAGTGACCAGTGACCAGTGACCAGTGACCAGTGACTAGTGACCAGTGACCTGTGACCAGTGACCAGAGACCACTGACCAGTGACCAGTGACCAGTGACTAGTGGCCAGTGACCAGTGACCAGTGACCAGTGACCAGTGACCTGTGACCAGTGACCAGTGACCTGTGACCAGTGACCAGTGACCAGTGACCAGTGAATTGTGAATCGTGACCACTGACCAGTGACCAGTTACCAGTGACCCCTGAAAAGTGACCAGTGACCAGTGACTAGTGACCAGTGATCTGTGACCAGTGACCAGTGACCAGTGACCAGCGACAGTGACCATTGAACAATGACCAGTGACCAGTGACCAGTGACCAGTGACCAGTGACAGGTGACCAGTGACCTATGACCAGTGACCAGTGACCAGTGACCAGTGACCAGTGACCAGTGACCAGTGACTAGTGACCAGTGACCTGTGACCAGTGACCAGAGACCACTGACCAGTGACCAGTGACCAGTGACTAGTGGCCAGTGACCAGTGACCAGTGACCAGTGACCAGCGACAGTGACCATTGACCAGTGACCAGTGACCAGTGACCAGTGACCAGTGACCAGTGACCAGTGACCAGTGACCGGTGACCAGTGACCAGTGACTAGTGACCTGTGACCAGTGACCAGTGACTAGTGACCAGCGACAGTGAACATTGACCAGTGACCAGTGACCAGTGACCAGTGACCAGTGACCAGTGACAGCTGACCAGTGACCTGTGACCAGTGACCAGTGACCAGTGACCAGTGACCAGTGACCAGTGACCAGTGACTTGTGACCAGTGACTAGTGACCTGTGACCACTGACCAGTGACCAGTTACCAGTGACCCCTGAAAAGTGACCAGTGACCAGTGACCAGTGACTAGTGACTAGTGACCGGTGACCTGTGACCATTGACCAGTGACTAGTGACCAGTGACCCGTGACCAGTGACCAGTGACCTGTGACCAGTGACCAGTGACTTGTGGCCAGTGACCAGTGACCAGTGACCAGTGACCACTGACTACTGACCAGTGACCAGTGACCTGTGACCAGTGACCAGTGACCAGTGACCAGTTACCAGTGACCAGTGACCAGTGACCAGTGACCCGTGACCAGTGACTAGTGACCTGTGACCAGTGACCAGTGACCAGTGACCAGTGACCAGTGACCAGTGACTTGTGACCAGTGACCAGTGACTAGAGACCATTGACCAGTGACCAGTGACCAGTGACCAGCGACAGTGACCATTGACCAATGACCAGTGACCAGTGACCAGTAACCAGTGACCAGTGATAGGTGACCAGTGACCTATGACCAGTGACCAGTGACCAGTGACCAGTGAATTGTGAATCGTGACCACTGACCAGTGACCAGTTACCAGTGACCCCTGAAAAGTGACCAGTGACCAGTGACTAGTGACCAGTGATCTGTGACCAGTGACCAGTGACCAGTGACCAGTGACCAGCGACAGTGACCATTGAACAATGACCAGTGACCAGTGACCAGTGACCAGTGACAGGTGACCAGTGACCTATGACCATTGACCAGTGACCAGTGACCAGTGACCAGTGACCTATGACCAGTGACCAGTGACCAGTGACCAGTGACCAGTGACCAGTGACCAGTGACCAGTGACTAGTGACCAGTGACCCGTGACCAGTGACCAGAGACCACTGACCAGTGACCAGTGACCAGTGACTAGTGGCCAGTGACCAGTGACCAGTGACCAGTGACCAGCGACAGTGACCATTGACCAGTGACCAGTGACCAGTGACCAGTGACCAGTGACAGGTGACCAGTGACCTATGACCAGTGACCAGTGACCACTGATTACTGACCAGTGACCAGTGACCTGTGACAAGTGACCAGTGACCAGTGACCAGTGACCAGTGATTAGTGACCTGTGACCAGTGACCAGTGACCAGTGACCAGTGACCACTGACTACTGACCAGTGACCAGTGACCTGTGACCAGTGACCAGTGACCAGTGACCAGTTACCAGTGACCAGTGACCAGTGACCAGTGACCAGTGACCAGTGACCAGTGACCAGTGACCAGTGATTAGTGACCTGTGACCAGTGACCAGTGCCCAGTGACCAGTGACCACTGACTACTGACCAGTGACCAGTGACCTGTGACCAGTGACCAGTGACCAGTGACCAGTTACCAGTGACCAGTGACCAGTGACCCGTGACCAGTGACTAGTGACCTGTGACCAGTGACCTGTGACCAGTGACCAGTGACCAGTGACCAGTGACCAGTGACTTGTGACCAGTGACCAGTGACTAGGGACCATTGACCAGTGACCAGTGACCAGTGACCAGCGACAGTGAACATTGACCAGTGACCAGTGACCAGTGACCAGTGACCAGTGACCAGTGACAGCTGACCAGTGACCTGTGACCAGTGACCAGTGACCAGTGACCAGTGACCAGTGACCAGTGACCAGTGACTTGTGACCAGTGACTAGTGACCTGTGACCACTGACCAGTGACCAGTTACCAGTGACCCCTGAAAAGTGACCAGTGACCAGTGACCAGTGACTAGTGACTAGTGACCAGTGATCTGTGACCAGTGACCAGTGACCAGTGACCAGTGACCAGTGACCAGTGACCAGCGACAGTGACCATTGAACAATGACCAGTGACCAGTGACCAGTGACCAGTGACAGGTGACCAGTGATCTATGACCAGTGACCAGTGACCAGTGACCAGTGACCAGTGACCAGTGACTAGTGACCAGTGACCTGTGACCAGTGACCAGTGACCAGTGAGCAGTGTCCAGTGACCACTGACTACTGACCAGTGATCTGTGACTAGTGACCAGTGGCCCGTGACCAGTGACTTGTGACCAGTGACCAGTGACTAGTGGCCAGTGACCAGTGACCAGTGACCAGTGACCACTGACTACTGACCAGTGACCAGTGACCTGTGACCAGTGACCAGTGACCAGTGACCAGTGACCAGTGACCAGTGACCAGTGACCAGTGACCAGTGACCAGTGACCAGTGATTAGTGACCTGTGACCAGTGAGCAGTGACTAGTGACCAGCGACAGTGAACATTGACCAGTGACCAGTGACCAGTGACCAGTGACAGCTGACCAGTGACCTGTGACCAGTGACCAGTGACCAGTGGTCAGTGACCAGTGACCAGTGACCGTTGACCAGTGACCAGTGACTTGTGACCAGTGACTAGTGACCTGTGACCACTGACCAGTGACCAGTTACCAGTGACCCCTGAAATGTGACCAGTGACCAGTGACCAGTGACAGGTGACCAGTGACCTATGACCAGTGACCAGTGACCACTGATTACTGACCAGTGACCAGTGACCTGTGACCAGTGACCAGTGACCAGTGACCAGTGACCAGTGACCAGTGACCAGTGACCAGTGATTAGTGACCTGTGACCAGTGACCAGTGACCAGTGACCAGTGACCACTGACTACTGACCAGTGACCAGTGACCAGTGACCAGTGACCAGTTACCAGTGACCAGTGACCAGTGACAGCTGACCAGTGACCTGTGACCAGTGACCAGTGACCAGTGACCAGTGACCAGTGACCTGTGACCAGTGACCAGTGACCTGTGACCAGTGACCAGTGACCAGTGACCAGTGAATTGTGAATCGTGACCACTGACCAGTGACCAGTTACCAGTGACCCCTGAAAAGTGACCAGTGACCAGTGACTAGTGACCAGTGATCTGTGACCAGTCACCAGTGACCAGTGACCAGCGACAGTGACCATTGAACAATGACCAGTGACCAGTGACCAGTGACCAGTGACCAGTGACAGGTGACCAGTGACCTATGACCAGTGACCAGTGACCAGTGACCAGTGACCAGTGACCAGTGACCAGTGACTAGTGACCAGTGACCTGTGACCAGTGCCCAGAGACCACTGACCAGTGACCAGTGACCAGTGACTAGTGGCCAGTGACCAGTGACCAGTGACCAGTGACCAGCGACAGTGACCATTGACCAGTGACCAGTGACCAGTGACCAGTGACCAGTGACAGGTGACCAGTGACTTATGACCAGTGACCAGTGACCACTGATTACTGACCAGTGACCAGTGACCTGTGACCAGTGACCAGTGACCAGTGACCAGTGACCGGTGACCAGTGACCAGTGACTAGTGACCTGTGACCAGTGACCAGTGACTAGTGACCAGCGACAGTGAACATTGACCAGTGACCAGTGACCAGTGACCAGTGACCAGTGACCAGTGACAGCTGACCAGTGACCTGTGACCAGTGACCAGTGACCAGTGACCAGTGACCAGTGACCAGTGACCAGTGACTTGTGACCAGTGACTAGTGACCTGTGACCACTGACCAGTGACCAGTTACCAGTGACCCCTGAAAAGTGACCAGTGACCAGTGACCAGTGACTAGTGACTAGTGACCGGTGACCTGTGACCATTGACCAGTGACTAGTGACCAGTGACCCGTGACCAGTGACCAGTGACCTGTGACCAGTGACCAGTGACTTGTGGCCAGTGACCAGTGACCAGTGACCAGTGACCACTGACTACTGACCAGTGACCAGTGACCTGTGACCAGTGACCAGTGACCAGTGACCAGTTACCAGTGACCAGTGACCAGTGACCAGTGTCCCGTGACCAGTGACTAGTGACCTGTGACCAGTGACCAGTGACCAGTGACCAGTGACCAGTGACCAGTGACCAGTGACTTGTGACCAGTGACCAGTGACTAGAGACCATTGACCAGTGACCAGTGACCAGTGACAAGCGACAGTGACCATTGACCAATGACCAGTGACCAGTGACCAGTGACCAGTGACCAGTGACAGGTGACCAGTGACCTGTGACCAGTGACCAGTGACCAGTGACCAGTGAATTGTGAATCGTGACCACTGACCAGTGACCAGTTACCAGTGACCCCTGAAAAGTGACCAGTGACCAGTGACTAGTGACCAGTGATCTGTGACCAGTGACCAGTGACCAGTGACCAGTGACCAGCGACAGTGACCATTGAACAATGACCAGTGACCAGTGACCAGTGACCAGTGACAGGTGACCAGTGACCTATGACCAGTGACCAGTGACCAGTGACCAGTGACCAGTGACCTATGACCAGTGACCAGTGACCAGTGACCAGTGACCAGTGACCAGTGACCAGTGACTAGTGACCAGTGACCCGTGACCAGTGACCAGAGACCACTGACCAGTGACCAGTGACCAGTGACTAGTGGCCAGTGACCAGTGACCAGTGACCAGTGACCAGCGACAGTGACCATTGACCAGTGACCAGTGACCAGTGACCAGTGACCAGTGACAGGTGACCAGTGACCTATGACCAGTGACCAGTGACCACTGATTACTGACCAGTGACCAGTGACCTGTGACCAGTGACCAGTGACCAGTGACCAGTGACCAGTGATTAGTGACCTGTGACCAGTGACCAGTGACCAGTGACCAGTGACCACTGACTACTGACCAGTGACCAGTGACCTGTGACCAGTGACCAGTGACCAGTGACCAGTTACCAGTGACCAGTGACCAGTGACCAGTGACCAGTGACCAGTGACCAGTGACCAGTGACCAGTGATTAGTGACCTGTGACCAGTGACCAGTGCCCAGTGACCAGTGACCACTGACTACTGACCAGTGACCAGTGACCTGTGACCAGTGACCAGTGACCAGTGACCAGTTACCAGTGACCAGTGACCAGTGACCCGTGACCAGTGACTAGTGACCTGTGACCAGTGACCTGTGACCAGTGACCAGTGACCAGTGACCAGTGACCAGTGACCAGTGACTAGGGACCATTGACCAGTGACCAGTGACCAGTGACCAGCGACAGTGACCATTGACCAATGACCAGTTACCAGTGACCAGTGACCAGTGACCAGTGAGAGGTGACCAGTGACCTATGACCAGTGACCAGTGACCAGTGACCAGTGAATTGTGAATCGTGACCACTGACCAGTGACCAGTTACCAGAAACCCCTGAAAAGTGACCAGTGACCAGTGACTAGTGACCAGTGATCTGTGACCAGTGACCAGTGACCAGTGACCAGTGACCAGCGACAGTGACCATTGAACAATGACCAGTGACCAGTGACCAGTGACCAGTGACCAGTGACCTATGACCAGTGACCAGTGACCAGTGACCAGTGACCAGTGACCAGTGACTAGTGACCAGTCACCCGTGACCAGTGACCAGAGACCACTGACCAGTGACCAGTGACCAGTGACCAGTGACCAGTGACAGGTGACGAGTGACCTATGACCAGTGACCAGTGACCACTGATTACTGACCAGTGACCAGTGACCTGTGACCAGTGACCAGTGACCAGTGACCAGTGACCAGTGACCAGTGACCAGTGACCAGTGATTAGTGACCTGTGACCAGTGACCAGTGACTAGTGACCAGCGACAGTGAACATTGACCAGTGACCAGTGACCAGTGACCAGTGACCAGTGACCAGTGACAGCTGACCAGTGACCTGTGACCAGTGACCAGTGACCAGTGACCAGTGACCAGTGACCAGTGACCAGTGACCAGTGACTTGTGACCAGTGACTAGTGACCTGTGACCACTGACCAGTGACCAGTTACCAGTGACCCCTGAAAAGTGACCAGTGACCAGTGACCAGTGACAGGTGACCAGTGACCTATGACCAGTGACCAGTGACCACTGATTACTGACCAGTGACCAGTGACCTGTGACCAGTGACCAGTGACCAGTGACCAGTGACCAGTGACCAGTGACCAGTGATTAGTGACCTGTGACCAGTGACCAGTGACCAGTGACCAGTGACAGGTGACCAGTGACCTATGACCAGTGACCAGTGACCAGTGACCAGTGAATTGTGAATCGTGACCACTGACCAGTGACCAGTTACCAGTGACACCTGAAAAGTGACCAGTGACCAGTGACAAGTGACCAGTGATCTGTGACCAGTGACCAGTGACCAGTGACCAGTGACCAGCGACAGTGACCATTGAACAATGACCAGTGACCAGTGACCAGTGACCAGTGACAGGTGACCAGTGACCTATGACCAGTGACCAGTGACCAGTGACCAGTGACGAGTGACCTATGACCAGTGACCAGTGACCAGTGACCAGTGACCAGTGACTAGTGGCCAGTGACCAGTGACCAGTGACCAGTGACCAGCGACAGTGACCATTGACCAGTGACCAGTGACCAGTGACCAGTGACCAGTGACAGGTGACCAGTGACCTATGACCAGTGACCAGTGACCACTGATTACTGACCAGTGACCAGTGACCTGTGACCAGTGACCAGTGACCAGTGACCAGCGACAGTGAACATTGACCAGTGACCAGTGACCAGTGACCAGTGACCAGTGACCAGTGACAGCTGACCAGTGACCTGTGACCAGTGACCAGTGACCAGTGACCAGTGACCAGTGACCAGTGACCAGTGACCAGTGACTTGTGACCAGTGACTAGTGACCTGTGACCAGTGACCAGTGACCAGTGACCAGTGACCAGTGACCAGTGACTTGTGACCAGTGACCAGTGACTAGAGACCATTGACCAGTGACCAGTGACCAGTGACCAGCGACAGTGACCATTGACCAATGACCAGTGACCAGTGACCAGTGACCAGTGACCAGTGACAGGTGACCAGTGACCTATGACCAGTGACCAGTGACCAGTGACCAGTGAATTGTGAATCGTGACCACTGACCAGTGAGCAGTTACCAGTGACACCTGAAAAGTGACCAGTGACCAGTGACAAGTGACCAGTGATCTGTGACCAGTGACCAGTGACCAGTGACCAGTGACCAGCGACAGTGACCATTGAACAATGACCAGTGACCAGTGACCAGTGACCAGTGACAGGTGACCAGTGACCTATGACCAGTGACCAGTGACCAGTGACCAGTGACGAGTGACCTATGACCAGTGACCAGTGACCAGTGACCAGTGACCAGTGACTAGTGGCCAGTGACCAGTGACCAGTGACCAGTGACCAGCGACAGTGACCATTGACCAGTGACCAGTGACCAGTGACCAGTGACCAGTGACAGGTGACCAGTGACCTATGACCAGTGACCAGTGACCACTGATTACTGACCAGTGACCAGTGACCTGTGACCAGTGACCAGTGACCAGTGACCAGCGACAGTGAACATTGACCAGTGACCAGTGACCAGTGACCAGTGACCAGTGACCAGTGACAGCTGACCAGTGACCTGTGACCAGTGACCAGTGACCAGTGACCAGTGACCAGTGACCAGTGACCAGTGACGTGTGACCAGTGACTAGTGACCTGTGACTACCGACCGGTGACCAGTTACCAGTGACCCCTGAAAAGTGACCAGTGACCAGTGACCAGTGACTAGTGACTAGTGACCAGTGATCTGTGACCAGTGACCAGTGACCAGTGACCAGTGACCAGTGACCAGTGACCAGCGACAGTGACCATTGAACAATGACCAGTGACCAGTGACCAGTGACCAGTGACAGGTGACCAGTGACCTATCACCAGTGACCAGTGACCAGTGACCAGTGACCAGTGACCAGTGACTAGTGACCAGTGACCTGTGACCAGTGACCAGTGACCAGTGAGCAGTGTCCAGTGACCACTGACTACTGACCAGTGATCTGTGACTAGTGACCAGTGGCCCGTGACCAGTGACTTGTGACCAGTGACTTGTGACCAGTGACCAGTGACTAGTGGCCAGTGACCAGTGACCAGTGACCAGTGACCACTGACTACTGACCAGTGACCAGTGACCTGTGACCAGTGACCAGTGACCAGTGACCAGTGACCAGTGAAAAGTGACCAGTGACCAGTGACCAGTGACCAGTGACCAGTGATTAGTGACCTGTGACCAGTGAGCAGTGACTAGTGACCAGCGACAGTGAACATTGACCAGTGACCAGTGACCAGTGACCAGTGACCAGTGACCAGTGACAGCTGACCAGTGACCTGTGACCAGTGACCAGTGACCAGTGGTCAGTGACCAGTGACCAGTGACCGTTGACCAGTGACCAGTGACTTGTGACCAGTGACTAGTGACCTGTGACCACTGACCAGTGACCAGTTACCAGTGACCCCTGAAAAGTGACCAGTGACCAGTGACCAGTGACAGGTGACCAGTGACCTATGACCAGTGACCAGTGACCACTGATTACTGACCAGTGACCAGTGACCTGTGACCAGTGACCAGTGACCAGTGACCAGTGACCAGTGACCAGTGACCAGTGATTAGTGACCTGTGACCAGTGACCAGTGACCAGTGACCAGTGACCACTGACTACTGACCAGTGACCAGTGACCTGTGACCAGTGACCAGTGACCAGTGACCAGTTACCAGTGACCAGTGACCAGTGACAGCTGACCAGTGACCTGTGACCAGTGACCAGTGACCAGTGACCAGTGACCAGTGACGAGTGACCAGTGACCAGTGACCAGTGACCAGTGACTTGTGACCAGTGACTAGTGACCTGTGACCACTGACCAGTGACCAGTTACCAGTGACCCCTGAAAAGTGACCAGTGACCAGTGACCAGTGACAGGTGACCAGTGACCTATGACCAGTGACCAGTGACCACTGATTACTGACCAGTGACCAGTGACCTGTGACCAGTGACCAGTTACCAGTGACCAGTGACCAGTGACCCGTGACCAGTGACTAGAGACCTGTGACCAGTGACCAGTGACCAGTGACCAGTGACCAGTGACCAGTGACAAGTGACAAGTGACCAGTGACCAGTGTCCAGTGACCAGTGACCAATGACCTGTGACCAGTGACCAGTGACCAGTGATCAGTGACAAGTGACCAGTGACCAGTGTCCAGTGACCAGTGACCAATGACCTGTGACCAGTGACCAGTGACCAGTGATCAGTGACCAGTGACCAGTGACCAGCGACAGTGACCAGTGACCAGTGACCAGCGACAGTGACCATTTACCAGCGACAGTGACCATTGACCAGTGACCAGTGACCAGTGACCAGTGACAAGTGACCAGTGACCAGCGACTTGTGACCAGTGACCAGTGACCAGTGACCAGTGACAAGTGACCAGTGACTTGTGACCAGTGACCAGTGACCAGTGACCAGTGAACAGTGACCAGCGACAGTGACCAGTGACCAGTGACCAGTGACCAGTGACCAGTGCCCAGTGACCATTGACCAGTGGCAAATGACCAGAAACTTGTGGCCAGTGAACCGTGACAAGTGACCAGCGAAAGTGACCAGGGACCAGTGACCAGTGACCAGTGACCAGTGAATAGTGACCAGTGACCAGCGACAGTGACCATTGACCAGTGACCAGTGCCCAGTGGGCATTGACAAGCGACAGTGACCATTGACCAGTGACCACTGACCAGTGACCAGTGAAAAGTGACCAGTGTCCAGTGACCAGTGACCTGTGTCCAGTGACCAGTGACCACTGACCTGTGACCAGTGACCATTGACCACTGCCCAGTGACAAGTGACCATTGACCAGTGACCAGTGACCAGTGACCAGTGACCAGTGACCAGCGGCAGTGACCATTGACCAGTGACCAGCGACAGTGACCATTGACCAGTGACCAGTGACCAGTGACCAGTGACAAGTGACCAGTGACCAGTGACCAGTGACCAGCGACCATTGACCATTGACCAGTGACCAGTGACCAGTGACCAGTGACAAGTGACCAGTGACTTGTGACCAGCGATCTGTGACTTGTGACCAGTGACCCGCGACATGTGACTGTGACCAGTGACCACTGACCAGTGACCAGTGACCAGTGACCACTGACCAGTGACAAGTGACCAGTGACTTGTGACCAGTGACCAGTGAACAGTGACCAGTGACCAGTGACTAGCGACCAGTGAACAGTGACCCGTGACATGTGACCCGTGACCAGTGACCATTGACCAGTGACCAGTGACCAGTGACCAGTGACCAGTGACCGGTGACCAGTGACTAGCGACCAGTGACCAGTGACCCGTGACATGTGACCAGTGACCAGTGACCAGTGACCAGTCACCATTGATCTGTGACCAGTGACCAGTGACCAGTGACCAGTGACCAGTGACCACTGACCACTGACAAGTGACCAGTGATTTGTGACCAGTGACCAGTGACCATTGACCAGCGATAGTGACCATTGACCAGTGACCAGTGACCAGTGACCAGTGACCAGTGACAAGTGACCAGTGACTTGTGACCAGTGACCAGTGACCAGTGACCAGTGACCAGTGACCAGTGACAAGTGACCAATGACCAGTGACCAGCAACAGTGACCATTGACCAGCGATAGTGACCATTGACCAGTGACCAGTGACCAGTGACCAGTGACCAGTAATCAGTGACCAGTGACCAGTGACCAGTGACCAATGACCAGCGACAGTGACCATTGACCAGCGATAGTCACCAATGACCAGTGACCAGTGACCAGTGACCGGTGACCAGCGACAGTGACCATTGACCAGCGATAGTGACCATTGACCAGTGACCAGTGACCAGTGACCAGTGACCAGTGACCAGTGACCAGTGACCAGTGACCAGTGACATGTGACCAGTGACCAGCGACCAGTGACCAGTGACCCGTGACCCGTGACATGTGACACGTGACCAGTGACCAGTGACCAGTGACCGGTGACCAGTGACTAGCGACCAGTGACCAGTGACCCGTGACATGTGACCAGTGACCAGTGACCAGTGACCAGTCACCATTGATCTGTGACCAGTGACCAGTGACCAGTGACCACTGACCACTGACCAGTGACAAGTGACCAGTGATTTGTGACCAGTGACCAGTGACCTGTGACTTGTGACCAGTGACCAGTGACCAGTGGCCAGTGGCCAGCGTCCAGTGACCAGTGACCAGTGGCCAGCGACCAGTGACCCGTGACATGGGACCCGTGACCAGTGACCAGTGACCAGTGACCAGTGACCAGTGACCAGTGACCAGTGACCAGTGACCAGTGACCAGTGACCAGTGACAAGTGACAAGTGACCAGTGACCAGTGTCCAGTGACCAGTGACCAATGACCTGTGACCAGTGACCAGTGACCAGTGACCAGTGACCAGTGACCAGTGACCAGCGACAGTGACCAGTGACCAGTGACCAGCGACAGTGACCATTTACCAGCGACAGTGACCATTGACCAGTGACCAGTGACCAGTGACCAGTGACAAGTGACCAGTGACCAGCGACTTGTGACCAGTGACCAGTGACCAGTGACCAGTGACCAGTGACCAGTGACAAGTGACCAGTGACTTGTGACCAGTGACCAGTGACCAGTGACCAGTGAAGAGTGACCAGCGACAGTGACCATTGACCAGTGACCAGGGACCAGTGACCAGTGACCAGTGACCAGTGACCAGCGACAGTGACCATTGACCAGTGACCAGTGCCCAGTGACCATTGACCAGTGGCAAATGACCAGAAACTTGTGGCCGGTGAACCGTGACAAGTGACCAGCGAAAGTGACCAGGGACCAGTGACCAGTGACCAGTGACCAGTGAATAGTGACCAGTGACCAGCGACAGTGACCATTGACCAGTGACCAGTGCCCAGTGAGCATTGACAAGCGACAGTGACCATTGACCAGTGACCAGTGACCAGTGACCAGTGAAAAGTGACCAGCGTCCAGTGACCAGTGACCTGTGTCCAGTGACCAGTGACCACTGACCTGTGACCAGTGACCATTGACCACTGCCCAGTGACAAGTGACCATTGACCAGTGACCAGTGACCAGTGACCAGTGACCAGTGACCAGCGGCAGTGACCATTGACCAGTGACCAGCGACAGTGACCATTGACCAGTGACCAGTGACCAGTGACCAGTGACAAGTGACCAGTGACCAGTGACCAGTGTCCAGTGACCAGTGACCAATGACCAGCGACAGTGACCATTGACCAGCGATAGTGACCAATGACCAGTGACCAGTGACCAGTGACCAGTGACCAGCGACCATTGACCATTGACCAGTGACCAGTGACCAGTGACCAGTGACAAGTGACCAGTGACTTGTGACCAGCGATCTGTGATTTGTGACCAGTGACCCGCGACATGTGACTGTGACCAGTGACCACTGACCAGTGACCAGTGACCAGTGACCACTGACCAGTGACAAGTGACCAGTGACTTGTGACCAGTGACCAGTGAACAGTGACCAGTGACCAGTGACTAGCGACCAGTGAACAGTGACCCGTGACATGTGACCCGTGACCAGTGACCAGTGACCAGTGACCAGTGACCAGTGACCAGTGACCAGTGACCAGTGACCGGTGACCAGTGACTAGCGACCAGTGACCAGTGACCCGTGACATGTGACCAGTGACCAGTGACCAGTGACCAGTCACCATTGATCTGTGACCAGTGACCAGTGACCAGTGACCACTGACCACTGACCAGTGACAAGTGACCAGTGATTTGTGACCAGTGACCAGTGACCTGTGACTTGTGACCAGTGACCAGTGACCAGTGGCCAGTGGCCAGCGTCCAGTGACCAGTGACCAGTGGCCAGCGACCAGTGACCCGTGACATGGGACCCGTGACCAGTGACCAGTGACCAGTGACCAGTGACCAGTGACCAGTGACCAGTGACCAGTGACCAGTGACCAGTGACAAGTGACAAGTGACCAGTGACCAGTGTCCAGTGACCAGTGACCATTGACCTGTGACCAGTGACCAGTGACCAGTGACCAGTCACCATTGATCTGTGACCAGTGACCAGTGACCAGTGACCAGTGACCAGTGACCAGTGACATGTGACCAGTGACCAGCGACCAGTGACCAGTGACCCGTGACCCGTGACATGTGACACGTGACCAGTGACCAGTGACCAGTGACCGGTGACCAGTGACTAGCGACCAGTGACCAGTGACCCGTGACATGTGACCAGTGACCAGTGACCAGTGACCAGTCACCATTGATCTGTGACCAGTGACCAGTGACCAGTGACCACTGACCACTGACCAGTGACAAGTGACCAGTGATTTGTGACCAGTGACCAGTGACCTGTGACTTGTGACCAGTGACCAGTGACCAGTGGCCAGTGGCCAGCGTCCAGTGACCAGTGACCAGTGGCCAGCGACCAGTGACCCGTGACATGGGACCCGTGACCAGTGACCAGTGACCAGTGACCAGTGACCAGTGACCAGTGACCAGTGACCAGTGACCAGTGACCAGCGACTTGTGACCAGTGACCAGTGACCAGTGACCAGTGACAAGTGACCAGTGACTTGTGACCAGTGACCAGTGACCAGTGACCAGTGAACAGTGACCAGTGACAGTGACCAGTGACCAGTGACCAGTGACCAGTCACCATTGATCTGTGACCAGTGACCAGCGACCATTGACCAGTGGCAAATGACCAGAAACTTGTGGCCAGTGAACCGTGACAAGTGACCAGCGAAAGTGACCAGGGACCAGTGACCAGTGACCAGTGACCAGTGAATAGTGACCAGTGACCAGCGACAGTGACCATTGACCAGTGACCAGTGCCCAGTGAGCATTGACAAGTGACAGTGACCATTGACCAGTGACCAGTGACCAGTGACCAGTGAAAAGTGACCAGCGTCCAGTGACCAGTGACCTGTGTCCAGTGACCAGTGACCACTGACCTGTGACCAGTGACCATTGACCACTGCCCAGTGACAAGTGACCATTGACCAGTGACCAGTGACCAGTGACCAGTGACCAGCGGCAGTGACCATTGACCAGTGACCAGCGACAGTGACCATTGACCAGTGACCAGTGACCAGTGACCAGTGACAAGTGACCAGTGACCAGTGACCAGTGTCCAGTGACCAGTGACCAATGACCAGCGACAGTGACCATTGACCAGCGATAGTGACCAATGACCAGTGACCAGTGACCAGTGACCAGTGACCAGCGACCATTGACCATTGACCAGTGCCCAGTGACCATTGACCAGTGGCAAATGACCAGAAACTTGTGGCCAGTGAACCGTGACAAGTGACCAGCGAAAGTGACCAGGGACCAGTGACCAGTGACCAGTGACCAGTGAATAGTGACCAGTGACCAGCGACAGTGACCATTGACCAGTGACCAGTGCCCAGTGAGCATTGACAAGTGACAGTGACCATTGACCAGTGACCAGTGACCAGTGACCAGTGAAAAGTGACCAGCGTCCAGTGACCAGTGACCTGTGTCCAGTGACCAGTGACCACTGACCTGTGACCAGTGACCATTGACCACTGCCCAGTGACAAGTGACCATTGACCAGTGACCAGTGACCAGTGACCAGTGACCAGCGGCAGTGACCATTGACCAGTGACCAGCGACAGTGACCATTGACCAGTGACCAGTGACCAGTGACCAGTGACAAGTGACCAGTGACCAGTGACCAGTGTCCAGTGACCAGTGACCAATGACCAGCGACAGTGACCATTGACCAGCGATAGTGACCAATGACCAGTGACCAGTGACCAGTGACCAGTGACCAGCGACCATTGACCATTGACCAGTGACCAGTGACCAGTGACCAGTGACAAGTGACCAGTGACTTGTGACCAGCGATCTGTGACTTGTGACCAGTGACCCGCGACATGAGACTGTGACCAGTGACCACTGACCAGTGACCAGTGACCAGTGACCAGTGACCACTGACCAGTGACAAGTGACCAGTGACTTGTGACCAGTGACCAGTGAACAGTGACCAGTGACCAGTGACTAGCGACCAGTGAACAGTGACCCGTGACATGTGACCCGTGACCAGTGACCAGTGACCAGTGACCAGTGACCAGTGACCAGTGACCGGTGACCAGTGACTAGCGACCAGTGACCAGTGACCCGTGACATGCGACCAGTGACCAGTGACCAGTGACCAGTCACCATTGATCTGTGACCAGTGACCAGTGACCAGTGACCACTGACCACTGACCAGTGACAAGTGACCAGTGATTTGTGACCAGTGACCAGTGACCTGTGACTTGTGACCAGTGACCAGTGACCAGTGGCCAGTGGCCAGCGTCCAGTGACCAGTGACCAGTGGTCAGCGACCAGTGACCCGTGACATGGGACCCGTGACCAGTGACCAGTGACCAGTGACCAGTGACCAGTGACCAGTGACCAGTGACCAGTGACCAGTGACAAGTGACAAGTGACCAGTGACCAGTGTCCAGTGACCAGTGACCATTGACCTGTGACCAGTGACCAGTGACCAGTGACCAGTGACCAGTGACCAGAGACCAGCGACAGTGACCAGTGACCAGTGACCAGCGACAGTGACCATTAACCAGCGACAGTGACCATTGACCAGTGACCAGTGACCAGTGACCAGTGACAAGTGACCAGTGACCAGTGACTTGTGACCAGTGACCAGTGACCAGTGACCAGTGACCAGTGACAAGTGACCAGTGACTTGTGACCAGTGACCAGTGACCAGTGACCAGTGAACAGTGACCAGCGACAGTGACCATTGACCAGTGACCAGCGACCAGTGACCAGTGACCAGTGACCAGTGACCAGCGACAGTGACCATTGACCAGTGACCAGTGCCCAGTGACCATTGACCAGTGGCAAATGACCAGAAACTTGTGGCCAGTGAACCGTGACAAGTGACCAGCGAAAGTGACCAGGGACCAGTGACCAGTGACCAGTGACCAGTGAATAGTGACCAGTGACCTGCGACAGTGACCATTGACCAGTGACCAGTGCCCAGTGAGCATTGACAAGCGACTGTGACCATTGACCAGTGACCAGTGACCAGTGACCAGTGAAAAGTGACCAGCGTCCAGTGACCAGTGACCTGTGTCCACTGACCTGTGTCCAGTGACCAGTGACCACTGACCTGTGACCAGTGACCATTGACCACTGCCCAGTGACAAGTGACCATTGACCAGTGACCAGTGACCAGTGACCAGTGACCAGTGACCAGCGGCAGTGACCATTGACCAGTGACCAGCGACAGTGACCATTGACCAGTGACCAGTGACCAGTGACCAGTGACCAGTGACAAGTGACCAGTGACCAGTGACCAGTGTCCAGTGACCAGTGACCAATGACCAGCGACAGTGACCATTGACCAGCGATAGTGACCAATGACCAGTGACCAGTGACCAGTGACCAGTGATTAGTGACCAGTGACCAGCGACAGTGACCATTGACCAGCGATAGTGACCAGTGACCAGTGACCAGTGACCAGTGACCAGTGACCAGTGACCAGTGACCAGTGACCAGTGGCAAATGACCAGAAACTTGTGGCCAGTGAACCGTGACAAGTGACCAGCGAAAGTGACCAGGGACCAGTGACCAGTGACCAGTGACCAGTGAATAGTCACCGGTGACCAGCGACAGTGACAATTGACCAGCGATAGTGACCAGTGACCAGTGACCATTGACCAGTCATCAGTGACCAGTGACCAGTGACCAGTGACCAGTGACCAGTGACCAGTGAGCAGTGACCAGCGACAGTGACCATTGACCAGTGACCAGTGACCAGTGACCAGTGACAAGTGACCAGCGACCAGTGACCAGTGACATGTGTCCAGTGACCAGTGACAATTGACCTGTGACCAGTGACCAGTGACCAGTGACCAGTGACCAGTGACCGGTGACCATTGACCACTGCCCAGTGACAAGTGACCATTGACCAGTGAACACTGACCAGTGACCAGTGACCATTGACCAGCGACAGTGACCATTGACCAGTGACCAGTGACCAGTGACCAGTGACCAGTGTCCAGTGACCAGTGACCACTGACCTGTGACCAGTGACCAGTGACCAGTGACTAGTGAACAGTGACCAGTGACCAGCGACAGTGACCATTGACCAGCGAGAGTGACCATTGACCAGTGACCAGTGACCAGTGACCAGTGACCAGTGACCAGTGACCAGTGACCAGTGACAAGTGACCAGTGACCAGTGACTTGTGACTAGTGACCATTGATCAGTGACCAGTGACAAGTGACCAGTGACTTGTGACCAGTGACCAGTGACCAGTGACCATTGACCAGCGACAGTGACCATTGACCAGTGATCAGTGACCATTGACCAGTGACCAGTGACCAGTGCCCAGTGAACAGTTATCAGTGACCAGCGACAGTGACCATTGACCAGCGAGAGTGACCAGTGGCAAGTGACCAGTGACCAGTGGCCACTGACCAGTGACTAGTGACCAGTGACTTGTGACCAGTGACCAGTGACCAGTGACCATTGACCAGCGACAGTGACCATTGACCAGTGATCAGTGACCAGTGACCATTGACCAGCGATAGTGACCATTGACCAGTGACCAGTGACCAGTGCCCAGTGAACAGTTATCAGTGACCAGCGACAGTGACCATTGACCAGCGATAGTGACCATTGACCATTGACCAGTGGCAAGTGACCAGTGACCAGTGACCAGTGTCCAGTGACCAGTGACCATTGACCTGTGACCAGTGACCAGTGACAAGTGACCAGTGACCAGTGACCAGTGACCAGTGACCAGTGACCAGTGACCAGTGACCAGTGATCAGTGACCAGTGACCAGTGACCAGCGACAGTGACCATTGATCAGCGATAGTGACCATTGACCAGAGACCAGTGACCAGTGATCAGTGACCAGTGACATGTGACAAGTGACCAGTGACCAGTGACTTGTGACTAGTGACCAGTGACCAGTGACCAGTGACAAGTGACCAATGACCAGTGACCAGCGACAGTGACCATTGACCAGCGATAGTGACCATTGACCAGTGACCAGTGACCAGTGCCCAGTGAACAGTGATCAGTGACCAGCGACAGTGACCATTGACCAGCGATAGTGACCATTGACCATTGACCAGTGGCAAGTGACCAGTGACCAGTGACCAGTGTCCAGTGACCAGTGACCATTGACCTGTGACCAGTGACCAGTGACCAGTGACCAGTGCCTAGTGACCAGTGACCAGTGACCAGTGACCAGTGACCAGTGACCTGTGTCCAGTGACCAGTGACCATTGACCGGTGACCAGTGAATAGTGACCAGTGACCAGTGACCAGCGACAGTGACCATTGACCAGTGACCATTCACCAGTGAGCAGTGACCAGCGACAGTGACCATTGACCAGTGACCAGTGACCAGTGACCAGTGACAAGTGACCAGCGACCAGTGACCAGTGACATGTGTCCAGTGACCAGTGACCATTGACCTGTGACCAGTGACCAGTGACAAGTGACCAGCGACCAGTGGCCACTGACCAGTGACAAGTGACCAGTGACTTGTGACCAGTAACCAGTGACAAGTTACCAGTGACTTGTGACCAGCGACCAGTGACCAGTGACCAGTGACCAGTGACCAGTGACCAGTGACCAGTGACAATTGACCTGTGACCAGTGACCAGTGACCAGTGACCAGTGACCGGTGACCATTGACCACTGCCCAGTGACAAGTGACCATTGACCAGTGAACACTGACCAGTGACCAGTGACCATTGACCAGCGACAGTGACCATTGACCAGTGACCAGTGACCAGTGACCAGTGACAAGTGTCCAGTGACCAGTGACCACTGACCTGTGACCAGTGTCCAGTGACCAGTGACCAGTGACCAGTGACAAGTGACCAGTGACCAGTGACCAGCGATAGTGACCATTGATCAGCGATAGTGCCCATTGACCAGAGACCAGTGACCAGTGATCAGTGACCAGTGACATGTGACCAGTGACCAGTGACCAGTGACAAGTGACCAGCGACCAGTGGCCACTGACCAGTGACTAGTGACCAGTGACTTGTGACCAGTGACCAGTGACCAGTGACCATTGACCAGCGACAGTGACCATTGACCAGTGATCAGTGACCAGTGACCAGTGACAAGTGACCAGTGACAAGTGACTTGTGACTAGTGACCAGTGCCCAGTGAACAGTGATCAGTGACCAGCGACAGTGACCATTGACCAGCGATAGTGACCATTGACCATTGACCAGTGGCAAGTGACCAGTGACCAGTGGCCACTGACCTGTGACTAGTGACCAGTGACTTGTGACCAGTGACCAGTGACCAGTGACCATTGACCAGCGTCAGTGACCATTGACCAGTGATCAGTGACCAGTGACCATTGACCAGCGATAGTGAGCATTGACCAGTGACCAGTGACCAGTGCCCAGTGAACAGTTTTCAGTGACCAGCGACAGTGACCATTGACCAGCGATAGTGACCATTGACCATTGACCAGTGGCAAGTGACCAGTGACCAGTGACCAGTGTCCAGTGACCAGTGACCAGTGACCAGTGACCAGTGACCAGTGACCAGCGACAGTGACCATTGACCAGTGATCAGTGACCAGTGACCAGTGTCCAGTGACCAGTGACCAGTGACCAGTGACCAGTGACTAGTGACCAGCGACCAGTGACCAGCGACAGTGACCAGTGACCAGTGACCAGCGACAGTGACCATTTACCAGCGACAGGGACCATTGACCAGTGACCAGTGTCCAGTGACCAGTGAGCAGTGACCAGTGACAAGTGACCAGTGACCAGTGACCAGCGAGAGTGACCATTGACCAGTGACCAGTGACCAGTGACCAGTGACCAGTGACCAGTGACCAGTGATCAGTGACCAGTGACTTGCGACCAGTGAACAGTGACCCGTGACATGTGACCCGTGACCAGTGACCAGTGACCAGTGACCAGTGACCAGTGACCAGTGACCAGTGACCAGCGACCAGTGACCAGTGACCAGTGACCAGTGACCAGTGACCAGTGACCAGCGACCAGTGACTAGTGACCAGTGACCAGCGATAGTGACAATTGACCAGTGACCAGTGACCAGTGACCAGTGACCAGTGATCGGTGACCAGTGACCAGTGACCAGTAACCAGTGACCAGTGACTTGTGACCAGTGACCAGTGACCTGTGACTTGTGACCAGTGACCAGTGACCAGTGACAAGTGACCAGTGACTTGTGACCAGTGACCAGTGACCAGTGACCAGTGACCAGTGACCAGTGATCAGTGACCAGTGACCAGTGACCAGCGACAGTGACCATTGACCAGTGACCAGTGACCAGTGACATGTGTCCAGTGACCAGTGACCATTGACCTGTGACCAGTGACCAGTGACAAGTGACCAGCGACTAGTGGCCACTGACCAGTGACAAATGACCAGTGACTTGTGACCAGTGACCAGTGACAAGTTACCAGTGACTTGTGACCAGCGACCAGTGACCAGTGACCAGTGACCAGTGACCAGTGACCAGTGAGCAGTGACAATTGACCTGTGACCAGTGACCAGTGACCAGTGACCAGTGACCGGTGACCATTGACCACTGCCCAGTGACAAGTGACCATTGACCAGTGAACACTGACCAGTGACCAGTGACCATTGACCAGCGACAGTGACCATTGACCAGTGACCAGTGACCAGTGACCAGTGACCAGTGTCCAGTGACCAGTGACCACTGACCAGTGACCAGTGACAAGTGACCAGTGACCAGTGACCAGCGACAGTGACCAGTGACCAGTGACCAGCGACAGTGACCATTTACCAGCTACAGGGACCATTGACCAGTGACCAGTGTCCAGTGACCAGTGAGCAGTGACCAGTGACAAGTGACCAGTGACCAGTGACCAGCGACAGTGACCATTGACCAGCGAGAGTGACCATTGACCAGCGACAGTGACCATTGACCAGTGATCAGTGACCAGTGACCAGTGACAAGTGACCAGTGACCAGTGAATTGTGACTAGTGACCAGTGCCCAGTGAACAGTGATCAGTGACCAGCGACAGTGACCATTGACCAGCGATAGTGACCATTGACCATTGACCAGTGGCAAGTGACCAGTGACCAGTGACCAGTGTCCAGTGACCAGTGACCATTGACCTGTGACCAGTGACCAGTGACCAGTGACCAGTGACCAGTGACCAGTGACCAGTGACCATTGACCAGCGACAGTGACCATTGACCAGTGATCAGTGACCAGTGACCAGTGACCAGTGACCATTGACCAGTGATCAGTGACCAGTGACCAGCGACCAGTGGCCACTGACCAGTGACTAGTGACCAGTGACCAGTGACCAGTGGCCACTGACCAGTGACAAGTGACCAGTGACTTGTGACCAGTGACCAGTGACAAGTTACCAGTGACTTGTGACCAGCGACCAGTGACCAGTGACCAGTGACCAGCGACCAGTGGCCACTGACCAGTGACCAGTGACCAGTGACCAGTGACAAGTGACCAGCGACCAGTGACCAGTGACATGTGTCCAGTGACCAGTGACCATTGACCTGTGACCAGTGACCAGTGACAAGTGACCAGCGACCAGTGGCCACTGACCAGTGACAAGTGACCAGTGACTTGTGACCAGTGACCAGTGACAAGTTACCAGTGACTTGTGACCAGCGACCAGTGACCAGTGACCAGTGACCAGTGACCAGTGACCAGTGACCAGTGACCAGTGACAATTGACCTGTGACCAGTGACCAGTGACCAGTGACCAGTGACCGGTGACCATTGACCACTGCCCAGTGACAAGTGACCATTGACCAGTGAACACTGACCAGTGACCGGTGAGCATTCACCAGCGACAGTGACCATTGAACAGTGACCAGTGACCAGTGACCAGTGACAAGTGTCCAGTGACCAGTGACCACTGACCTGTGACCAGTGACCAGTGACCAGTGACCAGTGACTAGTGACCAGTGACCAGTGACCAGCGACAGTGACCAGTGACCAGTGACCAGCGACAGTGACCATTTACCAGCTACAGGGACAATTGACCAGTGACCAGTGTCCAGTGACCAGTGAGCAGTAACCAGTGACAAGTGACCAGTGACCAGTGACCAGCGACAGTGACCATTGACCAGCGAGAGTGACCATTGACCAGTGACCAGTGACCAGGGACCAGTGACCAGTGACCAGTGACCAGTGACAAGTGACCAGTGACCAGTGACTTGTGACTAGTGACCAGTGACCAGTGACCAGTGACAAGTGACCAGCGACCATTGGCCACTGACCAGTGACAAGTGACCAGTGCTTTGTGACCAGTGACCAGTGACCAGTGACCAGTGACCAGCGACAGTGTCCATTGACCAGCGACAGTGACCATTGACCAGTGACCAGTGGCCAGTGACCAGTGACAAGTGACCAGTGACTTGTGACCATTGACCAGTGACCACTGACCAGTGACCAGTGACCATTGACCAGTCATCAGTGACCAGTGACCAGTGACCAGTGACCAGTGACCAGTGACCAGTGAGCAGTGACCAGCGACAGTGACCATTGACCAGTGACCAGTGACCAGTGACCAGTGACAAGTGACCAGCGACCAGTGACCAGTGACATGTGTCCAGTGACCAGTGACAATTGACCTGTGACCAGTGACCAGTGACCAGTGACCAGTGACCAGTGACCGGTGACCATTGACCACTGCCCAGTGACAAGTGACCATTGACCAGTGAACACTGACCAGTGACCAGTGACCATTGACCAGCGACAGTGACCATTGACCAGTGACCAGTGACCAGTGACCAGTGACCAGTGTCCAGTGACCAGTGACCACTGACCTGTGACCAGTGACCAGTGACCAGTGACTAGTGAACAGTGACCAGTGACCAGCGACAGTGACCATTGACCAGCGAGAGTGACCATTGACCAGTGACCAGTGACCAGTGACCAGTGACCAGTGACCAGTGACCAGTGACCAGTGACAAGTGACCAGTGACCAGTGACTTGTGACTAGTGACCATTGATCAGTGACCAGTGACAAGTGACCAGTGACTTGTGACCAGTGACCAGTGACCAGTGACCATTGACCAGCGACAGTGACCATTGACCAGTGATCAGTGACCATTGACCAGTGACCAGTGACCAGTGCCCAGTGAACAGTTATCAGTGACCAGCGACAGTGACCATTGACCAGCGAGAGTGACCAGTGGCAAGTGACCAGTGACCAGTGGCCACTGACCAGTGACTAGTGACCAGTGACTTGTGACCAGTGACCAGTGACCAGTGACCATTGACCAGCGACAGTGACCATTGACCAGTGATCAGTGACCAGTGACCATTGACCAGCGATAGTGACCATTGACCAGTGACCAGTGACCAGTGCCCAGTGAACAGTTATCAGTGACCAGCGACAGTGACCATTGACCAGCGATAGTGACCATTGACCATTGACCAGTGGCAAGTGACCAGTGACCAGTGACCAGTGTCCAGTGACCAGTGACCATTGACCTGTGACCAGTGACCAGTGACCAGTGACCAGTGACCAGTGACCAGTGACCAGTGACCAGTGACCAGTGACCAGTGATCAGTGACCAGCGACCAGTGGCCAGTGACCAGTGACAAGTGACCAGTGACTTGTGACCAGTGACCAGTGACCAGTGACCAGTGACCAGTGACCAGCGACAGTGACCATTGACCAGCGACAGTGACCATTGACAGTGACCAGTGACCAGTGACCAGTGACCAGTGACTTGTGACTAGTGACCAGTGCCCAGTGAACAGTGATCAGTGACCAGCGACAGTGACCATTGACCAGCGATAGTGACCATTGACCATTGACCAGTGGCAAGTGACCAGTGACCAGTGGCCACTGACCAGAGACTAGTGACCAGTGACTTGTGACCAGTGACCAGTGACCAGGGACCATTGACCAGCGACAGTGACCATTGACCAGTGATCAGTGACCAGTGACCATTGACCAGCGATAGTGACCATTGACCAGTGACCAGTGACCAGTGCCCAGTGAACAGTTATCAGTGACCAGCGACAGTGACCATTGACCAGCGATAGTGACCATTGACCATTGACCAGTGGCAAGTGACCAGTGAGCAGTGACCAGTGTCCAGTGACCAGTGACCATTGACCTGTGACCAGTGACCAGTGACCAGTGACCAGTGACCAGTGACCAGTGACCAGTGACCAGTGACCAGTGACCAGTGATCAGTGACCAGCGACCAGTGGCCAGTGACCAGTGACAAGTGACCAGTGACTTGTGACCAGTGACCAGTGACCAGTGACCAGTGACCAGTGACCAGCGACAGTGACCATTTACCAGCGACAGTGACCATTGACAGTGACCAGTGACCAGTGACCAGTGACAAGTGACCAGTGACCAGTGACTTGTGACTAGTGACCAGTGACCAGTGACCAGTGACAAGTGACCAGCGACCATTGGCCACTGACCAGTGACTAGTGACCAGTGACTTGTGACCAGTGACCAGTGACCAGTGACCAGTGACCAGCGACAGTGACCATTGACCAGCGACAGTGACCATTGACAGTGACCAGTGACCAGTGACCAGTGACAAGTGACCAGTGACTTGTGACTAGTGACCAGTGACCAGTGACCAGTGACAAGTGACCAATGACCAGTGACCAGCGACAGTGAACATTGACCAGCGATAGTGACCATTGACCAGTGACCAGTGACCAGTGCCCAGTGAACAGTGATCAGTGACCAGCGACAGTGACCATTGAGCAGCGATAGTGACCATTGACCATTGACCAGTGGCAAGTGACCAGTGACCAGTGACCAGTGTCCAGTGACCAGTGACCATTGACCTGTGACCAGTGACCAGTGACCAGTGACCAGTGACCAGTGACCAGTGACCAGTGACCAGTGACCAGTGACCAGTGACCAGTGACCTGTGTCCAGTGACCAGTGACCATTGACCGGTGACCAGTGAATAGTGACCAGTGACCAGTGACCAGCGACAGTGACCATTGACCAGTGACCAGTGACCAGTGACCATTGACCTGTGACCAGTGACCAGTGACCAGTGACCAGTAACCAGTGACCAGGGACCAGTGACCAGCGACAGTGACCAGTGACCAGTGACCAGCGACAGTGACCATTTACCAGCGACAGTGACCATTGACCAGTGACCTGTGTCCTGTGACCAGTGACCATTGACCGGTGACCAGTGAATAGTGACCAGTGACCAGTGACCAGCGACAGTGACCATTGACCAGTGACCAGTGACCAGTGAGCAGTGACCAGCGACAGTGACCATTGACCAGTGACCAGTGACCAGTGACAAGTGACCAGCGACCAGTGACCAGTGACCTGTGTCCAGTGACCAGTGACCATTGACCTGTGACCAGTGACCAGTGACAAGTGACCAGCGACCAGTGGCCACTGACCAGTGACAAGTGACCAGTGACTTGTGACCAGTGACCAGTGACCAGTGACCAGTGACCAGCGACAGTGACCATTGACCAGTGACCAGTGACCAGTGACCAGTGACCAGTGACAAGTTACCAGTGACTTGTGACCAGCGACCTGTGACCAGTGACCAGTGGCCAGTGACCAGTGACCAGTGACCAGTGACAATTGACCTGTGACCAGTGACCAGTGACCAGTGACCAGTGACCAGTGACCGGTGACCATTGACCACTGCCCAGTGACAGTGACCAGTGACCAGTGACCAGCGACAGTGACCATTTACCAGCTACAGGGACCATTGACCAGTGACCAGTGTCCAGTGACCAGTGAGCAGTGAGCAGTGACAAGTGACCAGTGACCAGTGACCAGTGAACAGTGACCAGCGACAGTGACCATTGACCAGCGACAGTGACCATTGACCAGCGACAGTGACCATTGACCAGTGACCAGTGACCAGTGACCAGTGACCAGTGACCAGTGACCAGTGACCAGTGACTTGTGACCAGTGACCAGTGACCAGTGACCAGCGACAAGTGACCAGCGACTTGTGACTAGTGACCAGTGACCAGTGACCAGTGACAAGTGACCAATGACCAGTGACCAGCGACAGTGACCATTGACCAGTGACCAGCGACAGTGACCATTGACCACCGATAGTGACCATTGACCATTGACCAGTGGCAAGTGACCAGTGACCAGTGGCCACTGACCAGTGACTAGTGACCAGTGACTTGTGACCAGTGACCAGTGACCAGTGACCATTGACCAGCGTCAGTGACCATTGACCAGTGATCAGTGACCAGTGACCATTGACCAGCGATAGTGAGCATTGACCAGTGACCAGTGACCAGTGCCCAGTGAACAGTTTTCAGTGACCAGCGACAGTGACCATTGACCAGCGATAGTGACCATTGACCAGCGACAGTGACCATTGACCAGTGACCAGTGACCAGTGACCAGTGACCAGTGACCAGTGACCAGTGACCAGTGACCAGTGACCAGTGACCGGTGACCATTGACCACTGCCCAGTGACAGTGACCAGTGACCAGTGACCAGCGACAGTGACCATTTACCAGCTACAGGGACCATTGACCAGTGACCAGTGTCCAGTGACCAGTGAGCAGTGAGCAGTGACAAGTGACCAGTGACCAGTGACCAGTGAACAGTGACCAGCGACAGTGACCATTGACCAGCGACAGTGACCATTGACCAGCGACAGTGACCATTGACCAGTGACCAGTGACCAGTGACCAGTGACCAGTGACCAGTGACCAGTGACCAGTGACCAGTGACCAGTGACTTGTGACCAGTGACCAGTGACCAGTGACCAGCGACAAGTGACCAGCGACTTGTGACTAGTGACCAGTGACCAGTGACCAGTGACAAGTGACCAATGACCAGTGACCAGCGACAGTGACCATTGACCAGTGACCAGCGACAGTGACCATTGACCACCGATAGTGACCATTGACCATTGACCAGTGGCAAGTGACCAGTGACCAGTGGCCACTGACCAGTGACTAGTGACCAGTGACTTGTGACCAGTGACCAGTGACCAGTGACCATTGACCAGCGTCAGTGACCATTGACCAGTGATCAGTGACCAGTGACCATTGACCAGCGATAGTGAGCATTGACCAGTGACCAGTGACCAGTGCCCAGTGAACAGTTTTCAGTGACCAGCGACAGTGACCATTGACCAGCGATAGTGACCATTGACCATTGACCAGTGGCAAGTGACCAGTGACCAGTGACCAGTGTCCAGTGACCAGTGACCATTGACCTGTGACCAGTGACCAGTGACCAGTGACCAGTGACCAGTGACCAGTGACCAGTGACCAGTGACCAGTGACCAGTGACCAGTGTCCAGTGACCAGTGAGCAGTGACCAGTGACAAGTGACCAGTGACCAGTGACCAGCGAGAGTGACCATTGACCAGTGACCAGTGACCAGTGACCAGTGACCAGTGACCAGCGACAGTGACCATTGACCAGTGATCAGTGACCAGTGACCAGTGTCCAGTGACCAGTGACCACTGACCTGTGACCAGTGACCAGTGACCAGTGACCAGTGGCCAGTGGCCAGCGTCCAGTGACCAGTGACCAGTGGCCAGCGACCAGTGACCCGTGACATGGGACCCGTGACCAGTGACCAGTGACCAGTGACCAGTGACCAGTGACCAGTGACCAGTGACCAGTGACCAGTGACAAGTGACAAGTGACTAGTGACCAGTGTCCAGTGACCAGTGACCAATGACCTGTGACCAGTGACCAGTGACCAGTGACCAGTGACCAGTGACCAGTGACCAGTGACCAGCGACAGTGACCAGTGACCAGTGACCAGCCACAGTGACCATTTACCAGCGACAGTGACCATTGACCAGTGACCAGTGACCAGTGACCAGTGACAAGTGACCAGTGACCAGCGACTTGTGACCAGTGACCAGTGACCAGTGACCAGTGACAAGTGACCAGTGACTTGTGACCAGTGACCAGTGACCAGTGACCAGTGAACAGTGACCAGCGACAGTGACCAGTGACCAGTGACCAGTGACCAGTCACCATTGATCTGTGACCAGTGACCAGCGACAGTGACCATTGACCAGTGACCAGTGCCCAGTGACCATTGACCAGTGGCAAATGACCAGAAACTTGTGGCCAGTGAACCGTGACAAGTGACCAGCGAAAGTGACCAGGGACCAGTGACCAGTGACCAGTGACCAGTGAATAGTGACCAGTGACCAGCGACAGTGTCCATTGACCAGTGACCAGTGCCCAGTGAGCATTGACAAGTGACAGTGACCATTGACCAGTGACCAGTGACCAGTGACCAGTGAAAAGTGACCAGCGTCCAGTGACCAGTGACCTGTGACCAGTGACCATTGACCACTGCCCAGTGACAAGTGACCATTGACCAGTGACCAGTGACCAGTGACCAGTGACCAGCGGCAGTGACCATTGACCAGTGACCAGCGACAGTGACCATTGACCAGTGACCAGTGACCAGTGACAAGTGACCAGTGACCAGTGACCAGTGTCCAGTGACCAGTGACCAATGACCAGCGACAGTGACCATTGACCAGCGATAGTGACCAATGACCAGTGACCAGTGACCAGTGACCAGTGACCAGCGACCATTGACCATTGACCAGTGACCAGTGACCAGTGACCAGTGAGAAGTGACCAGTGACTTGTGACCAGCGATCTGTGACTTGTGACCAGTGACCCGCGACATGAGACTGTGACCAGTGACCACTGACCAGTGACCAGTGACCAGTGACCAGTGACCACTGACCAGTGACAAGTGACCAGTGACTTGTGACCAGTGACCAGTGAACAGTGACCAGTGACCAGTGACTAGCGACCAGTGAACAGTGACCCGTGACATGTGACCCGTGACCAGTGACCAGTGACCAGTGACCAGTGACCAGTGACCAGTGACCAGTGACCGGTGACCAGTGACTAGCGACCAGTGACCAGTGACCCGTGACATGTGACCAGTGACCAGTGACCAGTGACCAGTCACCATTGATCTGTGACCAGTGACCAGTGACCAGTGACCACTGACCACTGACCACTGACCAGTGACAAGTGACCAGTGATTTGTGACCAGTGACCAGTGACCTGTGACTTGTGACCAGTGACCAGTGACCAGTGGCCAGTGGCCTGCGTCCAGTGACCAGTGACCAGTGGCCAGCGACCAGTGACCCGTGACATGGGACCCGTGACCAGTGACCAGTGACCAGTGACCAGTGACCAGTGACCAGTGACCAGTGACCAGTGACCAGTGACAAGTGACAAGTGACCAGTGACCAGTGTCCAGTGACCAGTGACCATTGACCTGTGACCAGTGACCAGTGACCAGTGACCAGTGACCAGTGACCAGCGACAGTGACCAGTGACCAGTGACCAGCGACAGTGACCATTAACCATCGACAGTGACCATTGACCAGTGACCAGTGACCAGTGACCAGTGACAAGTGACCAGTGACCAGTGACAAGTGACCAGTGACTTGTGACCAGTGACCAGTGACCAGTGACCAGTGAACAGTGACCAGCGACAGTGACCATTGACCAGTGACCAGCGACCAGTGACCAGTGACCAGTGACCAGTGACCAGCGACAGTGACCATTGACCAGTGACCAGTGCCCAGTGACCATTGACCAGTGGCAAATGACCAGAAACTTGTGGCCAGTGAACCGTGACAAGTGACCAGCGAAAGTGACCAGGGACCAGTGACCAGTGACCAGTGACCAGTGAATAGTGACCAGTGACCTGCGACAGTGACCATTGACCAGTGACCAGTGCCCAGTGAGCATTGACAAGCGACTGTGACCATTGACCAGTGACCAGTGACCAGTGACCAGTGAAAAGTGACCAGCGTCCAGTGACCAGTGACCTGTGTCCAGTGACCTGTGTCCAGTGACCAGTGACCACTGACCTGTGACCAGTGACCATTGACCACTGCCCAGTGACAAGTGACCATTGACCAGTGACCAGTGACCAGTGACCAGTGACCAGTGACCAGCGGCAGTGACCATTGACCAGTGACCAGCGACAGTGACCATTGACCAGTGACCAGTGACCAGTGACCAGTGACCAGTGACAAGTGACCAGTGACCAGTGACCAGTGTCCAGTGACCAGTGACCAATGACCAGCGACAGTGACCATTGACCAGCGATAGTGACCAATGACCAGTGACCAGTGACCAGTGACCAGTGAATAGTGACCAGTGACCAGCGACAGTGACCATTGACCAGCGATAGTGACCAGTGACCAGTGACCAGTGACCAGTGACCAGTGACCAGTGACCAGTGACCAGTGACCAGTGACCAGCGACCATTGACCATTGACCAGTGACCAGTGACAAGTGACCAGTGACTTGTGACCAGCGATCTGTGACTTGTGACCAGTGACCCGCGACATGTGACTGTGACCAGTGACCACTGACCAGTGACCAGTGACCAATGACGAGCGACCAGTGAACAGTGACCCGTGACATGTGACCCGTGACCAGTGACCAGTGACCAGTGACCAGCGACAGTGACCATTGACCAGCGAAAGTGACCATTGACCAGTGACCAGTGACCAGTGACCAGTGACCAGTGACCAGTGACCAGTGACCAGTGACCAGTGACCAGTGACCAGTGACCAGCGACAGTGACCATTGACCAGTGACCAGTGACCAGTGACCAGTGACCAGTGACCAGTGACCAGTGACCAGTGACCAGTGACCAGTGGCAAATGACCAGAAACTTGTGGCCAGTGAACCGTGACAAGTGACCAGCGAAAGTGACCAGGGACCAGTGACCAGTGACCAGTGACCAGTGAATAGTCACCGGTGACCAGCGACAGTGACAATTGACCAGCGATAGTGACCATTGACCAGTGACCAGTGACCAGTGACCAGTGACCAGTGACCAGTGACCAGTGACCAGTGACCAGTGACATGTGACCAGTGACCAGCGACCAGTGACCAGTGACCCGTGACCCGTGACATGTGACACGTGACCAGTGACCGGTGACCAGTGACTAGCGACCAGTGACCAGTGACCCGTGACATGTGACCAGTGACCAGTGACCAGTGACCAGTCACCATTGATCTGTGACCAGTGACCAGTGACCAGTGACCACTGACCACTGACCAGTGACAAGTGACCAGTGATTTGTGACCAGTGACCAGTGACCTGTGACTTGTGACCAGTGACCAGTGACCAGTGGCCAGTGGCCAGCGTCCAGTGACCAGTGACCAGTGGCCAGCGACCAGTGACCCGTGACATGGGACCCGTGACCAGTGACCAGTGACCAGTGACCAGTGACCAGTGACCAGTGACCAGTGACCAGTGACCAGTGACAAGTGACAAGTGACCAGTGACCAGTGTCCAGTGACCAGTGACCAATGACCTGTGACCAGTGACCAGTGACCAGTGACCAGTGACCAGTGACCAGTGACCAGTGACCAGCGACAGTGACCAGTGACCAGTGACCAGCGACAGTGACCATTTACCAGCGACAGTGACCATTGACCAGTGACCAGTGACCAGTGACCAGTGACAAGTGACCAGTGACCAGCGACTTGTGACCAGTGACCAGTGACCAGTGACCAGTGACCAGTGACCAGTGACCAGTGACAAGTGACCAGTGACTTGTGACCAGTGACCAGTGACCAGTGACCAGTGAACAGTGACCAGCGACAGTGACCATTGACCAGTGACCAGGGACCAGTGACCAGTGACCAGTGACCAGTGACCAGCGACAGTGACCATTGACCAGTGACCAGTGCCCAGTGACCATTGACCAGTGGCAAATGACCAGAAACTTGTGGCCAGTGAACCGTGACAAGTGACCAGCGAAAGTGACCAGGGACCAGTGACCAGTGACCAGTGACCAGTGAATAGTGACCAGTGACCAGCGACAGTGACCATTGACCAGTGACCAGTGCCCAGTGACCAGTGACCAGTGACCAGTGACCAGTGACCAGTGAAAAGTGACCAGCGTCCAGTGACCAGTGACCTGTGTCCAGTGACCAGTGACCACTGACCTGTGACCAGTGACCATTGACCACTGCCCAGTGACAAGTGACCATTGACCAGTGACCAGTGACCAGTGACCAGTGACCAGTGACCAGCGGCAGTGACCATTGACCAGTGACCAGCGACAGTGACCATTGACCAGTGACCAGTGACCAGTGACCAGTGACAAGTGACCAGTGACCAGTGACCAGTATCCAGTGACCAGTGACCAATGACCAGCGACAGTGACCATTGACCAGCGATAGTGACCAATGACCAGTGACCAGTGACCAGTGACCAGTGACCAGCGACCATTGACCATTGACCAGTGACCAGTGACCAGTGACCAGTGACAAGTGACCAGTGACTTGTGACCAGCGATCTGTGACTTGTGACCAGTGACCCGCGACATGTGACTGTGACCAGTGACCACTGACCAGTGACCAGTGACCAGTGACCACTGACCAGTGACAAGTGACCAGTGACTTGTGACCAGTGACCAGTGAACAGTGACCAGTGACCAGTGACTAGCGACCAGTGAACAGTGACCCGTGACATGTGACCCGTGACCAGTGACCAGTTACCAGTGACCAGTGACCAGTGACCAGTGACCAGTGACCGGTGACCAGTGACTAGCGACCAGTGACCAGTGACCCGTGACATGTGACCAGTGACCAGTGACCAGTGACCAGTCACCATTGATCTGTGACCAGTGACCAGTGACCAGTGACCACTGACCACTGACCAGTGACAAGTGACCAGTGATTTGTGACCAGTGACCAGTGACCTGTGACTTGTGACCAGTGACCAGTGACCAGTGGCCAGTGGCCAGCGTCCAGTGACCAGTGACCAGTGGCCAGCGACCAGTGACCCGTGACATGGGACCCGTGACCAGTGACCAGTGACCAGTGACCAGTGACCAGTGACCAGTGACCAGTGACCAGTGACCAGTGACCAGTGACAAGTGACAAGTGACCAGTGACCAGTGACCATTGACCTGTGACCAGTTACCAGTGACCAGTGACCAGTCACCATTGATCTGTGACCAGTGACCAGTGACCAGTGACCAGTGACCAGTGACCAGTGACATGTGACCAGTGACCAGCGACCAGTGACCAGTGACCCGTGACCCGTGACATGTGACACGTGACCAGTGACCAGTGACCGGTGACCAGTGACTAGCGACCAGTGACCAGTGACCCGTGACATGTGACCAGTGACCAGTGACCAGTGACCAGTCACCATTGATCTGTGACCAGTGACCAGTGACCAGTGACCACTGACCACTGACCAGTGACAAGTGACCAGTGATTTGTGACCAGTGACCAGTGACCTGTGACTTGTGACCAGTGACCAGTGACCAGTGGCCAGTGGCCAGCGTCCAGTGACCAGTGACCAGTGGCCAGCGACCAGTGACCCGTGACATGGGACCCGTGACCAGTGACCAGTGACCAGTGACCAGTGACCAGTGACCAGTGACCAGTGACCAGTGACCAGTGACCAGTGACCAGTGACAAGTGACAAGTGACCAGTGACCAGTGTCCAGTGACCAGTGACCAATGACCTGTGACCAGTGACCAGTGACCAGTGATCAGTGACCAGTGACCAGTGACCAGCGACAGTGACCAGTGACCAGTGACCAGCGACAGTGACCATTTACCAGCGACAGTGACCATTGACCAGTGACCAGTGACCAGTGACCAGTGACAAGTGACCAGTAACCAGCGACTTGTGACCAGTGACCAGTGACCAGTGACCAGTGACAAGTGACCAGTGACTTGTGACCAGTGACCAGTGACCAGTGACCAGTGAACAGTGACCAGCGACAGTGACCAGTGACCAGTGCTCAGTGACCAGTCACCATTGATCTGTGACCAGTGACCAGCGACAGTGACCATTGACCAGTGACCAGTGCCCAGTGACCATTGACCAGTGGCAAATGACCAGAAACTTGTGGCCAGTGAACCGTGACAAGTGACCAGCGAAAGTGACCAGGGACCAGTGACCAGTGACCAGTGACCAGTGACCAGTGAATAGTGACCAGTGACCAGCGACAGTGACCATTGACCAGTGACCAGTGCCCAGTGAGCATTGACAAGTGACCAGTAACCAGCGACTTGTGACCAGTGACCAGTGACCAGTGACCAGTGACAAGTGACCAGTGACCAGTGACCAGTGTCCAGTGACCAGTGACCAATGACCAGCGACAGTGACCATTGACCAGCGATAGTGACCAATGACCAGTGACCAGTGACCAGTGACCAGTGACCAGCGACCATTGACCATTGACCAGTGACCAGTGACCAGTGACCAGTGACAAGTGACCAGTGACTTGTGACCAGCGATCTGTGACTTGTGACCAGTGACCCGCGACATGTGACTGTGACCAGTGACCACTGACCAGTGACCAGTGACCAGTGACCACTGACCAGTGACAAGTGACCAGTGACTTGTGACCAGTGACCAGTGAACAGTGACCAGTGACCAGTGACTAGCGACCAGTGAACAGTGACCCGTGACATGTGACCCGTGACCAGTGACCAGTGACCAGTGACCAGTGACCAGTGACCAGTGACCGGTGACCAGTGACTAGCGACCAGTGACCAGTGACCAGTGACCAGTGACCAGTCACCATTGATCTGTGACCAGTGACCAGTGACCAGTGACCAGTGACCACTGACCACTGACCAGTGACAAGTGACCAGTGATTTGTGACCAGTGACCAGTGACCTGTGACTTGTGACCAGTGACCAGTGACCAGTGGCCAGTGGCCAGCGTCCAGTGACCAGTGACCAGTGGCCAGCGACCAGTGACCCGTGACATGGGACCCGTGACCAGTGACCAGTGACCAGTGACCAGTGACCAGTGACCAGTGACCAGTGACCAGTGACCAGTGACAAGTGACAAGTGACCAGTGACCAGTGTCCAGTGACCAGTGACCATTGACCTGTGACCAGTGACCAGTGACCAGTGACCAGTGACCAGTGACCAGCGACCAGCGACAGTGACCAGTGACCAGTGACCAGCGACAGTGACCATTTACCAGCGACAGTGACCATTGACCAGTGACCAGTGACCAGTGACCAGTGACAAGTGACCAGTGACCAGTGACTTGTGACCAGTGACCAGTGACCAGTGATCAGTGACCAGTGACCAGTGACAAGTGACCAGTGACTTGTGACCAGTGACCAGTGACCAGTGACCAGTGAACAGTGACCAGCGACAGTGACCATTGACCAGTGACCAGCGACCAGTGACCAGTGACCAGTGACCAGTGACCAGCGACAGTGACCATTGACCAGTGACCAGTGCCCAGTGACCATTGACCAGTGGCAAATGACCAGAAACTTGTGGCCAGTGAACCGTGACAAGTGACCAGCGAAAGTGACCAGGGACCAGTGACCAGTGACCAGTGACCAGTGAATAGTGACCAGTGACCAGCGACAGTGACCATTGACCAGTGACCAGTGCCCAGTGAGCATTGACAAGCGACAGTGACCATTGACCAGTGACCAGTGACCAGTGACCAGTGAAAAGTGTCCAGCGTCCAGTGACCAGTGACCTGTGTCCAGTGACCTGTGTCCAGTGACCAGTGACCACTGACCTGTGACCAGTGACCATTGACCACTGCCCAGTGACAAGTGACCATTGACCAGTGACCAGTGACCAGTGACCAGTGACCAGTGACCAGCGGCAGTGACCATTGACCAGTGACCAGCGACAGTGACCATTGACCAGTGACCAGTGACCAGTGACCAGTGACCAGTGACAAGTGACCAGTGACCAGTGACCAGTGTCCAGTGACCAGTGACCAATGACCAGCGACAGTGACCATTGACAAGCGATAGTGACCAATGACCAGTGACCAGTGACCAGTGACCAGTGATTAGTGACCAGTGACCAGCGACAGTGACCATTGACCAGTGACCAGTGACCAGTGACCAGTGAAAAGTGACCAGTGACCAGTGACCAGTGACCAGTGACCAGTGACCAGCGACCATTGACCATTGACCAGTGACCAGTGACCAGTGACCAGTGACAAGTGACCAGTGACTTGTGACCAGCGATCTGTGACTTGTGACCAGTGACCCGCGACATGTGACTGTGACCAGTGACCACTGACCAGTGACCAGTGACCAGTGACCACTGACCAGTGACAAGTGACCAGTGACTTGTGACCAGTGACCAGTGAACAGTGACCAGTGACCAGTGACGAGCGACCAGTGGACAGTGACCCGTGACATGTGACCCGTGACCAGTGACCAGTGACCAGTGACCAGTGACCAGTGACCAGTGACCAGTGACCAGCGATAGTGACCATTGACCAGCGATAGTGACCATTGACCAGTGACCAGTGACCAGTGACCAGTGACCAG
Source organism: Andrena bucephala (assembly GCA_947577245.1). NCBI lineage: Eukaryota > Metazoa > Arthropoda > Insecta > Hymenoptera > Andrenidae > Andrena > Andrena bucephala. The sequence goes on along the minus strand of OX387716.1, from coordinate 22,757,263 downwards.
TGACCAGTGACCAGTGACCAGTGACCAGTGACCAGCGACAGTGACCATTGACCATTGACCAGTGACCAGTGACCAGTGACCAGTGACCAGTGACCAGTGACCAGTGACCAGTGGCAAATGACCAGAAACTTGTGGCCAGTGAACCGTGACAAGTGACCAGCGAAAGTGACCAGGGACCAGTGACCAGTGACCAGTGACCAGTGAATAGTGACCAGTGACCAGCGACAGTGACCATTGACCAGTGACCAGTGACCAGTGAGCAGTGACCAGTGAGCAGTGACCAGCGACAGTGACCATTGACCAGTGACCAGTGACCAGTGACCAGTGACAAGTGACCAGCGTCCAGTGACCAGTGACCTGTGTCCAGTGACCAGTGACCATTGACCTGTGACCAGTGACCATTGACCACGGCCCAGTGACAAGTGACCATTGACCAGTGACCAGTGACCAGTGACCAGTGACCAGTGACCAGCGGCAGTGACCATTGACCAGTGACCAGTGACCAGTGACCAGCGACAGTGACCATTGACCAGTGACCAGTGACCAGTGACCAGTGACCAGTGACAAGTGACCAGTGACCAGTGACCAGTGTCCAATGACCAGTGACCAATGACCAGCGACAGTGACCATTGACCAGCGATAGTGACCAATGACCAGTGACCAGTCACCAGTGACCAGTGACCAGTGACCAGTGACCAGCGACAGTAACCATTGACCAGCGATAGCGACCATTGACCAGTGACCAGTGACCAGTGACCAGTGACCAGTGACCAGTAACCAGCGACCATTGACCATTGACCTGTGACCAGTGACAAGTGACCAGTGACTTGTGACCAGTGACCAGTGACCGGTGACCAGTGACCAGTGACCGGTGACCAGTGACTAGCGACCAGTGAACAGTGACCCGTGACATGTGACCCGTGACCAGTGACCAGTGACCAGTGACCAGTGACCAGTGACCATTGACCTGTGACCAGTGACCAGTGACCAGAGACCAGTGACCACTGACCAGTGACAAGTGACCAGTGACCAGCGACAGTGACCATTGACCAGCGATAGTCACCAATGACCAGTGACCAGTGACCAGAGACCAGCGACAAGTGACCATTGACCAGCGATAGTGACCAATGACCAGTGACCAGTGACCAGTGACCGGTCCAGACTTAGGGTTTAGACTAGAATCTCTCTCCAATGGTCTCGAGTACACGATAACGGGAGATGCCTCGAGATCCTCCTCGGGTAATAGTCCAACCCTCCGACTCGACAAGAGTCACCGGGGTGGTACGCAATCCGCGAGGACAGTGAGGCGAGAACCCGTAGCCGTGGAAAGGAAGCACGAGAGAGAGAGATCTCGGGACTCGAATCGACTAAGAGAACGCTTTTTCTTTCGCCTGCGAACCAGACAGCGGGAACGTCCTCTCCCCCGACGGTCCGGAAACTGCAAATCTGAAACGAAGAGACAGAGAACGGTATTATCAGGTCTTTATCGCTCTCTTAAATAAGCGTGGAAAACCAAGGTCGCAGCGACGAACGCCCGTCCTCGGAGACAAACCAGGACACGAGAGCACGCGCGAGTAAAATAGCAAAGGACTGAAAATCTAGCCGGAGACATCACGGCCAAAAATCTTAACGCGGTAGGAAAACTAACACAGACGCGTGACAACCTGTCCTGGTACCGCACGCTTGTAGCTAGAGACGCTTTCTCCTCGCCTCGAAAAACGAACATAGCAACAAACATACAAACAAATACGCACACATACCTGTCGTCCTTCTTCGGGGTCCACCGTCAGATCGGTCGAACCCTCGTCCTTCCCATGCTCGCGTCCTCGGATCGACCATGCCCCGTAACCGTCGACAACAACGACGAACAGAAAACCGTACCCGAAAACAGATAGGAAAGCTCGAATTAAGAGACAGGCAATTAGGAAAGACGCGGCTAGCGACGAGCCGAGCGAGGTATGGTTTTGGCTAGGAAAATACGAATTATAACTAAGGAAAATTACCACTTACCTGTAAGAAAACGCCTGTCGCGACGACGCTCAGCGAGATAATAACAGCAGCGGCACCTGAAAGGAAAAGATAACAGAAAATTAGAAGATTCTCAGACACGCGAAACAGCGCGGAGGTTAGAGGATCGGGTAGTTAGAGCGTCAACCGCCGATCGCCCCCTAGGGATAATTAGACGGGGGGGATCACAACGTCTCGACGTATAAAACAATAACAAGACACAAAAGAATAACTGAACAATTCTACGTACGGAAAAGACAACCCATAAAAAGTAGCAGCAACCGAGATAACCGATAACCGAAACCGAAACGGAAGCACGTACAGACACGTCGGCGAGATCTTTGAACCAGACTCGCGGCGCGAGACCGAGAAAGCGGCGAATGCGTGAAAAGAACCGACAGGACTTAGGGGGGACATCGGTAGTCCCCATCCCTCACTCACGAAGAGCAAGAGACAATACAATAAATGGCACGAACCCCCCACGCAAACCGCGAATAAATGAAAGCTAAGGTAGGACTCGCACTATCGCATTAGGGAATCCACAAAAGATCAACCTACCACTAGGGAAAGAGACACGGGAAAGGAAAAAGGGACCTGGGAACAACTAGATAACAGAGACCGGACCAACAATAAACGGATAAAACACGAACTATACTCCCGATTTCCCTTTACCCCATTACCGGAAGACAACAAACTCACGAGGGTAAAACTGGAAGCACTACCCCACTCAGAGAGAGGCCCAAAAACCAAAAAGGCGACATGGGAAAAGAGAGACCCTGCCCAGTCCCTGGTCCCCTAGTCCCCAAACCACTGGCGACATGAGAACCTAGAACGAGAGCAGACGGAACAGCTGACCTAGAAGGCAGTAAGAAAACACGAAGACGACAAGATATATAAGGCAAACAGGACCAAGGACGGCATGTGACCACAATAAACGCAACGAAGATCGATCGGCACTTACACAAAAACAATCGAGACAATGACAGGAGAAATAGAAGACGGTAGGAACACCAAAACCCAGCCTCCTGATACGCGGGCCGCTCCAAAGAACAATGGGGAGGGCCCGTGTAACATACCCTCACACAAACCTTTGCTATCACCCATCCCTGCATGATGCCCCAGCTAAAATATCCCCTCCCGCATGCAACACCCACGCCTCTCACGAGTCCTCCATATATCAGGGCAATAAGAACAACAGTAGTAATAGGAAATAGATTCCAAGAGAGGGTCCGACCGAGTCTGGTGGCTCCACGCGGAGTGCGGCACAAAGCGAGGAGACGGGAAGGCGGGACGGACCCTCCAGGGAACATTACTAACACAGACTCACACCAGTAGATAGACGGATAGGCACACGACAATAAAACATAATTTTCAGAGGGGGGGAAAAAAATGGAGAAAAAAAATAGCAAAAAATGCAAACGCAGCGAGGTGGCGAAGGCACGCCGACGCCTCAACAAGGCATTTAGGGACGTGGCTAGGTTGGACCCGACATACCTGAAGGAAGTTATAGCGGACTACAGGGAGGGGTTAACAACAGGGGACAACCTACTCGGGGAAGGGCCAACCAGGACACAGGGCAGGTCACCAGAAAAAGCAGGGGTACCAGGGACTGAGGAAGAGAGAGGAGGGCAAAAGGAAGCAGAGGAATCAAGAGAATCAAGAGAATTGGGGGAACTATCGGGTGAAATGGAAGGACCAGATACACCGGGAATAGGCGAGCCCCCCCCCCCCCTCCGGAGGAACCTCATGTGTCCGATGTCTCCGAGGCCAGCACAATACCGCTGGGGGAGGGAGGGCTCCCATATTCCGGGGGAGACTCAGACTCTGAGCTTGAATGCGTCTTCGACGCCCGGGACATAGAACTAAATGGAGTGGGGGAGAGTGGGGACGCGGTACCGGCCGCACTGAGATATGTAATATCGGGGGAGGTACAGTGGTGTGGTCGGAGGGTAAAGAGAGGGTGGTAATGGAAGGATTCGAGGGGGGGACTATCATACTAGAAAAACCCTTGGAGCCCCTTCCGGGACCAACCAGGGCAGCGTTCAGACTGGGTGAAATGGAGGACGGAGATGACTGGGAGGATGTCCCCATAATCGCCACAACAAACAAATAAAAATATATTTCTTTAAAACAATACAGACCTTAATTGCATTGCATTAACCTATCCTATGTGCAAAACAAGCGTACCCACAAGGGAAGAGACACCCCACAGATACACATAGACAACCCCAAGCATCAAAACAACCGGAACAACCCACCGAAATATCCAGAAACATAATAGGAAAGTAGAATAGGAAAGTAAGGTGATAATCTTTCTCCCCCTCCCTTTCCCCTAGCAGCAGGAACCACCAAACCAAGGCGTATGTGTCTTGACCCCAACCAAAACAAATCAAATCTTACCCGAATACAGGTTCCACCTGTAAAGCACATCAACACAGAAGGACAGCAGTAGCACAGACAACCCGGGAGGACCGCTCGGGGCCCCTCCCCCTTTTTCTTTCCTATCACAGGTACCACGATACCCCACGCCGAGGGACAAGGTGTCGGGGGACTGCCATCGCGGCTCAGATGTGGGCCCGGATCCCCCGAATGTGCCACAATAGCGTGGTGGTCCGCGGCGGGGCGCGGATATACGTTGAACCGCCCCGCTAAACACTCCCTGAGGATCCCGGCGGAATCACGGGTCGAAGCCCTGGTGCGATGGACACCGGGGGTCTTCGGGGAAGGTGGACAGCAAACGGGAAATGGTGCCCCCTGTCACCGGACGGACACGGAACGCAGTTACGTGGATCGGTCGGGGGGGGGGGGGGCATCGCGGAAAAGGGACCACTGATGAGTCGCACCGGGACGGTCCTCTGAAGCAGCACCATCAAGAAAGGAAGAGGACTGGGGCCACCAAAGATGGAGGGCCACCCACAAGGAAAGGCGGAAGAAGAAACGGAAGAAACCATCAAAGCAGAAGATCAACAGACTTCCACAGATCCAGAGATCTCCACTCCATGGAGTAGGGAGAGGGGAATAGACGGGGGCGGGAACCTGCCGACGGAGTCATGATTTGCACTGACCATCCGCCGGTGGGGACCTGCCCCCTACCAAAGGGTGAGGGGGGGGGGGGGGGGGGAAATGGGTGGGAGACAAACAACACCACAGAATATACTAACTCTAAGCATACAAGAATCGGGGGGATATAAATTTTACTAGGTCACAAATAGCAAACAGACCTAGGGTAGGGGGAAAACCGGAAACCCGCTCCCTAACAAATAAGATAAATGAATAATGGATCTCTCCCGGGGGACTACCCCCCTTATCTTTCCAACAGGGCACCTAGACAAAATGACAGGGCTTACGGGGTATCAGAGGGAAGAGTTAGGAGAATACGAATCAGACAACGTTAGCATTATAGAGCTAGGACAACGAGTAAGAGAGAGTAGAGGGACGGGGGAAGGAAGCGGGACTGTAGCAGGAGCGGAGGAGACACCCACAACGGCCTCGATCTCAACCTCGGTGTCAGACGCAGGCACTAATGCAGACCAGGAAACGATAGTCATAACACCAATAGGATACCCAGGAGAGGAACTAAGCAGGAAACAAGCGGACAAAATGTTCGGAAGGATTCTGGATCAAGCCTCGCAGACAAACATAGACATCAGAATCCCTAGGAAAGGATGGATGAACGGCGGCCCTGGAAGGAGCCAACACGGTCCAATGGCTGAAGGAAGAAATAGAAAGCGGAAGGCATACGAGCGAGGGAAGAAGGTTAAAAATAGGGAACAAAGGGGAAGTAGAAAAGAAGTTTAGGATTATTATGGCAATCACGGAAGGGCCAATAAGCGCTTCCACAATTCTGAGACAGATTCAAAAGGAACATCCACGCAGTAAGGCAACGTCATGGGAGTTAAAGGAGACAGGGCCCAGACAGGAGAGAGGAAGGGAATACGTCCTTAGGATGAGCAGCAGAGAACTGGCCTACACAAGAAGCCAAGGGATGAGGCTCAAACTATGGGGAGGATCGGTAGAAGTAAGATTTTGGCCAAGAAGGGAATAAACTATATCTTTTTATGTTTTTTTTCCTTTTGTTTGTTTCATACATTAATAGATAATAGGCTAGGTAAGGTAACATAGCACTACTAGTAATAATATAGAGTACACAGTAAGTTACTTAGAATATAAGGAGGAGGACACCTTTTGGTGTAACCTGTGGAACGTAGGTTAAGTTTAGTTTCACCCCCGAGATCCCGAGAGGGCGGAGGATCCGACGGTAAAAGATACGCGCGGGGAACAGGTCCAAGGACCAGAAGGAAGGGATTCACGAGAGGGGGCGAGGAGGGACCCCCCTCCCAGGGCATAACTGGGACCGGGGGATCAGGGGTTGAAAAGGGGAGAGATCCGAGACAAAAGGGAGCGGGGACCGGAAAGATTAGGGAATATAAGGGGATAAATCTGAAGTAAACATTTGGGGGGGACACTGGCAATAGCTACACGTAAACACAAACAGGGAACCGCAAACACGAACACAAAACAACGACCAACAGGGACAACGAAACACAACACTCAAACTGAGAAGATGGATAACCCTGGACCCACATGTGTTCACAGCATGACCCTGACGGTGGTCCAAATAAATCTCCACCATTCGGCAGCAGCCACCAAAACACTGGTGCGGTTGATGGCAACACGAGGGGTGGACGTCGCGCTCATACAGGAGCCCGGGATTGCACATGGGGCTCCAAGGGGACTAGCAGAAATAGGAAGGACATACGCGCTCATAACTAATAAGAGAACAAGAGCATGCATAGCAACGAGAAAGGGCATTACAGCTACATTCCTACCCCAACTAAGTAACGAAGATGTGGCCACTGTTAGCATTAGAAGAAGAGGGATCGCAAATTCAGGAGATAAAGGCATCATTCTAACATCAGCTTATAGCCCGTGGAGCGGTAACGAAACACCCCCGGGCGAGAAATGCAAAGAAATAGTCGAATGGTGCGAGGGCAGACAAATCGGAGGAGTGATAGGTATGGATGCCAATGCCAGAAACGAAATGTGGGGCAGTACGGATACAAACCGAAGAGGGGAGCAAATGGCAGATTTTATAATAGAGAATGGACTGACCTGCCTGAACACAGGGAACGAGTACACATATGTCACGGCTGACAGAGAAGAAGTCCTAGATATTACTCTGATCACAGAAGAGCTAAGAGGCGAAACAAGAGGATGGACGGTCCTAAGAAATGATAGCGCCTCGGATCATCGATACATATGGTTCCATATAAACGAAACCGAACAGGCAGAAACGGTCTGGAAAAGAAATCCCAGGAAAACGGACTGGAAAATGTACGCCGAGTGGCTGGATGCCAATAAGGAAGAGCTTCCGATAAGCGAAAGTAGAAACCAAGAAGAGGTGAACGAAGCGAACGACAGACTGATCAAGTACATGACCAAAGCATGGGAAAAAGCCACGGAGGCAAAAGAGGCAGAGGACAAAATACACACACCATGGTGGAACAGAGATTAGCGGAGCTACAAAGACAGGCCAAAAGGGCACTGAACTTGGCCCGAAGAGCAAGAAATCGCACAAGAAGGAAAGCGACACTGCGTGCCCGGGCCAACACGGCGCGCAATATATATACAAAGGCCGTACTGAAAGCGAAGGACAGAGTCTGGAAGGACTACTGTGCAAATATCAGGAGAATATCGGAAATAGCCAGGCTTACCAGAATACTGGAGAGGAACCCTCAAGAGATGCTGGGAGCACTCAAAAAACAAGATGGCAGCTACACCGAAACCGACAAAGAAATACTGGTGATGCTACTGGAGGAGCACTTCCCGGGCATCCAAAGGGGCACAGACACAAACACAAACGGTAACGGAAACAGCAACAATGACGGAGCAACTATAGAGATGGAAACACCAAACAGGACCAACCCGGACGAGAGGACGAACGACAGAGGCACCAATACAGGTAACAATACAGCAAATAGATATCATCACAGCAACACGGACAGAGAAGAAGCAAACAAGATAATCAATAAGGACATACTAGAATGGGCAATAGGGTCATTCGAACCCTACAAAGCCCCGGGCGTGGACGGTATTTATCCTAAAACACTGAAGATAGCGATACCATACATAACAGAGGCTACGGTCGAACTAATGAGAAACAGCCTGGAAATGGGACTCATACCAGACACCTGGGAAATAACGAAAGTGATCTTCATACCAAAACCAGGCAAGAAAGAATACACCACGCCGAAATCATTCAGACCCATCAGCCTCCTGTCAAATGTACTAAAGACAATGGAACGCATGATAGACAGATACATCAAGGATGTATACCTGACTGCGAAGCCGCTGCACCGATGCTAACACGCCTTCAGGGCAGGCCACTCAGTGGAGGTGGCGGTGCACGACTTCGTACGACGCGTGGAAACAGCGAAGAAGGAAAAGAAGGTAACCCTGGCATGCTTCATAGATATAGAAGGGGCCTTCAACCGCACACCCACGGACGTCATCACTGGAGCACTAAGGAGATTCGGAGTAAGCACACTCATAATCAACTGGATAAGGAGAATACTAACAAACAGAACCATTAGAGCGGACAGAGGAGAAGCCACAGCCGAAGGGAAAGCGAACAGAGGCTGCCCGCAAGGAGGCATATTATCGCCACTCCTATGGAGCTTAGCGGTAGACGACCTAATATATGACCTGGAGGACGACAAGGTTATCGCATCAGCATACGCAGATGACGTGGTCTTCATGACCTCAAGCAGAAGTATGGAACGGGCAGAGGCAAGGATACAAAGAGCTCTACGCACATTGGAGAACTGGTGCGAAAAAGCAGGTTTATCGGTAAACCCGGGGCAAATGGAGGTTATAAGAATAGCGAACGTGAATAGAAGACCGGCATACGGCGGACTGACATACCAAGGACAGATACTACCGCTATCCAGAAAAGTCAGATACCTAGGCATAACGGTGAACGACACACTAACATGGAGAGAGCACGCCTTTCAGCAAATCCGCAGGGCAATAGCCAATATGAACATGGTTTGCAGAATGGTAGGACCGACATGGGGACTCACACCGGCAGTAGTCAAATTTATTTATGAGGCTATAATTACCCCTCGCCTAACGTTTGGAGCAGGGATATGGTGGAGAGCGGCAAACCTGGTAACGACACGTGAGAAACTAGACACGGTACAGGGCACAGCACTAAGAAGGATTTTCGGGGTGATGAGGACCACCCCCACCAGAGCACTAGAGATAATAGCGAACATCCCACCGTTACATATACGAGTAAAGGAGCTGGCAATGAGAACTATCACCTCACAAGCCACAGCTGGATCCTCGAAGAGGAAGGAAGAGACGAATTGAACGAGATAAAAACACTACCACGAGACTTAATAGTGAAGAAGCACATATTCGACAAACACTTCGTAACCGAAATAGCAACGAGACAGGATTGGAACGAAACGACGACGATAAACAGCAGACACAACACAGTATGGTATACGGACGGCTCCAAGGCACAGACAGAGCTCGCCGGAGCAGGATGGTACGAGGACAACGGAGGAAATAGACAAGGATACAAAAGCTTGGGTAAATACGCCACGGTATTCCAGGCGGAGATAGTGGCTATAATGGAGTGCACAAGATGCATCAAAGAGGAGCTAGACTTGGCCGAAGAACAGGACAGAGACTGGAGAAGAACGACAGGCGGGAGATCACCGATACCATCGACCAGCAGAGAAGACGCAACGGAAACAACGAACACATCAAGAGAAGTGACAGGCACACTGTGCAGCCACGCACCTCTGAACGACCACCTATTCAAAATAGGCAAAAGTTGGACGGAGATGTGCTCATTATGCGAAGTAGCCAGAGAAACTACCACACACGTACTATGCGAGTGCCCGAGAACTATGATGAAAAGAAAGAGATGGTTAGAGGAAGAGATAATAGACCCAAGAGACGTTAAAAGATTGTGCGTCAAGAGAATCGCGTGCTTCCTGGGGGAGGTGAACCCATGGAAATCTGCCTAAGGTTCGCCTCCCGCAGAAGGAGAGGACCTTAGCATACATACCCTCGGTGAGACCACACCGGCAAGGGCCTGACATAACTCGGGCTAGCCGGAGTGGACGCACCGAGGATCACGGTATCAAATCACATGGGAGTGACGCCCCACGGCGTGGTCCATCGGAGGGGGCGATGGCAAGGGCCCCTTCCCCACCTACAAAAATATATGAACAGAGGCCCAAGGGACCAAACGACATCTCCCGAAGAGGTAGCCCCGCGGCAGACGGGTGCAACACATGCTACCTGGGATTCCCCGTCGGCCCCCACAAGCGAACGCAAGGAAGCTAGCCAGGAGGGGAGAAGCGAACCCAGAAACCAGGACGCGATCAAACAGAGACACAGGAAAACACTGGTGGAACGACGACATCTCCCGAAAGGGTAGCCCCGCGGCAGATGGGTACAACACAAGCTACCTGGGATTCCCCGTCGGACCCCACACACACGGAAGAAACCCAGACGCGCTCTAAAAGAGACACGAACTTAACGAAGACGATCAATCGCAGAACAACGGACGCAAGGCGACGCGGGCCAGATCGTACCGGGGGACATAACATGGACCGTGGCGCCCACGGACGGTCTGACCCTGATCTGGAGCCATGGAGGGAGAGTACGACCGACCGACGGAACCCAGGAGCGGAGGGTCCCTTGGCCTTCAACGGGGGCCACCCCCGTCCCGAGCGCATCCCGGCAGGTCACGGGGGTAACACCGGTTTGGATGGGACACCTCCCCCCCCCCCCGTTTCCGCTACTGACCCGTCCCGGAAAAGCACGGCCAAAAGGCGAACTCACGAGGAACAGGAGAAGACCGGAGGACCAACGACATCTCCCGAAGAGGTAGCTCCGCGGCAGACGGGTGCAACACACGCTACCTGGGATTCCCCGTTGGACCCCACATTACGATAACGCAAGAAGACGCGGGTCCGGCTGTACCGTGGGACAATACACGGACCGTGGCGCCCACAGGCGGCTGGACTCGAACTCTGGAGCCACAGAGGGAGAATACGTTCGACCGACGGGTGTCAGGAGCGGAGGGTCTCTTGGCCTTCAGCGGGGGCCACCCCCGTCCCGAGAGCATCCCGGCAGATCCCGGGGGTAACACCGGTTTGGATGGGACCCCCCCCCCCCCCGTTTCCGCTACCGACCCGTCCAGAAAGCAAAGCACACCGGAGCGAGGAAAGCACAAAGGACAGCAAGGGCATGCCAATCGGCAGCAAAGGGAAGCGAGTCACGAAAGAACGTAAGAGAGCCTTTATGGCAGGCAAGGTAACGACCACCGTTGCGGGCGCCGCAGGACAGAACCTAGCGGCGCGGGTAACGATGGGTCGCAAGATAAAGGAACAAGGGTGATGGCGCACCAAGCGTCGTAACGAACACCGGCGTACCGGTCGAACGCATACCGTTGCGGGTAAAAAGTGGGAAGGACCGGGATCCTTCCTGGGACAAATCGCACCCCGCTATTGGACCAACGCACTTTTCCTACACAAGGCAAAAAAGGGAATGGAAGGGGGAAGGGAATCATACGGGAAGACAGAAGGGGAAAAAACCAAACAGGGATAGAATAGAATGGGTCACCTGTGGGGGAAACGAAGTAGATCGAGGGGGTGGGACGGGGGAAAACAAATGGGACGCGCAAACAACAAATAGATAGATAGCCGGGGAGGGAGTCAAGCAATAGGAAGGGGCAAAAGAATAAAATCATGGGGTTAGGGGAAACGGGCTTAGGAGGGTGGAAACATAGCCAGTCTACACGGGCAATGGGAACACAATCCAGACCCTCGCGTACCCAAGCAGCACCAAAACCGGCACGCCGGAACGGTCGGTGGAAATCGCGAGGGACTGAGAAAGGACACCGGCAGCCCGGGCCAGGACATCGAGTAAATTCAAGCTTAGGGGGTGGATAGGAGGTCCGATAGTACGGCGTCGGGGTGCGATCCGATACACCGCGGCAAACAATTAGCGACGGGCTGGTACCCGCCGGTTGGAGGGGACGGCTAGCGCAACGAACAAAACTCCACTACACCAAGGTGTGCGATAGGCAGGGATCGCCCGTCCCCAATGAAGACCACCCTCGCGAAGTACGGTGCGTCCGTAAGCTGGCCCGGGCCTATAAAAAACGGAAGTCACCCGAAAAACGAGGTAGAACGACTACGGGTTATAGCGTACCTCGAGGAGGGCGGCCCCATAGCCATCAGTCCGACGACCTAGGCAGTCGCGGGACATCGGACGCTCGGCCTAACGCGCCGGATGGCACAGTTGCACCCTCCCATAACAGGGAGGTCCCCCGGACCCTCTGTTGATCCTCGCATTGGGAAAAGGGTGCGGTCCAACGACCGAGCAGCGCGGTCAGCCCTGGGGACCAACCGTCCCTCCTCCTGTTTGAACGCTCAAAGGCCAACCGGCCAGAGCGACGCCTGGGACCCACGGCACGTGCCGTCACGCTCCCCCCGTACACAGTCGAAACTAAAGGACTAAAGGACTACATGAAATTTGGTATGATTTTAATCGACGGAACGCCAGGAATCCATTGGCGCCACTTCCCCTTCGATACGATGAAGAAAAGAAGCAAACATTTGAAATCCTGAACATTTCTCACTTCTTAATGGTATTCCAAACCCTTCGAGGGTCGAAAGCCATAAAATTCGATGGGCACTGCGGGGTGTTGTCCTCGCCACGGGGTGACGGGCGTACCTCCAGAATTACCCTGATGAAATAGAGGTGGAAGATGCCACATCTGGTTACCAAAAACTACCCGTACTGATCGGCCGCGGTGTCTCGCCAGAGTCGCGGTTTATGAGCGGATTTTCCGCGCGTCGGCGGTAGGCAACGATACATAGTACGGGTCCGAAGTCATCGTACGCACTATCCACCGACAGAGCAATATACGGATTAACTCAGACTGGACAATGTCACCACGTTTTTTATTGGCCTTTACAAATTTGGCAAACAGATGTTGTCGAAACGTTCTTGGAGAAATAATAAATTATCGATCGTAAAGAGCGAATGAATTTTCGCCTGGCTCTGAGTCCGCTTTTGTCCCGACGCACGCGAGAAAGATGCCACAAATATAGGAATTGAAAAGTATTATCCACCGTCAATACGCCTCGTGGAGAGACACAGTAAGAAAAGGGGTACACCGTTGAGTGCGCGTGGTTCCGCCTGCATCGTCCTCCTTTCAAATTAAAGACGGATTCCTTACCTCTCGAGTATAAATCCTTATCTCTCGAGTATAAACACGCGTTGGAATTTCAAAACAAAAGCACGCGAGAAGAATTGGGTGCAAGAAAAGGTCGGCCATTGTACCCCGTGGTGAGGACAACCCCCCCGCAGTGCCTCACCCGATTGTACGGCTTTTGACTCTCGAAGCGGTTCGAGTGCCTATTAAAAAGTGAGAAATCTTTGACTCGCGCATTTCTCATCAGATCTTTGCGAAAACGACACCCATCGATTTCTTACGTTTCGCCGATGAAACTGACACCAAGAACGACGTATTCGGACCATAATGAAGGAAATTCCATGGAATATCGATTTATATCATTTCAAGTTGACTTGACTTGGTTAAAAATAGTCCGATTTACATGAAATTTGGTATGATCGTCATCGGAAAAACATAAGGCACCCATCGGTGTCACTTCCCTTTCAATACGACGAAGAAAAGAGTTTCTTAATACGCTGTAATGGATAATTCACCCTCGACTGCGGAGGGCCGACCTCAATTCGCTACGTTCAGCCCAGGATTCGTACCTTTTTCCGAAAAAGCCTTAAAATTCGATGGGCACTGCGGGGTGTTGTCCTCGCCACGGGGTGACGGGCGCAGCACCAGAATCAGCCTGTACCTACCTTTTTAAGAAATAAAACAATTCGTTATTCCTTATCGTATGGATATGGAAGTGTCGCCGATGGATTCCTTGGGGTTTTCCGATGAAAATCATGCCAAATGTCGTGGAAATCGGACAACTCTTACATAAGGAATACAAATTGCTTGTGTCAAATAGTGCGATTTGTATGACATTTGGTATGATTTTCATCAGAAAAACATAAGGAATCCATTGGCGTCACTTCCCATTCGATACGACGAAGAAAAGAATTTCTTAATACGCTCAAATGGATATTTCACCCTCGACTGCGGGGGCTCGACCTCAATTCGCTACGTCCGGCCCAGGATTCGTACCTTTTTCCGGAAAAAGCCATTAAAATCGGGTGAGGCACAGCGAAGGGCTGTCCTCGCCACGGGGTACCAGGCCGCCGCATCTCCTTGACGGGCGTTGCTCCATAATTACCCTGTATCATTTGGGCAGTGTGTGACCCGACTACCCTCCGTGTAATTGGTCTGCGCGAAGTGGGGCGCAAGTTCGATCATTACCAGTACTCCTGCCCGAGAGGAATACGATTTACTTTAATTATAGTACATGTGTGTTTTGTAATAAAATGTTTCTATCGTCTCCTGAATTCAATAACTGGCATCCAGATATCTACGCTCCTACAATCCACCGTCAACACGGCTCGTGGAGAGACACAGGAAGAAAAGGGGTAGCCCGCTGTCGACGCGTGGTCCTCTCGAGTATAAACATGAGCTTCAATATCAGAACAAAAGCAAGCGTTAACGTATTCCGTGCGAGAGAAGGTGGGCATTGCTGTGAAGAGGGCCTCTTCAAGAGAGCAGCCGTTTGTGAGGAATGCAAATCCGAATGGTTCTGATACAATCTGCTCCCTATGATTGAAATTTAGTCTAGTAACTTTCACTCCTCCTAACCTAACCAATCGAACTTGCATCCCTCCCAAAAGAACCGGCCATCCGAGCGTAGAAGCAAGTGCGAAATAAAAGTAACGGTGCGCTTCTCGATACCGCAGATGTACCTACCTAAGTAGCATTTCTGACGAAAAAAAATTGTCCAGCCTTTGGGCCTGGCGTAGACCTTTGGCAGGTAGGTATCTATTTCAAAAGGCAGTGCCACCCGTGGAGCCAGTAAGACCGTCCCCGGTCCGTGCTATACCAGACAGTTTTCTTCCAGTGAAAATCAGTAAATTTGCAAGCGCAATATCTTAAAAACCAGTGAAAATAAAGTGTATACATTAAAGCTTATTGAATTTGTCTTGGAACGCACTATCAACTCAGGTGTTCAAACAAAATAGTTCCATTTGAAAAACGGAACTTGACCATCGTATCTTTTAAAATAATAATCGATAAAAAAATTCGTTCGCGCTAATTAATTGGCCCCCTCGAACCATGCAATTCCCTATTTTTTTAATATTTTTATCTCCAATAGTTTAGGAGAAAACCGGCTGTCCAGTCTTAGGTGGGACACCCTGCATATAAAAACAATATGAATAGCAATATGAAATAATCAAAGATCGCAATAAGCGTATATATGAATATCAATATGAAATAATAAATGATCGCAATAAGCATATATATAGAAAACAATAGTAATAAATGGTATGGAGATGATAAGCACGATAATATTAAATAATAATAATAATTTACAGTAGTTGCCGTAGAACACTGAAGTTAATTCTATACACTTTTAAAGATATACTTTTGAACAATACTATGTCTATCGCAGATAGATTTCTGTCGAAGAAAAAAGCTCCTGGCCTCTCGATCCTTCGTATTTATATGGGTTACAAGGTGTGTTGCGGGGGGTACGCGCGGTAGGGACATTGACACATTTAAGAAAATAAGTCGCAGTAGGACTTCCGGGGTTTTAATAACTGGTACGTCTATATTTAGACTATGTTTATGTCACGTACACCAAATTTTCGTCGCAATTAGACTTCCGGGGTTTTTATAACTGTGAATTTGAGATACTCATCCCATCGGATGGATTTTGGGTGTTTTAATGGGAAAGGGGTTAGAATGGCTTGGACTCAGTGAGTCGTATAGAGGGGAGTGAGACGTAGTCTCGATTTAAGAGGGTTTTGTTACGAAGGACTTGTTTGAATTCAAGTATTGAGGAGGGATTGGTGCCTCGTAGGGCGAATAGGCGAAGGGGTTTTGTACCGACCATCTTGAGATGGGGACCGCTAAGGTACATCGTCAAGGTGATCAGTGATTGGGGAAATGGGGTAAGAGTTGAGTGTGAGGGACTTTGGTGGAGTGATTTTGAGATTTACGATAGATTTTAGTATAATACCACGCGAAAATTTAGTGGGTCATCACATGTCCAACGATTCAATTCGGTAGTGTAGATGTAGAAAACGTTTGTCCACCCCAAGATTTCGTTTGTCCACCCTCCAGAATCGAATTATTAATTAAAATCGCGAAAAAGGAAGTTATTGGTGAAGCGATCGCGTATAAGTTTAATTACTTATTAAACAAACATTAAAAACGTTTGTCCAACGATGCAGTTCGGTAGTGTAGATGCAGAAGACGTTTGTCGACCCCAAGATTTCGTTTTTCCACCCTCCAGAATCGAATTATTAATTAAAATCGCGAAAAAGAACGGTATTGGTTAAGCGATCGCGTATAAGTTCAATTATATATTAAACAAACAATAAAATCGTTTGTCCAACGATGCAATTCGGCCGTGTAGATGTAGAAGACGTTTGTGCACCCCAAGATTTCGTTTGTCCACCCTCCAGAATCGAATTATTAATTAAAATCGGGAAAAAGGAAGTTATTGGTAAAGCGATCGCGTATAAGTTCGATAATTTATAAAACAAACATTAAAAACGTTTGTCCAACGTTTCAATTCGGTAGTGTAGATGCAGAAGACGTTTATACACCCCTAGATTTCGTTTGTCCACCCTCCAGAATCGAATTATTAATTAAAATCGCAAAAAGGAAGGTATTGGTGAAGCGATGGCGTATAAGTTCGATTATTTATTAAACAAATAATAAAATCGTTTGTCCAACGATTCAATTCGGTAGTGTAGATGTAGAAGACGTTTATACACCCCAAGATTTGGTTTGTCCGCCCTCCAGAATCGAATTATTAATTAAAATCGCGAAAAAGAAAGGTATTGGTGAAGCGATCGCGTACAAGTTCGATTTTTTATTAAACAAACAATGAAATCGTTTGTCCAACGATGCAGTTCGGTAGTGTAGATGTAGAAGACGTTTGTCGACCCCAAGATTTCGTTTGTCCACCCTCCAGAATAGAATTATTAATTAAAATCGCGAAAAAGAACGGTATTGGTTGAGCGATCGCGTATAAGTTCGATTATTTATTAAACAAACAATGAAATCGTTCGTCCCACGATGCAGTTCGGCCGTGTAGATGTAGAAGACGTTTGTGCACCACAAGATTTCGTTTGTCCAAACTCCAGAATCGAATTATTAAATAAAATCGCGAAAAAGAAATGTATTGGTGAAGCGATCGGGTATAAGTTCGATTTTTTATTAAACAAACAATGAAATCGTTTGTCCAACAATGCAGTTCGGTAGTGAAGATGTAGAAGACGTTTGTGCACCCCAAGATTTCGTTTGTCCACCCTCCAGAATCGAATTATTAATTAAAATCGCGAAAAAGAACGGTATTGGTTAAGCGATCTCTTATAAGTTCAATTATTTATTAAACAAACAAAAAAATCGTTTGTCCAACGATGCAATTCGGCCGTGTGGATGTAGAAGACGTTTGTGCACCCCTAGATTTCGTTTGTCCACCCTCCAGAATCGAATTATTAATTAAAATCGCGAAAAAGGAAGTTATTGGTGAAGCGATCGCGTATAAGTTTAATTATTTATTAAACAAACATTAAAAACGTTTGTCCAACGATGCAGTTCGGTAGTGTAGATGTAGAAGACGTTTGTCGACCCCAAGATTTCGTTTGTCCACCCTCCAGAATCGAATTATTAATTAAAATCGCGAAAAAGAACGGTATTGGTTAAGCGAACGCGTATAAGTTCAATTATTTATTAAACAAACAATAAAATCGTTTGTCCAACGATGCAATTCGGCCGTGTAGATGTAGAAGACGTTTGTGCACCTCAAGATTTCGTTTGTCCTCCCTCCAGAATCGAATTATTAATTAAAATCGCGAAAAAGAACGGTATTGGTTGAGCGATCGCGTATAAGTTCGATTATTTATTAAACAAACAATGAAATCGGTTGTCCAACGATGCAGTTGGGCCGTGTAGATGTAGAAGACGTTTGTGCACCACAAGATTTCGTTTGTCCAAACTCCAGAATCGAATTATTAAATAAAATCGCGAAAAAGAAATGTATTGGTGAAGCGATCGGGTATAAGTTCGATTTTTTATTAAACAAACAATGAAATCGTTTGTCCAACGATGCAGTTCGGTAGTGTAGATGTAGAAGACGTTTGTGCACCCCAAGATTTCGTTTGTCCACCCTCCAGAATCGAATTATTAATTAAAATCGCGAAAAAGAACGGTATTGGTTAAGCGATCTCGTATAAGTTCAATTATTTATTAAACAAACAATAAAATCGTTTGTCCAACGATGCAATTCGGCCGTGTAGATGTAGAAGACGTTTGTGCACCCCAAGATTTCGTTTGTCCACCCTCCAGAATCGAATTATTAATTAAAATCGCGAAAAAGGAAGGTATTGGTGAAGCGATGGCGTATAAGTTCGATTATTTATGAAACAAACATTAAAAACGTTTGTCCAACGATTCAATTCGGTAGTGTAGATGTAGAAGACGTTTATACACCCCTAGATTTCGTTTGTCCAAACTCGAGAATCGAATTATTAAATAAAATCGCGAAAAAGGAAGTTATTGGTAAAGCAATCGCGTATAAGTTTGATTATTTATTAAACAAACATTAAAAACGTTTGTCCTACGATGCAGTTCGGTAGTGTAGATGTAGAAGACGTTTGTCGACCCCAAGATTTCGTTTGTCCACCCTCCAGAATAGAATTATTAATTAAAATCGGGAAAAAGAACGGTATTGGTTAAGCGATCGCGTATAAGTTCGATTATTTATTAAACAAACAATGAAATCGTTTGTCCAACGATGCAGTTCGGCCGTGTAGATGTAGAAGACGCTTGTGCACCACAAGATTTCGTTTGTCCAAACTCCAGAATCGAATTATTAATTAAAATCGCGAAAAAGGAAGGTATTGGTGAAGCGATCGCGTATAAGTTCGATTATTTATGAAACAAACATTAAAAACGTTTGTCCAACGATTCAATTCGGTAGTGTAGATGTAGAAGACGTTTATACACCCCTAGATTTCGTTTGTCCAAACTCCAGAACCGAATTATTAAATAAAATCGCGAAAAAGGAATGTATTGGTGAAGCGATCGCGTATAAGTTCGATTATTTATTAAACAAACAATGTAATCGTTTGTCCAACGATGCAGTTCGGTAGTGTAGATGCAGAAGACGTTTATACACCCCTAGATTTCGTTTGTCCACCCTCCAGAATCGAATTATTAATTAAAATCGCAAAAAGGAAGGTATTGGTGAAGCGATGGCGTATAAGTTCGATTATTTATTAAACAAATAATAAAATCGTTTGTCCAACGATTCAATTCGGTAGTGTAGATGTAGAAGACGTTTATACACCCCAAGATTTGGTTTGTCCGCCCTCCAGAATCGAATTATTAATTAAAATCGCGAAAAAGAAAGGTATTGGTGAAGCGATCGCGTACAAGTTCGATTTTTTATTAAACAAACAATGAAATCGTTTGTCCAACGATGCAGTTCGGTAGTGTAGATGTAGAAGACGTTTGTCGACCCCAAGATTTCGTTTGTCCACCCTCCAGAATAGAATTATTAATTAAAATCGCGAAAAAGAACGGTATTGGTTGAGCGATCGCGTATAAGTTCGATTATTTATTAAACAAACAATGAAATCGTTCGTCCCACGATGCAGTTCGGCCGTGTAGATGTAGAAGACGTTTGTGCACCACAAGATTTCGTTTGTCCAAACTCCAGAATCGAATTATTAAATAAAATCGCGAAAAAGAAATGTATTGGTGAAGCGATCGGGTATAAGTTCGATTTTTTATTAAACAAACAATGAAATCGTTTGTCCAACAATGCAGTTCGGTAGTGAAGATGTAGAAGACGTTTGTGCACCCCAAGATTTCGTTTGTCCACCCTCCAGAATCGAATTATTAATTAAAATCGCGAAAAAGAACGGTATTGGTTAAGCGATCTCTTATAAGTTCAATTATTTATTAAACAAACAATAAAATCGTTTGTCCAACGATGCAATTCGGCCGTGTGGATGTAGAAGACGTTTGTGCACCCCTAGATTTCGTTTGTCCACCCTCCAGAATCGAATTATTAATTAAAATCGCGAAAAAGGAAGTTATTGGTGAAGCGATCGCGTATAAGTTTAATTATTTATTAAACAAACATTAAAAACGTTTGTCCAACGATGCAGTTCGGTAGTGTAGATGTAGAAGACGTTTGTCGACCCCAAGATTTCGTTTGTCCACCCTCCAGAATCGAATTATTAATTAAAATCGCGAAAAAGAACGGTATTGGTTAAGCGAACGCGTATAAGTTCAATTATTTATTAAACAAACAATAAAATCGTTTGTCCAACGATGCAATTCGGCCGTGTAGATGTAGAAGACGTTTGTGCACCTCAAGATTTCGTTTGTCCTCCCTCCAGAATCGAATTATTAATTAAAATCGCGAAAAAGAACGGTATTGGTTGAGCGATCGCGTATAAGTTCGATTATTTATTAAACAAACAATGAAATCGGTTGTCCAACGATGCAGTTCGGCCGTGTAGATGTAGAAGACGTTTGTGCACCACAAGATTTCGTTTGTCCAAACTCCAGAATCGAATTATTAAATAAAATCGCGAAAAAGAAATGTATTGGTGAAGCGATCGGGTATAAGTTCGAT
The DNA here is from genome assembly GCA_947577245.1 of Andrena bucephala. Classification (NCBI taxonomy): domain Eukaryota; kingdom Metazoa; phylum Arthropoda; class Insecta; order Hymenoptera; family Andrenidae; genus Andrena; species Andrena bucephala. The sequence goes on along the minus strand of OX387716.1, from coordinate 22,736,408 downwards.
TTTTTATTAAACAAACAATGAAATCGTTTGTCCAACGATGCAGTTCGGTAGTGTAGATGTAGAAGACGTTTGTGCACCCCAAGATTTCGTTTGTCCACCCTCCAGAATCGAATTATTAATTAAAATCGCGAAAAAGAACGGTATTGGTTAAGCGATCTCGTATAAGTTCAATTATTTATTAAACAAACAATAAAATCGTTTGTCCAACGATGCAATTCGGCCGTGTAGATGTAGAAGACGTTTGTGCACCCCAAGATTTCGTTTGTCCACCCTCCAGAATCGAATTATTAATTAAAATCGCGAAAAAGGAAGGTATTGGTGAAGCGATGGCGTATAAGTTCGATTATTTATGAAACAAACAATGAAATCGTTTGTCCAACGATGCAGTTCGGCCGTGTAGATGTAGAAGACGCTTGTGCACCACAAGATTTCGTTTGTCCAAACTCCAGAATCGAATTATTAATTAAAATCGCGAAAAAGGAAGGTATTGGTGAAGCGATCGCGTATAAGTTCGATTATTTATGAAACAAACATTAAAAACGTTTGTCCAACGATTCAATTCGGTAGTGTAGATGTAGAAGACGTTTATACACCCCTAGATTTCGTTTGTCCAAACTCGAGAATCGAATTATTAAATAAAATCGCGAAAAAGGAAGTTATTGGTAAAGCAATCGCGTATAAGTTTGATTATTTATTAAACAAACATTAAAAACGTTTGTCCTACGATGCAGTTCGGTAGTGTAGATGTAGAAGACGTTTGTCGACCCCAAGATTTCGTTTGTCCACCCTCCAGAATAGAATTATTAATTAAAATCGGGAAAAAGAACGGTATTGGTTAAGCGATCGCGTATAAGTTCGATTATTTATTAAACAAACAATGAAATCGTTTGTCCAACGATGCAGTTCGGCCGTGTAGATGTAGAAGACGCTTGTGCACCACAAGATTTCGTTTGTCCAAACTCCAGAATCGAATTATTAATTAAAATCGCGAAAAAGGAAGGTATTGGTGAAGCGATCGCGTATAAGTTCGATTATTTATGAAACAAACATTAAAAACGTTTGTCCAACGATTCAATTCGGTAGTGTAGATGTAGAAGACGTTTATACACCCCTAGATTTCGTTTGTCCAAACTCCAGAACCGAATTATTAAATAAAATCGCGAAAAAGGAATGTATTGGTGAAGCGATCGCGTATAAGTTCGATTATTTATTAAACAAACAATGTAATCGTTTGTCCAACGATGCAGTTCGGTAGTGTAGATGCAGAAGACGTTTATACACCCCTAGATTTCGTTTGTCCACCCTCCAGAATCGAATTATTAATTAAAATCGCAAAAAGGAAGGTATTGGTGAAGCGATGGCGTATAAGTTCGATTATTTATTAAACAAATAATAAAATCGTTTGTCCAACGATTCAATTCGGTAGTGTAGATGTAGAAGACGTTTATACACCCCAAGATTTGGTTTGTCCGCCCTCCAGAATCGAATTATTAATTAAAATCGCGAAAAAGAAAGGTATTGGTGAAGCGATCGCGTACAAGTTCGATTTTTTATTAAACAAACAATGAAATCGTTTGTCCAACGATGCAGTTCGGTAGTGTAGATGTAGAAGACGTTTGTCGACCCCAAGATTTCGTTTGTCCACCCTCCAGAATAGAATTATTAATTAAAATCGCGAAAAAGAACGGTATTGGTTGAGCGATCGCGTATAAGTTCGATTATTTATTAAACAAACAATGAAATCGTTCGTCCCACGATGCAGTTCGGCCGTGTAGATGTAGAAGACGTTTGTGCACCACAAGATTTCGTTTGTCCAAACTCCAGAATCGAATTATTAAATAAAATCGCGAAAAAGAAATGTATTGGTGAAGCGATCGGGTATAAGTTCGATTTTTTATTAAACAAACAATGAAATCGTTTGTCCAACAATGCAGTTCGGTAGTGAAGATGTAGAAGACGTTTGTGCACCCCAAGATTTCGTTTGTCCACCCTCCAGAATCGAATTATTAATTAAAATCGCGAAAAAGAACGGTATTGGTTAAGCGATCTCTTATAAGTTCAATTATTTATTAAACAAACAATAAAATCGTTTGTCCAACGATGCAATTCGGCCGTGTGGATGTAGAAGACGTTTGTGCACCCCTAGATTTCGTTTGTCCACCCTCCAGAATCGAATTATTAATTAAAATCGCGAAAAAGGAAGTTATTGGTGAAGCGATCGCGTATAAGTTTAATTATTTATTAAACAAACATTAAAAACGTTTGTCCAACGATGCAGTTCGGTAGTGTAGATGTAGAAGACGTTTGTCGACCCCAAGATTTCGTTTGTCCACCCTCCAGAATCGAATTATTAATTAAAATCGCGAAAAAGAACGGTATTGGTTAAGCGAACGCGTATAAGTTCAATTATTTATTAAACAAACAATAAAATCGTTTGTCCAACGATGCAATTCGGCCGTGTAGATGTAGAAGACGTTTGTGCACCTCAAGATTTCGTTTGTCCTCCCTCCAGAATCGAATTATTAATTAAAATCGCGAAAAAGAACGGTATTGGTTGAGCGATCGCGTATAAGTTCGATTATTTATTAAACAAACAATGAAATCGGTTGTCCAACGATGCAGTTGGGCCGTGTAGATGTAGAAGACGTTTGTGCACCACAAGATTTCGTTTGTCCAAACTCCAGAATCGAATTATTAAATAAAATCGCGAAAAAGAAATGTATTGGTGAAGCGATCGGGTATAAGTTCGATTTTTTATTAAACAAACAATGAAATCGTTTGTCCAACGATGCAGTTCGGTAGTGTAGATGTAGAAGACGTTTGTGCACCCCAAGATTTCGTTTGTCCACCCTCCAGAATCGAATTATTAATTAAAATCGCGAAAAAGAACGGTATTGGTTAAGCGATCTCGTATAAGTTCAATTATTTATTAAACAAACAATAAAATCGTTTGTCCAACGATGCAATTCGGCCGTGTAGATGTAGAAGACGTTTGTGCACCCCAAGATTTCGTTTGTCCACCCTCCAGAATCGAATTATTAATTAAAATCGCGAAAAAGGAAGGTATTGGTGAAGCGATGGCGTATAAGTTCGATTATTTATGAAACAAACATTAAAAACGTTTGTCCAACGATTCAATTCGGTAGTGTAGATGTAGAAGACGTTTATACACCCCTAGATTTCGTTTGTCCAAACTCGAGAATCGAATTATTAAATAAAATCGCGAAAAAGGAAGTTATTGGTGAAGCAATCGCGTATAAGTTTGATTATTTATTAAACAAACATTAAAAACGTTTGTCCTACGATGCAGTTCGGTAGTGTAGATGTAGAAGACGTTTGTCGACCCCAAGATTTCGTTTGTCCACCCTCCAGAATCGAATTATTATTTAAAATCGCGAAAAAGATCGGTATTGGTTAAGCCATCGCGTATAAGTTCAATTATTTATTAAACAAACAATGAAATCGTTTATCCAACGATGCAGTTCGGTAGTGTAGATGTAGAAGACGTTTGTGCACCCCAAGATTTCGTTTGTTCACCCTCCAGAATCGAAATATTAATTAAAATCGCGAAAAAGGAATGTATTGGTGAAGCGATCGCGTATAAGTTCGATTATTTATTAAACAAACAATAAAATCGTTTGTCCAACGATTCAATTCGGTAATGTAGATGTAGAAGACGTTTATCCACCCCAAGATTTGGTTTGTCCGCCCTCCAGAATCGAATTATTAATTAAAATCGCGAAAAAGAAATGTATTGGTGAAGCGATCGGGTATAAGTTCGATTTTTTATTAAACAAACAATGAAATCGTTTGTCCAACGATGCAGTTCGGTAGTGTAGATGTAGAAGACGTTTGTCCCCCCCAAGATTTCGTTCGTGCACCCTCCAGAATCGAATTATTAATTAAAATCACGAAAAAGGAAGGTATTGGTGAAGCGATCGCGTATAAGTTCGATTATTTATTAAACAAACATTAAAAACGTTTGTCCAACGATTCAATTCGGTCGTGTAGATGCAGAAGACGTTTGTGCACCCCAAGATTTCGTTTGTCCACCCTCCAGAATCGAATTATTAATTAAAATCGCGAAAAAGGAAGGTATTGGTGAAGCGATCGCGTACAAGTTCGATTTTGTATTAAACAAACAATGAAATCGTTTGTCCAACGATGCAGTTCGGTAGTGTAGATGTAGCAGACGTTTGTCGACCACAAGATTTCGTTTCTACACCCTGCAGAATAGAAATATTAATTAAAATCACGAAAAAGAAAGGTATTGGTGACGCGATCGCGTATAAGTTCGATTATTTATCAAACAAACATTAAAAACGTTTGTCCAACGATTGAATTCGGTCGTGTAGATGTAGAAGACGTTTGTGCACCACAAGATTTCGTTTGCCCGCCCTCCAGAATCGAATTATTAATTAAAATCGCGAAAAAGGAATGTATTGGTGAAGCGATCGGGTATAAGTTCGATTTTTTATTAAACAAACAATGAAATCGTATGTCCAACGATGCAGTTCGGTAGTGTAGATGTAGAAGACGTTTGTCCCCCCCAAGATTTCGTTCGTGCACCCTCCAGAATCGAATTATTAATTAAAATCACGAAAAAGAAAGGTATTGGTGACGCGATCGCGTATAAGTTCGATTATTTATCAAACAAACATTAAAAACGTTTGTCCAACGATTGAATTCGGTCGTGTAGATGTAGAAGACGTTTGTGCACCACAAGATTTCGTTTGTCCACCCTCCAGAATCGAATTATTAATTAAAATCGCGAAAAAGGAAGTTATTGGTGAAGCGATCGCGTATAAGTTCGATTATTTATTAAACAAACATTAAAAACGTTTGTCCAACGATTCAATTCGGTCGTGTAGATGCAGAAGACGTTTGTGCACCCCAAGATTTCGTTTGTCCACCCTCCAGAATCGAATTATTAATTAAACTCCCGAAAAAGGAAGTTATTGGTGAAGCAATCGCGTATAAGTTTGATTATTTATTAAACAAACATTAAAAACGTTTGTCCAACGTTTCAATTCGATAGTGCAGATGTAGAAGAAGTTTATACACCCCTAGATTTCGTTTGTCCACACTCCAGAATCGAATTATTAAATAAAATCGCGAAAAAGAAAGGTATTGGTGAAGCGATCGCGTACAAGTTCGATTTTTTATTAAACAAACAATGAAATCGTTTGTCCAACGATGCAGTTCGGTAGTGTAGATGTAGAAGACGTTTGTGCACCACATGATTTCGTTTGTCCACCCTCCAGAATCTAATTATTAATTAAAATCGCGAAAAAGGAAGTTATTGGTGAAGCGATCGCGTATAAGTTCGATTATTTATTAAACAAACATTAAAAACGTTTGTCCAACGATTCAATTCGGTCGTGTAGATGCAGAAGACGTTTGTGCACCCCAAGATTTCGTTTGTCCACCCTCCAGAATCGAATTATTAATTAAAATCGCGAAAAAGGAAGTTATTGGTGAAGCGATCGCGTATAAGTTCGATTATTTATTAAACAAACATTAAAAACGTTTGTCCAACGATTCAATTCGGTCGTGTAGATGCAGAAGACGTTTGTGCACCCCAAGATTTCGTTTGTCCATCCTCCAGAATCGAATTATTAATTAAAATCGCGAAAAAGGAAGGTATTGGTGATGCGATCGCGTATAAGTTCGATTATTTATGAATCAAACACTAAAAACGTTTGTAAAACGATTCAATTCGGTCGTGTAGATGCAGAAGACGTTTGTGCACCCCAAGATTTCGTTTGTCCACCCTCCAGAAACGAAATATTAATTAAAATCGCGAAAAAGGAAGGTATTGGTGAAGCGATCGCGTACAAGTTCGATTATTTATTACACAAACAATATAATCGTTTGTCCAACGATTCAATTCTCGTAGTGTAGATGTAGAAGACGTTAATCCACCCCAAGATTTGGTTTGTCCGCCCGCCAGAATCGAATTATTAATCAAAATCGCGAAAAAGAAAGGTATTGGTGAAGCGATCGCGTACAAGTTCGATTTTGTATTAAACAAACAATGAAATCGTTTGTCCAACGATGCAGTTCGGTAGTGTAGATGTAGCAGACGTTTGTCGACCACAAGATTTCGTTTCTACACCCCCCAGAATAGAATTATTAATTAAAATCGCGAAAAAGAACGGTATTGGTTAAGCGATCGCGTATTAGTTCGATTATTTATTAAACAAACAATAAAATCGTTTGTCCAACGATTCAATTCGGTAGTGTAGATGTAGAAGACGTTTATCCACCCCAAGATTTGGTGTGTCCGCCCTCCAGAATCGAATTATTAATTATAATCGCGAAAAAGAACGGTATTGGTTAAGCGATCGCGTATAAGTTCGATTATTTATTAAACAAACAATAAACTCGGTTGTCCAACGATGCAATACGGTAGTGTAGATGTAGAAGACGTGTGTCGATCCCAAGATTCCGTTTGTCCACCCTCCAGAATAGAATTATTAATTAAAATCGCGAAAAAGAACGGTATTGGTTGAGCGATCGCGTATAAGTTCGATTATTTATTAAACAAACAATGAAATCGTTTGTCCAACGATGCAGTTCGGCCGTGTAGATGTAGAAGACGTTTGTGCACCACAAGATTTCGTTTGTCCAAACTCCAGAATCGAATTATTAAATAAAATCGCGAAAAAGAAATGTATTGTTGAAGCGATCGGGTATAAGTTCGATTTTTTATTAAACAAACAATGAAATCGTTGTCCAACGATGCAGTTCGGTAGTGTAGATGTAGAAGACGTTTGTGCACCCCAAGATTTCGTTTGTCCACCCTCCAGAATCGAATTATTAATTAAAATCGCGAAAAAGAACGGTATTGGTTAAGCGATCTCGTATAAGTTTAATTATTTATTAAACAAACAATAAAATCGGTTGTCCAACGATGCAATTCGGCCGTGTAGATGTAGAAGACGTTTGTGCACACCTAGATTTCGTTTGTGCACCCTCCAGAATCGAATTATTAATTAAAATCACGAAAAAGAAAGGTATTGGTGAAGCGATCGCGTATAAGTTCGATTATTTATCAAACAAACAATAAAAACGTTTGTCCAACGATTGAATTCGGTCGTATAGATGTAGGAGACGTTTGTGCACCCCAAGTTTTCGTTTGTCCACCCTCCAGAATCGAATTATTAATTAAAATCGCGAAAAAGGATGTTATTGGTGAAGCGATCGCGTATAAGTTTGATTATTTATTAAACAAACATTAAAAACGTTTGTCCAACGTTTCAATTCGATAGTGCAGATGTAGAAGAAGTTTATACACCCCTAGATTTCGTTTGTCCAAACTCCAGAATCGAATTATTAAATAAAATCGCGAAAAAGAAAGGTATTGGTGAAGCGATCGCGTACAAGTTCGATTTTTTATTAAACAAACAATGAAATCGTTTGTCCAACGATGCAGTTCGGCCGTGTAGATGTAGAAGACGTTTGTGCACCACAAGATTTCGTTTGTCCAAACTCCAGAATCGAATTATTAAATAAAATCGCGAAAAAGAAATGTATTGGTGAAGCGATCGGGTATAAGTTCGATTTTTTATTAAACAAACAATGAAATCGTTGTCCAACGATGCAGTTCGGTAGTGTAGATGTAGAAGACGTTTGTTCCCACCAAGATTTCGTTCGTGCACCCTCCAGAATCGAATTATTAATTAAAATCACGAAAAAGAAAGGTATTGGTGAAGCGATCGCGTATAATTTCGATTATTTATCAAACAAACATTAAAAACGTTTGTCCAACGATTGAATTCGGTCGTGTAGATGTAGAAGACGTTTGTGCACCACAAGATTTCGTTTGTCCACCCTCCAGAATCAAATTATTAATTAAAATCGCGAAAAAGGAAGTTATTGGTGAAGCGATCGCGTATAAGTTCGATTATTTATTAAACAAACATTAAAAACGTTTGTGCAACGATTCAATTCGGTCGTGTAGATGCAGAAGACGTTTGTGCACCCCAAGATTTCGTTTGTCCACCCTCCAGAATCGAATTATTAATTAAACTCCCGAAAAAGGATGTTATTGGTGAAGCAATCGCGTATAAGTTTGATTATTTATTAAACAAACATTAAAAACAGTTTGTCCAACGTTTCAATTCGATAGTGTAGATGTAGAAGAAGTTTATACACCCCTAGATTTCGTTTGTCCAAACTCCGGAATCGAATTATTAAATAAAATCGCGAAAAAGAAATGTATTGGTGAAGCGATCGGGTATAAGTTCGATTTTTTATTAAACAAACAATGAAATCGTTTGTCCAACGATGCAGTTCGGTAGTGTAGATGTAGAAGACGTTTGTGCACCACATGATTTCGTTTGTCCACCCTCCAGAATCGAATTATTAATTAAAATCACGAAAAAGAAAGGTATTGGTGAAGCGATCGCGTATAAGTTCGATTATTTATCAAATAAACATTATAAACGTTTGTCCAACGATTGAATTCGGTCGTATAGATGTAGGAGACGTTTGTGCACCCCAAGATTTCGTTTGTCCACCCTCCAGAATCGAATTATTAATTAAAATCACGAAAAAGGATGTTATTGGTGAAGCGATCGCGTATAAGTTCGATTATTTATTAAACAAACATTAATAACGTTTGTCCAACGATTCAATTCGGTAGTGTAGATGTAGAAGAGGTTTATACACCCCTAGATTTCGTTTGTCCAATCTCCAGAATCGAATTATTAAATAAAATCGCGAAAAAGAAATGTATTGGTGAAGCGATCGGGTATAAGTTCGATTATTTATTAAACAAACAATAAAATCGTTTGTCCAACGATTCAATTCGGTAGTGTAGATGTAGAAGACGTTTATCCACCCCAAGATTTGGTTTGTCCGCCCTCCAGAATCGAATTATTAATTAAAATCGCGAAAAAGGAAGGTATTGGTGAAGCGATCGCGTACAAGTTCGATTTTTTATTAAACAAACAATGAAATCGTTTGTCCAACGATGCAATTCGGCCGTGTAGATGTAGAAGACGTTTGTGCACCCCAAGATTTCGTTTGTCCACCCTCCAGAATCGAATTATTAATTAAAGTCGAGAAAAAGGAAGGTATTGGTGAAGCGATCGCGTATAAGTTCGATTATTTATGAAACAAACATTAAAAACGTTTGTCCAACGATTCAATTCGGTAGTGTAGATATAGAAGACGTTTGTCCACCCCTACATTTCGTTTGTCCACCCTCCAGAATCGAATTATTAATTAAAATCGCAGAAAGGAAGGTATTGGTGAAGCGATGGCGTATAAGTTCGATTATTTATTAAACAAACAATAAACTCGTTTGTCCAACGATTCAATTCGGTAGTGTAGATGTAGAAGACGTTTGCCGACCCCAGGATTTCGTTTGTCCACCCTCCAGAATAGAATTATTAATTAAAATCGCAAAAAAGAACGGTATTGGTTAAGCGATCGCGTATAAGTTCGATTATTTATTAAACAAACAATGAAATCGTTTGTCCAACGATGCAGTTCGGTAGTGTAGATGTAGAAGACGTTTGTCGACCCCAAAATTTCGTTTGTCCACCCTCCAGAATAAAATTATTAGTTAAAATCGCGAAAAAGAACGTTATTGGTTAATCGATCGCGTATAAGTTCGATTATTTATTAAACAAACAATGAAATCGTTTGTCCAACGATGCAATACGGTAGTGTAGATGTAGAAGACGTTTGTGCGCCCCAAGATTTCGTTTGTCTACCCTCCTGAATCGAATTATTAATTAAAATCGCGAAAAAGAACGGTATTGGTTAAGCGATCGCGTATAAGTTCAATTATTTATTAAACAAACAATAAAATCGTTTGTCCAACGATGCAATTCGGCCGTGTAGATGTAGAAGACGTTTGTGCACCCCAAGATTTCGTTTGTCCACACTCCAGAATCGAATTATTAATTAAAATCGCGAAAAAGAACGTTATTGGTTAATCGATCGCGTATAAGTTCGATTATTTATTAAACAAACATTAAAAACGTTTGTCCAACGATTCAATTCGTTAGTGTAGATGTAGAAGACGTTTATACACCCCTAGATTTCGTTTGTCCAATCTCCAGAATCGAATTATTAAATAAAATCGCGAAAAAGAAATGTATTGGTGAAGCGATCGGGTATAAGTTCGATTACTTATTAAACAAACAATAAAATCGTTTGTCCAACGATTCAATTCGGTAGTGTAGATGTAGAAGACGTTTATCCACCCCAAGATTTGGTTTGTCCGCCCTCCAGAATCGAATTATTAATTAAAATCGCGAAAAAGGAAGGTATTGGTGAAGCGATCGCGTACAAGTTCGATTTTTTATTAAACAAACAATGAAATCGTTTGTCCAACGATGCAGTTCGGTAGTGTAGATGTAGAAGACGTTTGTGCACCCCAAGATTTCGTCTGTCCACCCTCCAGAATCGAATTATTAATTAAAATCGCGAAAAAGGAAGTTATTGGTGAAGCAACCGCGTATAAGTTTAATTATTTATTAAACAAACATTAAAAACGTTTGTCCAGCGTTTCAATTCGGTAGTGTAGATATAGAAGACGTTTGTCCACCCCTAGATTTCGTTTGTCCACCCTCCAGAATCTAATTATTAAATAAAATCGCGAAAAAGGACGGTATTGGTGAAGCGATCGCGTATAAGTTCGATTATTTATTAAACAAACAATAAAATCGTTTGTCCAACGATGCAATTCGGCCGTGTAGATGTAGAAGACGTTTGTGCACCCCAAGATTTCGTTTGTCCACCCTCCAGAATCGAATTATTAATTAAAATCGAGAAAAAGGAAGGTATTGGTGAAGCGATCGCGTATAAGTTCGATTATTTATGAAACAAACATTAAAAACGTTTGTCCAACGATTCAATTCGGTAGTGTAGATATAGAAGACGTTTGTCCACCCCTACATTTCGTTTCTCCACCCTCCAGAATCGAATTATTAATTAAAATCGCAGAAAGGAAGGTATTGGTGAAGCGATGGCGTATAAGTTCGATTATTTATTAAACAAACAATAAACTCGTTTGTCCAACGATTCAATTCGGTAGTGTAGATGTAGAAGACGTTTGCCGACCCCAGGATTTCGTTTGTCCACCCTCCAGAATAGAATTATTAATTAAAATCGCAAAAAAGAACGGTATTGGTTAAGCGATCGCGTACAAGTTCGATTTTTTGTTAAACAAACAATGAAATCGTTTGTCCAACGATGCAGTTCGGTAGTGTAGATGTAGAAGACGTTTGTCGACCCCAAGATTTCGTTTGTCCACCCTCCAGAATAAAATTATTAGTTAAAATCGCGAAAAAGAACGTTATTGGTTAATCGATCGCGTATAAGTTCGATTATTTATTAAACAAACAATGAAATCGTTTGTCCAACGATGCAATACGGTAGTGTAGATGTAGAAGACGTTTGTCGACCCCAAGATTTCGTTTGTCCCCCCTCCAGAATAGAATTATTAATTAAAATCGCGAAAAAGAACGGTATTGGTTAAGCGATCGCGTATAAGTTCGATTATTTATTAAACAAACAATAAACTCGTTTGTCCAACGATGCAATACGGTAGTGTAGATGTTGAAGACGTGTGTCCACCCCAAGATTTCGTTTGTCTACCGTCCAGAATCAAATTATTAATTAAAATCGCGAAAAAGTAAGGTATTGGTGAAGCGATCGCGTATAAGTTCGATTTTTTATTACACAAACGATTAAATCGATTGTCCAACGATACAATTCAGTAGTGTAGATATAGAAGACGCTTGTCCACCCCTAGATTTCGTTTGTCCACCCTCCAGAATCGAATCATTAATTAAAATCGCAAAAAAGGAAGTTATTGGTGAAGCAATCGCGTATAAGTTTGATTATTTATTAAACAAACATTAAAAACGTTTGTCCAATGTTTCAATTCGGTAGTGTAGATGCAGAAGACGTTTGTCCACCCCTAGATTTCGTTTGTCCACCCTCCAGAATCGAATTATTAATTAAAATCGCAAAAAGGAAAGTATTGGTTAAGCGATGGCGTATAAGTTCGATTATTTATGAAACAAATATTAAAAACGCTTGTCCAACGTTTCAATTCGGTAGTGTAGATGTAGAAGACGTTTATACACCCCTAGATTTCATTTGTCCAAACTCCAGAATCGAATTATTAAATAAAATCGCGAAAAAGAAGTGTATTGGTGAAGCGATCGGGTATAAGTTCGGATATTTATTAAACAAACATTAAAAACGTTTGTCCAACGATGCAATTCGGCCGTGTAGATGTAGAAGACGTTTGTGCACCCCAAGATTTCGTTTGTCCACCCTCCAGAATCGAATTATTAATTAAAATCGAGAAAAAGGAAGGTATTGGTGAAGCGATCGCGTATAAGTTCGATTATTTATGAAACAAACATTAAAAACGTTTGTCCAACGATTCAATTCGGAAGTGTAGATGTAGAAGACGTTTATACACCCCTAGATTTCGTTTGTTCCAACTCCAAAATCGAATTATTAAATAAAATCGCAAAAAGGAATGTATTGGTGAAGCGATCGCGTATAAGTTCGATTATTTATTAAACAAACAATAAAATCGGTTGTCCAACGATGCAATACGGTAGTGTAGATGTAGAAGACGTTTGTCGACCCCAAGATTTCGTTTGTCCACCCTCCAGAATAGAATTATTAATTAAAATCGCGAAAAAGAACGGTATTGTGTAAGCGATCGCGTATAAGTTCGATTATTTATTAAACAAACAATAAACTCGTTTGTCCAACGATGCAATACGGTAGTCTAGATGTAGAAGACGTGTGTCCACCCCAAGATTTCGTTTGTCTACTGTCCAGAATCAAATTATTAATTAAAATCGCGAAAAAGTAAGGTATTGGTGAAGCGATGGCGTATAAGTTCGATTATTTATGAAACAAACATTAAAAAAGTTTGTCCAACGTTTCAATTCGGTAGTGTAGATGTAGAAGACGTTTATACACCCCTAGATTTCGTTTGTCCAAACTCCAGAATCGAATTATTAAATAAAATCGCGAAAAAGGAAGGTATTGATGAAGCGATCGGGTATAAGTTCGATTATTTATCAAATAAACATTATAAACGTTTGTCCAACGATTGAATTCGGTCGTATAGATGTAGGAGACGTTTGTGCACCCCAAGATTTCGTTTGTCCACCCTCCAGAATCGAATTATTAATTAAAATCGCGAAAAAGGATGTTATTGGTGAAGCGATCGCGTATAAGTTCGATTATTTATTAAACAAACATTAAAAACGTTTGTCCAACGATTCAATTCGGTAGTGTAGATGTAGAAGAGGTTTATACACCCCTAGATTTCGTTTGTCGAATCTCCAGAATCGAATTATTAAATAAAATCGCGAAAAAGAAATGTATTGGTGAAGCGATCGGGTATAAGTTCGATTATTTATTAAACAAACAATAAAATCGTTTGTCCAACGATTCAATTCGGTAGTGTAGATGTAGAAGACGTTCATCCACCCCAAGATTTGGTTTGTCCGCCCTCCAGAATCGAATTATTAATTAAAATCGCGAAAAAGGAAGGTATTGGTGAAGCGATCGCGTACAAGTTCGATTTTTTATTAAACAAACAATGAAATCGTTTGTCCAACGATGCAGTTCGGTAGTGTAGATGTAGAAGACGTTTGTGCACCCCAAGATTTCGTCTGTCCACCCTCCAGAATCGAATTATTAATTAAAATCGCGAAAAAGGAAGTTATTGGTGAAGCAACCGCGTATAAGTTTAATTATTTATTAAACAAACATTAAAAACGTTTGTCCAGCGTTTCAATTCGGTAGTGTAGATATAGAAGACGTTTGTCCACCCCTAGACTTCGTTTGTCCACCCTCCAGAATCTAATTATTAAATAAAATCGCGAAAAAGGACGGTATTGGTGAAGCGATCGCGTATAAGTTCGATTATTTATTAAACAAACAATAAAATCGTTTGTCCAACGATGCAATTCGGCCGTGTAGATGTAGAAGACGTTTGTGCACCCCAAGATTTCGTTTGTCCACCCTCCAGAATCGAATTATTAATTAAAGTCGAGAAAAAGGAAGGTATTGGTGAAGCGATCGCGTATAAGTTCGATTATTTATGAAACAAACATTAAAAACGTTTGTCCAACGATTCAATTCGGTAGTGTAGATATAGAAGACGTTTGTCCACCCCTACATTTCGTTTGTCCACCCTCCAGAATCGAATTATTAATTAAAATCGCAGAAAGGAAGGTATTGGTGAAGCGATGGCGTATAAGTTCGATTATTTATTAAACAAACAATAAACTCGTTTGTCCAACGATTCAATTCGGTAGTGTAGATGTAGAAGACGTTTGCCGACCCCAGGATTTCGTTTGTCCACCCTCCAGAATAGAATTATTAATTAAAATCGCAAAAAAGAACGGTATTGGTTAAGCGATCGCGTATAAGTTCGATTATTTATTAAACAAACAATGAAATCGTTTGTCCAACGATGCAGTTCGGTAGTGTAGATGTAGAAGACGTTTGTCGACCCCAAAATTTCGTTTGTCCACCCTCCAGAATAAAATTATTAGTTAAAATCGCGAAAAAGAACGTTATTGGTTAATCGATCGCGTATAAGTTCGATTATATATTAAACAAACAATGAAATCGTTTGTCCAACGATGCAATACGGTAGTGTAGATGTAGAAGACGTTTGTGCGCCCCAAGATTTCGTTTGTCTACCCTCCAGAATCGAATTATTAATTAAAATCGCGAAAAAGAACGGTATTGGTTAAGCGATCGCGTATAAGTTCAATTATTTATTAAACAAACAATAAAATCGTTTGTCCAACGATGCAATTCGGCCGTGTAGATGTAGAAGACGTTTGTGCACCCCAAGATTTCGTTTGTCCACACTCCAGAATCGAATTATTAATTAAAATCGCGAAAAAGAACGTTATTGGTTAATCGATCGCGTATAAGTTCGATTATTTATTAAACAAACATTAAAAACGTTTGTCCAACGATTCAATTCGGTAGTGTAGATGTAGAAGACGTTTATACACCCCTAGATTTCGTTTGTCCAATCTCCAGAATCGAATTATTAAATAAAATCGCGAAAAAGAAATGTATTGGTGAAGCGATCGGGTGTAAGTTCGATTACTTATTAAACAAACAATAAAATCGTTTGTCCAACGATTCAATTCGGTAGTGTAGATGTAGAAGACGTTTATCCACCCCAAGATTTGGTTTGTCCGCCCTCCAGAATCGAATTATTAATTAAAATCGCGAAAAAGGATGGTATTGGTGAAGCGATCGCGTACAAGTTCGATTTTTTATTAAACAAACAATGAAATCGTTTGTCCAACGATGCAGTTCGGTAGTGTAGATGTAGAAGACGTTTGTGCACCCCAAGATTTCGTCTGTCCACCCTCCAGAATCGAATTATTAATTAAAATCGCGAAAAAGGAAGTTATTGGTGAAGCAACCGCGTATAAGTTTAATTATTTATTAAACAAACATTAAAAACGTTTGTCCAGCGTTTCAATTCGGTAGTGTAGATATAGAAGACGTTTGTCCACCCCTAGATTTCGTTTGTCCACCCTCCAGAATCTAATTATTAAATAAAATCGCGAAAAAGGACGGTATTGGTGAAGCGATCGCGTATAAGTTCGATTATTTATTAAACAAACAATAAAATCGTTTGTCCAACGATGCAATTCGGCCGTGTAGATGTAGAAGACGTTTGTGCACCCCAAGATTTCGTTTGTCCACCCTCCAGAATCGAATTATTAATTAAAATCGAGAAAAAGGAAGGTATTGGTGAAGCGATCGCGTATAAGTTCGATTATATATGAAACAAACATTAAAAACGTTTGTCCAACGATTCAATTCGGTAGTGTAGATATAGAAGACGTTTGTCCACCCCTACATTTCGTTTGTCCACCCTCCAGAATCGAATTATTAATTAAAATCGCAGAAAGGAAGGTATTGGTGAAGCGATGGCGTATAAGTTCGATTATTTATTAAACAAACAATAAACTCGTTTGTCCAACGATTCAATTCGGTAGTGTAGATGTAGAAGACGTTTGCCGACCCCAGGATTTCGTTTGTCCACCCTCCAGAATAGAATTATTAGTTAAAATCGCGAAAAAGAACGTTATTGGTTAATCGATCGCGTATAAGTTCGATTATTTATTAAACAAACAATGAAATCGTTTGTCCAACGATGCAATACGGTAGTGTAGGTGTAGAAGACGTTTGTCGACCCCAAGATTTCGTTTGTTCCCCCTCCAGAATAGAATTATTAATTAAAATCGCGAAAAAGAACGGTATTGGTGAAGCGATCGCGTACAAGTTCGATTTTTTGTTAAACAAACAATGAAATCGTTTGTCCAACGATGCAGTTCGGTAGTGTAGATGTAGAAGACGTTTGTCGACCCCAAGATTTCGTTTGTCCACCCTCCAGAATAAAATTATTAGTTAAAATCGCGAAAAAGAACGTTATTGGTTAATCGATCGCGTATAAGTTCGATTATTTATTAAACAAACAATGAAATCGTTTGTCCAACGATGCAATACGGTAGTGTAGATGTAGAAGACGTTTGTCGACCCCAAGATTTCGTTTGTCCCCCCTCCAGAATAGAATTATTAATTAAAATCGCGAAAAAGGACGGTATTGGTTAAGCGATCGCGTATAAGTTCGATTATTTATTAAACAAACAATAAACTCGTTTGTCCAACGATGCAATACGGTAGTGTAGATGTTGAAGACGTGTGTCCACCCCAAGATTTCGTTTGTCTACCGTCCAGAATCAAATTATTAATTAAAATCGCGAAAAAGTAAGGTATTGGTGAAGCGATCGCGTATAAGTTCGATTTTTTATTACACAAACGATTAAATCGATTGTCCAACGATACAATTCAGTAGTGTAGATATAGAAGACGCTTGTCCACCCCTAGATTTCGTTTGTCCACCCTCCAGAATCGAATTATTAATTAAAATCGCAAAAAAGGAAGTTATTGGTGAAGCAATCGCGTATAAGTTTGATTATTTATTAAACAAACATTAAAAACGTTTGTCCAATGTTTCAATTCGGTAGTGTAGATGCAGAAGACGTTTGTCCACCCCTAGATTTCGTTTGTCCACCCTCCAGAATCGAATTATTAATTAAAATCGCAAAAAGGAAAGTATTGGTTAAGCGATGGCGTATAAGTTCGATTATTTATGAAACAAATATTAAAAACGTTTGTCCAACGTTTCAATTCGGTAGTGTAGATGTAGAAGACGTTTATACACCCCTAGATTTCGTTTGTCCAAACTCCAGAATCGAATTATTAAATAAAATCGCGAAAAAGAAGTGTATTGGTGAAGCGATCGGGTATAAGTTCGGATATTTATTAAACAAACATTAAAAACGTTTGTCCAACGATGCAATTCGGCCGTGTAGATGTAGAAGACGTTTGTGCACCCCAAGATTTCGTTTGTCCACCCTCCAGAATCGAATTATTAATTAAAATCGAGAAAAAGGAAGGTATTGGTGAAGCGATCGCGTATAAGTTCGATTATTTATGAAACAAACATTAAAAACGTTTGTCCAACGATTCAATTCGGAAGTGTAGATGTAGAAGACGTTTATACACCCCTAGATTTCGTTTGTTCCAACTCCAAAATCGAATTATTAAATAAAATCGCAAAAAGGAATGTATTGGTGAAGCGATCGCGTATAAGTTCGATTATTTATTAAACAAACAATAAAATCGGTTGTCCAACGATGCAATACGGTAGTGTAGATGTAGAAGACGTTTGTCGACCCCAAGATTTCGTTTGTCCACCCTCCAGAATAGAATTATTAATTAAAATCGCGAAAAAGAACGGTATTGTGTAAGCGATCGCGTATAAGTTCGATTATTTATTAAACAAACAATAAACTCGTTTGTCCAACGATGCAATACGGTAGTCTAGATGTAGAAGACGTGTGTCCACCCCAAGATTTCGTTTGTCTACTGTCCAGAATCAAATTATTAATTAAAATCGCGAAAAAGTAAGGTATTGGTGAAGCGATGGCGTATAAGTTCGATTATTTATGAAACAAACATTAAAAACGTTTGTCCAACGTTTCAATTCGGTAGTGTAGATGTAGAAGACGTTTATACACCCCTAGATTTCGTTTGTCCAAACTCCAGAATCGAATTATTAAATAAAATCGCGAAATAGGAAGGTATTGATGAAGCGATCGGGTATAAGTTCGATTATTTATTAAACAAACATTAAAAACGTTTGTCCAACGATGCAATTCGGCCGTGTAGATGTAGAAGACGTTTGTGCACCCCAAGATTTCGTTTGTCCACCCTCCAGAATCGAATTATTAATTAAAATCGCGAAAAAGGAAGGTATTGGTGAAGCGATCGCGTACAAGTTCGATTTTTTATTAAACAAACAATGAAATCGTTTGTCCAACGATGCAGTTCGGTAGTGTAGATGTAGAAGACGTTTGTCGACCCCAAGATTTCGTTTGCCCACCCTCCAGAATAGAATTATTAATTAAAATCGCGAAAAAGGACGGTATTGGTGAAGCGATCGCGTATAAGTTCGATTACATATTAAACAAACAATGAACTTGGTTGTCCAACGATGCAATACGGTAGTGTAGGTGTAGAAGACGTGTGTCCACCCCATGATTTCGTTTGTCGACCCTCCAGAATCAAATTATTAATTAAAATCTCGAAAAAGAACGGTATTGGTTAAGCGATCGCGTATAAGTTCAATTATTTAGTAAACAAACAATAAAATCGTTTGTCCACCGATGCAATTCGGCCGTGTGGATGTTGAAGACGTTTGTGCACCCCAAGATTTCGTTTGTACACCCTCCAGAATCGAATTATTAATTAAAATCGCGAAAAAGGAAGTTATTGGTGAAGCGATCGCGTATAAGTTCGATTATTTATGAAACAAACATTAAAGACGTTTGTCCAACGTTTCAATTCGGTAGTATAGATGTAGAAGACGTTTATCCACCCCAAGATTTGGTTTGTCCGCCCTCCAGAATCGAATTAATAATTAAAATCGCGAAAAAGTAAGGTATTGGTGAAGCGATCCCGTATAAGTTCGATTTTTTATTACACAAACGATTAAATCGTTTGTCCAACGAAGCAGTTCGGTAGTGTAGATGTAGAAGACGTTTCTCGACCCCAGGATTTCGTTTATCCACTCTCCAGAATCGAGTTATTAATTAAAATCGCGAAAAAGAACGGTATTGGTTAAGCGATCACGTACAAGTTCGATTATTTATTAAACAAACAATGAAATCGTTTGTCCAACGATGCAGTTCGGTAGTGTAGATGTAGAAGACGTGTGTCGACCCCAGGATTTCGTTTGTCCACCGTCCAGAATAGAATTATTAATTAAAATCGCAAAAAAGAACGGTATTGGTTAAGCGATCGCGTATAAGTTCGATTATTTATTAAACAAACAATGAAATCGTTTGTCCAACGATGCAATATGGTAGTGTAGATGTAGAAGACGTTTGTGCACCCCAAGATTTCGTTTGTCCACCCTCCAGAATCGAATTATTAATTAAAATCGCGAAAAAGTAAGGTATTGGTGAAGCAATCGCGTAAAAGTTTGATTATTTATTAAACAAACATTAACAACGTTTGTCCAACGTTTCAATTCGGTAGTGTAGATGTAGAAGACGTTTGTCCACCCCTAGATTTCGTTTGTCCACCCTCCAGAATCGAATTATTAATTAAAGTCGCAAAAAGGAAAGTATTGGTGAAGCGATGGCGTATAAGTTCGATTATTTATGAAACAAACATTAAAAACGTTTGTCCGACGTTTCAATTCGGTAGTGTAGATGTAGAAGACGTTCATCCACCCCAAGATTTGGTTTGTCCGCCCTCCAGAATCGAATTATTAATTAAAATCGCGAAAAAGGAAGGTATTGGTGAAGCGATCGCGTACAAGTTCGATTTTTTATTAAACAAACAATGAAATCGTTTGTCCAACGATGCAGTTCGGTAGTGTAGATGTAGAAGACGTTTGTGCACCCCAAGATTTCGTCTGTCCACCCTCCAGAATCGAATTATTAATTAAAATCGCGAAAAAGGAAGTTATTGGTGAAGCAACCGCGTATAAGTTTAATTATTTATTAAACAAACATTAAAAACGTTTGTCCAGCGTTTCAATTCGGTAGTGTAGATATAGAAGACGTTTGTCCACCCCTAGACTTCGTTTGTCCACCCTCCAGAATCTAATTATTAAATAAAATCGCGAAAAAGGACGGTATTGGTGAAGCGATCGCGTATAAGTTCGATTATTTATTAAACAAACAATAAAATCGTTTGTCCAACGATGCAATTCGGCCGTGTAGATGTAGAAGACGTTTGTGCACCCCAAGATTTCGTTTGTCCACCCTCCAGAATCGAATTATTAATTAAAGTCGAGAAAAAGGAAGGTATTGGTGAAGCGATCGCGTATAAGTTCGATTATTTATGAAACAAACATTAAAAACGTTTGTCCAACGATTCAATTCGGTAGTGTAGATATAGAAGACGTTTGTCCACCCCTACATTTCGTTTGTCCACCCTCCAGAATCGAATTATTAATTAAAATCGCAGAAAGGAAGGTATTGGTGAAGCGATGGCGTATAAGTTCGATTATTTATTAAACAAACAATAAACTCGTTTGTCCAACGATTCAATTCGGTAGTGTAGATGTAGAAGACGTTTGCCGACCCCAGGATTTCGTTTGTCCACCCTCCAGAATAGAATTATTAATTAAAATCGCAAAAAAGAACGGTATTGGTTAAGCGATCGCGTATAAGTTCGATTATTTATTAAACAAACAATGAAATCGTTTGTCCAACGATGCAGTTCGGTAGTGTAGATGTAGAAGACGTTTGTCGACCCCAAAATTTCGTTTGTCCACCCTCCAGAATAAAATTATTAGTTAAAATCGCGAAAAAGAACGTTATTGGTTAATCGATCGCGTATAAGTTCGATTATTTATTAAACAAACAATGAAATCGTTTGTCCAACGATGCAATACGGTAGTGTAGATGTAGAAGACGTTTGTGCGCCCCAAGATTTCGTTTGTCTACCCTCCAGAATCGAATTATTAATTAAAATCGCGAAAAAGAACGGTATTGGTTAAGCGATCGCGTATAAGTTCAATTATTTATTAAACAAACAATAAAATCGTTTGTCCAACGATGCAATTCGGCCGTGTAGATGTAGAAGACGTTTGTGCACCCCAAGATTTCGTTTGTCCACACTCCAGAATCGAATTATTAATTAAAATCGCGAAAAAGAACGTTATTGGTTAATCGATCGCGTATAAGTTCGATTATTTATTAAACAAACATTAAAAACGTTTGTCCAACGATTCAATTCGGTAGTGTAGATGTAGAAGACGTTTATACACCCCTAGATTTCGTTTGTCCAATCTCCAGAATCGAATTATTAAATAAAATCGCGAAAAAGAAATGTATTGGTGAAGCGATCGGGTATAAGTTCGATTACTTATTAAACAAACAATAAAATCGTTTGTCCAACGATTCAATTCGGTAGTGTAGATGTAGAAGACGTTTATCCACCCCAAGATTTGGTTTGTCCGCCCTCCAGAATCGAATTATTAATTAAAATCGCGAAAAAGGAAGGTATTGGTGAAGCGATCGCGTACAAGTTCGATTTTTTATTAAACAAACAATGAAATCGTTTGTCCAACGATGCAGTTCGGTAGTGTAGATGTAGAAGACGTTTGTGCACCCCAAGATTTCGTCTGTCCACCCTCCAGAATCGAATTATTAATTAAAATCGCGAAAAAGGAAGTTATTGGTGAAGCAACCGCGTATAAGTTTAATTATTTATTAAACAAACATTAAAAACGTTTGTCCAGCGTTTCAATTCGGTAGTGTAGATATAGAAGACGTTTGTCCACCCCTAGATTTCGTTTGTCCACCCTCCAGAATCTAATTATTAAATAAAATCGCGAAAAAGGACGGTATTGGTGAAGCGATCGCGTATAAGTTCGATTATTTATTAAACAAACAATAAAATCGTTTGTCCAACGATGCAATTCGGCCGTGTAGATGTAGAAGACGTTTGTGCACCCCAAGATTTCGTTTGTCCACCCTCCAGAATCGAATTATTAATTAAAATCGAGAAAAAGGAAGGTATTGGTGAAGCGATCGCGTATAAGTTCGATTATATATGAAACAAACATTAAAAACGTTTGTCCAACGATTCAATTCGGTAGTGTAGATATAGAAGACGTTTGTCCACCCCTACATTTCGTTTGTCCACCCTCCAGAATCGAATTATTAATTAAAATCGCAGAAAGGAAGGTATTGGTGAAGCGATGGCGTATAAGTTCGATTATTTATTAAACAAACAATAAACTCGTTTGTCCAACGATTCAATTCGGTAGTGTAGATGTAGAAGACGTTTGCCGACCCCAGGATTTCGTTTGTCCACCCTCCAGAATAGAATTATTAGTTAAAATCGCGAAAAAGAACGTTATTGGTTAATCGATCGCGTATAAGTTCGATTATTTATTAAACAAACAATGAAATCGTTTGTCCAACGATGCAATACGGTAGTGTAGGTGTAGAAGACGTTTGTCGACCCCAAGATT
The DNA here is from genome assembly GCA_947577245.1 of Andrena bucephala. NCBI lineage: Eukaryota > Metazoa > Arthropoda > Insecta > Hymenoptera > Andrenidae > Andrena > Andrena bucephala. Next base: position 22,713,802 of record OX387716.1, on the reverse strand, counting down.
TCGTTTGTTCCCCCTCCAGAATAGAATTATTAATTAAAATCGCGAAAAAGAACGGTATTGGTGAAGCGATCGCGTACAAGTTCGATTTTTTGTTAAACAAACAATGAAATCGTTTGTCCAACGATGCAGTTCGGTAGTGTAGATGTAGAAGACGTTTGTCGACCCCAAGATTTCGTTTGTCCACCCTCCAGAATAAAATTATTAGTTAAAATCGCGAAAAAGAACGTTATTGGTTAATCGATCGCGTATAAGTTCGATTATTTATTAAACAAACAATGAAATCGTTTGTCCAACGATGCAATACGGTAGTGTAGATGTAGAAGACGTTTGTCGACCCCAAGATTTCGTTTGTCCCCCCTCCAGAATAGAATTATTAATTAAAATCGCGAAAAAGGACGGTATTGGTTAAGCGATCGCGTATAAGTTCGATTATTTATTAAACAAACAATAAACTCGTTTGTCCAACGATGCAATACGGTAGTGTAGATGTTGAAGACGTGTGTCCACCCCAAGATTTCGTTTGTCTACCGTCCAGAATCAAATTATTAATTAAAATCGCGAAAAAGTAAGGTATTGGTGAAGCGATCGCGTATAAGTTCGATTTTTTATTACACAAACGATTAAATCGATTGTCCAACGATACAATTCAGTAGTGTAGATATAGAAGACGCTTGTCCACCCCTAGATTTCGTTTGTCCACCCTCCAGAATCGAATTATTAATTAAAATCGCAAAAAAGGAAGTTATTGGTGAAGCAATCGCGTATAAGTTTGATTATTTATTAAACAAACATTAAAAACGTTTGTCCAATGTTTCAATTCGGTAGTGTAGATGCAGAAGACGTTTGTCCACCCCTAGATTTCGTTTGTCCACCCTCCAGAATCGAATTATTAATTAAAATCGCAAAAAGGAAAGTATTGGTTAAGCGATGGCGTATAAGTTCGATTATTTATGAAACAAATATTAAAAACGTTTGTCCAACGTTTCAATTCGGTAGTGTAGATGTAGAAGACGTTTATACACCCCTAGATTTCGTTTGTCCAAACTCCAGAATCGAATTATTAAATAAAATCGCGAAAAAGAAGTGTATTGGTGAAGCGATCGGGTATAAGTTCGGATATTTATTAAACAAACATTAAAAACGTTTGTCCAACGATGCAATTCGGCCGTGTAGATGTAGAAGACGTTTGTGCACCCCAAGATTTCGTTTGTCCACCCTCCAGAATCGAATTATTAATTAAAATCGAGAAAAAGGAAGGTATTGGTGAAGCGATCGCGTATAAGTTCGATTATTTATGAAACAAACATTAAAAACGTTTGTCCAACGATTCAATTCGGAAGTGTAGATGTAGAAGACGTTTATACACCCCTAGATTTCGTTTGTTCCAACTCCAAAATCGAATTATTAAATAAAATCGCAAAAAGGAATGTATTGGTGAAGCGATCGCGTATAAGTTCGATTATTTATTAAACAAACAATAAAATCGGTTGTCCAACGATGCAATACGGTAGTGTAGATGTAGAAGACGTTTGTCGACCCCAAGATTTCGTTTGTCCACCCTCCAGAATAGAATTATTAATTAAAATCGCGAAAAAGAACGGTATTGTGTAAGCGATCGCGTATAAGTTCGATTATTTATTAAACAAACAATAAACTCGTTTGTCCAACGATGCAATACGGTAGTCTAGATGTAGAAGACGTGTGTCCACCCCAAGATTTCGTTTGTCTACTGTCCAGAATCAAATTATTAATTAAAATCGCGAAAAAGTAAGGTATTGGTGAGGCGATGGCGTATAAGTTCGATTATTTATGAAACAAACATTAAAAACGTTTGTCCAACGTTTCAATTCGGTAGTGTAGATGTAGAAGACGTTTATACACCCCTAGATTTCGTTTGTCCAAACTCCAGAATCGAATTATTAAATAAAATCGCGAAATAGGAAGGTATTGATGAAGCGATCGGGTATAAGTTCGATTATTTATTAAACAAACATTAAAAACGTTTGTCCAACGATGCAATTCGGCCGTGTAGATGTAGAAGACGTTTGTGCACCCCAAGATTTCGTTTGTCCACCCTCCAGAATCGAATTATTAATTAAAATCGCGAAAAAGGAAGGTATTGGTGAAGCGATCGCGTACAAGTTCGATTTTTTATTAAACAAACAATGAAATCGTTTGTCCAACGATGCAGTTCGGTAGTGTAGATGTAGAAGACGTTTGTCGACCCCAAGATTTCGTTTGCCCACCCTCCAGAATAGAATTATTAATTAAAATCGCGAAAAAGGACGGTATTGGTGAAGCGATCGCGTATAAGTTCGATTACATATTAAACAAACAATGAACTCGGTTGTCCAACGATGCAATACGGTAGTGTAGGTGTAGAAGACGTGTGTCCACCCCATGATTTCGTTTGTCGACCCTCCAGAATCAAATTATTAATTAAAATCTCGAAAAAGAACGGTATTGGTTAAGCGATCGCGTATAAGTTCAATTATTTAGTAAACAAACAATAAAATCGTTTGTCCACCGATGCAATTCGGCCGTGTGGATGTTGAAGACGTTTGTGCACCCCAAGATTTCGTTTGTACACCCTCCAGAATCGAATTATTAATTAAAATCGCGAAAAAGGAAGTTATTGGTGAAGCGATCGCGTATAAGTTCGATTATTTATGAAACAAACATTAAAGACGTTTGTCCAACGTTTCAATTCGGTAGTATAGATGTAGAAGACGTTTATCCACCCCAAGATTTGGTTTGTCCGCCCTCCAGAATCGAATTAATAATTAAAATCGCGAAAAAGTAAGGTATTGGTGAAGCGATCCCGTATAAGTTCGATTTTTTATTACACAAACGATTAAATCGTTTGTCCAACGAAGCAGTTCGGTAGTGTAGATGTAGAAGACGTTTCTCGACCCCAGGATTTCGTTTATCCACTCTCCAGAATCGAGTTATTAATTAAAATCGCGAAAAAGAACGGTATTGGTTAAGCGATCACGTACAAGTTCGATTATTTATTAAACAAACAATGAAATCGTTTGTCCAACGATGCAGTTCGGTAGTGTAGATGTAGAAGACGTGTGTCGACCCCAGGATTTCGTTTGTCCACCGTCCAGAATAGAATTATTAATTAAAATCGCAAAAAAGAACGGTATTGGTTAAGCGATCGCGTATAAGTTCGATTATTTATTAAACAAACAATGAAATCGTTTGTCCAACGATGCAATATGGTAGTGTAGATGTAGAAGACGTTTGTGCACCCCAAGATTTCGTTTGTCCACCCTCCAGAATCGAATTATTAATTAAAATCGCGAAAAAGTAAGGTATTGGTGAAGCAATCGCGTAAAAGTTTGATTATTTATTAAACAAACATTAACAACGTTTGTCCAACGTTTCAATTCGGTAGTGTAGATGTAGAAGACGTTTGTCCACCCCTAGATTTCGTTTGTCCACCCTCCAGAATCGAATTATTAATTAAAGTCGCAAAAAGGAAAGTATTGGTGAAGCGATGGCGTATAAGTTCGATTATTTATGAAACAAACATTAAAAACGTTTGTCCGACGTTTCAATTCGGTAGTGTAGATGTAGAAGACGTTTATACACCCCTAGATTTCGTTTGTCCAAACTCCAGAATCGAATTATTAAATAAAATCGCGAAAAAGAAGTGTATTGGTGAAGCGATCGGGTATAAGTTCGGTTATTTATTAAACAAACATTAAAAACGTTTGTCCAACGATGCAATTCGGCCGTGTAGATGTAGAAGACGTTTGCGCACCCCAAGATTTCGTTTGTCCACCCTCCAGAATCGAATTATTAATTGAAATTGCGAAAAAGGAAGTTATTGGTGAAGCGATCGCGTATAAGTTTGGTTACTTCTTAAACAAACATTAAAAACATTTGTCCAACGTTTCAATTCGGTAGTGTAGATATAGAAGACGTTTGTCCACCCCTAGATTTCGTTTGTCCACCCTCCAGAATCGAATTATTAATTAAAATCGCAAAAAGGAAGGTATTGGTGAAGCGATGGCGTATAAGTTCGATTATTTATTAAACAAATAATAAAATCGTTTGTCCAACGATTCAAATCGATAGTGTAGATGTAGAAGACGTTTATACACCCCTAGATTTCGTTTGTCCAAACTCCAGTATCGAATTATTAAATAAAATCGCGAAAATGAAATGTATTGGTGAAGCGATCGGGTATAAGTTCGATTTTTTATTAAACAAACAGTGAAATGGTTTGTCCAACGATGCAGTTCGGTAGTGTGGATGTAGAAGACGTTTGTGCACCCCAAGATTTCGTTTGTCCACCCTCCAGAATCGAATTATTAGTTAAAATCGCGAAAAAGAGCGGTATTGGTTAAGCGATCGCGTATAAGTTCGATTATTTATTAAACAAACAATAAAATCGTTTGTCCAACGATTCAAATCGATAGTGTAGATGTAGAAGACGTTTATACACCCCTAGATTTCGTTTGTCCAAACTCCAGAATCGAATTATTAAATAAAAACGCGAAAAAGGAATGTATTGGTGAAGCGATCGGGTATAAGTTCGATTTTTTATTAAACAAACAATGAAATCGTTTGTCCAACGATGCAGTTCGGTAGTGTAGATGGAGAAGACGTTTGTCGACACCAGGATTTCGATTGTCCACCCTCCAGAATCGAAATATTAATTAAAATCGGGAAAAGGAAGGTATTGGTGAAGCGATCGCGTATAAGTTCGATTATTTATTAAACAAACAATAAAATCGTTTGTCCAACGATTCAATTCGGTAGTGTAGATGTAGAAGACGTTTATCCACCCCAAGATTTGGTTTGTCCGCCCTCCAGAATCGAATTATTAATTAAAATCGGGAAAAGGAAGGTATTGGTGAAGCGATCGCGTATAAGATCGATTATTTATTAAATAAACAATAAAATCGTTTGTCCAACGATTCAATTCGGTAGAGTAGATGTAGAAGACGTTTATCCACCCCAAGATTTGGTTTGTCCGCCCTCCAGAATCGAATTATTAATTAAAATCGCGAAAAAGAACGTTAATGGTTAATCGATCGCGTATAAGTTCGATTATTTATTAAACAAACAATGAAATCGTTTATCCAACGATGCAATACGGTAGTGTAGATGTAGAAGACGTTTGTCGACCCCAAGATTTCGTTTGTCCCCCCTCCAGAATAGAATTATTAATTAAAATCGCGAAAAGGAACGGTATTGGTTAAGCGATCGCGTATAAGTTCGATTATTCATTAAACAAACATAAAACTCGTATGTCCAACGATGCAATACGGTAGTGTAGATATAGAAGACGTTTGTCCACCCCTAGATTTCGTTTGTCCACCCTCCAGAATCGAATTATTAATTAAAATCGCGAAAAAGAACGGTGTTTGTTAAGCGATCGCGTTTAAGTTCGACTATTTATTAAACAAACAATAAACTCGGTTGTCCAACGATGCAATACGGTAGTGTAGATGTAGAAGCCGTGTGTCCACCCCAAGATTTCGTTTGTCTACCCTCCAGAATCAAATTATTAATTAAAATCGCGAAAAAGTAAGGTATTGGTGCAGCGATCCCGTATAAGTTCGATTTTTTATTACACAAACGATTAAATCGATTGTGCAACGATACAATTCGGTAGTGTACATATAGAAGACGTTTGTCCACCCCTAGATTTCGTTTGTCCACCCTCCAGAATCGAATTATTAATTAAAATCACGACAAAGAAATGTATTGGTGAAGCGATCGGGTATAAGTTCGATTTTTTATTAAACAAACAGAGAAATCGTTTGTCCAACGAAGCAGTTCGGTAGTGTAGATGTAGAAGACGTTTGTCGACCCCAGGATTTCGTTTGTCCACTCTCCAGAATCGAATTATTAATTAAAATCGCGAAAAAGTAAGGTATTGGTGAAGCGATCGCGTATAAGTTCGATTATTTTTTAACAAACATTAAAAACGATTGTCCAACGATTCAATTCGGTGGTGTAGATGTAGAAGACCTTTATACACCCCTAGATTTCGTTTGTCCACCCTCCAGAATCGAATTATTAATTAAAATCGCGAAAAAGGAAGTTATTGGTGAAGCGATCGCGTATAAGTTCGATTATTTTTTAACAAACATTAAAAACGATAGTCCAACGATTCAATTTGGTAGTGTAGATGTAGAAGACCTTTATACACCCCTAGATTTCGTTTGTCCACCCTCCAGAATCGAATTATTAAATAAAAACGCGAAAAAGGAATGTATTGGTGAAGCGATCGGGTATAAGTTCGATTTTTTATTAAACAAACAATGAAATTGTTTGTCCAACGATGCAGTTCGGTAGTGTAGATGTAGAAGACGTTTGTGCACCCCAAGATTTCGATTGTCCACCCTCCAGAATCGAATTATTAATTAAAATCGCGAAAAAGAACGGTATTGGTTAAGCGATCGCGTTTAAGTTCGATTACTTATTAAACAAACAATGAAATCGTTTGTCCAACGATGCAGTTCGGTAGTGTAGATGGAGAAGACGTTTGTCGACACCAGGATTTCGATTGTCCACCCTCCAGAATAGAATTATTAATTAAAATCGCAAAAAAGAACGGTATTGGTTAAGCGATCGCGTATAAGTTCGATTATTTATTAAACAAACAATGAAATCGTTTGTCCAACGATGCAATATGGTAGTGTAGATGTAGAAGACGTTTTTGCACCCCAAGATTTCGTTTGTCCACCCTCCAGAATCGAATTATTAATTAAAATCGCGAAAAAGAAAGGTATTGGTGAAGCGATCGCGTATAAGTTCGATTTTTTATTACACAAACGATTAAATCGATTGTCCAACGACACAATTCGGTAGTGTAGATATAGAAGACGTTTGTCCACCCCTAGATTTCGTTTGTCCACCCTCCAGAATCGAATTATTAATTAAAATCGCAAAAAAGGAAGTTATTGGTGAAGCAATCGCGTATAAGTTCGATTATTTATTAAACAAACAATGAAATCGTTTGTCCAACGATGCAATATGGTAGTGTAGATGTAGAAGACGTTTGTGCACCCCAAGATTTCGTTTGTCCACCCTCCAGAATCGAATTATTAAATAAAATCGCGAAAAAGGAATGTATTGGTGAAGCGATCGGGTATAAGTTCGATTTTTTATTAAACAAACAGTGAAATGGTTTGTCCAACGATGCAGTTCGGTAGTGTGGATGTAGAAGACGTTTGTGCACCCCAAGATTTCGTTTGTCCACCCTCCAGAATCGAATTATTAGTTAAAATCGCGAAAAAGAGCGGTATTGGTTAAGCGATCGCGTATAAGTTCGATTATTTATTAAACAAACAATAAAATCGTTTGTCCAACGATTCAATTCGGTAGTGTAGATGTAGAAGACGTTTATTCACCCCAAGATTTGGTTTGTCCGCCCTCCAGAATCGAATTATTAATTAAAATCGCGAAAAAGAAAGGTATTGGTGAAGCGATCGCGTACAAGTTCGATTTTTTATTAAACAAACAATGAAATCGTTTGTCCAACGATGCAGTTCGGTAGTGTAGATGTAGAAGACGTTTGTGCACCCCAAGATTTGGTTTGTCCGCCCTCCAGAATCGAATTATTAATTAAAATCGCGAAAAAGAAAGGTATTGGTGAAGCGATCGCGTATAAGTTCGATTATTTATGAAACAAAAATTAAAAACGTTTGTCCAACGTTTCAATTCGGTAGTGTAGATGTAGAAGACGTTTATACACCCCTAGATTTCGTTTGTTCAAACTCCAGAATCGAATTATTAAATAAAAACGCGAAAAAGGAATGTATTGGTGAAGCGATCGGGTATAAGTTCGATTTTTTATTAAACAAACAATGAAATCGTTTGTCCAACGATGCAGTTCGGTAGTGTAGATGTAGAAGACGTTTGTGCACCCCAAGATTTCGATTGTCCACCCTCCAGAATCGAATTATTAATTAAAATCGCGAAAAAGAATGGTATTGGTTAAGCGATCGCGTATAAGTTCGATTACTTATTAAACAAACAATGAAATCGTTTGTCCAACGATGCAGTTCGGTAGCGTAGATGGAGAAGACGTTTGTCCACCCCTAGATTTCGTTTGTCCACCCTCCAGAATCGAATTATTAATTAAAATCGCAAAAAAGGAAGTTATTGGTGAAGCAATCGCGTATAAGTTTGATTATTTATTAAACAAACATTAAAAACGTTTGTCCAACGTTTCAATTCGGTACTGTAGATGTAGAAGACGTTTGTCCACCCCTAGATTTCGTTTGTCCACCCTCCAGAATCGAATTATTAATTAAAATCGCAAAAAGGAAGGTATTGGTGAAGCGATGGCGTATAAGTTCGATTATTTATTAAACAAATAATAAAATCGTTTGTCCAACGATTCAAATCGATAGTGTAGATGTAGAAGACGTTTATACACCCCTAGATTTCGTTTGTCCAAACTCCAGAATCGAATTATTAAATAAAATCGCGAAAATGAAATGTATTGGTGAAGCGATCGGGTATAAGTTCGATTTTTTATTAAACAAACAGTGAAATGGTTTGTCCAACGATGCAGTTCGGTAGTGTAGATGTAGAAGACGTTTGTGCACCCCAAGATTTCGATTGTCCACCCTCCAGAATCGAATTATTAATTAAAATCGCGAAAAAGAACGGTATTGGTTAAGCGATCGCGTTTAAGTTCGATTACTTATTAAACAAACAATGAAATCGTTTGTCCAACGATGCAGTTCGGTAGTGTAGATGGAGAAGACGTTTGTCGACACCAGGATTTCGATTGTCCACCCTCCAGAATAGAATTATTAATTAAAATCGCAAAAAAGAACGGTATTGGTTAAGCGATCGCGTATAAGTTCGATTATTTATTAAACAAACAATGAAATCGTTTGTCCAACGATGCAATATGGTAGTGTAGATGTAGAAGACGTTTTTGCACCCAAAGATTTCGTTTGTCCACCCTCCAGAATCGAATTATTAATTAAAATCGCGAAAAAGAAAGGTATTGGTGAAGCGATCGCGTATAAGTTCGATTTTTTATTACACAAACGATTAAATCGATTGTCCAACGACACAATTCGGTAGTGTAGATATAGAAGACGTTTGTCCACCCCTAGATTTCGTTTGTCCACCCTCCAGAATCGAATTATTAATTAAAATCGCAAAAAAGAACGGTATTGGTGAAGCAATCGCGTATAAGTTCGATTATTTATTAAACAAACAATGAAATCGTTTGTCCAACGATGCAATATGGTAGTGTAGATGTAGAAGACGTTTGTGCACCCCAAGATTTCGTTTGTCCACCCTCCAGAATCGAATAATTAAATAAAATCGCGAAAAAGGAATGTATTGGTGAAGCGATCGGGTATAAGTTCGATTTTTTATTAAACAAACAGTGAAATGGTTTGTCCAACGATGCAGTTCGGTAGTGTGGATGTAGAAGACGTTTGTGCACCCCAAGATTTCGTTTGTCCACCCTCCAGAATCGAATTATTAGTTAAAATCGCGAAAAAGAGCGGTATTGGTTAAGCGATCGCGTATAAGTTCGATTATTTATTAAACAAACAATAAAATCGTTTGTCCAACGATTCAATTCGGTAGTGTAGATGTAGAAGACGTTTATTCACCCCAAGATTTGGTTTGTCCGCCCTCCAGAATCGAATTATTAATTAAAATCGCGAAAAAGAAAGGTATTGGTGAAGCGATCGCGTACAAGTTCGATTTTTTATTAAACAAACAATGAAATCGTTTGTCCAACGATGCAGTTCGGTAGTGTAGATGTAGAAGACGTTTGTGCACCCCAAGATTTGGTTTGTCCGCCCTCCAGAATCGAATTATTAATTAAAATCGCGAAAAAGAAAGGTATTGGTGAAGCGATCGCGTATAAGTTCGATTATTTATGAAACAAAAATTAAAAACGTTTGTCCAACGTTTCAATTCGGTAGTGTAGATGTAGAAGACGTTTATACACCCCTAGATTTCGTTTGTTCAAACTCCAGAATCGAATTATTAAATAAAAACGCGAAAAAGGAATGTATTGGTGAAGCGATCGGGTATAAGTTCGATTTTTTATTAAACAAACAATGAAATCGTTTGTCCAACGATGCAGTTCGGTAGTGTAGATGTAGAAGACGTTTGTGCACCCCAAGATTTCGATTGTCCACCCTCCAGAATCGAATTATTAATTAAAATCGCGAAAAAGAATGGTATTGGTTAAGCGATCGCGTATAAGTTCGATTACTTATTAAACAAACAATGAAATCGTTTGTCCAACGATGCAGTTCGGTAGCGTAGATGGAGAAGACGTTTGTCCACCCCTAGATTTCGTTTGTCCACCCTCCAGAATCGAATTATTAATTAAAATCGCAAAAAAGGAAGTTATTGGTGAAGCAATCGCGTATAAGTTTGATTATTTATTAAACAAACATTAAAAACGTTTGTCCAACGTTTCAATTCGGTACTGTAGATGTAGAAGACGTTTGTCCACCCCTAGATTTCGTTTGTCCACCCTCCAGAATCGAATTATTAATTAAAATCGCAAAAAGGAAGGTATTGGTGAAGCGATGGCGTATAAGTTCGATTATTTATTAAACAAATAATAAAATCGTTTGTCCAACGATTCAAATCGATAGTGTAGATGTAGAAGACGTTTATACACCCCTAGATTTCGTTTGTCCAAACTCCAGAATCGAATTATTAAATAAAATCGCGAAAATGAAATGTATTGGTGAAGCGATCGGGTATAAGTTCGATTTTTTATTAAACAAACAGTGAAATGGTTTGTCCAACGATGCAGTTCGGTAGTGTGGATGTAGAAGACGTTTGTGCACCCCAAGATTTCGTTTGTCCACCCTCCAGAATCGAATTATTAGTTAAAATCGCGAAAAAGAACGTTATTGGTTAATCGATCGCGTATAAGTTCGATTATTTATTAAACAAACAATGAAATCGTTTATCCAACGATGCAATACGGTAGTGTAGATGTAGAAGACGTTTGTCGACCCCAAGATTTCGTTTGTCCCCCCTCCAGAATAGAATTATTAATTAAAATCGCGAAAAGGAACGGTATTGGTTAAGCGATCGCGTATAAGTTCGATTATTTATGAAACAAACAATAAACTCGTATGTCCAACGATGCAATACGGTAGTGTAGATATAGAAGACGTTTGTCGACCCCTAGATTTCGTTTGTCCACCCTCCAGAATCGAATTATTAATTAAAATCGCAAAAAAGGAAGTTATTGGTGAAGCAATCGCGTATAAGTTTGATTATTTATTAAACAAACATTAAAAACGTTTGTCCAACGTTTCAATTCGGTAGTGTAGATGTAGAAGACGTTTGTCCACCCCTAGATTTGGTTTGTCCGCCCTCCAGAATCGAATTATTAATTAAAATCGAGAAAAAGGAAGTTATTGGTGAAGCGATCGCGTACAAGTTCGATTTTTTATTAAACAAACAATGAAATCGTTTGTCCAACGATTCAAATCGATAGTGTAGATGTAGAAGACGTTTATACACCCCTAGATTTCGTTTGTCCAAACTCCAGAATCGAATTATTAAATAAAATCGCGAAAATGAAATGTATTGGTGAAGCGATCGCGTATAAGTTCGATTATTTATTAAACAAACAATGAAATCGTTTGTCCAACGATGCAGGTCGGTAGTGTAGATGTAGAAGACGTTTGTGCACCCCAAGATTTCGTTTGTCCACCCTCCAGAATCGAAATATTAATTAAAATCGGGAAAAGGAACGGTATTGGTTAAGCGATCGCGTATAAGTTCGATTATTTATTAAACAAACAATAAACTCGTATGTCCAACGATGCAATACGGTAGTGTAGATATAGAAGACGTTTGTCCACCCCTAGATTTCGTTTGTCCACCCTCCAGAATCGAATTATTAATTAAAATCGCAAAAAAGGAAGTTATTGGTGAAGCAATCGCGTATAAGTTTGATTATTTATTAAACAAACATTAAAAACGTTTGTCCAACGTTTCAATTCGGTACTGTAGATGTAGAAGACGTTTGTCCACCCCTAGATTTCGTTTGTCCACCCTCCAGAATCGAATTATTAATTAAAATCGCAAAAAGGAATGTATTGGTGACGCGATGGCGTATAAGTTCGATTATTTATGAAACAAACATTAAAAACGTTTGTCCAACGTTTCAATTCGGTAGTGTAGATGTAGAAGACGTTTATACACCCCTAGATTTCGTTTGTCCAAACTTCAGAATCGAATTATTAAATAAAATCGCGAAAAAGTAGTGTATTGGTGAAGCGATCGGGTATAAGTTCGGTTATTTATTAAACAAACATTAAAAACGTTTGTCCAACCATGCAATTCGGCCGTGTAGATGTAGAAGACGTTTGCGCACCCCAAGATTTCGTTTGTCCACCCTCCAGAATCGAATTATTAATTAAAATCGCGAAAAATGGAAGTTATTGGTGAAGCGATCGCGTATAAGTTTGGTTACTTCTTAAACAAACATTAAAAACATTTGTCCAACGTTTCAATTCGGTAGTGTAGATATAGAAGACGTTTGTCCACCCCTAGATTTCGTTTGTCCACCCTCCAGAATCGAATTATTAATTAAAATCGCAAAAAGGAAGGTATTGGTGAAGCGATGGCGTATAAGTTCGATTATTTATTAAACAAATAATAAAATCGTTTGTCCAACGATTCAAATCGATAGTGTAGATGTAGAAGACGTTTGTGCACCCCAAGATTTCGATTGTCCACCCTCCAGAATCGAATTATTAATTAAAATCGCGAAAAAGAATGGTATTGGTTAAGCGATCGCGTATAAGTTCGATTACTTATTAAACAAACAATGAAATCGTTTGTCCAACGATGCAGTTCGGTAGCGTAGATGGAGAAGACGTTTGTCCACCCCTAGATTTCGTTTGTCCACCCTCCAGAATCGAATTATTAATTAAAATCGCAAAAAAGGAAGTTATTGGTGAAGCAATCGCGTATAAGTTTGATTATTTATTAAACAAACATTAAAAACGTTTGTCCAACGTTTCAATTCGGTACTGTAGATGTAGAAGACGTTTGTCCACCCCTAGATTTCGTTTGTCCACCCTCCAGAATCGAATTATTAATTAAAATCGCAAAAAGGAAGGTATTGGTGAAGCGATGGCGTATAAGTTCGATTATTTATTAAACAAATAATAAAATCGTTTGTCCAACGATTCAAATCGATAGTGTAGATGTAGAAGACGTTTATACACCCCTAGATTTCGTTTGTCCAAACTCCAGAATCGAATTATTAAATAAAATCGCGAAAATGAAATGTATTGGTGAAGCGATCGGGTATAAGTTCGATTTTTTATTAAACAAACAGTGAAATGGTTTGTCCAACGATGCAGTTCGGTAGTGTGGATGTAGAAGACGTTTGTGCACCCCAAGATTTCGTTTGTCCACCCTCCAGAATCGAATTATTAGTTAAAATCGCGAAAAAGAACGTTATTGGTTAATCGATCGCGTATAAGTTCGATTATTTATTAAACAAACAATGAAATCGTTTATCCAACGATGCAATACGGTAGTGTAGATGTAGAAGACGTTTGTCGACCCCAAGATTTCGTTTGTCCCCCCTCCAGAATAGAATTATTAATTAAAATCGCGAAAAGGAACGGTATTGGTTAAGCGATCGCGTATAAGTTCGATTATTTATGAAACAAACAATAAACTCGTATGTCCAACGATGCAATACGGTAGTGTAGATATAGAAGACGTTTGTCGACCCCTAGATTTCGTTTGTCCACCCTCCAGAATCGAATTATTAATTAAAATCGCAAAAAAGGAAGTTATTGGTGAAGCAATCGCGTATAAGTTTGATTATTTATTAAACAAACATTAAAAACGTTTGTCCAACGTTTCAATTCGGTAGTGTAGATGTAGAAGACGTTTGTCCACCCCTAGATTTGGTTTGTCCGCCCTCCAGAATCGAATTATTAATTAAAATCGAGAAAAAGGAAGTTATTGGTGAAGCGATCGCGTACAAGTTCGATTTTTTATTAAACAAACAATGAAATCGTTTGTCCAACGATTCAAATCGATAGTGTAGATGTAGAAGACGTTTATACACCCCTAGATTTCGTTTGTCCAAACTCCAGAATCGAATTATTAAATAAAATCGCGAAAATGAAATGTATTGGTGAAGCGATCGCGTATAAGTTCGATTATTTATTAAACAAACAATGAAATCGTTTGTCCAACGATGCAGGTCGGTAGTGTAGATGTAGAAGACGTTTGTGCACCCCAAGATTTCGTTTGTCCACCCTCCAGAATCGAAATATTAATTAAAATCGGGAAAAGGAACGGTATTGGTTAAGCGATCGCGTATAAGTTCGATTATTTATTAAACAAACAATAAACTCGTATGTCCAACGATGCAATACGGTAGTGTAGATATAGAAGACGTTTGTCCACCCCTAGATTTCGTTTGTCCACCCTCCAGAATCGAATTATTAATTAAAATCGCAAAAAAGGAAGTTATTGGTGAAGCAATCGCGTATAAGTTTGATTATTTATTAAACAAACATTAAAAACGTTTGTCCAACGTTTCAATTCGGTACTGTAGATGTAGAAGACGTTTGTCCACCCCTAGATTTCGTTTGTCCACCCTCCAGAATCGAATTATTAATTAAAATCGCAAAAAGGAATGTATTGGTGACGCGATGGCGTATAAGTTCGATTATTTATGAAACAAACATTAAAAACGTTTGTCCAACGTTTCAATTCGGTAGTGTAGATGTAGAAGACGTTTATACACCCCTAGATTTCGTTTGTCCAAACTTCAGAATCGAATTATTAAATAAAATCGCGAAAAAGTAGTGTATTGGTGAAGCGATCGGGTATAAGTTCGGTTATTTATTAAACAAACATTAAAAACGTTTGTCCAACCATGCAATTCGGCCGTGTAGATGTAGAAGACGTTTGCGCACCCCAAGATTTCGTTTGTCCACCCTCCAGAATCGAATTATTAATTAAAATCGCGAAAAATGGAAGTTATTGGTGAAGCGATCGCGTATAAGTTTGGTTACTTCTTAAACAAACATTAAAAACATTTGTCCAACGTTTCAATTCGGTAGTGTAGATATAGAAGACGTTTGTCCACCCCTAGATTTCGTTTGTCCACCCTCCAGAATCGAATTATTAATTAAAATCGCAAAAAGGAAGGTATTGGTGAAGCGATGGCGTATAAGTTCGATTATTTATTAAACAAATAATAAAATCGTTTGTCCAACGATTCAAATCGATAGTGTAGATGTAGAAGACGTTTGCGCACCCCAAGATTTCGTTTGTCCACCCTCCAGAATCGAATTATTAATTAAAATCGAGAAAAAGGAAGTTATTGGTGAAGCGATCGCGTACAAGTTCGATTTTTTATTAAACAAACAATGAAATCGTTTGTCCAACGATTCAATTCGGTAGTGTAGATGTAGAAGACGTTTATACACCCCTAGATTTCGTTTGTCCAAACTCCAGAATCGAATTATTAATTAAAATCGCGAAAAAGTAAGGTATAGGTGAAGCGATCCCGTATAAGTTCGATTTTTTATTACACAAACGATTAAATCGATTGTGCAACGATACAATTCGGTAGTGTACATATAGAAGACGTTTGTCCACCCCTAGATTTCGTTTGTCCACCCTCCAGAATCGAATTATTAATTAAAATCACGACAAAGAAATGTATTGGTGGAGCGATCGGGTATAAGTTCGATTATTTTTTAACAAACATTAACAACGATTGTCCAACGATTCAATTCGGTTGTGTAGATGTAGAAGACCTTTATACACCCCTAGATTTCGTTTGTCCACCCTCCAGAATCGAATTATTAATTAAAATCGCGAAAAAGAACGGTATTTGTTAAGCGATCGCGTATATGTTCGACTATTTATTAAACAAACAATAAACTCGGTTGTCCAACGATGCAATACGGTAGTGTAGATGTAGAAGCCGTGTGTCCACCCCAAGATTTCGTTTGTCTACCCTCCAGAATCAAATTATTAATTAAAATCGCGAAAAAGTAAGTTATTGGTTAAGCGATCGCGTATAAGTTCGATTATTTATTAAACAAACAATGAAATCGTTTGTCCGACGATGCAGATCGGTAGTGTAGATGTAGAAGACGTTTGTGCACCCCAAGATTTCGTTTGTCCACCCTCCAGAATCGAATTATTAATTAAAATCTCGAAAAGGAACGGTATTGGTTAAGCGATCGCGTATAAGTTCGATTATTTATTAAACAAACAATGAAATCGTTTGTCCAACGATGCAGTTCGGTAGTGTAGATGTAGAAGACGTTTGTCGACCCCAGGATTTCGTTTGTCCACCGTCCAGAATAGAATTATTAATTAAAATCGCAAAAAACAACGGTATTGGTTAAGCGATCGCGTATAAGTTCGATTATTTATTAAACAAACAATGAAATCGTTTGTCCAACGATGCAATATGGTAGTGTAGATGTAGAAGACGTTTGTGCACCCCAAGATTTCGTTTGTCCACCCTCCAGAATCGAATTATTAATTAAAATCGCGAAAAAGTAAGGTATCGGTGAAGCAATCGCGTAAAAGTTTGATTATTTATTAAACAAACATTAAAAACGTTTGTCAAACGTTTCAATTCGGTAGTGTAGATGTAGAAGACGTTTGTCCACCCCTAGATTTCGTTTGTGCACCCTCCAGAATCGAATTATTAATTAAAATCGCAAAAAGGAAAGTATTGGGGAAGCGATGGTGTATAAGTTCGATTATTTATGAAACAAACGTTAAAAACGTTTGTCCAACGTTTCAATTCGGTAGTGTAGATGTAGAAGACGTTTATACACCCCTAGATTTCGTTTGTCCAAACTCCAGAATCGAGTTATTAAATAAAATCGCGAAAAAGAAGTGTATTGGTGAAGCGATCGGGTATAAGTTCGGTTATTTATTAAACAAACATTAAAAACGTTTGTCCAACGATGCAATTCGGCCGTGTAGATGTAGAAGACGTTTGTGCACCCCTAGATTTCGTTTGTCCACCCTCCAGAATCGAATTATTAATTAAAATCGCAAAAAAGGAAGTTATTGGTGAAGCAATCGCGTATAAGTTTGATTATTTATTAAACAAACATTAAAAACGTTTGTCCAACGTTTCAATTCGGTAGTGTAGATGTAGAAGACGTTTGTCCACCCCTAGATTTCGTTTGTCCACCCTCCAGAATCGAATTATTAATTAAAATCGCAAAAAGGAAAGTATTGGTGAAGCGATGGCGTATAAGTTCGATTATTTATGAAACAAACATTAAAAACGTTTGTCCAACGTTTCAATTCGGTAGTGTAGATGTACAAGACGTTTATACACCCCTAGATTTCGTTTGTCCAAACTCCAGAATCGAATTATTAAATAAAATCGCGAAACAGAAGTGTATTGGTGAAGCGATCGGGTATAAGTTCGGTTATTTATTAAACAAACATTAAAAACGTTTGTCCAACGATGCAATTCGGCCGTGTAGATGCAGAAGACGTTTGTGCACCCCAAGATTTCGTTTGTCCACCCTCCAGAATCGAATTATTAATTAAAATCGAGAAAAAGGATGTTATTGGTGAAGCAATCGCGTACAAGTTCGATTTTTTATTAAACAAACAATGAAATCGTTTGTCCAACGATTCAAATCGATAGTGTAGATGTAGAAGACGTTTATACACCCCTAGATTTCGTTTGTCCAAACTCCAGAATCGAATTATTAATTAAAATCGCAAAAAGAAAGGTATTGGTGAAGCGATGGCGTATAAGTTCGATTATTTATTAAACAAACAATAAACTCGTTTGTCCAACGATTCAATTCGGTAGTGTAGATGTAGAAGACGTTTGCCGACCCCAGGATTTCGTTTGTCCACCCTCCAGAATAGAATTATTAATTAAAATCGCAAAAAAGAACGGTGTGGTTAAGCGATCGCGTATAAGTTCGATTATTTATTAAACAAACAATGAAATCGTTTTTCCAACGATGCAGGTCGGTAGTGTAGATGTAGAAGACGTTTGTGCACCCCAAGATTTCGTTTTTCCACCCTCCAGAATCGAAATATTAATTAAAATCGGGAAAAGGAAGGTATTGGTGAAGCGATCGTGTATAAGTTCGATTATTTATTAAACAAACAATAAAATCGATTGTCCAACGATTCAATTCGGTAGTGTAGATGTAGAAGACGTTTATCCACCCCAAGATTTGGTTTGTCCGCCCTCCAGAATCGAATTATTAATTAAAATCGCGAAAAAGAAAGGTATTGGTGAAGCGATCGCGTACAAGTTGGATTTTTTATTAAACAAACAGTCAAATCGTTTGTCCAACGATGCAGTTCGGTAGTGTAGATGTAGAAGACGTTTGTCGACCCCAAGATTTCGTTTGTCCCCCCTCCAGAATAGAATTATTAATTAAAATCGCGAAAAGGAACGGTATTGGTTAAGCGATCGCGTATAAGTTCGATTATTTATTAAACAAACAATAAACTCGTATGTCCAACGATGCAATACGGTAGTGTAGATATAGAAGACGTTTGTCCACCCCTAGATTTCGTTTGTCCACCCTCCAGAGTCGAATTATTAATTAAAATCGCAAAAAGGAAAGTATTGGTGAAGCGATGGCGTATAAGTTCGATTATTTATGAAACAAACATTAAAAACGTTTGTCCAACGTTTCAATTCGGTAGTGTAGATGTAGAAGACGTTTATACACCCCTAGATTTCGTTTGTCCAAACTCCAGAATCGAATTATTAAATAAAATCGCGAAAAAGAAGTGTATTGGTGAAGCGATCGGGTATAAGTTCGGTTATTTATTAAACAAACATTAAAAACGTTTGTGAAACGATGCAATTCGGCCGTGTAGATGTAGAAGACGTTTGCGCACCCCAAGATTTCGTTTGTCCACCCTCCAGAATCGAATTATTAATTAAAATCGCGAAAAAGGAAGTTATTGGTGAAGCGATCGCGTATAAGTTTGGTTACTTCTTAAACAAACATTAAAAACATTTGTCCAACGTTTCAATTCGGTAGTGTAGATATAGAAGACGTTTGTCCACCCCTAGATTTCGTTTGTCCACCCTCCAGAATCGAATTATTAATTAAAATCGCAAAAAGGAAGGTATTGGTGAAGCGATGGAGTATAAGTTCGATTATTTATTAAACAAATAATAAAATCGTTTGTCCAACGATTCAAATCGATAGTGTAGATGTAGAAGACGTTTATACACCCCTAGATTTCGTTTGTCCAAACTCCAGAATCGAATTATTAAATAAAATCGCGAAAATGAAATGTATTGGTGAAGCGATCGGGTATAAGTTCGATTTTTTATTAAACAAACAGTGAAATGGTTTGTCCAACGATGCAGTTCGGTAGTGTGGATGTAGAAGACGTTTGTGCACCCCAAGATTTCGTTTGTCCACACTCCAGAATCGAATTATTAGTTAAAATCGCGAAAAAGAACGTTATTGGTTAATCGATCGCGTATAAGTTCGATTATTTATTAAACAAGCAATGAAATCGTTTATCCAACGATGCAATACGGTAGTGTAGATGTAGAAGACGTTTGTCGACCCCAAGATTTCGTTTGTCCCCCCTCCAGAATAGAATTATTAATTAAAATCGCGAAAAGGAACGGTATTGGTTAAGCGATCGCGTATAAGTTCGATTATTTATGAAACAAACAATAAACTCGTATGTCCAACGATGCAATACGGTAGTGTAGATATAGAAGACGTTTGTCGACCCCTAGATTTCGTTTGTCCACCCTCCAGAATCGAATTATTAATTAAAATCGCAAAAAAGGAACTTATTGGTGAAGCAATCGCGTATAAGTTTGATTATTTATTAAACAAACATTAAAAACGTTTGTCCAACGTTTCAATTCGGTAGTGTAGATGTAGAAGACGTTTGTCCACCCCTAGATTTGGTTTGTCCGCCCTCCAGAATCGAATTATTAATTAAAATCGAGAAAAAGGAAGTTATTGGTGAAGCGATCGCGTACAAGTTCGATTTTTTATTAAACAAACAATGAAATCGTTTGTCCAACGATTCAAATCGATAGTGTAGATGTAGAAGACGTTTATACACCCCTAGATTTCGTTTGTCCAAACTCCAGAATCGAATTATTAAATAAAATCGCGAAAATGAAATGTATTGGTGAAGCGATCGCGTATAAGTTCGATTATTTATTAAACAAACAATGAAATCGTTTGTCCAACGATGCAGGTCGGTAGTGTAGATGTAGAAGACGTTTGTGCACCCCAAGATTTCGTTTGTCCACCCTCCAGAATCGAAATATTAATTAAAATCGGGAAAAGGAACGGTATTGGTTAAGCGATCGCGTATAAGTTCGATTATTTATTAAACAAACAATAAACTCGTATGTCCAACGATGCAATACGGTAGTGTAGATATAGAAGACGTTTGTCCACCCCTAGATTTCGTTTGTCCACCCTCCAGAATCGAATTATTAATTAAAATCGCGAAAAAGAACGGTGTTTGTTAAGCGATCGCGTTTAAGTGCGACTATTTATTAAACAAACAATAAACTCGGTTGTCCAACGATTCAATACGGTAGTGTAGATGTAGAAGCCGTGTGTCCAACCCAAGATTTCGTTTGTCTACCCTCCAGAATCAAATTATTAATTAAAATCGCGAAAAAGTAAGGTATTGGTGAAGCGATCCCGTATAAGTTCGATTTTTTATTACACAAACGATTAAATCGATTGTCCAACGATACAATTCGGTAGTATAGATATAGAAGACGTTTGTCCACCCCTAGATTTCGTTTGTCCACCCTCCAGAATCGAATTATTAATTAAAATCGCAAAAAAGGAAGTTATTGGTGAAGCAATCGCGTATAAGTTTGATTATTTATTAAACAAACATTAAAAACGTTTGTCCAACGTTTCAATTCGGTACTGTAGATGTAGAAGACGTTTGTCCACCCCTAGATTTCGTTTGTCCACCCTCCAGAATCGAATTATTAATTAAAATCGCAAAAAGGAATGTATTGGTGACGCGATGGCGTATAAGTTCGATTATTTATGAAAAAAACATTAAAAACGTTTGTCCAACGTTTCAATTCGGTAGTGTAGATGTAGAAGACGTTTATACACCCCTAGATTTCGTTTGTCCAAACTCCAGAATCGAATTATTAAATAAAATCGCGAAAAAGAAATGTATTGGTGAAGCGATCGGGTATAAGTTCGGTTATTTATTAAACAAACATTAAAAACGATTGTCCAACGATGCAATTCGGCCGTGTAGATGTAGAAGACGTTTGTGCACCCCATGATTTCGTTTGTCCACCCTCCAGAATCGAATTATTAATTAAAATCGAGAAAAAGGAAGTTATTGGTGAAGCGATCGCGTACAAGTTCGATTTTTTATTAAACAAACAATGAAATCGTTTGTCCAACGATTCAATTCGGTAGTGTAGATGTAGAAGACGTTTATACACCCCTAGATTTCGTTTGTCCAAACTCCAGAATCGAATTATTAATTAAAATCGCGAAAAAGTAAGGTATAGGTGAAGCGATCCCGTATAAGTTCGATTTTTTATTACACAAACGATTAAATCGATTGTGCAACGATACAATTCGGTAGTGTACATATAGAAGACGTTTGTCCACCCCTAGATTTCGTTTGTCCACCCTCCAGAATCGAATTATTAATTAAAATCACGACAAAGAAATGTATTGGTGGAGCGATCGGGTATAAGTTCGATGTTTTATTAAACAAACAGAGAAATCGTTTGTCCAACGAAGCAGTTCGGTAGTGTAGATGTAGAAGACGTTTGTCGACCCCAGGATTTCGTTTGTCCACTCTCCAGAATCGAGTTATTAATTAAAATCGCGAAAAAGAACGGTATTGGTTAAGCGATCACGTACAAGTTCGATTATTTATTAAACAAACAATGAAATCGTTTGTCCAACGATGCCTTTCGGTATTGTAGATGTAGAAGACGTTTGTTGACCCCTAGATTTCGTTTGTCCACACTCTAGAATCGAATTATTAATTAAAATCCCGAAAAAGTAAGGTATTGGTGAAGCGATCGCGTATAAGTTCGATTATTTTTTAACAAACATTAACAACGATTGTCCAACGATTCAATTCGGTAGTGTAGATGTAGAAGACCTTTATACACCCCTAGATTTCGTTTGTCCACCCTCCAGAATCGAATTATTAATTAAAATCGCGAAAAAGAACGGTATTTGTTAAGCGATCGCGTATATGTTCGACTATTTATTAAACAAACAATAAACTCGGTTGTCCAACGATGCAATACGGTAGTGTAGATGTAGAAGCCGTGTGTCCACCCCAAGATTTCGTTTGTCTACCCTCCAGAATCAAATTATTAATTAAAATCGCGAAAAAGTAAGTTATTGGTTAAGCGATCGCGTATAAGTTCGATTATTTATTAAACAAACAATGAAATCGTTTGTCCGACGATGCAGGTCGGTAGTGTAGATGTAGAAGACGTTTGTGCACCCCAAGATTTCGTTTGTCCACCCTCCAGAATCGAATTATTAATTAAAATCTCGAAAAGGAACGGTATTGGTTAAGCGATCGCGTATAAGTTCGATTATTTATTAAACAAACAATGAAATCGTTTGTCCAACGATGCAGTTCGGTAGTGTAGATGTAGAAGACGTTTGTCGACCCCAGGATTTCGTTTGTCCACCGTCCAGAATAGAATTATTAATTAAAATCGCAAAAAACAACGGTATTGGTTAAGCGATCGCGTATAAGTTCGATTATTTATTAAACAAACAATGAAATCGTTTGTCCAACGATGCAATATGGTAGTGTAGATGTAGAAGACGTTTGTGCACCCCAAGATTTCGTTTGTCCACCCTCCAGAATCGAATTATTAATTAAAATCGCGAAAAAGTAAGGTATCGGTGAAGCAATCGCGTAAAAGTTTGATTATTTATTAAACAAACATTAAAAACGTTTGTCAAACGTTTCAATTCGGTAGTGTAGATGTAGAAGACGTTTGTCCACCCCTAGATTTCGTTTGTGCACCCTCCAGAATCGAATTATTAATTAAAATCGCAAAAAGGAAAGTATTGGGGAAGCGATGGTGTATAAGTTCGATTATTTATGAAACAAACATTAAAAACGTTTGTCCAACGTTTCAATTCGGTAGTGTAGATGTAGAAGACGTTTATACACCCCTAGATTTCGTTTGTCCAAACTCCAGAATCGAATTATTAAATAAAATCGCGAAAAAGAAGTGTATTGGTGAAGCGATCGGGTATAAGTTCGGTTATTTACTAAACAAACATTGAAAACGTTTGTGAAACGATGCAATTCGGCCGTGTAGATGTAGAAGACGTTTGCGCACCCCAAGATTTCGTTTGTCCACCCTCCAGAATCGAATTATTAATTAAAATCGCGAAAAAGGAAGTTATTGGTGAAGCGATCGCGTATAAGTTTGGTTACTTCTTAAACAAACATTAAAAACATTTGTCCAACGTTTCAATTCGGTAGTGTAGATATAGAAGACGTTTGTCCACCCCTAGATTTCGTTTGTCCACCCTCCAGAATCGAATTATTAATTAAAATCGCAAAAAGGAAGGTATTGGTGAAGCGATTGCGTATAAGTTCGATTATTTATTTAACAAATAATAAAATCGTTTGTCCAACGATTCAAATCGATAGTGTAGATGTAGAAGACGTTTATACACCCCTAGATTTCGTTTGTCCAAACACCAGAATCGAATTATTAAATAAAATCGCGAAAAAGAAAGTTATTGGTGAAGCGATCGCGTACAAGTTCGATTTTTTATTAAACAAACAATGAAATCGTTTGTCCAACGATGCAGTTCGGTAGTGTAGATGTAGAAGACGTTTGTGCACCCCAAGATTTCGTTTGTCCACCCTCCAGAATCGAATTATTAATTAAAATCGAGAAAAAGGAAGTTATTGGTGAAGCGATCGCGTACAAGTTCGATTTTTTATTAAACAAACAATGAAATCGTTTGTCCAACGATTCAATTCGGTAGTGTAGATGTAGAAGACGTTTATACACCCCTAGATTTCGTTTGTCCAAACTCCAGAATCGAATTATTAAATAAAATCGCGAAAAAGAAAGGTATTGGTGAAGCGATCGCGTACAAGTTCGATTTTTTATTAAACAAACAATGAAATCGTTTGTCCAACGATGCAGTTCGGTAGTGTAGATGTAGAAGACGTTTGTGCACCCCAAGATTTCGTTTGTCCACCCTCCAGAATCGAATTATTAATTAAAATCGCGAAAAAGAACGGTATTTGTTAAGCGATCGCGTATAAGTTCGACTATTTATTAAACAAACAATAAACTCGGTTGTCCAACGATGCAATACGGTAGTGTAGATGTAGAAGCCGTGTGTCCACCCCAAGATTTCGTTTGTCTACCCTCCAGAATCAAATTATTAAGTAAAATCGCGAAAAAGTAAGGTATTGGTGAAGCGATCCCGTATAAGTTCGATTTTTTATTACACAAACGATTAAATCGATTGTGCAACGATACAATTCGGTAGTGTACATATAGAAGACGTTCGTCCACCCCTAGATTTCGTTTGTCCACCCTCCAGAATCGAATTATTAATTAAAATCACGACAAAGAAATGTATTGGTGAAGCGATCGGGTATAAGTTCGATTTTTTATTAAACAAACAGAGAAATCGTTTGTCCAACGATGCAATTCGGCGGTGTACATGTAGAAGACGTTTGCGCACCCCAAGATTTCGTTTGTCCACCCTCCAGAATCGAATTATTAATTAAAATCGCGAAAAAGGAAGTTATTGGTGAAGCGATCGCGTATAAGTTTGGTTACTTCTTAAACAAACATTAAAAACATTTGTCCAACGTTTCAATTCGGTAGTGTAGATATAGAAGACGTTTGTCCACCCCTAGATTTCGTTTGTCCACCCTCTAGAATCGAATTATTAATTAAAATCGCGAAAAAGTAAGGTATTGGTGAAGCGATCGCGTATAAGTTCGATTATTTTTTAACAAACATTAAAAACGATTGTCCAACGATTCAATTCGGTAGTGTAGATGTAGAAGACCTTTATACACCCCTAGATTTCGATTGTCCACCGTCCAGAATAGAATTATTAATTAAAATCGCAAAAAAGGACGGTATTGGTTAAGCGATCGCTTATAAGTTCGATTATTTATTAAACAAACAATGAAATCGTTTGTCCAACGATGCAATATGGTAGTGTAGATGTAGAAGACGTTTGTGCACCCCAAGATTTCGTTTGTCCACCCTCCAGAATCGAATTATTAATTAAAATCGCGAAAAAGTAAGGTATTGGTGAAGCGATCGCGTATAAGTTCGATTTTTTATTACACAAACGATTAAATCGATTGTCCAAAGATACAATTCGGTAGTGTAGATGCAGAAGACGTTTATACACCCCTAGATTTCGTTTGTCCACCCTCCAGAATCGAATTATTAATTAAAATCGAGAAAAAGGAAGTTATTGGTGAAGCGATCGCGTACAAGTTCGATTTTTTATTAAACAAACAATGAAATCGTTTGTCCAACGATTCAATTCGGTAGTGTAGATGTAGAAGACGTTTATACACCCCTAGATTTCGTTTGTCCAAACTCCAGAATCGAATTATTAAATAAAATCGCGAAAAAGAACGGTATTTGTTAAGCGATCGCGTATAAGTTCGACTATTTATTAAACAAACAATAAACTCGGTTGTCCAACGATGCAATACGGTAGTGTAGATGTAGAAGCCGTGTGTCCACCCCAAGATTTCGTTTGTCTACCCTCCAGAATCAAATTATTAATTAAAATCGCGAAAAAGTAAGGTATTGGTGAAGCGATCCCGTATAAGTTCGATTTTTTATTACACAAACGATTAAATCGATTGTGCAACGATACAATTCGGTAGTGTACATATAGAAGACGTTTGTCTACCCCTAGATTTCGTTTGTCCACCCTCCAGAATCGAATTATTAATTAAAATCACGACAAAGAAATGTATTGGTGAAGCGATCGGGTATAAGTTCCATTTTTTATTAAACAAACAGAGAAATCGTTTGTCCAACGAAGCAGTTCGGTAGTGTAGATGTAGAAGACGTTTATACACCCCTAGATTTCGTTTGTCCAAACTCCAGAATCGAATTATTAAATAAAATCGCGAAAAAGAAAGGTATTGGTGAAGCGATCGCGTACAAGTTCGATTTTTTAATAAACAAACAATGAAATCGTTTGTCCAACGATGCAGTTCGGTAGTGTAGATGTAGAAGGCGTTTGCGCACCCCAAGATTTCGTTTGTCCACCCTCCAGAATCGAATTATTAATTAAAATCGCGAAAAAGGAAGTTATTGGTGAAGCGATCGCGTATAAGTTTGGTTACTTCTTAAACAAACATTAAAAACATTTGTCCAACGTTTCAATTCGGTAGTGTAGATATAGAAGACGTTTGTCCACCCCTAGATTTCGTTTGTCCACCCTCTAGAATCGAATTATTAATTAAAATCGCGAAAAAGTAAGGTATTGGTGAAGCGATCGCGTATAAGTTCGATTATTTTTTAACAAACATTAAAAACGATTGTCCAACGATTCAATTCGGTAGTGTAGATGTAGAAGACCTTTATACACCCCTAGATTTCGATTGTCCACCGTCCAGAATAGAATTATTAATTAAAATCGCAAAAAAGGACGGTATTGGTTAAGCGATCGCTTATAAGTTCGATTATTTATTAAACAAACAATGAAATCGTTTGTCCAACGATGCAATATGGTAGTGTAGATGTAGAAGACGTTTGTGCACCCCAAGATTTCGTTTGTCCACCCTCCAGAATCGAATTATTAATTAAAATCGCGAAAAAGTAAGGTATTGGTGAAGCGATCGCGTATAAGTTCGATTTTTTAATACACAAACGATTAAATCGATTGTCCAACGATACAATTCGGTAGTGTAGATGTAGAAGACGTTTATACACCCCTAGATTTCGTTTGTTCAAACTCCAGAATCGAATTATTAAATAAAAACGCGAAAAAGGAAGGTATTGGTGAAGCGATGGCGTATAAGTTCGATTATATATTAAACAAATAATAAAATCGTTTGTCCAACGATTCAAATCGATAGTGTAGATGTAGAAGACGTTTATACACCCCTAGATTTCGTTTGTCCAAACTCCAGAATCGAATTATTAAATAAAATCGCGAAAATGAAATGTATTGGTGAAGCGATCGGGTATAAGTTCGATTTTTTATTAAACAAACAGTGAAATCGTTTGTCCAACGATGCAGTTCGGTAGTGTAGATGTAGAAGACGTTTGTGCACCCCAAGATTTCGTTTGTCCACCCTCCAGAATCGAATTATTAGTTAAAATCGCGAAAAAGAACGGTATTGGTTAAGCGATCGCGTACAAGTTCGATTTTTTATTAAACAAACAATGAAATCGTTTGTCCAACGATGCAGTTCGGTAGTGTAGATGTAGAAGACGTTTGTCGACCCCAAGATTTCGTTTGTCCACCCTCCAGAATAAAATTATTTGTTAAAATCGCGAAAAAGAACGTTATTGGTTAATCGATCGCGTATAAGTTCGATTATTTATTAAACAAACAATGAAATCGTTTATCCAACGATGCAATACGGTAGTGTAGATGTAGAAGACGTTTGTCGACCCCAAGATTTCGCTTGTCCCCCCTCCAGAATCGAATTATTAATTAAAATCGCAAAAAGGAAAGTATTGGTGAAGCGATGGCGTATAAGTTCCATTATTTATGAAACAAACATTAAAAACGTTTGTCCAACGTTTCAATTCGGTAGTGTAGTGGTAGAAGACGTTTATACACCCCTAGATTTCGTTTGTCCAAACTCCAGAATTGAATTATTAAATAAAATCGCGAAAAATAAGTGTATTGGTGAAGCGATCGGGTATAAGTTCGGTTATTTATTAAACAAACATTAAAAACGTTTGTCCAACGATGCAATTCGGCCGTGTAGATGTAGAAGACGTTTGTGCACCCCAAGATTTCGTTTGTCCACCCTCCAGAATCGAATTATTAATTAAAATCGAGAAAAAGGAAGTTATTGGTGAAGCGATCGCGTACAAGTTCGATTTTTTATTAAACAAACAATGAAATCGTTTGTCCAACGATTCAATTCGGTAGTGTAGATGTAGAAGACGTTTATACACCCCTAGATTTCGTTTGTCCAAACTCCAGAATCGAATTATTAAATAAAATCGCGAAAAAGAACGGTATTTGTTAAGCGATCGCGTATAAGTTCGACTATTTATTAAACAAACAATAAACTCGGTTGTCCAACGATGCAATACGGTAGTGTAGATGTAGAAGCCGTGTGTCCACCCCAAGATTTCGTTTGTCTACCCTCCAGAATCAAATTATTAATTAAAATCGCGAAAAAGTAAGGTATTGGTGAAGCGATCCCGTATAAGTTCGATTTTTTATTACACAAACGATTAAATCGATTGTGCAACGATACAATTCGGTAGTGTACATATAGAAGACGTTTGTCTACCCCTAGATTTCGTTTGTCCACCCTCCAGAATCGAATTATTAATTAAAATCACGACAAAGAAATGTATTGGTGAAGCGATCGGGTATAAGTTCCATTTTTTATTAAACAAACAGAGAAATCGTTTGTCCAACGAAGCAGTTCGGTAGTGTAGATGTAGAAGACGTTTATACACCCCTAGATTTCGTTTGTCCAAACTCCAGAATCGAATTATTAAATAAAATCGCGAAAAAGAAAGGTATTGGTGAAGCGATCGCGTACAAGTTCGATTTTTTATTAAACAAACAATGAAATCGTTTGTCCAACGATGCAGTTCGGTAGTGTAGATGTAGAAGGCGTTTGTGCACCCCAAGATTTCGTTTGTCCACCCTCCAGATTCGAATTATTAATTAAAATCGCGAAAAAGAACGGTATTTGTTAAGCGATCGCGTATAAGTTCGACTATTTATTAAACAAACAATAAACTCGGTTGTCCAACGATGCAATACGGTAGTGTAGATGTAGAAGCCGTGTCTCCACCCCAAGATTTCGTTTGTCTACCCTCCAGAATCAAATTATTAATTAAAATCGCGAAAAAGTAAGGTATTGGTGAAGCGATCCCGTATAAGTTCGATTTTTTATTACACAAACGATTAAATCGATTGTGCAACGATACAATTCGGTAGTGTACATATAGAAGACGTTTGTCTACCTCTAGATTTCGTTTGTCCACCCTCCAGAATCGAATTATTAATTAAAATCACGACAAAGAAATGTATTGGTGAAGCGATCGGGTATAAGTTCGATTTTTTATTAAACAAACAATGAAATCGTTTGTCCAACGATGCAGTTCGGTAGTGTAGATGTAGAAGACGTTTGTCGACCCCAAGATTTCGTTTGTCCACCCTCCAGAATAAAATTATTTGTTAAAATCGCGAGAAAGAACGTTATTGGTTAATCGATCGCGTATACGTTCGATTATTTATTAAACAAACAATGAAATCGTTTATCCAACGATGCAATACGGTAGTGTAGATGTAGAAGACGTTTGTCGACCCCAAGATTTCGTTTGTCCCCCCTCCAGAATCGAATTATTAATTAAAATCGCAAAAAGGAAAGTATTGGTGAAGCGATGGCGTATAAGTTCGATTATTTATGAAACAAACATTAAAAACGTTTGTCCAACGTTTCAATTCGGTAGTGTAGAGGTAGAAGAAGTTTATACACCCCTAGATTTCGTTTGTCCAAACTCCAGAATCGAATTATTAAATAAAATCGCGAAAAAGAAGTGTATTGGTGAAGCGATCGGGTATAAGTTCGGTTATTTATTAAACAAACATTAAAAACGTTTGTCCAACGATGCAATTCGGCCGTGCAGATGTAGAAGATGTTTGTGCACCCCAAGATTTCGTTTGTCCACCCTCCAGAATCGAATTATTAATTAAAATCGAGAAAAAGGAAGTTATTGGTGAAGCGATCGCGTACAAGTTCGATTTTTTATTAAACAAACAATGAAATCGTTTGTCCAACGATTCAATTCGGTAGTGTAGATGTAGAAGACGTTTATACACCCCTAGATTTCGTTTGTCCAAACTCCAGAATCGAATTATTAAATAAAATTGCGAAAAAGAAAGGTATTGGTGAAGCGATCGCGTACAAGTTCGATTTTTTATTAAACAAACAATGAAATCGTTTGTCCAACGATGCAGTTCGGTAGTGTAGATGTAGAAGACGTTTGTGCACCCCAAGATTTCGTTTGTCCACCCTCCAGAATCGAATTATTAATTAAAATCGCGAAAAAGAACGGTATTTGTTAAGCGATCGCGTATAAGTTCGACTATTTATTAAACAAACAATAAACTCGGTTGTCCAACGATGCAATACGGTAGTGTAGATGTAGAAGCCGTGTGTCCACCCCAAGATTTCGTTTGTCTACCCTCCAGAATCAAATTATTAATTAAAATCGCGAAAAAGTAAGGTATTGGTGAAGCGATTCCGTATAAGTTCCATTTTTTATTACACAAACGATTAAATCGATTGTGCAACGATACAATTCGGTAGTGTACATATAGAAGACGTTTGTCTACCCCTAGATTTCGTTTGTCCACCCTCCAGAATCGAATTATTAATTAAAATCACGACAAAGAAATGTATTGGTGAAGCGATCGGGTATAAGTTAGATTTTTTATTAAACAAACAGAGAAATCGTTTGTCCAACGAAGCAGTTCGGTAGTGTAGATGTAGAAGACGTTTGTCGACCCCAGGATTTCGTTTGTCCACTCTCCAGAATCGAGTTATTAATTAAAATCGCGAAAAAGAACGGTATTGGTTAAGCGATCACGTACAAGTTCGATTATTTATTAAACAAACAATGAAATCGTTTGTCCAACGATGCCTTTCGGTAGTGTAGATGTAGAAGACGTTTGTCGACCCCAAGATTTCGTTTGTCCACCCTCCAGAATAAAATTATTTGTTAAAATCGCGAAAAAGACCGTTATTGGTTAATCGATCGCGTATAAGTTCGATTATTTATTAAACAAACAATGAAATCGTTTATCCAACGATGCAATACGGTAGTGTAGATGTAGAAGACGTTTGTCGACCCCAAGATTTCGTTTGTCCCCCCTCCAGAATCGAATTATTAATTAAAATCGCAAAAAGGAAAGTATTGGTGAAGCGATGGCGTATAAGTTCGATTATTTATGAAACAAACATTAAAAACGTTTGTCCAACGTTTCAATTCGGTAGTGTAGAGGTAGAAGACGTTTATACACCCCCAGATTTCGTTTGTCCAAACTCCAGAATCGAATTATTATATAAAATCGCGAAAAAGAAGTGTATTGGTGAAGCGATCGGGTATAAGTTCGGTTATTTATTAAACAAACATTAAAAACGTTTGTCCAACGATGCAATTCGGCCGTGTAGATGTAGAAGACGTTTGTGCACCCCAGGATTTCGTTTGTCCACCCTCCAGAATCGAATTATTAATTAAAATCGAGAAAAAGGAAGTTATTGGTGAAGCGATCGCGTACAAGTTCGATTTTTTATTAAACAAACAATGAAATCGTTTGTCCAACGATGCAGTTCGGTAGTGTAGATGTAGAAGACGTTTGTGCACCCCAAGATTTCGTATGTCCACCCTCCAGAATCGAATTATTAATTAAAATCGCGAAAAAGAACGGTATTTGTTAAGCGATCGCGTACAAGTTCGATTATTTATTAAACAAACAATGAAATCGTTTGTCCAACGATGCCTTTCGGTAGTGTAGATGTAGAAGACGTTTGTCGACCCCTAGATTTCGTTTGTCCACCCTCTAGAATCGAATTATTAAATAAAATCGCGAAAAAGTAAGGTATTGGTGAAGCGATCGCGTATAAGTTCGATTTTTTATTACACAAACGATTAAATCGATTGTCCAACGATACAATTCGGTAGTGTAGATATAGAAGACGTTTGTTCACCCCTAGATTTCGTTTGTCCACCCTCCAGAATCGAATTATTAATAAAAATCGCAAAAAAGGAAGTTATTGGTGAAGCAATCGCGTATAAGTTTGATTATTTATTAAACAAACATTAAAACCGTTTGTCCAACGTTTCAATTCGGTAGTGTAGATGTAGAAGACGTTTGTCCACCCCTAGATTTCGTTTGTCCACCCTCCAGAATCGAATTATTAACTAAAAACGCAAAAAGGAAAGTATTGGTGAAGCGATGGCGTATAAGTTCGATTATTTATGAAACAAACATTAAAAACGTTTGTCCAACGTTTCAATTCGGTAGTGTAGATGTAGAAGACGTTTATACACCCCTAGATTTCGTTTGACCAAACTCCAGAATCGAATTATTAAATAAAATCGCGAAAAAGAAGTGTATTGGTGAAGCGATCGGGTATAAGTTCGGTTATTTATTAAACAAACATTAATAACGTTTGTCCAACGATGCAATTCGGCCGTGTAGATGTAGAAGACGTTTGCGCACCCCAAGATTTCGTTTGTCCACGCTCCAGAATCGAATTATTAATTAAAATCGCGAAAAAGGAAGTTATTGGTGAAGCGATCGCGTATAAGTTTGGTTACTTCTTAAACAAACATTAAAAACATTTTTCCAACGTTTCAATTCGGTAGTGTAGATATAGAAGACGTTTGTCCACCCCTAGATTTCGTTTGTCCACCCTCCAGAATCGAATTATTAATTAAAATCGCAAAAAGGAAGGTATTGGTGAAGCGATGGCGTATAAGTTCGATTATTTATTAAACAAATAATAAAATCGTTTGTCCAACGATTCAAATCGATAGTGTAGATGTAGAAGACGTTTATACACCCCTAGATTTCGTTTGTCCAAACTCCAGAATCGAATTATTAAATAAAATCGCGAAAATGAAATGTATTGGTGAAGCGATCGGGAATAAGTTCGATTTTTTATTAAACAAACAGTGAAATCGTTTGTCCAACGATGCAGTTCGGTAGTGTAGATGTAGAAGACGTTTGTGCACCCCAAGATTTCGTTTGTCCACCCTCCAGAATCGAATTATTAGTTAAAATCGCGAAAAAGAACGGTATTGGTTAAGCGATCGCGTATAAGTTCGATTATTTATTAAACAAACAATAAAATCGTTTGTCCAACGATTCAATTCGGTAGTGTAGATGTAGAAGACGTTTATCCACCCCAAGATTTGGTTTGTCCGCCCTCCAGAATCGAATTATTAATTAAAATCGCGAAAAAGAAAGGTATTGGTGAAGCGATCGCGTACAAGTTCGATTATTTATTAAACAAACAATGAAATCGTTTGTCCAACGATGCAGTTCGGTAGTGTAGATGGAGAAGACGTTTGTCGACACCAGGATTTCGATTGTCCACCCTCCAGAATAGAATTATTAATTAAAATCGCAAAAAAGAACGGTATTGGTTAAGCGATCGCGTATAAGTTCGATTATTTATTAAACAAACAATGAAATCGTTTGTCCAACGATGCAGGTCGGTAGTGTAGATGTAGAAGACGTTTGTGCACCCCAAGATTTCGTATGTCCACCCTCCAGAATCGAATTATTAATTAAAATCGCGAAAAAGAACGGTATTTGTTAAGCGATCGCGTATAAGTTCGACTATTTATTAAACAAACAATAAACTCGGTTGTCCAACGATGCAATACGGTAGTGTAGATGTAGAAGCCGTGTGTCCACCCCAAGATTTCGTTTGTCTACCCTCCAGAATCAAATTATTAATTAAAATCGCGAAAAAGTAAGGTATTGGTGAAGCGATTCCGTATAAGTTCCATTTTTTATTACACAAACGATTAAATCGATTGTGCAACGATACAATTCGGTAGTGTACATATAGAAGACGTTTGTCTACCCCTAGATTTCGTTTGTCCACCCTCCAGAATCGAATTATTAATTAAAATCACGACAAAGAATTGTATTGGTGAAGCGATCGGGTATAAGTTCGATTTTTTATTAAACAAACAGAGAAATCGTTTGTCCAACGAAGCAGTTCGGTAGTGTAGATGTAGAAGACGTTTGTCGACCCCAGGATTTCGTTTGTCCACTCTCCAGAATCGAGTTATTAATTAAAATCGCGAAAAAGAACGGTATTGGTTAAGCGATCACGTACAAGTTCGATTATTTATTAAACAAACAATGAAATCGTTTGTCCAACGATGCCTTTCGGTAGTGTAGATGTAGAAGACGTTTGTCGACCCCAAGATTTCGTTTGTCCACCCTCCAGAATAAAATTATTTGTTAAAATCGCGAAAAAGACCGTTATTGGTTAATCGATCGCGTATAAGTTCGATTATTTATTAAACAAACAATGAAATCGTTTATCCAACGATGCAATACGGTAGTGTAGATGTAGAAGACGTTTGTCGACCCCAAGATTTCGTTTGTCCCCCCTCCAGAATCGAATTATTAATTAAAATCGCAAAAAGGAAAGTATTGGTGAAGCGATGGCGTATAAGTTCGATTATTTATGAAACAAACATTAAAAACGTTTGTCCAACGTTTCAATTCGGTAGTGTAGAGGTAGAAGACGTTTATACACCCCTAGATTTCGTTTGTCCAAACTCCAGAATCGAATTATTATATAAAATCGCGAAAAAGAAGTGTATTGGTGAAGCGATCGGGTATAAGTTCGGTTATTTATTAAACAAACATTAAAAACGTTTGTCCAACGATGCAACTCGGCCGTGTAGATGTAGAAGACGTTTGTGCACCCCAGGATTTCGTTTGTCCACCCTCCAGAATCGAATTATTAATTAAAATCGAGAAAAAGGAAGTTATTGGTGAAGCGATCGCGTACAAGTTCGATTTTTTATTAAACAAACAATGAAATCGTTTGTCCAACGATGCAGTTCGGTAGTGTAGATGTAGAAGACGTTTGTGCACCCCAAGATTTCGTATGTCCACCCTCCAGAATCGAATTATTAATTAAAATCGCGAAAAAGAACGGTATTTGTTAAGCGATCGCGTATAAGTTCGACTATTTATTAAACAAACAATAAACTCGGTTGTCCAACGATGCAATACGGTAGTGTAGATGTAGAAGCCGTGTGTCCACCCCAAGATTTCGATTGTCTACCCTCCAGAATCAAATTATTAATTAAAATCGCGAAAAAGTAAGGTATTGGTGAAGCGATCCCGTATAAGTTCGATTTTTTATTACACAAACGATTAAATCGATTGTGCAACGATACAATTCGGTAGTGTACATATAGAAGACGTTTGTCGACCCCAGGATTTCGTATGTCCACTCTCCAGAATCGAGTTATTAATTAAAATCGCGAAAAAGAACGGTATTGGTTAAGCGATCACGTACAAGTTCGATTATTTATTAAACAAACAATGAAATCGTTTGTCCAACGATGCCTTTCGGTAGTGTAGATGTAGAAGACGTTTGTCGACCCCTAGATTTCGTTTGTCCACCCTCTAGAATCGAATTATTAATTAAAATCGCGAAAAAGTAAGGTATTGGTGAAGCGATCGCGTATAAGTTCGATTTTTTATTACACAAACGATTAAATCGATTGTCCAACGATACAATTCGGTAGTGTAGATATAGAAGACGTTTGTTCACCCCTAGATTTCGTTTGTCCACCCTCCAGAATCGAATTATTAATAAAAATCGCAAAAAAGGAAGTTATTGGTGAAGCAATCGCGTATAAGTTTGATTATTTATTAAACAAACATTAAAACCGTTTGTCCAACGTTTCAATTCGGTAGTGTAGATGTAGAAGACGTTTGTCCACCCCTAGCTTTCGTTTGTCCACCCTCCAGAATCGAATTATTAACTAAAATCGCAAAAAGGAAAGTATTGGTGAAGCGATGGCGTATAAGTTCGATTATTTATGAAACAAACATTAAAAACGTTTGTCCAACGTTTCAATTCGGTAGTGTAGATGTAGAAGACGTTTATACACCCCTAGATTTCGTTTGACCAAACTCCAGAATCGAATTATTAAATAAAATCGCGAAAAAGAAGTGTATTGGTGAAGCGATCGGGTATAAGTTCGGTTATTTATTAAACAAACATTAATAACGTTTGTCCAACGATGCAATTCGGCCGTGTAGATGTAGAAGACGTTTGCGCACCCCAAGATTTCGTTTGTCCACGCTCCAGAATCGAATTATTAATTAAAATCGCGAAAAAGGAAGTTATTGGTGAAGCGATCGCGTATAAGTTTGGTTACTTCTTAAACAAACATTAAAAACATTTTTCCAACGTTTCAATTCGGTAGTGTAGATATAGAAGACGTTTGTCCACCCCTAGATTTCGTTTGTCCACCCTCCAGAATCGAATTATTAATTAAAATCGCAAAAAGGAAGGTATTGGTGAAGCAATCGCGTATAAGTTTGATTATTTATTAAACAAACATTAAAACCGTTTGTCCAACGTTTCAATTCGGTAGTGTAGATGTAGAAGACGTTTGTCCACCCCTAGATTTCGTTTGTCCACCCTCCAGAATCGAATTATTAACTAAAATCGCAAAAAGGAAAGTATTGGTGAAGCGATGGCGTATAAGTTCGATTATTTATGAAACAAACATTAAAAACGTTTGTCCAACGTTTCAATTCGGTAGTGTAGATGTAGAAGACGTTTATACACCCCTAGATTTCGTTTGACCAAACTCCAGAATCGAATTATTAAATAAAATCGCGAAAAAGAAGTGTATTGGTGAAGCGATCGGGTATAAGTTCGGTTATTTATTAAACAAACATTAATAACGTTTGTCCAACGATGCAATTCGGCCGTGTAGATGTAGAAGACGTTTGCGCACCCCAAGATTTCGTTTGTCCACGCTCCAGAATCGAATTATTAATTAAAATCGCGAAAAAGGAAGTTATTGGTGAAGCGATCGCGTATAAGTTTGGTTACTTCTTAAACAAACATTAAAAACATTTTTCCAACGTTTCAATTCGGTAGTGTAGATATAGAAGACGTTTGTCCACCCCTAGATTTCGTTTGTCCACCCTCCAGAATCGAATTATTAATTAAAATCGCAAAAAGGAAGGTATTGGTGAAGCGATGGCGTATAAGTTCGATTATTTATTAAACAAATAATAAAATCGTTTGTCCAACGATTCAAATCGATAGTGTAGATGTAGAAGACGTTTATACACCCCTAGATTTCGTTTGTCCAAACTCCAGAATCGAATTATTAAATAAAATCGCGAAAATGAAATGTATTGGTGAAGCGATCGGGTATAAGTTCGATTTTTATTAAACAAACAGTGAAATCGTTTGTCCAACGATGCAGTTCGGTAGTGTAGATGTAGAAGACGTTTGTGCACCCCAAGATTTCGTTTGTCCACCCTGCAGAATCGAATTATTAGTTAAAATCGCGAAAAAGAACGGTATTGGTTAAGCGATCGCGTATAAGTTCGATTATTTATTAAACAAACAATAAAATCGTTTGTCCAACGATTCAATTCGGTAGTGTAGATGTAGAAGACGTTTATCCACCCCAAGATTTGGTTTGTCCGCCCTCCAGAATCGAATTATTAATTAAAATCGCGAAAAAGAAAGGTATTAGTGAAGCGATCGCGTACAAGTTCGATTTTTTATTAAACAAACAATGAAATCGCTTGTCCAACGATGCAGTTCGGTAGTGTAGATGCAGAAGACGTTTTTGCACCCCAAGATTTGGTTTGTCCGCCCTCCAGAATCGAATTATTAATTAAAATCGCGAAAATGAAAGGTATTGGTGAAGCGATCGCGTATAAGTTCGATTATTTATGAAACAAACATTAAAAACGTTTGTCCAACGTTTCAATTCGGTAGTGTAGATGTAGAAGACGTTTATACACCCCTAGATTTCGTTTGTTCAAACTCCAGAATCGAATTATTAATTAAAATCGCAAAAAGGAAGGTATTGGTGAAGCGATGGCGTATAAGTTCGATTATTTATTAAACAAATAATAAAATCGTTTGTCCAACGATTCAAATCGATAGTGTAGATGTAGAAGACGTTTATACACCCCTAGATTTCGTTTGTCCAAACTCCAGAATCGAATTATTAAATAAAATCGCGAAAATGAAATGTATTGGTGAAGCGATCGGGTATAAGTTCGATTTTTTATTAAACAAACAGTGAAATCGTTTGTCCAACGATGCAGTTCGGTAGTGTGGATGTAGAAGACGTTTGTGCACCCCAAGATTTCGTTTGTCCACCCTCCAGAATCGAATTATTAAATAAAATCGCGAAAATGAAATGTATTGGTGAAGCGATCGGGAATAAGTTCGATTTTTTATTAAACAAACAGTGAAATCGTTTGTCCAACGGTGCAGTTCGGTAGTGTAGATGTAGAAGACGTTTGTGCACCCCAAGATTTCGTTTGTCCACCCTCCAGAATCGAATTATTAGTTAAAATCGCGAAAAAGAACGGTATTGGTTAAGCGATCGCGTATAAGTTCGATTATTTATTAAACAAACAATAAAATCGTTTGTCCAACGATTCAATTCGGTAGTGTAGATGTAGAAGACGTTTATCCACCCCAAGATTTGGTTTGTCCGCCCTCCAGAATCGAATTATTAATTAAAATCGCGAAAAAGAAAGGTATTGGTGAAGCGATCGCGTACAAGTTCGATTTTTTATTAAACAAAGAATGAAATCGTTTGTCCAACGATGCAGTTCGGTAGTGTAGATGTAGAAGACGTTTGTGCACCCCAAGATGTCGTTTGTCCACCCTCCAGAATCGAATTATTAGTTAAAATCGCGAAAAAGAACGGTATTGGTTAAGCGATGGCGTATAAGTTCGATTACTTATTAAACAAAGAATGAAATCGTTTGTCCAACGATGCAGTTCGGTAGTGTAGATGGAGAAGACGTTTGTCGACACCAGGATTTCGATTGTCCACCCTCCAGAATAGAATTATTAATTAAAATCGCAAAAAAGAACGGTATTGGTTAAGCGATCGCGTATAAGTTCGATTATTTATTAAACAAACAATGAAATCGTTTGTCCAACGATGCAGGTCGGTAGTGTAGATGTAGAAGACGTTTGTGCACCCCAAGATTTCGTTTGTCCACCCTCCAGAATCGAAATATTAATTAAAATCGGGAAAAGGAAGGTATTGGTGAAGCGATCGCGTATAAGTTCGATTATTTATTAAACAAACAATAAAATCGTTTGTCCAACGATTCAATTCGGTAGTGTAGATGTAGAAGACATTTATCCACCCCAAGATTTGGTTTGTCCGCCCTCCAGAATCGAATTATTAATTAAAATCGCGAAAAAGAAAGGTATTGGTGAAGCGATCGCGTACAAGTTCGATTTTTTATTAAACAAACAATGAAATCGTTTGTCCAACGATGCAGTTCGGTAGTGTAGATGTAGAAGACGTTTGTCGACCCCAAGATTTCGTTTGTCCACCCTCCAGAATAAAATTATTTGTTAAAATCGCGAAAAAGAACGTTATTGGTTAATCGATCGCGTATACGTTCGATTATTTATTAAACAAACAATGAAATCGTTTGTCCAACGATGCAGTTCGGTAGTGTAGATGTAGAAGACGTTTGTGCACCCCAAGATTTCGTTTGTCCACCCTCCAGAATCGAATTATTAATTAAAATCGCGAAAAAGAACGGTATTTGTTAAGCGATCGCGTATAAGTTCGACTATTTATTAAACAAACAATAAACTCGGTTGTCCAACGATGCAATACGGTAGTGTAGATGTAGAAGCCGTGTGTCCACCCCAAGATTTCGTTTGTCTACCCTCCAGAATCAAATTATTAATTAAAATCGCGAAAAAGTAAGGTATTGGTGAAGCGATCCCGTATAAGTTCGAATTTTTATTACACAAACGATTAAATCGATTGTGCAACGATACAATTCGGTAGTGTACATATAGAAGACGTTTGTCTACCCCTAGATTTCGTTTGTCCACCCTCCAGAATCGAATTATTAATTAAAATCACGACAAAGAAATGTATTGGTGAAGCGATCGGGTATAAGTTCGATTTTATATTAAACAAACAATGAAATCGTTTGTCCAACGATGCAGTTCGGTAGTGTAGATGTAGAAGACGTTTGTCGACCCCAAGATTTCGTTTGTCCACCCTCCAGAATAAAATTATTTGTTAAAATCGCGAAAAAGAACGTTATTGGTTAATCGATCGCGTATACGTTCGATTATTTATTAAACAAACAATGAAATCGTTTATCCAACGATGCAATACGGTAGTGTAGATGTAGAAGACGTTTGTCGACCCCAAGATTTCGTTTGTCCCCCCTCCAGAATCGAATTATTAAATAAAATCGCGAAAAAGAAGTGTATTGGTGAAGCGATCGGGTATAAGTTCGGTTATTTATTAAACAAACATTAAAAACGTTTGTCCAACGATGCAATTCGGCCGTGTAGATGTAGAAGACGTTTGTGCACCCCAAGATTTCGTTTGTCCACCCTCCAGAATCGAATTATTAATTAAAATCGCGAAAAAGAACGGTATTGGTTAAGCGATCGCGTATAAGTTCGATTATTTATTAAACAAACAATAAAATCGTTTGTCCAACGATTCAATTCGGTAGTGTAGATGTAGAAGACGTTTATCCACCCCAAGATTTGGTTTGTCCGCCCTCCAGAATCGAATTATTAATTAAAATCGCGAAAAAGAACGGTATTGGTGAAGCGATCGCGTATAAGTTTGATTACTTCTTAAACAAACATTAAAAACGTTTGTCCAACGTTTCAATTCGGTAGTGTAGATATAGAAGACGTTTGTCCACCCCTAGATTTCGTTTGTCCACCCTCCAGAATCGAATTATTAATTAAAATCGCGAAAAAGAACGGTATTGGTTAAGCGATCGCGTATAAGTTCGATTATTTATTAAACAAATAATGAAATCGTTTGTCCAACGATGCAGGTCGGTAGTGTAGATGTAGAAGACGTTTGTGCACCCCAAGATTTCGTTTGTCCACCCTCCAGAATCGAAATATTAATTAAAATCGCAAAAAGGAAGATATTGGTGCTGCGATGGCGTATATGTTCGATTATTTATTAAACAAATAATAAAATCGTTAGTCCAACGATTCAATTCGGTATTGTAGATGTAGAAGACGTTTATACACCACTAGATTTCGTTGGTCCAAACTCCAAAATCGAATTATTAAATAAAATCGCGAAAAAGAAAGGTATTGGTGAAGCGATCGCGTACAAGTTCGATTTTTTATTAAACAAACAATGAAATCGTTTGTCCAACGATGCAGTTCGGTAGTGTAGATGTAGAAGACGTTTGTGCACCCCAAGATTTCGTTTGTCCACCCTCCAGAATCGAATTATTAATTAAAATCGCGAAAAAGAACGGTATTTGTTAAGCGATCGCGTATAAGTTCGACTATTTATTAAACAAACAATAAACTCGGTTGTCCAACGATGCAATACGGTAGTGTAGATGTAGAAGCCGTGTGTCCACCCCAAGATTTCGTTTGTCTACCCTCCAGAATCAAATTATTAATTAAAATCGCGAAAAAGTAAGGTATTGGTGAAGCGATCCCGTATAAGTTCGAATTTTTATTACACAAACGATTAAATCGATTGTGCAACGATACAATTCGGTAGTGTACATATAGAAGACGTTTGTCTACCCCTAGATTTCGTTTGTCCACCCTCCAGAATCGAATTATTAATTAAAATCACGACAAAGGAATGTATTGGTGAAGCGATCGGGTATAAGTTCGATTTTATATTAAACAAACAATGAAATCGTTTGTCCAACGATGCAGTTCGGTAGTGTAGATGTAGAAGACGTTTGTCGACCCCAAGATTTCGTTTGTCCACCCTCCAGAATAAAATTATTTGTTAAAATCGCGAAAAAGAACGTTATTGGTTAATCGATCGCGTATACGTTCGATTTTTTATTAAACAAACAATGAAATCGTTTGTCCAACGATGCAGTTCGGTAGTGTAGATGTAGAAGACGTTTGTCGACCCCAAGATTTCGTTTGTCCACCCTCCAGAATAAAATTATTTGTTAAAATCGCGAAAAAGAACGTTATTGGTTAATCGATCGCGTATACGTTCGATTATTTATTAAACAAACAATGAAATCGTTTATCCAACGATGCAATACGGTAGTGTAGATGTAGAAGACGTTTGTCGACCCCAAGATTTCGTTTGTCCCCCCTCCAGAATCGAATTATTAAATAAAATCGCGAAAAAGAAGTGTATTGGTGAAGCGATCGGGTATAAGTTCGGTTATTTATTAAACAAACATTAAAAACGTTTGTCCAACGATGCAATTCGGCCGTGTAGATGTAGAAGACGTTTGTGCACCCCAAGATTTCGTTTGTCCACCCTCCAGAATCGAATTATTAATTAAAATCGAGAAAAAGGAAGTTATTGGTGAAGCGATCGCGTACAAGTTCGATTTTTTATTAAACAAACAATGAAATCGTTTGTCCAACGATTCAATTCGGTAGTGTAGATGTAGAAGACGTTTATACACCCCTAGATTTCGTTTGTCCAAACTCCAGAATCGAATTATTAAATAAAATCGCGAAAAAGAAAGGTATTGGTGAAGCGATCGCGTACAAGTTCGATTTTTTATTAAACAAACAATGAAATCGTTTGTCC
This sequence comes from Andrena bucephala, assembly GCA_947577245.1. Classification (NCBI taxonomy): domain Eukaryota; kingdom Metazoa; phylum Arthropoda; class Insecta; order Hymenoptera; family Andrenidae; genus Andrena; species Andrena bucephala. The sequence goes on along the minus strand of OX387716.1, from coordinate 22,671,240 downwards.
AACGATGCAGTTCGTTAGTGTAGATGTAGAAGACGTTTGTGCACCCCAAGATTTCGTTTGTCCACCCTCCAGAATCGAATTATTAATTAAAATCGCGAAAAAGAACGGTATTTGTTAAGCGATCGCGTATAAGTTCGAATATTTATTAAACAAACAATAAACTCGGTTGTCCAACGATGCAATACGGTAGTGTAGATGTAGAAGCCGTGTGTCCACCCCAAGATTTCGTTTGTCTACCCTCCAGAATCAAATTATTAATTAAAATCGCGAAAAAGTAAGGTATTGGTGAAGCGATTCCGTATAAGTTCGATTTTTTATTACACAAACGATTAAATCGATTGTGCAACGATACAATTCGGTAGTGTACATATAGAAGACGTTTGTCTACTCCTAGATTTCGTTTGTCCACCCTCCAGAATCGAATTACTAATTAAAATCACGACAAAGAAATGTATTGGTGAATCGATCGGGTATAAGTTCGATTTTTTATTAAACAAACAGAGAAATCGTTTGTCCAACGAAGCAGTTCGGTAGTGTAGATGTAGAAGACGTTTGTCGACCCCAGGATTTCGTTTGTCCACTCTCCAGAATCGAGTTATTAATTAAAATCGCGAAAAAGAACGGTATTGGTTAAGCGATCACGTACAAGTTCGATTATTTATTAAACAAACAATGAAATCGTTTGTCCAACGATGCCTTTCGGTAGTGTAGATGTAGAAGACGTTTGTCGACCGCAAGATTTCGTTTGTCCACCCTCCAGAATAAAATTATTTGTTAAAATCGCGAAAAAGAACGTTATTGGTTAATCGATCGCGTATAAGTTCGATTATTTATTAAACAAACAATGAAATCGTTTATCCAACGATGCAATACGGTAGTGTAGATGTAGAAGACGTTTGTCGACCCCAAGATTTCGTTTGTCCCCCCTCCAGAATCGAATTATTAATTAAAATCGCAAAAAGTAAAGTATTGGTGAAGCGATGGCGTATAAGTTCGATTATTTATGAAACAAACATTAAAAACGTTTGTCCAACGTTTCAATTCGGTAGTGTAGAGGTAGAAGACGTTTATACACCCCTAGATTTCGTTTGTCCAAACTCCAGAATCAAATTATTATATAAAATCGCGAAAAAGAAGTGTATTGGTGAAGCGATCGGGTATAAGTTCGGTTATTTATTAAACAAACATTAAAAACGTTTGTCCAACGATGCAATTCGGCCGTGTAGATGTAGAAGACGTTTGTGCACCCCAGGATTTCGTTTGTCCACCCTCCAGAATCGAATTATTAATTAAAATCGAGAAAAAGGAAGTTATTGGTGAAGCGATCGCGTACAAGTTCGATTTTTTATTAAACAAACAATGAAATCGTTTGTCCAACGATTCAATTCGGTAGTGTAGATGTAGAAGACGTTTATACACCCCTAGATTTCGTTTGTCCAAACTCCAGAATCGAATTATTAAATAAATTCGCGAAAAAGAAAGGTATTGGTGAAGCGATCGCGTACAAGTTCGATTTTTTATTAAACAAACAATGAAATCGTTTGTCCAACGATTCAATTCGGTAGTGTAGATGTAGAAGACGTTTATACACCCCTAGATTTCGTTTGTCCAAACTCCAGAATCGAATTATTAAATAAATTCGCGAAAAAGGAAGGTATTGGTGAAGCGATGGCGCATAAGTTCGATTATTTATTAAACAAATAATAAAATCGTTTGTCCAACGATTCAAATCTATAGTGTAGATGTAGAAGACGTTTATACACCCCTAGATTTCGTTTGTCCAAACTCCAGAATCGAATTATTAAATAAAATCGCGAAAAAGAAGTGTATTGGTGAAGCGATCGGGTATAAGTTCGGTTATTTATTAAACAAACATTAAAAACGTTTGTCCAACGATGCAATTCGGCCGTGTAGATGTAGAAGACGTTTGCGCACCCCAAGATTTCGTTTGTCCACGCTCCAGAATCGAATTATTAATTAAAATCGCGAAAAAGGAAGTTATTGGTGAAGCGATCGCGTATAAGTTTGGTTACTTCTTAAACAAACATTAAAAACATTTTTCCAACGTTTCAATTCGGTAGTGTAGATATAGAAGACGTTTGTCCACCCCTAGATTTCGTTTGTCCACCCTCCAGAATCGAATTATTAATTAAAATCGCAAAAAGGAAGGTATTGGTGAAGCGATGGCGTATAAGTTCGATTATTTATTAAACAAATAATAAAATCGTTTGTCCAACGATTCAAATCGATAGTGTAGATGTAGAAGACGTTTATACACCCCTAGATTTCGTTTGTCCAAACTCCAGAATCGAATTATTAAATAAAATCGCGAAAATGAAATGTATTGGTGAAGCGATCGGGTATAAGTTCGATTTTTTATTAAACAAACAGTGAAATCGTTTGTCCAACGATGCAGTTCGGTAGTGTAGATGTAGAAGACGTTTGTGCACCCCAAGATTTCGTTTGTCCACCCTGCAGAATCGAATTATTAGTTAAAATCGCGAAAAAGAACGGTATTGGTTAAGCGATCGCGTTTAAGTTCGATTATTTATTAAACAAACAATAAAATCGTTTGTCCAACGATTCAATTCGGTATTGTAGATGTAGAAGACGTTTATACACCACTAGATTTCGTTGGTCCAAACTCCAAAATCGAATTATTAAATAAAATCGCGAAAAAGAAAGGTATTGGTGAAGCGATCGCGTACAAGTTCGATTTTTTATTAAACAAACAATGAAATCGTTTGTCCAACGATGCAGTTCGGTAGTGTAGATGTAGAAGACGTTTGTGCACCCCAAGATTTCGTTTGTCCACCCTCCAGAATCGAATTATTAATTAAAATCGCGAAAAAGAACGGTATTTGTTAAGCGATCGCGTATAAGTTCGACTATTTATTAAACAAACAATAAACTCGGTTGTCCAACGATGCAATACGGTAGTGTAGATGTAGAAGCCGTGTGTCCACCCCAAGATTTCGTTTGTCTACCCTCCAGAATCAAATTATTAATTAAAATCGCGAAAAAGTAAGGTATTGGTGAAGCGATCCCGTATAAGTTCGATTTTTTATTACACAAACGATTAAATCGATTGTGCAACGATACAATTCGGTAGTGTACATATAGAAGACGTTTGTCTACCCCTAGATTTCGTTTGTCCACCCTCCAGAATCGAATTATTAATTAAAATCACGACAAAGGAATGTATTGGTGAAGCGATCGGGTATAAGTTCGATTTTTTATTAAACAAACAATGAAATCGTTTGTCCAACGATGCAGTTCGGTAGTGTAGATGTAGAAGACGTTTGTCGACCCCAAGATTTCGTTTGTCCACCCTCCAGAATAAAATTATTTGTTAAAATCGCGAAAAAGAACGTTATTGGTTAATCGATCGCGTATACGTTCGATTATTTATTAAACAAACAATGAAATCGTTTATCCAACGATGCAATACGGTAGTGTAGATGTAGAAGACGTTTGTCGACCCCAAGATTTCGTTTGTCCCCCCTCCAGAATCGAATTATTAAATAAAATCGCGAAAAAGAAGTGTATTGGTGTAGCGATCGGGTATAAGTTCGGTTATTTATTAAACAAACATTAAAAACGTTTGTCCAACGATGCAATTCGGCCGTGTAGATGTAGAAGACGTTTGTGCACCCCAAGATTTCGTTTGTCCACCCTCCAGAATCGAATTATTAATTAAAATCGAGAAAAAGGAAGTTATTGGTGAAGCGATCGCGTACAAGTTCGATTTTTTATTAAACAAACAATGAAATCGTTTGTCCAACGATTCAATTCGGTAGTGTAGATGTAGAAGACGTTTATACACCCCTAGATTTCGTTTGTCCAAACTCCAGAATCGAATTATTAAATAAAATCGCGAAAAAGAAAGGTATTGGTGAAGCGATCGCGTACAAGTTCGATTTTTTATTAAACAAACAATGAAATCGTTTGTCCAACGATGCAGTTCGTTAGTGTAGATGTAGAAGACGTTTGTGCACCCCAAGATTTCGTTTGTCCACCCTCCAGAATCGAATTATTAATTAAAATCGCGAAAAAGAACGGTATTTGTTAAGCGATCGCGTATAAGTTCGAATATTTATTAAACAAACAATAAACTCGGTTGTCCAACGATGCAATACGGTAGTGTAGATGTAGAAGCCGTGTGTCCACCCCAAGATTTCGTTTGTCTACCCTCCAGAATCAAATTATTAATTAAAATCGCGAAAAAGTAAGGTATTGGTGAAGCGATTCCGTATAAGTTCGATTTTTTATTACACAAACGATTAAATCGATTGTGCAACGATACAATTCGGTAGTGTACATATAGAAGACGTTTGTCTACTCCTAGATTTCGTTTGTCCACCCTCCAGAATCGAATTACTAATTAAAATCACGACAAAGAAATGTATTGGTGAATCGATCGGGTATAAGTTCGATTTTTTATTAAACAAACAGAGAAATCGTTTGTCCAACGAAGCAGTTCGGTAGTGTAGATGTAGAAGACGTTTGTCGACCCCAGGATTTCGTTTGTCCACTCTCCAGAATCGAGTTATTAATTAAAATCGCGAAAAAGAACGGTATTGGTTAAGCGATCACGTACAAGTTCGATTATTTATTAAACAAACAATGAAATCGTTTGTCCAACGATGCCTTTCGGTAGTGTAGATGTAGAAGACGTTTGTCGACCCCAAGATTTCGTTTGTCCACCCTCCAGAATAAAATTATTTGTTAAAATCGCGAAAAAGAACGTTATTGGTTAATCGATCGCGTATAAGTTCGATTATTTATTAAACAAACAATGAAATCGTTTATCCAACGATGCAATACGGTAGTGTAGATGTAGAAGACGTTTATACACCCCTAGATTTCGTTTGTCCAAACTCCAGAATCGAATTATTAAATAAAATCGCGAAAATGAAATGTATTGGTGAAGCGATCGGGTATAAGTTCGATTTTTTATTAAACAAACAGTGAAATCGTTTGTCCAACGATGCAGTTCGGTAGTGTAGATGTAGAAGACGTTTGTGCACCCCAAGATTTCGTTTGTCCACCCTGCAGAATCGAATTATTAGTTAAAATCGCGAAAAAGAACGGTATTGGTTAAGCGATCGCGTATAAGTTCGATTATTTATTAAACAAACAATAAAATCGTTTGTCCAACGATTCAATTCGGTAGTGTAGATGTAGAAGACGTTTATCCACCCCAAGATTTGGTTTGTCCGCCCTCCAGAATCGAATTATTAATTAAAATCGCGAAAAAGAAAGGTATTAGTGAAGCGATCGCGTACAAGTTCGATTTTTTATTAAACAAACAATGAAATCGTTTGTCCAACGATGCAGTTCGGTAGTGTAGATGGAGAAGACGTTTGTCGACACCAGGATTTCGATTGTCCACAGTCCAGAATAGAATTATTAATTAAAATCGCAAAAAAGAACGGTATTGGTTAAGCGATCGCGTATAAGTTCGATTATTTATTAAACAAATAATGAAATCGTTTGTCCAACGATGCAGGTCGGTAGTGTAGATGTAGAAGACGTTTGTGCACCCCAAGATTTCGTTTGTCCACCCTCCAGAATCGAAATATTAATTAAAATCGAGAAAAAGGAAGGTATTGGTGAAGCGATCGCGTATAAGTTCGTTTATTTATGAAACAAACATTAAAAACGTTTGTCCAACGATTCAATTCGGTAGTGTAGATGTAGAAGACGTTTATACACCCCTAGATTTCGTTTGTTCAAACTCCAAAATCGAATTATTAAATAAAATCGCGAAAAAGAAATGAATTGGTGAAACGATCGGGTTTAAGTTCGATTTTTTATTAAACAAACAATGAAATCGTTTGTCCAACGATGCAGTTCGGTAGTGTATATGTAGAAGACGTTTATCCATCCCAAGATTTGGTTTGTCCGCCCTCCAGAATCGAATTATAAATTAAAATCCCGAAAAAGAAAGGTATTGGTGAAGCTATCGCGTATAAGTTCGATTATTTATTAAACAAACATTAAAAATGTTTGTCCAACGATTCAATTCGGTAGTGTAGATGTAGAAGACGTTTATCCACCCCTAGATTTCGTTTATCCACCCTCCAGAATCGAATTATTAATTAAAATCGCGAAAAAGGAAGTTATTGGTGAAGCGATCGCGTATAAGTTTGATTACTTCTTAAACAAACATTAAAAACGTTTGTCCAACGTTTCAATTCGGTAGTGTAGATATAGAAGACGTTTGTCCACCCCTAGATTTCGTTTGTCCACCCTCCAGAATCGAATTATTAATTAAAATCGCGAAAAAGAACGGTATTGGTTAAGCGATCGCGTATAAGTTCGATTATTTATTAAACAAACAATAAAATCGTTTGTCCAACGATTCAATTCGGTAGTGTAGATGTAGAAGACGTTTATCCACCCCAAGATTTGGTTTGTCCGCCCTCCAGAATCGAATTATTAATTAAAATCGCGAAAAAGAACGGTATTGGTGAAGCGATCGCGTATAAGTTTGATTACTTCTTAAACAAACATTAAAAACGTTTGTCCAACGTTTCAATTCGGTAGTGTAGATATAGAAGACGTTTGTCCACCCCTAGATTTCGTTTGTCCACCCTCCAGAATCGAATTATTAATTAAAATCGCGAAAAAGAACGGTATTGGTTAAGCGATCGCGTATAAGTTCGATTATTTATTAAACAAATAATGAAATCGTTTGTCCAACGATGCAGGTCGGTAGTGTAGATGTAGAAGACGTTTGTGCACCCCAAGATTTCGTTTGTCCACTCTCCCGAATCGAAATATTAATTAAAATCGCAAAAAGGAAGATATTGGTGATGCGATGGCGTATAAGTTCGATTATTTATTAAACAAATAATAAAATCGTTTGTCCAACGATTCAAATCGATAGTGTAGATGTAGAAGACGTTTATACACCCCTAGATTTCGTTTGTCCAATCTCCAGAATCGAATTATTAAATAAAACCCGAAAATGAAATGTATTGGTGAAGCGATCGGGTATAAGTTCGATTTTTTATTAAACAAACAGTGAAATCGGTTGTCCAACGATGCAGTTCGGTAGTGTAGATGTAGAAGACGTTTGTGCACCCCAAGATTTCGTTTGTCCACCCTCCAGAATAGAATTATTAGTTAAAATCGCGAAAAAGAACGGTATTGGTTAAGCGATCGCGTATAAGTTCGATTATTTATGAAACAAACATTAAAAACGTTTGTCCAACGTTTCAATTCGGTAGTGTAGATGTAGAAGACGTTTGTGCACCCCAAGATTTCGTTTGTCCACCCTCCAGAATCGAATTATTAATTAAAATCGCGAAAAAGAACGGTATTGGTTAAGCGATCGCGTATAAGTTCGATTATTTATTAAACAAACAATAAACTCGTTTGTCCAACGATGCAATACGGTAGTGTAGATGTTGAAGACGTGTGTCCACCCCAAGATTTCGTTTGTCTACCGTCCAGAATCAAATTATTAATTAAAATCGCGAAAAAGTAAGGTATTGGTGAAGCGATCGCGTATAAGTTCGATTTTTTATTACACAAACGATTAAATCGATTGTCCAACGATACAATTCAGTAGTGTAGATATAGAAGACGCTTGTCCACCCCTAGATTTCGTTTGTCCACCCTCCAGAATCGGATTATTAATTAAAATCGCAAAAAAGGAAGTTATTGGTGAAGCAATCGCGTATAAGTTCGATTATTTATGAAACAAACATTAAAAACGTTTGTCCAACGTTTCAATTCGGTAGTGTAGATGTAGAAGACGTTTATACACCCCTAGATTTCGTTTGTCCTAACTCCAGAATCGAATTATTAACTAAAATCGCGAAAAAGAAGTGTATTGGTGAAGCGATCGGGTATAAGTTCGGTTATTTATTAAACAAACATTAAAAACGTTTGTCCAACGATGCAATTCGGCCGTGTAGATGTAGAAGACGTTTGTGCACCCCAACATTTCGTTTGTCCACCCTCCAGAATCGAATTATTAATTAAAATCGAGAAAAAGGAAGGTATTGGTGAAGCGATCGCGTATAAGTTCGATTATTTATGAAACAAATAATAAAATCGTTTGTCCAACGATGCAGTTCGGTAGTGTAGATGTAGAAGACGTTTGTGCGCCCCAAGATTTCGTTTGTCCACCCTCCAGAATCGAATTATTAATTAAAATCGCGAAAAAGAACGGTATTGGTTAAGCGATCGCGTATAAGTTCGATTATTTATTAAACAAATAATGAAATCGTTTGTCCAACGATGCAGGTCGGTAGTGTAGATGTAGAAGACGTTTGTGCACCCCAAGATTTCGTTTGTCCACCCTCCAGAATCGAAATATTAATTAAAATCGCAAAAAGGAAGATATTGGTGCTGCGATGGCGTATATGTTCGATTATTTATTAAACAAATAATAAAATCGTTAGTCCAACGATTCAATTCGGTATTGTAGATGTAGAAGACGTTTATACACCACTAGATTTCGTTTGTCCAAACTCCAGAATCGAATTATTAAATAAAATCGCGAAAAAGAAATGTATTGGTGAAGCGATCGGGTATAAGTTCGATTTTTTATGAAACAAACAATGAAATCGTTTGTCCAACGATGCAGTTCGGTAGTGTAGATGTAGAAGACGTTTGTGCGCCCCAAGATTTCGTTTGTCCACCCTCCAGAATCGAATTATTAATTAAAATCGCGAAAAAGAAAGGTATTGGTGAAGCGATCGCGTATAAATTCGATTATTTATGAAACAAACATTAAAAACGTTTGTCCAACGTTTCAATTCGGTAGTGTAGATGTAGAAGACGTTTGTGCACCCCAAGATTTCGTTTGTCCACCCTCCAGAAACGAATTATTAAATAAAATCGCGAAAAAGAACGGTATTGGTTAAGCGATCGCGTATAAGTTCGATTACTTATTAAACAAACAATGAAATCGTTTATCCAACGATGCAGTTCGGTAGTGTAGATGGAGAAGACGTTTGTCGACACCAGGATTTCGATTGTCCACCCTCCAGAATAGAATTATTAATTAAAATCGCAAAAAAGAACGGTATTGGTTAAGCGATCGCGTATAAGTTCGATTATTTATTAAACAAATAATGAAATCGTTTGTCCACCGATGCAGGTCGGTAGTGTAGATGTAGAAGACGTTTGTGCACCCGAAGATTTCGTTTGTCCACCCTCCAGAATCGAAATATTAATTAAAATCGCGAAAAAGAAAGGTATTGGTGAAGCGATCGCGTATAAGTTCGATTATTTATTAAACAAACAATAAAATCGTTTGTCCAACAATTCAATTCGGTAGTGTAGATGTAGAAGACGTTTATCCACCCCAAGATTTGGTTTGTCCGCCCTCCAGAATCGAATTATTAATTAAAATCCCGAAAAAGAAAGGTATTGGTGAAGCGATGGCGTATAAGTTCGATTATTTATGAAACAAACATTAAAAACGTTTGTCCAACGTTTCAATTCGGTAGTGTAGAGGTAGAAGAAGTTTATACACCCCTAGATTTCGTTTGTCCAAACTCCAGAATCGAATTATTAAATAAAATCGCGAAAAAGAAGTGTATTGGTGAAGCGATCGCGTATAAGTTTGATTACTTCTTAAACAAACATTAAAAACGTTTGTCCAACGTTTCAATTCGGTAGTGTAGATATAGAAGACGTTTGTCCACCCCTAGATATCGTTTGTCCACCCTCCAGAATCGAATTATTAATTAAAATTGCAAAAAGGAAGGTATTGGTGAAGCGATGGCGTATAAGTTCGATTATTTATTAAACAAATAATGAAATCGTTTGTCCAACGATTCAAATCGATAGTGTAGATGTAGAAGACGTTTATACACTCCTAGATTTCGTTTGTCCAAACTCCAGAATCGAATTATTAAATAAAATCGCGAAAATGAATTGTATTGGTGAAGCGATCGGGTATAAGTTCGATTTTTTATTAAACCAACAGTGAAATCGTTTGTCCAACGATGCAGTTCGGTAGTGTAGATGTAGAATACGTTTGTGCACCCCAAGATTTCGTTTGTCCACCCTCCAGAATCGAATTATTAATTAAAATCGCGAAAAAGAACGGTATTGGTTAAGCGATCGCGTATAAGTTCGATTATTTATTAAACAAACAATAAAATCGTTTGTCCAACGATTCAATTCGGTAGTGTAGATGTAGAAGACCTTTATCCACCCCAAGATTTGGTTTGTCCTCCCTCCAGAATCGAATTATTAATTAAAATCGCGAAAAAGAAAGGAATTGGTGAAGCGATCGCGTATAAGTTCGATTATTTATTAAACAACATTAAAAACGTTTGTCCAACGATTCAATTCGGTAGTGTAGATGTAGAAGACGTTTATACACCCCTAGATTTCGTTTGTCCACCCTCCAGAATCGAATTATTAATTAAAATCGCGAAAAAGGGAGTTATTGGTGAAACGATCACGTATAAGTTTGATTACTTCTTAAACAAACATTAAAAACGTTTGTCCAACGTTTCAATTCGGTAGTGTAGATATAGAAGACGTTCGTCCACCCCTAGATTTCGTTTGTCCACCCTCCAAAATCGAATTATTATTTAAAATCGCAAAAAGGAAGGTATTGGTGAAGCGATGGCGTATAAGTTCGATTATTTATTAAACAAATAATGAAATCGTTTGTCCAACGATTCAAATCGATAGTGTAGATGTAGAAGACGTTTATACACTGCTAGATTTCGTTTGTCCAAACTCCAGAATCGAATTATTAATTAAAATCGCGAAAAAGGGAGTTATTGGTGAAGCGATCACGTATAAGTTTGATTACTTCTTAAACAAACATTAAAAACGTTTGTCCAACGATGCAGTTCGGTAGTGTAGATGTAGAAGACGTTTGTGCACCCCAAGATTTCGTTTGTCCACCCTGCAGAATCGAATTATTAGTTAAAATCGCGAAAAAGAACGGTATTGGTTAAGCGATCGCGTATAAGTTCGATTATTTATTAAACAAACAATAAAATCGTTTGTCCAACGATTCAATTCGGTAGTGTAGATGTAGAAGACGTTTATCCACCCCAAGATTTGGTTTGTCCGCCCTCCAGAATCGAATTATTAATTAAAATCGCGAAAAAGAAAGGTATTAGTGAAGCGATCGCGTACAAGTTCGATTTTTTATTAAACAAACAATGAAATCGTTTGTCCAACGATGCAGTTCGGTAGTGTAGATGGAGAAGACGTTTGTCGACACCAGGATTTCGATTGTCCACAGTCCAGAATAGAATTATTAATTAAAATCGCAAAAAAGAACGGTATTGGTTAAGCGATCGCGTATAAGTTCGATTATTTATTAAACAAATAATGAAATCGTTTGTCCAACGATGCAGGTCGGTAGTGTAGATGTAGAAGACGTTTGTGCACCCCAAGATTTCGTTTGTCCACCCTCCAGAATCGAAATATTAATTAAAATCGAGAAAAAGGAAGGTATTGGTGAAGCGATCGCGTATAAGTTCGTTTATTTATGAAACAAACATTAAAAACGTTTGTCCAACGATTCAATTCGGTAGTGTAGATGTAGAAGACGTTTATACACCCCTAGATTTCGTTTGTTCAAAATCCAAAATCGAATTATTAAATAAAATCGCGAAAAAGAAATGAATTGGTGAAACGATCGGGTTTAAGTTCGATTTTTTATTAAACAAACAATGAAATCGTTTGTCCAACGATGCAGTTCGGTAGTGTATATGTAGAAGACGTTTATCCACCCCAAGATTTGGTTTGTCCGCCCTCCAGAATCGAATTATAAATTAAAATCCCGAAAAAGAAAGGTATTGGTGAAGCTATCGCGTATAAGTTCGATTATTTATTAAACAAACATTAAAAACGTTTGTCCAACGATTCAATTCGGTAGTGTAGATGTAGAAGACGTTTATCCACCCCTAGATTTCGTTTATCCACCCTCCAGAATCGAATTATTAATTAAAATCGCGAAAAAGGAAGTTATTGGTGAAGCGATCGCGTATAAGTTTGATTACTTCTTAAACAAACATTAAAAACGTTTGTCCAACGTTTCAATTCGGTAGTGTAGATATAGAAGACGTTTGTCCACCCCTAGATTTCGTTTGTCCACCCTCCAGAATCGAATTATTAATTAAAATCGCGAAAAAGAACGGTATTGGTTAAGCGATCGCGTATAAGTTCGATTATTTATTAAACAAACAATAAAATCGTTTGTCCAACGATTCAATTCGGTAGTGTAGATGTAGAAGACGTTTATCCACCCCAAGATTTGGTTTGTCCGCCCTCCAGAATCGAATTATTAATTAAAATCGCGAAAAAGAACGGTATTGGTGAAGCGATCGCGTATAAGTTTGATTACTTCTTAAACAAACATTAAAAACGTTTGTCCAACGTTTCAATTCGGTAGTGTAGATATAGAAGACGTTTGTCCACCCCTAGATTTCGTTTGTCCACCCTCCAGAATCGAATTATTAATTAAAATCGCGAAAAAGAACGGTATTGGTTAAGCGATCGCGTATAAGTTCGATTATTTATTAAACAAATAATGAAATCGTTTGTCCAACGATGCAGGTCGGTAGTGTAGATGTAGAAGACGTTTGTGCGCCCCAAGATTTCGTTTGTCCACCCTCCAGAATCGAATTATTAATTAAAATCGCGAAAAAGAACGGTATTGGTTAAGCGATCGCGTATAAGTTCGATTATTTATTAAACAAATAATGAAATCGTTTCTCCAACGATGCAGTTCGGTAGTGTAGATGTAGAAGACGTGTGTCGACCCCAGGATTTCGTTTGTCCACCCTCCAGAATAGAATTATTAATTAAAATCGCAAAAAAGGACGGTATGGGTTAAGCGATCGCGTATAAATTCGATTATTTATTAAACAAACAATGAAATCGTTTGTCCAACGATGCAGTTCGGTAGTGTAGATGTAGAAGACGTTTGTGCACCCCAAGATTTCGTTTGTCCACCCTCCAGAATCGAAATATTAATTAAAATCGCGAAAAAGGATGTTATTGGTTAAGCGATCGCGTATAAGTTCGATTATTTATGAAACAATCATTAAAAACGTTTCTCCAACGTTTCAATTCAGTAGTGTAGATGTAGAAGACGTTTATACACCCCTAGATTTCGTTTCTCCAAACTCCGGAATCGAATTATTAAATAAAATCGCGAAAAAGAAATGTATTGGTGAAGCGATCGGGTATAAGTTCTATTTTTTATTAAACAAACAGTGAAATCGTTTGTCCGACAAAGCAGTTCGGTAGTGTCGATGTAGAAGACGTTTGTCGACCCCAGGATTTCGTTTGTCCACTCTCCAGAATCGAATTATTAATTAAAATCGCGAAAAAGAGCGGTATTGGTGAAGGGATCGCGTATAAGTTCGATTATTTTTTAACAAACATTAAAAACGATTGTCCAACGATTCAATTTGGTAGTGTAGATGTAGAAGACCTTTATACACCCCTAGATTTCGTTTGTCCACCCTCCAGAATCGAATTATTAATTAAAATCGCGAAAAAGGAAGTTATTGGTTAAGCGATCGCGTATAAGTTCGATTATTTATTAAACAAACAATGAAATCGTTTGTCCGACGATGCAGGTCGGTAGTGTATATGTAGAAGACGTTTGTGCACCCCAAGATTTCGTTTGTCCACCCTCCAGAATCGAATTATTAATTAAAATCTCGAAAAAGAACGGTATTGGTTAAGCGATCGCGTATAAGTTCGATTATTTATTAAACAAACAATGAAATCGTTTGTCCAACGATGCAGGTCGGTAGTGTAGATGTAGAAGACGTTTGTGCACCCCAAGATTTCGTTTGTCCACCCTCCAGAATAGAATTATTAATTAAAATCGCAAAAAAGAACGGTATTGGTTAAGCGATCGCGTATAAGTTCGTTTGTTTATTAAACAAACAATGAAATCGTTTGTCCAACGATGCAGTTCGGTAGTGTAGATGTAGAAGACGTTTGTGCACCCCAAGATTTCGTTTGTCCACCCTCCAGAATCGAAATATTATATAAAATCGCGAAAAAGAAAGGTATTGGTGAAGCGATCGCGTATAAGTTCGATTATTTTTTAACAAACATTAAAAACGATTGTCCAACTATTCAATTTGGTAGTGTAGATGTAGAAGACCTTTATACACCCCTAGATTTCGTTTGTCCACCCTCCAGAATCGAATTATTAATTAAAATCGCGAAAAAGGAAGTTATTGGTTAAGCGATCGCGTATAAGTTCGATTATTTATTAAACAAACAATGAAATCGTTTGTCCGACGATGCAGGTCGGTAATGTAGATGTAGAAGACGTTTGTGCACCCCAAGATTTCGTTTGTCCACCCTCCAGAATCGAATTATTAATTAAAATCTCGAAAAAGAACGGTATTGGTTAAGCGATCGCGTATAAGTTCGATTATTTATTAAACAAACAATGAAATCGTTTGTCCAACGATTCAATTCGGTAGTGTAGATGTAGAAGACGTTTATCCACCCCAAGATTTGGTTTGTCCGCCCTCCAGAATCGAATTATTAATTAAAATCGCGAAAAAGAACGGTATTGGTGAAGCGATCGCGTATAAGTTTGATTACTTCTTAAACAAACATTAAAAACGTTTGTCCAACGTTTCAATTCGGTAGTGTAGATATAGAAGACGTTTGTCCACCCCTAGATTTCGTTTGTCCACCCTCCAGAATCGAATTATTAATTAAAATCGCGAAAAAGAACGGTATTGGTTAAGCGATCGCGTATAAGTTCGATTATTTATTAAACAAACAATGAAATCGTTTGTCCAACGATGCAGGTCGGTAGTGTAGATGTAGAAGACGTTTGTGCACCCCAAGATTTCGTTTGTCCACCCTCCAGAATAGAATTATTAATTAAAATCGCAAAAAAGAACGGTATTGGTTAAGCGATCGCGTATAAGTTCGTTTGTTTATTAAACAAACAATGAAATCGTTTGTCCAACGATGCAGTTCGGTAGTGTAGATGTAGAAGACGTTTGTGCACCCCAAGATTTCGTTTGTCCACCCTCCAGAATCGAAATATTATATAAAATCGCGAAAAAGAAAGGTATTGGTGAAGCGATCGCGTATAAGTTCGATTATTTTTTAACAAACATTAAAAACGATTGTCCAACTATTCAATTTGGTAGTGTAGATGTAGAAGACCTTTATACACCCCTAGATTTCGTTTGTCCACCCTCCAGAATCGAATTATTAATTAAAATCGCGAAAAAGGAAGTTATTGGTTAAGCGATCGCGTATAAGTTCGATTATTTATTAAACAAACAATGAAATCGTTTGTCCGACGATGCAGGTCGGTAATGTAGATGTAGAAGACGTTTGTGCACCCCAAGATTTCGTTTGTCCACCCTCCAGAATCGAATTATTAATTAAAATCTCGAAAAAGAACGGTATTGGTTAAGCGATCGCGTATAAGTTCGATTATTTATTAAACAAACAATGAAATCGTTTGTCCAACGATGCAGTGCGGTAGTGTAGATGTAGAAGACGTTTGTCGACCCCAGGATTTCGTTTGTCCACCCTCCAGAATAGAATTATTAATTAAAATCGCAAAAAAGGACGGTATGGGTTAAGCGATCGCGTATAAGTTCGATTATTTATTAAACAAACAATGAAATCGTTTGTCCAACGATGCAGTTCGGTAGTGTAGATGTAGAAGACGTTTGTGCACCCCAAGATTTCGTTTGTCCACCCTCCAGAATTGAAATATTAATTAAAATCGCGAAAAAGGATGTTATTGGTTAAGTGATCGCGTATAAGTTCGATTATTTATGAAACAATCATTAAAAACGTTTCTCCAACGTTTCAATTCAGTAGTGTAGATGTAGAAGACGATTATACACCCCTAGATTTCGTTTCTCCAAACTCCGGAATCGAATTATTAAATAAAATCGCGAAAAAGAAATGTATTGGTGAAGCGATCGGGTATAAGTTCTATTTTTTATTAAACAAACAGTGAAATCGTTTGTCCAACGAAGCAGTTCGGTAGTGTAGATGTAGAAGACGTTTGTGCACCCCAAGATTTCGTTTGTCCACCCTCCAGAATCGAAATATGAATTAAAATCGCGAAAAAGAAAGGTATTGGTGAATCGATCGCGTATAAGTTCGATTATTTATTAAACAAACATTAAAAACGTTTGTCCTACGATTCAATTCGGTCGTGTAGTTGCAGAAGACGTTTGTGCACCCCAAGATTTCGTTTGTCCACCCTCCAGAATCGAATTATTAATTAAAATCGCGAAAAAGGAAGTTATTGGTGTAGCGATCGCGTATAAGTTCGATTATTTATGAAACAAACATTAAAAACGTTTGTCCAACGTTTCAATTCGGTAGTGTAGATGTAGAAGACGTTTATACACCCCTAGATTTCATTTGTCCAAACTCCAGAATCTAATTATTAATTAAAATCGCGAAAAAGGAAGTTATTGGTGAAGCGATCGCGTATAAGTTTGATTACTTCTTAAACAAACATTAAAAACGTTTGTCCAACGTTTCAATTCGGTAGTGTAGATATAGAAGACGTTTGTCCACCCCTAGATTTCGTTGGTCCACCCTCCAGAATCGAATTATTAATTAAAATCGCGAAAAAGAACGGTATTGGTTAAGCGATCGCGTATAAGTTCGATTATTTATTAAACAAACAATAAAATCGTTTGTCCAACGATTCAATTCGGTAGTGTAGATGTAGAAGACGTTTATCCACCCCAAGATTTGGTTTGTCCGCCCTCCAGAATCGAATTATTAATTAAAATCGCGAAAAAGAACGGTATTGGTGAAGCGATCGCGTATAAGTTTGATTACTTCTTAAACAAACATTAAAAACGTTTGTCCAACGTTTCAATTCGGTAGTGTAGATATAGAAGACGTTTGTCCACCCCTAGATTTCGTTTGTCCACCCTCCAGAATCGAATTATTAATTAAAATCGCGAAAAAGAACGGTATTGGTTAAGCGATCGCGTATAAGTTCGATTATTTATTAAACAAATAATGAAATCGTTTGTCCAACGATGCAGGTCGGTAGTGTAGATGTAGAAGACGTTTGTGCGCCCCAAGATTTCGTTTGTCCACCCTCCAGAATCGAATTATTAATTAAAATCGCGAAAAAGAACGGTATTGGTTAAGCGATCGCGTATAAGTTCGATTATTTATTAAACAAATAATGAAATCGTTTGTCCAACGATGCAGTTCGGTAGTGTAGATGTAGAAGACGTGTGTCGACCCCAGGATTTCGTTTGTCCACCCTCCAGAATAGAATTATTAATTAAAATCGCAAAAAAGGACGGTATGGGTTAAGCGATCGCGTATAAATTCGATTATTTATTAAACAAACAATGAAATCGTTTGTCCAACGATGCAGTTCGGTAGTGTAGATGTAGAAGACGTTTGTGCACCCCAAGATTTCGTTTGTCCACCCTCCAGAATCGAAATATTAATTAAAATCGCGAAAAAGGATGTTATTGGTTAAGCGATCGCGTATAAGTTCGATTATTTATGAAACAATCATTAAAAACGTTTCTCCAACGTTTCAATTCAGTAGTGTAGATGTAGAAGACGTTTATACACCCCTAGATTTCGTTTCTCCAAACTCCGGAATCGAATTATTAAATAAAATCGCGAAAAAGAAATGTATTGGTGAAGCGATCGGGTATAAGTTCTATTTTTTATTAAACAAACAGTGAAATCGTTTGTCCGACAAAGCAGTTCGGTAGTGTCGATGTAGAAGACGTTTGTCGACCCCAGGATTTCGTTTGTCCACTCTCCAGAATCGAATTATTAATTAAAATCGCGAAAAAGAGCGGTATTGGTGAAGGGATCGCGTATAAGTTCGATTATTTTTTAACAAACATTAAAAACGATTGTCCAACGATTCAATTTGGTAGTGTAGATGTAGAAGACCTTTATACACCCCTAGATTTCGTTTGTCCACCCTTCAGAATCGAATTATTAATTAAAATCGCGAAAAAGGAAGTTATTGGTTAAGCGATCGCGTATAAGTTCGATTATTTATTAAACAAACAATGAAATCGTTTGTCCGACGATGCAGGTCGGTAGTGTATATGTAGAAGACGTTTGTGCACCCCAAGATTTCGTTTGTCCACCCTCCAGAATCGAATTATTAATTAAAATCTCGAAAAAGAACGGTATTGGTTAAGCGATCGCGTATAAGTTCGATTATTTATTAAACAAACAATGAAATCGTTTGTCCAACGATGCAGGTCGGTAGTGTAGATGTAGAAGACGTTTGTGCACCCCAAGATTTCGTTTGTCCACCCTCCAGAATAGAATTATTAATTAAAATCGCAAAAAAGAACGGTATTGGTTAAGCGATCGCGTATAAGTTCGTTTGTTTATTAAACAAACAATGAAATCGTTTGTCCAACGATGCAGTTCGGTAGTGTAGATGTAGAAGACGTTTGTGCACCCCAAGATTTCGTTTGTCCACCCTCCAGAATCGAAATATTATATAAAATCGCGAAAAAGAAAGGTATTGGTGAAGCGATCGCGTATAAGTTCGATTATTTTTTAACAAACATTAAAAACGATTGTCCAACTATTCAATTTGGTAGTGTAGATGTAGAAGACCTTTATACACCCCTAGATTTCGTTTGTCCACCCTCCAGAATCGAATTATTAATTAAAATCGCGAAAAAGGAAGTTATTGGTTAAGCGATCGCGTATAAGTTCGATTATTTATTAAACAAACAATGAAATCGTTTGTCCGACGATGCAGGTCGGTAATGTAGATGTAGAAGACGTTTGTGCACCCCAAGATTTCGTTTGTCCACCCTCCAGAATCGAATTATTAATTAAAATCTCGAAAAAGAACGGTATTGGTTAAGCGATCGCGTATAAGTTCGATTATTTATTAAACAAACAATGAAATCGTTTGTCCAACGATGCAGTGCGGTAGTGTAGATGTAGAAGACGTTTGTCGACCCCAGGATTTCGTTTGTCCACCCTCCAGAATAGAATTATTAATTAAAATCGCAAAAAAGGACGGTATGGGTTAAGCGATCGCGTATAAGTTCGATTATTTATTAAACAAACAATGAAATCGTTTGTCCAACGATGCAGTGCGGTAGTGTAGATGTAGAAGACGTTTGTCGACCCCAGGATTTCGTTTGTCCACCCTCCAGAATCGAAATATTAATTAAAATCGCGAAAAAGGATGTTATTGGTTAAGCGATCGCGTATAAGTTCGATTATTTATGAAACAATCATTAAAAACGTTTCTCCAACGTTTCAATTCAGTAGTGTAGATGTAGAAGACGTTTATACACCCCTAGATTTCGTTTCTCCAAACTCCGGAATCGAATTATTAAATAAAATCGCGAAAAAGAAATGTATTGGTGAAGCGATCGGGTATAAGTTCTATTTTTTATTAAACAAACAGTGAAATCGTTTGTCCGACAAAGCAGTTCGGTAGTGTCGATGTAGAAGACGTTTGTCGACCCCAGGATTTCGTTTGTCCACTCTCCAGAATCGAATTATTAATTAAAATCGCGAAAAAGAGCGGTATTGGTGAAGGGATCGCGTATAAGTTCGATTATTTTTTAACAAACATTAAAAACGATTGTCCAACGATTCAATTTGGTAGTGTAGATGTAGAAGACCTTTATACACCCCTAGATTTCGTTTGTCCACCCTCCAGAATCGAATTATTAATTAAAATCGCGAAAAAGGAAGTTATTGGTTAAGCGATCGCGTATAAGTTCGATTATTTATTAAACAAACAATGAAATCGTTTGTCCGACGATGCAGGTCGGTAGTGTATATGTAGAAGACGTTTGTGCACCCCAAGATTTCGTTTGTCCACCCTCCAGAATCGAATTATTAATTAAAATCTCGAAAAAGAACGGTATTGGTTAAGCGATCGCGTATAAGTTCGATTATTTATTAAACAAACAATGAAATCGTTTGTCCAACGATGCAGGTCGGTAGTGTAGATGTAGAAGACGTTTGTGCACCCCAAGATTTCGTTTGTCCACCCTCCAGAATAGAATTATTAATTAAAATCGCAAAAAAGAACGGTATTGGTTAAGCGATCGCGTATAAGTTCGTTTGTTTATTAAACAAACAATGAAATCGTTTGTCCAACGATGCAGTTCGGTAGTGTAGATGTAGAAGACGTTTGTGCACCCCAAGATTTCGTTTGTCCACCCTCCAGAATCGAAATATTATATAAAATCGCGAAAAAGAAAGGTATTGGTGAAGCGATCGCGTATAAGTTCGATTATTTTTTAACAAACATTAAAAACGATTGTCCAACTATTCAATTTGGTAGTGTAGATGTAGAAGACCTTTATACACCCCTAGATTTCGTTTGTCCACCCTCCAGAATCGAATTATTAATTAAAATCGCGAAAAAGGAAGTTATTGGTTAAGCGATCGCGTATAAGTTCGATTATTTATTAAACAAACAATGAAATCGTTTGTCCGACGATGCAGGTCGGTAATGTAGATGTAGAAGACGTTTGTGCACCCCAAGATTTCGTTTGTCCACCCTCCAGAATCGAATTATTAATTAAAATCTCGAAAAAGAACGGTATTGGTTAAGCGATCGCGTATAAGTTCGATTATTTATTAAACAAACAATGAAATCGTTTGTCCAACGATGCAGTGCGGTAGTGTAGATGTAGAAGACGTTTGTCGACCCCAGGATTTCGTTTGTCCACCCTCCAGAATAGAATTATTAATTAAAATCGCAAAAAAGGACGGTATGGGTTAAGCGATCGCGTATAAGTTCGATTATTTATTAAACAAACAATGAAATCGTTTGTCCAACGATGCAGTTCGGTAGTGTAGATGTAGAAGACGTTTGTGCACCCCAAGATTTCGTTTGTCCACCCTCCAGAATTGAAATATTAATTAAAATCGCGAAAAAGGATGTTATTGGTTAAGCGATCGCGTATAAGTTCGATTATTTATGAAACAATCATTAAAAACGTTTGTCCAACGTTTCAATTCAGTAGTGTAGATGTAGAAGACGATTATACACCCCTAGATTTCGTTTCTCCAAACTCCGGAATCGAATTATTAAATAAAATCGCGAAAAAGAAATGTATTGGTGAAGCGATCGGGTATAAGTTCTATTTTTTATTAAACAAACAGTGAAATCGTTTGTCCAACGAAGCAGTTCGGTAGTGTAGATGTAGAAGACGTTTGTGCACCCCAAGATTTCGTTTGTCCACCCTCCAGAATCGAAATATTAATTAAAATCGCGAAAAAGAAAGGTATTGGTGAATCGATCGCGTATAAGTTCGATTATTTATTAAACAAACATTAAAAACGTTTGTCCTACGATTCAATTCGGTCGTGTAGATGCAGAAGACGTTTGTGCACCCCAAGATTTCGTTTGTCCACCCTCCAGAATCGAATTATTAATTAAAATCGCGAAAAAGGAAGTTATTGGTGTAGCGATCGCGTATAAGTTCGATTATTTATGAAACAAACATTAAAAACGTTTGTCCAACGTTTCAATTCGGTAGTGTAGATGTAGAAGACGTTTATACACCCCTAGATTTCATTTGTCCAAACTCCAGAATCTAATTATTAATTAAAATCGCGAAAAAGGAAGTTATTGGTGAAGCGATCGCGTATAAGTTCGATTATTTATTAAACAAACATTAAAAACGTTTGTCCAACGATTCAATTCGGTCGTGTAGATGCAGAAGACGTTTGTGCACCCCAAGATTTCGTTTGTCCACCCTCCAGAATAGAATTATTAATTAAAATCGCGAAAAAGAAAGGTATTGGTGAAGCGATCGCGTATAAGTTCGATTATTTATTAAACAAACAATAAAATCGTTTGTCCAACAATTCAATTCGGTAGTGTAGATGTAGAAGACGTTTATCCACCCCAAGATTTGGTTTGTCCGCCCTCCAGAATCGAATTATTAATTAAAATCCCGAAAAAGAAAGGTATTGGTGAAGCGATGGCGTATAAGTTCGATTATTTATGAAACAAACATTAAAAACGTTTGTCCAACGTTTCAATTCGGTAGTGTAGAGGTAGAAGAAGTTTATACACCCCTAGATTTCGTTTGTCCAAACTCCAGAATCGAATTATTAAATAAAATCGCGAAAAAGAAGTGTATTGGTGAAGCGATCGCGTATAAGTTTGATTACTTCTTAAACAAACATTAAAAACGTTTGTCCAACGTTTCAATTCGGTAGTGTAGATATAGAAGACGTTTGTCCACCCCTAGATATCGTTTGTCCACCCTCCAGAATCGAATTATTAATTAAAATTGCAAAAAGGAAGGTATTGGTGAAGCGATGGCGTATAAGTTCGATTATTTATTAAACAAATAATGAAATCGTTTGTCCAACGATTCAAATCGATAGTGTAGATGTAGAAGACGTTTATACACTCCTAGATTTCGTTTGTCCAAACTCCAGAATCGAATTATTAAATAAAATCGCGAAAATGAATTGTATTGGTGAAGCGATCGGGTATAAGTTCGATTTTTTATTAAACCAACAGTGAAATCGTTTGTCCAACGATGCAGTTCGGTAGTGTAGATGTAGAATACGTTTGTGCACCCCAAGATTTCGTTTGTCCACCCTCCAGAATCGAATTATTAATTAAAATCGCGAAAAAGAACGGTATTGGTTAAGCGATCGCGTATAAGTTCGATTATTTATTAAACAAACAATAAAATCGTTTGTCCAACGATTCAATTCGGTAGTGTAGATGTAGAAGACCTTTATCCACCCCAAGATTTGGTTTGTCCTCCCTCCAGAATCGAATTATTAATTAAAATCGCGAAAAAGAAAGGAATTGGTGAAGCGATCGCGTATAAGTTCGATTATTTATTAAACAACATTAAAAACGTTTGTCCAACGATTCAATTCGGTAGTGTAGATGTAGAAGACGTTTATACACCCCTAGATTTCGTTTGTCCACCCTCCAGAATCGAATTATTAATTAAAATCGCGAAAAAGGGAGTTATTGGTGAAGCGATCACGTATAAGTTTGATTACTTCTTAAACAAACATTAAAAACGTTTGTCCAACGTTTCAATTCGGTAGTGTAGATATAGAAGACGTTCGTCCACCCCTAGATTTCGTTTGTCCACCCTCCAAAATCGAATTATTATTTAAAATCGCAAAAAGGAAGGTATTGGTGAAGCGATGGCGTATAAGTTCGATTATTTATTAAACAAATATTGAAATCGTTTGTACAACGATTCAAATCGATAGTGTAGATGTAGAAGACGTTTATACACTGCTAGATTTCGTTTGTCCAAACTCCAGAATCGAATTATTAAATAAAATCGCAAAAAGGAAAGTATTGGGGAAGCGATGGTGTATAAGTTCGATTATTTATGAAACAAACATTAAAAACGTTTGTCCAACGTTTCAATTCGGTAGTGTAGATGTAGAAGACGTTTATACACCCCTAGATTTCGTTTGTCCAAACTCCAGAATCGAATTATTAAATAAAATCGCGAAAAATAAGTGTATTGGTGAAGCGATCGGGTATAAGTTCGGTTATTTATTAAACAAACATTAAAAACGTTTGTCCAACGATGCAATTCGGCCGTGTAGATGTAGAAGACGTTTGTGCACCCCAAGATTTCGTTTGTCCACCCTCCAGAATCGAATTATTAATTAAAATCGAGAAAAAGGAAGGTATTGGTGAAGCGATCGCGTATAAGTTCGATTATTTATGAAACAAACATTAAAAACGATTGTCCAACGATTCAATTTGGTAGTGTAGATGTAGAAGACCTTTATACACCCCTAGATTTCGTTTGTCCACCCTCCAGAATCGAATTATTAATTAAAATCGCGAAAAAGGAAGTTATTGGTTAAGCGATCGCGTATAAGTTCGATTATTTATTAAACAAACAATGAAATCGTTTGTCCGACGATGCAGGTCGGTAGTGTATATGTAGAAGACGTTTGTGCACCCCAAGATTTCGTTTGTCCACCCTCCAGAATCGAATTATTAATTAAAATCTCGAAAAAGAACGGTATTGGTTAAGCGATCGCGTATAAGTTCGATTATTTATTAAACAAACAATGAAATCCTTTGTCCAACGATGCAGGTCGGTAGTGTAGATGTAGAAGACGTTTGTGCACCCCAAGATTTCGTTTGTCCACCCTCCAGAATCGAAATATTAATTAAAATCGCGAAAAAGAAAGGTATTGGTGTATCGATCGCGTATAAGTTCGATTATTTATTAAACAAACATTAAAAACGTTTGTCCTACGATTCAATTCGGTCGTGTAGATGCAGAAGACGTTTGTGCACCCCAAGATTTCGTTTGTCCACCCTCCAGAATCGAATTATTAATTAAAATCGCGAAAAAGAAATGTATTGGTGAAGCGATCGGGTATAAGTTCGATTTTTTATTAAACAAACAATGAAATCGTTTGTCCAACGATGCAGTTCGGTAGTGTAGATGTAGAAGACGTTTGTGCACCCCAAGATTTCGTTTGTCCACCCTCCAGAATAGAATTATTAATTAAAATCGCAAAAAAGAACGGTATTGGTTAAGCGATCGCGTATAAGTTCGTTTGTTTATTAAACAAACAATGAAATCGTTTGTCCAACGATGCAGTTCGTTAGTGTAGATGTAGAAGACGTTTGTGCACCCCAAGATTTCGTTTGTCCACCCTCCAGAATCGAAATATTATATAAAATCGCGAAAAAGAAAGGTATTGGTGAAGCGATCGCGTATAAGTTCGATTATTTTTTAACAAACATTAAAAACGATTGTCCAACTATTCAATTTGGTAGTGTAGATGTAGAAGACCTTTATACACCCCTAGATTTCGTTTGTCCACCCTCCAGAATCGAATTATTAATTAAAATCGCGAAAAAGGATGTTATTGGTTAAGCGATCGCGTATAAGTTCGATTATTTATTAAACAAACAATGAAATCGTTTGTCCGACGATGCAGGTCGGTAATGTAGATGTAGAAGACGTTTGTGCACCCCAAGATTTCGTTTGTCCACCCTCCAGAATCGAATTATTAATTAAAATCTCGAAAAAGAACGGTATTGGTTAAGCGATCGCGTATAAGTTCGATTATTTATTAAACAAACAATGAAATCGTTTGTCCAACGATGCAGTGCGGTAGTGTAGATGTAGAAGACGTTTGTCGACCCCAGGATTTCGTTTGTCCACCCTCCAGAATAGAATTATTAATTAAAATCGCAAAAAAGGACGGTATGGGTTAAGCGATCGCGTATAAGTTCGATTATTTATTAAACAAACAATGAAATCGTTTGTCCAACGATGCAGTTCGGTAGTGTAGATGTAGAAGACGTTTGTGCACCCCAAGATTTCGTTTGTCCACCCTCCAGAATTGAAATATTAATTAAAATCGCGAAAAAGGATGTTATTGGTTAAGCGATCGCGTATAAGTTCGATTATTTATGAAACAATCATTAAAAACGTTTGTCCAACGTTTCAATTCAGTAGTGTAGATGTAGAAGACGATTATACACCCCTAGATTTCGTTTCTCCAAACTCCGGAATCGAATTATTAAATAAAATCGCGAAAAAGAAATGTATTGGTGAAGCGATCGGGTATAAGTTCTATTTTTTATTAAACAAACAGTGAAATCGTTTGTCCAACGAAGCAGTTCGGTAGTGTAGATGTAGAAGACGTTTGTCGACCCCAGGATTTCGTTTGTCCACTCTCCAGAATCGAATTATTAATTAAAATCGCGAAAAAGAACGGTATTGGTTAAGCGATCGCGTACAAGTTCGATTATTTATTAAACAAACAATGAAATCGTTTGTCCAACGATGCAGGTCGGTAGTGTAGATGTAGAAGACGTTTGTGCACCCCAAGATTTCGTTTGTCCACCCTCCAGAATCGAAATATTAATTAAAATCGCGAAAAAGAAAGGTATTGGTGAATCGATCGCGTATAAGTTCGATTATTTATTAAACAAACATTAAAAACGTTTGTCCTACGATTCAATTCGGTCGTGTAGATGCAGAAGACGTTTGTGCACCCCAAGATTTCGTTTGTCCACCCTCCAGAATCGAATTATTAATTAAAATCGCGAAAAAGGAAGTTATTGGTGTAGCGATCGCGTATAAGTTCGATTATTTATGAAACAAACATTAAAAACGTTTGTCCAACGTTTCAATTCGGTAGTGTAGATGTAGAAGACGTTTATACACCCCTAGATTTCATTTGTCCAAACTCCAGAATCTAATTATTAATTAAAATCGCGAAAAAGGAAGTTATTGGTGAAGCGATCGCGTATAAGTTCGATTATTTATTAAACAAACATTAAAAACGTTTGTCCAACGATTCAATTCGGTCGTGTAGATGCAGAAGACGTTTGTGCACCCCAAGATTTCGTTTGTCCACCCTCCAGAATAGAATTATTAATTAAAATCGCGAAAAAGGAAGTTATTGGTGTAGCGATCGCGTATAAGTTCGATTATTTATGAAACAAACATTAAAAACGTTTGTCCAACGTTTCAATTCGGTAGTGTAGATGTAGAAGACGTTTATACACCCCTAGATTTCATTTGTCCAAACTCCAGAATCTAATTATTAATTAAAATCGCGAAGAAGGAAGTTATTGGTGAAGCGATCGCGTATAAGTTCGATTATTTACTAAACAAACATTAAAAACGTTTGTCCAACGTTTCAATTTGGTAGTGTAGAAGTAGAAGACGTTTATACACCCATGGATTTCGTTTGTCCAAACTCTAGAAACGAATTATTAAATAAAATCGCGAAAAAGGAATGTATTGGTGAAGCGATCGGGTATAAGTTCGATTTTTTAATAAAAAAACAATGAAATCGTTTGTCCAACGATGCAGTTCGGTCGTGTAGATGCAGAAGACGTTTGTGCACCCCAAGATTTTGTTTGTCCACCCTCCAGAATAGAATTATTAATTAAAATCAGAAAAAAGAACGGTATTGGTTAAGCGATCGCGTATAAGTTCGATTATTTTTTAAACAAACAATAAAAACGTTTGTCCAACGAATCAATTCGGTAGTGCAGATGTAGAAGACGTTTATACACCCCTAGATTTCGTTTGTCCAAACTCCAGAAACGAATTATTAAATAAAATCGCGAAAAAGGAATGTATTGGTGAAGCGATCGGGTATAAGTTCGATTATTTATTAAACAAACATTAAAAACGTTTGTCCAACGATTCAATTCCGTCGTGTAGATGCAGAAGACGTTTGTGCACCCCAAGATTTCGTTTGTCCACCCTCCAGAATCGAATTATTAATTAAAATCGCGAAAACGAAATGTATTGGTGAAGCGATCGGGTATAAGTTCGATTTTATATTAAACAAACAATGAAATCGTTTGTCCAACGATGCAGTTCGGTAGTGTAGATGTAGAAGACGTTTGTGCACCCCAAGATTTCGTTTGTCCACCCTCCAGAATAGAATTATGAATTAAAATCGCAAAAAAGAACGGTATTGGTTAAGCGATGGCGTATAAGTTCGTTTGTTTATTAAACAAACAATGAAATCGTTTGTCCAACGATTCAATTCGGTAGTGTAGATGTAGAAGACGTTTATACACCCCAAGATTTCGTTTGTCCACCCTCCAGAATCGAAATATTAATTAAAATCGCGAAAAAAAAAGTGTTCGCGAAAGAGGTAACGCGATGAGCGTGAGTATGCCGGGGAGGTTATGTTTGAAGTAAAGCGCAGTTTTGGGTTGAGCAATGTCCCGTGGTCAGTTTATTTGCACACTCGCGGAGTGAGTCACACTTCGGTAAAATGATGAGCGTTGAGCGAAAGCACGTTGTGCTGTACACGTGAGAGTTCTCGTTGAGACTTTTCCGCACCGTGACCACGCGGTCGCACCCCGATCCACGATCGATTACGCGAGAGATGAGAAAAGAACCTGCAATGAGGTGAGCACTGAGATTCTCGATGAGAATTTCGAGCACTGAGATTCTCGATGAGAATCGTGAGCACTACCGACTGAGATTGGTGATAAGGTTCAATAGTTACGTGTTAAACGTTTGCGAAACACCGACGCGTCTACGCACGTACTCTGAGAGAACAAGACTGAAAACCGTTGGACAATCTGACTTCCTGTACGGGTCGTCTCGAACATTCTCGACGATCGACCGACGTGGGGAAATCGGATTGGTTGAGCCACAGATGAGTTAAATTGTGATTGGCTACGCGTATTCTACAACCGGCTGAAACAGTGTCACGCGATGCGCTGATTGGCTGATCGTCGGTCGCGGAGCGCAGATGATTGGCCGATCGACGGTCGCGGAGCGCCGATGATTGGCAGATCGATCGTGGATCGGTCGTGGCGTTACGCAGTCCAGGAGGTGCTGCGGTGAGTTGAGGTGTGGCGGAGATCGGAACTACCGATTCTCGAACATGCTCCCGGCCTCAACAGCTGGAAGAAGATGTTGATGATGAATCTGTAACATTCAAAATGGCCAGTTTGGCAATTGGCCTGACCAAGGTGGTAGTGGCGGTCTTGAGCGTCACCACCCTAGTCAATCCATCCTTCCCTGGGTGAAGAGTGAGAACCCGAGCAAGTGGCCACTTGCTCGGGGGAAACCGCTCATCGGTGATGAGCACTAGGGAGCCGACCTTGATGGCGTTGGATGGGTGATGCCACTTCGAGATTGATAACTGCCTTTGCAGATAATGGGCAGACCATTGAGTCCAGAACTGTTGAGTCTTCTGTTGGATGAGTTGCCACCGTGCTGATGGTGAGATGGATGAGCGCTCCACAGAAGGTTCCGGTAGAGCTGAGAGCGGGTGTCCAATGAGGAAGTGAGCAGGAGTGAGCGTTGCGACGTCTTCAGGATCGTCGCTGAGGGGCTTAAGAGGACGTGAATTCAGCATAGCCTCGATCTGAGTGAGGAGCGTACTGAACTCTTCGTAGGTGAGTGCTGTTTCACTCACGGTTCGCCGAAGATGGTGTTTGGTGGACTTCACCACAGCCTCCCATTTGCCTCCCATGTGTGGTGCAGCTGGGGGGTTGAACACCCAGCGAGTGTTGTCGTTGACTAACAGCTGAGCAAGAGCTTGGTGATCTTGAGAGCCCTGAGTAAACATCCTCTTGAGCGTGGCATCGGCTCCGATGAAGTTGGTGCCACAATCTGAGTAGAGTGAGTGAGGGATTCCTCTCCGTGAGATGAAACGCCTGTACGTTGCGATGAAACCTTCTGTGGAGTAGTCGGTGACTAGTTCGAGATGCACAGCTGAGGTGGTGAGACAGACGAATACACAGATCCATCCCTTTTGAGTCTTGGCGCCTCGCCCTTTCCACGTCCTTAAGGTGATGGGACCAGCATAGTCCAGTCCGGTGCTGGTGAATGGGCGTGTGGGTGTGACTCGTGAAAGAGGTAGTTGGCCCATCAGTTGATGGGCACGGATCCCCCTTTGTCGAGCACACACAACACACCGCAGAATGTGAGATTTCACTGGAGCTCGACCACCGATGATCCAGTAGGTCTGTCTGATTTGAGCGAGCGTGAGCTGAGTCCCTCCATGGAGAGTCTTTCGATGAGCTTGATCTATAATTAGATCGGACAGACGTGAGTGACGAGGCAAAATTGCAGGATGCTTACTTCCATACGCAATGTGAGCGTTGTTGAGTCGGCCTCCGACCCTGACCACTCCTTCCTGGTCGATAAAGGCCGTGAGACGATTGAACGTGTGAGAAGATGGCAACTTGGTGCCGGAGCTGAGAGCCTTTATTTCGTGTGTGAAGTAAAGGGACTGCGTCGCTTTAATCCAGAAGATCCTGGCCCTCTGCAGATCCTCAGGCGACTGTGAGACGACTGGCAAGGAAATCGTTGATCTCCTGAGTCGAGAGAGAATTCTGAAACAAACTGAGGTGATACGCAAGAGTTTGTTGAGAGATGAATATCTGTAAATGAGGTCCCAGTGATATTTGAATTGTCGAATGTTGAGAAGATTTGAGATCCCAGGACGAGCTTCCAGCATGCATGGACTGTCCGTCAAGGTAGGTTGAGAGGGCCATGAGTCACTGGGTTGAGTGAGCCAAGATGGTCCCGTCCACCAAAGCTCGTGGTGTTCAAGCTGTGTTGTTGTTAAGCCTCGAGAGGCACAATCAGCTGGATTCGCTGTTCCAGGAACGTGTCTCCAATGTGCATGTGGGGTGAGCTCTTGAATTTGGGAGACACGGTTCCGCACATAATCCTTCCAGCGTGATGCATGAGATTTGATCCATGATAGTGAGATTTGAGAATCCGTCCACAGATGCGTTGTAGCAATGTTGAGCTGAAGAGTAGCTTGAACATACTTCGTGAGCCTTGCAAGCATTAAAGCTGCAGTGAGTTCGAGCCTCGGGATTGTGAGTTTCTTGAGTGGAGCTACCTTGGTTTTGGAGCATACAAGTGTCGACACTTTGTGAGTTGTGGACGGTGAGGTCACGATAATGTAAATTACCGCTGCCATGGCGAGCTGAGACGCATCAGAGAATCCATGCAATTCCACTGTCGAGTAGGAGAAGGTGTTGAACCACCTCGGTATTGAGAGTCTGGCCAGACTTGTTAGATCTTCTCTGATGGTGAGCCAGTGAGTCGTGACTTGGGAAGGCAGTGGGTCATCCCAGTCGAGTTTGTGCAGCCACAATTCCTGCAAAAGTGCCTTTGCCCGAATTATGACTGGAGCTAAGAAGCCGAGTGGATCAAATATCTTGGCTACTTCTGAGAGAATGAGACGTTTTGTGAGTCTTGAATTGCTGAGAGGTTTTGTTGAGAATGAAAAGCTGTCGTTGAGAGCATTCCATTGTAAACCGAGAATTTTGGTAGTGCAGTCGTCAAGTGCAATGTACGAGTTGCTAGCTCGCACTTCGTGAGAAATTGAGTCAAGCAATGGAGGGTAGGTTGTTTGCCACTTGGCAAGTGGAAAACCGCCCGCCTTGCACAGGTCATTTAATTGTTGAGCGATTGTAATGAGTGTCTCACCCGTATCGGCGCCGCCAAATATGTCGTCGACGTATCTAGCATGGGTGATGGAAGGTACTGCCAGTGGGAAGCGATGTCCTTCGTCTTCGACCAACTGCAGCAGTGCTCTGACAGCGAGGAACGGCGCAGCCTTGGTTCCATATGTGACTGTGGTGAGTTTGTAGGGCACCTCCTTTGAATCCTCATCAATCCACAGTACTCTCTGGAGGTCCTGGTCGTCTTCGTGAACCTTGACTTGTCGGTACATCTTAGTCACGTCAGTGGCGAAAATGTACTTGTGCTGGCGAAGCCACAACAGCACATCCGTGATGTTGAGTAGAAGGTTCGCCCCTGTGTGCATGAGATCGTTGATCGAGTGCCCCGTTGAGGTCGGGCTTGACCCGTTGAAGACGACCCTCAACTTCGTAGTCTGGCTGTCGAGCTTGAGTACTCCGTGATGTGGGAGATAGAAAACAGAGTGAGTGTTGGGTGAGGTAGAGGAGGCTCTTACCATATGGTGGAGGTCCTCGTATTCCTTCATGAACCCTGTGTATAGTGTGTGATACTCGCTGTCTCTTTTGAGCTTGCTGAGTGTTCGCTTCAGGCAAGCATGAGCAGTTTGATAGGAGTTGCCCAATAGACTTCGAGATAACTTGAGAGGGATGCGTACGATGTACCTTCCTGTAGAATCACGAGTGTGTGTCGCTCGAAAGTGATCCTCACATTCTTGTTCTTCAGGGGTGAGCTTTGAGGGCGCATCTGTCGGGAGCTCCTCTTGAATCCAGAATTTTGCCAGTAGATCTTGTAGTGTTTTGTCGCTGTGCTGCATTACTGCAGCTGTGTGCGACGAGCTGACTTGAGACTGAGATGTTCTAACTGGCCCAAGAACGAGCCACCCAAAGATTGAGAACTGAGCAATTGGCATTGAAGGGTCGCCCTTGATGAGGTTAGGCATTATGATTTTTCCGTATGAGTCTGCGCCAATGATTATGTCAATGGGCCTAGGTTTTAGAAAGTCTGGATCAGCTAACCTTAACCTGGTGAGATGTGGCCATTCTTGACGTGGCGCTTCCACGGATGGTAGACTGGAGGTGAGAGTTCGCAGAACGTGAGCTTGAGTGCAGACAGTTGAGGAGTCGTAGCTTGATCGTAGAGTGATTGACACGACGCCTCGAGTGTGAGTAGTTTTGTTGCCTCCAATGCCAATAATTGAGATGGATGAGCGGGTTCGTTGAAGGTTAAGTTGAGTGATGAGCTCCTCCTTGATAAAGGTGAGCTCTGAGCCTGAGTCGATGAGTAGCCTCACTGGCAGCGAAGCCACCGGTGAGATGAGCTGTGCGTTAGCCGTGGCTAACAAAGTGAGCGTATTTGAGGTAGCGTGGCAACCTGCTGCTGAGTGAGATCGAAATGAGTGAGTTTGACCTGTTGAGCGTGAGTTTAGCGAGTTTGATGAGCATGAGCCGACGACTGCACCAACACCTCAGAAGTCGTTGACCCCTTCGGCCTTTTTCCCTTCAGGTTGAGGGGTAGGAGCGGCTGAGCTGGTTTCGGCTTTGGGCACCGGTTGAGCGTGAGCAGAGCTTTGAGCAGCTACAGGCTGAGGCGGGTGCAGCATCGTGTGGTGCTTTGCACCACAGTGCTTGCACCGGTGTGCAGACTTGCACACCTCCGTCTGATGACGCCCACAGCAATTCTTGCACAGGTTCCTGGCCACGATGAACCTGCGACGCTCTGTAATGGGTGCCTCTCTAAATTTAGGACACGCCACTACAAAGTGGTCCTCTGAGCACCAGTCACACGGGTACCGGGTGGACTGCGCCTTCGCTGAAGGTTGAGCCGCTGGCTTGGTCTGCGTTGCAGGGTGAGCCGTTGATCTGCGTTGCGTTGAGCGTGTTGTGGAGACGGCAGGTGCAGATGGCCTCTTCGTCGAAGACTCCATCTGTTCCAGGGCCCCACCCTTCTTCTCCACGAAGGCCAACAAATCCCTATACCTAGGGCACTCCGAGGAGTCAGATAGAGAGGTCTCCCAAGCCTCTCTGGTGACCTTGTCGAGGCTGTTGGTTAGGACATGCACCATCAGACAGTTGTGCATGTCCTGATCAGCCTTCAACGCGACCAACGTCTCGTTGACCTCCGTGAAGGTTGCAGCCAGGTCCTTGAGTGCGGTCGCGGACCGCGTGGTGACGGGGGTGAGCGTGAGCAGCTTGTCAAGCTGCTCCTTGATTAGCAGTCGTTTGTTTGAGAAACGTTTGGCCAGGTATTCCCAGCACGCCTGAAATGATGAGCCCATGAGCGGAAATGCGTTTACACGCCTAGACGGCTCCCCGGTGAGCGAGGCCCTCAGGTAATACAGCCTGTCAATGTCCATGAGCCTCGTGTCGTTGACGATGAGCGACGTAAACAGCTCACTGAAGGCAGGCCAGTCTACGTAACTCCCCGAGAACTTGGGGATCGCGAGCTCGGGTAGCTTTGCTGCCCTGCTCGTTGGTGTGGTGGCCGTTCCACTCGGCGTGCTGGGTTGAGCTGCGTTCGCGAGGTGAGCCATGAGCCGACGAAGTGAGCGCCTGAGCGTTGCTACAAGCTTCGTCTCGCGGGCTAGGAGGCCTGACGCGAAATATTCGTGGTCCAGGCACTTCACTGGCCAAAACTCCTCGATGTGTGCGTGCTCCGTCAGGAACGCTGTGTGCAGCTCCTCGACGCTGTCTGACTGCAAATCCTGCAGCGTCTTGAAGCGACACGCCTGTGAGTGCGCTTTGATGATGAGCGGTGCCGGCGTCGTTGACGGCGACGAGGACCTCGTCTTGCCGGAGGCTTGCGCCGCTTGGTCCTGAGGAACCTGCAGCGTGCCTGACGGATTTGGCGAAGTCGACCTCGACTCGACATTCGACGTGGAGGAGTTATTCGCTTCGTCCGCCATGGTGAGCAATGAGAGTCGAGAATGAGCTTTGCGAAATGAGCACTGCACCGAACTTCACACACCAGATCCGGCTCGAAGGACCAGAATGTTCGCGAAAGAGGTAACGCGATGAGCGTGAGTATGCCGGGGAGGTTATGTTTGAAGTAAAGCGCAGTTTTGGGTTAAGCAATGTCCCGTGGTCAGTTTATTTGCACACTCGCGGAGTGAGTCACACTTCGGTAAAATGATGAGCGTTGAGCGAAAGCACGTTGTGCTGTACACGTGAGAGTTCTCGTTGAGACTTTTCCGCACCGTGACCACGCGGTCGCACCCCGATCCACGATCGATTACGCGAGAGATGAGAAAAGAACCTGCAATGAGGTGAGCACTGAGATTCTCGATGAGAATTTCGAGCACTGAGATTCTCGATGAGAATCGTGAGCACTACCGACTGAGATTGGTGATAAGGTTCAATAGTTACGTGTTAAACGTTTGCGAAACACCGACGCGTCTACGCACGTACTCTGAGAGAACAAGACTGAAAACCGTTGGACAATCTGACTTCCTGTACGGGTCGTCTCGAACATTCTCGACGATCGACCGACGTGGGGAAATCGGATTGGTTGAGCCACAGATGAGTTAAATTGTGATTGGCTACGCGTATTCTACAACCGGCTGAAACAGTGTCACGCGATGCGCTGATTGGCTGATCGTCGGTCGCGGAGCGCAGATGATTGGCCGATCGACGGTCGCGGAGCGCCGATGATTGGCAGATCGATCGTGGTTCGGTGGTGGCGTTACGCAGTCCAGGAGGTGCTGCGGTGAGTTGAGGTGTGGCGGAGATCGGAACTACCGATTCTCGAACAAAAAGGTATTGGTGAAGCGATCGCGTATAAGTTCGATTATTTTTTAACAAACATTAAAAACGATTGTCCAACGATTCAATTTGGTAGTGTAGATGTAGAAGACCTTTATACACCCCTAGATTTCGTTTGTCCACCCTCCAGAATCGAATTATTAATTAAAATCGCGAAAAAGGAAGTTATTGGTTAAGCGATCGCGTATAAGTTCGATTATTTATTAAACAAACAATGAAATCGTTTGTCCAACGATGCAGTTCGGTAGTGTAGATGTAGAAGACGTTTGTCGACCCCAGGATTTCGTTTGTCCACCCTCCAGAATAGAATTATTAATTAAAATCGCAAAAAAGGACGGTATGGGTTAAGCGATCGCGTATAAGTTCGATTATTTATTAAACAAACAATGAAATCGTTTGTCCAACGATGCAGTTCGGTAGTGTAGATGTAGAAGACGTTTGTGCACCCCAAGATTTCGTTTGTCCACCCTCCAGAATCGAATTATTAATTAAAATCTCGAAAAAGAACGGTATTGGTTAAGCGATCGCGTATAAGTTCGAATATTTATTAAACAAACAATGAAATCGTTTGTCCAACGATGCAGTTCGGTAGTGTAGATGTAGAAGACGTTTGTCGACCCCAGGATTTCGTTTGTCCACCCTCCAGAATAGAATTATTAATTAAAATCGCAAAAAAGGACGGTATGGGTTAAGCGATCGCGTATAAGTTCGATTATTTATTAAACAAACAGTGAAATCGTTTGTCCATCGAACCAGTTCGGTAGTGTAGATGTAGAAGACGTTTGTCGACCCCAGGATTTCGTTTGTCCACTCTCCAGAATCGAATTATTAATTAAAATCGCGAAAAAGAACGGTATTGGTTAAGCGATCGCGTACAAGTTCGATTATTTATTAAACAAACATTGAAATCGTTTGTCCAACGATGCAGGTCGGTAGTGTAGATGTAGAAGACGTTTGTGCACCCCAAGATTTCGTTTGTCCACCCTCCAGAATCGAAATATTAATTAAAATCGCGAAAAAGGAAGGTACTGGTGAAGCGATCGCGTATAAGTTCGATTATTTATTAAACAAACAATAAAATCGTTTGTCCAACGATTCAGTTCGGTAGTGTAGATGTAGAAGACGTTTATCCACACCAAGATTTGGTTTGTCCACCCTCCAGAATCGAATTATTAATTAAACTCGCGAAAAAGTAAGGTATTGGTGAAGCGATCGCGTATAAGTTCGATTATTTTTTAACAAACATTAAAAACGATTGTCCAACGATTCAATTCGGTAGTGTAGATGTAGAAGACCTTTATACACCCCAAGATTTCGTTTGTCCACCCTCCAGAATCGAAATATTAATTAAAATCGCGAAAAAGAAAGGTATTGGTGAAGCGATCGCGTATAAGTTCGATTATTTATTAAACAAACAATAAAATCGTTTGTCCAACGATTCAATTCGGTAGTGTAGATGTAGAAGACGATTATCCTCCCCAAGATTTGGTTGTCCGCCCTCCAGAATCGAATTATTAATTAAAATCGCGAAAAAGAGAAGGTATTGGTGAAGCGATCGCGTATAAGTTCGCATATTTATTAAACAAACAATAAAAACATTTGTCCAACGAATCAATTCGGTAGTGCAGATGTAGAAGACGTTTATACACCCCTAGATTTCGTTTGTCCAAACTCCAGAAACGAATTATTAAATAAAATCGCGAAAAAGTAAGGTATTGGTGAAGCGATCGCGTATAAGTTCGATTATTTTTTAACAAACATTAAAAACGATTGTCCAACGATTCAATTCGGTAGTGTAGATGTAGAAGACCTTTATACACCCCTAGATTTCGTTTGTCCACCCTCCAGAATCGAATTATTAATTAAAATCGCGAAAAAGTAAGGTATTGGTGAAGCGATCGGGTATAAGTTCGATTATTTTTTAACAAACATTAAAAACGATTGTCCAACGATTCAATTCGGTAGTGTAGATATAGAAGACCTTTATACACCCCTAGATTTCGTTTGTCCACCCTTCAGAATCGAATTATTAATTAAAATCGCGAAAAAGTAAGGTATTGGTGAAGCGATCGCGTATAAGTTCGATTATTTATGAAACAAACATTAAAAACGTTTGTCCAACGTTTCAATTTGGTAGTGTAGATGTAGAAGACGTTTATACACCCCTAGATTTCGTTTGTCCAAACTCTAGAAACGAATTATTAAATAAAATCGCGAAAAAGGAATGTATTGGTGAAGCGATCGGGTATAAGTTCGATTTTTTAATAAAAAAACAATGAAATCGTTTGTCCAACGATGCAGTTCGGTCGTGTAGATGCAGAAGACGTTTGTGAACCCCAAGATTTCGTTTGTCCACCCTCCAGAATAGAATTGTTAATTAAAATCGGAAAAAAGAACGGTATTGGTTAAGCGATCGCGTATAAGTTCGATTATTTATTAAACAAACAATGAAATCGTTTGTCCAACGATGCAGTTTGGTAGTGTAGATGTAGAAGACGTTTGTGCACCCCAAGATTTCGTTTGTCCACCCTCCAGAATGGAATTATTAATTAAAATCGCAAAAAAGAACGGTATTGGTTAAGCGATCGCGTATAAGTTCGATTATTTATTAAACAAACAATGAAATCGTTTGTCCAACGATGCAGTTCGGTAGTGTAGATGTAGAAGACGTTTGTCGACCCCAGGATTTCGTTTGTCCACCCTCCAGAATAGAATTATTAATTAAAATCGCAAAAAAGAACGGTATTGGTTAAGCGATCGCGTATAAGTTCGATTATTTATTAAACAAACAATGAAATCGTTTGTCCAACGATGCAGTTTGGTAGTGTAGATGTAGAAGACGTTTGTGCACCCCAAGATTTCGTTTGTCCACCCTCCAAAATCGCAATATTATATAAAATCGCGAAAAAGAAAGGTATTGGTGAAGCGATCGCGTATAAGTTCGATTATTTATTAAAACAAACATTAAAAACGTTTGTCCAACGATTCAATTCGGTAGT
Source organism: Andrena bucephala (assembly GCA_947577245.1). Classification (NCBI taxonomy): domain Eukaryota; kingdom Metazoa; phylum Arthropoda; class Insecta; order Hymenoptera; family Andrenidae; genus Andrena; species Andrena bucephala. Next base: position 22,633,554 of record OX387716.1, on the reverse strand, counting down.
GTAGATGTAAAAAACGTTTACACACCCCTAGATTTCGTTTGTCCAAACTCCAGAATCGAATTATTAAATAAAATCGCGAAAAAGGAATGTATTGGTGAAGCGATCGGGTATAAGTTCGATTTTTTAATAAAAAAACAATGAAATCGTTTGTCCAACGATGCAGTTCGGTCGTGTAGATGCAGAAGACGTTTGTGCACCCCAAGATTTCGTTTGTCCACCCTCCAGAATAGAATTGTTAATTAAAATCACGAAAAAGAAATGTATTGGTGAAGCTATCGCGTATAAGTTCGCATATTTATTAAACAAACAATAAAAACGTTTGTCCAACGATTCAATTCGGTAGTGTAGATGTAGAAGACGTTAATACACCCCAAGATTTCGTTTGTCCAATCTCCAGAATCGAATTATTAAATAAAATCGCAAAAAGGAAGGTATTGGTTAAGCGATGGCGTATAAGTTCGATTTTTTATTAAACAAACAATGAAATCGTTTGTCCAACGATTCAATTCGGTAGTGTAGATGTAGAAGACGTTTATACACCCCTAGCTTTCGTTTGACCACCCTCCAGAATCGAATTATTAATTAAAATCGCGAAAAAGGAAGTTATTGGTTAAGCGATCGCGTATAAGTTGGATTATTTATTAAACAAACAATGAAATCGTTTGTCCGACGATGCAGGTCGGTAGTGTAGATGTAGAAGACGTTTGTGCACCCCAAGATTTTGTTTGTCCACCCTCCAGAATCGAATTATTAATTAAAATCTCGAAAAAGAACGGTATTGGTTAAGCGATCGCGTATAAGTTCGATTATTTATTAAACAAACAATGAAATCGTTTGTCCAACGATGCAGTTCGGTAGTGTAGATGTAGAAGACGTTTGTCGACCCCAGGATTTCGTTTGTCCACCCTCCAGAATGGGATTATTAATTAAAATCGCGAAAAAGTAAGGTATTGGTGAAGCGATCGCGTATAAGTTCGATTATTTATGAAACAAACATTAAAAACGTTTGTCCACCGTTTCAATTTGGTAGTGTAGATGTAGAAGACGTTTATACACCCCTAGATTTCGTTTGTCCAAACTCTAGAAACGAATTATTAAATAAAATCGCGAAAAAGTAATGTATTGGTGAAGCGATCGGGTATAAGTTCGATTTTTTAATAAAAAAACAATGAAATCGTTTGTCCAACGATGCAGTTCGGTCGTGTAGATGCAGAAGACGTTTGTGAACCCCAAGATTTCGTTTGTCCACCCTCCAGAATAGAATTGTTAATTAAAATCGGAAAAAAGAACGGTATTGGTTAAGCGATCGCGTATAAGTTCGATTATTTATTAAACAAACAATGAAATCGTTTGTCCAACGATGCAGTTTGGTAGTGTAGATGTAGAACACGTTTGTGCACCCCAAGATTTCGTTTGTCCACCCTCCAGAATCGAATTATTAATTAAAATCTCGAAAAAGAACGGTATTGGTTAAGCGATCGCGTATAAGTTCGATTATTTATTAAACAAACAATAAAATCGTTTGTCCAACGATGCAGGTCGGTAGTGTAGATGTAGAACACGTTTGTGCACCCCAAGATTTCGTTTGTCTACCCTTCAGAATCGAATTATTAATTAAAATCGCAAAAAAGTAAGGTATTGGTGAAGCGATCGCGTATAAGTTCGATTATTTATGAAACAAACATTAAAAACGTTTGTCCAACGTTTCAATTTGGTAGTGTAGATGTAGAAGACGTTTATACACCCCTAGATTTCGTTTGTCCAAACTCTAGAAACGAATTATTAAATAAAATCGCGAAAAAGGAATGTATTGGTGAAGCGATCGGGTATAAGTTCGATTTTTTAATAAAAAAACAATGAAATCGTTTGTCCAACGATGCAGTTCGGTCGTGTAGATGCAGAAGACGTTTGTGCACCCCAAGATTTCGTTTGTCCACCCTCCAGAATAGAATTGTTAATTAAAATCGGAAAAAAGAACGGTATTGGTTAAGCGATCGCGTATAAGTTCGATTATTTATTAAACAAACAATGAAATCGTTTGTCCAACGATGCAGGTCGGTAGTGTAGATGTAGAACACGTTTGTGCACCCCAAGATTTCGTTTGTCCACCCTCCAGAATCGAATTATTAATTAAAATCTCGAAAAAGAACGGTATTGGTTAAGCGATCGCGTATAAGTTCGATTATTTATTAAACAAACAATGAAATCGTTTGTCCAACGATGCAGTTTGGTAGTGTAGATGTAGAAGACGTTTGTGCACCCCAAGATTTCGTTTGTCCACCCTCCAAAATCGCAATATTATATAAAATCGCGAAAAAGAAAGGTATTGGTGAAGCGATCGCGTATAAGTTCGATTATTTATTAAAACAAACATTAAAAACGTTTGTCCAACGATTCAATTCGGTAGTGTAGATGTAAAAAACGTTTACACACCCCTAGATTTCGTTTGTCCAAACTCCAGAATCGAATTATTAAATAAAATCGCGAAAAAGGAATGTATTGGTGAAGCGATCGGGTATAAGTTCGATTTTTTAATAAAAAAACAATGAAATCGTTTGTCCAACGATGCAGTTCGGTCGTGTAGATGCAGAAGACGTTTGTGCACCCCAAGATTTCGTTTGTCCACCCTCCAGAATAGAATTGTTAATTAAAATCACGAAAAAGAAATGTATTGGTGAAGCTATCGCGTATAAGTTCGCATATTTATTAAACAAACAATAAAAACGTTTGTCCAACGATTCAATTCGGTAGTGTAGATGTAGAAGACGTTAATACACCCCAAGATTTCGTTTGTCCAATCTCCAGAATCGAATTATTAAATAAAATCGCAAAAAGGAAGGTATTGGTTAAGCGATGGCGTATAAGTTCGATTTTTTATTAAACAAACAATGAAATCGTTTGTCCAACGATTCAATTCGGTAGTGTAGATGTAGAAGACGTTTATACACCCCTAGCTTTCGTTTGACCACCCTCCAGAATCGAATTATTAATTAAAATCGCGAAAAAGGAAGTTATTGGTTAAGCGATCGCGTATAAGTTGGATTATTTATTAAACAAACAATGAAATCGTTTGTCCGACGATGCAGGTCGGTAGTGTAGATGTAGAAGACGTTTGTGCACCCCAAGATTTTGTTTGTCCACCCTCCAGAATCGAATTATTAATTAAAATCTCGAAAAAGAACGGTATTGGTTAAGCGATCGCGTATAAGTTCGATTATTTATTAAACAAACAATGAAATCGTTTGTCCAACGATGCAGTTCGGTAGTGTAGATGTAGAAGACGTTTGTCGACCCCAGGATTTCGTTTGTCCACCCTCCAGAATGGGATTATTAATTAAAATCGCGAAAAAGTAAGGTATTGGTGAAGCGATCGCGTATAAGTTCGATTATTTATGAAACAAACATTAAAAACGTTTGTCCACCGTTTCAATTTGGTAGTGTAGATGTAGAAGACGTTTATACACCCCTAGATTTCGTTTGTCCAAACTCTAGAAACGAATTATTAAATAAAATCGCGAAAAAGTAATGTATTGGTGAAGCGATCGGGTATAAGTTCGATTTTTTAATAAAAAAACAATGAAATCGTTTGTCCAACGATGCAGTTCGGTCGTGTAGATGCAGAAGACGTTTGTGAACCCCAAGATTTCGTTTGTCCACCCTCCAGAATAGAATTGTTAATTAAAATCGGAAAAAAGAACGGTATTGGTTAAGCGATCGCGTATAAGTTCGATTATTTATTAAACAAACAATGAAATCGTTTGTCCAACGATGCAGTTTGGTAGTGTAGATGTAGAACACGTTTGTGCACCCCAAGATTTCGTTTGTCCACCCTCCAGAATCGAATTATTAATTAAAATCTCGAAAAAGAACGGTATTGGTTAAGCGATCGCGTATAAGTTCGATTATTTATTAAACAAACAATGAAATCGTTTGTCCAACGATGCAGGTCGGTAGTGTAGATGTAGAACACGTTTGTGCACCCCAAGATTTCGTTTGTCTACCCTTCAGAATCGAATTATTAATTAAAATCGCAAAAAAGTAAGGTATTGGTGAAGCGATCGCGTATAAGTTCGATTATTTATGAAACAAACATTAAAAACGTTTGTCCAACGTTTCAATTTGGTAGTGTAGATGTAGAAGACGTTTATACACCCCTAGATTTCGTTTGTCCAAACTCTAGAAACGAATTATTAAATAAAATCGCGAAAAAGGAATGTATTGGTGAAGCGATCGGGTATAAGTTCGATTTTTTAATAAAAAAACAATGAAATCGTTTGTCCAACGATGCAGTTCGGTCGTGTAGATGCAGAAGACGTTTGTGCACCCCAAGATTTCGTTTGTCCACCCTCCAGAATAGAATTGTTAATTAAAATCGGAAAAAAGAACGGTATTGGTTAAGCGATCGCGTATAAGTTCGATTATTTATTAAACAAACAATGAAATCGTTTGTCCAACGATGCAGGTCGGTAGTGTAGATGTAGAACACGTTTGTGCACCCCAAGATTTCGTTTGTCCACCCTCCAGAATCGAATTATTAATTAAAATCTCGAAAAAGAACGGTATTGGTTAAGCGATCGCGTATAAGTTCGATTATTTATTAAACAAACAATGAAATCGTTTGTCCAACGATGCAGGTCGGTAGTGTAGATGTAGAACACGTTTGTGCACCCCAAGATTTCGTTTGTCCACCCTCCAGAATCGAATTATTAATTAAAATCTCGAAAAAGAACGGTATTGGTTAAGCGATCGCGTATAAGTTCGATTATTTATTAAGCAAACAATGAAATCGTTTGTCCAACGATTCAGTTCGGTAGTGTAGATGTAGAAGACGTTTGTGCACCCCAAGATTTCGTTTGTCCACCCTCCAGAATCGAATTATTAATTAAAATCTCGAAAAAGAACGGTATTGGTTAAGCGATCGCGTATAAGTTCGATTATTTATTAAACAAACAATGAAATCGTTTGTCCAACGATGCAGTTCGGTAGTGTAGATGTAGTAGACGTGTGTCCACCCCAAGATTTCGTTTGTCTACCGTCCAGAATCAAATTATTAATTAAAATCGCGAAAAAGTAAGGTATTGGTGAAGCGATCGCGTATATGTTCGATTTTTTATTACACAAACGATTAAATCGATTGTCTAACGATACAATTCGGTAGTGTAGATATAGAAGACGTTTATACACCCCTAGCTTTCGTTTGACCACCCTCCAGAATCGAATTATTAATTAAAATCGCGAAAAAGGAAGTTATTGGTTAAGCGATCGCGTATAAGTTGGATTATTTATTAAACAAACAATGAAATCGTTTGTCCAACGATGCAGTTCGGTAGTGTAGATGTAGAAGACGTTTGTCGACCCCAGGATTTCGTTTGTCCACCCTCCAGAATGGGATTATTAATTAAAATCGCGAAAAAGTAAGGTATTGGTGAAGCGATCGCGTATAAGTTCGATTATACGCGATCGCTTCACCAATCGCGATCGCTTCACCAGTCTGACTTTGTCATCCGTCAACGCCGCACGTGTTTTTGTTTTGACTCTACGTAGCCGTTATTCTTTCCGTTATTCCAAGTATCTCTCGTCTTATTGTGCTAATCTCGAAATCTCAATTTATCGTGAGTGTGCGACCCGTGGTTGTGGTTCCTGATCGGGCACTAGCCCCTGAATCAGATTCTCTGAAGACATACGTAAACGGTGGCTGAATCATTTTTACTTCCTCATCTGTGGGCTCTGCGGACTCTTTCTGTCAAAAACTGGTGACTGTTCTCGTTTTTGGACAAACTCGTCGTTGTTGTGACCTGTATTAAGGATTTGAGTGGCTTGACTGTGTCTCATGGCTCCTCCAGTTAAAAAGTGTAGAGGATGTGGAACGGCTGTGGCAAATCCAGTCACCTGTGCTCGCTGTGATATCGTGGCTCATCCTGGTTGTCTTAAAAGGACGGGTCACCCCTCGCATGACGGCCTGTTTCTAAATTGTGGCTCGTGTTTATCGGGATCAGCTGATGTTGATGTCAACGTCATCAGCTTCCAGTCGTTTATGCCGCATCCTACTTTTCCAACTGTTGATGAGCTTAAGGTGATGATGAGAGACATGATGAGAGACGTGGTGAGGGAGATAATAAGGGACGAATTTAATATATTTCGTGAGGAAATGGTCTCCAGCATCAGGTCCGAACTTGCCGACCTTAAATCTATAACGTCGGACCTAGATGGTCGTGTACGCCAGCTGGAACAGGATTTCAAGGGCTCGTCCGGACAGCAGTCAACGGGTCCCCTGGAGATGGATAAGTTCATGGCTGAGATGAACGACAGGCAGGCGAGAGCGAAGAACATCATCGTCCATGGGTTGCCGGAATCGCCTAATTCCTTGCCAGATCTCTCTCGCTCCCATGACCTTGAAGGGGTTAGATCCATACTGGGTCGGATCCAGCCCTCTGATTACTCTGATCTAACGTTACGTAGACTTGGGAAACGTAATGACTTAGCTCCTAGGCCCCTGTGTGTGGCCTTGAATTCATCTGAGGCAGTTATCGACATCTTGCGAGGCAAGTCCCGCTATTCTGGGCCGTGTAACATCACTGATGATAAGACCAGGTCACAGCGTCAAGCTTTGGAGCTGCTCAGGGGGAAACTGAGGGAATTTCACCAGCAGGGGGACACGAATAAGACCATCAGGTATATTCGTGGAGTGCCGACTATCGTCGAACGAAGACCAACTCGCGATCCAGCCTCAAAAAACCAATAAGTCATCCCATGGTGTACTATCAGAATGTCCGAGGGCTGAGAACCAAACTAGAAGATTTGAAGAGCGCTATTATGTGCTCGGCTGTTCACTATGACATTCTTATTTTTGTTGAAACTTGGCTCAATGAGTCTATCTCTTCGTCTGAGCTGGGCCTGAGTAATTTTAATATTTTCCGTGTGGATAGATCCTGTCGCACTAGTAGCTTCTCAAGAGGAGGAGGAGTCCTTGTTGCGGTTAAAAGCTCGTTGTCTAGCGTTAGGATTCATCCCATATGGGATGATCTGGAACAGATCTTTGTAAGGATACGCCTTCAGAATAAGTACATTATTTTTGGTGCTTTATATCTCCCACCAGCCTCCCATCCGGATCTTTTTGAGAAACATGTTGGCAGTGTTTCGCAGATTTTTCAAGACTTTAGTGAAGACGTTTTCTGCTTTTTTGGAGATTATAATCTCCCTCATGCAGTCTGGCCTACTGGTGTGGGATTAACTTGTTCCAAAAGATCGGGTATTCCATCTTCTGAGTCAACTGCCATTGATCTTCTTCTTGAGGGGTATAGCTACTGCGGCCTAGCTCAGGCGAATACTATTTCTAACTCTTTCAATAGTTTCCTAGATTTAATTTTTGTTAAAGACACCTTAATTTCAGTAAGCAACGCCGTTGACGTCCTAATCTCTCCTGATCAATATCATCCACCGTTAAATGTGTATTTAACTGACTTAGTTGTGTCAACTGATATGAGTCGTGATTGTGTCACTTATTTCGATTTCAAGCCAGGCGATTATCCTAGTATTATTAATCACCTAAATGCAATAGACTGGGATTCCGAGTCCAGGGGTATTAATCCTGACCTTGCAGTGGACAGTCTATATTCTCACCTTAATGATGTTATTGAGGCTTTTGTCCCTGTGAGGACCTTTAGACCATCGCTCTATCCTCGGTGGTTTTCGTCTCGATTGAAATCGCTCATTCGGGACAAGAAGCGAGCGCACATTATGTATAAAACCTCAAACTCTAGGAGCGACTACTTGCTATTTTCTAGTATTCGATCGCAGTGTAAATTACTAACTAAGTCGGATTACCGGGCGTATGTCGAAACTACTGAAACTTCGCTACAGGATAATGTAAAGTGTTTCTGGAGCTTTGTGAATGCCAAACGAGGTAACCAGGGATTTCCTGCTTCTATGTACAACGACAGTTCAACTGCTTCGTCGAGTTTGGCAATCGCAGATCTCTTCGCAACTTACTTTGGATCAGTTTATACTACTCCTAGTGTACAGTCATCGGCCTTTGACATCGACCATATCTCCGAAAAGAATCTTATCCTGAATGACCTCTCTGTTTCTATTAGTGATATTTTCACTAAGCTCAGTGGTCTTGATATGAAAAAGGGCCCGGGTGCCGATGGCATTCCCCCTCTGTTCCTAAAACAGTGCAGCTTTATTCTGGCGAGACCTCTTTGGAATATTTTTAATGCTTCACTTACTACCGGAGCTTTTCCCAAGATATGGAAATCTAGTCTCGTAACTCCAGTTTTTAAGGCCGGTGACCGAGCTGATGTACGTAATTATCGTCCTATCTGTAAACTATCTTTAATGCCTAAGGTATTTGAGGAGATAGTCACTGAGCTGTTGTCCTCTCAGTTATCTAATGTCATTTGTCCTGAACAGCATGGTTTTGTCCCGAATCGTTCCACATCCACTAATCTGGCGGTGTATCATAGTTTTGTATCTAAAGCCCTTGACGAGGGCCAACAGGTAGACACGATATACATGGATTTTCGGAAGGCTTTCGATACCGTTGACCACTCGGTGTTGCTTCGTAAACTCTCATTATGGGGGTTTGGAGGGTCCCTTTTAACCTGGATAAAAAGCTATCTAACAGGGCGCGAGCAGATGGTCAGGGTATCGAGTTGTCTTTCATCTCCGATTGGTGTTTCCTCTGGCGTTCCTCAGGGGTCGCATCTGGGGCCCTTACTGTTTAATATATTTATAGATGATATCGCTGATATTCTTTCAAACACCAATTTTCTCTTATATGCTGATGACTTGAAATTGTTTAGAATAATACAGGGTGTCGAAGATGCTCGCAGTATGCAGGAGGACTTGGTAGGACTAGAGCGATGGTGTGTGATTAATGGGATGCAGCTGCACAAGGATAAGTGTGTTGTTCTTAGTGCCTCTCGCTCTAGGTCACCTGTCAATTACTCCTACTATTTACAGGGTGTTGTGCTAAGGGAAGTTCATGAGGTCATTGACCTTGGTGTCTGCATGACACCCTGTTTCGATTTCAGGCCTCATTATACGCGCTGTATTAATAAGGCCATGAGAGCACTAGGTTTTATCTCCAGGTTTGCAAGGCATTTTAAGAAAATAGAAACCCTGAGGTTGTTATACGTGGCCCTTGTTAGGCCTCAGGTTGAATATGCTTCGATCATTTGGAGCCCTAGGCATGCAAAATATATAAGAGCAATTGAAAGTGTGCAGCATAAATTTTTGAGATTTGCCTTGCGCACTCAAGGTAATCCTATGGACAGAACTGACCATGATTATCGCCAGGTACTTTCATCCCTTAAGTTAGCCACTCTGGAAGATCGTAGGCATATTGCGGATGCGATGTTTCTGTATAAGATTATTAATGGCTTCATAAGCAGTCCTTATTTGCTGGCCTTAGTTAAGTTCAATGCGCCAGTGAGGGTCTTGCGGTCAAGGCCTGTTTTTGTCTCTAGTCTGCCGAAGTATCGGCATTATGCGTGTGACCCTATAAATAGGGCAATGATTACTGTGAACCAACATTTTAGCAGTACGGACCCCTTCCTGTGCTCCCTTAATGCGTTTAGGATGTTACTTCACAGGATTGGTTATAACCAGAGTGGTGTAACGTAGTGTATGTGTTTTGTAAGTTTATAACGGTTATTATGCTATTACGCTGTATACATAGTATGAAGTGTTGCGAATTTTGTGTTCAGGCTCTCTGAAAATTTCACTAGTTTTTTATTCTTTTTGTATACCATGGGATTTCCCGTATGATAAATAAATAAATAAATAAATAAATAAATAAATTATTTATGAAACAAACATTAAAAACGTTTGTCCACCGTTTCAATTTGGTAGTGTAGATGTAGAAGACGTTTATACACCCCTAGATTTCGTTTGTCCAAACTCTAGAAACGAATTATTAAATAAAATCGCGAAAAAGGAATGTATTGGTGAAGCGATCGGGTATAAGTTCGATTTTTTAATAAAAAAACAATGAAATCGTTTGTCCAACGATGCAGTTCGGTCGTGTAGATGCAGAAGACGTTTGTGCACCCCAAGATTTCGTTAGTCCACCCTCCAGAATCGAAATATTATATAAAATCGCGAAAAAGAAAGGTATTGGTGAAGCGATCGCGTATAAGTTCGATTATTTATTAAACAAACATTAAAAACGTTTGTCCAACGATTCAATTCGGTCGTGTAGATGCAGAAGACGTTTGTGCACCCCAAGATTTCGTTTGTCCATCCTCCAGAATCGAATTATTAATTAAAATCGCGAAAAAGAAATGTATTGGTGAAGCGATCGGGTATAAGTTCGATTTTTTATTAAACAAACAATAAAATCGTTTGTCCAACGATGCAGTTCGGTAGTGTAGATGTAGAAGACGTGTGTCCACCCCAAGATTTCGTTTGTCTATCGTCCAGAATCAAATTATTAATTAAAATCGCGAAAAAGTAAGGTATTGGTGAAGCGATCGCGTATATGTTCGATTTTTTATTACACAAACGATTAAATCGATTGTCTAACGATACAATTCGGTAGTGTAGATATAGAAGACGTTTGTCCACCCCTAGATTTCGATTGTCCACCCTCCAGAATCGAATTAATATTAAAATCACGAAAAAGATATGTATTGGTGAAGCTATCGCGTATAAGTTCGCGTATTTATTAAACAAACAATAAAAACGTTTGTCCAACGATTCAATTCGGTAGTGTAGATGTAGAAGACGTTAATACACCCCTAGATTTCGTTTGTCCAATCTCCAGAATCGAATTATTAAATAAAATCGCAAAAAGGAAGGTATTGGTGAAGCGATGGCGTATAAGTTCGATTATTTATTAAACAAATAATAAAATCGTTTGTCCAACGATTCAATTCGGTAGTGTAGATGTAAAAAACGTTTATACACCCCTAGATTTCGTTTGTCCAAACTCCAGAATCGAAGTATTAAATAAAATCGCGAAAAAGAAATGTATTGGTGAAGCGATCGGGTATAAGTTCGATTTTTTATTAAACAAACAATGAAATCGTTTGTCCAACGATGCAGTTCGATAGTGTAGATGTAGAAGACGTGTGTCCACCCCAAGATTTCGTTTGTCTACCGTCCAGAATCGAATTATTAATTAAAATCGCGAAAAAGGAAGTTATTGGTGAAGCGATCGCGTATAAGTTCGATTATTTATTAAACAAACATTAAAAACGTTTGTCCGACGATTCAATTCGGTCGTGTAGATGCAGAAGACGTTTGTCGACCCCAAGATTTCGTTTATCCACCCTCCAGAATAGAATTATTAATTAAAATCGCGAAAAAGAAGGGTATTGGTTAAGCGATCGCGTATAAGTTCGATTATTTATAAAACAAACAATAAAATCGATTGTCGAACGATACAATTCGGTAGTGTAGATATAGAAGACGTTTGTCCACCCCTAGATTTCGTTTGTCCACCCTCCAAAATCGAATTATTATTAAAATCACGAAAAAGAAATGTATTGGTGAAGCTATCGCGTATAAGTTCGCATATTTATTAAACAAACAATAAAAACGTTTGTCCAACGAATCAATTCGGTAGTGCAGATGTAGAAGACGTTTATACACCCCTAGATTTCGTTTGTCCAAACTCCAGAAACGAATTATTAAATAAAATCGCGAAAAAGGAATGTATTGGTGAAGCGATCGGGTATAAGTTCGATTATTTATTAAACAAACATTAAAAACGTTTGTTCAACGATTCAATTCGGTCGTGTAGATGCAGAAGACGTTTGTGCACCCCAAGATTTCGTTTGTCCACCATCCAGAATCGAATTATTAATTAAAATCGCGAAAAAGGAAGTTATTGGTGAAGCGATCGCGTATAAGTTCGATTATTTATTAAACAAACATTAAAAACGTTTGTCCAACGATTCAATTCGGTCGTGTAGATGCAGAAGACGTTTGTGCACCCCAAGATTTCGTTTGTCCACCTTCCAGAATCGAATTATTAATTAAAATCTCGAAAAAGAACGGTATTGGTTAAGCGATCGCGTATAAGTTCGATTATTTATTAAACAAACAATGAAATCGTTTGTCCAACGATTCAGTTCGGTAGTGTAGATGTAGAAGACCTTTGTGCACCCCAAGATTTCGTTTGTCCACCCTCCAGAATCGAATTATTAATTAAAATCTCGAAAAAGAACGGTATTGGTTAAGCGATCGCGTATAAGTTCGATTATTTATTAAACAAACAATGAAATCGTTTGTCCAACGATGCAGTTCGGTAGTGTAGATGTAGAAGACGTTTGTCGACCCCAGGATTTCGTTTGTCCGCCCTCCAGAATAGAATTATTAATTAAAATCGCAAAAAATAACGGTATTGGTTAAGCGATCGCGTATAAGTTCGATTATTTATTAAACAAACAATGAAATCGTTTGTCCAAGCATGCAGTTCGGTAGTGAAGATGTAGAAGACGTTTGTGCACCCCAAGATTTCGTTTGTCCACCCTCCAGAATAGAATTATTAATTAAAATCCCAAAAAAGAACGGTATTGGTTAAGCGATCGCGCATAAGTTCGATTATTTATAAAACAAACAATATAATCGATTGTCCAACGATACAATTCGGTAGTGTAGATGTAGAAGACGTTTGTCCACCCCTAGATTTCGTTTGTCCACCCTCCAGAATCGAATTATTATTAAAATCACGAAAAAGAAATGTATTGGTGAAGCTATCGCGTATAAGTTCGCATATTTATTAAACAAACAATAAAAACGTTTGTCCAACGAATGAATTCGGTAGTGCAGATGTAGAAGACGGTTTATACACCCCTAGATTTCGTTTGTCCAATCTCCAGGATCGAATTATTAAATAAAATCGCAAAAAGGAAGGTATTGGTTAAGCGATGGCGTATATGTTCGATTTTTTATTAAACAAACAATGAAATCGTTTGTCCAACGATTCAATTCGGTAGTGTAGATGTAGAAGACGTTTATACACCCCTAGCTTTCGTTTGACCACCCTCTAGAATCGAATTATTAATTAAAATCGCGAAAAAGGAAGTTATTGGTTAAGCGATCGCGTATAAGTTGGATTATTTATTAAACAAACAATGAAATCGTTTGTCCGACGATGCAGGTCGGTAGTGTAGATGTAGAAGACGTTTGTGCACCCCAAGATTTTGTTTGTCCACTCTCCAGAATCGAATTATTAATTAAAATCTCGAAAAAGAACGGTATTGGTTAAGCGATCGCGTATAAGTTCGCATATTTATTATACAAACAATAAAAACGTTTGTCCAACGAATGAATTCGGTAGTGCAGATGTAGAAGACGGTTTATACACCCCAAGATTTCGTTTGTCCACCCTCCAGAATAGAATTATTAATTAAAATCCCAAAAAAGAACGGTATTGGTTAAGCGATCGCGCATAAGTTCGATTATTTATAAAACAAACAATATAATCGATTGTCCAACGATACAATTCGGTAGTGTAGATGTAGAAGACGTTTGTGCACCCCTAGATTTCGATTGTCCACCCTCCAGAATCGAATTAATATTAAAATCACGAAAAAGAAATGTATTGGTGAAGCTATCGCGTATAAGTTCGCATATTTATTAAACAAACAATAAAAACGTTTGTCCAACGATTCAATTCGGTAGTGTAGATGTAGAAGACGTTAATACACCCTAAGATTTCGTTTGTCCAATCTCCAGAATCGAATTATTAAATAAAATCGCAAAAAGGAAGGTATTGGTTAAGCGATGGCGTATAAGTTCGATTTTTTATTAAACAAACAATGAAATCGTTTGTCCAACGATTCAATTCGGTAGTGTAGATGTAGAAGACGTTTATACACCCCTAGCTTTCGTTTGACCACCCTCCAGAATCGAATTATTAATTAAAATCGCGAAAAAGGAAGTTATTGGTTACGCGATCGCGTATAAGTTGGATTATTTATTAAACAAACAATGAAATCGTTTGTCCGACGATGCAGGTCGGTAGTGTAGATGTACAAGACGTTTGTGCACCCCAAGATTTTGTTTGTCCACCCTCCAGAATCGAATTATTAATTAAAATCTCGAAAAAGAACGGTATTGGTTAAGCGATCGCGTATAAGTTCGATTATTTATTAAACAAACAATGAAATCGTTTGTCCAACGATGCAGTTCGGTAGTGTAGATGTAGAAGACGTTTGTCGACCCCAGGATTTCGTTTGTCCACCCTCCAGAATAGAATTATTAATTAAAATCGCGAAAAAGTAAGGTATTGGTGAAGCGATCGCGTATAAGTTCGATTATTTTTTAACAAACATTAAAAACGATTGTCCAACGATTCAATTCGGTAGTGTAGATGTAGAAGACCTTTATACACCCCTAGATTTCGTTTGTCCACCCTCCAGAATCGAATTATTAATTAAAATCGCGAAAAAGTAAGGTATTGGTGAAGCGATCGCGTATAAGTTCGATTATTTTTTAACAAACATTAAAAACGATTGTCCAACGATTCAATTCGGTAGTGTAGATGTAGAAGACCTTTATACACCCCTAGATTTCGTTTGTCCACCCTCCAGAATCGAATTATTAATTAAAATCGCGAAAAAGTAAGGTATTGGTGAAGCGATCGCGTATAAGTTCGATTATTTTTTAACAAACATTAAAAACGATTGTCCAACGATTCAATTCGGTAGTGTAGATGTAGAAGACCTTTATACACCCCTAGATTTCGTTTGTCCACCCTTCAGAATCGAATTATTAATTAAAATCGCGAAATAGTAAGGTATTGGTGAAGCGATCGCGTATAAGTTCGATTATTTATGAAACAAACATTAAAAACGTTTGTCCACCGTTTCAATTTGGTAGTGTAGATGTAGAAGACGTTTATACACCCCTAGATTTCGTTTGTCCAAACTCTAGAAACGAATTATTAAATAAAATCCCGAAAAAGGAATGTATTGGTGAAGCGAACGGGTATAAGTTCGATTTTTTAATAAAAAAACAATGAAATCGTTTGTCCAACGATGCAGTTCGGTCGTGTAGATGCAGAAGACGTTTGTGCACCCCAAGATTTCGTTTGTCCACCCTCCAGAATAGAATTGTTAATTAAAATCGGAAAAAAAACGGTATTGGTTAAGCGATCGCGTATAAGTTCGATTATTTATTAAACAAACAATGAAATCGTTTGTCCAACGATGCAGGTCGGTAGTGTAGATGTAGAACACGTTTGTGCACCCCAAGATTTCGTTAGTCCACCCTCCAGAATCGAAATATTATATAAAATCGCGAAAAAGAAAGGTATTGGTGAAGCGATCGCGTATAAGTTCGATTATTTATTAAACAAACATTAAAAACGTTTGTCCAACGATTCAATTCGGTCGTGTAGATGCAGAAGACGTTTGTGCACCCCAAGATTTCGTTTGTCCACCCTCCAGAATCGAATTATTAATTAAAATCGCGAAAAAGAAATGTATTGGTGAAGCGATCGGGTATAAGTTCGATTTTTTATTAAACAAACAATGAAATCGTTTGTCCAACGATGCAGTTCGGTAGTGTAGATGTAGAAGACGTGTGTCCACCCCAAGATTTCGTTTGTCTACCGTCCAGAATCAAATTATTAATTAAAATCGCGAAAAAGTAAGGTATTGGTGAAGCGATCGCGTATATGTTCGATTTTTTATTACACAAACGATTAAATCGATTGTCTAACGATACAATTCGGTAGTGTAGATATAGAAGACGTTTGTCCACCCCTAGATTTCGATTGTCCACCCTCCAGAATCGAATTAATATTAAAATCACGAAAAAGAAATGTATTGGTGAAGCTATCGCGTATAAGTTCGCATATTTATTAAACAAACAATAAAAAAGTTTGTCCAACGATTCAATTCGGTAGTGTAGATGTAGAAGACGTTAATACACCCCTAGATTTCGTTTGTCCAATCTCCAGAATCGAATTATTAAATAAAATCGCAAAAAGGAAGGTATTGGTGAAGCGATGGCGTATAAGTTCGATTATTTATTAAACAAATAATAAAATCGTTTGTCCAACGATTCAATTCGGTAGTGTAGATGTAAAAAACGTTTATACACCCCTAGATTTCGTTTGTCCAAACTCCAGAATCGAATTATTAAATAAAATCGCGAAAAAGAAATGTATTGGTGAAGCGATCGGGTATAAGTTCGATTTTTTATTAAACAAACAATGAAATCGTTTGTCCAACGATGCAGTTCGATAGTGTAGATGTAGAAGACGTGTGTCCACCCCAAGATTTCGTTTGTCTACCGTCCAGAATCAAATTATTAATTAAAATCGCGAAAAAGTAAGGTATTGGTGAAGCGATCGCGTATAAGTTCGATTATTTATTAAACAAACAATGAAATCGTTTGTCCAACGATGCAGTTCGGTAGTGTAGATGTAGAAGACGTTTGTGCACCCCAAGATTTCGTTTGTCCACCCTCCAGAATGGAATTATTAATTAAAATCCCAAAAAAGAACGGTATTGGTTAAGCGATCGCGTATACGTTCGTTTGTTAATTAAACAAACAATGAAATCGTTTGTCCAACGATGCAGTTCGGTAGTGTAGATGTAGAAGACGTTTGTGCACCCCTAGATTTCGATTGTCCACCCTCCAGAATCGAATTAATAATAAAATCACGAAAAAGAAATGTATTGGTGAAGCTATCGCGTATAAGTTCGCATATTTATTAAACAAACAATAAAAACGTTTGTCCAACGATTCAATTCGGTAGTGTAGATGTAGAAGACGTTAATACACCCCTAGATTTCGTTTGTCCAATCTCCAGAATCGAATTATTAAATAAAATCGCTAAAAGGAAGGTATTGGTTAAGCGATCGCGTATAAGTTGGATTATTTATTAAACAAACAATGAAATCGTTTGTCCGACGAGGCAGGTCGGTAGTGTAGATGTAGAAGACGTTTGTGCACCCCAAGATTTCGTTTGTCCACCCTCCAGAATCGAATTATTAATTAAAATCTCGAAAAAGAACGGTATTGGTTAAGCGATCGCGTATAAGTTCGATTATTTATTAAACAAACAATGAAATCGTTTGTCCAACGATGCAGTTCGGTAGTGTAGATGTAGAAGACGTATGTGCACCCCAAGATTTCGTTTGTCCACCCTCCAGAATCGAAATATTATATAAAATCCCGAAAAAGAAAGGTATTGGTGAAGCGATCGCGTATAAGTTCGATCATTTATAAAACAAACATTAAAAACGTTTGTCCAACGATTCAATTCGGTCGTGTAGATGTAGAAGACGTTTGTGCACCCCAAGATTTCGTTTGTCCACCCTCCAGACTCGAATTATTAATTAAAATCGCGAAAAAGGAAGTTATTGGTGAAGCGATCGCGTATAAGTTCGATTATTTATTAAACAAACATTAAAAACGTTTGTCCAACGATTCAATTCGGTCGTGTAGATGCAGAAGACGTTTGTCGACCCCAAGATTTCGTTTATCCACCCTCCAGAATAGAATTATTAATTAAAATCGCGAAAAAGAAGGGTATTGGTTAAGCGATCGCGTATAAGTTCGATTATTTATAAAACAAACAATATAATCGATTGTCCAACGATACAATTCGGTAGTGTAGATGTAGAAGACGTTTGTCCACCCCTAGATTTCGTTTGTCCACCCTCCAGAATCGAATTAATATTAAAATCACGAAAAAGAAATGTATTGGTGAAGCTATCGCGTATAAGTTCGCATATTTATTAAACAAACAATAAAAACGTTTGTCCAACGAATGAATTCGGTAGTGCAGATGTAGAAGACGGTTTATACACCCCTAGATTTCGTTTGTCCAAACTCCAGAAACGAATTATTAAATAAAATCGCGAAAAAGGAATGAATTGGTGAAGCGATCGGGTATAAGTTCGATTATTTATTAAACAAACATTAAAAACGTTTGTCCAACGATTCAATACGGTCGTGTAGATGCAGAAGACGTTTGTGCACCCCAAGATTTCGTTTGTCCACCCTCCAGAATCGAAATATTAATTAAAATCGCGAAAAAGGAAGGTACTGGTGAAGCGATCGCGTTTAAGTTCGATTATTTATTAAACAAACAATAAAATCGTTTGTCCAACGATTGAAGTCGGTAGTGTAGATGTAGAAGACGTTTATCCACACCAAGATTTGGTTTGTCCGCCCTCCAGAATCGAATTATTAATTAAAATCGCGAAAAAGAAAGGTATTGGTGAAGCGATCGCGTACAAGTTCGATTTTTTATTAAACAAACAATGAAATCGTTTGTCCAACGATTCAATTCGGTAGTGTAGATGTAGAAGACGTTTATACACCCCAAGATTTCGTTTGTCCACCCTCCAGAATCGAAATATTAATTAAAATCGCGAAAAAGGAAGGTATTGGTGAAGCGATCGCGTATAAGTTCGATTATTTATTAAACAAACAATAAAATCGTTTGTCCAACGATTCAATTCGGTAGTGTAGATGTAGAAGACGTGTGTCCACCCCAAGATTTCGTTTGTCTACCGTCCAGAATCAAATTATTAATTAAAATCGCGAAAAAGTAAGGTATTGGTGAAGCGATCGCGTATAAGTTCGATTATTTATTAAACAAACAATGAAATCGTTTGTCCAACGATGCAGTTCGGTAGTGTAGATGTAGAAGACGTTTGTGCACCCCAAGATTTCGTTTGTCCACCCTCCAGAATGGAATTATTAATTAAAATCCCAAAAAAGAACGGTATTGGTTAAGCGATCGCGTATACGTTCGTTTGTTAATTAAACAAACAATGAAATCGTTTGTCCAACGATGCAGTTCGGTAGTGTAGATGTAGAAGACGTTTGTGCACCCCTAGATTTCGATTGTCCACCCTCCAGAATCGAATTAATAATAAAATCACGAAAAAGAAATGTATTGGTGAAGCTATCGCGTATAAGTTCGCATATTTATTAAACAAACAATAAAAACGTTTGTCCAACGATTCAATTCGGTAGTGTAGATGTAGAAGACGTTAATACACCCCTAGATTTCGTTTGTCCAATCTCCAGAATCGAATTATTAAATAAAATCGCTAAAAGGAAGGTATTGGTTAAGCGATCGCGTATAAGTTGGATTATTTATTAAACAAACAATGAAATCGTTTGTCCGACGAGGCAGGTCGGTAGTGTAGATGTAGAAGACGTTTGTGCACCCCAAGATTTCGTTTGTCCACCCTCCAGAATCGAATTATTAATTAAAATCTCGAAAAAGAACGGTATTGGTTAAGCGATCGCGTATAAGTTCGATTATTTATTAAACAAACAATGAAATCGTTTGTCCAACGATGCAGTTCGGTAGTGTAGATGTAGAAGACGTATGTGCACCCCAAGATTTCGTTTGTCCACCCTCCAGAATCGAAATATTATATAAAATCCCGAAAAAGAAAGGTATTGGTGAAGCGATCGCGTATAAGTTCGATCATTTATAAAACAAACATTAAAAACGTTTGTCCAACGATTCAATTCGGTCGTGTAGATGTAGAAGACGTTTGTGCACCCCAAGATTTCGTTTGTCCACCCTCCAGACTCGAATTATTAATTAAAATCGCGAAAAAGGAAGTTATTGGTGAAGCGATCGCGTATAAGTTCGATTATTTATTAAACAAACATTAAAAACGTTTGTCCAACGATTCAATTCGGTCGTGTAGATGCAGAAGACGTTTGTCGACCCCAAGATTTCGTTTATCCACCCTCCAGAATAGAATTATTAATTAAAATCGCGAAAAAGAAGGGTATTGGTTAAGCGATCGCGTATAAGTTCGATTATTTATAAAACAAACAATATAATCGATTGTCCAACGATACAATTCGGTAGTGTAGATGTAGAAGACGTTTGTCCACCCCTAGATTTCGTTTGTCCACCCTCCAGAATCGAATTAATATTAAAATCACGAAAAAGAAATGTATTGGTGAAGCTATCGCGTATAAGTTCGCATATTTATTAAACAAACAATAAAAACGTTTGTCCAACGAATGAATTCGGTAGTGCAGATGTAGAAGACGGTTTATACACCCCTAGATTTCGTTTGTCCAAACTCCAGAAACGAATTATTAAATAAAATCGCGAAAAAGGAATGAATTGGTGAAGCGATCGGGTATAAGTTCGATTATTTATTAAACAAACATTAAAAACGTTTGTCCAACGATTCAATACGGTCGTGTAGATGCAGAAGACGTTTGTGCACCCCAAGATTTCGTTTGTCCACCCTCCAGAATCGAAATATTAATTAAAATCGCGAAAAAGGAAGGTACTGGTGAAGCGATCGCGTTTAAGTTCGATTATTTATTAAACAAACAATAAAATCGTTTGTCCAACGATTGAAGTCGGTAGTGTAGATGTAGAAGACGTTTATCCACACCAAGATTTGGTTTGTCCGCCCTCCAGAATCGAATTATTAATTAAAATCGCGAAAAAGAAAGGTATTGGTGAAGCGATCGCGTACAAGTTCGATTTTTTATTAAACAAACAATGAAATCGTTTGTCCAACGATTCAATTCGGTAGTGTAGATGTAGAAGACGTTTATACACCCCAAGATTTCGTTTGTCCACCCTCCAGAATCGAAATATTAATTAAAATCGCGAAAAAGGAAGGTATTGGTGAAGCGATCGCGTATAAGTTCGATTATTTATTAAACAAACAATAAAATCGTTTGTCCAACGATTCAATTCGGTAGTGTAGATGTAGAAGACGTTTATCCACC
The DNA here is from genome assembly GCA_947577245.1 of Andrena bucephala. NCBI lineage: Eukaryota > Metazoa > Arthropoda > Insecta > Hymenoptera > Andrenidae > Andrena > Andrena bucephala. The sequence continues at coordinate 22,612,851 of OX387716.1, read as the reverse complement.
CCAAGATTTGGTTGTCCGCCCTCCAGAATCGAATTATTAATTAAAACAGCGAAAAAGAAATGTATTGGTGAAGCGATCGCGTACAAGTTCGATTTTTTATTAAACAAACAATGAAATCGTTTGTCCAAAGATGCAGTTCGGTAGTGTAGATGTAGAAGACGTTTGTCGACCCCAAGATTTCGTTTATCCACACTCCAAAATAGAATTATTATTTAAAATCGCGAAAAAGAAGGGTATTGGTTAAGCGATCGCGTATAAGTTCGATTATTTATAAAACAAACAATAAAATCGATTGTCCAACGATACAATTCGGTAGTGTAGATATAGAAGACGTTTGTGCACCCCAAGATTTCGTTTGTCCACCCTCCAGAATAGAATTATTAATTAAAATCGCGAAAAAGAAAGGTATTGGTGAAGCGATCGCGTACAAGTTGGATTTTTTATTAAACAAACAATGAAATCGTTTGTCCAACGATTCAATTCGGTAGTGTAGATATAGAAGACGTTTGTGCACCCCAAGATTTCGTTTGTCCACCCTCCAGAATAGAATTATTAATTAAAATCGCGAAAAAGAAAGGTATTGGTGAAGCGATCGCGTACAAGATGGATTTTTTATTAAACAAACAATGAAATCGATTGTCCAACGATTCAATTCGGTAGTGTAGATGTAGAAGACGTTTGTCGACCCCAAGATTTCGTTTGTCCACCCTCCAGAGTCGAAATATTAATTAAAATCGCGAAAAAGAAAGGTATTGGTGAAGCGATCGCGTACAAGTTCGATTTTTTATTAAACAAACAATGAAATCGTTTGTCCAAAGATGCAGTTCGGTAGTGTAGATGTAGAAGACGTTTGTCGACCCCAAGATTTCGTTTGTCCACCCTCCAGAGTCGAAATATTAATTAAAATCGCGAAAAAGAAAGGTATTGGTGAAGCGATCACGTATAAGTTCGATTATTTATTAAACAAACAATAAAATCGTTTGTCCAACGATTCAATTCGGTAGTGTAGATGCAGAAGACGTTTATCCACCCCAAGATTTGGTTTGTCCGCCCTCCAGAATCAAATTATTAATTAAAATCGCGAAGAAGTAAGGTATTGGGGAAGCGATCGGGTATAAGTTCGATTTTTTAATAAAAAAACAATGAAATCGTTTGTCCAACGATGCAGTTCGGTCGTGTAGATGCAGAAGACGTTTGTGCACCCCAAGATTTCGTTTGTCCACCCTCCAGAATAGTATTATTAAGTAAAATCTCGAAAAAGGAAGTTATTGGTGAAGCAATCGCGTATAAGTTTGATTATTTCTTAAACTAATAATAAAATCGTTCGTCCAACGATACAATTCGGTAGTGTAGATATAGAAGACGTTTGTCCACCCCTTGATTTCGTTTGTCCACCCTCCAGAATCGAATTATTAATTAAAATCACGAAAACGAAATGTATTGGTGAAGCTATCGCGTATAAGTTCGCATATTTATTAAACAAACAATAAAATCGTTTGTCCAACGATTCAATTCGGTAGTGTAGATGTAGAAGACGTTTGTCCACCCCTAGATTTCGTTTGTCCACCCCCCAGAATCGAATTATTAATTAAAATCGCGCTAAAGAAATGTATTGGTGAAGCGATCGGGTATAAGTTCGATTATTTATTAAACAAACAATAAAATCGTTTGTCCAACGATTCAATTCGGTATTGTAGATGTAGAAGACGTTTATCCACCCCAAGATTTGGTTTGTCCGCCCTCCAGAATCGAATTATTAATTAAAATCGCGAAATAGTAAGGTATTGGGGAAGCGATCGCGCACCACTTCGATTATTTATTAAACAAACATTAAAAACGTTTGTCCAACGTTTCAATTCGGTAGTGTAGATGTAGAAGACGTTTGTCCACCCCCGGATTTCGTTTGTCCACCCTCCAGAATCGAATTATTAATTAAAACCGCGGAAAAGCAAGGTATTGGTGAAGCGATCGCGTATAAATTCGATTATTTATTAAACAAACCATAAAATCGTTTGTCCAACGATTCAATTCGGCAGTGTAGATGTAGAAGACGTTTGTGCACCCCAAGATTTCGTTTGTCCACCCTCCAGAATCGAAATATTAATTAAAATCGGGAAAATGAAAGGTACTGGTGAAGCGATGGCGTATAAGTTCGATTATTTATTAAACAAATAATAAAATCGTTCGTCCAACGATTCAATTCGGTAGTGTAGATGTAGAAGACGTTTGTCTACCCCCAGATTTCGTTTGTGCACGCTCCAGAATCGAATTATTAAAGAAAATCGCGAAAAAGGGATGTATTGGTGAAGCGATCGGGTATAAGTTCGATTTTTTATTAAACAAACAATGAAATCGTTTGTCCAACGATGCAGTTCGGTAGTGTAGATGTAGATGACGTTTGTCCACCCCTAGATTTCATTTGTCCACCCTCCAGAATCGAATTATTAATTAAAATCGCGAAAAAGGAAGGTATTGGTGAAGCGATCGCGTATAAGTTCGATTACATATTAAACAAACAATGAACTCGGTTGTCCAACGATGCAATACGGTAGTGTAGGTGTAGGAGACGTGTGTCCACCCCATGATTTCGTTTGTCGACCCTCCAGAATCAAATTATTAATTAAAATCTCGAAAAAGAACGGTATTGGTTAAGCGATCGCGTATAAGTTCAATTATTTACTAAACAAACAATAAAATCGTTTGTCCACCGATGCAGGTCGGTAGTGTAGATGTACAAGACGTTTGTGCACCCCAAGATTTTGTTTGTCCACCCTCCAGAATCGAATTATTAATTAAAATCTCGAAAAAGAACGGTATTGGTTAAGCGATCGCGTATAAGTTCGATTATTTATTAAACAAACAATGAAATCGTTTGTCCAACGATGCAGTTCGGTAGTGTAGATGTAGAAGACGTTTGTCGACCCCAGGATTTCGTTTGTCCACCCTCCAGAATAGAATTATTAATTAAAATCGCGAAAAAGTAAGGTATTGGTGAAGCGATCGCGTATAAGTTCGATTATTTTTTAACAAACATTAAAAACGATTGTCCAACGATTCAATTCGGTAGTGTAGATGTAGAAGACCTTTATACACCCCTAGATTTCGTTTGTCCACCCTCCAGAATCGAATTATTAATTAAAATCGCGAAAAAGTAAGGTATTGGTGAAGCGATCGCGTATAAGTTCGATTATTTTTTAACAAACATTAAAAACGATTGTCCAACGATTCAATTCGGTAGTGTAGATGTAGAAGACCTTTATACACCCCTAGATTTCGTTTGTCCACCCTCCAGAATCGAATTATTAATTAAAATCGCGAAAAAGTAAGGTATTGGTGAAGCGATCGCGTATAAGTTCGATTATTTTTTAACAAACATTAAAAACGATTGTCCAACGATTCAATTCGGTAGTGTAGATGTAGAAGACCTTTATACACCCCTAGATTTCGTTTGTCCACCCTTCAGAATCGAATTATTAATTAAAATCGCGAAATAGTAAGGTATTGGTGAAGCGATCGCGTATAAGTTCGATTATTTATGAAACAAACATTAAAAACGTTTGTCCACCGTTTCAATTTGGTAGTGTAGATGTAGAAGACGTTTATACACCCCTAGATTTCGTTTGTCCAAACTCTAGAAACGAATTATTAAATAAAATCCCGAAAAAGGAATGTATTGGTGAAGCGAACGGGTATAAGTTCGATTTTTTAATAAAAAAACAATGAAATCGTTTGTCCAACGATGCAGTTCGGTCGTGTAGATGCAGAAGACGTTTGTGCACCCCAAGATTTCGTTTGTCCACCCTCCAGAATAGAATTGTTAATTAAAATCGGAAAAAAAACGGTATTGGTTAAGCGATCGCGTATAAGTTCGATTATTTATTAAACAAACAATGAAATCGTTTGTCCAACGATGCAGGTCGGTAGTGTAGATGTAGAACACGTTTGTGCACCCCAAGATTTCGTTAGTCCACCCTCCAGAATCGAAATATTATATAAAATCGCGAAAAAGAAAGGTATTGGTGAAGCGATCGCGTATAAGTTCGATTATTTATTAAACAAACATTAAAAACGTTTGTCCAACGATTCAATTCGGTCGTGTAGATGCAGAAGACGTTTGTGCACCCCAAGATTTCGTTTGTCCACCCTCCAGAATCGAATTATTAATTAAAATCGCGAAAAAGAAATGTATTGGTGAAGCGATCGGGTATAAGTTCGATTTTTTATTAAACAAACAATGAAATCGTTTGTCCAACGATGCAGTTCGGTAGTGTAGATGTAGAAGACGTGTGTCCACCCCAAGATTTCGTTTGTCTACCGTCCAGAATCAAATTATTAATTAAAATCGCGAAAAAGTAAGGTATTGGTGAAGCGATCGCGTATATGTTCGATTTTTTATTACACAAACGATTAAATCGATTGTCTAACGATACAATTCGGTAGTGTAGATATAGAAGACGTTTGTCCACCCCTAGATTTCGATTGTCCACCCTCCAGAATCGAATTAATATTAAAATCACGAAAAAGAAATGTATTGGTGAAGCTATCGCGTATAAGTTCGCATATTTATTAAACAAACAATAAAAAAGTTTGTCCAACGATTCAATTCGGTAGTGTAGATGTAGAAGACGTTAATACACCCCTAGATTTCGTTTGTCCAATCTCCAGAATCGAATTATTAAATAAAATCGCAAAAAGGAAGGTATTGGTGAAGCGATGGCGTATAAGTTCGATTATTTATTAAACAAATAATAAAATCGTTTGTCCAACGATTCAATTCGGTAGTGTAGATGTAAAAAACGTTTATACACCCCTAGATTTCGTTTGTCCAAACTCCAGAATCGAATTATTAAATAAAATCGCGAAAAAGAAATGTATTGGTGAAGCGATCGGGTATAAGTTCGATTTTTTATTAAACAAACAATGAAATCGTTTGTCCAACGATGCAGTTCGATAGTGTAGATGTAGAAGACGTGTGTCCACCCCAAGATTTCGTTTGTCTACCGTCCAGAATCAAATTATTAATTAAAATCGCGAAAAAGTAAGGTATTGGTGAAGCGATCGCGTATAAGTTCGATTATTTATTAAACAAACAATGAAATCGTTTGTCCAACGATGCAGTTCGGTAGTGTAGATGTAGAAGACGTTTGTGCACCCCAAGATTTCGTTTGTCCACCCTCCAGAATGGAATTATTAATTAAAATCCCAAAAAAGAACGGTATTGGTTAAGCGATCGCGTATACGTTCGTTTGTTAATTAAACAAACAATGAAATCGTTTGTCCAACGATGCAGTTCGGTAGTGTAGATGTAGAAGACGTTTGTGCACCCCTAGATTTCGATTGTCCACCCTCCAGAATCGAATTAATAATAAAATCACGAAAAAGAAATGTATTGGTGAAGCTATCGCGTATAAGTTCGCATATTTATTAAACAAACAATAAAAACGTTTGTCCAACGATTCAATTCGGTAGTGTAGATGTAGAAGACGTTAATACACCCCTAGATTTCGTTTGTCCAATCTCCAGAATCGAATTATTAAATAAAATCGCTAAAAGGAAGGTATTGGTTAAGCGATCGCGTATAAGTTGGATTATTTATTAAACAAACAATGAAATCGTTTGTCCGACGAGGCAGGTCGGTAGTGTAGATGTAGAAGACGTTTGTGCACCCCAAGATTTCGTTTGTCCACCCTCCAGAATCGAATTATTAATTAAAATCTCGAAAAAGAACGGTATTGGTTAAGCGATCGCGTATAAGTTCGATTATTTATTAAACAAACAATGAAATCGTTTGTCCAACGATGCAGTTCGGTAGTGTAGATGTAGAAGACGTATGTGCACCCCAAGATTTCGTTTGTCCACCCTCCAGAATCGAAATATTATATAAAATCCCGAAAAAGAAAGGTATTGGTGAAGCGATCGCGTATAAGTTCGATCATTTATAAAACAAACATTAAAAACGTTTGTCCAACGATTCAATTCGGTCGTGTAGATGTAGAAGACGTTTGTGCACCCCAAGATTTCGTTTGTCCACCCTCCAGACTCGAATTATTAATTAAAATCGCGAAAAAGGAAGTTATTGGTGAAGCGATCGCGTATAAGTTCGATTATTTATTAAACAAACATTAAAAACGTTTGTCCAACGATTCAATTCGGTCGTGTAGATGCAGAAGACGTTTGTCGACCCCAAGATTTCGTTTATCCACCCTCCAGAATAGAATTATTAATTAAAATCGCGAAAAAGAAGGGTATTGGTTAAGCGATCGCGTATAAGTTCGATTATTTATAAAACAAACAATATAATCGATTGTCCAACGATACAATTCGGTAGTGTAGATGTAGAAGACGTTTGTCCACCCCTAGATTTCGTTTGTCCACCCTCCAGAATCGAATTAATATTAAAATCACGAAAAAGAAATGTATTGGTGAAGCTATCGCGTATAAGTTCGCATATTTATTAAACAAACAATAAAAACGTTTGTCCAACGAATGAATTCGGTAGTGCAGATGTAGAAGACGGTTTATACACCCCTAGATTTCGTTTGTCCAAACTCCAGAAACGAATTATTAAATAAAATCGCGAAAAAGGAATGAATTGGTGAAGCGATCGGGTATAAGTTCGATTATTTATTAAACAAACATTAAAAACGTTTGTCCAACGATTCAATACGGTCGTGTAGATGCAGAAGACGTTTGTGCACCCCAAGATTTCGTTTGTCCACCCTCCAGAATCGAAATATTAATTAAAATCGCGAAAAAGGAAGGTACTGGTGAAGCGATCGCGTTTAAGTTCGATTATTTATTAAACAAACAATAAAATCGTTTGTCCAACGATTGAAGTCGGTAGTGTAGATGTAGAAGACGTTTATCCACACCAAGATTTGGTTTGTCCGCCCTCCAGAATCGAATTATTAATTAAAATCGCGAAAAAGAAAGGTATTGGTGAAGCGATCGCGTACAAGTTCGATTTTTTATTAAACAAACAATGAAATCGTTTGTCCAACGATTCAATTCGGTAGTGTAGATGTAGAAGACGTTTATACACCCCAAGATTTCGTTTGTCCACCCTCCAGAATCGAAATATTAATTAAAATCGCGAAAAAGGAAGGTATTGGTGAAGCGATCGCGTATAAGTTCGATTATTTATTAAACAAACAATAAAATCGTTTGTCCAACGATTCAATTCGGTAGTGTAGATGTAGAAGACGTTTATCCACCCCAAGATTTGGTTGTCCGCCCTCCAGAATCGAATTATTAATTAAAACAGCGAAAAAGAAATGTATTGGTGAAGCGATCGCGTACAAGTTCGATTTTTTATTAAACAAACAATGAAATCGTTTGTCCAAAGATGCAGTTCGGTAGTGTAGATGTAGAAGACGTTTGTCGACCCCAAGATTTCGTTTATCCACACTCCAAAATAGAATTATTATTTAAAATCGCGAAAAAGAAGGGTATTGGTTAAGCGATCGCGTATAAGTTCGATTATTTATAAAACAAACAATAAAATCGATTGTCCAACGATACAATTCGGTAGTGTAGATATAGAAGACGTTTGTGCACCCCAAGATTTCGTTTGTCCACCCTCCAGAATAGAATTATTAATTAAAATCGCGAAAAAGAAAGGTATTGGTGAAGCGATCGCGTACAAGTTGGATTTTTTATTAAACAAACAATGAAATCGTTTGTCCAACGATTCAATTCGGTAGTGTAGATATAGAAGACGTTTGTGCACCCCAAGATTTCGTTTGTCCACCCTCCAGAATAGAATTATTAATTAAAATCGCGAAAAAGAAAGGTATTGGTGAAGCGATCGCGTACAAGATGGATTTTTTATTAAACAAACAATGAAATCGATTGTCCAACGATTCAATTCGGTAGTGTAGATGTAGAAGACGTTTGTCGACCCCAAGATTTCGTTTGTCCACCCTCCAGAGTCGAAATATTAATTAAAATCGCGAAAAAGAAAGGTATTGGTGAAGCGATCGCGTACAAGTTCGATTTTTTATTAAACAAACAATGAAATCGTTTGTCCAAAGATGCAGTTCGGTAGTGTAGATGTAGAAGACGTTTGTCGACCCCAAGATTTCGTTTGTCCACCCTCCAGAGTCGAAATATTAATTAAAATCGCGAAAAAGAAAGGTATTGGTGAAGCGATCACGTATAAGTTCGATTATTTATTAAACAAACAATAAAATCGTTTGTCCAACGATTCAATTCGGTAGTGTAGATGCAGAAGACGTTTATCCACCCCAAGATTTGGTTTGTCCGCCCTCCAGAATCAAATTATTAATTAAAATCGCGAAGAAGTAAGGTATTGGGGAAGCGATCGGGTATAAGTTCGATTTTTTAATAAAAAAACAATGAAATCGTTTGTCCAACGATGCAGTTCGGTCGTGTAGATGCAGAAGACGTTTGTGCACCCCAAGATTTCGTTTGTCCACCCTCCAGAATAGTATTATTAAGTAAAATCTCGAAAAAGGAAGTTATTGGTGAAGCAATCGCGTATAAGTTTGATTATTTCTTAAACTAATAATAAAATCGTTCGTCCAACGATACAATTCGGTAGTGTAGATATAGAAGACGTTTGTCCACCCCTTGATTTCGTTTGTCCACCCTCCAGAATCGAATTATTAATTAAAATCACGAAAACGAAATGTATTGGTGAAGCTATCGCGTATAAGTTCGCATATTTATTAAACAAACAATAAAATCGTTTGTCCAACGATTCAATTCGGTAGTGTAGATGTAGAAGACGTTTGTCCACCCCTAGATTTCGTTTGTCCACCCTCCAGAATCGAATTATTAATTAAAATCGCGCTAAAGAAATGTATTGGTGAAGCGATCGGGTATAAGTTCGATTATTTATTAAACAAACAATAAAATCGTTTGTCCAACGATTCAATTCGGTATTGTAGATGTAGAAGACGTTTATCCACCCCAAGATTTGGTTTGTCCGCCCTCCAGAATCGAATTATTAATTAAAATCGCGAAATAGTAAGGTATTGGGGAAGCGATCGCGCACCACTTCGATTATTTATTAAACAAACATTAAAAACGTTTGTCCAACGTTTCAATTCGGTAGTGTAGATGTAGAAGACGTTTGTCCACCCCCGGATTTCGTTTGTCCACCCTCCAGAATCGAATTATTAATTAAAACCGCGGAAAAGCAAGGTATTGGTGAAGCGATCGCGTATAAATTCGATTATTTATTAAACAAACCATAAAATCGTTTGTCCAACGATTCAATTCGGCAGTGTAGATGTAGAAGACGTTTGTGCACCCCAAGATTTCGTTTGTCCACCCTCCAGAATCGAAATATTAATTAAAATCGGGAAAATGAAAGGTACTGGTGAAGCGATGGCGTATAAGTTCGATTATTTATTAAACAAATAATAAAATCGTTCGTCCAACGATTCAATTCGGTAGTGTAGATGTAGAAGACGTTTGTCTACCCCCAGATTTCGTTTGTGCACGCTCCAGAATCGAATTATTAAAGAAAATCGCGAAAAAGGGATGTATTGGTGAAGCGATCGGGTATAAGTTCGATTTTTTATTAAACAAACAATGAAATCGTTTGTCCAACGATGCAGTTCGGTAGTGTAGATGTAGATGACGTTTGTCCACCCCTAGATTTCATTTGTCCACCCTCCAGAATCGAATTATTAATTAAAATCGCGAAAAAGGAAGGTATTGGTGAAGCGATCGCGTATAAGTTCGATTATTTATTAAACAAACAATAAAATCGTTTGTCCAACGATTCAATTCGGTAGTGTAGATGTAGAAGACGTGTGTCCACCCCAAGATTTCGTTTGTCTACCGTCCAGAATCAAATTATTAATTAAAATCGCGAAAAAGTAAGGTATTGGTGAAGCGATCGCGTATATGTTCGATTTTTTATTACACAAACGATTAAATCGATTGTCTAACGATACAATTCGGTAGTGTAGATATAGAAGACGTTTGTCCACCCCTAGATTTCGATTGTCCACCCTCCAGAATCGAATTAATATTAAAATCACGAAAAAGAAATGTATTGGTGAAGCTATCGCGTATAAGTTCGCATATTTATTAAACAAACAATAAAAAAGTTTGTCCAACGATTCAATTCGGTAGTGTAGATGTAGAAGACGTTAATACACCCCTAGATTTCGTTTGTCCAATCTCCAGAATCGAATTATTAAATAAAATCGCAAAAAGGAAGGTATTGGTGAAGCGATGGCGTATAAGTTCGATTATTTATTAAACAAATAATAAAATCGTTTGTCCAACGATTCAATTCGGTAGTGTAGATGTAAAAAACGTTTATACACCCCTAGATTTCGTTTGTCCAAACTCCAGAATCGAATTATTAAATAAAATCGCGAAAAAGAAATGTATTGGTGAAGCGATCGGGTATAAGTTCGATTTTTTATTAAACAAACAATGAAATCGTTTGTCCAACGATGCAGTTCGATAGTGTAGATGTAGAAGACGTGTGTCCACCCCAAGATTTCGTTTGTCTACCGTCCAGAATCAAATTATTAATTAAAATCGCGAAAAAGTAAGGTATTGGTGAAGCGATCGCGTATAAGTTCGATTATTTATTAAACAAACAATGAAATCGTTTGTCCAACGATGCAGTTCGGTAGTGTAGATGTAGAAGACGTTTGTGCACCCCAAGATTTCGTTTGTCCACCCTCCAGAATGGAATTATTAATTAAAATCCCAAAAAAGAACGGTATTGGTTAAGCGATCGCGTATACGTTCGTTTGTTAATTAAACAAACAATGAAATCGTTTGTCCAACGATGCAGTTCGGTAGTGTAGATGTAGAAGACGTTTGTGCACCCCTAGATTTCGATTGTCCACCCTCCAGAATCGAATTAATAATAAAATCACGAAAAAGAAATGTATTGGTGAAGCTATCGCGTATAAGTTCGCATATTTATTAAACAAACAATAAAAACGTTTGTCCAACGATTCAATTCGGTAGTGTAGATGTAGAAGACGTTAATACACCCCTAGATTTCGTTTGTCCAATCTCCAGAATCGAATTATTAAATAAAATCGCTAAAAGGAAGGTATTGGTTAAGCGATCGCGTATAAGTTGGATTATTTATTAAACAAACAATGAAATCGTTTGTCCGACGAGGCAGGTCGGTAGTGTAGATGTAGAAGACGTTTGTGCACCCCAAGATTTCGTTTGTCCACCCTCCAGAATCGAATTATTAATTAAAATCTCGAAAAAGAACGGTATTGGTTAAGCGATCGCGTATAAGTTCGATTATTTATTAAACAAACAATGAAATCGTTTGTCCAACGATGCAGTTCGGTAGTGTAGATGTAGAAGACGTATGTGCACCCCAAGATTTCGTTTGTCCACCCTCCAGAATCGAAATATTATATAAAATCCCGAAAAAGAAAGGTATTGGTGAAGCGATCGCGTATAAGTTCGATCATTTATAAAACAAACATTAAAAACGTTTGTCCAACGATTCAATTCGGTCGTGTAGATGTAGAAGACGTTTGTGCACCCCAAGATTTCGTTTGTCCACCCTCCAGACTCGAATTATTAATTAAAATCGCGAAAAAGGAAGTTATTGGTGAAGCGATCGCGTATAAGTTCGATTATTTATTAAACAAACATTAAAAACGTTTGTCCAACGATTCAATTCGGTCGTGTAGATGCAGAAGACGTTTGTCGACCCCAAGATTTCGTTTATCCACCCTCCAGAATAGAATTATTAATTAAAATCGCGAAAAAGAAGGGTATTGGTTAAGCGATCGCGTATAAGTTCGATTATTTATAAAACAAACAATATAATCGATTGTCCAACGATACAATTCGGTAGTGTAGATGTAGAAGACGTTTGTCCACCCCTAGATTTCGTTTGTCCACCCTCCAGAATCGAATTAATATTAAAATCACGAAAAAGAAATGTATTGGTGAAGCTATCGCGTATAAGTTCGCATATTTATTAAACAAACAATAAAAACGTTTGTCCAACGAATGAATTCGGTAGTGCAGATGTAGAAGACGGTTTATACACCCCTAGATTTCGTTTGTCCAAACTCCAGAAACGAATTATTAAATAAAATCGCGAAAAAGGAATGAATTGGTGAAGCGATCGGGTATAAGTTCGATTATTTATTAAACAAACATTAAAAACGTTTGTCCAACGATTCAATACGGTCGTGTAGATGCAGAAGACGTTTGTGCACCCCAAGATTTCGTTTGTCCACCCTCCAGAATCGAAATATTAATTAAAATCGCGAAAAAGGAAGGTACTGGTGAAGCGATCGCGTTTAAGTTCGATTATTTATTAAACAAACAATAAAATCGTTTGTCCAACGATTGAAGTCGGTAGTGTAGATGTAGAAGACGTTTATCCACACCAAGATTTGGTTTGTCCGCCCTCCAGAATCGAATTATTAATTAAAATCGCGAAAAAGAAAGGTATTGGTGAAGCGATCGCGTACAAGTTCGATTTTTTATTAAACAAACAATGAAATCGTTTGTCCAACGATTCAATTCGGTAGTGTAGATGTAGAAGACGTTTATACACCCCAAGATTTCGTTTGTCCACCCTCCAGAATCGAAATATTAATTAAAATCGCGAAAAAGGAAGGTATTGGTGAAGCGATCGCGTATAAGTTCGATTATTTATTAAACAAACAATAAAATCGTTTGTCCAACGATTCAATTCGGTAGTGTAGATGTAGAAGACGTTTATCCACCCCAAGATTTGGTTGTCCGCCCTCCAGAATCGAATTATTAATTAAAACAGCGAAAAAGAAATGTATTGGTGAAGCGATCGCGTACAAGTTCGATTTTTTATTAAACAAACAATGAAATCGTTTGTCCAAAGATGCAGTTCGGTAGTGTAGATGTAGAAGACGTTTGTCGACCCCAAGATTTCGTTTATCCACACTCCAAAATAGAATTATTATTTAAAATCGCGAAAAAGAAGGGTATTGGTTAAGCGATCGCGTATAAGTTCGATTATTTATAAAACAAACAATAAAATCGATTGTCCAACGATACAATTCGGTAGTGTAGATATAGAAGACGTTTGTGCACCCCAAGATTTCGTTTGTCCACCCTCCAGAATAGAATTATTAATTAAAATCGCGAAAAAGAAAGGTATTGGTGAAGCGATCGCGTACAAGTTGGATTTTTTATTAAACAAACAATGAAATCGTTTGTCCAACGATTCAATTCGGTAGTGTAGATATAGAAGACGTTTGTGCACCCCAAGATTTCGTTTGTCCACCCTCCAGAATAGAATTATTAATTAAAATCGCGAAAAAGAAAGGTATTGGTGAAGCGATCGCGTACAAGATGGATTTTTTATTAAACAAACAATGAAATCGATTGTCCAACGATTCAATTCGGTAGTGTAGATGTAGAAGACGTTTGTCGACCCCAAGATTTCGTTTGTCCACCCTCCAGAGTCGAAATATTAATTAAAATCGCGAAAAAGAAAGGTATTGGTGAAGCGATCGCGTACAAGTTCGATTTTTTATTAAACAAACAATGAAATCGTTTGTCCAAAGATGCAGTTCGGTAGTGTAGATGTAGAAGACGTTTGTCGACCCCAAGATTTCGTTTGTCCACCCTCCAGAGTCGAAATATTAATTAAAATCGCGAAAAAGAAAGGTATTGGTGAAGCGATCACGTATAAGTTCGATTATTTATTAAACAAACAATAAAATCGTTTGTCCAACGATTCAATTCGGTAGTGTAGATGCAGAAGACGTTTATCCACCCCAAGATTTGGTTTGTCCGCCCTCCAGAATCAAATTATTAATTAAAATCGCGAAGAAGTAAGGTATTGGGGAAGCGATCGGGTATAAGTTCGATTTTTTAATAAAAAAACAATGAAATCGTTTGTCCAACGATGCAGTTCGGTCGTGTAGATGCAGAAGACGTTTGTGCACCCCAAGATTTCGTTTGTCCACCCTCCAGAATAGTATTATTAAGTAAAATCTCGAAAAAGGAAGTTATTGGTGAAGCAATCGCGTATAAGTTTGATTATTTCTTAAACTAATAATAAAATCGTTCGTCCAACGATACAATTCGGTAGTGTAGATATAGAAGACGTTTGTCCACCCCTTGATTTCGTTTGTCCACCCTCCAGAATCGAATTATTAATTAAAATCACGAAAACGAAATGTATTGGTGAAGCTATCGCGTATAAGTTCGCATATTTATTAAACAAACAATAAAATCGTTTGTCCAACGATTCAATTCGGTAGTGTAGATGTAGAAGACGTTTGTCCACCCCTAGATTTCGTTTGTCCACCCTCCAGAATCGAATTATTAATTAAAATCGCGCTAAAGAAATGTATTGGTGAAGCGATCGGGTATAAGTTCGATTATTTATTAAACAAACAATAAAATCGTTTGTCCAACGATTCAATTCGGTATTGTAGATGTAGAAGACGTTTATCCACCCCAAGATTTGGTTTGTCCGCCCTCCAGAATCGAATTATTAATTAAAATCGCGAAATAGTAAGGTATTGGGGAAGCGATCGCGCACCACTTCGATTATTTATTAAACAAACATTAAAAACGTTTGTCCAACGTTTCAATTCGGTAGTGTAGATGTAGAAGACGTTTGTCCACCCCCGGATTTCGTTTGTCCACCCTCCAGAATCGAATTATTAATTAAAACCGCGGAAAAGCAAGGTATTGGTGAAGCGATCGCGTATAAATTCGATTATTTATTAAACAAACCATAAAATCGTTTGTCCAACGATTCAATTCGGCAGTGTAGATGTAGAAGACGTTTGTGCACCCCAAGATTTCGTTTGTCCACCCTCCAGAATCGAAATATTAATTAAAATCGGGAAAATGAAAGGTACTGGTGAAGCGATGGCGTATAAGTTCGATTATTTATTAAACAAATAATAAAATCGTTCGTCCAACGATTCAATTCGGTAGTGTAGATGTAGAAGACGTTTGTCTACCCCCAGATTTCGTTTGTGCACGCTCCAGAATCGAATTATTAAAGAAAATCGCGAAAAAGGGATGTATTGGTGAAGCGATCGGGTATAAGTTCGATTTTTTATTAAACAAACAATGAAATCGTTTGTCCAACGATGCAGTTCGGTAGTGTAGATGTAGATGACGTTTGTCCACCCCTAGATTTCATTTGTCCACCCTCCAGAATCGAATTATTAATTAAAATCGCGAAAAAGGAAGGTATTGGTGAAGCGATCGCGTATAAGTTCGATTACATATTAAACAAACAATGAACTCGGTTGTCCAACGATGCAATACGGTAGTGTAGGTGTAGGAGACGTGTGTCCACCCCATGATTTCGTTTGTCGACCCTCCAGAATCAAATTATTAATTAAAATCTCGAAAAAGAACGGTATTGGTTAAGCGATCGCGTATAAGTTCAATTATTTAGTAAACAAACAATAAAATCGTTTGTCCACCGATGCAGTTCGGTAGTGTAGATGTAGAAGACCTTTGTGCACCCAAGATTTCGTTTGTCCACCCTCCAGAATCGAAATATTAGTTAAAATCGCGAAAAAGGAAGGTATTGGTGAAGCGATCGCGTATAAGTTCGATTATTTATTAAACAAACAATAAAATCGTTTGTCCAACGATTCAATTCGGTAGTGTAGATGTAGAAGACGTTTATCCACCCCAAGATTTGGTTTGTCCGCCCTCCAGAATCGAATTATTAATTAAAATCGCGAAAAAGAACGGTATTGGTTAAGCGATAGCGTATAAGTTCGATTATTTATTAAACAAACAATAAACTCGGTTGTCCAACGATGCAATACGGTAGTGTAGATGTAGAAGACGTGTGTCCACCCCAATATTCCGTTTGTCTACCCTCCAGAATCAAATTATTAATTAAAATCGCGAAAAAGTAAGGTATTGGGGAAGCGATCGCGTATAAGTTCGATTTTTGATTACACAAACGATTAAATCGATTGTCCAACGATACAATTCGGTAGTGTAGATATAGAAGACGTTTGTCAACCCCTTGATTTCGTTTGTCCACCCTCCAGAATCGAATTATTAATTAAAATCACGAAAACGAAATGTATTGGTGAAGCTATCGCGTATAAGTTCGCATATTTATTAAACAAACAGTAAAATCGTTTGTCCAACGATTCAATTCGGTAGCGTAGATGTAGAAGACGTTTGTCCACCCCTAGATTTCGTTTGTCCACCCTCCAGAATCGAATTATTAATTAAAATCGCGAAAAAGAAATGTATTGGTGAAGCGATCGGGTATAAGTTCGATTTTTTATTAAACAAACAATGAAATCGTTTGTCCAACGATGCAGTGCGGTAGTGTAGATGTAGAAGACGTTTGTGCACCCCAAGATTTCGTTTGTCCACCCTCCAGAATCGAAATATAAATTAAAATCGCGAAAAAGAAAGGTATTGGTGAAGCGATCGCGTATAAGTTCGATTATTTATTAAACAAACAATAAAATCGTTTGTCCAACGATTCAATTCGGTATTGTAGATGTTGAAGACGTTTATCCACCGCAAGATTTGGTTTGTCCGCCCTCCAGAATCGAATTATTAATTAAAATCGCGAAATAGTAAGGTATTGGGGAAGCGATCGCGCACCACTTCGATTATTTATTAAACAAACATTAAAAACGTTTGTCCAACGTTTCAATTCGGTAGTGTAGATATAGAAGACGTTTGTCCACCCCTAGATTTCGTTTGTCCACCCTCCAGAATCGAATTATTAATTAAAACCGCGGAAAAGCAAGGTATTGGTGAAGCGATCGCGTATAAATTCGATTATTTATTAAACAAACCATAAAATCGTTTGTCCAACGATTCAATTCGGCAGTGTAGATGTAGAAGACGTTTGTGCACCCCAAGATTTCGTTTGTCCACCCTCCAGAATCGAAATATTAATTAAAATCGGGAAAATGAAAGGTACTGGTGAAGCGATGGCGTATAAGTTCGATTATTTATTAAACAAATAATAAAATCGTTCGTCCAACGATTCAATTCGGTAGTGTAGATGTAGAAGACGTTTGTCTACCCCCAGATTTCGTTTGTGCACGCTCCAGAATCGAATTATTAAAGAAAATCGCGAAAAAGGGATGTATTGGTGAAGCGATCGGGTATAAGTTCGATTTTTTATTAAACAAACAATGAAATCGTTTGTCCAACGATGCAGTTCGGTAGTGTAGATGTAGATGACGTTTGTCCACCCCTAGATTTCATTTGTCCACCCTCCAGAATCGAATTATTAATTAAAATCGCGAAAAAGGAAGGTATTGGTGAAGCGATGGCGTATAAGTTCGATTATTTATTAAACAAATAATAAAATCATTTGTCCAACGATTCAGTTCGGTAGCGTAGATGTAGAAGACGTTTATACACCCCTAGATTTCGTTTGTCCAAACCCCAGAATCGAATTATTAAATAAAATCGCGAAAAAGGAATGTATTGGTGAAGCGATCGGGTATAAGTTCGATTTTTTATTAAACATACAATGAAATCGTTTGTCCAACGATGCAGTTCGGTAGTGTAGATGTAGAAGACCTTTGTGCACCCAAGATTTCGTTTGTCCACCCTCCAGAATCGAAATATTAGTTAAAATCGCGAAAAAGGAAGGTATTGGTGAAGCGATCGCGTATAAGTTCGATTATTTATTAAACAAACAATAAAATCGTTTGTCCAACGATTCAATTCGGTAGTGTAGATGTAGAAGACGTTTATCCACCCCAAGATTTGGTTTGTCCGCCCTCCAGAATCGAATTATTAATTAAAATCGCGAATAAGAACGGTATTGGTTAAGCGATAGCGTATAAGTTCGATTATTTATTAAACAAACAATAAACTCGGTTGTCCAACGATGCAATACGGTAGTGTAGATGTAGAAGACGTGTGTCCACCCCAATATTCCGTTTGTCTACCCTCCAGAATCAAATTATTAATTAAAATCGCGAAAAAGTAAGGTATTGGGGAAGCGATCGCGTATAAGTTCGATTTTTGATTACACAAACGATTAAATCGATTGTCCAACGATACAATTCGGTAGTGTAGATATAGAAGACGTTTGTCAACCCCTTGATTTCGTTTGTCCACCCTCCAGAATCGAATTATTAATTAAAATCACGAAAACGAAATGTATTGGTGAAGCTATCGCGTATAAGTTCGCATATTTATTAAACAAACAGTAAAATCGTTTGTCCAACGATTCAATTCGGTAGCGTAGATGTAGAAGACGTTTGTCCACCCCTAGATTTCGTTTGTCCACCCTCCAGAATCGAATTATTAATTAAAATCGCGAAAAAGAAATGTATTGGTGAAGCGATCGGGTATAAGTTCGATTTTTTATTAAACAAACAATGAAATCGTTTGTCCAACGATGCAGTTCGGTAGTGTAGATGTAGATGACGTTTGTCCACCCCTAGATTTCATTTGTCCACCCTCCAGAATCGAATTATTAATTAAAATCGCGAAAAAGCAAGGTATTGGTGAAGCGATCGCGTATAAGTTCGATCTTTTATTACACAAACGATTAAATCTATTGTCCAACGATACATTTCGGTAGTGTAGATATAGAAGATGTTTGTCCACCCCTAGATTTCGTTTGTGCACCCTCCAGAATCGAATTATTAATTAAAATCGCGAAAAAGGAAGGTATTGGTGAAGCGATCGCGTATAATTTCGCATTATTTATTAAACAAACAATAAAATCGTTTGTCCAACGATTCAATTCGGTAGTGTAGATGTAGAAGACGTTTATCCACCCCTAGGTTTCGTTTGTCCAAACTCCAGACTCGAATTATTAATTAAAACCGCGGAAAAGCAAGGTATTGGTGAAGCGATCGCGTATAAATTCGATTATTTATTAAACAAACAAGAAAATCGTTTGTCCAACGATTCAATTCGGTAGTGTAGATGTAGTAGATGTTTGTGCACCCCAAGTTTTCGTTTTTCCAACCTTCAGAATCGAAAAATCAATTAAAATCGCGAAAAAGAGAGGTACTGGTGAAACGATCGCGTATAAGTTCGATTATTTATTAAACAAACAATAAAATCGTTTGTCCAACGATTCAATTCGGTATTGTAGATGTAGAAGACGTTTATCCACCGCAAGATTTGGTTTGTCCGCCCTCCAGAATCGAATTATTAATTAAAATCGCGAAATAGTAAGGTATTGGGGAAGCGATCGCGCACCACTTCGATTATTTATTAAACAAACATTAAAAACGTTTGTCCAACGTTTCAATTCGGTAGTGTAGATATAGAAGACGTTTGTCCACCCCTAGATTTCGTTTGTCCACCCTCCAGAATCGAATTATTAATTAAAACCGCGGAAAAGCAAGGTATTGGTGAAGCGATCGCGTATAAATTCGATTATTTATTAAACAAACCATAAAATCGTTTGTCCAACGTTTCAATTCGGTAGTGTAGATATAGAAGACGTTTGTCCACCCCTAGATTTCGTTTGTCCACCCTCCAGAATCGAATTATTAATTAACACCGCGAAAAAGGAAGGTATTGGTGAAGCTATCGCGCATAAGTTCGATTGTTTACAAAACAAACACTAAAATCGTTTATCCAACGATTCAATTCGGTAGTGTAGGTGTAGTAGACGTTTGTGCACCCCAAGATTTCGTTTTTCCAACCTCCAGAAAAGAAATATTAATTAAAATCGCGAAAAAGAGAGGTATTGGTGAAACGATCGCGTATAAGTTCGATTATTTATTAAACAAACAATAAAATCGTTTATCCAACGATTCAATTCGATAGTGTAGATGAAGTTGACATTTGTGCACCCCAAGATTTCGTTTTTCCAACCTCCAGAATCGAAATATTAATTAAAATCGCGAAAAAGAGAGGTATTGGTGAAACGATCGCGTATAAGTTCGATTATTTATTAAACAAACAATAAAATCGTTTGTCCAACGATTCAATTCGGTAGTGTAGATGTAAAAGACGTTTATCCACCCCAAGATTTGGTTTGTACACCCTCCAGAATCGAATTATTAATTAAAATCACGATAAAGGAAGGTATTGGTGAAGCGATCGCGTACAAGTTCGATTATTTATTAAACAAACAATAAAATCGTTTGTCCAACGATTCAATTCAGTAGTGTAGATGTAGAAGACGTTTGTCCACCCCTAGATTTCGTTTGTCCACCCTCCAGAATCGAATTATTAATTAAAATCACGAAAAAGGAAGGTATTGATGAAGCGATCGCGTATAAGATCCATTTTTTATTAAACAAACAATGAAATCGTTTGTCCAACGATGCAGTTCGGTAGTGTAGATGTAGAAGACGTTTGTGCACCCCAAGATTTCGTTTGTCCACCCTCCAGAATCGAATTATTAAGTAAAATCGCGAAAAAGGAAGTTATTGGTGAAACAATCGCGTATAAGTTTGATTATTTCTTAAACTAATAATAAAATCGTTCGTCCAACGATTCAATTCGGTAGTGTAGATGTAGATGACGTGTATACACCCCTAGATTTTGTTTGCCCAAACTCCAGAATCGAATTATTAAAGAAAATCGCGAAAAAGAAATGTATTGGTGAAGCGATCGGGTATAAGTTCGATTTTTTATTAAACAAACAATGAAATCGTTTGTCCAACGATGCAGTGCGGTAGTGTAGATGTAGAAGACGTTTGTGCACCCCAAGATTTCGTTTGTCCACCCTCCAGAATCGAAATATAAATTAAAATCGCGAAAAAGAAAGGTATTGGTGAAGCGATCGCGTATAAGTTCGATTATTTATTAAACAAACAATAAAATCGTTTGTCCAACGATTCAATTCGGTATTGTAGATGTAGAAGACGTTTATCCACCCCAAGATTTGGTTTGTCCGCCCTCCAGAATCGAATTATTAAATAAAATCGCGAAAATGGAATGTATTGGTGAAGCGATCGGGTATAAGTTCGATTTTTTATTAAACATACAATGAAATCGTTTGTCCAACGATGCAGTTCGGTAGTGTAGATGTAGAAGACGTTTGTCGACCCCAAGATTTCGTTTGTCCACCCTCCAGAATAGAATTATTAATTAAAATCGCGAAAAAGAACGGTATTGGTTAAGCGATAGCGTATAAGTTCGATTACTTATTAAACAAATAATAAAATCGTTTGTCCAACGATTGAATTCGGTAGTGTAGATGTAGAAGACGTTTGTCCACACCTAGATTTCATTTGTCCATCCTCCAGAATCGAATTATTAATTAAAATCACGAAAAAGGTACGTATTGGTGAAGCGATCGCGTACAAGTTTGATTATTTATTAAACAAACAATACAATCGTTTGTCCAACGATTCAATTCGGCAGTGTAGATGTAGAAGACGTTTGTCCACCCCTAGATTTCGTTTGTCCACCCTCCAGAATCGAATTATTAATTAACACCGCGAAAAAGGAAGGTATTGGTGAAGCTATCGCGCATAAGTTCGATTGTTTACAAAACAAACACTAAAATCGTTTATCCAACGATTCAATTCGGTAGTGTAGGTGTAGTAGACGTTTGTGCACCCCAAGATTTCGTTTTTCCAACCTCGAGAATCGAAATATTAATTAAAATCGCGAAAAAGAGAGGTATTGGTTAAACGATCGCGTATAAATTCGATTATTTATTAAACTAACAATAAAATCGTTTGCCCAACGATTCAATTCGGTAGTGTAGATGTAGACGACGTTTATCCACCCCTAGATTTCGTTTGTCCATCCTCCAGAAAAGAAATATTAATTAAAATCGCGAAAAAGAGAGGTATTGGTGAAACGATCGCGTATAAGTTCGATTATTTATTAAGCAAACAACAAAATCGTTTGTCCAACGATTCAATTCGGTAGTGTAGATGTAGTAGACGTTTGTGCACCCCAAGATTTCGTTTTTCCAACCTCCAGAATCGAAATATTAATTAAAATCGCCAAAAAGATAGGTATTGGTGAAACGATCGCGTATAAGTTCGATTATTTATTAAACAAACAATAAAATCGTTTATCCAACGATTCAATTCGATAGTGTAGATGAAGTTGACATTTGTGCACCCCAAGATTTCGTTTTTCCAACCTCCAGAATCGAAATATTAATTAAAATCGCGAAAAAGAGAGGTATTGGTGAAACGATCGCGTATAAGTTCGATTATTTATTAAACAAACAATAAAATCGTTTGTCCAACGATTCAATTCGGTAGTGTAGATGTAAAAGACGTTTATCCACCCCAAGATTTGGTTTGTACACCCTCCAGAATCGAATTATTAATTAAAATCACGATAAAGGAAGGTATTGGTGAAGCGATCGCGTACAAGTTCGATTATTTATTAAACAAACAATAAAATCGATTGTCCAACGATTCAATTCAGTAGTGTAGATGTAGAAGACGTTTGTCCACCCCTAGATTTCGTTTGTCCACCCTCCAGAATCGAATTATTAATTAAAATCACGAAAAAGGAAGGTATTGATGAAGCGATCGCGTATAAGATCCATTTTTTATTAAACAAACAATGAAATCGTTTGTCCAACGATGCAGTTCGGTAGTGTAGATGTAGAAGACGTTTGTGCACCCCAAGATTTCGTTTGTCCACCCTCCAGAATCGAATTATTAAGTAAAATCGCGAAAAAGGAAGTTATTGGTGAAGCAATCGCGTATAAGTTTGATTATTTCTTAAACTAATAATAAAATCGTTCGTCCAACGATTCAATTCGGTAGTGTAGATGTAGATGACGTTTATACACCCCTAGATTTTGTTTGCCCAAACTCCAGAATCGAATTATTAAAGAAAATCGCGAAAAAGAAATGTATTGGTGAAGCGATCGGGTATAAGTTTGATTTTTTATTAAACAAACAATGAAATCGTTTGTCCAACGATGCAGTGCGGTAGTGTAGATGTAGAAGACGTTTGTGCACCCCAAGATTTCGTTTGTCCACCCTCCAGAATCGAAATATAAATTAAAATCGCGAAAAAGAAAGGTATTGGTGAAGCGATCGCGTATAAGTTCGATTATTTATTAAACAAACAATAAAATCGTTTGTCCAACGATTCAATTCGGTATTGTAGATGTAGAAGACGTTTATCCACCCCAAGATTTGGTTTGTCCGCCCTCCAGAATCGAATTATTAATTAAAATAGCGAAAATGTAAGGTATTGGTGAAGCGATCGCGCCCCACTTCGATTTTTTATTAAACAAACAATGAAATCGTTTGTCCAACGATGCAGTTCGGTAGTCTAGATGTAGAAGACGTTTGTCGACCCCAAGATTTCGTTTGTCCACCCTCCAGAATCGAAATATAAATTAAAATCGCGAAAAAGAAAGGTATTGGTGAAGCGATCGCGTATAAGTTCGATTATTTATTAAACAAACAATAAAATCGTTTGTCCAACGATTCAATTCGGTATTGTAGATGTAGAAGACGTTTATCCACCCCAAGATTTGGTTTGTCCGCCCTCCAGAATCGAATTATTAATTAAAATCGCGAAAATGTAAGGTATTGGTGAAGCGATCGCGCCCCACTTCGATTTTTTATTAAACAAACAATGAAATCGTTTGTCCAACGATGCAGTTCGGTAGTGTAGATGTAGAAGACGTTTGTCGACCCCAAGATTTCGTTTGTCCACCCTCCAGAATAGAATTATTAATTAAAATCGCGAAAAAGAACGGTATTGGTTAAGCGATAGCGTATAAGTTCGATTATTTATTAAACAAATAAAAAACTCGGTTGTCCATCGATGCAATACGGTAGTGTAGATGTAGAAGACGTGTGTCCACCCCAAGATTCCGTTTGTCTACCCTCCAGAATCAAATTATTAATTAAAATCGCGAAAAAGTAAGGTATTGGTGAAGCGATCGCGTATAAGTTCGATCTTTTATTACACAAACGATTAAATCTATTGTCCAACGATACATTTCGGTAGTGTAGATATAGAAGATGTTTGTCCACCCCTAGATTTCGTTTGTGCACCCTCCAGAATCGAATTATTAATTAAAATCGCGAAAAAGGAAGGTATTGGTGAAGCGATCGCGTATAATTTCGCATTATTTATTAAACAAACAATAAAATCGTTTGTCCAACGATTCAATTCGGTAGTGTAGATGTAGAAGACGTTTATCCACCCCTAGGTTTCGTTTGTCCAAACTCCAGACTCGAATTATTAATTAAAACCGCGGAAAAGCAAGGTATTGGTGAAGCGATCGCGTATAAATTCGATTATTTATTAAACAAACAAGAAAATCGTTGCCCAACGATTCAATTCGGTAGTGTAGATGTAGTAGATGTTTGTGCACCCCAAGATTTCGTTTTTCCAACCTTCAGAATCGAAAAATCAATTAAAATCGCGAAAAAGAGAGGTACTGGTGAAACGATCGCGTATAAGTTCGATTACTTATTAAACAAATAATAAAATCGTTTGTCCAACGATTGAATTCGGTAGTGTAGATGTAGAAGACGTTTGTCCACACCTAGATTTCATTTGTCCATCCTCCAGAATCGAATTATTAATTAAAATCACGAAAAAGGTACGTATTGGTGAAGCGATCGCGTACAAGTTTGATTATTTATTAAACAAACAATAAAATCGTTTGTCCAACGATTCAATTCGGCAGTGTAGATGTAGAAGACGTTTGTCCACCCCTAGATTTCGTTTGTCCACCCTCCAGAATCGAATTATTAATTAACACCGCGAAAAAGGAAGGTATTGGTGAAGCTATCGCGCATAAGTTCGATTGTTTACAAAACAAACACTAAAATCGTTTATCCAACGATTCAATTCGGTAGTGTAGGTGTAGTAGACGTTTGTGCACCCCAAGATTTCGTTTTTCCAACCTCCAGAATCGAAATATTAATTAAAATCGCGAAAAAGAAAGGTATTGGTGAAACGATCGCGTATAAGTTCGATTATTTATTAAACAAACAATAAAATCGTTTATCCAACGATTCAATTCGATAGTGTAGATGTAGTTGACATTTGTGCACCCCAAGATTTCGTTTTTCCAACCTCCCGAATCGAAATATTAATTAAAATCGCGAAAAAGAGAGGTATTGGTGAAACGATCGCGTATAAGTTCGATTATTTATTAAACAAACAATAAAATCGTTTGTCCAACGATTCAATTCGGTAGTGTAGATGTAGAAGACGTTTATCCACCCCAAGATTTGGTTTGTACACCCTCCAGAATCGAATTATTAATTAAAATCACGATAAAGGAAGGTATTGGTGAAGCGATCGCGTACAAGTTCGATTATTTATTAAACAAACAATAAAATCGTTTGTCCAACGATTCAATTCAGTAGTGTAGATGTAGAAGACGTTTGTCCACCCCTACATTTGGTTTGTCCACCCTCCAGAATCGAATTATTAATTAAAATCACGAAAAAGGAAGGTATTGATGAAGCGATCGCGTATAAGATCCATTTTTTATTAAACAAACAATGAAATCGTTTGTCCAACGATGCAGTTCGGTAGTGTAGATGTAGAAGACGTTTGTGCACCCCAAGATTTCGTTTGTCCACCCTCCAGAATCGAAATATTAAGTAAAATCGCGAAAAAGGAAGTTATTGGTGAAGCAATCGCGTATAAGTTTGATTATTTCTTAAACTAATAATAAAATCGTTCGTCCAACGATTCAATTCGGTAGTGTAGATGTAGAAGACGTTTATACACCCCTAGATTTTGTTTGTCCAATCTCCAGAATCGAATTATTAAAGAAAATCGCGAAAAAGAAATGTATTGGTGAAGCGATCGGGTATAAGTTCGATTTTTTATTAAACAAACAATGAAATCGTTTGTCCAACGATGCAGTGCGGTAGTGTAGATGTAGAAGACGTTTGTGCACCCCAAGATTTCGTTTGTCCACCCTCCAGAATCGAATTATTAATTAAAATCGCGAAATAGTAAGGTATTGGGGAAGCGATCGCGCACCACTTCGATTATTTATTAAACAAACATTAAAAACGTTTGTCCAACGTTTCAATTCGGTAGTGTAGATATAGAAGACGTTTGTCGACCCCTAGATTTCGTTTGTCCACCCTCCAGAATCGAATTATTAATTAAAACCGCGGAAAAGCAAGGTATTGGTGAAGCGATCGCGTATAAATTCGATTATTTATTAAACAAACAATAAAATCGTTTGTCCAACGATTCAATTCGGTAGTGTAGATGTAGAAGACGTTTGTGCACCCCAAGATTTCGTTTGTCCACCCTCCAGAATCGAAATATTAATTAAAATCGGGAAAATGAAAGGTACTGGTGAAGCGATGGCGTATAAGTTCGATTATTTATTAAACAAATAATAAAATCGTTCGTCCAACGATTCAATTCGGTAGTGTAGATGTAGAAGACGTTTGTCTACCCCCAGATTTCGTTTGTGCACCCTCCAGAATCGAATTATTAATTAAAATCGCGAAAAAGTAAGGTATTGGTGAAGCGATCGCGTATAAGTTCGATTATTTATTAAACAAACAATGAAATCGTTTGTCCAACGATGCAGTTCGGTAGTGTAGATGTAGAAGACGTTTGTGCACCCCAAGATTTCGTTTGTCCACCCTCCAGAATGGAATTATTAATTAAAATCGCAAAAAAGAACGGTATTGGTTAAGCGATCGCGTATACGTTCGTTTGTTAATTAAACAAACAATGAAATCGTTTGTCCAACGATGCAGTTCGGTAGTGTAGATGTAGAAGACGTTTGTGCACCCCTAGATTTCGATTGTCCACCCTCCAGAATCGAATTAATATTAAAATCACGAAAAAGAAATGTATTGGTGAAGCTATCGCGTATAAGTTCGCATATTTATTAAACAAACAATAAAAACGTTTGTCCAACGATTCAATTCGGTAGTGTAGATGTAGAAGACGTTTATACACCCCAAGATTTCGTTTGTCCACCCTCCAGAATCGAAATATTAATTAAAATCGCGAAAAAGGAAGGTATTGGTGAAGCGATCGCGTATAAGTTCGATTATTTATTAAACAAACAATAAAATCGTTTGTCCAACGATTCAATTCGGTAGTGTAGATGTAGAAGACGTTTATCCACCCCAAGATTTGGTTGTCCGCCCTCCAGAATCGAATTATTAATTAAAATAGCGAAAAAGAAATGTATTGGTGAAGCGATCGCGTACAAGTTCGATTTTTTATTAAACAAACAATGAAATCGTTTGTCCAAAGATGCAGTTCGGTAGTGTAGATGTAGAAGACGTTTGTCGACCCCAAGATTTCGTTTATCCACACTCCAAAATAGAATTATTATTTAAAATCGCGAAAAAGAAGGGTATTGGTTAAGCGATCGCGTATAAGTTCGATTATTTATAAAACAAACAATAAAATCGATTGTCCAACGATACAATTCGGTAGTGTAGATATAGAAGACGTTTGTGCACCCCAAGATTTCGTTTGTCCACCCTCCAGAATAGAATTATTAATTAAAATCGCGAAAAAGAAAGGTATTGGTGAAGCGATCGCGTACAAGTTGGATTTTTTATTAAACAAACAATGAAATCGTTTGTCCAACGATTCAATTCGGTAGTGTAGATATAGAAGACGTTTGTGCACCCCAAGATTTCGTTTGTCCACCCTCCAGAATAGAATTATTAATTAAAATCGCGAAAAAGAAAGGTATTGGTGAAGCGATCGCGTACAAGATGGATTTTTTATTAAACAAACAATGAAATCGATTGTCCAACGATTCAATTCGGTAGTGTAGATGTAGAAGACGTTTGTCGACCCCAAGATTTCGTTTGTCCACCCTCCAGAGTCGAAATATTAATTAAAATCGCGAAAAAGAAAGGTATTGGTGAAGCGATCGCGTACAAGTTCGATTTTTTATTAAACAAACAATGAAATCGTTTGTCCAAAGATGCAGTTCGGTAGTGTAGATGTAGAAGACGTTTGTCGACCCCAAGATTTCGTTTATCCACACTCCAAAATAGAATTATTATTTAAAATCGCGAAAAAGAAGGGTATTGGTTAAGCGATCGCGTATAAGTTCGATTATTTATAAAACAAACAATAAAATCGATTGTCCAACGATACAATTCGGTAGTGTAGATATAGAAGACGTTTGTGCACCCCAAGATTTCGTTTGTCCACCCTCCAGAACAGAATTATTAATTAAAATCGCGAAAAAGAAAGGTATTGGTGAAGCGATCGCGTACAAGTTGCATTTTTTATTAAACAAACAATGAAATCGTTTGTCCAACGATTCAATTCGGTAGTGTAGATATAGCAGACGTTTGTGCACCCCAAGATTTCGTTTGTCCACCCTCCAGAATAGAATTATTAATTAAAATCGCGTAAAAGAAAGGTATTGGTGAAGCGATCGCGTACAAGTTGGATTTTTTATTAAACAAACAATGAAATCGATTGTCCAACGATTCAATTCGGTAGTGTAGATGTAGAAGACGTTTGTCGACCCCAAGATTTCGTTTGTCCACCCTCCAGAGTCGAAATATTAATTAAAATCGCGAAAAAGAAAGGTATTGGTGAAGCGATCACGTATAAGTTCGATTATTTATTAAACAAACAATAAAATCGTTTGTCCAACGATTCAATTCGGTAGTGTAGATGCAGAAGACGTTTATCCACCCCAAGATTTGGTTTGTCCGCCCTCCAGAATCAAATTATTAATTAAAATCGCGAAGAAGTAAGGTATTGGGGAAGCGATCGGGTATAAGTTCGATTTTTTAATAAAAAAACAATGAAATCGTTTGTCCAACGATGCAGTTCGGTCGTGTAGATGCAGAAGACGTTTGTGCACCCCAAGATTTCGTTTGTCCACCCTCCAGAATAGTATTATTAAGTAAAATCTCGAAAAAGGAAGTTATTGGTGAAGCAATCGCGTATAAGTTTGATTATTTCTTAAACTAATAATAAAATCGTTCGTCCAACGATACAATTCGGTAGTGTAGATATAGAAGACGTTTGTCCACCCCTTGATTTCGTTTGTCCACCCTCCAGAATCGAATTATTAATTAAAATCACGAAAACGAAATGTATTGGTGAAGCTATCGCGTATAAGTTCGCATATTTATTAAACAAACAATAAAATCGTTTGTCCAACGATTCAATTCGGTAGTGTAGATGTAGAAGACGTTTGTCCACCCCTAGATTTCGTTTGTCCACCCTCCAGAATCGAATTATTAATTAAAATCGCGAAAAAGAAATGTATTGGTGAAGCGATCGGGTATAAGTTCGATTATTTATTAAACAAACAATAAAATCGTTTGTCCAACGATTCAATTCGGTATTGTAGATGTAGAAGACGTTTATCCACCCCAAGATTTGGTTTGTCCGCCCTCCAGAATCGAATTATTAATTAAAATCGCGAAATAGTAAGGTATTGGGGAAGCGATCGCGCACCACTTCGATTATTTATTAAACAAACATTAAAAACGTTTGTCCAACGTTTCAATTCGGTAGTGTAGATGTAGAAGACGTTTGTCCACCCCCGGATTTCGTTTGCCAACCCTCCAGAATCGAATTATTAATTAAAACCGCGGAAAAGCAAGGTATTGGTGAAGCGATCGCGTATAAATTCGATTATTTATTAAACAAACCATAAAATCGTTTGTCCAACGATTCAATTCGGCAGTGTAGATGTAGAAGACGTTTGTGCACCCCAAGATTTCGTTTGTCCACCCTCCAGAATCGAAATATTAATTAAAATCGGGAAAATGAAAGGTACTGGTGAAGCGATGGCGTATAAGTTCGATTATTTATTAAACAAATAATAAAATCGTTCGTCCAACGATTCAATTCGGTAGTGTAGATGTAGAAGACGTTTGTCTACCCCCAGATTTCGTTTGTGCACGCTCCAGAATCGAATTATTAAAGAAAATCGCGAAAAAGGGATGTATTGGTGAAGCGATCGGGTATAAGTTCGATTTTTTATTAAACAAACAATGAAATCGTTTGTCCAACGATGCAGTTCGGTAGTGTAGATGTAGATGACGTTTGTCCACCCCTAGATTTCATTTGTCCACCCTCCAGAATCGAATTATTAATTAAAATCGCGAAAAAGGAAGGTATTGGTGAAGCGATCGCGTATAAGTTCGATTACATATTAAACAAACAATGAACTCGGTTGTCCAACGATGCAATACGGTAGTGTAGGTGTAGGAGACGTGTGTCCACCCCATGATTTCGTTTGTCGACCCTCCAGAATCAAATTATTAATTAAAATCTCGAAAAAGAACGGTATTGGTTAAGCGATCGCGTATAAGTTCAATTATTTAGTAAACAAACAATAAAATCGTTTGTCCACCGATGCAGTTCGGTAGTGTAGATGTAGAAGACCTTTGTGCACCCAAGATTTCGTTTGTCCACCCTCCAGAATCGAAATATTAGTTAAAATCGCGAAAAAGGAAGGTATTGGTGAAGCGATCGCGTATAAGTTCGATTATTTATTAAACAAACAATAAAATCGTTTGTCCAACGATTCAATTCGGTAGTGTAGATGTAGAAGACGTTTATCCACCCCAAGATTTGGTTTGTCCGCCCTCCAGAATCGAATTATTAATTAAAATCGCGAAAAAGAACGGTATTGGTTAAGCGATAGCGTATAAGTTCGATTATTTATTAAACAAACAATAAACTCGGTTGTCCAACGATGCAATACGGTAGTGTAGATGTAGAAGACGTGTGTCCACCCCAATATTCCGTTTGTCTACCCTCCAGAATCAAATTATTAATTAAAATCGCGAAAAAGTAAGGTATTGGGGAAGCGATCGCGTATAAGTTCGATTTTTGATTACACAAACGATTAAATCGATTGTCCAACGATACAATTCGGTAGTGTAGATATAGAAGACGTTTGTCAACCCCTTGATTTCGTTTGTCCACCCTCCAGAATCGAATTATTAATTAAAATCACGAAAACGAAATGTATTGGTGAAGCTATCGCGTATAAGTTCGCATATTTATTAAACAAACAGTAAAATCGTTTGTCCAACGATTCAATTCGGTAGCGTAGATGTAGAAGACGTTTGTCCACCCCTAGATTTCGTTTGTCCACCCTCCAGAATCGAATTATTAATTAAAATCGCGAAAAAGAAATGTATTGGTGAAGCGATCGGGTATAAGTTCGATTTTTTATTAAACAAACAATGAAATCGTTTGTCCAACGATGCAGTGCGGTAGTGTAGATGTAGAAGACGTTTGTGCACCCCAAGATTTCGTTTGTCCACCCTCCAGAATCGAAATATAAATTAAAATCGCGAAAAAGAAAGGTATTGGTGAAGCGATCGCGTATAAGTTCGATTATTTATTAAACAAACAATAAAATCGTTTGTCCAACGATTCAATTCGGTATTGTA
Source organism: Andrena bucephala (assembly GCA_947577245.1). Classification (NCBI taxonomy): domain Eukaryota; kingdom Metazoa; phylum Arthropoda; class Insecta; order Hymenoptera; family Andrenidae; genus Andrena; species Andrena bucephala. Next base: position 22,581,589 of record OX387716.1, on the reverse strand, counting down.
GATGTAGAAGACGTTTATCCACCCCAAGATTTGGTTTGTCCGCCCTCCAGAATCGAATTATTAATTAAAATCGCGAAATAGTAAGGTATTGGGGAAGCGATCGCGCACCACTTCGATTATTTATTAAACAAACATTAAAAACGTTTGTCCAACGTTTCAATTCGGTAGTGTAGATATAGAAGACGTTTGTCCACCCCTAGATTTCGTTTGTCCACCCTCCAGAATCGAATTATTAATTAAAACCGCGGAAAAGCAAGGTATTGGTGAAGCGATCGCGTATAAATTCGATTATTTATTAAACAAACCATAAAATCGTTTGTCCAACGATTCAATTCGGCAGTGTAGATGTAGAAGACGTTTGTGCACCCCAAGATTTCGTTTGTCCACCCTCCAGAATCGAAATATTAATTAAAATCGGGAAAATGAAAGGTACTGGTGAAGCGATGGCGTATAAGTTCGATTATTTATTAAACAAATAATAAAATCGTTCGTCCAACGATTCAATTCGGTAGTGTAGATGTAGAAGACGTTTGTCTACCCCCAGATTTCGTTTGTGCACGCTCCAGAATCGAATTATTAAAGAAAATCGCGAAAAAGGGATGTATTGGTGAAGCGATCGGGTATAAGTTCGATTTTTTATTAAACAAACAATGAAATCGTTTGTCCAACGATGCAGTTCGGTAGTGTAGATGTAGATGACGTTTGTCCACCCCTAGATTTCATTTGTCCAATCTCCAGAATCGAATTATTAATTAAAATCGCGAAAAAGGAAGGTATTGGTGAAGCGATGGCGTATAAGTTCGATTATTTATTAAACAAATAATAAAATCATTTGTCCAACGATTCAGTTCGGTAGCGTAGATGTAGAAGACGTTTATACACCCCTAGATTTCGTTTGTCCAAACCCCAGAATCGAATTATTAAATAAAATCGCGAAAAAGGAATGTATTGGTGAAGCGATCGGGTATAAGTTCGATTTTTTATTAAACATACAATGAAATCGTTTGTCCAACGATGCAGTTCGGTAGTGTAGATGTAGAAGACCTTTGTGCACCCAAGATTTCGTTTGTCCACCCTCCAGAATCGAAATATTAGTTAAAATCGCGAAAAAGGAAGGTATTGGTGAAGCGATCGCGTATAAGTTCGATTATTTATTAAACAAACAATAAAATCGTTTGTCCAACGATTCAATTCGGTAGTGTAGATGTAGAAGACGTTTATCCACCCCAAGATTTGGTTTGTCCGCCCTCCAGAATCGAATTATTAATTAAAATCGCGAAAAAGAACGGTATTGGTTAAGCGATAGCGTATAAGTTCGATTATTTATTAAACAAACAATAAACTCGGTTGTCCAACGATGCAATACGGTAGTGTAGATGTAGAAGACGTGTGTCCACCCCAATATTCCGTTTGTCTACCCTCCAGAATCAAATTATTAATTAAAATCGCGAAAAAGTAAGGTATTGGGGAAGCGATCGCGTATAAGTTCGATTTTTGATTACACAAACGATTAAATCGATTGTCCAACGATACAATTCGGTAGTGTAGATATAGAAGACGTTTGTCAACCCCTTGATTTCGTTTGTCCACCCTCCAGAATCGAATTATTAATTAAAATCACGAAAACGAAATGTATTGGTGAAGCTATCGCGTATAAGTTCGCATATTTATTAAACAAACAGTAAAATCGTTTGTCCAACGATTCAATTCGGTAGCGTAGATGTAGAAGACGTTTGTCCACCCCTAGATTTCGTTTGTCCACCCTCCAGAATCGAATTATTAATTAAAATCGCGAAAAAGAAATGTATTGGTGAAGCGATCGGGTATAAGTTCGATTTTTTATTAAACAAACAATGAAATCGTTTGTCCAACGATGCAGTTCGGTAGTGTAGATGTAGATGACGTTTGTCCACCCCTAGATTTCATTTGTCCACCCTCCAGAATCGAATTATTAATTAAAATCGCGAAAAAGCAAGGTATTGGTGAAGCGATCGCGTATAAGTTCGATCTTTTATTACACAAACGATTAAATCTATTGTCCAACGATACATTTCGGTAGTGTAGATATAGAAGATGTTTGTCCACCCCTAGATTTCGTTTGTGCACCCTCCAGAATCGAATTATTAATTAAAATCGCGAAAAAGGAAGGTATTGGTGAAGCGATCGCGTATAATTTCGCATTATTTATTAAACAAACAATAAAATCGTTTGTCCAACGATTCAATTCGGTAGTGTAGATGTAGAAGACGTTTATCCACCCCTAGGTTTCGTTTGTCCAAACTCCAGACTCGAATTATTAATTAAAACCGCGGAAAAGCAAGGTATTGGTGAAGCGATCGCGTATAAATTCGATTATTTATTAAACAAACAAGAAAATCGTTTGTCCAACGATTCAATTCGGTAGTGTAGATGTAGTAGATGTTTGTGCACCCCAAGTTTTCGTTTTTCCAACCTTCAGAATCGAAAAATCAATTAAAATCGCGAAAAAGAGAGGTACTGGTGAAACGATCGCGTATAAGTTCGATTACTTATTAAACAAATAATAAAATCGTTTGTCCAACGATTGAATTCGGTAGTGTAGATGTAGAAGACGTTTGTCGACACCTAGATTTCATTTGTCCATCCTCCAGAATCGAATTATTAATTAAAATCACGAAAAAGGTACGTATTGGTGAAGCGATCGCGTACAAGTTTGATTATTTATTAAACAAACAATAAAATCGTTTGTCCAACGATTCAATTCGGCAGTGTAAATGTAGAAGACGTTTGTCCACCCCTAGATTTCGTTTGTCCACCCTCCAGAATCGAATTATTAATTAACACCGCGAAAAAGGAAGGTATTGGTGAAGCTATCGCGCATAAGTTCGATTGTTTACAAAACAAACACTAAAATCGTTTATCCAACGATTCAATTCGGTAGTGTAGGTGTAGTAGACGTTTGTGCACCCCAAGATTTCGTTTTTCCAACCTCCAGAAAAGAAATATTAATTAAAATCGCGAAAAAGAGAGGTATTGGTGAAACGATCGCGTATAAGTTCGATTATTTATTAAACAAACAATAAAATCGTTTATCCAACGATTCAATTCGATAGTGTAGATGAAGTTGACATTTGTGCACCCCAAGATTTCGTTTTTCCAACCTCCAGAATCGAAATATTAATTAAAATCGCGAAAAAGAGAGGTTTTGGTGAAACGATCGCGTATAAGTTCGATTATTTATTAAACAAACAATAAAATCGTTTGTCCAACGATTCAATTCGGTAGTGTAGATGTAAAAGACGTTTATCCACCCCAAGATTTGGTTTGTACACCCTCCAGAATCGAATTATTAATTAAAATCACGATAAAGGAAGGTATTGGTGAAGCGATCGCGTACAAGTTCGATTATTTATTAAACAAACAATAAAATCGTTTGTCCAACGATTCAATTCAGTAGTGTAGATGTAGAAGACGTTTGTCCTCCCCTAGATTTCGTTTGTCCACCCTCCAGAATCGAATTATTAATTAAAATCACGAAAAAGGAAGGTATTGATGAAGCGATCGCGTATAAGATCCATTTTTTATTAAACAAACAATGAAATCGTTTGTCCAACGATGCAGTTCGGTAGTGTAGATGTAGAAGACGTTTGTGCACCCCAAGATTTCGTTTGTCCACCCTCCAGAATCGAATTATTAAGTAAAATCGCGAAAAAGGAAGTTATTGGTGAAGCAATCGCGTATAAGTTTGATTATTTCTTAAACTAATAATAAAATCGTTCGTCCAACGATTCAATTCGGTAGTGTAGATGTAGATGACGTTTATACACCCCTAGATTTTGTTTGCCCAAACTCCAGAATCGAATTATTAAAGAAAATCGCGAAAAAGAAATGTATTGGTGAAGCGATCGGGTATAAGTTTGATTTTTTATTAAACAAACAATGAAATCGTTTGTCCAACGATGCAGTGCGGTAGTGTAGATGTAGAAGACGTTTGTGCACCCCAAGATTTCGTTTGTCCTCCCTCCAGAATCGAAATATAAATTAAAATCGCGAAAAAGAAAGGTATTGGTGAAGCGATCGCGTATAAGTTCGATTATTTATTAAACAAACAATAAAATCGTTTGTCCAACGATTCAATTCGGTATTGTAGATGTAGAAGACGTTTATCCACCCCAAGATTTGGTTTGTCCGCCCTCCAGAATCGAATTATTAATTAAAATAGCGAAAATGTAAGGTATTGGTGAAGCGATCGCGCCCCACTTCGATTTTTTATTAAACAAACAATGAAATCGTTTGTCCAACGATGCAGTTCGGTAGTGTAGATGTAGAAGACGTTTGTCGACCCCAAGATTTCGTTTGTCCACCCTCCAGAATCGAAATATAAATTAAAATCGCGAAAAAGAAAGGTATTGGTGAAGCGATCGCGTATAAGTTCGATTATTTATTAAACAAACAATAAAATCGTTTGTCCAACGATTCAATTCGGTATTGTAGATGTAGAAGACGTTTATCCACCCCAAGATTTGGTTTGTCCGCCCTCCAGAATCGAATTATTAATTAAAATCGCGAAAATGTAAGGTATTGGTGAAGCGATCGCGCCCCACTTCGATTTTTTATTAAACAAACAATGAAATCGTTTGTCCAACGATGCAGTTCGGTAGTGTAGATGTAGAAGACGTTTGTCGACCCCAAGATTTCGTTTGTCCACCCTCCAGAATAGAATTATTAATTAAAATCGCGAAAAAGAACGGTATTGGTTAAGCGATAGCGTATAAGTTCGATTATTTATTAAACAAATAAAAAACTCGGTTGTCCATCGATGCAATACGGTAGTGTAGATGTAGAAGACGTGTGTCCACCCCAAGATTCCGTTTGTCTACCCTCCAGAATCAAATTATTAATTAAAATCGCGAAAAAGTAAGGTATTGGTGAAGCGATCGCGTATAAGTTCGATCTTTTATTACACAAACGATTAAATCTATTGTCCAACGATACATTTCGGTAGTGTAGATATAGAAGATGTTTGTCCACCCCTAGATTTCGTTTGTGCACCCTCCAGAATCGAATTATTAATTAAAATCGCGAAAAAGGAAGGTATTGGTGAAGCGATCGCGTATAATTTCGCATTATTTATTAAACAAACAATAAAATCGTTTGTCCAACGATTCAATTCGGTAGTGTAGATGTAGAAGACGTTTATCCACCCCTAGGTTTCGTTTGTCCAAACTCCAGACTCGAATTATTAATTAAAACCGCGGAAAAGCAAGGTATTGGTGAAGCGATCGCGTATAAATTCGATTATTTATTAAACAAACAAGAAAATCGTTGCCCAACGATTCAATTCGGTAGTGTAGATGTAGTAGATGTTTGTGCACCCCAAGATTTCGTTTTTCCAACCTTCAGAATCGAAAAATCAATTAAAATCGCGAAAAAGAGAGGTACTGGTGAAACGATCGCGTATAAGTTCGATTACTTATTAAACAAATAATAAAATCGTTTGTCCAACGATTGAATTCGGTAGTGTAGATGTAGAAGACGTTTGTCCACACCCAGATTTCATTTGTCCATCCTCCAGAATCGAATTATTAATTAAAATCACGAAAAAGGTACGTATTGGTGAAGCGATCGCGTACAAGTTTGATTATTTATTAAACAAACAATAAAATCGTTTGTCCAACGATTCAATTCGGCAGTGTAGATGTAGAAGACGTTTGTCCACCCCTAGATTTCGTTTGTCCACCCTCCAGAATCGAATTATTAATTAACACCGCGAAAAAGGAAGGTATTGGTGAAGCTATCGCGCATAAGTTCGATTGTTTACAAAACAAACACTAAAATCGTTTATCCAACGATTCAATTCGGTAGTGTAGGTGTAGTAGACGTTTGTGCACCCCAAGATTTCGTTTTTCCAACCTCCAGAATCGAAATATTAATTAAAATCGCGAAAAAGAGAGGTATTGGTGAAACGATCGCGTATAAGTTCGATTATTTATTAAACAAACAATAAAATCGTTTATCCAACGATTCAATTCGATAGTGTAGATGTAGTTGACATTTGTGCACCCCAAGATTTCGTTTTTCCAACCTCCAGAATCGAAATATTAATTAAAATCGCGAAAAAGAGAGGTATTGGTGAAACGATCGCGTATAAGTTCGATTATTTATTATACAAACAATAAAATCGTTTGTCCAACGATTCAATTCGGTAGTGTAGATGTAGAAGACGTTTATCCACCCCAAGATTTGGTTTGTACACCCTCCAGAATCGAATTATTAATTAAAATCACGATAAAGGAAGGTATTGGTGAAGCGATCGCGTACAAGTTCGATTATTTATTAAACAAACAATAAAATCGTTTGTCCAACGATTCAATTCAGTAGTGTAGATGTAGAAGACGTTTGTCCACCCCTACATTTCGTTTGTCCACCCTCCAGAATCGAATTATTAATTAAAATCACGAAAAAGGAAGGTATTGATGAAGCGATCGCGTATAAGATCCATTTTTTATTAAACAAACAATGAAATCGTTTGTCCAACGATGCAGTTCGGTAGTGTAGATGTAGAAGACGTTTGTGCACCCCAAGATTTCGTTTGTCCACCCTCCAGAATCGAAATATTAAGTAAAATCGCGAAAAAGGAAGTTATTGGTGAAGCAATCGCGTATAAGTTTGATTATTTCTTAAACTAATAATAAAATCGTTCGTCCAACGATTCAATTCGGTAGTGTAGATGTAGAAGACGTTTATACACCCCTAGATTTTGTTTGTCCAATCTCCAGAATCGAATTATTAAAGAAAATCGCGAAAAAGAAATGTATTGGTGAAGCGATCGGGTATAAGTTCGATTTTTTATTAAACAAACAATGAAATCGTTTGTCCAACGATGCAGTGCGGTAGTGTAGATGTAGAAGACGTTTGTGCACCCCAAGATTTCGTTTGTCCACCCTCCAGAATCGAATTATTAATTAAAATCGCGAAATAGTAAGGTATTGGGGAAGCGATCGCGCACCACTTCGATTATTTATTAAACAAACATTAAAAACGTTTGTCCAACGTTTCAATTCGGTAGTGTAGATATAGAAGACGTTTGTCGACCCCTAGATTTCGTTTGTCCACCCTCCAGAATCGAATTATTAATTAAAACCGCGGAAAAGCAAGGTATTGGTGAAGCGATCGCGTATAAATTCGATTATTTATTAAACAAACAATAAAATCGTTTGTCCAACGATTCAATTCGGTAGTGTAGATGTAGAAGACGTTTGTGCACCCCAAGATTTCGTTTGTCCACCCTCCAGAATCGAAATATTAATTAAAATCGGGAAAATGAAAGGTACTGGTGAAGCGATGGCGTATAAGTTCGATTATTTATTAAACAAATAATAAAATCGTTCGTCCAACGATTCAATTCGGTAGTGTAGATGTAGAAGACGTTTGTCTACCCCCAGATTTCGTTTGTGCACCCTCCAGAATCGAATTATTAAAGAAAATCGCGAAAAAGGGATGTATTGGTGAAGCGATCGGGTATAAGTTCAATTTTTTATTAAACAAACAATGAAATCGTTTGTTTAACGATGCAGTTCGGTAGTGTAGATGTAGATGACGTTTGTCCGCCTCTAGATTTCATTTGTCCACCCTCCAGAATCGAATTATTAATTAAAATCGCGAAAAAGGAAGGTATTGGTGAAGCGATGGCGTATAAGTTCGATTATTTATTAAACAAATAATAAAATCATTTGTCCAACGATGCAGTTCGGTAGTGTAGATGTAGAAGACGTTTGTGCACCCCAAGATTTCGTTTGTCCACCCTCCAGAATCGAATTATTAATTAAAATCACGAAAAAGGAAGGTATTGATGAAGCGATCGCGTATAAGATCCATTTTTTATTAAACAAACAATGAAATCGTTTGTCCAACGATTCAATGGGGTAGTGTAGATATAGAAGACGTTTGCCTATCCCTAGATTTCGTTTGTCCTCCCTCCAGAATCGAATTATTAATTAAAACCGCGAAAAAGGAAGGTATTGGTGAAGCGATCGCGTACAAGTTTGATTATTTATTAAACAAACAATAAAATCGTTTGTCCAACGATTCAATTCGGCAGTGTAGATGTAGAAGACGTTTGTCCACCCCTAGATTCCGTTTGTCCACCCTCCAGAATCGAATTATTAATTAACACCCCGAAAAAGGAAGGTATTGGTGAAGCTATCGCGCATAAGTTCGATTGTTTACAAAACAAACACTAAAATCGTTTATCCAACGATTCAATTCGGTAGTGTAGGTGTAGTAGACGTTTCTGCACCCCAAGATTTCGTTTTTCCAACCTCCAGAATCGAAATATTAATTAAAATCGCGAAAAAGAGAGGTATTGGTTAAACGATCGCGTATAAATTCGATTATTTATTAAACTAACAATAAAATCGTTTGCCCAACGATTCAATTCGGTAGTGTAGATGTAGAAGACGTTTATCCACCCCTAGATTTCGTTTGTCCATCCTCCAGAATAGAAATATTAATTAAAATCGCGAAAAAGGGAGGTATTGGTGAAACGATCGCGTATAAGTTCGATTATTTATTAAGCAAACAACAAAATCGTTTGTCCAACGATTCAATTCGGTAGTGTAGATGTAGTAGACGTTTGTACACCCCAAGATTTCGTTTTTCCAACCTCCAGAATCGAAATATTAATTAAAATCGCCAAAAAGAGAGGTATTGGTGAAACGATCGCGTATAAGTTCGATTATTTATTAAACAAACAATAAAAACGTTTATCCAACGATTCATTTCGATAGTGTAGATGTAGTTGACGTTTGTGCACCCCAAGATTTCGTTTTTACAACCTCCAGAATCGAAATATTAATTAAAATCGCGAAAAAGAGAGGTATTGGTGAAACGATCGCGTATAAGTTCGATTATTTATTAAACAAACAATAAAATCGTTTGTCCAACGATTCAATTCGGTAGTGTAGATGTAGAAGACGTTTATCCACCCCAAGATTTGGTTTGTACACCCTCCAGAATCGAATTATTAATTAAAATCACGATAAAGGAAGGTATTGGTGAAGCGATCGCGTACAAGTTCGATTATTTATTAAACAAGCAATGAAATCGTTTGTCCAACGATGCAGTTTGGTAGTGTAGATGTAGAAGACGTTTGTGCACCCCAAGATTTCGTTTTTCCAACCTCCAGAATCGAAATATTAATTAAAATCGGAAAAAGAATGGTATTGGTGAAGCGATCGCGTATAAGTTCGATTATTTAATAAAGCAAACAACAAAATCGTTTGTCCAACGATTCAATTCGGTAGTGTAGATGTAGTAGACGTTTGTGCACCCCAAGATTTCGTTTTTCCAACCTCCAGAATCGAAATATTAATTAAAATCGCCAAAAAGAGAGGTATTGGTGAAACGATCGCGTATAAGATCCATTTTTTATTAAACAAACAATGAAATCGTTTGTCCAACGATTCAATGGGGTAGTGTAGATATAGAAGACGTTTGCCTATCCCTAGATTTCGTTTGTCCTCCCTCCAGAATCGAATTATTAATTAAAACCGCGAAAAAGGAAGGTATTGGTGAAGCGATCGCGTACAAGTTTGATTATTTATTAAACAAACAATAAAATCGTTTGTCCAACGATTCAATTCGGCAGTGTAGATGTAGAAGACGTTTGTCCACCCCTAGATTTCGTTTGTCCACCCTCCAGAATCGAATTATTAATTAACACCCCGAAAAAGGAAGGTATTGGTGAAGCTATCGCGCATAAGTTCGATTTTTACAAAACAAACACTAAAATCGTTTATCCAACGATTCAATTCGGTAGTGTAGGTGTAGTAGACGTTTCTGCACCCCAAGATTTCGTTTTTCCAACCTCCAGAATCGAAATATTAATTAAAATCGCGAAAAAGAGAGGTATTGGTTAAACGATCGCGTATAAATTCGATTATTTATTAAACTAACAATAAAATCGTTTGCCCAACGATTCAATTCGGTAGTGTAGATGTAGAAGACGTTTATCCACCCCTAGATTTCGTTTGTCCATCCTCCAGAATAGAAATATTAATTAAAATCGCGAAAAAGGGAGGTATTGGTGAAACGATCGCGTATAAGTTCGATTATTTATTAAGCAAACAACAAAATCGTTTGTCCAACGATTCAATTCGGTAGTGTAGATGTAGTAGACGTTTGTACACCCCAAGATTTCGTTTTTCCAACCTCCAGAATCGAAATATTAATTAAAATCGCCAAAAAGAGAGGTATTGGTGAAACGATCGCGTATAAGTTCGATTATTTATTAAACAAACAATAAAAACGTTTATCCAACGATTCATTTCGATAGTGTAGATGTAGTTGACGTTTGTGCACCCCAAGATTTCGTTTTTACAACCTCCAGAATCGAAATATTAATTAAAATCGCGAAAAAGAGAGGTATTGGTGAAACGATCGCGTATAAGTTCGATTATTTATTAAACAAACAATAAAATCGTTTGTCCAACGATTCAATTCGGTAGTGTAGATGTAGAAGACGTTTATCCACCCCAAGATTTGGTTTGTACACCCTCCAGAATCGAATTATTAATTAAAATCACGATAAAGGAAGGTATTGGTGAAGCGATCGCGTACAAGTTCGATTATTTATTAAACAAGCAATGAAATCGTTTGTCCAACGATGCAGTTTGGTAGTGTAGATGTAGAAGACGTTTGTGCACCCCAAGATTTCGTTTTTCCAACCTCCAGAATCGAAATATTAATTAAAATCGGAAAAAGAATGGTATTGGTGAAGCGATCGCGTATAAGTTCGATTATTTATTAAGCAAACAACAAAATCGTTTGTCCAACGATTCAATTCGGTAGTGTAGATGTAGTAGACGTTTGTGCACCCCAAGATTTCGTTTTTCCAACCTCCAGAATCGAAATATTAATTAAAATCGCCAAAAAGAGAGGTATTGGTGAAACGATCGCGTATAAGATCGATTATTTATTAAACAAACAATAAAATCGTTTATCCAACGATTCAATTCGATAGTGTAGATGTAGTTGACATTTGTGCACACCAAGATTTCGTTTTTCCAACCTCCAGAATCGAAATATTAATTAAAATCGCGAAAAAGAGAGGTATTGGTGAAACGATCGCGTATAAATTCGATTATTTATTAAACAAACAATAAAATCGTTTGTCAAACGATTCATTTCGGTAGTGTAGATGTAGTAGGCGTTTATCCACCCCAAGATTTGGTTTGTACACCCTCCAGAATCGAATTATTAAATAAAATCACGATAAAGGAAGGTATTGGTGAAGCGATCGCGTACAAGTTCGATTATTTATTAAACAAACAATAAAATCGTTTGTCCAACGATTCAATTCGGTAGTGTAGATGTAGAAGACGTTTGTCCACCCCTAGATTTCGTTTGTCCACCCTCCAGAATCGAATTAGTAATTAAAATCACGAAAAAGGAAGGTATTGATGAAGCGATCGCGTATAAGATCCATTTTTTATTAAACAAACAATGAAATCGTTTGTCCAACGATGCAGTTCGGTAGTGTAGATGTAGAAGACGTTTGTGCACCCCAAGATTTCGTTTGTCCACCCTCCAGAATCGAAATATTAATCAAAATCGGAAAAAGAATGGTATTGGTGAAGCGATCGCGTATAAGTTCGACTATTTATTAAACAAACACTAAAATCGTTTATCCAACGATTCAATTCGATAGTGTAGATGTAGTAGACGTTTGTGCACCCCAAGATTTCGTTTTTCCAACCTCCCGAATCGAAATATTAATTAAAATCGCGAAAAAGAAAGTATTGTTGAAACGATCGCGTATAAGTTCGATTATTTATTAAACAAACAATAAAATCCTTTGTCCAACGATTCAATTCGGTAGTGTAGATGTAGAAGACGTTTGTCCACCCCTAGATTTCGTTTGTCCACCCTCCAGAATCGAATTATTAATTAAAATCACGAAAAAGTTATGTATTGGTGAAGCGATTGCGTATAAGTTCGATTATTTATTAAACAAACAATAAAAACGTTTGTCCAACGATTCAATTCGGTAGTGTAGATATAGAAGACGTTTGTCCACCCCTAGATTTCGTTTGTCCACCCTCCAGAATCGAATTATTAATTAAAACCGCGAAAAAGGAAGGTATTGATGAAGCGATCGCGTATAAGATCCATTTTTTATTAAACAAACAATGAAATCGTTTGTCCAACGATGCAGTTCGGTAGTGTAGATGTAGAAGACGTTTGTGCATCCCAAGATTTCGTTTGTCCACCCTCCAGAATCGAAATATTAATTAACATCGGAAAAAGAATGGTATTGGTGAAGCGATCGCGTATAAGTTCGACTATTTATTAAACAAACACTAAAATCGTTTATCCAACGATTCAATTCGGTAGTGTAGATGTAGTAGATGTTTGTGCACCCCAAGATTTAGTTTTTCCAACCTCCAGAATCGAAAAATTAATTAAAATCGCGAAAAAGGGAGGTACTGGTGAAACGATCGCGTATAAGTTCGATTACTTATTAAACAAACAATAAAATCGTTTGTCCAACGATTGAATTCGGTAGTGTAGATGTAGAAGACGTTTGTCCACACCTAGATTTCATTTGTCCACCCTCCAGAATCGAATTATTAATTAAAATCGCGAAAAAGAGAGGTATTGGTGAAGCGATCGCGTGCAAGTTCGATTATTTATTTAACAAACAATAAAATCGTTTGTTCAACGATTCAATTAGGCAGTGTAGATGTAAAAGACGTTTGTCCACCCCTAGATTCGTTTGTCCACCCTCCAGAATCGAATTATTAATTAAAACCGCGAAAAATGAAGGTATTGGTGAAGCTATCGCGCATAAGTTCGATTGTTTATAAAACAAACACTAAAATCGTTTATCCAACGATTCAATTCGGTAGTGTAGATGTAGTAGATGTTTGTGCACCCCAAGATTTCGTTTTTCCAACCTTCAGAATCGAAAAATTAATTAAAATCGCGAAAAAGAGAGGTACTGGTGAAACGATCGCGTATAAGTTCGATTACTTATTAAACAAACAATAAAATCGTTTGTCCAACGATTGAATTCGGTAGTGTAGATGTAGAAGACGTTTGTCCACACCTAGATTTCATTTGTCCATCCTCCAGAATCGAATTATTAATTAAAATCACGAAAAAGGTACGTATTGGTGAAGCGATCGCGTACAAGTTCGATTATTTATTAAACAAACAATAAAATCGTTTGTCCAACGATTCAATTCGGCAGTGTAGATGTAGAAGACGTTTGTCCACCCCTAGATTTCGTTTGTCCACCCTCCAGAATCGAATTATTAATTAAAACCGCGAAAAAGGAAGGTATTGGTGAAGCTATCGCGCATAAGTTCGATTGTTTACAAAACAAACACTAAAATCGTTTATCCAACGATTCAATTCGGTAGTGTAGGTGTAGTAGACGTTTGTGCACCCCAAGATTTCGTTTTTCCAACCTCCAGAATCGAAATATTAATTAAAATCGCGAAAAAGAGAGGTATTGGTGAAACGATCGCGTATAAGTTCGATTATTTATTAAACAAACAATAAAATCGTTTGTCCAACGATTCAATTCGGTAGTGTAGATGTAGTAGACGTTTGTGCACCCCCAGATTTCGTTTTTCCAACCTCCAGAATCGAAATATTAATTAAAATCGCGAAAAGGAGAGGTATTGGTGAAACGATCGCGTATAAGTTCGATTATTTATTAAACAAACAATGAAATCGTTTGTCCAACGATTCAATTCTGCAGTGCAGATGTAGAAGACGTTTGTCCACGCCTAGATTTCGTTTGTCCACCCTCCAGAATCGAATTATTAATTAAAATCGCGAAAAAGAGAGGTATTGGTGAAGCGATCGCGTGCAAGTTCGATTATTTATTTAACAAACAATAAAATCGTTTGTTCAACGATTCAATTAGGCAGTGTAGATGTAAAAGACGTTTGTCCACCCCTAGATTCGTTTGTCCACCCTCCAGAATCGAATTATTAATTAAAACCGCGAAAAATGAAGGTATTGGTGAAGCTATCGCGCATAAGTTCGATTGTTTATAAAACAAACACTAAAATCGTTTATCCAACGATTCAATTCGGTAGTGTAGATGTAGTAGATGTTTGTGCACCCCAAGATTTCGTTTTTCCAACCTTCAGAATCGAAAAATTAATTAAAATCGCGAAAAAGAGAGGTACTGGTGAAACGATCGCGTATAAGTTCGATTACTTATTAAACAAACAATAAAATCGTTTGTCCAACGATTGAATTCGGTAGTGTAGATGTAGAAGACGTTTGTCCACACCTAGATTTCATTTGTCCATCCTCCAGAATCGAATTATTAATTAAAATCACGAAAAAGGTACGTATTGGTGAAGCGATCGCGTACAAGTTCGATTATTTATTAAACAAACAATAAAATCGTTTGTCCAACGATTCAATTCGGCAGTGTAGATGTAGAAGACGTTTGTCCACCCCTAGATTTCGTTTGTCCACCCTCCAGAATCGAATTATTAATTAAAACCGCGAAAAAGGAAGGTATTGGTGAAGCTATCGCGCATAAGTTCGATTGTTTACAAAACAAACACTAAAATCGTTTATCCAACGATTCAATTCGGTAGTGTAGGTGTAGTAGACGTTTGTGCACCCCAAGATTTCGTTTTTCCAACCTCCAGAATCGAAATATTAATTAAAATCGCGAAAAAGAGAGGTATTGGTGAAACGATCGCGTATAAGTTCGATTATTTATTAAACAAACAATAAAATCGTTTGTCCAACGATTCAATTCGGTAGTGTAGATGTAGTAGACGTTTGTGCACCCCCAGATTTCGTTTTTCCAACCTCCAGAATCGAAATATTAATTAAAATCGCGAAAAGGAGAGGTATTGGTGAAACGATCGCGTATAAGTTCGATTATTTATTAAACAAACAATGAAATCGTTTGTCCAACGATTCAATTCTGCAGTGCAGATGTAGAAGACGTTTGTCCATGCCTAGATTTTATTTGTCCACCCTCCAGAATCGAATTATTAATTAAAATCGCGAAAAAGAGAGGTATTTGTGAAGCGATCGCGTACAAGTTCGATTATTTATTAAACAAACAATAAAATCGTTTGTTCAACGATTCAATTAGACAGTGTAGATGTAGAAGACGTTTGTCCACCCCTAGATTTCGTTTGTCCACCCTCCAGAATCGAATTATTAATTAAAACCGCGAAAAAGGAAGGTATTGGTGAAGCTATCGCGCATAAGTTCGATTGTTTATAAAACAAACACTAAAATCGTTTATCCAACGATTCAATTCGGTAGTGTAGGTGTAGTAGACGTTTGTGCACCCCAAGATTTCGTTTTTCCAACCTCCAGAATCGAAATATTAATTAAAATCGCGATAAAGAGAGGTATTGGTGAAACGATCGCGTATAGATTCGATTATTTATTAAACAAACAATAAAATCGTTTGTCCAACGATTGAATTCGGTAGTGTAGATGTAGAAGACGTTTATCCACCCCTAGATTTCGTTTGTCCATCCTCCAGAATAGAAATATTAATTAAAATCGCGAAAAAGAGAGGTATTGGTGAAACGATCGCGTATAAGTTCGATTATTTATTAAACAAACAATAAAATCGTTTGTCCAACGATTCAATTCGGTAGTGTAGATGTAGTAGACGTTTGTGCACCCCAAGATTTCGTTTTTCCAACCTCCAGAATCGAAATATTAATTAAAATCGCCAAAAAGAGAGGTATTGGTGAAACGATCGCGTATAAGTTCGATTATTTATTAAACAAACAATAAAATCGTTTGTCCGACGATTCAATTCGGTAGTGTAGATGTAGAAGACGTTTATCCACCCCTAGATTTCGTTTGTCCATCCTCTAGAATAGAATTATTAATTAAAATCGCGAAAAAGAAAGGTATTGGTGAAGCGATCGCGTATAAGTTCAATTATTTATTAAACAAACAATAACATCGTTTGTCCAACGATTCAATTCGGTAGTGTAGATCCCCTCAAAAACTGCCAAAATGTTAAAAAATTACGCCAAGTACATCAAATCAAGTAAATCAGAAAACATAGAAGATAATAATAATTACAAAATTAAAAAAAGATGTGAAATCAAAATGAGCTGCCAGTACATAAAGATGCTTTCCAACTGCGCTTTAGATGACACAGCTACATATGCACAGCTAAAATTCCATTACTCATAATGGCTATTTATACAAAGAAAGAATGTATTAAATAATATTAAGCAGATATATTTTTATACAAATAATTATTTTAATACGAATAAATATTTTATTCAAAATACTTGGCGCTGCGAAACCGAAAAAATGTTAATTGTCTTACAATTAGTATTAATAATTTACAATTACTCCCTTACAATCTACAATACATAAACATATACATACATATATTAGAAACGCAGTCAGATTTATTCTACATTTATTTAATTCTAATATAATACGTAGCATATGCACACGCACACACACAGTTACGAACGCACCCACAAGAAAGAAACAGATTGATGCAATTTATACATGTTTATTCAGTTTAGCAACACCAATTCGGGGCGCAGCGCCAAGTATTTTGAATAAAATATTTATTCGTATTAAAATATTTATTTGTATAAAAATATATCTGCTTAATATTATTCAATACATTTTTTCTTTGTATAAATAGCCATTATGAGTAATGGAATTTTAGCTGTGCATATGTAGCTGTGTCATCTAAAGCGCAGTTGGAAAGCATCTTTATGTACTGGCAGCTCATTTTGATTTCACATTGATGAATAATAACGAAACAGCAAATGCACTCGCAACAACTCCGCAATCCCGACTGTTAGGTTGAGCTTGTAGGGGAAGGTGGGACAAGATGGGGTAGTTAAGGTTTGATGATGAATAAAACAGGTTTTCATAATCAACTAATCATTTTTTTTTTGTTTGAATCATTCTTTGGTAACAAGTCTTTCAGTTTAACTATGCACCAACCTAATCTTTATACAGGTTTTAATAGAAAATTTCAGAAAAAGTCCTTTCTCCCGATTGTTCGGTTGAATTTGTACATGTGGACATTTAATAAATTCTTCGTCGATTTTTCCGCCATGTTTGGTCAAAAAAGGGTATAACTTCTTAAGTAAATTTTAATTTGTGCAAAATCTGTATGTGATCCTGATGAAATGAGGATGTTATAATTGCGGTGTTTCCACGTTTTCTTGATATATGAGTCTTTTGCTCTGTGATTGGCACGAGAATCAATTATTTTGGTCTAATTATTAGAAAAGAAGTATCATTTTCCTCGGTCCGTCTTACGTATGTAGTTTCAAACCATCCTGGAACAATAAGAAACTTTGATTTTTATATCTAGGTTTGTGAGGGGCATGATGGGTAACTGTCACTTTCATTACCCTGTCATACCCCTTCTCGTCTGACTATAATAATCATACATATGAACACTGCCCGAAACATTATTTACAAAATCATAAAATAACACACGTACCTTATAGCCAGCTAAATTCTGCCTCAGAAACATATAATACATGCACTGGGGATCTTCTATATTATTATTATATCACTGTCACGGGTCCTAAAAATAAGGAAAAAGTAAGAAAATCCCAATAAATGATAAATTTTTATCTATCTTCGTCACACGTCCACGTGTTTACGGCGCACTGCAGCCTATCGAGTGATGTTAGAACATAAGGCGCGTATGCAGCCAGTAAAGCTTACTCGGAATACTCGGAATAGCGCAAAGCAGCTCAGCGAGTTTACATTACTTATTTTTTGATTAAGGATAACTTCTACGTAAGTTTAACATCTACGAAAAGAAACCATGTGCACTGCATTGCCGATCTATATGAATTATATGTATAGTACTTTGTGTACAGTCATGGTGCGCGAAGCAGCTTATGGCGCTGAACGTATTTAACATTGAACTGTATTAACAACCACAATTAACACCTTTCGAAGAAAAATATGTATGCATTTTTAGCATTTCGTGGCCAAGCTTGTTTTTCTACTCGTAAATCACCAACGGATACCCACGTTGTGCCCTTACCCCTTACCATACTCGTGTAATGACCATCGGAAATACTTTTACCGTTGTGGAAAATCGCTGCCTTAAGTTTGTAACAGTGATCTACCATTTGTATTTTAGTAGTAGGTATTGCTTTGATGTAGAAATTTTCTACTTTCGTTGTTCCATTACTATCGTGATCGAACAAATGTAATTTTGCAATAAGAATTTGTTTGGAAGCAGTTATATCGACTTTCTTCATTGTGTTTGAATTTGCATTATCACAATTATTGCACGGATCTTTCAGATTTTTCCATCCTGTGAAATTGTGTTTTATTATATCTTGAAATTCAAATGATTTTTTTTTACCATCTTGGGCAGTGCAAGATGTACCACACAATTTGTACTAATAGTAGTACTTGTGTAATTACACGCTAAACATCTTAATACCGTTGTTATTTCGTGTTGTACTGCATTCTTAATAAGAATCTCATGATCACAAAGAGAGGTAATAAACTCAGCTGCATGATGCAGCTGATTGTAAGCGCATTTTTCTCCTGCGAATTGCCGTAATGATATTATGTTTGGATTTTGATCCGATTTATATTGGTCCATAAAGATTTTTATAATATGATCAGCTTTTTCAGTCGTTAATAAGTTTTCTCTTATGAATGAACAATATAACATGCATTGGATTGTGGCATTCGCATAACAAGACACACCATCAGAATTCGGGAGACCTCTTACGTAGTATTGAGTGATATCCACGATGTGATCATTAGTATTCTGACATTCGGATACATTATAATTAGGTACCGCCCAAACAGCATTACAAACTTTGAGGATGCGTTTTTTAGAAATTGAAATAGTCATAAGATCAGGTCTATATTTTTTTCGCAATCTATTGTACTCTATTATAGCCGATTCTTGTGCCTTTACGGAAGATGGATCATAATTGATAAGATGGAATCCTTGTAGTGTGGTCACCCGTGAAAGAGCAACGTAAATTTGTCCGCAAGTAAATATTGAATTACCTGCTTCTACGACAGCATTCTGCAAGCTTATTCCCTGACTTTTGTGAATAGTTATACCATAGCTGAGGCAAATCGGAAATTGTTTTCTAATAACGAACGCTCTATCCATTACTTCAAATTTAACACATACACGTTCTATTATATGTTCTTGCCCCGTGGGTAATATAATATTTAATTTTTCAACGTCATTATCAACACCTCGTATAACTGAAACAAGTTTAGCAATGGTACCGTTGACAAGACCTAGCGTAACATCAATATTTCTTCTAATCATGATTTGCACTCCTACTTTAACAATTACGACCCTTGCAAGTCCCGCCGTTCGGGAGCTATCATCGTCATTATTGTTTAGTACCTTTGACACCTTTTTTTCAAGTACGGTGCACAATTCATTGTATCATGAGCAATCCAATGGATTTCTTCGGATGGAAATCGACTCAGCATTGCAGCGTTCAAAACATCGCACTGAACACATGTGGGAAGTAAACACACCGTATTAGATCCCACATTAAGCATGTAATCACATAATTAGTTTAATCGGTCATTACAACAATTTGTCGCTTTGAAATTTAATTTCCTCGATTCTAAAAGTTTTGTATACGAATCGGTCACTACTCCGGTGCGAATTCTCGACAAGATGTCTTTGTAAATATTATCACCCTTCTGTCGCATGTTTATTGTCAATTCGCCATAGCTAAACAAGGCAGACCATAAATTATAAGAACCTAACCCTCCAACATTTTTCTCTATACTCTTATTGGATAATTGTATAAAAGCAGGTTCTTCGTGAACAGGAGGAAGTTGTAGTAAGTCACCAAATAGCAGCATAGGCTTTTTTCCGAACCAAGCATCATCGGAATCTGCAGTATCAAATATTTCTGTAAGTCGTAGATGTATGTACAGGAAAGTTACGTTAGAAACCATCGAAATTTCATCGATGATTACTAAAGCAACATTTTTGAGTTGATCCCGTACAATTTGAAGGACTGCATCGCTAAGTTGCCTATACTGGGCTGTATGCCCATGTTCTACAGGTAATTGAAATAATCGGTGTATGGTAAGACCTTCGATATTAAAAGCTGCGATTCCAGTAGGAGCAGTTACTGCTGCGTCTTTCCCGATAATCTGCTTGATCCAGTGTCTGATAGTTTTTATTAAAAAACTTTTCCCAGTGCCACCTTCTCCACTCACATAAAGTCTGAAAATGTTATCGTTAGACGTCAAGGACTTAGTAACTGCATCAAATATCCGCTTCTGATCATGGTTCAATTCCGAAATCATTTCTTGAAGATCACCACAGTCAAATTTGTTTCCCGCGTCTTTAAAATCTTTCATGGCACCAACAGTTTCAACGGGGACACAGTCTATTGGATGATCGCCTTGATCATTTTCTTCTTGTTCTACAGTATTCAACACGTTCTTTTCAATTTCTTCCTTTATATGATCACGCGCTTCTTGAATATCCGTTATTCGTTCGTGATATTGAACTGCTTCTGTCAATTGTGATTCTAGCGACAAAAAAGCCTCCGCATATGTGTTAAAACCATATTTCAATTCGTCGGTTTTTCTCCAAGGTTTGAATAATAATAATAATGAGAAATAATAATTCTCAGGTTGGATTTGAACATTGTACTTATAATGATTGATAAGATAGCCTCTGCTCCTTTTTTTCAAAAACAAAGAAGCACGGATTTCATAATATTCAGTTTTTTCAGACGGTTTATTTTTAGTAACGTCATACCACATAGCAAAATCGTACAGATGCATAGATTCTAATTCCTTAGGTCTGTTAGGATAGTGATCATCTATGAGGGATGGACAAAATGTGTCTGTGGATTCGCCCTCCAGCTCCTCAATCTCTTTAAGAGTTTTCAATTTCCTACTTCTCAGTATATTTACATCTAACCATCTAATAGTAGTATTGGAGTCAGTGCCATGCAATGATAATCCTAAAAGAGTATCAGCGCATTCAGGCGCTCCACATTCTCTATGATTTAGCAAGCGCATTCCAAGGTTGCACAGCAGACTAGACAATGACTTAGTAGAATTTATTGCTGCCATAGTGTCCGTAGCGTAACTTTTTTGCGGCTTTCACACGTACTTAGTACAGTAACATGTTACCAACCCTGTCTTTTCACCAATATATTGTATATCCATGTTACCTCTCCAAACCATGAGAACGGCAGCATTAAAATCATTGATACGGGCTTCCTGTGTTGAACGTGGAAGATCATAGAGTCTACCTTTTGCTTTCAATTGTTTTCTAGCACCTATAGAAACAGCTACATCCCTTATTATCAAAGTATCTGTAACTGGACGTGGAAATGAAAATCTACATACTTTACGGAAGGAATTTTTAGTTTTTTTGTTGCGTAGACAATAGCTATTGCATTTATGCATTTGATGTGCAATTACACGACTATATAATTCTGGCGACACATGCGGTGATGGCAATCTGCAAGTGACGTATTTCATAATGAATCATCTTCAATCCAAATTAAAAGATGAAAATGTTGTGATCCCCTGCTTTGATATTCTCTGCGCCAAAAGTAATGAGTGACCTTGCCAATCGGATTGTCGGGCGAACAAATGAAATCCAGCATAGCGTGGAATGCATTATCTATAAATCGAGCAGTTGAAACGGGATCAGAAGCAATGAGTTCGTTCGGGGACATTTTAGCCACCGATGGGCCGTTTACTTCACGAAGATATTCTATTAAATCTGTCCATAGCCACTCACTTGGACTAAGCGTGAGGAACCATGTAGCTGGTCCATAATGATGTATCATACAGTTCAAATCGTTTCTCGGTTTTCGCCAATACTGTGCTGTATTACGTAATCTGGAAAATATAGTGTTCAAATTCGTTTGTAGCTGATCTTTAGAGAGTTGCTCAAGAAAACCAGCAGCTGTGTATTTTTCACGTGGATTTACGACGTTCATTTTGTGAAAAATTCCAGCGTTCAATTGCCGCATATTGGTATCGTGTAATAAATTAAAAATATATTGCATGTTCAATCTGAATTGCGAATGCTTGGACATCAGTTTGGACTTAATGAATTCATGATCAGTCAAGCGAACCAATCTTCCTTCATGCTGTCCGTTCATCCCATAATGATATAAATCTGGGAAACATCTCACATCTAAGTGTTCAGCACGATGGCCCAACGGAATG
This sequence comes from Andrena bucephala, assembly GCA_947577245.1. Lineage (NCBI taxonomy): Eukaryota > Metazoa > Arthropoda > Insecta > Hymenoptera > Andrenidae > Andrena > Andrena bucephala. Next base: position 22,559,383 of record OX387716.1, on the reverse strand, counting down.
TCATGAACTTTAAGCATTTGATAGAGTGCGGTAGCAGATTCATTAACCCTTTTGTCATACATTGGATAAATCGTAAACTGATCATAATATGAATCAGATTGTGACATTTGCGTCAATAATGCACGTTTGTGGTTTTCATCGATATTAAGTGTTTCACCTTCAACGTCCTCAATAGATTCGTTATTATCATCATTGGCAACAACTTCTTCTTGAAATTCTGTATCTGGTAATTTGGCACTCAGCAATAAATCGTGCGATTGTGGTAAAACAATTTCTGAGTATAGAGGATTATTGGCTTTCAACCATACTAAGGCATTCCATACTTTCTTCAAGTCAACTAACTTTTCCCAAACTATTTTAGATTTTGTTGGAACGCCCCGCACCAATATGTATAATTCGTGATTTTGATTTAAAGGTTCAGTCGAAGGACAGATTTTTTTTAAATTTTCTTGTAACGGCAAAGGAAGGTGAAATGTTCCCCCTTTACTTTTGGAAACATATGTTTATGTGGCATATTTTTACGCATTACTGTATCCATTCTCACAACCGTTTGAAACGGTTTAGCTCTTTGAATGAGAATTCGTTCGTAATCGTTCAACACTGCTATTTCTGGAACTGAACGTACAGCAAGCTTATTTAAAATACATTTTGGTGGTATGGAATCTTTGCGAATTTTATCGTGACAATATCGGCAAATAAAATGCATGTCACCAACTTTGTATCCAATATGATTTAACAATGTTTGCATTACATTTCCCTTATATGTTCTTTTAGAAATATCAAACTTACGAACCTCTCTTTGAAAACAGAGTTTCTCGCAGGAAACGCACGGGATGCGTGGTGTGTCCATAGACCGCTTTGTGAAAGCTTTAAATGCTAAATAATATCGAGATATAATCTCTTCTTCGTTCAAACTTACGTCAGTATTATTTTTTTGTAACGCTTCAGCTTCTTTCCGAGCTTGCAGTGTTATTCGTTCAAGTGTTTCAAGGTCATTATCGTTTAAGGCTTTGTCTAAATTATGTAATTGGTCTTTATAAATGCTCGCTATTTTGTATATCATTCTCTTCAAATGTCGTAAATCCGGAAAGTGAGGTGCCAAAATCTCAATGGCTAAAAAATTGGACTTACATCGTTTAGGGTTTATGTAACAACCATGAGAATGACCAACTTTTTCAGCATGCACTTTATTAGAACAGCTACTGATATGGTTGTTCAACTTATGTACCTTTTTTAATGAGCATTCTAACAATCGTTTGAAGAAATCCTGTAAATTATTCAGAATTTCACCATCTTTTGTTTTACAAAGATAACTACAATGCCATGCTTTTGTCGCCTTCTTCGATTGCAATACAGGTAGAACGTTTATAGCTTTCCCTTCCGAATTCATTATGATTGATTCAGAACCGCTGAAAGTATGGTACGAACTTTCCGCAAAATATGATTCTGAAGAAGATGTATGTCTGGATTGTCCACACAAAACATTAATCCTGTCATCAACTTCTAAACATTCTGCTGCGCGCGTTAAGGAAACTTCCACTTTTTCTTTACAATCTTTCAACAGTTTCGTCATTTTCAAAATGTACTTTTGCCTAATATGAAAACACCATTTTATTATACGTTCAGCTTCCAATCTACTTGCTTCTCCGGACGGCATGCTAATAACTTTTGAAAGTTTTCTAATATAAGTTTCTTTGTTATTTTTGGTTGCTATATTGTTATTTGTTACAGCAATATAACGATACTTTTTTATTATTTGCAGAGCAGCACGACGTTTTGCTACTTTATTATAATCATCTCCTTTACGTATTTCATGATAATATACCTTCCGCTTTTTGGACATAACTTCTTTATTTAGCTGATAAAATTTTTTTCGCTTTCCGCATATCACTTCTGTATTTGCGTCATACTGCATTTTTCTATTTTTTAATATACCTTCTTTGTGTGCGATATAATATTCATAACTAGAAAGTTTTTTGTCTTTCTCGCCTTTTTTACAATCTTTGCCTTTTTTCATATTCCACTCCTCTTTCTTTGCTTTATAAACAGCTTTTCTTTTTAAACTAATTTCCTCTTTATTCCTTTTATAATAATTAGATTTTTTCATATTCCACTCCTCTTTCTTTGCTTTATAAACAGCTTTTCTTTTTAAACTAATTTCCTCTTTATGCCTTTTATAATAATTAGATTTGTATTCTTTTCTATTGCATGGTACGTATACATTGCTGATTTTTGACTTCGAAACAAATGGCGGATCTGTCTGAATTATATTTTTTGTATTTATAGTGACTTCTTTGTCATTAAGTGGTACATTTTGAACTGGAGATATTTCATCATTTTTTTCATGAGTAATGTCACTTTGACCAACTTTAAATGCAGGATAATTTCCACAAGAGAGATTTTTATTAATTGTATTACCAATTGCAGATTCATATTCATATATACAACGTGTTAATTGTTGATCCTGAATGCATGGAAAATGTTCTATACGATTAGATTGAAACATTTGGATCAAATGTTGACGCATCAACGCATGATTGTACGTTACTTTGTCTGGTAATATTTTGAATAATAACGAGACAGCAAATGCAATCGCAAAAACTCCGCAATCCCGAGTGTTAGGTTGAGCTTGTACACATGGAAATTCAATAAATTCTTCGTCAATTGTACCGTCATGTTTGTTCAAAAAAGGGTATAACTCCTGCAGAAAATTTTTATGACGACTATGCAACTTCGAGAAATTAAAAGAATCATAAATATAAACTCTTCTTTCATCATGTTTATAGAAGCTACAAACCCAGTGTCCCCCTGCACTGGTTTTAAAATCTTCGCTTTGGTGTAAAATCTGTATGTGATCCTGATTTTCAGGAACTGGTTGAATTGTACCAGGCATTTGAATTCTCCACGTCTCGCGTGGTTTATAATTAGAGTTAGCTTCTAATAATTTATGAAAATATTCGATATGATCATCTGCTAACCATTCACCTTTACTGATAATTTGCATGTTATTAACACTGAGCGGTGAGATATTAATTCTACGATTCATTACAGACATGACGAATTATACTTTTATTTATATATATAATAAAAGGTGGTTTGGTTATGATTCAATAATAAATATATTATATATATATACAGGGTGTCCGCGGGAAGACTGGACAGCCGGTTTTCTCCTAAACTATTGGAGATAAAAATATAAAAAAAAATAGGGAATTGCATGGTTCGAGGGGGCCAATTAATTAGCGCGAACGAATTTTTTTATCGATTATTATTTTAAAAGATACGATGGTCAAGTTCGGTTTTTCAAATGGAACTATTTTTTTTGAACACCTGAGTTGATAGTGCGTTCCAAGACAAATTCAATAAGCTTTAATGTATACACTTTATTTTCACTGGTTTTTAAGATATTGCGCTTGCAAATTTACTGATTTTCACTGGAAGAAAACTGTCTGGTATAGCACGCACCGGGGACGGTCTTACTGGATCCACGGGTGGCACTGCCTTTTGAAATAGATACCTACCTGTCAAAGGTCTACGCCAGGCCCAAAGGCTGGACAATTTTTTTCCGTCAAAAATGCTACTTAGGTAGGTACATCTGCGGTATTGAGAAGCGCACCGTTACTTTTATTTCGCACTTGCTTCTACGCTCGGATGGCCGGTTCTTTTGGGAGGGATGCAAGTTCGATTGGTTAGGTTAGGAGGAGTGAAAGTTGCTAGACTAAATTTCAATCATAGGGAGCAGATTGTATCAGAACCATTCGGATTTGCATTCCTCACAAACGGCTGCTCTCTTGAAGAGGCCCTCTTCACAGCAATGCCCACCTTCTCTCGTACGGAATACGTTAACGCTTGCTTTTCTTCTGATATTGAAGCTCATGTTTATACTCGAGAGGACCACGCGTCGAAATAATTCTTTATTTTTTATCGTATGGATATGGAAGTGTCGCAGATGGATTCCTTGGGGTTTTCCGATGAAAATCATGCCAAGTGTCGTGGAAATCGGACAACTCTTACATAAGGAATACAATTTGCTTGTGTCAAAGTAGTCCGATTTGCATGACATTTGGTACGATTTTCATCAGAAAAACATAAGGAATCCATTGGCACCACTTCCCTTTCGATAGGACGAAGAAAAGAATTTCTTAATACGCTCAAATGGATATTTCACCCTCGACGGCGGGGGCTCGACCTCAATTCGCTACGCCCCGCCCAGGATTCGTACCTTTTTCCGGAAAAAGCCATAAAAATCGAGTGAGGCAATGCGAAGGTCTGTCCTCGCCACGGGGTGCCAGCGCATCTCCTTGACGGGCGTTGCTCCAGAATTACCCTGTATCATTTGGGCAGTGTGTGACCCGACTACCCTCCGTGTAATTGGTCTGCGCGAAGTGGGGCGCAAGTCCGATCATTATCAGTACTCCTGCCCGAGAGGAATACGATTTACTTTAATTATAGTACATGTGTGTTTTGTAATAAAATGTTTCTATCGTCTCCTGAATTCAATAACTGGCATCCAGATATCTACGCTCCTACAATCCACCGTCAACACGGCTCGTTGGGAGACACAGGAAGAAAAGGGGTAGCCCGCTGTCGACGCGTGGTCCTCTCGAGTATAAACATGAGCTTCAATATCAGAAGAAACGCAAGCGTTAACGTATTCCGTACGAGAGAAGGTGGGCATTGCTGTGAAGAGGGCCTCTTCAAGAGAGCAGCCGTTTGTGAGGAATGCAAATCCGAATGGTTCTGATACAATCTGCTCCCTATGATTGAAATTTAGTCTAGCAACTTTCACTCCTCCTAACCTAACCAATCGAATTTGCATCCCTCCCAAAAGAACTGGCCATCCGAGCGTAGAAGCAAGTGCGAAATAAAAGTAACGGTGCGCTTCTCAATACCGCAGATGTACCTACCTAAGTAGCATTTTTGACGGAAAAAAATTGTCCAGCCTTTGGGCCTGGCGTAGACCTTTGACAGGTAGGTATCTATTTCAAAAGGCAGTGCCACCCGTGGATCCAGTAAGACCGTCCCCGGTGCGTGCTATACCAGACAGTTTTCTTCCAGTGAAAATCAGTAAATTTGCAAGCGCAATATCTTAAAAACCAGTGAAAATAAAGTGTATACATTAAAGCTTATTGAATTTGTCTTGGAACGCACTATCAACTCAGGTGTTCAAAAAAAATAGTTCCATTTGAAAAACCGAACTTGACCATCGTATCGTTTAAAATAATAATCGATAAAAAAATTCGTTCGCGCTAATTAATTGGCCCCCTCGAACCATGCAATTCCCTATTTTTTTAATATTTTTATCTCCAATAGTTTAGGAGAAAACCGGCTGTCCAGTCTTCCCGCGGACACCCTGTATATATAAGCGTGGCGGTTATGCGCTCGCGGATGACCAACTTTATTGAAAGTGGTTATACTCGAGACACGGCGCACTGCAGCCGTTCGAGTGATGTAAAGCGGTCTATAGACGCTCAATATTATTGTGCGATATATTGCACAATATTTTTGCTGTGTGCCCCACACGGTCAATAATATTGTGCAATATTGAATATTGCACAATATATTAAGCGTCTAGGGGTTGCTTACAGTCAATATTATTGTGAGGAGGTGTGGAGGGGGCCGTGCTCCTACGGCTCTACGAAACAGGCGAAGAGGAGACGGAGCCACTGCGGCTTGCGAGCCGCTAGTTCGACACCCCTGCTTTATCCTATCGATATGGAAGTGATGCCGATGGATTCCTTATGTTTTTCCGATGAAAATCATACCAAATTTCATGTAAATCAGGCTATTACTAACGAACTTAGCTTGAGATTATGGAAATTAATTTTCCGTGTAATTTCCTTCATTATTTTTCGAATTACGTCGTTCTTGGTGTCAGTATCATCGGCGAAACATAAGGAATCAATTGGCGTCGTTTTCGCAAAGATCTGATGAGTAATGCGGAAGTCGAAGATTTCTCACCACGGGGTACCAGGCGGCATCTCTTTGACAGGCGCACCGAGAGAGTCAACCTGTACCAGTGATAATCAGTAAATTTGCAAAACCAGTTGAAATAAGGTGTATACATTCGAGGTTATTGAATTTGTCTTGAAACGCACTATCAAGTGATCTCTAAAAAAATAGTTTCATTTAAAAAACCGGACTTGACCATCGTATCTCTTAAAATAATAAATTTAATAAATTTGCTATAAATTTGCGCCCTCGAACCATGCAATTGCATATAAACAATTTCTTTATCTCCAATACGTTAGGAAATATCCAGCTGTTTACTGTTCCCGCGGACACCCTGTATAATGAAATAAAATATAAAATTTATGTCGGAGAAGGTAACCACTTAAGGGGGGAGCCCTATTTAGGACGCTAGGAATAAGGTGATTCTTGGGAATTTTTTTTCTAAGAAACTGTTAAGCGGATCTTTTCCGAACTTTCAGGGTATTTTAGTTCACATTCAAACAATAAAAAATAATTTTGACGTTACAAAGTGTTCGGTAGAAATGGAGATATATGAACAAGTTTGTTAGGACTCGCGCGCCGGAGTTGCAAATTGGCGGGTGTAACGGTGGCTCTATTTCGTCCCTGAAATAAAAAAACCAAGGATTTTCTTATTTCTAGTATAATTACATTGTCGATGAACCTAAGACATTGATAAATAAATTTAAATGAACAACTCTTTTTCCACAAATAGTACGAAATATCTTGGGGCAGAATCGTAACTTTCTCTTTCAAGTCCCACCAATTTGCCAACTTTTAACTTTTTTTTCGTTTGTTAGGTTCATCGACAATGTAACTATACTAGAAATAAGAAAATCCTTGATTTTATTCTTTCAGATAAGAAATGGGGTCACCGTTACAATCGCCAATTTGCAATTGCGGCGCGCGAGTCCTAACGAACGTATTCATATATCTCCATTTCTACAGAATACTTTGTAACGTAAAAATAATTTTTTATTGTTCGAATGTGAACTAAAATACCCTGAAAGTTTGGAAAAGATCCGCTTAACAGTTTCATAGAAAAAAAATTCCCAAGGATCACCTTATTCCTAGCCTTCCTAAATAGGGCTACCCCCTTAATCAGCTACGCTACGATCATAATTAATAGGTCTATCTCACGTCACTTTTTCCCCCACGCGATTCACACAATATATTGTACAATCTTCCAATATGATCCACAGACGGTCAATATTATTGTGCAATATTGAATATTGCACAAAAAATATCAAAACCGTTTTGATTCACGCAATATGTTGTGCAATCTTCCAATATGATCCACAGACGTTCAATATTATTGTGCAATACGAATATTACAATATATTGCACAATATATTGAGCGTCTAGGGGCTGATTATCTTCTTCATTCACGCAATATATTGTACGTCCTTTCAATATTATTGCGCAACTTTTCAATTTTATTGTGCAACCTTCCAATATGATCCACAGACGGTCAATAATATTGTGCAATATTGAATATTGCGCAATAATATTGAACGTCTACAGACCGCTTAAGCCCTAAAGGGTCGCGACGTCAAGTGTCACTGCTGAAACGTAAATAGATGTCTCCGACATTGTCCAATTCTTTCCAACGACGCACGAAAGTCAGTCAGTCTTCAGAGTTCGGCCACAGCTCTTGCAAGATCGCGCGTTCATTTACGGCTTGTGAAGTAACTGTGAGAATATTATAATATTTTCCGTTTTGCGATTTCAATGTTGTGCTTAGTGAAAAATGCCTAGAAAACCAATGATAGACTCTGGTGTTATTCTGACATGCTGCAGATGTGTGAAAAGTGTAAAGTATTCGATGAGAGCTACAAATTGAAGTATCGTTTGAATAAAGTGACGAAAAGAAGTGTGTGCAAATTTTTTGGATAATATACCACCAAACACCTTAAACCTTAACGGTAAGAACAAACGATTTTGATACTATTTTCAAAAAGAATCGAACTTTAACGCGATCGCGTCGTACCTTTCTTTTCTAGGAACTATATTTTTTAATTCGATTCTGGAGGGTGGGCATATGAAATTAATGGATGGGCAAACCTCTTCTACATCTAGACTAACGGACTGCATCGTTGAAAGAACGATTTTGATACTATTTTCGCGTCTCCAGTGTTCCGTCTTACGAGACAAAAGCGGGCTCAAGGCGAGGCGAAAATTCAAGTCCTTTACGGTGGGCAATTGCTCGTTCTCAAAACGTTCGTTGGGAACCATTTGCCTGCCATATGACTAAGAGGCAATCGACATCGTGCCGTTTTTGCCTGGTATTTTTGACTACTTTCGTCCTTAGATAATCCGTTAAATTGCTCTGTCAGCGAGGGTACACGGTTACCTCGGACCGGTACCTCCCGTCGTCCACCGCTGACTCACGGAACAATACGGTCATAAACCGCGACCCTGGCTAAACACTCCGACCGAACAACCTAGCTAGGTTTGTTAGCCAGATGTCTGGTTTTTCCTCCGCTACGTCACCAAGAAGGAGAAGCCTTCCTCCTCCACTACCAAATCGCGGAAGGAAGGTTCCTCCTCTTCGAGGAAAGGCTAGCCAATCAGCAATTTGACACCTCCCGAAAATCTGAAGTCTTGTCTACCTTCGACGTCGACAGGCGAGAGGAGGCAGAATTCAATCCTCGCTCGAACGAACGCAATCATCTCTCGTTTACAAACTCGTTCAGCTCTCTACTGATACAGGCAACGATATAGCATAGCTCACGTGATTCTAGTCAGCATCCGGACTAGCGCGTCTCAGAGCTGGTCAAGCTTTCGACTAAGACTCGGAGTCAATAGCTCACGTGATTCTAGTCAGCATCCGGACTAGCGCGTCTCAGAGCTGGTCAAGCTTTCGACTAAGACTCGGAGTCAATAGCTCACGTGATTCTAGTCAGCATCCGGACTAGCGCGTCTCAGAGCTGGTCAAGCTTTCGACTAAGACTCGGAGTCAATAGCTCACGTGATTCTAGTCAGCATCCGGACTAGCGCGTCTCAGAGCTGGTCAAGCTTTCGACTAAGACTCGGAGTCAATAGCTCACGTGATTCTAGTCAGCATCCGGACTAGCGCGTCTCAGAGCTGGTCAAGCTTTCGACTAAGACTCGGAGTCAATAGCTCACGTGATTCTAGTCAGCATCCGGACTAGCGCGTCTCAGAGCTGGTCAAGCTTTCGACTAAGACTCGGAGTCAATAGCTCACGTGATTCTAGTCAGCATCCGGACTAGCGCGTCTCAGAGCTGGTCAAGCTTTCGACTAAGACTCGGAGTCAATAGCTCACGTGATTCTAGTCAGCATCCGGACTAGCGCGTCTCAGAGCTGGTCAAGCTTTCGACTAAGACTCGGAGTCCATAGCTCACGTGATTCTAGTCATCATCCGGACTAGCGCGTTTCGGAGCTAATCAAACATTCGCGTTCTTGTCCGTTCATCATCCGGACCAGCGAGTCCATAGCTCACGTGATTCTAGTCATCATCCGGACTAGCGCGTTTCGGAGCTAATCAAACATTCGCGTTCTTGTCCGTTCATCATCCGGACCAGCGAGTCCATAGCTCACGTGATTCTAGTCATCATCCGGACTAGCGCGTTTCGGAGCTAATCAAACATTCGTGTTCTTGTCCGTTCATCATCCGGACCAGCAAGTCCATTTTTTGTCGCATCAATAAAACAGTCACTTAAGATTAACTTGGCGAGTGATAAAGCAATTAACACCGCGCGCCACGGAGTCTCTTGGGCCTTACAACCCCAAGAGAAAAGAAAACAATCTTTCGCGTGTGTGTCGGTCGCTACATCCAGTAACCTTCTTTTCGCGGTTTTTATTTTTTAATTCGATTCTGGTGGGTGGGCATACGAAATCTGAGGGTGAGCAAACGTGGCCAGATCGGATACATTCGTATCCTACTTTAAAAAAATTCAAATGTATTTATGGATGGTGATGAAGAGAAATTTTTTTATTTGTTCATAACTTTTTTTTGAAAGGTGGGAAAAAAATTGTTGGGTGGGCAATCGTGGGCAAACGATGGGCAATCATTTCCCACTGTCAAATCATTAAAATGTTTTCATGGGGGTGCTAATGAAAAATTTTTTTTTGCCATAACTTTTTTTTGAAGGGTGGGCAAACGAAAATTTTGGGTGGGCAAACGTGGGCAAACGATGGACAAACGAATGCCGTTTCGTTTTTTCAAAAATTCGAATTTGGGGGTGCCATCTTCACAGACCTGTTGATGGTCTATCCTCGGCTCAACACCAACTTTCGACGCGATGCGAGAACCTTGAGCGGCGCATTGATACGTGCGTTAAGGGGGTAGACACGTCACGTGACCTGGCCGATTCGGCAGGTCGGTATTACAGCAGGTTTTTTCTGCACAGAAATGGTAATACCGATAGATCGCCGATTGCCCTGTAAACGCGAGAGGGAGCTGTTTGCTATTTCCGTATTTTATTCTGAATAAGGAAAGAAATTCTCAGCTGTTGCGTTGTACTTATAAAAATTTAAACGGAAGTCGGCTGGTACTGCAAACGTAGAAAATTCATTGTACATTTTAATTACTTGAAATGTGCTTATGCTACAATATTCTACGTTAGCAGTAAGGAATTATAAGTGAAAAGGGAAAATAGATGAGGGGATGTCCCCAGAAAATAAAGTTTGTTAGGTTAGACATTTTTTTACTAGCAAAGCACCGAAACAGAACATGAAATACACTTATTACACGTCCTATGCAGAAAGCAGTTATGAACAAACATTATATATAAAATTGTAAGGAATCGATTGACGTCACTTTTGCAAAGATCTGATTAGAAATTGCAGAACTTCAAATTCGTCACTGCTTAGCGTGCAACATTGTATAGTCCCGCTGGTTTCGAGCGTCGAAGCCCACGAAACTCAGCGAGACACATGATTGTTGGCGAGCATCGCATTTGACGACTCTAGCTAGAGAATCACCCCGTATAAATGCTAAGAAACAATAGTGTGAAGCGGCGTGCGTTTCAACTGCACATTGACAATATCGTAGATTCTAGGGCCTAGAATATTAGCTCCGTAATACGATGTTCTTCACCAGACCACTGCATTACTGATGAAAATGATGCCAAACATGGAGCAATTCGGCCTATTTTTAGTGAACGTAGTGTGTGTGTGTCCTAATCATGTATTCATAAGAAAAAATAGACCGAATTGCTTCGCAACTCGACTCATTTTCGTGGACATAAACTCACCAATCCATCGGTGGTAACACTCTTATCAAGGTGTAATGAGAAATATGAACATATTCATATTCAGTACTGGATGACTCAAGTCGCCGTCGACGGAGGGCTCTAATAAATGTGCATTTATTTGGGAAACCAAAGCCGCGTCACTCGTGACACCTACTCGCGAACAGATATATGTATGTATGAGAAGAAGCAATGCAATTTCCCGATGACTTGAAGCAACATTTCAATAGGTAAATGCATGAAACTCTGGGATCAGGAATTCCCAACCAAGTGATGCATATGTAAGAACTGGCGAAATTCAACAATAGTTTGTCGTGTAAATTTTACAATTAAAGTATTGATTTGACGCGAATATACATATGTAAAGTTTGTCAGCAAAGTCTTTCTCAATTTGAGTTCTATAGAAGGCTGACTTTCCTTCGGCATGCAAAGTCCTCTCTTCTCCTTCACGCTGGCAATCATGCAACTCGCTGAGTTTCGTGGGTTTCGACGCTCGAATCCAGCGGGGCCATATAATGTTACGCACTAAGCAGTGACAAATCGTCAGTTCTGCGGTCATTTTCTCGATCAAATTGGCCCCAAAAATGATATTATTCGGACCATAATTAAGGAAATTACGTGAAAATTTGTTTGCAGAATTGGAAGCCCGTTTCGTTAAAAATAGTCTGATTTAAATTATTTTCTGTCAATTTAATCGGGAGAATGCCAGGAATCCATTTGTGTCACTTTCATATTGATACGATGAAAAAAAAAACAAATTCTGTTTCTATATAATCGATGACACATCGCCGAGCAACGGCGATCTCGTGCGGCTCGGGCAACAAAGGTTCTCGTCGGTTATTCGAGCATCTAAGATCGTTACGGGCTCGGTTTGGTGTACACGATACGGACTTTTCGCTATCCCCACCCCTTCTGTCTCACTCTTGTCCGCCGAAGGCGAGCGCGAGATGGAAAGAGAGTGAGCGAAGGCACTGAAAGCGAGCGAGGACAGTACGAGATAGACGACGCGTTGATATTTTGTCTCGCTCCTTCTTTCGGACGCCTGACACTCCATCCTTTGTGTGCGCGACGGGCGTGCGTGATGGTCGCAAGCGCTTACGGTGAGCACGGGACCCGCTTCCCAAAATCTTGACGCAGGCCGGGCATAAGTCTTTTTTGCGCCCTAGGCGAACTTGTCAAATTGCGCCCTTTATTATATTACATTTATTTGAGATTATTTATGACTTTACTCTGTAAAATTAGGCAACTGCTAGGGCGTAAGGTTGACAAGAGGCGCAAAATGGCGTTTTCATTGTTGGCATTGTTGAAAATAAATTTTTAAATGAAATACTACAAATTATATCACAACGGTTTTAAACTACAAGTAAAAGTTTAGAGTAAGGTCATGAAGAAGCTCAATTAAATGTTTTATAATAAATGGCGGAATTTGGCAAGCTCGGTTATGGCGCAAAAAAGACACGTGCCGTGCCTGGCTATCTGACCGTGGCGCGCATGCGTCGAACAGTCACGATTCCATCTGAGCGCTCGCGCCCGTCGCGCACGCAAAGCGTTTCATCCCGCTCCCCCCTTCGGCCAGAAAGAAGCGAGAAACTCAGCCTCGGAATTAGGGCTCCGTTCATGATACGGGCTCAACGCCGGTCCCGACCAGCGAGCGGCTAACGAGACTTTACATTCAGATATATTGGCCGGTGCGTTTCGTAACGCGTATTCTCCCACCATAGTTACCGCTTGCCTGCCTCGGTGCTCCTGTTTGCAACGTTTTCTGACTCGCTCTCGTTCCATCTCACTCTCGCCTTCGCAGAACAAGAGTGATCCAGAAGTGATGGGGTTAGCGCCAAGCTTCTGGTGTGTATAGGCCAAACCGAGCTGTCAGCGTAGAAATACACACATCAGAATAGGTGTGCCTTAGCTCCGAAACAATTCAGGAGCTTTATTGGGCTGAACATTGATTCTTTCTCGATAGCTTCATCTCGTATTGGTCATGACAACCACACGGCTACGTTCAGACGGAGCCGAGCAGCATTCCCGTTACCCCACCATACTCCTCGATCGCTGTTCGCGATCGCTGTTCGCGAAAAGGAATTGACCGGCCAATATATCTGAATACGACCTTAGGATAAAGATATAATGAAAGATGAAAAATTATTCGAAGCCCAAGATGAAAGGCCTTCGAATAAACAAAGGAAACTAATAAATACCCGAAGCTAAATAGAATTTTAGAATTAGGGTACACACACCCTACCCCAAACCTCGTGTCGATCAGTCACTGGGGCCATTCGGAAGTATATTCTTTTATTTAAATAATGCCCATCTCTGCATAGGACCGTAAAGAATTACAAAAAAAAATCAGGGAGTCAACTGTTGACTGATTTGGAGACTTTTCCTTGTTGTATGTTATATACAATAGTCGGAAGAATAATAATAAGAGCAATAATTTCAAATAATTGCTGTAACTTCCACATTCTGAAAATATGATATCAGTAAATCAATATTTCCAGTATTAGTAAAAAAGTTCCAATCTCTTTTTTTATTTTAAATAATGTCGCCATATAATTATAACATAAATTCGACAGCGATTTCAAGTGATGTATGTGTTACAATAAAAGCGTTAATTTAGTAAATGTACACAGTTCCCAACAGTTATATGCCTAAAATGCATATAACCTAACCTACAATCGTCCGAAAATTCATTACATTGACTGCATCACGCTTTTACTGTGGCTTGTGTATCCAGCTAACGCTTCAGTTTTGCTATGATTCCACGTCGGCAGTCCTCCCGAGTAGGCGCCATCTCGTGTCCACTAGCTGAACTAATTTTGTCACGTGGCTTGCTCTGTATTATCGCCAATATGGCGGAACTCGTATTTGGGACTGAAGTCACGATTTTTCATTATTCGTCCTTATATGAGCAAATTTGGGGCTGGGTTAGGACTCATTCGAAAGAGGAAGGTTCAATGCAGAGCGCTCTTCTCACCGTTTCAGTCACAAAGCTCTTTTAGTGACCGAAAAATACTTGGATTCTGCGGGTGTATTTTGTCGACTTTTGGTCTACATTGGACACTCATATTATTAGATATCAACACAATCTCGTTGAACCATGAGAAGAGCGCTCCGCATTGAACCTTCCTCTTTCGAATGAGTCCTAACCCAGCCCAAAATCTGCTCATATAAGGACGAATGATGAAAAATCCCAACCCCCTGTTTCGGGCCAGATTGTGTCGGTATACAGCGCGCTGCATTACCCGTGTCTACCCCCTTAATGCCCCCCGACCTACTATAACGGATGCGGCGCCAACAGGGATGAATTCTTCTATATCGCGGCGACTTTAACGACTTGAGTAAGTTAACTGGCACCATGAACTTGCCGTCACGGGACTACCGGACTTCCCTAATACCACTATAATGGAAGTTATCTCCTCTATTGCTGCTGCCATCAGTGTTCCTTTCGCCAATGCGGATGTTGCAGCAGCCACCTGCATCAATAGTAAGAAGGCTAAAAATAAAACGTTGATAGTGCGCTTTACAACTGCCATCATTCGTGATTTTTGGCTAAACGAGAAGAGAGTTAAAAAAGATCTGAAAGCTGTGGAAGTCTTTCCAAATTGGCTGGAAACCATGATTTATATAAACGAAACATCATCTGCTGAGGAGCGTCGAATTTTTATAGAGGCGAAACAATTTGCCAAAATCCAGAACTTCCAGTACGTCTGGATGAGAAGAGGCGTTACATATGTTCGCAAGGATAGCAGCGCAAAAGCTACTCGGTTTCTCCTCCCTCAGGCTCCACAATCTGGAAATGAGCTTCTCAGCACCGCTGGACCAGCTGGACCACCTGCACGAACGTCTGTGCCGATCTCCTCTGTGCCGCGTGGTTCTCCAAGCACCATTAACTGACTGCCGCTTAATATTTTACATCAGTCTCATCCTCCTGGCAGTTCTCAACATACTCCGTCAGATTCTCCTCTCATTGGAACCAACTCGGACAGCTTTGGACCATTTTCACCTTCGAACCATGCCACTTCTAGGGCCTCACATCTTCTCTTCACTCCTGACTCTGTCTCTTCAAGATCTGCTGCGTTCTTTTCTCCTTCATCTAACTCGTCGTCTTTGTACTTTACCGTGAACGAATCTGGTTTTAGCTCTAGCTAAGTAAATAACACGTTAGTAATTAATACCAAGCATTTTTCGGTTGCTCACATAAATATCAGGTCACTGGTTGCGCACTTTTCAAATATAATTGTTTTGCTATCTAGTCATAATTTCGATGTTCTATCCGTAAGTGAAACATGGCTCTCCGATGCCATACCTTCGTCCTCGCTTACTATCCCTGGTTACACGTTCTTTCGGTCTGACCGGAAATCTCGTCTTAAACAACGTGGCGGGGGTGTTGCTGTTTATGTTAAACGCGACATTTGTTGCACATCAATTACTAACAATAATGTTGTATATGTTGTATCTAAAATTGATCCGTTGCTTGATTTTGTTGGCCTACATATTACAGTTAACACCAAGCGCCTCGCACTTTTCACTGGCTACCGGCCGCCAACTTGCTCTTTATCTGCTATCGACTCTGCTTGATTACTTACTTTATATATATAACTTCTCTGATCATATCATTTGTATGGGCGATTTTAATATTAATGTCAGCTCATCCGATTCTCTTGGTTTCGTTTCAATTAACCTATTTATGTCGCTGTTATCTCTTAATCAGATTATTAATTTACCTACACGGGTGACTAACACCTCTTCCTCGTTAATTGATCTAATCATGATTAGCAATGATCTGCCGGTAAATTCTAGCGGTGTCTATGACATGAGCCACGCAAGCGATCATTCTCTTGTCTATGCCATACTAAATATGGTCAAATCAGGTGTCACCGCTCGCTTTGTGTTGGCCGAAATCTACGCGATATGTCTTTGGATGCTTTTAACCCTGCCGCTGCTATGATCGATTGGTCGCCTATATACGAAACCAGCCCTATTGACGATAAAGTAAATTTATTCTACTCCCTTACACTTACATCATTTGATCACTTTGCTCCCATTGAGCGTGTACGTATTACACGACCGTCTGCTCCATGGTTGACTGTTAATTTACGTAAACTTTTGCGCATGCGTAATCAGGCCAGTTCGAAATTTCGTAGGACTGCCAATCCTTCGCACTGGTGCCGCTATAAGCAGCTCCGCAACCTCTGTACCTCAATTCTTAGAGCCGAAAAACGCGCTCTTTTTAATCATCTTTCATCCTCTTCCAAATCTCCTAAACAATTCTGGAATCTCATCACTCGTGCTGGCTATTATCGTCCTCGGCGAGATCCTAACTCTCTTCTTCCTTTCCCTGATCCTAATTCTATCAACAATCACTTCATCGATTCCGTCCCGGTTACTAGAATCTCATCTGAAACAATTGATAGTTTTCTGAATAATTCTCATATACACCCGTCGTCGAACTTCTCTTTCTCCCCTTTTACACTCGCTGGCCTTTATTCAGTCCTTAAATATATCGAACTCACCTCCTGGAATCCGTTCGACATATCCGGTCATCTTGTTTTGTACTGCATTCCTTTCTGCCTCGATCTTCTACTCCATATATTTAATCACTCCATCTCCTCTGGCACCTATCCGTCCATTTGGAAGAACAATATCGTCGTACCGATCCCCAAAACTCCCGATGCATCAACCCTTAATTCTCTTCGCCCTATCTCGCAGCCCCCCTTCCTCTCTAAACTCTTAGAGAAATTATGTTATGCTCAACTCTCACCTTTCATCTCCTCCGTTCATCCTTTACCTGATCTCCAATCTGGTTTCAGACGTGGGTACAGCACGACCACCGCTCTTCTCTTTATCACTGACTCCATCTTACGTGCTATGGACTCCCGTAACATCGCTCTTAATACATCTCTCGATTTCTCCAAAGCGTTTGATACCGTCGATCATAACCTGCTGATTGCTAAATTGAAATTTTTTGGACTGTCTCCTTTGCCCCTTTCATGGTTTCGCTCCTACCTGGTCGGACGCACTCAGCAGGTTATGCTAAACCGTGATGGGCCAAAATTCTCCTCTTTACGTGCGGTGAATTGCGGAGTTCCACAAGGCTCTGTGTTAGGTCCTCTGTTATTTAATATTTTCGTTACCGATCTGCTTCGTCTCACTAAAACGAATATTTCATGCATGTAGGCCGACGACATGCAGATTATCTCCACCTTTGCGCCGAACAACATTAACGAAGCCGTTAATAATTTGGAATTTGATCTGGCCCAAATATCTGATTGGGCGGTTCAACATGGGCTCAGACTTAATCCTTCTAAATCCTCTCTTCTTGTGCTCGACTCATTCCTCTAGTTCTTTTTCAACTCGATCCCAATCTCTTCTCTCTATTCCTTCACACTGTACTTCTAAATTTGAATCCTCTTTCTCATATATCGCGGCTCATTATTATAATTCCCTTCCTGCCACTGTCCGACAGATTGACTCTTTTCCGGCCTTTAAAGATGCAGCCCGTCTTCACATCTTCCAGCACTTCTGGTGTAGACTATTTTGTTATATCTTCCCTTTCTGCTATAGCCCATGTTGTGCCGTTGCTCCGTATTCGCCGTGTTTTGTTCATTGTGTCTGACTTCTTCTTTCATATTTAATTGTTTAATTAGTTTTAAGTATGTTTAGAATTATTATACGTAGTATTAAGTAATGTATAGTTTATATTATGGTTAGGCTTATTAACAGTTTATACTGCGGCCTCGCCTTTACCCACTTTTACTTTCTCCTTATGTACCACATTTTTTATTTTTTTTTCTTGTCTCGTTTAAAGGGTAATAAAGTTGAAATAATAATAATAATATACCATCCACGAGGACAAGAGAGAGAACCCACGTAGAACGAGCGAGTAGTTTCGCGGTTTCCGAGCCATACTTTGAAGAATTCTAGGCCTTAGTTTGCTGATAGCAACAAAAACCCCCGCGCGTTAGCCCTAGAACCGACCCCCACGAGACGCTCTGCTGCGAAAATTAGATGGTAGGGATAATAGCATATAACACCGAAATCAAGCGAAACGAGTTACAGTCGTTACAAAATTTTTATCGACAAAGTTCATTAAAATCCACCACCACAATGGCCGCGACAACGCCAAAATTCAACGACACCAAGTACAAGCGTGCATCACTCGCAGGAACAATATTACCCAGACACCTGCACGCGCCTTTCGGAAGACGCCTGTGCGTGAGAGTGCCGAACAGAAGAACAGGAGGCAATGGCCAAGTATGGACACACAGAACCCTTAAGACGAAGACTCTGTGCGACGCCTGCGCTTGGTTGCGGCCACCGTCCGACTTCCAAGAATTTGAGAAGACACCCGTCCACTGGCTATCTGAGGAAGTGAGAGCCGTCGCCCTCACAAAATGCATCCACTGCCGGCACCGACACCTTCAATGGTCCCTATCCAAGGACTGCACCGTGTGTATCCGGGTGATGTTGGATGCAGAGGCGAAATATCTACCGGCCTTCCCCGCGTTGGAGGCGCCCCGGCCACTCGAGCCGCCGAAACCCAGGGACGTGCCCTGGATTGTGCCCGTGGGGGTGGAGTAAGGAGCCTCCACCTCCCACGCTAGGTAAATTATCCACCAAATTGTAACCACTTAAATGTGATGCGACCGGATAATAATTGTTCCCGTTTTCGTTTAATTCGCAGCAGGGCGTCATTCCAACATCTGTACTAGGAGCGCCCCCACCCACTTTTATTATTTTTTTTTAATATATATATATCATTTTTCTTTTAAATATATTATTATTAGGTATTTTTGCTGACTATATTCTATTATGTAACAATATATGGGCTTCTTTTTCATTTAATTTCGAATAATTGACTGTATCCCCTTCCACCCCTTTTAGATTTGGTAGCACTGATCATAGTTTTAAGCCGCTAAGAAAAGTGCACGCGCCGACAGCGACGCACGTGTTCACGAAATAGCCTCTCGAGACCATTTCGTGTCTACGTGGGGAGGTGTTACGTGGGCCCTTCAGGTCCATTCCGTGCTTGCTGTCCTCGCGTTGCTTTCCTCCGGCGATTCAGCGGAATCGCCTGGCGCGTGCCAGTCACATTGTGCCAAAACGTGAAGCGATCGGCGTAGGCACAATATGACCATCGATGGCCCGGGCCCGGAAATTTTTAGAAGATCGATAACTGTCGACGGGTCCCCCATTCGCGAGGATTGTTCGAGACACGGCCCACGACCGGGAGACATGGAAAAGAACATTCGATTTCGGGAGCTCGAGCTAGGAAGTTGCGACGAGCCAGCGGGCCGACTAAGAATCGCGACCTCATCTCCGCGTCGATACCGCGAAGCGCGCCTGGCAGATCAGGATAGGCATAAGGGTAACTCAATCCGACACACCGAGAATGGCCTAGCCGGGAGAGCCCTTACGCGCCGATTCGGACTGCGAAATACCGCAAAGACGTGTGACGGAACGAGACGGAGCGACACGACGGACCCCGAGTTCACAGACTTCCGTGTGCTACCCGAGAGCACAGCGAACGACCACGACCTGCGCTCGGTTCAGCGACACCGCGAGCGACAGTAACGATAGACGGCAAGCGTGCCGTGCGTTAACTGAGAACACAGCGAGCGACAGCTGAGACGGAGCGCCGTCCATAGGTATGTTAATCTTATCTTACTTTCTTCAGGAATATATTTTACTTTATTGTTTTCCCCTTAAATTCCGTGTAACAATTGATTCAACCTCTTTACTCCTTATCCTTCCTTGGTAAGTATAGTCAAGACGTGCTTTAGCACCTCGATAGAGCAAGAACCCGATAGAGATTTACGAAGAGTCCCTTCAGGACATAACAGCGGTATTATGCCCAGACAGCGAGCGTGTGGTTAATTTCTGATGTTGTGGCATGTCAGGTCAACGTGATTAAGGTCATCAGAAATTTCATAGTATGTACCTGCGCCGTGTTGCAAAGAAGAGTATAGATGACCATGGAATAATTATCGTCCCGACTTGTTTGTCCATTGGGGAAAGGATAAGTTGACCACTGTGATATTTGGTATTTAAGCTGCTCATGCAAAATTTGGAGCTAATATTCTGTTTCTTCTAGATGATAAGTCCGAGAACAGACTTAAGGTCAGGTTGGTCGAATGTAAGGAATATGGGAGCGGCCATTTAGCTGTTGTCGAGGAGGGTCTCGGAAAAGAGAAAACGCGATTGGCACTAGAGGGTATCATAAACCAGGCCTTTCCGGGGACAGTTCGATTACTTACATTATTCACAACATTTAACGATTTAACTAACCACTTCTGTTCTTAATTCAAAAGGTTAAAAAATGCCACTTGCACCCCGTTGGTTGTAAGTGCCTCATGTATGATGGAAGAATAAATAAATATAATTAGAAACAATAAAGGAAGTAGAAAAAAATGCCTCACCTGTTCGGTTTAATTTAATTGACACTTCTCTCTACATATTTTCTTTCCCTCCGTAATTCTTGTAGTCTTTGCTCTTACAATCATACAGGACTTAGTCTCTTCACCCAATTGGCCAAATGGAAGGTTGTGTAACGGTTTTAGGCGTGGCGTAACGCCCTTTACAGCATTTCAGGATTGGTTCGAGCGGCGTGCGATAAGGAATTAAAATTCCAGAACAAGAATTAATCTTAATAGCATTTATTCAAGAAAATACTTCTATTCATACATGCATACATAGATTGACGCTTTATGCTTTTAAGAAATTAGGATATTTAATTAGGATGCGACTCTAGGTCGTTACAAGAAAATAATTGCGACTCTCGGTCGGTACAAAAGAACGCCCGTTGTTCAATCGATTTAGAATAACATAACTTAAATAATTAATAATGACTTTTAGTCGATTGAGAGGATTTAGCTTATAGATAATGACTCTTTGGGTCGATGTAGTAGGAAAATAGAATATACTTAGGATCTAGGAGATTGAATATGTTCAAGTTGAGAATTGGTTTTTAGTTGTTTCTTCGTTTCATCGTGGGCAAATATTGCCACCTGGAATAGTCTTACTCCCTCGTAGCTCAGGAGTAATATTTCTAACCTGAGACTAATTATTATTGATTTAGATTCAACAACTAAGGGGCCTACAAGGCGGCTTCCACGGCAGGAGTATCCCGTCTAACTTGGCGACTATGACCTTAGTTAGAACGCTCAACATAACCGAGGGGCCTACCAAGCGGCTTCCAAAATTGGAACATAGATTTACGTTGGAATCAGTTATTAAAATGCCTTCAAATGTCAGAGTTATGGCTCGAATGGTCGTATAAATCTGAATGAATCTCTCTGGGCTACCATGCCCGTATTTATACATATTCGGAGTATTGGGAGTGCACCAATAGGAATGGAGTTCGACTATCAGGCATCAGTTATTCTGCGCTTGCATGGTCCGCTCTCCAGTCGGCCTATAGAGCGACTGGTTAATGCGCAGGCGCGCGCATGCGTTCAGTTCTCCCACTCCTCATCATTCAATTCTCTCTTTCATTGCACTCGCTTCTCGCGGTACTCTAAGCTAATATTAATATTAACGCTAAACACACCTTATAAAAGTAAAATAATAAGAATATATTAAGAATATAAGTATTTAAGTAATTATTATTTATGCTTTTTAACGAAAAAGAAAAAAAGGCAGTTTTGGGGGTTTGTTACAGTTGCCAAAGTATTTTATACATTCGCGGGAATGTATGTATTAACACTTTGTGAACAGTATTTGGTATATAGAACAACATGGATACAGGTTTACAAATATTTCTGCACTTTCCACGGTATATTTATCAAATTCTTTTAGTTGTATTGAAATTATTGACATATTAACGTTAGTTTCTTAAACAACGCCAAACCGTCGTATCATTTGTATATTAACACTTTTATTAACTTCCATAATAAAATTCGGCATTTTTGAATGCGAAATATGAGATGTTGCATTTTTCCCTTATTTCTTGGGAATCAGCCCCCCACTGTATGACATAGAATACAGGCATTTAATCGAATATGTATTGTCAAATATTCGCAAATGTTTTTTCCGCAGTAGCAAGGACAAGTATTATAATATGTTGATTCCCCTACAGCACACTTTATTGCATGAATGTCCCAGTTACGTTGCGCTGCAACATTTGAAACATTGCACGAAATGTCCCCGAAACGTTACAAGTACATTGCTATGTCCGCCCCTATGCAACATTGCGGGAGTTATTTCTGCAACGTTGTTTCGGGGATTTTTCAGCAATGGTCACGGAACGTTTCGGGGATATTTCATCAATGGTCACGGAACGTTCCGGAGATTTTACAGCAATGGTCACGCAACGTTCCGGACAATAGGCCAAAAATAAAAATATCGGTAGTATTATAGTAATTATTCCGTGCTGCGAGGGACAACGACGTAAACATGAATGTGTGCAGAATCGTAGTAGTATAACGTCCATGTGTCTTTAATAAATAGAAAGTTCTTTTACCTCAGTAAAATTCGAACCCATGACCTCGAGCACCGTAGACGAACACTTTACCGCTGCAGCTACAACCGTTGATTGAAAAGATTGCTTACGAATTCGAAGTTGAACTCCTTTCGTGCATAACATTAAACTCAAATTATTCAAAAATGAAGGCTCGTTTTGACAACCCCATTATATCTCCCTAATGGTGGAGCTGGATATCTCACAACAAATTTATTTCGACGCTTGATGCTATATTAAATTGATTCATATTTTGTTATGAAATATCCAGCGTAGTACAAGAAACGATTTATTTTTAGTTTGTACTACATTTTTAATACAATTGTTTAACAAATTTTTTTTATATGTTTTTTCCTTTTCTAGTTTTTAGTGTTGTGGATTTACATTGCACAGCTCACACAACTTTACAAATACCTTTCATTGCCGTATACAGTTTAACAGTTTGCTTAAACCTTATCGTGATAATTAAGTAATTGTATTAATTATTTATATCACATATTTTTTATATCACATATTAATGTCCCAATTACTGCCAGAGTCCCTATTATTCCCATTTAATTTATTGTACATAACAAAAACGTCGCGCGATGTCCAGTGTAAATTTAGAAGTCCGTATTATTGGCGGACGCTGCAGGAACGACACCGTGTGCCGTTCAGGCAACATTCGTATATAATACGGATTCACACGGAGTGATCCTGAAATGCAAACACACGGAATACAGTCTTAAATACCACAGGAAACCTCCGGGGGAACATAGGCGAACACGGAAAGTATGTGATATAAATAATTAATAACATTACTTAATTATATAACTATACCGTTCAAGGAAAGTGTTAAACTGTAAACAGCGACAAAAGATATTTGTGAAAAAGAAATATTAGATGTCCCAAGTACTGCCAGTGTCTCTACTATTGCCATTTAATCTATTGTTCATAACAAAAACGTCCCGCGATGTCGAGTGTAAATTTAGAAGTCCGTATTATTGGCGGACGCTGCAGGAACGGCACCGTGTGCCGCTCAGGCAACATTCGTATATAATACGGATTCACGCTGCAGGAACGGCGTCGTGTGCCGCTCAGGCAACATTCGTATATAATACGGATTCACGCGGAGCGTTCCTGAAATGCAAACACACGGAATACAGTCTTTAATGGCAATAGTAGAGATACTGGCAGTACTTGGGACATCTAATATTTCTTTTTCACAAATATCTTTTGTCGCTGTTTACAGTTTAACACTTTCCTTGAACGGTATAGTTATATAATTAAGTAATGTTATTAATTATTTATATCACATACTTTCCGTGTTCGCCTATGTTCCCCCGGAGGTTTCCTGTGGTATTTAAGACTGTATTCCGTGTGTTTACATTTCAGGAACGCTCCGCGTAGGTGAGGAGTGAAAATATGTAAGTCCATATTCCACGGTAATGTGTGCGCAATATTCCACGGCAATGTGTGCGCAATATTCCGGGAGTATTGTACGGCAGTATGTGCGCAATATTCCACGGCAATGTGTACGCAATATTCCAGAAACATTGCACAAACGTGGCCATTGCAATATTCCACGGCAATGTGTGCGCAATATTCCTGGATTATTGTACCGCAGTATGTGCGCAATATTCCACGGCAATGTGTGCGCAATATTCCAGAAACATTGCACAAACGTGTCCATTGCAATATTCCACGGCAATACTTCTACAATGTTGCAGTAATATGTCAATGCAACCTGCAACCAAGCGGTAACATTGCAATGTCTAGCACCGTTTCTGCAACGTCCCTGCAACTAAGTGTGCTGTAGGGGTTATAAAAAAAAAATAAAATATGTAAGGAGTGTACTCCTTAAATGGATTTAAATCTTCCCGCTCAATACAGTGAGTCGGTAAGTCAAGGGTCCGCAGTAGCGGCAGAGAAATAAAGGCAAGCATGCGACACGCGTGAGTCTCGCTAATTGCTAAGAATTGATTATACTGTACAAGGGACAGGATTTCAAATAACAAACATTGAATGTTGTTTCTTGTATTTTTACAGGTTTGTAACCATTGTAAATAACTAATGTAAATAGTGTAATTAATAAAATCTACTTGTATTTTTACAGTCAAACTTTTTGGTTTTGTTACTATCTGCAACCCTTCAGCGTTCGATTTGGTAACCCAATTGCACATTACAAAACAACATTCTCGTTTCAATACGCAATGGAGAAGTTAAAATTTGAATTTAAAATGAGAGGAACTGCAGATGGGAAATCTAACATTTTGTGCATAACCTCAATAGAGACACCAGATGGGCGCATGTTTATCATACCAGACGAATTACAACCAGCAACGTTACACAATACAATAAATAATCAGCCTGCTTTCATGAAGATAAAGAAGAAACTGACAAAAAGGAACCAATTCAGGAAAATTTGGATAACCTTAAATGAAACAATAAAAGAAAAGTACTTGGACGAAGAAGAAAACGTGCAATTCAATGACTACTTCTTAGAAGAAATAACAACAAATAAAACTGAAGAAACAGCTTTGGCACAGAATTCTTCAATAGAAAAATTATTAGAAACACTGATCGAAAACAGCAAAAAAGTAGAAGACAAACCATTGGATAAAATTGCAAAAGAAATCACTATACAAAAATTTAATAATAAAACACAAAATGCGAGTCAATGGTTAAACGAATTTGAAGACGAATGTGAAAGATACAATATATCAGAAGATAAAAGAAAAATTAAATTACTAAAACTCTTTCTTGATAAGTCTTGCTTGGACTGGTATGAATGCGTATCAATTAAATTGACAATAAATTCAGAGTGGAAAGAATGGAAAAAAAAGTTTTGTGATACTTTTGCAAATAAGGGCTGGTCTCCAATCAGATATGCTATAATGTTTAGATATCAAACGGGCTCTCTGATAGAGTATGCATTGAGAAAAGAAAAGCTACTTTTAGAAACAAGAAGATCAATTGACACTGGGACTTTAATTGATCTCATTGCAGTTGGTTTACCAAACTTCGTGGGTGATAAAATAGATAGAGAAACTCTGATCGAAACAGAAGATTTATACAATGAGTTAGGAAAACTAGAGCATCTAGTTTACAAAAATGTTAGTGAAACAAAGAAGACAATCGGACAAAAACCAAAAACGAAGGTGCCATGTGCATTTTGCAAAGAAAAGATAAAAAAAGTTCGATTTCACCCAGAAGAAGACTGCTGGTTTAAAAATACAGAAGAAACAGAAAAAAAAGTAAATAGCTCTTTATTTGAAATTGAAGCAGAAGGCCAAGATCCAAAAAACTTACAACTACACCATTAATTACTTTGAGGATAATATTAAATGGAACTTTTGAGATAAATGGGGTATATGACACAGGATCGAACGTGTCACTTATCAACTCAAAAGTTCTAAAACTAAAATTAAAAAAAGATAACGATAATGGAAAAGTTAATCTCAGAACAATTAATGGTGTTAATAAGACAGAGCAATTATTCAAAATAAAAGCAAAAATTTTTGAAATAGAAAAAGATATTAATGTTTTCATCATAGACAATGAAAATTTTAAGTTTGATTTCCTCATTGGTCTAGATATGATAAAAAAATTTGGATTAACTCAAGATGAGAATCTAAATATAGCACAAAAAATGGAAAAAGTTACTACTGTTCTCGAAAAATACGAAAAAGGTGAAACAAAAATCCCTGATGGTGCTGATAAAACAAATAGACAAAAATTATCAATGGAGAAACAAGAAATATCTTATGAAATAAATTTTAATGAAAAGGGTATAGCCGGTTAAGATGGTCAAATGTGCCCCTGAACCGAATTCAAATCACGATGAGTCATTCGAAAGCTTATAAAAAAAGAATGATTTCTGTCAAGTTTCAACTTCGTATCTCGACCCGGGGGGTAGTAAAGGGTAAAAATAGAAATTCAGGTTTTTGCCGAATTTCTCCTATACCAGCGGATGAAAAATTTTGAAAAAATTCAGAGACATGTCTGTCATCGGTGCACATATTAGGGAATCGCGTCAGATTTTTAAATTGAAAAACCAAGCTGTGAAAAATAAAAAACGCCAAAAAATGCTGAAAAATGCCGGTTTTGTATCGAAGCAGTCTTGATACTATAATTATATTTTTACTGTAAGTCCGCATCGTTGTTACTATTGTCTTGAATTTTTTTCAGATTTTTCAATTTGGTGCGCCGCAGTTAAAAAAATTAAAAACCGATTTTTTCGCCGTTTTTTCCGTGTCAGAGTAACTAATAGGTCGAACTTTCGTACATACTTTATGGAATGAGCCTTTTATGCAATCTTCAACGTCTTCACATGCAGCAAAACAGCGTAGAAATTAAACGAAATAAACATGCTGTGCCATTACAGTCTAAAATGTCTATCATATTTTCAACGGCATCAATGGCGCAGCGGTAAAGTGTCCGACTGTTGAATCGCTGCAAACTTTTTGAACGTAGGTTCAAGCCTCGGAACTTCTAAGTCCCCCACAGGGTCATTTTTTTTCACATTTATTATGTATTTTTTCGATTTCTAGCTATATGACAATGATCGATATTTATATACAAATGTTTTAAAAACATATTAAAATTATTTCAATAGTTGAAAACTATTGTTAGGTATCATGCCAATTATAGCATTGTTTAACTTTTGAATTTTGGAAACCAGAATGAGTTGTATGATCTATAAGAAGAGGCGAAATAATTACAAAACAACACACAATTGTTGCTGTAATCCATCCACAATTGTTAAAGGTAAGAGATTGGAAAATCAATTTCATATAATATTAATTTAGTGCAGGGAATGTTACAACAATACTGTAATTGACGGGATACTTGATCAGAGAAACGGTGGCATCAAAATCTTCTCAAGTTATGTTTATGTATATTTCAATTATTAAAATATTTTTAATGTTTTTAAAACATTTGTATATAAATATCGATCATTGTCATATAGCTAGAAATCGAAAAAATACATAATTAATGTGAAAAAAAATGACCCTGTGGGACATAGAAATTCCGAGGCTTGAACCTACGTTCAAAAAGTTCGCAGCGATTCAACAGTCGGACACTTTACCGCTGCGCCATTGACGCCGTTGAAAATATGATAGACATTTTAGACTGTAATGGCACAGCATGTTTAGTTCGTTTAATTTCTACGCTGTTTTGCTGCATGTGAAGACGTTGAAGATTGCATAAAAGGCTTATTCCATAAAGTATGTACGAAAGTTCGACCTATTAGTTACTCTGACACGGAAAAAACGGCGAAAAAATCGGTTTTTAATTTTTTTAACTGCGGCGCACCAAATTGAAAAATCTGAAAAAAATTCAAGACAATAGTAACAACGATGCGGACTTACAGTAAAAATATAATTATAGTATCAAGACTGCTTCGATACAAAACCGGCATTTTTCAGCATTTTTTGGCGTTTTTTATTTTTCACAGCTTGGTTTTTCAATTTAAAAATCTGACGCGATTCCCTAATATGTGCACCGATGACAGACATGTCTCTGAATTTGTTCAAAATTTTTCATCCGCTGGTATAGGAGAAATTCGGCAAAAACCTGATTTTCTATTTTTACCCTTTACTACCCCCCGGGTCGAGATACGAAGTTGAAACTTGACAGAAATCATTCTTTTTTTATAAGCTTTCGAATGACTCATCGTGATTTGAATTCGGTTCAGGGGCACATTTGACCATCTTAACCGGCTATACCCTTTATCTCAAAGAGTGTGCAAGGCCGATAGCGTTAAAATGTAGACATGTACCACATGCGTTAAAACCGCCAGTTGAAAAAGAATTAGATAGACTAGTGAGTTTGGGGCACCTAATGCCAGTCGAAATAAGCGCATGGGCAACGCCGATCGTTCCCGTGTTTAAAAGTAATGGTAAAATCCGTGTATGTGGTGATTTTAAAATGACACTTAACCAGTTTATAATAATCGATAAATATCCTTTGCATACTATAGATGATATTTTTACTGTTTTGCAAGGTGGAAACTCTTTCACTGAATTAGATTTAACGCATATGTACATGCAATTTCCAGTAGATAAGAAAAGTTCTGAATTGCTTACGATTGTGACACACAAAGGATTATTCAGATATACGAAAATACCTGAAGGTGTTTCACCTGTACCTGCGAATGTGCAGAGAAAAATGGACGAATGTCTGAGAGGTATTGATGGTGCGATATCATATCTCGATAACATTTATGTTACAGGTAAAACGGATGAAGAGCATTTAAATAACCTGCATAAAGTTTGTACTAGACTGCAGGAATGTGGGTTGAGACTAAATAAAGGGAAATGTCACTTTATGGAAAAGAAACTAGAAATTTTAGGTTACGTTATTGATAAAGTTGGATTGCATAAAGCGAAATCTAAAGTAAATGCAATGATAAATGCTCCTCAGCCGAAAAATAGTAAAGAACTAGCATCATTTCTAGGGTTAGTTAATTTTTACGCCAGATTTTTAGAAAATAGGTCAGATAATCTGAAACCCCTTTATGACCTAGTCAACGCTAAGAAGTATGAATGGGATGTAAACTGCTCAAAAGCATTTGAATGGGTGAAAAACGAATTAATTTCGCCAAAAGTACTAGTCAATTATGACCCAAATGAGGAAGTTATTCTGTCATGTGATGCATCAGATTACGGCTTATCTGCCATCTTATCCCATAGATATGAAAACGGTGAAGAAAAGCCGATAGCATATGCTTCAAAAAAGATAGCCAAAGATGAATTGAATAGGAAAATATTAGATAAGGAGGCTATGGCTATAATATTCGGTTTTAAAAGATTTTACCAATTTATATTTGGAAAAGTTATCATATTAAAAACTGATAATAAAGCTTTACAATTGATATTGGGACCAAGAAAGGGCATTCCGCAAACGGCGGATAATAGATTTCAGAGATGGGCATACTATTTGTCCGGATTCAGATATGAAATAGAGCACGTAAAATCGGAGGCTAATGCAAATTGTGATGCGCTTTCGAGATTACCAATAGAAAATGAAACAGAGTTGATTGATACAAACTTCTCTCATGTAAATTTTTTTGAGGAGGGAGTCATTTCATATAACTATAAAACATTAGCAGATGAAAGTAAAAAAGATGAACTGGTAATGAACGCTATTAAATACGTCTTAGGAAGTTGGCCAAAAGACACTAGTAAAATGTCAAATGAAATGAAAATTCTATTTAATAAAAGGCTAGAATTGATGGTTGAGAAAGGTTGCCTATTTTGGGGATTACGAGCAGTCATTCCAGAGAGTATGAAAAATTTAATCTTAAGTGAACTACATGCGACACATTTAGGTATTGTAAAGATCAAAATGTTTGCTCGCTCATATGTCTGGTGGCCAAATATAGATCGCGATATTGAAAGCATGACTAATAATTGTAAAATTTGTTTAATTCAAAAGAAGAGACCTCCACATACCCCGTTAACGACATGGCCGTATCCAGACAAAGCATGGGGAAGAATTCATTGTGACTTTGCGGAATTGTTTGGTAAAATGTACTTAATTATAGTGGATGCACATTCAAAGTGGCCAGAAATAATTAATTTTAATAATAATACTAAAGCATACAGGCTTATAGAGGAGTTTAAGAAATTGTTTGCAAGGTATGGGTTTCCATTTCATTGCGTTACAGACGGGGGGCCGCAATTTCGAAGTGAAGAATTTCACAGTTTTTTAGTCACACATGGGGTAAAGCATTCAATTAGTCCGCCATACCACCCAGCTACAAATGGAGCAGCGGAAAATTTTGTCCAAACCTTCAAAGATAAAGTTAAGAAAATTGTAAAAGGGGGAGAGAGTGTGGATAACGCGGTTAACATGTTCCTTTTCGACTACAGAAGCATCGAGCATTGTACGACTCGTAGAAGTCCGGCGTATTTAATGTATAGACGCGAGCTCCGCACAAGATTCGACCTTTTACGCCCTAATGTAAACGAAACCGTAGAAACAAAACAACGGGCACAGATTGTTGCCAGGCCAGGTAAACGGAATGTTGATTTTCAAATAGGAGAAAAAATTGTATTCGACGATCATGGCGTAAGGTCAGGAAAACGAATGGAGGGTGAAATCGTTCAACAAAGTTCTCCATCAACGTTTATTGTAAAAGACGATAATGGGGTTTTGCGGAAGCGCCATGTAGATCAGATGTTAGGAAACAAGAAAGCGCATGTACAAGTCAGGCGCTCTCCCCGCCAGCATAAAACTGAAAATTAAAAAAAAGGAGGGAGAGTTGTAATGTATGCGTGTGTAATGAGTGGCGTAGGCAACTGCGCACGCGGGTCCGCGCATATAGGCGAACAACACAGTCGCGCCAAGTGTGAGGCCGAGACCGCATGGCCGGAAAGGACTTAAGAAAACATTCAGTATTTCCAATATTAAATTATCAGACATTATCCTTATTTGCTGAAAGACCACGACCAGTCATTTAACCTGACCCCAGATACACCACAATAATGAACATATATATATATGTTAAATTAATTTTAAGGGGTAAGGGAACTATTTACAAGGAAAGAAGGAAGTTTGGAAGGAAAGTTTGGTGGAATTAGGAAGGGGTATAGGAATATTCGAGGGTTTGGAGAAATTCGGAATGGTCCAGGATGTACGTGAGGTCCTGACCGTCTTGATATAGGTCATCGAACCATCGCAAGAACTCGGGCGTCAGCTCCGTGAGGTTTTGGACCCCGGCAGTTGACCCCGTGTCTTGGAATTCCACGACTCTTGGCCAAGGAAGGATGGTGGAGGGAACTTGGGTTTTGGGACTGTGGGATGGAGAATGGTATGGAGGAGGGGGTGTACAGGTGAGTACCTCTCTGTTTATTGGAGGGCAGCAAAGGGGCGGTGGGGTGGTGGCCTCCTGATGCTTTCCTGGGTCCATTTGCTGGTTGTCTTCAGGGGAGTCATCGATAGTGATGACCTCGAAGACAGGCGCTGCCTCCCTGATGACTATCGAGGAGGTCACTTTTGGGAGGAGGTGTGCTGCACTTCCTCCCTCCTTCCTGGCCTGCCGGCGCAGCCACTGCATGTGGGAGAGCCTTCTTTTAATGCCTCCCCCATTGGTCCTAGGCCCGTTGGGCTTCTGGGCCCTTTTGTGCGGCATGGTGCGTTATTCTTATAACGATCTAAGAAATGCCGTGTTTAATACTTATATCCCTGCATCTTATAACTAGGGTCAACCGGGGTTTTCGTGTATTCGACCAAGACGCGCTTTATTCGCGTGTCTAATTTTAGTTTTGCCCTTCCACGATATTTTTAGGTTTTGAGAAGGGATTACCTCTAATATCGTGTGAGGACCAGAGTACTGATCTCCGAATTTTCCTTTTCGAGGTTCTATAAGGACGAAAACTGCGTCACCCGGTTTGAAGGTCTCCTCGTTTATGTGTCTATCGTAGTACTTTTTATAACGGATTTTGGATTGATTTAACTTTTCTGCTGCAGCAGTTTACAGCTCTTGCATCCTTATACTTAATTTCAAGAGGTAATGATTATAGGTTTCGTTCTCAAAATCTTCGGGCACCCTTTTTCGACTGGGTACCCGGGCTATTTTCCCGAATACTAACTCGTGTGGAGTGTAACCAGTGCCCTCGTGGACGCTGGTATTATAAGAAAACGCGGCCATGTCGGTCCATTCGTCCCAGTCGCTGTATTTACTAATAAACATTTTTAAATATTCCGTTAGGACAAGGTGCGATCGCTCTAAAGAACCGTTAGTCTGTGGGTGAAAAGCTGTGGTTCGAAATTGTTCAATTTTAAATTTTTGCGCAATAGCTTTCATGAATTTACCAGTGAAATTAGCTCCTTGGTCCGTGAGGATGGCTCTGGAAGCTCCGAACTGACAAATAAATTTCTTTATGAACGCATCTGCAATTTTTATAGACGTCGATTGTTTGATGGGTTCACACACAAAGTATTTTGTTAGTAAATCCTGCATTGTTAATATATAAGTGTTTCCTTCTCTAGTGGTAGGTAACGGTCCTACTATATCCAATGCAATCTTGTCAAAGGCGCGTCCAGGCGTGTCGGTAAGGATCGGTTTTAACACGAACGAGTTTCTTCCGCTGACAGTCCTCGCATTTTCGTATATAATCTTCCACGGCTTTCTTCATACCTTTCCAAAAATAATAGTGACGAATTCGATTATAAGTTTTAGTTACTCCTTTATGTCCGGCTAATGCAGACGCGTGATTTTCCGTAATAATACTTTGTCTCTTTGATTCTTCGGGAATCTGAACTAGCTGTAAGCATATAGTGACACTGATGTCTTCTTCATTAATGGATTCGAGAACGTCTATTATAATATCTTGCCAACTTAGCTGATCAATATTTGTCGTCTTGGCAATGCTGAATGAATATATAATTAATTCGCGTACTACATCCTTAAGGGAAGAAAGAGCTTCGTTCCAATTTGTCGTGGTTAGGGGAGTATTTTGTGTTTCCTTGATAACCAACCCTACGAGAATTTGTCCCTTTTTATATGACACATGAGCCCTGCCCAGAGTGAGTTCGCTTGCTATTGTCAGTTCTCCTGCTTCCTGTAATTATCTAGCTCCTTCGTCGCAAGGTTTCCCATCGGCACTTAAAAAGAAGACGAGCGTTTCTTTACGTAGGGACAATGGGTCGCGACTGATTGACGGTATTATTATGATTTCTCGGTCTGGATCTGCTTCGTATGCTGCATCATGGGAATCGTCCTGCTCAATTACTGATAAATCCGAGTCGGTTGTTGACTCGTCTGACACGTTTGATTCCACTTCGGAATCGGGATCCGATTGTTCCTGTGGTACTGGAGATTGTGGAGGCGAAATAATTTGATAAGGGGTGTCAGCTGATTCCATTTCTTTTTCCTGGTCAATTTCTTCTTCGCTACTCATTGGTTCCGCCGGCTCTGTTGTAGGTGTTGGAATTTTGCGTACCTTTCGGCTCGGCTGAATCCTCGTAGGCGCCGTCCTTGGGCGGTCTTTTCTTGTGGGTTTTTCCGCAGCGATGGGTGCTTTGGAGCCCCGCGGCCTCCCTCGACCTCGTTTAGGCGGGTTTCGGTCCTCCCAGTCATCGTCGGCTTCTTCACGGGGTCGTATGGGGCATGCTTCCACTACAGGGGGATTTCGAGATAGAGCGTCGGCAAGTTTGTTACTTTTCCCCGGTTGGTATCGAATTTCGTATTCATACTCGGCTAATTTTAATCGCCACCTGACGAGGAGCGAGGTTGGGTCCTTTACGTTATGTAGCCATATTAAGGGTCGGTGGTCAGTAAATAAAATAAACTTCCTTCCATATAAGTAAGGTCGGAAGTGTCTAGCACAGTACACTATGGCTAAAAGTTCCTTTTCTATAGTTGCGTAGTTTGTTTCTGCTTTATTTAGGAGGCGAGAAGCGTAAGCGATCGGTAATTCTTTTCCTTCGATAGTCTGACTTAATATTCCTCCTATAGCGTAGTCGGAAGCATCTGTAGTGACGTGGAATTCTAGTTCAAAATTTGGATATTGCAGGATAGGTTCCTTTTGCAATGCCGATCTTAAGTGGTCGAACGCGTTCTGCTGGGACGATCCCCAGTCGAAAGGTACGTCCTTTTTTAACAGGGAGGTCAAAGGGCGAGCTGTCTTAGAAAATTCGGGGATAAATCTTCTATAATAGCCAGTCAGACCGAGGAACTCCTTAATTCCTTTCGGTGTACGAGGTTCAGGGTAGTTTTGGACGGCTTGGATTTTGTTTTGGTCCGGTTTTACCCCTTCCTCGGTAATTACGTGTCCCAGGTAAGCGACTTCCTTACGTAGGAAATTACATTTTGTAGGTTGTAATTTTAAATTTGCTTCTCGTAAACGGTGAGCGAGTTTTTTGAATTTGATTAAATGCTCTGTTAGGGAACTTGCATAAAGGACGATATCGTCCAAATATACGAACATTTCCGTGCCTTGGAGTCCTGCAAGGGTATGGTCCATTAGGCGTTGGAAGGTAGCTGGAGCATTACGAAGTCCAAATGGCATCCTTTTAAATTCATAGTGTCCGTATGGTGTTGAAAAAGCTGTCTTATGTGCATCCTCAGATTTCATGGGTATTTGGTGGAAACCCGAGGCTAGATCAAACACGGAAAAGTACTTGGCCCCTCCCAATTGGTCCAATATTTCGCTGATATTAGGAATTGGGTATGCGTCAGGAACTGTCTTTTTGTTCAGATCTCTAAAATCAATCACTACTCGCCACAGGAGTTCTCCATTGGGTCCTGGTTTTTTGGACACGATCCAAATAGGCGAATTGTAGGGTGATAGTGATGGTTTTATTATTTCCTGGTCTAGTAATTTCTGTACTTGGTTTTCAATTTCCTTCTTGTGTACTGGAGGGAAGCGATATTGCTTAGTATTGATAGGCACCGGGTCCATTGTCTGGATTCCATGCTGGATAGCGTTCGTATGACCCAACTTCTCATCAGGTAGATGGAAAAGGTCATGGTACTTACTTAAAATTCCTTGGACATGAAGTTTTTCCTCCGGATTCATATGTTCCGTTGAAATTAGTTCGAGCACTTTTTCCATCCTTGTTGTAGGTTTTTCAGAATTCATTGGTATTTCCTCACCCGACACAATACTAAGAGACTGAAGGAAATTTGGGTGAAGGGTTGATCTGGCATAATGCTCAGGGGGTGAGAGTGAGTGCACTTTCGCGGGTGCCTCTGTTTGGTGGATCGACGGATCCTGGGGTAAGAGGGACTTGTTTAAATTTAGGGCGGGGATAGGAGTGACGCATTTAGACGTCTTAGTCTCGTTTGGTCGTCTTTGTTTGGGTTCTGGAGTCATAATTTCACATTCTTCCAATTCAACAGTAGGTCTTGTGATCGTTATGTCCATTTCATTAGAATTTATTATTTGTAAGTACGCTTTGCCGTCTTGATTACGGACAAGAGCGTTACCAGCATGAATCCCAGTGCCTAAATCTAACCGGGGTAAATACCCTTCCTTTATATTTGAATTTAATATATTAATAAAGGAAACGGTTTTTGATCTAGCGGGCAACACGAGTTGAGCCCTGTTTACAAACGGAATGGAATTTCCGTTAATCTCCAATTGTTTCTTTGAGTAATGTATTGAGGCATTCTGTTTTATAAAAAATTCAGTTCCTAGTATTCCGTGTGGTTTAATAGGGAAGTCGTTTTCGACTACGTGGAACGTAACATTGTTGCCTAATAGAGTTATATTTATTGTCCCAAGGGTGGTGACGGGGTCCGGAGAGATGCCCTTGAGTATTAGTCGATTTTTCATGTCTATCTCTTGCGGTAGCTTTACGGCTTGAATTTTCAATAAGTTCACCTGTGATCCAGTATCAAGCATTAATTCAGGTGTAGTTTCGAAGTCGGGGGAGGGAATCATTACAGACGGAGCTTCATCGGCAGTGTTTAACCATGCTGTTGCGATTCTGGTTTCGATATCCCCGGTTCCGCCTGGTTTATTATTATTGGACGCGCTACCGCTTGGCCCGTTCCACGGTACGCCTGCATAGTTGACCGTAGGGGCAGGGCGTTTCCGGAGTCTCGTTCCTGGAAGTTTCCAGGGCTTCTCTCATTACGATTGGATATGCGTTTTCTACATTCCGAGATTAAGTGTCCGGGTTTTTTACAATACGCACAGATACGCAATTCCGTAGGCCTTGAGGGAGGAGGTCGGTTTTTGTCCCAGTAAGGGAGCAAAGGGTTTGGGGCCTGATTGCCATATCCCGCAACGCGGTTTTGGGGATATCGTTCGGTCGGTTGGGAGGCTATTCTTTGGTTATTCCTGCAGGACAGTGCGTCGTGTCCTGTCTTATTACAAACTTGACATATTATTTTTGGAGCCTTTTGCTCGGAGAATCTCTGGCGGTCTCGATCAATTTTCTTATCCACGAGTACAGCTAGCTCGAAAGCTTCATCGAGCGTGTCGAAGTTATGTTGTAGTAATCTTGTTCGTATATGGGGAGGAAGTCCATCCACAAATGAATCCAACGTCAACCGGTCTAGAACCTCGGGATGATTCCGTGCAAAGTCGCGATAATATTCTCTATCCTCTTCCAAAATAGCGAATCTGAGATCCTTAACGCGTGAGATATATTCCAATACGTGTTCGTTCGTCCCTTTGATAATATTCGCCAGTTCCCCTCTATAATGATCTGATGTTTTGGCAGGGGAGAACGTGCGTTTAAGTTGTTTAATTAAATCATTTACGGAGTCAAAAACCTCAACGGCCAAGGAGGCGTGGTCTTGCAGTTTATTGCGCAACAACCTCGCCAGCTGGGGCTCAGCCTGCGGGGGAACCACAGCTTTAGCCCTATTGCAGGCTCTCGCGAATTGCTCCACTGGTATATTATGTCCATTAAAATTAGGGACGGTTTCCATCGTCTTTTAATTTGATCTGGGGTGTTGGGTCCTGGTCCGGAATATTATTACGAGTCGATACCTCTGGAACTTTATTATAATTTGGCACCGGTTTTCTATCGAAACGGGAGAAACCCGGCGTGGCAAAACTATTCGCGACTGGCGGGGGAGCAAGAAGTTTTTCTATCAGTCCTTGCATGGTTTGCATCTGTTCGGAAAGACCTTCCAACGTGGGGTTGCCCGATTTGGTTTCTACACTCGATTGCGTATTGGGTCTTTTGCCGACAGCGAATTTTTCGCACAATCTTTCAATTTTCGCTTGTTTTTCTTTTAGCAATTGCATCTGTTCTAATAGGTCGGCAGTCGCGATGTCCATAGCGTTAGCGGAAAAGTCCACGGCTTGGTCGATTACGAGGGTGTCTTCAGTATCATTATGTTCCGACATTTTAAACTCGGTAATTTCTATTATCTTAGGGTGGTTTAGGAGGTTTCCTATATTTAGGCGTCCGGCAGAAGCTATTCAAAATCTATGGTATTCTCTACCCGGGTAGTTAATATCGAATCTGCTACGATCTTTCTATATTTGATTGTAGTGTTCTGTGCACACGGCACGTAATTTGAACAAGAGGTTTCTGCAACGAGGGCATTCAGGGAATATATCGTTAGTTTGGTGGTAGTGTACTTGATATATTTCGTCCACTTCCACCGGGTTCGAATTAAAACAATCTAGGCAAATTTTCCCGCCATATAATGTACTTTGATTTTGGCGCGAATCACACATGCTAGTTATCAATGTGTTATTTCGCGTCTGGCAGTTTGTTTGTACTTCGTGGTAAAATATTAGTGATTCAGTTTCTGTTTGAAAGAAAGTGCCACTGTGTACACAAGGCACAGTTAGTTGCGGGACGCGTTTGTAACAAAACTGTATTGCACCGAGGGCAATTAGGAAATGTATAGGGCGTATTTGAGAAATGAATTTGATACGTTTTCACCGTATTTGTTGGATCAAGTTGGGAGCAATTTAAGCAAATTTCGTTGTCTTCGTTACTTGCCACTATGGTCCCGGAAACACAGACCATCCACTGTATGGATTCCGTCAACCTTTGTAATTGGCGGTCCTGGTAGGCTGGTTTCCACGGACTAATGTATTCTGTGTACATGCTAAATAGGCAATTGTGGGTACCGTATGTTAGGGAATTTATTCCTATCGACAGTTGACGGATCCCACCGCTGTCACCAAAATTATGTCACGTCCCGGGTGGAGGTCTTTTGGGGACAATGACATGTGGGGTAAAAGTCAGACGCAAATCTAAAATCCTGCACTCTGAGGATTTTGGAAGGAACCCAGGCGCGAATCTAAAATCCTGCACACTGAAAGTTTGGGGAATGTCAGACGCGGATCTAAAATCCAGCACTCTGAGGATTTGAAGGAACCCAGGCGCGAATCTTTAATCCAGCACTCTGAAAGTTTTGGGGAATGTCAGGCGCGAATCTTGAATCCAGCACACTGAGGGTTTGGGAGGATGGTCAGGCGCGAATCTAAAATCCAGCACACTGAGGATTTGGGAGGATGGTCAGGCGCGAATCTAAAATTCAGCACACTGAGGATTTGGGAGGATGGTCAGGCGTGAATCTTGAATCCAGCACTCTGAGGATTTGAAGGATGGTCAGGCGCGAATCTTTAATCCTGCACTCTGAAGCTAGGGGGAGATCAGGCGCGAATCTTAAATCCAACACTCTAATCGACCAGGGAAGGTTTAACAGGTGAATACACACCCTAGGAACACCCGTTAGAGCACCTTATGTTTGTTTTGATTTAGGTGATAAGATTTACCGTTGCATTTATGTAAAGAAAACCACGCGTATGGTTTCCGTGATTAGCACAGCTAATGTACGTTTGTAAACAGCGAATGCGCTCTCGCGTTTACAAACAGGAATCAGCTGTTGCGGCAGCCCGTCTTAGTTTGGAATCTTTATAGCCGCAGGATGCACACAATAATTCGAAGCGTGATACAAAACAAAGAGGTTTATTGGCTTTAAACATGAGTACGATAAAATGTTTAACGGTAATTAGCCACTATATAAGTATATGAACATGAAATACAATAGATGATGATAATTACGTGAAATGATGATCGCAATAAGCGTATATATATATAGAAGCAATAGATATGAATAGCAATATGAAATAATAAATGATCGCAATAAGCGTATATATATAAGCAATAGGTATGAATAGCAATATGAAATAATAAATGATCGCAATAAGCATATATATAGAAGACAATATTAATAAATGGTATGGAGATGATAAGCACGATAATGTTAAATAATTATAATAACTTAGAGTAGTTGCCGTAGAACACTGAAGTTACTTGGTACACTTTTAAAGATATACTTTGAATACTACGTCTATCGAAGATAGGTTTCTGTCGAAGAAAAGAGGTCCTGGCCTCTCGATCCTTTGTATTTATATGGGTCACATGGTGTGTTGCGGGGGGTACGCGCAGTAGGGACCTTGACATATTTAAGAACTACGTCGTAGTAGGACTTCCGGGGTTTTTATAACTGGTACGTCTATATTTAGACTATGTTTATGTCACGTACGCCAAATTTGCGTCGCAATTAGACTTCCGGGGTTTTTATGACTGTGAATTTGAGATACTCATCCCATCGGATGGATTTTGGGTGTTTTAATGGGAAAGGGGTTAAAATGGCTTGGGCTCAGTGAGTCGTAAGTGGGGAGTGAGACGTAGTCTCGATTTAAGAGGGTTTTGTTACGAAGGACTTGTTTGAATTCAAGTATTGAGGAGGGATTGGTGCCTCGTAGGGCGAATAGGCGAAGGGGTTTTGTACCGACCATCTTGAGATGGGGACCGCTGAGGTACATCGTCAAGGTGATCAGTGATTGGGGAAATGGGGTAAGAGTTGAGTGTGAGGGACTTTGGTGGAGTGATTTTGAGATTTACGATAGATTTTAGCATAATACCGCGCGAAAATTTAGTGGGTCATCACAACTAATAAATCATTCTTTTCTTGTACTACAATTTCGATGGTGCTTTTTCACTTTAAATAAAATCGTGAAGCAGGATATTTCATAACCGAATATGAAGCAATTTAATGCAGCATCAAGTGTAAAACTTAATTTGTTGTGAAATATCCTGCTCCACGATTTTATTTGATGTTGAAAAAATGCCATCGAAATTGTAGTACAAGAAAAGAATTTGTTTTCGTTTTTAGTGCATTTTTAATAAAATCGTTTAACATAAAAGTATTATTATATATTTGTAATGTGCAATTGGGTTACCAAATCGAACGCTGAAGGGTTGCAGATAGTAACAAAACCGAAAAGTTTGACTGTAAAAATACAAGTAGATTTTATTAATTACACTATTTACATTAGTTATTTACAATGGTTACAAACCTGTAAAAATACAAGAAACAACATTCAATGTTTGTTATTCGCAATCCTGTCCCTTGTACAGTATAATCAATTCTTAGCAATTAGCGAGACTCACGCGTGTCGCATGCTTGCCTTTATTTCTCTGCCGCTACTGCGGACCCTTGACTTACCGACTCACTGTATTGAGCGGGAAGATTTAAATCCATTTAAGGAGTACACTCCTTACATCTCCCCCCGTCGAGGGAGAAAAATCTCATTTTTCTTCTCCATACAATGTACTTTGTACTGGAATAAGTTTTGAAATATGGAAAAAATTCGATTCTTTTTTTGTGTGTCCTGTATTGATTCTGTAAATTGATTGAGACACTTTTTCTTCTATTTTATATGGACCTATCCTTAATTCGTCCAGTTTTTTTCTGTTCAAACGATTTCCGTTTTCAACATATACTGACTCACCTACCTGAAAATTGTAGTTTTTTCTATTTTTGTCGTATAGTTGTTTGTTAAATTTGTGGTATTTCATGCTATTTTCTAAAGCTTTTTCTCTGTCTTCTTTTATTTCACTCTGTGTTTTTCTTTGTGATAATTCGTTTGGTAATATCGTCGTGTTCGTTCCTTCTAATAAGTATTTTGGACTAAACTTTGTTACTGTATGTACCGTTTCATTATATTTCCGCACACATTCATGTGCCGCTGTCGTCCAAGCTTTTCTTCCTTTATTTTCCTTCACTTTACACCTGATTTTATTTACTAGAGTCTGGTTTAACCGTTCATTTAGACCGTTGGAAAAAGGCGTATTGACCGCTGTAAAAATAATCGGTATATTTTTGCTTTTTAGGAAGTCTTTATATTCTTTCGAATTAATTCCTGGATACTGGTCTGTTAGAATTTTCCCGATTTCTTCATTTTCTGCTATCATATTAGTTCATTTTATAAAATCATTAGCTGACTGTGATTTTCAAGTTAGGATGTGTGCGAATCTTGTAAAATGATCCACCAACAAGTGCAGATATTTTTTTGTGGATCTTGAGCCACCAAAGCCTCCGATTGTATCGATCGACATTATCTCGAACGGGTTTTTCGCCGGTCCAAGTTGTGACATTAATCCGTATTTTACTTGACCTCTGGTTTTGTTTTTAACACAAATTTCACAGTTTCTGCATATTTTTTTAATATTCTCTGATAAATTCTTTGCTGAGTAGTGCGGTTTCAACATACTTGTCATTTGGTTTATTCCAATATGACAGAATTGATCGTGCAGATTTTTTATTAATTTCTTGCTGAATTCTTCTGATATTATGATTTTTTCCTTTCTGTAGTAAATCTTGTTTTTTTTTATATACGTTTTTTTGTTTTTTTATATCTTCGTTTTTATTTTGATCATCTATGACGCTTTTTAAATTTATTAGATTTGCGGTTTTTAAGTTATCTTCGTTGTTTTCTTCCGCTTCGAGTACCGGGTTCCTGCTTAAACAATCCGCTTCTACGTTAAATTTACCTGGATTATATTTCACTGTAAAATCATATTGTGACAAGTAGTATGTTATGTCACCTAACTCTTCATCTGGTCTAGCTTTTATTTTTAAATTCTCTAATGGCTTATGATCCGAGTAGACTTCGAAAGATCTGCCCATCAGCCAGTATTGCCAAAACTGCACTGCCTCTTTAATTGCTAAAGCTTCTATATATATTGCCTTTTTCTTTTCCTGTGAGTTACTTAATTTTTTTGAAAAGTAGGCAACTGGTTTTTCTATACCACTCTCTGGTTGAGGTTGTTTTAGTACGGCCCCCAACCCTTGGATACTCCCGTCTGTATAGATTTTTATTGGTAACTTAGGGTCATAAATTGTTAAAACTGGCTCAGTGCACAAAAATTCTTTCAGGTAGTCGAAAACCTTTTGGCATTCCTGCGACCAAACAAATTTTTGATCCTTTCTTAACAGGTTGTGCAGCGGTTCCAATATGCCAGCGATCTTAGGTACGTAGTCGTGATAAAAATTTATTTTTCCCAAAAATTGACGGATATTTTTCTGGGTTGTTGGAGTTGGAAAATTACGTATTGCCTTTAAATTATCTTTCATTGGTTTGACCGTATTGTGCCCATGATAACTTACTGTATTCGAGGCAAACATACATTTTGTGAATTTTAGCCTAAAGCCTTCTTCTGTGATAGCATTCAGCAACTTTTCTAAATGTTTTAGATGTTCTTCAAAGGTTTTAGAGAATATCAATATATCGTCTATATAATTCACAGTAAATCTTGACAATTCGCGTTTTTTTATTATGTTGTTTAATATTCTCTGGAAGATGGATGGCGCTGTTTTCAATCCAAAGGGTAAGCACGTCCATTGATAATGCCCTTCTTGCGTTACGAACCCCGTTTTGCTTCTGTCTTCTACTCTCAGTGGAATAGACCAAAACGCCGAATTGATGTCTAGTTTCGAAAAGTATTTGCAGTTCCTTGTTTTGGTTACTAAATCTTCAATTCGCGGAAATGGCTGCGATTGAGGTATTATGATTTTATTGAGATCTGTGAAATCCATGCAAAGCCGTGACTTTGTGTTTTCATCCTTTTTGAATGCCAGGGTTACTGGGGCTCCAAAGAGACTGTATGACTCTTCTATAAGGTTTCTCTTTAACAGCTCCGATATCTGTTGCTCTATTTCTTTTTTGTCTTGTATTGTGCACCTGTACGGTCGCTTGCTGCAATACATATCTATTGTCAGATCTATTCTAGCTTCGTATTCCTTTACCGTGCCAATATCATATTTATCTTTAGCAAATGTATACTTGTACTTCTTTGTTAATTCATCGATTTTATTTTTCTTTTCAATATTTAAGTGATCCGTTACAGACATAAAATTTGTTGTCTAAAGGGTATAGCCGGTTAAGATGGTCAAATGTGCCCCTGAACCGAATTCAAATCACGATGAGTCATTCGAAAGCTTATAAAAAAAGAATGATTTCTGTCAAGTTTCAACTTCGTATCTCGACCCGGGGGGTAG
The DNA here is from genome assembly GCA_947577245.1 of Andrena bucephala. NCBI lineage: Eukaryota > Metazoa > Arthropoda > Insecta > Hymenoptera > Andrenidae > Andrena > Andrena bucephala. Next base: position 22,515,974 of record OX387716.1, on the reverse strand, counting down.
TAAAGGGTAAAAATAGAAAATCAGGTTTTTGCCGAATTTCTCCTATACCAGCGGATGAAAAATTTTGAAAAAATTCAGAGACATGTCTGTCATCGGTGCACATATTAGGGAATCGCGTCAGATTTTTAAATTGAAAAACCAAGCTGTGAAAAATAAAAAACGCCAAAAAATGCTGAAAAATGCCGGTTTTGTATCGAAGCAGTCTTGATACTATAATTATATTTTTACTGTAAGTCCGCATCGTTGTTACTATTGTCTTGAATTTTTTTCAGATTTTTCAATTTGGTGCGCCGCAGTTAAAAAAATTAAAAACCGATTTTTTCGCCGTTTTTTCCGTGTCAGAGTAACTAATAGGTCGAACTTTCGTACATACTTTATGGAATAAGCCTTTTATGCAATCTTCAACGTCTTCACATGCAGCAAAACAGCGTAGAAATTAAACGAACTAAACATGCTGTGCCATTACAGTCTAAAATGTCTATCATATTTTCAACGGCGTCAATGGCGCAGCGGTAAAGTGTCCGACTGTTGAATCGCTGCGAACTTTTTGAACGTAGGTTCAAGCCTCGGAATTTCTATGTCCCACAGGGTCATTTTTTTTTCACATTAATTATGTATTTTTTCGATTTCTAGCTATATGACAATGATCGATATTTATATACAAATGTTTTAAAAACATTAAAAATATTTTAATAATTGAAATATACATAAACATAACTTGAGAAGATTTTGATGCCACCGTTTCTCTGATCAAGTATCCCGTCAATTACAGTATTGTTGTAACATTCCCTGCACTAAATTAATATTATATGAAATTGATTTTCCAATCTCTTACCTTTAACAATTGTGGATGGATTACAGCAACAATTGTGTGTTGTTTTGTAATTATTTCGCCTCTTCTTATAGATCATACAACTCATTCTGGTTTCCAAAATTCAAAAGTTAAACAATGCTATAATTGGCATGATACCTAACAATAGTTTTCAACTATTGAAATAATTTTAATATGTTTTTAAAACATTTGTATATAAATATCGATCATTGTCATATAGCTAGAAATCGAAAAAATACATAATTAATGTGAAAAAAAAATGACCCTGTGGGACATAGAAATTCCGAGGCTTGAACCTACGTTCAAAAAGTTCGCAGCGATTCAACAGTCGGACACTTTACCGCTGCGCCATTGACGCCGTTGAAAATATGATAGACATTTTAGACTGTAATGGCACAGCATGTTTAGTTCGTTTAATTTCTACGCTGTTTTGCTGCATGTGAAGACGTTGAAGATTGCATAAAAGGCTTATTCCATAAAGTATGTACGAAAGTTCGACCTATTAGTTACTCTGACACGGAAAAAACGGCGAAAAAATCGGTTTTTAATTTTTTTAACTGCGGCGCACCAAATTGAAAAATCTGAAAAAAATTCAAGACAATAGTAACAACGATGCGGACTTACAGTAAAAATATAATTATAGTATCAAGACTGCTTCGATACAAAACCGGCATTTTTCAGCATTTTTTGGCGTTTTTTATTTTTCACAGCTTGGTTTTTCAATTTAAAAATCTGACGCGATTCCCTAATATGTGCACCGATGACAGACATGTCTCTGAATTTTTTCAAAATTTTTCATCCGCTGGTATAGGAGAAATTCGGCAAAAACCTGATTTTCTATTTTTACCCTTTACTACCCCCCGGGTCGAGATACGAAGTTGAAACTTGACAGAAATCATTCTCTTTTTATAAGCTTTCGAATGACTCATCGTGATTTGAATTCGGTTCAGGGGCACATTTGACCATCTTAACCGGCTATACCCTTTTAGATTCACTCTTGTTATACAACCCGGGCGTTTCGCTAAACAATTTGCTGTATTTTTCGCTCAATACATCTGGTAACTTTTCAATATTTAGTTTGTTTAATACACTCACATCTGTATCACCTATTTGCAAAGGCCATAACTCAAACGCCGCTAGCCATTGCCTACCTATTAACGCTGGGCCCGAACCAGGTAATACAAAGCATTCCAATATGCGTTTCTGATTTTTAAATTTAACTACTAAATTCGTTAATTTCCCAATCGGTTGCAAAATTTTCTCGTCATATGTTTTCAGTTTCCGTTCTGTTTTTTCAATTTTACAATTCGTAAGATAGTTTACGTAGTATGAATTAGAAATTACGGTCGCGTAAGTGCCCGTATCTACTTCCATTTTGACCTTAATACCATTACTTAATATATACTCGTACATCGGGTTACCTTCGCAATCACTTGAACACTTTTGCTTAACCCTTTGCTCTGCTTTATTTTCACTACTCGAATCACTAATTTTCAAGCACAAAAAATCTTCTTCGTGTAGTTTCCCTGCAGCTCTTTCGCTGCAAGACGTACCGCAGTCGACCGCGTTGTATGCTGCCTCCACGCTGCTATGCCGCTGGATCAGCTGGACGCTCTGTTGTTTTTGTTCGCTGTTGAGCCCCTTGCTTCGACAAGCTGCCTTCAAGTGACCTTTCTTCTTACAGCTGTGACAAGTATATTCTTTGAATCTGCATACGTTTGCTGTGTGGTTTGGCTTACCACAACAGTAACAATTCATCTTATCTTTATCCTGTTGATAGTTTTTTCTCTGCGGATTTTTTGAACGTTGCTTCTGCCACTGTTTCTTACTTGCATTGCGTATAGCAAGTATCTCTTCTTTTTTCGATCCAAAAGATTTCCCAGCGTTCAGAGAACTCGTTGCGTTTTTCTCTGCAGATTCACGTGCCGTCGCTTCTTTATAGGCTTCGTCAAACGTCAGTGAACTTTTCTTAAATAATTCGACTTTTGTTTCGTGATCTTTTAAGCCGCATACGAATTGATCCCTGAGTGCAACTTCGATTTCCTTAAAATTACAGTTTAATGCTAATTTTTTCAATCTTGCTGTAAATTCCGCTACCGTTTCCGTTGCATCTTGCCTGGCTTGATTAAAATTGAATCGTTCCATAACTTCGGACGGTTTTGGATTTAAGTGCTCGTTCATGATCTCAATTATTTGATCATAACTCTTTTCGTTTATTTTAGCCGGGGCGACTAGCTGTTTGATAAGCTTGAACGCCTCCGTGTCCACACGCACTAATAATTGCGCCGCCTTTTTTTCGGGCTTAATGTCTCGTGCTATGAATAGCTGATCTAGCTGTTCTGTAAACGTCTCCCAATCGTCCTTATGCAGACGGAACTCTACTCTTACGCTGTCAGACATGTCGCAATCTTCGTGTGCCGGAGCACTTTGTGCGGCCGTTGGTTCACCGACAATGGAATTCTTCGTATCGACTGTTTCGATTTCACCTTCCTCTAGTGTACTTTTAGCGCTCGGATTTTCACTCTCTTCTTTAATTAATTCTCGTAATTTTTTCCGTAACGTATCGAAATTCTCACCTTCTTTAACTTGAACGTTACGTTCTTTCAATTCAGCTATTAACTCTTTCTTGTTTAGAGTTTGTACCCAGCTTGAGGTTCCCTTATTCGACATTAATACTTAGCAGATCAAATTGACGCTTGCCGATTTACACCAACCGACATTAATTAGTTTTAGCACCTTGCTGCTAAAGCAACTCAAAATACACTTGATCGAAACGGGCGAGCACCTTCCTACTCGCGAGTTCTCTGTATTGCGCGACACCTTGCTGCCGCGGCCACGTGGTGGAAATCTAACCTAATTTGTGCACACACTGATCCGTTATTATTTCGTGCATCCTCGTCGCCATTGTGGTGTATCTGGGGTCAGGTTAAATGACTGGTCGTGGTCTTTCAGCAAATAAGGATAATGTCTGATAATTTAATATTGGAAATACTGAATGTTTTCTTAAGTCCTTTCTGGCCATGCGGTCTCGGCCTCACACTTGGCGCGACTGTGTTGTTCGCCTATATGTGCGGACCCGCGTGCGCAGTTGCATACGCCACTCATTACACACGCATACATTACAATTATTTTGTTTTATATATATATACTTAAAATTATTTTCCTTTTTTTCCTCTCGCCAAATAGGCTAATCATTTTGTTTTCCTTATTACATACTTTTATTATTTTCCTTTGTTATACGCAAAAGTCTATACATTTTATTTTCCTTTTCCATTCTACCAAAGTCAACAAGATGTCACAGTTAAACAAATCCACCCCACGCCTTATGTTAAGAAATGTACAAATTTCTTTATATAAGGGGGGAGGTGTGATGACCCACTAAATTTTCGCGCGGTATTATGCTAAAATCTATCGTAAATCTCAAAATCACTCCACCAAAGTCCCTCACACTCAACTCTTACCCCATTTCCCCAGTCACTGATCACCTTGACGATGTACCTCAGCGGTCCCCATCTCAAGATGGTCGGTACAAAACCCCTTCGCCTATTCGCCCTACGAGGCACCAATCCCTCCTCAATACTTGAATTCAAATAAGTCCTTCGTAACAAAACCCTCTTAAATCGAGACTACGTCTCACTCCCCTCTTACGACTCACTGAGCCCAAGCCATTTTAACCCCTTTCCCATTAAAACACCCAAAATCCATCCGATGGGATGAGTATCTCAAATTCACAGTCATAAAAACCCCGGAAGTCTAATTGCGACGCAAATTTGGCGTACGTGACATAAACATAGACTAAATATAGACGTACCAGTTATAAAAACCCCGGAAGTCCTACTACGACTATTTCTTAAATATGTCAAGGTCCCTACCGCGCGTACCCCCCGCAACACACCATGTGACCCATATAAATACAAAGGATCGAGAGGCCAGGACCTCTTTTCTTCGACAGAAACCAATCTTCGATTGACGTAGTATTCAAAGTATATCTTTAAAAGTGTACCAAGTAACTTTAGTGTTCTACGGCAACTACTCTAAGTTATTATAATTATTTAACATTATCGTGCTTATCATCTCCATACCATTTATTAATATTGTCTTATATATATATGCTTATTGCGATCATTTATTATTTCATATTGCTATTCATACTTATTGCTTATATATATACGCTTATTGCGATCATTTATTATTTCATATAGCTATTCATATCTATTGCTTCTATATATATATACGCTTATTGCGATCATCATTTCACGTAATTATCATCATCTATTGTATTTCATGTTCATATACTTATATAGTGGCTAATTACCGTTAAACATTTTATCGTACTCATGTTTAAAGCCAATAAACCTCTTTGTTTTGAATCACGCTTCGAATTATTGTGTGCATCCTGCGGCTATAAAGATTCCAAACTAAGACGGGCTGCCGCAACAGCTGATTCCTGTTTGTAAACGCGAGAGCGCATTCGCTGTTTACAAACGTACATTAGCTGTGCTAATCACGGAAACCATACGCGTGGTTTTCTTTACATAAATGCAACGGTAAATCTTATCACCTAAATCAAAACAAACATAAGGTGCTCTAACGGGTGTTCCTAGGGTGTGTATTCACCTGTTAAACCTTCCCTGGTCGATTAGAGTGTTGGATTTAAGATTCGCGCCTGACCATCCTTCAAATCCTCAGAGTGCTGGATTCAAGATTCACGCCTGACCATCCTCCCAAATCCTCAGTGTGCTGGATTTTAGATTCGCGCCTGACCATCCTCCCAAATCCTCAGTGTGCTGGATTTTAGATTCGCGTCTGACCATCCTCCCAAACCCTCAGTGTGCTGGATTCAAGATTCGCGCCTGACATTCCCCAAAACTTTCAGAGTGCTGGATTAAAGATTCGCGCGTGGGTTCCTTCAAATCCTCAGAGTGCTGGATTTTAGATTCGCGCCTGACATTCCCCAAACTTTCAGTGTGCAGGAGTTTAGATTCGCGCCTGGGTTCCTTCCAAAATCCTCAGAGTGCAGGATTTTAGATTCGCGCCTGACTTTTACCCCACATGTCATTGTCCCCAAAAGACCTCCACCCGGGACGTGACATAGTTTTTAGTGAATTTGTAATAAAATCGTTAAGAAAAAATTTTTGTTTTATATATATTTTTTATTTTCTAGTTTTTACCGTTTGTGGATTTACATTTCACAGCTCTGATTTCTTTACAAATATCTTTTATTGCTTCATACAGGTTAACAGTTTGCTTGAACCCTATAGTGCTAAGTAATTGTATTAATTACTTACATCATATTTATTTATTTATTTATTATTTTATTTATTTATTTATTTCACGGGATCAACCCAATAATTATAAACAAGAAAGTACGCAGTGGTGTACTAATTACAGTAGTATACGGACAGCTACAAGACCGCAGGAAAACCTATGCCATGGGTGCACCGAAAAGCGAGACTACCGACCGTCTGAATACTTCAAGCGATGAACCAAAGAAATTAATCCGGTCGGCTACCTCGCTTCCCCGCACACAACCCCTAGTGATAGGATCGCTCATGCGAATGTTAGTCCGGAAAAATCTGACACGAAACAGTGGAGAATAGCGAAGCGGTCTGGACAAAGCACTAAAATTAATTAGCTCCAATAGCCGGGGACAATTTATGTCACCATTAATAATTTTGAACAGAAAACACAGATCCGCCAGCACTAATCTCTGCTGCATCGTTAAAAAGTTGAATATACGCTGCACAGGCCCATGTCATGGTCGAAAACATTGAGTGGTTGCCCAAGACGAAAGGACGCAAACCTTAGAAACCTATGTTGGACTCTTTCAATAGCCACCATAAGGTAAGCCTGGTGCGGAACCCAGATCACCGACGCGTATTCTAGGAGAGGCCTAACCAACGCATCATACAAAAGTTTGAAGGTCCTCATGTTCTTAAACCCACGCGAATGCCTCATAATAAAACCTAGTTTTTTGGATGCTAAGTTTGTAGCACCAATAATATGGTCCGCAAAAGAAAAGGCAGCATTATAGGTCACCCCCAAGTCACGCACTCTCTCTGAATGCCGGACAGTACCGTCTGGCCTATCGAATACGCGAAATTACATGTACTACGTGCACGTGTAATCCTAAGAACTTGACATTTCGTCAAGTTCAACGGCAGCCTATTTAACACGCACCAATTATATAATCTATCCAGGTCACCCTGGAGATTTATGGCGTCGTCTAAACAGTTAACAGTAGCGAATAACTTAAGGTCATCTGCAAACAGTAACGGAGTACCGAACCGAAACAATTCCGCGAGATCGTTTATGAAGATACAAAAGAGCATGTGACCCCTGGGGCACCCCTGATGAGACCTGTATCGGTTGAGATCGGCACCCACGCACCTTGATAACCTGGGTTCGGCCCGATAAGCAACTGCCGAGCCACTGCAATAACACTCCATGTAATCCAAAAGTGCCTAATTTCTCAGCAGAATGCCGTGATCCACCGAATCAAAAGCCTTTTTGAAATCGGTGTAGACCACATCCACCTGTTGACGCGAGTCCAATGCCGAGGACACAAAATTTGCAAAAATTGCCAGGTTTGTCACCGTGGATCTACCCGGAAAAAAACCATGTTGGGCATCGGACAAGCTACCTCTGATCAGACCCGAGAGCTTGCTGGTGACTAGTTTCTCGAATATCTTAGGGAAACAACTGAGCAGTGAAATTGGCCTGTAATTCCCGACCTCACTCTTCAGGCCCGACTTAAATACAGGCGACACCACATTCAATTTCCAGGACGCCGGAAAAGATCCAGAACGAAGTGACCTATTAAAGATAATGCATAACGCTCTGGCAAGACCATAAACGCAGGATTTAACAAATATCGGAGGTAACCCATCTTCACCAGCAGACTTATTCGAGTCAAGATCATTAATACCCTCAAACACCTCTGCGATACTAATATCTAGGTTACAAAGATGTACCAACGCAGCGCAGTCAGAGGCCGCGTCCAAAGGTATCCGAGAAGGCAGGACAAAGACCGATTTAAATTGTTCCGCAAAAAGGTTCGCAATTCCCTCGTCCGAGTCGGAGACCACGTCACCAAGATGCATGCTTGCAGGCAAAAAAGTATCCCCCCTTTTGGAATTTACATGCCCCCAGAAAGCCTTAATATTACACGATATATTACCTTCCAGCCTAGCCATGTAGGACGCATAGTCCCTATTCACCAACTCCTTACACCGCGCGCGGAGAAACGAGAAGCTATAGAAATTGCACTGGGTATTTGAGCACTTCCAGATACCATGCGCTATCTTCTTATTTCTAATAACCTGCCTTAGTTCACGCGAGAACCAGCTCGGGAAAGACGACTTAAAAGTACGGTACTTAGGTACATACGACTCTATTAGATAACTTAAGTGCGAATTCAGAACGCCGACACACTCATCAGTAGACAAATTCAACAGAGCACGGTCCCAATCAATGCCAATAAGCGCCGAATTTATGGAGACATAATCAGCTCCAAAAAAATCAAACTTGATCGCAACCCCAGGCTGGGGTCCTCTAGTAGTAGCCATAACCGAAAACGACAGGGGCGGATGATACAAGTCAAATGGAAGAATAGCTGTCACAGGACTAGACATATTCATCACCATAAAGTTAGCAAATATCCAGTCAAGCATTCGACCGTCACAATTACCCACGAAGTTAAATTGCAACACATTATGGAAATTCAAACACTCCGCCATCGTAGACGTCACCAGAATATCATCCACACAGCCCGACTGCAATATTGGGACCAGCGCCGAGGAGGAGTCACAACGCCAAATGACACGTGGCAGATTAAAGTTTCCCACAACACATAAATTTATATCCGCCGCATTGACTAGTAACTCGTCTATACAATTACAGTGCCCGATATAGGACGCTGGCGGTGATCCGGGCGGGAAGTAAACAGCACCAAAGTATAAACCGATTCACCCATGATAACTTTAACAAAGACCTGCTCTATATTATCGACGGAAGGAATGAGCTCAGCCGCGCTCCAGCTTTTATTTACAGCAATAAGGACGCCGCCTCCACGAGAGAGCTTGCTAGTCGCAGCGCACCTGTCTTTACGAAAAATGCTATAATTAGGCAATCCCAGTTCGGCGGAAGCAATATCCTCCATTAGCCATGTTTCAGCAAAAATTAGGACATCATAATCAACGTGATGCGCCAAGACAGATTCGCTTAAGACTTGCAATTTAGTACGCAACCCTCTTACATTCTGGTAATAAACCAGAGGGGCTACTCGCGGTTTTTTGGAGCAGAAGCAGATCCCCTTCGAGCGATTATCGGAGTGCCGTTCCTGAATCTGATGATCAGCGCAAGGTCATCAGCGAGGCGAATCCGTTCCTGCAGGATCCGGAGGTGTTTCCTCTGCTGTTCCGTATAGTCCAATGCTATTCTCTCAACACCCTTGTAATTGCTCTTCAGACGAATGATCGAACGCGCCGATAAATCCACCGGCAACGTGACTTTAACGGGCCGTACTTTCCCCGGGCTCCTTTTTCCAATCCTCCTGACAGTTATATTATCATAACACCTCGGAGCCAACTTGTTCAAAATGTCCGCTACCTTGTCACGGTCAATGCTAGCGGTTGACGTACCGGGCTCCGTTGAACCAGAGGAAACGGCTTCCTCCAATTTAAAGATCATCAAGTTGTTCTCCCTGCTCTTCCTGTCGTATACTTCAGCTACCGCCGTCTCAATTACAACCGTGTCCCTTGATGCAGATCCTGAATTTTCTGACGCCAAGTCATTGATCCTGGTCTCCATAGCATCCACTCGTCCAGCCAATGCACCAATCGAAGAACCAAGCTTCTTGCACTCCGCCTTGACCTCGCGCAGAAACTCGCCCCAATAATTGGCTAGTTCCTCACGATATTCACTCCTGAGCTGACCTCGAAACTTATCCAACTCAGCGCACATGAGCTGCTGCAAATAGCTCAGTAAAACTTCGTTAGTGAAGGATCATTTGGAACCTGCCCGCCTTCCTGGCAGACCACAGCCCTTGAGGGCCCTGACGAGGGAGACCGAACACCTGTGCCTTCTTTGCAATCTAGCAGCATGCCGGTCTTCCACTGTTGTCCAGTGCGACCAAGGCAGCCCGGGTGCGAAAAAACCCCACAGCTTGGGCACGAAAGAGGATTCACCACTGAGGACTTACACCCTTTGCACACCTTTTTACCCGTAGTAATCATAATGCACCAAGTCCAAATAAATCAAATTGGCAAGCAAAGCAGCGTAACGAGGATAAGAACCAGATGACAACACGAGGTACACAACAACCACACGAGCGAGCGAAAACAATATTGTTTATGTTCGCATATAATTCCCCCGTACGCCAACTCCATATACATAAACTGTCGACCGATACATTGTCGACCGATTTTGCTCCATGACAGGACCGCGATAAATTGAAATCGCGATGCGGACTAGCGACCCGAACAACACAGCGGTTTTTTGTCGTTTTCATAAGGAACGCGAGTGGCTGATTTCAAGTCGATTGAATTTGAGGTTATGGGTTAAAATTATTGGTGACTGGGTCATTTTATCACCCCCTCCAGTTTTTCTTTTCATAACTTTGTATTGCCATCGTCACTACGCCCGCCTACAAATTTTCAAGACAATTGGATTGGTGGAAGTGGGTTAAAATTGAGTTTCCAGATTTGAACTAAACAATCAAACAAACATACATACATACAACAAACAAACAGAGGATCGAAGCTGATTAAAATCTGTTGAACATAGAGAGTTTTGCCTAGTGTCACACTGGGCATTCAGGTTGGCATGCTTGCCGAATTGCGGTAGTGGGGCCGCTGTCCCCACTTTTGTCCTCTTTTGTCTCGCGCGTCGCAAGTCGCAGTATTATACTAAAGATTCACCGAAAAAGTTCCCTTTGAGTTGTACAAATATCCAAGTTTATTTCACAAGAATATCCAAGTTTATTATAGAATATAATTATTTCTTTCACTGAGTTATCGTGTCACATTTATTTGCTCTACAATATCTATTTTTTATAAAGGCTCAACAGGTTATGGGCCCAGAGCACGTGCAAGGGCACAAAGAATAGAGAGCAACCACGTGTCACGATATAAGAATAATCATCCAGGTAATCCGTTTAATATGGACAAGTGGCGTACGATCCACATTCAACGCTTTGACGGAAGCAATTTCCAATTATGGAAGTACCAGATGGAGATTATTTTTGGTGCTGAAGGCATAAAGGACTTGGTAGATGGGAGAGAACCGCGTCCAGCGATTCCAGAGAAACAAAAGGTATGGGATGAACAAAATGCTAAAGGGATGTTAATAATATCCACGTCTATGGAATATAGTCAGCTCCAGTCAGTAATTTCATGCGCAAATGCGCCTGAAATTTGGAAGAAACTAAAAACCTTACACGAGCAAAGGTCATCTGTTAACAAGGTCACGTTGAAGCAACAATTTAAAGCATATAAGCAAGATTGAATCAATGACCTAGGCACTAGCCGATGTCGAGGAACCAGTAACGGAACTCGATAACATAGCAAAAGCTCTTGAAGGACTACCAGCAAAATATGGCGGTTTTGTAACAGCATGGGTCTCCCTTGATGAAAGGAAACAAACCTTTGAGAATCTAACAGCTAGACTGTTAAAAGAAGAGCAGCGTTTAACGCAGGAAGACGTATCGGCAACGGCGTTCGCTGCAACCAAACCACAAGCCGCCCCAATAACCAAACCAATACAGGTGGACAAGAAAAGAAATAAAAAGGAGGTAGTATGTTTTCTTTGCAATAGGAAAGGACATTACAAGTATGAATGCAGGAAAAGAATGTCGCAGAAGGGCCAAGGTCAGCAGGGAGACGACAAGCATCAAGCATTCAGCGCAGTACTCAATGACTGTGGCGGCCTAACCAACGAATTTGAATGGTTGGCCGACAGTGCGGCCTCGAAGCACATAACCTCACATAAAGATTGGTTTACAGAATTGACATGCTTAAAGGATAAAGAAGTTGCAGTCCAACTCGGCGATAATTCCTGTGTCTACGCGAAAGGGATTGCAAAAGTTTGTATAGAAGCGCTGGTTCATGGCAAGTGGGAATCAAGAACGCTCGAGAATACCCTATATGTACCAGAGGTAAAGAAGAATCTTTTCTCAATTGGAGCCGCTACAGAAAAAGGGTTGAGTGTGACGCTTGACAATCAGAAACTAACCATCTTACGAGGGAATATCTTGGTTGGTACTGGTGTTAAGCAGGAGAACCAATGTTATAAAATGCTGTTCAGAAGCAGGAGGATGGAACAAGCAAACGCAACGACAACGAAACAGATATTGTTGTGGCACGAACGTTTAGGGCACGTAAGCTTTGATGTTTTAAAAAGGATGGCCGATAAAGGCATCACACCAGTGCAGATTAAAAACACAGAAGAATTATTCTGTGAGTCGTGTCAATATGGTAAAATGCATCGTGTATCATTCAAGGCAGGAGAAAAACTGCAAACTTACAAGCCAGGAGAATATATCCACACTGACGTATGTGGAAAGATGTCGGTAACCTCTCTTGGGGGAACAGATTATTTCGTACTTTTCAAGGATCATGCCACTGGATACCGGTTCGTATATTTTATCAAACACAAAAATGATGTTTTCCCGAAATTCCTAGAACTAGAAGCGCTCATCGAACGCCAAACAGGGAACGCTATTAAGATTGTCAGGTCCGACAATGGAAAGGAATACATTAACCAACATTTTAAGAATTTCTTTCGACGAAAGGGAATCATACACGAAACAAGCGCTCCCTACACCCCTGAGCAGAATGGCAAAGCAGAAAGGGATCTCAGGACAATCGTGGAATGTGCAAGGTCCATGTTGTCGAGCACAACGATGAGTAAAGCTTTATGGGCAGAAGCGGTCAATGCTGCTATATACATTCTGAACCGAAGAGTAAGTAGAATATATGATTTCGGCGCACTAGTTCGGTCCATTAAAACAATAAAAACAAGCTATTTAGCAATTATAATTATATCGGCTTTCGACGTTTCGATCTTAGTTTAGATCCTCTTCAGGAAAGTTAGAACAATATAAAGTACTGCTTATGCTTTTGAAATTGAGTCAACAGTGCTATGGCACAACCTGTGACTCCCGAGTCGGTTGGAATAAGACTAACGTATACCGTGAACAAAACATCTGCTTATAGAAGGTGAAAACAAGGTAAATACCCTTGACAGTTCAATACATATTTAAACTCCCTGAAATTCAAAATTAAAGGATGTACCGTTTGCAGTAACCAAACATTCTTGCTCATATGATGTGTATACACTCAAAAGGTGTTAACGAGCAAATAAACAATTACATACCCATAAACTGATATGTAGAAAATCAGTTCGATCATATAAAACTCTATGGAGCAAGAACATCATAAGACATTACTTCTTTAGTAATGTTGCGTAATATTCTTGTATTTTAGGTGTTTCATACCTAAGATTTACGCTAGGGTAAGTAGAACAGACGATGAGCGAACGCCCTATGAGAAATGGACGGGAAAACAACCAAAAATAAATCACCTAAGAAAGTTTGGTGCGGAAGCTTACGTCCACGTCCCTAAGCAGTTTCGCACAAAGTTCGAGTATAAATCTAAAAGGTTATTTTTAATAGGGTACGACAACAATAGTCCAAATTACAGACTTTACAACCCAAAAACCCGACAGATAACGATTTCAAGCAACGTAAGTTTTCGTGAAGGAAATCTTAAGCTCCAAAATACACAAGAACATGCAACCTTATTCGTAAAAGAAGCCGTTTCCAATGAAGACGATGAAGGAGAAGTTAAGGTCAATTCGATCAAAGACGATGAAGTCACGACAACGGAAGAGTCTACAAGACGTAACCTACGAGTTCGCGAAACCATTCGACAACCGTTACGTTATCCTGAAAACCTGTTAGCGTGTCCAATAGTCATAGATGAACCGAATAGTTATGAAGAGGCGACTGCATGCAATGAACGAGAACAATGGAAAACAGCAATGAATGAAGAAATCGCATCCCTAGAAGGAAGTCAGACTTGGGAAATAGTAAAATTGCCACCAGGACAAAAAGCCATTGGATGCAAATGGGTTTTCAAATGCAAGTATGGACCTGAAGGCGAGATAACTCGTTATAAAGCCAGATTGTGTGCAAAGGGATGCTCACAAAAACCTGGCATAGACTACGGAGAAACATTCTCACCCGTTGTAAGGTACGAATCGTTAAGATTACTTTTAGCACTTGTAACAGCAAAAAATTTAGAAATAAAACAGTTTGATGTAGTATCTGCGTTCTTAAACGGAAATCTATCCGAAGAAATATACATGCAGCAACCAGAAGTTTTGTAAGAGGTGACAAATCATTAGTATGCAGATTAATGAAAAGTCTATATGGACTTAAACAGTCGTCGAGGTGCTGGAATCGCGAGTTTGTTAATTTCATTTCTATTTTTGGTTTCAAGGAACTGAATGCGGATAAATGCATTTTTCATGCTACATTTAAAGGTGTTCGAGAAATGATACTTATTGCGCCATCTCCCGAGCCCGAGTTAACTCAGGCGTGGTGACGCATTGTTCTATCCCCCCTTTTGTCCATGCGAAGCATCGATCCTATCTCCCTTCCATCGATCGGTGATCGATAGAAGGGGGAGAGCTAGCGGATTCGAGGAAATCGACGCAGATTTCCTCGATCTACTAACTGACGAGCCGTCTCAGAGGTAACACCTGACTAATCAACTGCTTTGCTTGCCGCGTTTTGCTTGAACGCTTCGCTTCGTAACGGGAATCGGGCCGATTCCACGTGCTTCACACTCTATTCTATCGCTTCACGCTGTAACTTGATTCGAACCGAATCCGCGTGCTTAACTAAACTCGCTATCCGGGCCGGAAACCCAGTACCGCTACTACTAAATAATAAATCGTTGCGTTAAGAATTGTGCTACACAAACTTTATTGTAAATAATTGTAAATAGCTTTATATTGTAATATTAAACTTAGTGACATAAAGTAAGAGACCCTCTCGCGAGTTCCCAGTTTGACCAGACGTGTGCGGTTCCGATATTTTGCTAACAAAAGGAGAGGACGTATATATGGCAATATACGTCGACGACGGTTTAATAATGTCCAAAAATATATCTTCAATTGATACAATTTTGAGCGAACTCGACTCTCGTTTTAAAATAACTGTAAGGCCTTTAAGCTACTTTTTAGGAATGGAAATTAGGCGAGCCAGAAAGTCGAATGAGTTGTTTATCACACAGACTAACTACATACGAAAAATTTTATCCAAATTTAACATGGAGGACTGCAAAGCGAAAACAGTTCCTATGGATCCAGGTATTATATTGAGTCCAGGAGATGACTCAAATGAACTTCAAATCAGGGAAATACCTTATCGCGAGGCCGTGGGCTGTCTACTATTTCTAGCAAATGTCTCGCGTCCGGACATTACCTTTGCGGTTATTCAAGTAAGTCGATATTTAAATAAATATAACGTAGGTCATTGGAAAGCAGTGAAGCAAATACTACAATACATCCAAGGGTCGAAAAGTCATGGAATCAAATACAGTGGGAATAAGTTTGAACTGTTTGTTTTTCTCGGATGCAGATTTCGCGGGAGATTTAGAAACTAGGCGGTCGACTAGCGGACATGTCAGTATGGTATGCAATGGACCGGTGACTTGGTCTTCGAGACAACAAAAATGTGTCTCACGATCAACCACCGAATCCGAGTATGTGGCCGCGTCGGACGCAGCGCAAGAAATTGTATGGCTGAGTGAGCTTATAAAAGAATTAACTAATGATGTTAAGTATCCGATTCGACTGTACGTAGATAATCAGAGCGCGATCAAAATAGCGAATGGAAAAGACTGTCATAGACGCACTAAGCACATAGATGTAAGGTATCATTACATTCGTGATCTGATAGAGAAAGGAGTAGGCAGCGTACATTTTGTACCTTCAGAAAATCAGCTCGCCGACATATATACCAAGGCATTACCCAGATGTAAATTCTTAAATAATAAGTCACAACTAATGTGGAAACCTGAACATCCAGACGTAGGCAAAAAGTGGGAATGTTGAACATAGAGAGTTTTGCCTAGTGTCACACTAGGCATTCAGGTTGGCATGCTTGCCGAATTGCGGTAGTGGGGCCGCTTTTGTCCTCTTTTGTCTCGCGCGTCGCAAGTCGCAGTATTATACTAAAGATTCACCGAAAAAGTTCCTTTTGAGTTGTACAAATGTCCAAGTTTATTTCACAAGAATATCCAAGTTTATCCAAGCTTATTAAAGGCTCAACAATCGTTTAAAAAATAAATTTGCTCGAAAGTTCCCAGAAGGCAACTAAAAAGTCAATGATTGCTGACAATTTTTCAGTTGGTTTCGTATGGTAAAAAAACTGTATGTAACTAATTATTTGCTATTACTTAGCAGAATCGATACTACTCATTTGGAGCCCTAAAAATGGTTTTCTTTTATGTCACCAAAAATTAAAAGACTCGATTAAAAATTTTGCACGAAAAAAACATACAAACTTAGACATGTGTTTACACACAGATCAGAAGTAGGCGTCATGATATTTTTACCTTTTTTAGGAGCTCATATTAGTAGCTTACAAGAAATATATAAAAATACATAATCCTCCCACAACTTTTGAATTTTGACTCGTTTCCTTGTTTCTTGGGATTCTGTCCCACTGTGGCAATGGACTCCGACTTGGTACTTAACTTTTCGGGCTCGGGACGAGCCGGAAACTTTCGGGCGAGATCGGGTGCGGTCCCGATACTTTCATATTGCTCAAGATCCCGACAGTTTCGGGATTCCGAGACTCGATTGGGGCTACAGGCATAGCCGCCATGAGCGGGCAATTTGATTTCAGGTCGGCTCGGCAAAACTCGGACGCGATCGGACGATATCGTTACCAGTAATAGGTCAAAATTAGTACCTGAGAACATAGAAAAAATTATGTTTCTTACACGTTAATTTGAAATAATAAAATATTCGCCTTCCTGTATATTATTGATACTACGAAACATCCAGGAAATATTCCTTTCTGTATGCATGTAGTTGTTCGTACGTTTTCTATATTAAATCTGAACCTATCCCGAAAAAGATAATACACTTGTTACGTCCTGAAGAGACTTTTGTGAATCACCCCGAGCGGCTGGGATAATTCACCGGGTTCTTGCTCTGCTAAGGTGCTAAAGCACGCCTTGACTATACTTACCAAGGAAGGATAAGAAGTAGAGGGGTTGAATCATTTGATACACGGAATTTATGGGGAAAAACAATAAAGTAGAATATATTCTTGAAGGAAGTTAGATCTGATTAACATACCTATAGACGGCGCTCCGCCTCAGCTGTCGCTCGCTGTGCTCTCGGGTGGCACACCGCACGCTTGCCGTCTATCGTTACCGTCGCTCGCGGTGTCGCTGAACCGAGCGCAGGTCGTGGTCGCTCGCTGTGCTCTCGGGTAGCACACGCAAATCGGCGAACTCGGGGTCCGTCGTGTCGCTCTAACTCGTACCGTCACGCGTCTTCGCGGTATCGCTGTGGTCCCAATCGGCGCGTAAGGGCTCTCCCGGCTAGGCCGTCCTCGGTGCGTCGGATGGAGTTACCCTTATGCCTATCCTGATCGGCCAGGCGTGCTTCGCGGTATCTACGCGGAGATGATGTCGCGATGCCTAGACGGCCCGCTGGCTCGTCGCAACTTCCTAACTCGAACTCCCGAAATCGAATGTCTCTTCAATGACTCCCGGTTATGGGCCGTGCCTCGAACAATCCTTGCCAAATGGGGGAAATTGCCCCGTCGGCAGTTATGGATCTTCCAGGAATCGCCGGGCCCGGGCCTTCGATAGTCACGTTTTGCCTACGCCGATCGCTTCACGTTTGGGCACAACGTGACTGACACACGCGAGGCGATTCTGCTGAATCGCCAGAGGAAAGCAACACGAGGACAACAAGCACGGAATGGACCTGAAGGGTCCATGTAACACCCTATATATTCCTTTCAAAGTACTTTTATAAAGTACTATACATGAAGTATATTTTATTAAGATTTTAAAACATTGTGAATATAAAAATAGTTTTCTTCCCACATTCTGAACATGATATTTATTTAAGTACGTATATGGATATATTCAGTATTCACAGACAATTTGGTAGGAATGAAAATACATATATATGTAAATAAATAATAAGATACAAATTATGATTCAACAAGAGACAGAAAGGTAAAAACTTATCACTCTGGTATTTATATAAATGATATACATAATTCTTTCCGTCTCGGTCCCCTCTTAATAGCTGGCTTTCGAGCCGATCGCGTCCGAGTTGTGCCCTGCCGACCTGAAATCAAATTGCCCCCTGATGGCGGTCATGCTTGTAGCCCGAAAGGAGTCTCGGGATCCCGAAAACTTCTGGACCTCGAGCAATACGAAAGTATCGGGACTCCGTCCGATCCCATCCGAAATTTTCCGACCCGTCCCGAGGGCCGGGAACCCGAGCCTCGAGACGATCCGCAGACTCCTAGTCGTAGGCAAGGAGATTCAGCCTAGGGCCAGTCGCTGGGTCAAATCGCTGCGACCAGTCGCAGGTAGGAGACCCGGCCTGAAGTCGTCCAGAAACGATTCCGAGTCTCGACGTCGAACTTGGAGTACCCATGATTGACCGTTAGAGCGCCATGTCCACCAGTCGGCGAGATCCCGATAGTGGGTACAGAGACGCCGGTAAGGCAAACTGGGGCCCGTGCGATGATCGGCCGCGAGGACCGACCACCTAGTAGTGTCACATTGTTTTGAGCCTTTCGACCCACATGAGACTCCTAGAAATATCGTTGCCGCCTTTGACTAGAAAGGATACGGCCTTAGAAGCGATCAGGCATAATCTCATGGATGGTAGCTTCGCGCCACCGGCCGCTCGACCGAGTGCGTGAACCAAATGTCCAAACCTGCGGTTCCTCTTGTACTGAGCAGGATTACTATCGCAACGACTACTCACCAGAAGGGTGAAACTAACCTGTCTCACGACGGTCTAAACCCAGCTCACATTCCCTGTTAGCGGGTGAACAATCCGACGCTTGGCGAATTCTGTATCGCAATGATAGGAAGACCCGATATCGAAGGATCGAAAAGCGATGTCGCTATGAACGCTTGGCTACCGCAAGCCAGTTATCCCTGTGATAACTTTTCTGGCACCTCTTGCTGAAAACTCTTTAAGCCAAAAGGTTCGATAAGCCGTGCTTTCGCAGTGTTTATGCGTACAGAACATCGAGATCAAGCTAGCATTTGCCCTTTTGGACTACGCGAGGTTTCTGTCCCTGCTGAGCTGGCGTTAGGACACCTGCGTTATTGTTTGCAAGATGTACCGCCCGAGTCAAACTCCCCGCCTGGCATTGTCCTCGAATCGGATCACGCGGGAGTATTGTTGGCGATGGGCCTACTTGACTTCACGCCACTCTTACACGCTAGGCTGTAGAAAGTAGTAAGGCTAGGAGAGTTCCAACCCAAAATTGAGTTTCAAGGCCATTTCCCCCTCCACCCCACCCCCGGCCTTGAAATCCAAATTTGAGTTACAAGGTCGCATGAATATCCAATCCTGCGGGCGCGGGCGGGAGCGGCGACGGATGACGTCATAGAGATGGGGGTGTGGTGGGGGGTATAGCGCGAGAACTGATAAATCAATCGATATCGAATCGATTCCGAACCGAAGAGAAGTGTGTGGAGGGGGAATTGCAGGTAAAGTCTCGGGCGCAATACCGACTGTCGGTAAGGAAGGAAATATTAATGTTAAGATATTAACTATAATAAAAAAACCGAGAATCTCGGGCGACGGGGTTCGAACCCAAGACCTCCGCGGTACGAATCAGCCGCCTAACCAACTCCCCCAACGCCAACTCTCCGACATTAATCTTCCGTGAATGGTATATATGCCGAGCGTAATAATTAATTTTTTATCGTATGATGTCGGGCGATGTCGGGAAAGATCGACGTATTACAAACCACATATTCGAGGGAAAGAGAGAGCATTACTTTAAAGCTAAACTCGGGGACAATTGCATGCATTCTAAAGCGAACAGTATTTCAAAGCGTTCCGATTTAGCGTCGCAGCGTCTCGCGCGAATTATGCGCCGTCAGCAGAATGTTTTTTTTTCCAACACAGAGAAATAATAATTTTTCAAAAGTCGAATCTTAAAATTATATGGCGAGAGAAGGAGGAGAAGGAAGACGGGTAAATAAAATGTAGAAATAATACGTTTAAGAATATATATTGTTACAAAAAAGAACAAACCGAAAAAATATGAACAATAAAAATAATAATAATAAAGAATTAGAATATAAAATAGAATATAATAATGATAATAATAATGATAATAATATATAAAGAATATAAAAAAGAATATAAATATATATACAGGGTGTCCCACCTAAGACTGGACACCGGTTTTCTCCTAAAGTATTGCCGATAAAAATATAAAAAAAATAGCGAATTGCATGGTTCGAGGGGGCCAATTAATTAGCGCGAACGAATTTTTTTATCGATTATTATTTTAAAAGATACGATGGTCAAGTTCGGTTTTTCAAATGGAACTATTTTTTTTGAACACCTGAGTTGATAGTGCGTTCCAAGACAAATTCAATAAGCTTTAATGTATACACTTTATTTTCACTGGTTTTTAAGATATTGCGCTTGCAAATTTACTGATTTTCACTGGAAGAAAACTGCCTGGTATAGCACGGACCGGGGACGGTCTTACTGGCTCCACGGGTGGCACTGCCTTTTGAAATAGATACCTACCTGCCAAAGGTCTACGCCAGGCCCAAAGGCTGGACAATATTTTTCCGTCAGAAATGCTACTTAGGTAGGTACATCTGCGGTATCGAGAAGCGCACCGTTACTTTTATTTCGCACTTGCTTCTAGGCTCGGATGACCGGTTCTTTTGGGAGGGATGCAAGTTCGATTGGTTAGGTTAGGAGGAGTGAAAGTTGCTAGACTAAATTTCAATCATAGGGAGCAGATTGTATCAGAATCATTTGGATTTGCATTCCTCACAAACGGCTGCTCTCTTGAAGAGGCCCTCTTCACAGCTATGCCCACCTTCTCTCGCACGGAATACGTTAACGTTTGCTTTTCTTCTGATATTGAAGCTCGTGTTTATACTCGAGAGGACCACGCGTCGACAGCGGGCTACCCCTTTTCTTCCTGTGTCTCTCCACGAGCCGTGTTGACGGTGGATTGTAGGAGCGGATATATCTGGATGCCAGTTATTGAATTCAGGAGACGATAGAAACATTTCATTACAAAACACACATGTACTATAATTAAAGTAAATCGTATTCCTCTCGGGCAGGAGTACTGATAATGATCGAACTTGCGCCCCACTTCGCGCAGACCAATTACACGGAGGGTAGTCGGGTCACACACTGCCCAACTGATACAGGGCAATTCTGGAGCAACGCTCGTCAAGGAGATGCGCTGGTACCCCGTGGCGAGGACAGACCTTCGCATTGCCTCACTCGATTTTTATGGTTTTTTTCCGGAAAAAGGTACGATCCTGGGCCGAACGTAGCGAATTGAAGTCGACCTTCCGCAGTCGAGGGTGAAATATCCATTACAGCGTATTAAGAGACCCCTTTCTTCATCGAATCGAAAGGGAAGTGACGCCAATGGATTCCTTATGTTTTTCTGACGAAAATCATACCAAATGTCATGCAAATCGGACTACTTTGACACAAGCTATTTGTATTCCCTATGTAAAAGTTATCCGATTTACACGACATTTGTAATGATTTTCATCGGAAAACCCCAAGGAATCCATCGGCGACACTTCCATATCCATACGATAGGGAATAACGAATTGTTTTATTTCTTAAAAAGGTAGGTACAGGCTGATTCTGGTGCTGCGCCCATCACCCCGTGGCGAGGACAACACCCCGCAGTGACCATAGAATTTTATGGCTTTTTTCGGAAAAAGGTACGAATCCTGGGTCGAACGTAGCGAATTGAAGTCGACCCTCCGCACTCGAGGGTGAATTATCCATTACAGCGTATTAAGAAGTGATGCAAATGGATTCCTTATGTTTTTCTGACGAAAATCATACCAAATGTCATACAAATCGCACTACTTTGACACAAGCAATTTGTATTCCTTATGTAAGAGTTGTCCGATTTCCACGACACTTGGCATGATTTTCATCGGAGAACCCCAAGGAATCCATCGGCGACACATCCATATCCATACGATAAAGAATAAAGAATTATTTTATTTCCTAACCAGATACAGGGTAATTATGGAGCAACGCCCGTCAAGGAGATGCGGCGACCTGGTACCCCGTGGCGAGGACAGCCCTTCGCTGTGCCTCACCCGATTTTTATGGCTTTTTCCGGAAAAAGGTACGAA
This sequence comes from Andrena bucephala, assembly GCA_947577245.1. Taxonomy (NCBI): domain Eukaryota; kingdom Metazoa; phylum Arthropoda; class Insecta; order Hymenoptera; family Andrenidae; genus Andrena; species Andrena bucephala. The sequence continues at coordinate 22,493,702 of OX387716.1, read as the reverse complement.
TCCTGGGCCGGACGTAGCGAATTGAGGTCGAGCTCCCGCAGTCGAGGGTGAAATATCCATTTGAGCGTACTAAAAAATTCTTTTCTTCGTCGTATCGAAAGGGAAGTGGTGCCAATGGATTCCTTATGTTTTTCTGATGAAAATCATACCAAATGTCATGCAAATCGGACTACTTTGACACAAGCTATTTGTATTCCCTCTCTAAAAGTTGTCCGATTCACACGACATTTGCCATGATTTTCATCGGAAATCCCCAAGGAATCCATCCGCGACACTTCCATATCCATACGATAAAGAATAAAGATTTATTTTATTTCCTAACCAGATTTGAAATTTCAACGCCTGTTTATACTTGAGAGATAAGGATTTATACTCGAGAGGTAAGGAATCTGTCTTTAATTTGAAAGGAGGACGATGCAGGCGGAACCACGCGCACTCAACGGTGTACCCCTTTTCTTACTGTGTCTCTCCACGAGGCGTATTGACGGTGGATAATACTGTCCAATTCCTATATGTGTGGCATCTTTCTCGCGTGCATCGGGACAAAAGCGAACTCAGAGCCAGACGAAAATTCATTCGCTCTTTACGATCGATAATATATTATTTCTCCAAGAACGTTTCGACAATACGTTTGCCAAATATGCAAAGGCCAATAAAAAACGTGGTGACATTATCCAGTCTGAGTTAATCCGTATATTGCTCTGTCGGTGGGTAGTGCGTACGATGACTTCGGACCCGTACTATGTACCGTTGCCTACCGCCGACGCGCGGAAAATCCGCTCATAAACCTCGACTCTGGCAAGACACCGCGGCCGATCAGTCCCGTTAGTTTTTGGTAACCAGATGTGTCATCCTCCACCTCTATTTCATCCGGGTAATTCTGGAGGTACGCCCGTCACCCCGTGGCAAGGACAACACCCCGCAGTGCCCATCGAATTTTATGGCTTTCGACCCTCGAAGGGTTTGGAATACCATTAAGAAGTGAGAAATGTTCAGGATTTCAAATGTTTGCATCTTTTCTTCATCGTATCGAAAGGAAAGTGGCGCCAATGGATTCCTGGCGTTCCGTCGATTAAAATCATACCAAATTTCATGTAAATCGGACTATATTTAACCAAGTCAAGTCAGCTTGAAATTATATAAATCGATATTCCATGGAATTTCCTTCATTATGGTCCGAATTACGTCGTTCTTAGTGTCATCGGCGAAACATAAGGAATCGATAGGTGTCGTTTTTGCAAAGATCTGATGAGAAATGCGTAAGTCGAAGGTTTCTCACTTCTTATTAGGCATTCAAACCCCTTCGCGGGTGGAAAGCCATAAAATTCGGTCAGCCACTGCGAGGGGTTGTCCTCGCCACGGGGTACCAGGCCGCCGCATCTCCTTGACGGGCGTTGCTCCCTAATTACCCTGTATCTGGTTAGGAAATAAAATAATTCTTTATTCTTTATCGTATGGATATGGAAGTGTCGCGGATGGATTCCTTGGGGATTTCCGATGAAAATCATGGCAAATGTCGTGTGAATCGGACAACTTTTACATAGGGAATACAAATAGCTTGTGTCAAAGTAGTTCGATTTGCATGACATTTGGTATGATTTTCATCAGAAAAACATAAGGAATCCATTGGCACCACTTCCCTTTCGATACGACGAAGAAAAGAATTTCTTAATACGCTCAAATGGATATTTCACCCTCGACTGCGGGGGCTCGACCTCAATTCGCTACGTCCGGCCCAGGATTCGTACCTTTTTCCGAAAAAAGCCATAAAAATCGGGTGAGGCACAGCGAAGGGCTGTCCTCGCCACGGAGTACCAGGCCGCCGCATCTCCTTGACGGGCGTTGCTCCATAATTACCCTGTATCTGGTTAGGAAATAAAATAATTCTTCATTCTTTATCGTATGGATATGGAAGTGTCGCCGATGGATTCCTTGCGGTTTTCCGATGAAAATCATGCCAAGTGTCGTGGAAATCGGACAACTCTTACATAAGGAATACAAATTGCGTGTGTCAAAGTAGTGCGATTTGTACGACATTTGGTATGATTTTCGTCAGAAAAACATAAGGAATACATTGGCGTCACTTCCCTTTCGATACGATGAAGAAAAGGGTTTCTCAATACGCTGTAATGGATAATTCACCCTCGACTGCGGAGGGTCGACTTCAATTCGCTACGTTCGACCCAGGATTCGTACCTTTTTCCGAAAAAAGCCATAACATTCGATGGGCACTGTGGGGTGTTGTCCTCGCCACGGGGTGACGGGCGCAGCACCAGAATCAGCCTGTAACTACCTTTTTAAGAAATAAAACAATTCGTTATTTCTTATCGTATGGATATGGAAGTGTCGCCGATGGATTCCTTGGGGATTTCCGATGAAAATCATGCCAAATGTCGTGTAAATCGGATAACTTTTCCATAGGGAATACAAATAGCTTGTGTCAAAGTACCCCGATTTGCAGGACATTTGGTACGATTTTCGTCAGAAAAACATAAGGAATCCATTGGCACGATTCCCTTTCGATATGACGAAGAAACGAATTTCTTAATACGCTCTCATGGATATTTCACCCTCGACTGCGGAGGGTCGACTTCAATTCGCTACGTTCGGCCCAGGATTCGTACCTTTTTCCCGAAAAAAACCTTTAAAATCAGGTGAGGCAATGCGAAGGTCTGTCCTCGCCACGGGGTGCCAGCGCATCTCCTTGACGGGCGTTGCTCCAGAATTACCCTGTATCATTTGGGCAGTGTGTGACCCGACTACCCTCCGTATAATTGGTCTGCGCGAAGTGGGGCGCAAGTTGGATCATTATCAGTACTCCTGCCCGAGAGGAATACGATTTACTTTAATTATAGTACATGTGTGTTTTGTAATAAAATATTTCTATCGTCTCCTGAATTCAATAACTGGCATCCAGATATCTACGCTCCTACAATCCATCGTCAGTACGGCTCGTGGAGAGACACAGAAAGAAAAGGGGTAGCCCGCTGTCGACGCGTGGTCCTCTCGAGTATAAACACGAGCTTCAATATCAGAACAAAAGCAAGCGTTAACGTATTCCGTGCGAGAGAAGGTGGGCATTGCTGTGAAGAGGGCCTCTTCAAGAGAGCAGCCGTTTTGAGGAATGCAAATCCGAATGGTTCTGATACAATCTGCTCCTTATGATTGAAATTTAGTCCAGCAACTTTCACTCCTCCTAACCTAACCAATCGAACTTGCATCCCTCCCAAAAGAACCGGCCATCCGAGCGTAGAAGCAAGTGCGAAATAAAAGTAACGGTGCGCTTCTCGATACCGCAGATGTACCTACCTAAGTAGCATTTCTGACGGAAAATAATTGTCCAGCCTTTGGGCCTGGCGTAGACCTTTGGCAGGTAGGTATCTATTTCAAAAGGCAGTGCCACCCGTGGAGCCAGTAAGACCGTCCCCGGTCCGTGCTATACCAGACAGTTTTCTTCCAGTGAAAATCAGTAAATTTGCAAGCGCAATATCTTAAAAACCAGTGAAAATAATGTATATCCATTAAAGCTTATTGAATGTGTCTTGGAACGCACTATCAACTCAGGTGTTCAAAAAAAATAGTTCCATTTGAAAAACCGAACTTGACCATCGTATCTTTTAAAATAATAATCGAAAACAAAATTCGTTCGCGCTAATAAATTGGCCCCCTCGAACCATGCAATTCCCTATTTTTTGATATTTTTATCTCCAATAGAGTATTTTAATGACTTTAGTTTATTCTTTCAGTCGCAACAAACAAGGATCCATTTGCTTCAAAATACTGCCAAAACTCTTTTGTACGATATTTTACGTCATTTTTTGAAACCGCACCTTTTGAAGCACATGGATTCAGTAAAATTAATAGATTTTTCAAGAGGCGATAATCAAATCGCATTTGATAGTATTCATTTAGGTCCGGATTGTGACACTATTCTTTGTCAGTTAGTTGCAGAAGGCAAACCCGATGTTGTCCAAACCGTTCGAGAAAATTGTATTCAGTTTTACATAACGGCTGCAAACGAAATTCGTAATCGATTGCCAATCGATGACGAATTTCTGAGCAAGTTACGTGTTTTTGAGCCTCATTTGGCATTAGTAGATACTGACAGAGACACTTCCTTCAAAAGTGTTCTCTTTATTGCTCAGAAATTGGGCAGTTTCGACGAAGACGGTTTGCAAAAAGAATGGTCGACATTGCACCTGAATTTTGCAGATGCAGTCAAGCTTTGTACATTAGCTTTTGATGATGTTTGGAAAATGGTGTTGTTAACGCGAAACGAGCAAGGCTCATATAAATATCCATGTTTGCAGGAATTATTAAATTCTATTAGAAGTCTTCCAAATTCAAACGCCGATGCTGAAAGATCGTTTTCCATGCTTCCCGACATAAAGAACAAGAAACGAAACCGACTTTGTTCGACCATCGTCAATGCCATTTGCGTAACGAAATCGGCATTAAAGGCGCACGGGGAAACAGCTCCGACCATGGAGGTAGATGGCAAACATCTATCTCTCATGTCATCTGAGAATTTATATGCAACTATTGCGAAGAAGCAAAAGAATAGTTTACGTTTACATGCCGTTGATGACCTCGCGGATTTTCCTTCTACGTCGGGTAATGCAAATTGGTGATGTCCAGAATATTATCAATTTCATCCATTTTCTATTTCATTCGAATTTTGGACATCGCGAATATGTAAATAGTTGTTCGATTTACCTCACGCAATTCTTGTTCTATCCTTGCAATAAATTCGCTTGCTTGCTGTACATATGATTTATAGAGAGAACTTCGAGATAATTGTATAAATAAATGTATATTCTTAATTATATTCATTTTATATGTAACAATTATTTCGAAATTCTGTCACATGTAAGTAGGTAAGGTAAGGGAGTTCTGGACCAAATTGGGCAAGGGGGTACCGGCCGCTGGCGCGGGGCGAGGTGGGGAGGGGGTGACGTCACAGGGGAGGAGGATTTCAAGATGGCGTCGACCGAGTTCGCGGGTAAGAGGGACACGCCACAGGGGTGAGGGGGATGTATTTTCAAATTTCAAATGGCGTCGCGCGCATTTTATATTGACACCATCTGTCGGATGCTTCAGGTACTTTGAACACGTGTCGTTACCGCGGAATTTTCGTACGTGTGCGGGGATCGGTGCGCAGGCGCGAAAGATAAGGCGCGAAAGGATCTAACATGGATGCTGTAATTCAACACCGATAACTATTCGAGATTAATTAACCTCAATAGCGTAACCATCTCATGAAAGAATGCAACGTCGCGCTCGTATAAACATCCACCGACGAAATGTAATTCGACGCGCTGTCGCGATAACTATTCGAGAACGATTAATCTAAATAGCGCAACCGCTTTACAGGGAAGGTGGAAGATAGGTAAGTAAACCCGACATATTAATATTAAGATTTTCAAGATTGAATAATTTATTAAACTTAATTCTCCCACTCGATTACATCGCCAGCAAATAGGGCACTATCGTCGTCGTCGATAAAAATGACATCGTCGACGATTTCACCGAATACACCCCCATCGGCATAAAATGCATCATCGTCAATTTGCTCGGGCTCAGTCTGAATTGCAATATCGCAAGCGTAAAGCCCCGATACTGCATTCGCATAAACTGTGTCAAAATTAATCTTTTTGGCATTGACACAGTTTCGCCAAACCACGCTCTGTGGAGCACCCGCACGATGCCGCTGATATATATTTCCATATACATCATTATCATCATCATCATCGTCGTCATCTAAAAAGTACGTCTGCTGAGCATGTCGATTCAGCCAAAATTGCTCATCCCCGTAATGATCACTCGGTGGTTCATCAATTGCGGTGTCAGCATTATGAAAAACTTTTAAAAAAATATCACCATCGTGAGCAACTTCAGCCTCGTGGACGATATCATTCCGAATTTCTTCGGTTTGAACCTCAACATTCTGACACGTAACGTATACTTTCGGGCTGGAGGTATGGATCGGTATCACAGCAGAGGTGATCGTACCGGAAGCTGGACGATTCAAATTCACGGGTAATGACATAATCTGAAACCAATTTTTCTTATAATTCTCAAAGTTACTGACACAACGATTCACTAAAATATGATAATGGAACCTTACGGTATAATCGCTTGTATTTCCGTGCGTTGAACGACTGACGATATCCTTCAAAAGCAGTCTCGTTCAAAATTATGCACTTCCAAAAATAATCCACTTCAAAAAGCGATTCACTTCGAAGCAATTGCACTTAAGGTACGCGACTTAGATATGATAAATTCTTAAAACGTTTCTCGCGGTAGCGTACGTCTTGACCGCCGTAGTAGCATTTGAGAACTGATTTTAAGGGACTGCTTCACGATCACATGCATACGGAAGCATAGCGCGATAATTATTCGGGCATCACCCAACGTATTTTGAAAATTGAGACCACCGTGATGGGTGTAAACACCCTTATCATGAAAGCTGCAATTCAATACGCGCGGTAACGCATCGAGCAAGCGCTACATCACGTCACCTGATTGAAACGTTGAGGGTGAGAGAGTTCGAAGAAAAGAGAGTTCGAAGAAAAGAATTCGGAGCGATAACGACTCATGAATCTTGGCTAGGGTAGGTGGTTAGTACATTCAATCAGAGCCACGCAATCGTTCGATAAACATCTTCACGATCATTCTTCCCCTGAGTTTTCGATATCCGGATCAAAACCGCATCAGGCGGAAGAGTCGCATCAACCACTCGTGTCTGCTAGTGCGTGCCTTTTAATTGAATATTAAAGCAGAAGAAGTAAACATGGAGGTATTCATGGACACATACGGGGTTTTGTCCCGGATATCCGGGCTTTTACGCAGTGTTGCGGAATTCCGAGACTGGGTGAATCAGTGCGACACGTGCTTGCGACTTATCGTCGAGTATCAGTGCGGCGAAGGAGTGTCGATGGCATCGAAACAGCGTCTGACATCGCTAATCGCGCGTATCAAGACATTACGTACGATCGTGCGGGTACGGTTTTCGCGAGCAGGACTCGGGGTTTCGGGTCGGTTGACGACACGTAAAGTCGTATGGGAGGATGTAGACACCGCGTTTCGGAATCGTATTTCGACTGGTGCGGTCATTAACGTGGGTTACATCGATCCGCGTCAATTTTTGGAGGGAGTCCGACGAATGGTGCTATCGCGCGTGACAGACGCTATCAGAGAACATTCTGGTGTGGCCGTGAATACGGTCCTGAACGCTGAGTTTATGTTAAACGCGAATACAGACATGAAAAGTTTCGGAACGCGAAATCGCGTACTGTTCAGGACATCAAACGTGCGCGAGTGGTATTCGCGGTGTGTGGTCACTCCCACGTTAGTGGCGATCGAAGAGTTTCAAGATCGCGACAGTGGATGGACCCTAAAGGCTGTGCTAAATATTCTAGTGAATATTAATAAGCATAATCCACTTCGAGCCGGCTGCGACGGACCACTTCCGCGCAAGGTCATTCTTAAAAGGGCGGTGGTGAACGTAAAGAGTAGAGACAATGCGTGCTTCTTGTGGTCAGTCGTCGCTAGTTTGTATCCTGCTGCTACGCATGGGGATAGGGTCGCATCGTACCCACACTACTCGGAGGTGCTTCGCACGAACGATATGACTCTTCCCGTAACGTTGAACCAGCTGGCGAAGTTCGAGAGGTTGAACGACGTGTCCGTAAACGTGTACACGTGGTCCGACGGAAGCTGCGCGCCTCTGCGTTTGACCGAGGACAAGCGGGAGAAACACACGAATATGCTACTGGTGCAGGATCCCAAGGACTCCCAACATTATCATTTCACGTGCATTCGCAGCATGTCAAGACTCGTATCGAAGCAACTCAGCAACCACAATGGCCAAGTATTCGTTTGCGAAAGGTGAGTCAAATATGGAATTTTCAATTGATATATACTATTTATTCTTTTTGTTTAATTATTATTAATACTATTATCGTTGCAGATGTCTCAGCTTCTTCCATTCGTCCGAGCAATTGACGAAGCACAACGTGGACTGTCAACGTCTGAACGAGTGTGCCGTTGAATTGTCGTCCGCGGAGGATAAATGGTTGCAATTCAAAAATTTCAAACACAAGGAACGAGCGCCATTCATCGTCTACGCGGACTTCGAATGCATGCTGGAGGACGTCGAGTCTGCGGAGTGGAGTCGGACGTATGCGTACCAGCAGCACAGAGCGTACAGCGTGGGATACTACATCCATTGCTCCACCGACGCGTCTCTGTGCCGTTATCGGGCGTATCGTCACGAAACCGAGTGCGTGAAATGGTTCGTGCAAGAACTTCGAGACTTTGCGGACAATGCGTATTCGTGGTTGCGGAACGCGAAACCAATGAACTCGTTGACGGATCAACAGTGGCAAAGTGTTAACGAAGCAATCGCGTATCACGTGTGCGGACAACCGTTCGTCGATGGGAATAAAAAAGTGCGCGACCATTGCCACTCGACGGGCGAGTACCGAGGCGCGGCCCACGTGTCGTGTAACTTACAATTCCAAAGATCGTACACGATACCGGTAGTGTTTCACAATCTATCAGGCTACGACGCGCATTTCGTGATTAAGGAGTTGGCGTCCGCGTTCGAGGGGCAGATCGACCTGCTGCCAGTGACGAAGGAGCGGTACATATCGTTCACCAAACACGTCAAGGGAATCGACGCCGAGAACAATGATTGGAAGAGGGGATTGAAGTTTCGTTTCATAGATTCGTTGAAGTTCTTGGCCGCTAGTCTGGAGAAACTCGCTTCGGACATCGGCAAAGAACGACTCGCGATTCTACGACGCGAGTTTCAATCCCTGTCGGACGATCAGTCCGATCTCCTGACCAGAAAGGGCGTCTTCCCGTACGACTATGTATCGTCGTACTCCAAATTGAACGATACGCGTTTACCATCCCGCGAAGCGTTTTATAATCAGCTGAACGATCGCGCCGCGTCGGAGCCTGATTACGCGCACGCCGTGAACGTGTGGAACTCTTTTCGCGTGCAGACATTGGGCGAGTACAGTGATTTGTATTTGAAAACAGATGTGCTGTTATTCGCCGACGTATTCGAAAGTTTCCGCACCGATTGTATCACGAGTTACGATCTGGATCCCGCGCATTATTTCACGCTACCGAGTTTCACGTGGGACGCGATGCTCAAGTACACCAGCGTACGATTAGAGCTTCTGACGGACGTGGACATGCTACTGTTCGTGGAGCGTGGCATACGCGGCGGTCTGAGCCAGTGCTCGCACAGGTACGCGCGAGCCAACAACAAGCACCTGCCTGCTGGGATGTACGACGAGTCGAAGCCGTCGACGTATCTAATGTACTTCGACGTCAACAACTTGTACGGCTGGGCGATGTCGCAGACTATGCCGAAAGGAGGGTTTCGATGGCTGGACGATGCGACAGTGACCGCGCTCGACGTATCATCCCTACCCGACGGCGAGGACTCCGAGGAATCTGAGGGATACCTGCTGGAGGTAGACATCGAATATCCCAAGGAGATCCACGACGCCCACGCCGACCTTCCATTCTGCCCGGTGCGCGAGCACGCGCCAGGAGGAAAACAGACCAAGCTGCTTGCTACGCTCGACGATAAGGAGCGATACGTCATCCATTATCGCTACCTGAAACAGTGCATCCGACACGGTTTACGCGTGACGCGAATTCATCGAGTGTTGCGATTTGATCAGTCGCATTGGTTGCGCGACTATATCCAATTGAACACCGGTTTGAGGACGCGAGCCACGAGTGAATTTCAAAAGACGCTATTTAAATTAATGAATAACGCGGTGTACGGGAAGACAATGGAAAATGTTCGGAATCGCGTAGACGTGCGACTAGTGACGCGGTGGGACGGTCGTTACGGCGCGGAAGCGCTGATCGCGAAACCGAACTTTCACAGTCGCACGATCTTCTCGGAGCAGTTGGTGGAGTTGAAATGCGTAAACTGAAAGTTAAGTTCGACAAACCGATATACGTGGGTATGAGTGTGCTCGACGTATCGAAGGAATGTCTGTATGAATTTCAGTATGCATATATGCGCGCGGAGTTCGGTGATCGGTGTAAGGTTCTGTACACCGACACAGACAGTTTAATGTACAGGGTGTCCCACCTAAGACTGGACAGCCGGTTTTCTCCTAAAGTATTGTCGATAAAAATATAAAAAAATAGGGAATTGCATGGTTCGAGGGGGGCAATTTATTTTCGATTATTATTTTAAAAGATACGATGGTCAAGTTCGGTTTTTCAAATGGAACTATTTTTTTTGAAGACCTGAGTTGATAGTGCGTTCCAAGACAAATCCAGTAAGCTAAAATGTATACACATTATTTCCACTGGTTTTTAAGATATTGCGCTTGCAAATTTACTGATTTTCACTGGAAGAAAACCCTCTGGAATAGCAAGGACCGGGGCGGTCTTACTGGCGCCACGGGTGGCACTGCCTGTTGAAATAGATACTTACCTGCCGAAGGTCTACGCCAGGAATGGCAGGCCCAAAGGCTGGACAATTCTTTTCCGTCAGAAATGCTACTTAGGTAGGTACATCTGCGGAATCGAGAAGCGCACCGTTACTTTTATTTCGCACTTGCTTCTACGCTCGGATGGCCGGTTCTTTTGGGAGGGATGCAAGTTGGATTGGTGAAATATCCATTACAGCGTATTGAGAAATTCTTTTCATCATCGTGTCGAAAGGGAAGTGACGCCAATGGATTCCTTATGTTTTTCTAATGAAAATCATACCAAATATCACGCAAAATCGGACTACTTTGACACAAGCTATTTCTATTCCCTATGTAAAAGTTGTCCGATTTACACGATATTTGGTATGATTTTCATCAGAAAACCCCAAGGAATCCATTGGCGACAGTTCCATATCCATACGATAACGAATAAAGAATTATTTTATTTCCTAAGCAGATACAGGGTAATTCTGGCGCTACGCCCATCACCCCGTGGCGAGGACAACACCCCGCAGTGCCCATAGAATTTTATGGCTTTCGACCCTCGAAGGATTTGGAATATCATTAAGAAGTGGGAAATGTTCAGGATTTCAAATGTTTGCTTCTTTTCTTCATCGTATCGAAGGGGAAAGTGATGCCAATGGATTTCTGGCGTTCCGTCGATTAAAATCATAGCAAATATCATGTAAATCGGACTATTTTTAACCAAGTCAAGTCAGCTTGAAATGATATAAATCGATATTCCATGGAATTTCCTTCATTATGGTTCGAATTACGTCGTTCTTGGTGTCAGCTTCATCGGCGAAACATAAGGAATCGATAGGTGTCGTTTTTGCAAAGATCTGATGAGAAATGCGCAAGTCGAAGGTTTCTCACTTCTTATTAGGCACTCGAACTCCTTCGCGGGTCGAAAGCCATAAAATTCGGTCAGGCACTGCGAGGGGTTGTCCTCGCCACGGGATACCAGGCCGCATCTCCTTAACGGGCGTTGCTCCAGAATTACCCTGTATCTGTTTAGGAAATAAAATAATTCTTTATTCTTTATCGTATGGATATGGAAGTGTCGCCGATGGATTCCTTGGGGTTTTCTGATGTCGTGTAAATGGGACAACTTTTTCATAGGGAATAGAAATAGCTTGTGTCAAAGTAGTCCGATTTGCATGATATTTGGTATGATTTTCATCAGAAAAACATAAGGAATCGATTGGCGTCACTTGCCTTTCGACACGATGAAGAAAAGAATTTCTTAATACGCTGTAATGGATATTTCACCAATCCAGCTTGCATCCCTCCCTAAAGAACCGGCCATCCAAGCGTAGAAGCAAAGTGCGAAATAAAAGTAACGGTGCGCTTCTCGATTCCGCAGATGCACCTACTTAGGTAGCATTTCTGACGGAAAAGAATTGTCCAGCCTTTGGGCCTGCCATTCCTGGCGTAGACCTTTGGCAGGTAAGTATCTATTTCAACAAGCAGTGCCACCCGTGGCGCCAGTAAGACCGTCCCCGGTCCTTGCTATTCCAGAGGGTTTTCTTCCAGTAAAAATCAGTAAATTTGCAAGCGCAATAACTTAAAAACCAGTGGAAATAAAGTGTATACATTTTAGCTTATTGGATTTGTCTTGGAACGCACTATCAACTCAGGTCTTCAAAAAAAATAGTTCCATTTGAAAAACCGAACTTGACCATCGTATCTTTTAAAATAATAATCGAAAATAAAATTCGTTCGCGCTAATAAATCGCCCCCCTCGAACCATGCAATTCTCTACTTTTTTTATATTTTTATCGACAATACTTTAGGAGAAAACCGGCTTTCCAGTCTAAGGTGGGGCACCCGGTATAGTGTGGAATGCGAGGATGCGTATGAAATGATGAAGCGTGACGTCGCCCGATTCGACACGTGTGATTACGCGGTGGACAATCCGTACGGTATGCCCCGCGAAAACAAAAAGGTTGCGGGACTCATGAAAGATGAGAACATAAGATGTACGCGACTAGAACGTTTAACGCGGCAGTGGGGTCTACGAGTGAGACTAAAAAAGTGAAGGGTGTGCGGAGACACGTGGTCGCGAACGATGTACAATTCGATGATTACATTCGTTGTCTCCGCGATCTCACCGAAAAATCGATTCGACAGAACAATATTCGCTCCAACTAGCACGAGGTGTATTCCGTGAGTGGGGAAAAGAACGCTCTCAGTCCGTTCGACGACAAGCGATATATTTTAACCGATCGGGTCAGCACCCTTACGTGGGGGCATTATCGAATCCCCGAGCTCGAGCTTGAGCCCGACGAGTCCCTCGAGAATCCCATTGTATAGAATGCTTGTATGTTTGTATTTTTGCATGTACATATGTCTATACGTTTCTTTTGTATATGTTATTTATTTATTTATGGATATGTAATATATGTATAGCGTAGAATATAACCAAAATTATATTTTATACGTATTAGTAGGGTGACTGTACCTAATATCGCCACTGTTCCTAATATCGCCACCCGCTATATCTCGCAAAGTAAGCTCTAAAATTTATCGGTTATGCACTGAATTAGTACCTAAACATATGTAGGAAGACATACTGTAAATGCAGCATCATGTGATCAGCAATTACAGAAAGAGAAGTATTTTAGTGAATCTTAATAGTGTAAAAATTTATTGAACTGCCACAATTTTACATCACATTCAGAGAAGATAAGTCTAATAATTTCGTGAATGCAAGAATATCTACTAGAAATACCTAATTAATGGTAAATCAGGAATTAAATCGATTCAAATATTTTCCGTAGTGAAAATAGTGTTTTTCTTTTAGCAGTATGGGTGTTCTCAATACCGCCTACCGCAGAACAATGATTTCGATGTAATGTTTGTTACAGGTGGAGTTACGAGATGTGCCGAGCAACCGTAATAAATTTTATTTGTCCAATATGTACATCGGAACGTAAAAAATAAAATATTTTATAAATCTATATTTTTAAATTTCTATATTTTTCTAATAAAAATGAAATCAAAGATGCATAAAAATACATTTATAGAGCAAGAAATAATAAAAGCACATGTGAAAATAACTTTAAAAACATATATATATATATATATGAATTAATCAATATTTCTTAAGTTGGCGATATTAGGTACACTTTTTTCAGGACCCGATTTTTGCATGTCTCACGTTTGTTGAGTCCTAATTAAAAATTTGTAGGTTTCAACGATTCTAACTTATGCTACATAAAAAATGAATAATTTCTCTTTACTTTGATACCAGCTGCATGCAAAAATATCAATTATTATTCAATTGACAGGGATTTAACTTTTGCCTGGCGATATTAGGTACAGTCACCCTATATATATATATATATATATTTTCTCTACTTTATTAAGCTTAATCGCACGCATATATGCACGAAGAAAAATGAGAATGTGAATAAACGGACAATGTATATATTTATATGTATTTATTCATTCATTTATTTTTTCCTGTAACATCAAGCACGATAACGAATCAGAGAATATCCTTGTCGCGTATCCATGAGTTCCGCGACGAATCGAATCCAAGCCACTTAACGTACACCTGATTCCCCTTGCGACGAATAATCTTCTCGACCAGATAGACGTCCGGATTCGCGACCGAATGTAGTTCGTACTCGTAGAATCCACCCGAGATCGGCTCTCCCGCGGAATCGCGCAGAATGTACGTCACCGGGAACGTTCGTTGTACGGTTACGATTTCGAATACCTCGGTCGACCAGTTCGGAGTGTACCCCTTCTCGAAGAGGGTCTTGAACTTGCTCACGCGTACCTTGTCACCGACGTTGAATTTCGCGCGGAGTCGAACACCTTTCGATGCAGAGGGGGAGGGGGGTTCATTCGCGGCGAACGACAAACGCGTCGCGGGGGTCACGTCAACGGGTCGGGCGTTGATCGTCCGATGCTTGCGATGATTATAGGTGCGTACGAGCGCAGGTAACAGGTCGACCCAGCGATAGGACGCGTTCAAGGAGAATTGTTTCCACATGAGGTTTTTCAGCGTGCGATTGAAACGTTCGACGATCGACGCTTTCATCACGCTGTACGTGGAGTAGTGGTTAATCCCGCGCATCTTCGCGCATCGTTGAAACTCCGCATTGTAAAACTCCTTTCCCACGTCGGTATGTAAATTTCGCGGGCATCTATCGCTCTGCCCCAATACGGTCGTGAACGCCGCGGTCACGTCGCGTCCACTTTTCGTTTTCACGGGTATGGCCCACGCGTACTTGCTGAACGTATCGATGATCGTAGGTATGTAATGATATCCACGATTTTGCTTCGCGTACGGACGCATCTCCACCAAATCGGCCTGCCACAAATCATCGTAGCCGCGAATCACGACGCTACGCCGTGGGAAATTCCGTCTAGCCGGGGCGTGTAATTCGTTCACTAGTTGTACTCGCTCCTTGTTCATGCTTCGCGGGTGGTCGGGGATGGTCGCGACGTTCCAAAGCCGTTAGAATTAGTATCAGTTCCTCGAGCGTACGTAAAACGCAATCGGTGCACGTATTTCGCGATCGTTCGTTATTAGTCGTTTCGAAGTCGTACCCGATATTGTCAGCATCATTGATCATCGTCATCGCCGCCGTACACCCTCGTTTGCTTTTCGCTTGTACCGATCCGTGGTTGTTATCGCAGACGACGACGTCGTGAACTCTTCGAGTCTGTCTTTCAAGTGCTCGAAGCGTCGTTCCATCGCGGTATTTAAATCTTCCTCTAGTTGGGATAATTGCGCGTTAACGATATCCGACATCGTTCGTTGTACTCGCGTCTCGAGTTGAGATCGTTGATACGCGGCGTCCAGTCGTGCGCTCGCGATAGCCGTTTCGATTTTTTGGGTAAAGTGTTCATCCGCCGAGGACAATAGTCTCGTCATTGTCATCGCCAGTTCGTTGTTATTGTTGTTGTTGTTGTTGTTGTTATTGTTGTTATTACGTAACGAGGTGCCAAACTTGTTCACCGACATAACGATGCGTGCGCGCGAACACTACTGACGCGACGATCACCGGATCGTTCAATTTAAGATGCGTCCATCCTCGCGAAGTTCCTCCACGATGGATGCGATTTCGTTATCGTGACCCGTGTGACCTGCCGCGCGCGATGCTACGAGCAATCCAAGCCTATCGACCAATTCGTTCGGATCGTCCCAGTACACGTAATCGATCGCGTTATCGGTGACCGTCATCGATTCGTCGATGGGCAATCCTCGACCATGTCGCGTGCCCGCGCCGCCCGCGCAGCCCACGCCGCCCGCGCCGCCCGCGCCGCCTGCACTGCCCCTAACGCGTCTGACATTCGATGTTCGCACCCCACCGATCACCTGGGATATGATTTTCTTATACTTGTACCCCTTGTTACCCAGCGTGCGCTTGCTCGGCAAATGGTTTTGCTTATGCGCGCTCGTCGACAATAAGACGCGTCGGTACGAGCGAAAATCAGCGTCCGTGCACGTCTGCTGGTTGGGTTCTCGCATGAACAACAATTCGTACAAACCCCGAGTCCCCGGGTATCGAGTCCCGTTCACGCGAATGTCATCGCCGTCCGCATCGATGATGAGCACGGAATCGCCGATCATTAGATCTTCGTCGGGCCCCAAGTATATGCCGTACACATCATCGATTAGTCTCCTGTTGTCGGTGAAGAACAGTCGTAGGTATTGTCGCGACAAGGGTCCTTTGGCGTTCCGTACATACACTTCGATATCATCGACGGGTTTACGCACCATATCCAAATCGTAAGCCTTTACTGACGACTCATCATCATGAATTTTTTCATCGTCTTCTTCGACGATATCATCAACAACATCATCAATAACATCATCGACAACATTATCTTCATCGACAACTTCGTCAACATCGTTGTTGTCGTTGTCGTTGTTGTTGTTGATGTTATCGTTGTCGTTGTTGTTGGCGTCGTCAGCGTCGTCGTCGTAGTCATCATCATCGTCGTCGTTGTTGTCGTCACTAGAATCTGGAAGGTTATTCGGATGCTCCTTGATTATCGACGGAGTGACGGGTTGAAATCTCTTCGATGATTGCTGTTGATCGTATTCGTGTTTCCTATTCACGGGTCGCGATCGAGGCGTTGAGTGTGTTTTCGACGCGGACGCGTTCTCGATCAATCGTTTCAACGGTTCAACGCGTGCTCGCATCCACAGCTGCTTCCGTATCCATTTTTCCAATTTTCAGGGCCAAGCACTTTTTACGTATAACGTCGCTGACTTTAGCGATTTCCACCTTTGTGTCCGCGGCCCGGCGTTTCGTACCATTTTGATGTTTCGTTCCTTTTTGTCGATGACATCGGTGATGTTTTTGCGAATGCTTCGCGTCAACGTTGCTCGTGGTTATCGGCGTCGTCGTCGTCGTCGTCGATTCGTTAGACATTTCGTGTTGCTCGATGAACGACTCGCGGTTTACTAATGTCCGCGAGCTACGACAAACTCGTTAAATCCTCTTCGATACCGAACTTCGTACATGGAACTATCCTTATCGATCACCACGAAATCGTATCGTCGACGCCAATATCTCGCACACAAGTCGTTGAACGACTCGAACGTCATGTCTGTGTTCACATGATCGTTGTACACGCGGCGCAAGTTCGTGCCGTCTTGTTTGAATAGCATGAGAAAATTTGCGTTGTCCCTGATCAAATGTTTAGGTATTCTAGCGTACGACTGACACAAATAAAAGCAATCCACGTTCGAGTGACGACCCATAGAGAAGGGTCGCGTATCGCGTTCTGTTCGTCGCACGCCACGTCGTCGAACACGAAGATCGAATCGGGCCGAGCGTCTCTCGGTGGAACGATCTCAGTGTTGTCCGAGTAGGGAAAGTATTCGATTCCGTCGACCAGCGACAACACCTGCTCGAGATAACGATACTTTGGCTGATGCAACGATTTTGAGTACACGTACACGTTCTCGAAACGCAAACCGTTCGGACTCTCTAGCATACTTAAAAGCACATTCGTTTTTCCACACCCTGACGGTCCACAAATCACACCTCGCACGCTGTTCGGCAGCAACGGGCCGTGTCTGTTCGCTCGACTCGCATCCCTATCATCTCCTAGCATTCGATTCGCGGTTACGCGAATAACGTTCAACTGTTTCGCGAATCGCATGTTCGCGGGGTTTCTCAGGTACTCGCGCGCGTGTGACGAAGGATGACTATTTATATTCGTGACACGCGTCGCGCAGGTCACTATCACTGTGATCGGTGAAGCGTGCGTACGCGTCTATTATTGTAGTAGCTATCGTGATTATTCTAACGTATATGATAGCATCAACGACTGCGACGTCTTACAAGAAGAAGAAGAATCTGAAGAAGAAGAATCTAAAGAAGAATCTGAAGAAGAAGAAGACTGGATCGGGTCTCGTGAACGGCATCATAAACCGTCTGCCATTCGAACTACACGTTCCGGGTTATCAGTTCTGCGGACCGGGAACGCGTTTGCTAAAGCGATTGGCTCGTGGCGACGAAGGTGTAAACCCCCTGGATGTAGCGTGCCGCGACCACGATATCGCGTACTCTCGTCGAAAGGATTTAGAGAGAAGACACGAGACTGATCGCGCGTTAGCCGAACGAGCGCGAGAACGAGTGTTCGCGAACGACGCGACCTTTGGCGAAAAAGCAACCGCGACTGGAGTGTGGGCAACGATGAAGGCTAAGACTAAACTCGGCATGGGTATGAGAAGGACGAAATGTAAACAGAGAAAGTCTGGAAGGAAACATCCGCAACGGCGACGACGACATCGTAATCTACGAGTGGCGAAACGCGGTGGCTTTCTTCAATTTCTTCCGTTCGTATTGCCCGCTTTATTAGCTATCGGGGCATTGGCCGGTGGAGCGGCTGGTATAACCAAAGCGGTCAACGATTCGAAGGCGTCTCGAAAACAGCTGGAAGAGACGTTGCGTCATCATCGTGCGATGGAAGGGCGAGGGATGCATTTGACACCGTACAAGCGAGGCGCGGGCTTGAACCCGAGACGGCGGCGTCAACGACGAGTGCAGACGAAGAAAAAAAAACGCCGATCGCGTAGGTGCATGGCGACGGTGGCGGCGATAAACCAACAACCTATGACGAACCTACAATTAGAGCGCGAGTGCGCCAGCATTCCGTTCTTTCGAGGGGTGTTTATGCGCGACACGCTTCCCACGCGCGCACGCAGCAACGAATGCGGTATCGCGAATCTGGACGAGAATCGAGGCACCGGTACACACTGGGTCGCGTACGCGAAATGCGGGTCACGAGTACAGTACATTGATAGTTTTGGGAATCTGCGACCACCAACGGAATTGATCCACTATTTCGGACGCGGTACAACGATCACGTACAATCACAATCGTTTTCAACGTTTCGACGAGATGAATTGCGGTCGCTTATGCATGCAATTTTTACAGCAAAAGTCTATGGAATTATGGCATACGTACTAATAACGGTGTGTACTAAGTTTTCGTTTCAATGTAACCATGCGTAATGGCAATCCATATTTTCTTTAATAAAGACACATAATATCGATAAATTGCCGAGTATTCGTACGCGCGCGTCACTTCCTTTCTCTCCGTCTCGCGAGTGTAATCTATGATATGTCGTTCACGCTCACGGTAACGGATCGCAGCAGCGTGCTCACGGTAAATTATTTCCCACCGATAGAGTTGAGTGATGGTCAATACGAATTAGGACTCACGGACTTGGAGACGTTTCACACGATATCAAACATCGACTCGAGCAACGATAAATTCTATATCATCGTGAACTATGACACCGAAAACAACTCCATCGTCGATGCCGCTCATGAATACATTACGATCCCCCACGGTTCCTAAGAATTAGACGCTATCGCCGAGTATCTGAAGCAACAATTACTCGATCGATATCCTCGAAAACGCGGTAACAACGATGACGACGATGACGACAAGTACCCTCTAATGCTACGAGCTAACAACAACACCATGAAAAGCGAGATGTACTGTTCGTTCTTTGTAGACTTTACGAAACCCAACAATGTAGGCTCGTTGTTAGGATTTTCCCCGAATCGTGTCTTAATACCGAGAATCTGGCACGAGTCCGACGTACCCGTGAATATTATAAACGTTAACGTGATCAGAGTAACGTACAACGTAACTACCGGCGCGTACAGCAACGATAAACCGGTACACACTATCCACGAATTTTCACCTCGCGTGCCGCCGGGATATAATATATCGGAAACTCCGCGACACGTCATGTACCGGCCGATCGTCGCGCGAGCAATACACGATCTAACGCTACGCATCGTCGATCAATATGATCGTCCTATAGATTTTCGCGCCGAAGAAATAACGATTCGTTTGCACGTTCAACGACGTCCTCGCGATAGGTAGCGTGACCGCACGTGTATGCACGCGTGTGTAGTATGTTAGTGTTAGATCACACGTACGAATCATCAATCGTCGCTGCCGCTGCTACTCCTGACGTCTCTGTCTCGCGTCATCGGCGCGACCCTTTATCGATAGGTGAAAGTAGAAGAATAAAGACGGGTGGAGCGATAAGAAGAGGACCCATAAGGAGAAGCAAGCCGTTGACTCGTCGAAACGTACGTTTCCTACGATCGCTAGGATTCATCGTTGCCTATTAGACACGCAACCACGATGTCGATTATTCTGGATGTGGCGAATACGCCAACCTTTGACAATCGTATCACGAAGATCGAGTTACACACGTTGTTTGGGAATGAAAATAGTTTCCCACGCCGCCACACTCATTCTCATGGCAGCACCTCGCGGACCGCGATTCAGCAGCGCTGAACGATTGGCGAGCCGCCAATCAGCGGCGATCGATCAACTGTCGCCGCAATCGATGAACCAATCAGCTCGGATCGATCGACCAATTAGCGCGCGCGTCGACGATCCAAGAGAACGGAGAAGAAGCGTAACGGCCAGCGGCCATATTCATTTCATTCTCGTGTGTGCCTTGTACAAAGAAAGTGCCTTGTTTCATTGCATAGCGAATTGTTACTTTATCTGTGAATTTCTCACTCTCAACTCACCGTACTCTCAGTGTCATCTCAAGGCACAGCAATTTGTGCCATTTCTCAGCTCATTGAACGTTCAGTAGTCCACCGATTAATAGAATCGTGTGGACGCCACGTGGTATTCTCACACGGTTTCAATTCACGCTCTCTCGGTGCAGTCCACAGTGTTTAATACAAACACTGTGGCACCAAATCGGGACACTCGTATCATCTCATCGGCTCATCGAGTTGTTTTTAAATAAAATTGACAAAGTTTACCGCATAAAGTGATAAAGTGAATATAACCTGTCTTAGACTCCTCTCCTTTCTTCTCACCCTGGTCTCATCTCAAACACACGTATAATCCGTACGCCAACACGACGTTCGACAATAGCGATGAGATAAGAATCCCCATACAGCAACAAGATCTGTACACGCTTCCGTGCGAAAGTTTTCTCTACATCGAAGGTCGTGGCACGTTGACGGCGCAGAACGCGACAGGTCCGGCAACGTCCACGACCGCTGTTCTAGACAATAATTGCGTCGCGTTCATGTTTGATGAGATTCGATACGAATTGAACGGTGTCGAGATCGATCGTTGCCGAAATCCAGGAATCACTACCACGTTGAAAAATTACGTTTCGTTGTCGGCCGATAGAAGCAAAGTGCTCGCGAATGCTGGTTGGAATTATGCCATCGATTACGATAACGACATTTTTCATTCGGGTGCATTCAATTTCTGCGTACCCCTGAACGTGTTATTAAGATTCTGCGAGGATTACAAACATATCGTGATGAACGCACGGCACGAGCTGATCCTCATACGATCACGAGTCGATACGAACGTGATGCACTGCACCTCCGCCACTGCGTGGCCGAAACTGGAGATACGCAAGGTGCAGTGGCGTGTGCCCCATGTCGTTTTGGAGGAAGTGAATAAACTATCGATGCTACGTATCCTGGAAAGCGGTCGTCCGATCGCGATGAGTTTCCGATCGTGGAGCTTGCACGAGTACACGTTACTGCAAGCTACAACGACACACACGTGGACCGTGAAAGCTACGTCGCAAATCGAGAAACCCCGATACGTGTTATTCGGTACGCAAACTGATCGAAAGAATTGTCCCGATAAATCCGCGAGCAGATTTGACACCAATAATTTCACGAACCTTCGACTGTAATTAAATTCCGAGGCGTTTCCGTACGACGACTTGAACTTGGATTTCGATAAGAATAAATACGCGCTCCTGTACGATATGTATGCGAAATTCGTTCGATCGTACTATGGTCACGGAGAACCATTGCTGAATGCGATCGAATTCCATAAATACGCGCCTATCGCGGTCATAGATTGTTCCAGGCAAAACGAGTCGTTGAAGAGCGCCACGGTGGACGTGCGAATAGATTTTGAATTCAAAGAAAATATTCCCGCTAATACTACCGCGTACTGTTTGATGATACACGATCGTATAGTCGAATACAACCCTTTAACCAACGTGGTACGCAAACTAATATAGTGTGCGTGCGTGAACGATTATTATTACTACTACTAATACTACTACTACTACTACTACTGCGGATACTGCTACTGTTTTAAAACGATGATGTAGATGTCAAAAGTCCGCAGTTACTGATTCGCTACCGACGCTACTACTTATACGAATAATGATGTTCGCCGTTATCGACATGCAAGGTTTCAAAACCGAACGTAATTTCGTCGTGAAAGAGATCGCGATTCGCACCAGCAGCAGCAGCAGCAATACCGATGAAACGTCGACGATCAGCCACTGGATCTTCGAGCCACCATACTTCTGGAATCATCTGAATTCGTTCGAGAAATGTCAAGCGTCCTGGCTCGCGAAGCATCATCACGGTCTCCGCTGGTCTGATGGCTGCGTTCCATACTGGAAACTTCCGGAACTGCTCGCCAACGCACTCGCAAACATCGACTTCGCCATCGTGAAAGGTGCGGAAAAGAAAAGCTGGATGCTGCATCTACTACCGGACATAATTGTCGAGGATATCTGCGATGTGTACAAGCCGAAGGGGAAAAAGATTACCAACGCTCGAACCGTTGAGGACGACGGTGGCTACGACGTTGACGATGATTATTGCGGTATTACGCCTGACACCGTGGATCCCGACGTTCCTAACCTGAAGTCTATGGCTTCAACGAATACCTCACGATGCGCGTTTCACAACGACGGCGGTGTTTGCGCGCTGGAGAATGTCCATAAAGTATGGAATTATATCCGTAGCGGCACCTAATAATAATAATAATAATAATAATTCGTCTTTATTTCCCACAAAATTACATGAATTAAGGGATAAAAGGGCGAGGTTCAGCATACCTGCTGCTTTGCAACCTAACCCCAAAGCAACAAATACAGAAGTAAAGTTAGCTAGATAAATGACAGGAAAGCGAGAGAAAGAACAAGAAACAAGAAACAAGGGGAGCTACACATAGTGGACAAGAATAAAAGAACGGGCAGCACATTTAAAAGCGGGAAAAGAAGACAGAGAACGAATTTCCGAAGGAAGAGAATTGTAGTAAAAGCAGGATAAGTAGGAGAAAGATGCCTTAAATTTGACCGTCCGATGAGCAGGCACAGCCAGATCAGAACCACGCCTAGTAGATGGTGCAAGAACAGAGTGCATAGAAGAGTTAGAGCAAAGAATTTCACGCAGATAGATAGGCGTCTCCGATTCCAAAGCCTTGTGAACGATACAGCACAGGTGGAGGATCCACCGTTGTCTGAAATTGAGCCAGCCGGAGCGAAGGAAAAACGGCGAAATATGGTCAAACTTACGGACATTGTAGGAAAAACGAAGGCACGAATTCTGGATACGTTGAACTATAAACGACAGACGAGTAGTGAGACAAGGGCCATACACAACATCAGCATAGTCAAACAGAGAAATAACAACTGACTGACATATCGAGAGCTTCGAGTGGGTGGATAGAATACGACGAGAAGGATACAGGAACCGCAGACGAGCAAAAGCAGAACGGCATAGGACAGCAACATGCTGGTCAAAACACCACTCAGGATCAAGGGTCACACCAAGGATTTTAACTGCAGGTTGCATAGAAAGAGATGCAGAGTCCCAAGTAATGTCAAAAGACGACAGATGTTGACGCAGAGCAGGAGAGCCCACAACCAATAAAGAAGATTTAGCGGGATTCAACTGCAAACCGTGAGAATCGGCCCAGGACGTGAAGCGAAGCAGGTCAGCAGCCATCTCACGTTTAGCAGAATCAGCCCCGCCAATATCAAAGTCCTTTACAAGCTGAGTATCATCCGCGTACATATACACCCGGCAGTTGCGACAGACTGAGGGCAGATCCCTTACATAAATACAAAATAACATTGGCCCAAGTACTGAGCCTTGAGGTACACCACGTTTAACCGCGCGAATAGATGAGACCGTAGGCATGAACTGGTTAAGCATGACCTGCTGAGTGCGAGAAGAAAGATACGATTCCAGAAAAGACAGGACATTAGAGGACAAGCCCGTATGTCGAAGTTTAGCAATCAGCAAGCCATGATCAATCGTATCAAATGCCTTAGAAAAGTCTAAGGAAATGATGGCTGATAAACGCCTGGAATCAAAACCACGCAATACAGTATCCGACAAATGCAGCAAGGATGTAGTAGTGCTATGACCACGCCGAAAACCGGACTGAAAGACTGGAACAGCATTAGTGGAGGTGAAGAACCTCTGAAGCTGAGTGATACAAAGTTTCTCAAGCACCTTAGATAAGAAGGGAGTAGGAGAGATTGGACGAAGGGAATTGAGAGAGGTTGCATGAGGCATTTTGGGAATAGGAACAACAAAAGAGTGTTTCAAGTCACGAGGAAATACACCAGCAGAGATAGCAGAGTTGAACATAAGTAGGAGTGAATCAACACAATAGGGCAAACAATTAAAGACCATACAGCCAGAAATATCATAAGGATTAGAGGACGTAAGCTTAATGGTTTTAAAGACAGCTAAAAGGTCCGCAAGAGTGAAAGGCTCGAAAGAAAAGGTAGGAGAGTTTGGATCAACGTTAACCAAGGATGCATAATTACGTATAAGGTTAGGAGAGGCAGTACAAGGAGGAAGAGAGTCAAGGAAGTGATTATTAATTAACGTAGGATCAGGAAAAGAATCACCATCAGACGAAACCCTAGACGACCGGTAGAATCCGGCCAGGGATAGGGAATCCCAGAACCTTCTAGAGGAGGAACGAGACTGAAAACTTTGAAAAAACGCCCGCTTCTCAGCACGGATGACAGATTTAGTCACATTGCGAAGATGCTTATAATAAACCCAAGCACCAGCTGTCCCAGTCCTTCTGTACTTGGAGAGCGCCCGATTGCGAAGACTTATAAATTTCCTCACAGTCTGAGTAAACCACAGTACCGAGGACCTAGAGACACGCACTAGTCTAATCGGCGCGTACTGATCGTATAGGGTAACAATAAGAGATTCAAATGCAGCAAATTTGGAATCAACAGAGTCCAAGTCTCCAATCAGATGCCAGTCTAAGCCCTCAGCAGCACGGCGGAATTGCTCCTCAGGTATTTCCTTAAGATTACGTCGCAAAATGTAACGTTGATGGCCCGTCGATTTGGGAATATCAAGCACGGTGAAAACGAGACAGTGGTCGCTAATATGGCTAACATCCAAAGACCCTGAAGATACAATATCCACGTCATCGCTTACAAAGATTAAATCCAACAGAGTTGAAGATAGCGCAGTAATTCGGGTAGGCACAGAGATAGTTTGGTTTAATGAAAGCGACGACATAAACCGCCTAATAAGTGGAAAACCCGAG
The DNA here is from genome assembly GCA_947577245.1 of Andrena bucephala. Taxonomy (NCBI): domain Eukaryota; kingdom Metazoa; phylum Arthropoda; class Insecta; order Hymenoptera; family Andrenidae; genus Andrena; species Andrena bucephala. The sequence goes on along the minus strand of OX387716.1, from coordinate 22,468,390 downwards.
TCGCAGACATTATTAAAATCAATATTAAAGTCACCCATACATATAATATTTGTAGCTACGCAAGAAAGTTCAACAAGTGTAAGGATAAGGTTAATAAAACTCAGACGTGTTGTTCGTTCGGCTCGTTAGCAACAACTGCTTTATTCGAGGAGTCGGCCGCGGACGGAGGCCCACGTCGATCGTCCTTTATTCTGCGCCCGACGCTCCACGGGGAACGCCACTCGCTTGGCGCGTCTTGCAAATGCGTAATTCCGTTCTTACAATTCGGCCAGACCTGACAATCGTCCGACCTCGGACGCCGGACTTAGTAAGAACCACGCCACGGTTCCGCGAAAGTACTTATAATGGAATAAACGAATGCAGAAATAATAAATGCTGTAAATTGACAATAACTGAACAAAACAAAATAAACATGTTCCAATGCTAAATACTAAACAAAATAAGAGGGTATTTATATACATATATAATCACTCAGTTGGTAGCCAAGGTCTCATATTCTTGGCCTCCCAAACGCCTTGGTACTTTTTTTGAGTTTGCTGGAATCCATCTATATCCGAAATCAAGTACCGATCGTTACGCAGTTCTTTCGCGATGAGGTAAGGACCCTTAAACTGGGGGATCAGTTTACGCGCAACCCCCGGTGTGCTGTCGAAATTCCGCAGCATGACGTACTCACCCTCGCGATACTTGTGTGGGGTTTTGTGTTTCGCATTAAAATGATTTTCGTTATATTTTTGAGTAACAACAATTTTCTCGGCAGCTTTTGCTCGCACTGCGTCCAAATCGCGTTCCCTTGGCATAGTGTCTTCAAAATAATCTTTTATTTTGTCGTCAACTTGACCGCGCTGATCTTGCCCAAATAATAATTTGCTCGGCGTTTCCCCGGTTGATTTATTGATGGTGTTATTCAAACAGTACTCAATATTTCCTAACGTTTTGTACCAGTAAAGGCCAATGTCGTCGTCAGTGAGTTTAGATAACATGGGTGTCAATACCCTATTCACCCTTTCGACCTGGCCATTTGCTTGGGGTGAGCCCGTGGCTACCCTGACATGCTTTACAGAGTTTTCCGCGAGAAACGTTGCAAATTCTTGTGACGTAAAACACGATCCTCGATCCGAAATGATAGTGTGCGGTTTGCTATAATTCCTAAAATAATCACTTAAACAACTAATTGCTTCCTTACTCGACGTAGTCTTAGTACTGTACAATCTAACGTATTTCGTAAATGAATCTACAGCCAGAAATACATATCGTTTTATCAATCGTTTTTTGTCAATAGGACCATAATGGTCTATGTGTAATGTCGAAAACGGGGTGTTATCCTTCGGTATGCTATGTAGCACTCCTTCAGGTTTCCCTGTGCGCGGAGAAAACGCAATGCACTTCAGACAGTTTCGAATGTGTTCGCTTATTTTTATTCCCATTTTGGGGAACCAATAATTTTGCGAAACTGTGGTCACGGTCTTTTCTTTACCCAAATGACCCATCGAGTCGTGATAACTGAAAATAATATTGCTTTCCATCTTCTCCGGCACGTAAAACAACAAGTGATTGTTCGTCTTTCGATATACGAGGCCGTTACGCATCTCGAACAGCTGATCCTCAGACTTTTCCAGTTTTTTCCTAATGTCGACTATTTTTGGGTCTTGCGTCTGGCAGATCGCTAGATCTTGTTCCAGAGTATTTGCCTCGACAACCAAGATACAAGAGGCACGACTCAACGCGTCTACATGTTTCATGCGATCACCCGATCTATGTTCGACCTGGTAGTCGAAATTTTGTAGTTCCAACGCCCATCGAGCAATTCGCGGATTGATGTCCTTCTTATTGAGAGCCATTTTCAAAGAGTCGCAGTCTGTGACGATTTTAAATTTAATTCCGTATAAATATACGCGCAAACGTCGCAGCGCATAAATTATCGCGAGAGTTTCAAGTTCAAAGCTGTGATAGCGTGCCTCTACGTCGGTGGTTCGCTTCAAGAAGTAAAATATAGGGTGGAACTTCAGATCACCTTTTCGCTGCAACAATGTCGACCCGAATCCTATCGAACTCGCATCACAATGAAGCTCTGTTTCGTCTTTCGGACTATATATGGCCAATACTTGTCCGGAAATTAATTGTGTCTTCAGTGTGTCGATCGCGCGCAATTCTGGTTCGCTGATGTGAAACTCCACATCTTTTCGCAAGAGATCATACAGTGGTTTAGCTATGACAGCAAAGTTTTGAATGAACTTTCTAAAGTATGAGCACAAACCGACAAAACTTTGTACCTCGCGTACGCATTGTGGAACGGGAAAACGTTCTATCGCGTCGAGACCACTTTTTGCAGGACTGCGTAACAATATATCCTAAATATTCTATTCTAGTAAACAAGAAACGACATTTATCTAATCTTAGCTCTAGCTTATTTTCAACTAACAGTTTGAATACTTGTTTCAATACAGTAAAATGGAACTCAAGATTCTGTGTTGCAATTAACAAGTCGTCCATGTAAACTACAACGTCTCCGGATTTAATCAATTCTGCGAAAACAGTGTCAATAAATCTTTGAAATTTAGAAGGGGCGGTCTTCAAGCCAAATGGCATTTTTAGGTATTCGTATTGCCCTAGCGGCGTAACGAATGACATGTACTTTATGGACTCCTCAGCTATGCTGATGTGATGAAAACCTTCTTTCAAATCCAGTGTCGTGTAATACCTTTTGTCGCGTAAAATATCTAAATGATCTTCTATGAGTGGAAGAGGGTAGTTATCTCTAGCGATAATCTTATTCAGAATTCTATAGTCAACGCATAACCTAATTGTGCCGTCTTTCTTAATTACTAAAACGATGGGAGAAGCATATTCTGAATCGCTGGGACGTATAATTCCCCTTCGTACTAGATCGTCTAAAATTATCCGCAATTTCTCTTTTTCTACGTAAGACAGCCTACGGGGCCCAACATGAAAGGGCTTTGTATCATGAAGCACAATGACAAATTCGGTTTTCGTTGCCGGTGTATCCGGTCGCTTTGGCTCGACATATCCCGATACAAACAAATTCTTTAATCTTGTTTGATCCTTATAATCTATCTCGTCATTTATTATTACTTTGTCGCGCATGCTATTACTTTCATCTACTTCAATATTTAAAATTCCTGCTGAGGCATTGTCTACGTTGTCTATCGACTCACGCTTGGTTAACGCGAGGCTAAACGTCTTTAACGCGTCCCTGCCTAACACGACAGGCATCAACATTGTATCGTCCGGGACGACGCTGAGTATAACATTTTTTCTGACCACGCCGTCTAGAGTTACCTCCGCTTTGATCTGTCCCTTAATCGTTAATTCAGATCCATTTATACCGCAGAACCGTTTCGTACAATTCGCGTTTTCTCGCGTGTGGTCTGTTACAAATCTTTCTTTAATAAAGCTTATCGGACTTCCGGTGTCCAGCAAAGTTTCGAGACAGAGCGTAAATGGCCGATCCGATACAGTCACCTCGTACTTTACTTCTTTACGAAAACTATCATCGTCCGCGTCTCGTACCGTGCTAACCGTGTTACCTTTTTTTTGGCAATTTTTAATCTGGTGATCGCTCTCGCCGTACGCAAAGCAGGACCCAGGTTCTCGCTTCGGTTGTCGGCAGTCCTTCGTGGCGTGTCCATTTTTGCGACAGTTGTAACAACGCAGTAGCCTCTTTGGTTTCGTTCCTTCTTCTGCGGAGTCTTGTTTGGACGGATGAGCCTCCTTCTCCTTCTCCTTCTCCTTCGTCGTCACCTCTCGTTTGGTGGTAGTCTTCTCTCCGGGCAGAGACAGCTTTTTGAATGCCCCTATCAATAAGGCGGTGCTGGCAAAATTCTGCATCCTCGCCTGATTCTGCAATTGCATGTCCTCGACGCCGTCAATAACATAGTCCACCAATTCGTCGTCGGGCACCGATGTTTTGCTTGCCAACAGCAGTTTATCGTGTGCGTAATCCGAAAAGGTTTTCCTTTTTCCACTTTCGCTGTTCGAAGGTTCTTCTTAGTTGTAACTTACTCGGTCGGTGATCGTACATTCTCTTCAGCTCTTGTAGGATTTGCTCGACACTGAGTTGCAGATGCTCAGGTTTGGCCTGAAACCACGCTGCGGCCTTGCCCTTCAGCTTGCTCGCGATTAGGATTTTAGTCTGTCCCTCGTCGAGCGCGTACAAGTCGCGCACCAGCCTAATTTGTTGCTCCCATTGTAAAAACGTTCCCTCGGAGCCCTCGAAATCAGCCACTAAGTCTCCGATGGTTTTAACGTTTACGTTCGATCGCGGGCCATGCGCCGAGTTGTCCGACCGCGGGGAGTTCCTTAACATCTCGTTCTCCCTCTGTGCTAATTGCAATTCGCGACGTGTCAAATCGTTCTCCCGCCTTAGGAGTTGCATCTCCCTCATCAGGACGTCTCGTTCCGATGGTGGAATGTTTGGTGTCCAGTCGTTCGGTGAGACCGACGCACCTCCTTCGGTGGTCGTATCCTCGTCGCCGGCGCGCTGGTCGTCCTGAGGTGGTTCAGGGATATATCCATCCGGGAAAACGGACATTAGTCTAGCGGCAAATTCTGCCTTCGCTCCCGACGTGACCAGACCAGCCTGTCGAAGCTTCTCCTTCAGCTCGTTCACCGATAATTCACTCACGTTTTTCATGGTGATACGTCAGCGTAATTCACTTCCCGACAAAGCACTGTCGATACCCAGTGACGCCAAGCACGTAAATGGTTCACCAAGTCACCAACAACGTAACTGCGTAAATCTGCACTAATGTCGCTCAGTACCCGATCCGAGTCCGCACTAGTTTCGTGACGTAACAATGCAACGCACGAGGCCTGCTACACGTGTGCTACTAACTGCACGACGCCACCCAAGAATGCGATGCAACTACGAAACTGATCAAATGCAGCGTAACGCAATAAGATCTGCGGAATAATACGGCACGTAATAATATTGGCACTAAGCTGCTAACCACAGGATACGGCACTTTATCCCACTTCTGAGATTGTAAGGATAAGGTTAATAAAACTCAGACGTGTTGTTCGTTCGGCTCGTTAGCAACAACTGCTTTATTCGAGGAGTCGGCCGCGGACGGAGTCCCACGTCGATCGTCCTTTGTTCTGCGCCCGACGCTCCACGGGGAACGCCACTCGCTTGGCGCGTCTTGCAAATGCGTAATTCCGTTCTTACACAAGGAACAGTTCCAGATCATTCATGCAGGACAAAGGACAATTAGGCGGCCGATAGACAGCGAGAGCTGCAATGCGCAAGTGTTTAATACTAAAAATAACTCCAGCTACATCCAAGAGGCTATCCTGAAAAAAATTATCAGCAATAACATCAAAGATATTTACACAACGCATACTAGATTTGACATACAAAGCAGCTCCCCCACCGCGAGAGAGAAACCGTGAACGACGATCGACACGAAAGAAAGAATAATCACCCAGAGTGAGTGACCCTGAGTCGTGTTCCGCACGTAGCCAGGTTTCAGTAAGAGCAACGAGGTCAAACTTATAATAACACACTAAATCAGATAGGTCCGAGAAATGGCTAATAAGTGACCGAACATTTAAGTGAGCGACCGACAAAGATTTGGAGTTCGCACGCAATTTACAAGAAAGCGCGGTGGAGAGCATAGAAAGCGAATGTCCAGAAGTGGGGGAAGATAACGCCACCGAAGCAGAGGTCGCAGAGTAATATGAGCTGCCAGGAGTAGAAACCAGCCTACTCAATGTAGGCGAGCAGGGAACTTCGGAGACAGGGAGTGGGCTCAGGTCAAGTCACTGGCTCCCATCCATAGGTCGAGAAGCTTGGGCCGAAGAACCATGCCTGGCTGGAAGTTGGGAGGACGAGTGTCCCACGAAGTCAGCAGCAGAAGTAAACCGCAAGGCCGAGGCACTGTCATCCTTCCTTAGATAGACGATACCACGTTTCATCCATACATACTTATAATTATGGTCCTTAGCAAGCTTCTTGGCCTCCAGAAGGCTACTACGCTCGCTGGCAGTCGAACGCTCATTAATATATACAAGCGAGTCCGGCCACGACGGAACAATATCCTTAGCCTTGAGATCCTTCTTGGCCCTCTTTTTGGCAATCCACTCGTCCCGGATAAACGTAGAAGTGAACCGAATAACGAGTGGTTTGGATTTCGCTTTAGTGTGATGAAGACGAAGCGCAGAGGCTACATGCGACGGCGAGAAGGATACATCAATGGCGTCCGCAACACTTTTAATGGATTGAAGAAGCCCAGCATTTAGATTATCAGGAAGGCCTGATATAACAATTTCGAAGTCTCTTGCAAGCCGCTCAATACGCTCAAATCGTTGCGTGACTTCTCCAAGAGGCACCGAACTAGCCGCGGCAGACGCTCCATTATCGGCAAAACACTGCTCCAGTGACGTCAAGCGTCGGTCCAAAGAAACTTGGTCTACTGCTAGACTATCAACACGCTCTGCCACATCCGACATCATGGTATGCAAAGAATTAACGCGAGCCACAAGATCATCCAGCGAAGTTAATTTAAGCTTAATGTCTTGAAGGCACACATGGATAGCCCGTAAGTCCGGTGAGGCAGCAGGTCTCGGTGACAAAGTGGAGGGTCCAGCTTGAGATAGGGCAGCATTACGGTTCAGTGAACCAGCGCAATCAAAATTATTGTCCATTTTACACGAAGTGCAGATACCAGACTTCGGTAAAAATTTGAAGCACCCACGACAACCGGGCATACCGACAGCACACAGACAGTAGTATATTAAGGTCCTCAATAGATGTCGTTCATTACTAATTAGCCTTACACGAAGCACACCAGGTTGTAATCAACGATGACGACGCCGCAGAAAAAGTCAAACAAAAACAGGCGGAAGAAACCACAAGATGAATACGCCAAGGCGTGCCGTAACCGAATACCGAGAATTAACGAAAGATTACTCGGAAAGTACAGGCACCAAGCACACTACACTGCGGTACCGAAAAGATATGCACAAGATTCACAAGTAGCGATAAGACTGAACAAAGCAGACTCAGAATAACACAGTCAAATGCGAAGATAATACGGAGCAAAATCAACACGCGACAAGACAGCAGTAGTCCCAAGGTGATAAGTCCCTGATAATGTAAGTCATACACGCGCATTGCATCTACTTTACGCGTTATATGCAGAGAAACGATCATATAACAATTTTTTTCTATTTTCTATAGCGATGAGAACCGCAGCGAAGACGAGTACAACGGCGAAGATGAGTACAACGACAGCGGCGACTGTCCCCCCTTTACTCGCGAGCAAGAATATCCCTCCCATACGAACGTTGTTATACGCAAATACTAAATTTATAATTATAGTATACATACATGCATGGATGGTCATTAATAAATATACACTATTTTGTAGAAAAAAATATATACATTTATTTAAAATATATTTAAAATATATACATTTTATTTAAAATTATACTCCATATTTTTTTTTTTAATTCCACCGTGATGTTACGTCCTGCAACACACAGAAAAAACACCAAATTATTATTGTATAAAACGTTGGTAATAGCGCGCGATACACCAAACAATTAAAATTCAGTTATACTCACTCCTTAAATAGGTGGGGCAACTCCCAAAAGTCCCCCTCAAACGACAGGAAGTCGATGTTGTTTGTATCTTCCCGCCACGTACTTCGAGCCTCCTGAATCCTTCGTCGCAATTCGCGACAGATCCGCCCATCGCGTCTCGTTGGGTATTCACGCCGCTGAAACAAAACACATGACTCGATTAAAACATCATCGAATGATGTGTGCGCACCAATATATAATTTTTACGAAACATCACTTACGAGTAGTTGGATTATAATATTCAGGTCGCCATCCCGGGCGTGCGCCTCGATGTCTTCTCGACGCTGAAACAAACGTGTGAATCGATTAAAACAACGTCAATTAATGTATGCGTATCAATACATTTTTTTTGCGAAACATCACTTACGAGGCGTCCGACCGTCCCTAGGTATTCAATGGACCAATCCGCCATTTGATTTTCACGTTCATGCTGTAACAAACACATGAATCGACTAAAACATTGTTTAATGGTGTATGCGAACCAATATAATTTTTTCTGAAACATCACTTACGACAAGGCTAATCAATTCCCTCCGTTCCGCGCGCCACGCCCGCATGAGAGTATCACGCTCGTGCTATAACAAATGTACAACTTCATTAGAAGAGCACCTAATTGTATGCGCGCACCAATTCAATTCACATAAACTGAAAAAAACTATACTTACGATTTTTTGAAGCACGGCATTACGCTCCTCAATCCACGCACGCTCAATTTCCCCATGCCGTTGCTGTAACAAACGCACAACTTCAATATAATATCCTCGAATGAAATACACGCACTAATTCAATTTACACAAATATACTTACGATGCATCGCTGCATCATAGCGGCATTCATCCCACGCCTCAGTGGTGATCTAATATAATCGAACGCTGACATTTTGTTTTTTTTTAAAAATGTTTATGAACCGGTTATAAAACACACTAGCTCGTGCGGTGGCGGTCGACGTCCTTATATGCATTTCGGTTCTCTCTAGGCTAGAGGGCCAGCCCTGCACGTTGCATGGTAGGAGTATTCGTGGAGTAGGTGTGGTGGGGGCGTCCGTATCACAGTTTCTTCTCCTTCGATGATTCGATACTAATTATTCCAGCTTATAGTGCACTTTTATGGTTCGCACCGCGAATCGTCTTCGACTCTTCTGCGACACGTGTACATCTTGAATGTAGCGCGTACGCTATTTGAATCTGCCGCGCACGCCATTTGAATTTATCGCGCGCTATTCACATTAATGTTTGTGCCGTAACACAACCATGATCATCACAATCATTGATGCAATATTCTCTTGCGCATTGGTGTGTGTACGTGTACGTGAATCTGTATAAAAGCGACGTTGGTCAGTCCTGTGGACGTCATTACACCACGTTCGCTCGAGTGCTAACAAGTATCGTTCGTGTCAATTTCTTCATCGCTCAGTATAATCGTACATAGTGCATATCAAGATGTACAAACGTAGCTTCAACGATTCATCCTACGCATCCGCCATCAATGGTGATTACCCCAATAAACGTCAGCAACAGGAACATCCTCATCAACAATCCAATATGAGGTACGTACGCGTTATTATACACTTTTCACTTTTCACTTACTTCATTCACTTACTTCTTTCACTGTAAACGCAAGCGAACCGAGTATTAATTCCGTGTATACGTTTCTTACAGTTCTGGATCCGCAACGCCAAAAACAGTGAAAACGCCAAAACCATCAATCGTGCGAATCCTAGGGCGGGATTACCCGTTGACCTCAACAGCGTATAAACGGCTCATGATAGAAATTCGCATTGGTATGGATTCGTGCTACGTCGAGATCGCCATAGTCGACAATAAAGGTGGCGAGTTGAGATTCTCAATGTCTACGTGGAAGCCTCTACTGCAAAATGGGGCTGACATTCTTCAAAAATTACGCGACAACGTAACAACACCCCAGACCCACATCGAAATTGATCATTTGCGAATCGAATTCCCGCGCATGCACAATGATCAATTCGTCAAAATCACAGATAATCGCGTTACCTTATACATGACGGAAGATACGATGCGAAAACTGTTCGCGTATGAACATTGCATCGGTCATATGTTCACTTGGTTGACCGAAAATATGTACGCTGTAGCCAGTAAATATACCGCGTTCGTAAACGTTCTACGTAGCGCTACCGCACCAACAGATTATGTAAAATTAATTTCCGAAAGCGATCACTTTGAACAACATTCTTTGATTCATTGCGAATTGTTAGCGTTAGGAATGCAATCCATGTTGCGCGATGTAAAGCATGTACCACTATAGTACGCGTATATGTTTTAATAAATGGATGATTTTCACGTTAATACCTGTAACGATTCATTTATAATATCCTTTCCTACTAATACGGTGGATAATTACTTATTCGTAAAGCATTCGTTGGGGTGGGTATTTGTATGACGGATGCCCAAGAGGCAATCGACATCGTACCGTTTTCTTTGGGAATTTCGAGTATTTTCACTCCGTCGAGTTGCTCTGTCAGCGGGTGATAAGTGGCAACCTCGAACCTGTACATGCCGCTGACTCGCAGAACAATGCGATCATATACCGTAACCCTGGTAACACGATTCAACTGAAGAATCGGGCTAGGTTTGCTAGCCAGATGTCTGGTTTTTTCCGTCTTTAGCGAATGACAATTATACTTTAGGATAGGTAGTATGGACGGTCCTGACACTGGTCTGATGTAAATCAGATATCCATGGGTGTAAGGTTTCCTTAGACTTTGATATCGGTTTAAGTACGAGTTGGCGGTTACTCGACGCCTGGGAAAACTCAAGAGTTTTCGCCTCGAATGTTATCCTCGCATGATTCACGAGTACCCCATTGACTGGTTGGCGGTTACTCGACGCCAGGGAAAACTCGAGAGTTTTCATCTCGAATGTTATCCTCACGCGGTTCATGAGTACTCCATTGAATCTCTCTCCCTCTCTCCCTCTCTCCCTCTCTCTCTCTCTCTCTCTCTCTCTCTCTCTCTCTCTCTCTCTCCCTCCCTCTCTCTCTCTCTCTCTCTCTCCCTCCCTCTCTCTCTCTCTCTCTCTCCCTCTCTCTCTCATGAGGCAGTTCCGCTATTTAGATTAATCGTTCTCGAATAGTTATCGCGACAGCGCGTTGAATTACATTTCGTCGGTGGATGTTTATACGGGCGCGACGTTGCATTCATTCATGAGATGGTTACGCTATTTAGGTTAATAAATCTCGAATAGTTATCGATGTCGAATTACAACGCCAACGGTTGCGCGCGAGATGCCATCTTGAAATCCTCCTCCCCTGTGACGTCAGCCCCTCACCTACGAGCGCGGTACCCCCTCCCCGCCTCACCCCCGCACCCATCACGCGGAAGAGCACGGTACCCCCTCCCCACCTCGCCCCGCGCCAGCGGCCGGTACCCCCCGCACCGCCTCACCCCCTCGCCCCATTTGGTCCAGAACTCCCTTACCTTACCTACTCATGTATAATAGTAAATTCCTCTGCTTGCTTTCTATCCTTTGGAAATATAAACAATTGTAGCATTATTTCAGTCTTACATCTCGTCCATATATCGAACCCAATTGATATATTTACGTGCTGCCTTTCTTTTCTATTTTTGTAATGTTTTTGTACATTTTAGTGTACAACATGTATCGCGATGTTAGCTTTGCATAACCAATTGTTTACATTTCCCACCCGATGGAAGAGACCACCACTTTCCCGTAGTTTCCATCGAGCGGTACCGTGGACGCTGCGCGTAATTAATTTGTAAATAGTACGTGATTCTTTGTCGCAACTTGATATGATTATCGAAAAATCTAGCGAGAAATGTGATTACGTTTAGATTTTAGATTTTAGATCATACTCCGAATTATAATTTTTAGCTCGAATAGTAATGATTGGAATAACAAACTGTAAACAGAAAAAATGTGTGTCGTGACGAGCTTTACAACACTATATTTTTAAAAATTCAGTTTAACATTTAATATTCCAATCTTTCTTAGCGTTTGGACAATAATTTTTCCAATTTCCAAGCGCTAGTCCCCTTATTGCATCCAACCCCTTCAATTTACAGTATCAAAATATTCATCTTTTAATAAAAAAATTCATTTTAAGGTTTGAAAAATAGAAATAGCTCAAATAAAAAGTACGGAAATTTAAAATGAAAACAAGAAATGATGAATGTACATTTTTCTTTGTTAAAGAAGTTACAGAAAAACTTTATTTAACTTTTTTTTATGTAGAATTTAGTTCGTATATCTGAAAAATCGAAGAACCATAACGGGTAATTATCATTTTTCGTGATCTAATCGGATCTTAAGGGGGTAGACACGTCACGTTACCTGGCCGATTTGGCCGGTCGGTATTACAGCAGGTTTTTTCTGCACAGAAATGGTAATACCGATAGATCGATGATTGCCCGGTAAACGCGAGAGGGAGCTGTTTGCTATTTCCGTATTCTATTGTGAATAAGGAAATAAATTCTCAGCTGTTGCGTTGTACTTATAAAAATTTAAACGGAAAGTCGGCTGGTACTGCAAACGTAGAAAATTCATTGTACCTTTTAATTACTTGAAATGTGCTTATGCTACAATATTCTACGTTAGCAGTAAGGAATTATAAGTGAAAAGGGAAAATAGTTGAGGGGATGTCCCCAGAAAATGAAGTTTGTTAGGTTAGACATTTTTTTACTAGCAAAGCACCGAAACAGAACATGAAATACACTTATTACACGTCCTATGCAGAAAACAGTTATGAACAAACATTATATATAAAATTGTACGGAATCGATTGACGTCACTTTTGCAAAGATCTGATTAGAAATTACGGAACTTCAGATTCGTCACTGCTTAGCGTGCAACATGTATAGTCCCGCTGGTTTCGAGCGTCGAAGCCCACGAAAATCAGCGAGACACATGATTGTTGGCGAGCATCGCGACTGACGACTCTAGCTAGAAAATCACACCGTATGAATGCTAAGAAACGATAGTGTAAAGTGGCGTGCGTTTCAGTTGCACATTGACAATATCGTAGATTCTAGGGCCTAGAATATTAGCTACGTATTACGATGTTCTTCACCAGAGCACTACATTAATGAATTAAAAAATAAATGAATAGGTCAATTAGTTCAAATTAATGAACTGTGCATGATTTTAATGACGCCTAATTTAATTGCACTTACAAACTGAATTACTAATTGTAATTAAAAGAATTTTTTGACGTGCAACACGAAGCTGCGCACGCAAATGGTTGGGCTCGGATTATCGGGAAAGACCTACCCATCCCACCGTTTTGCTTTCTCGCTGCGAGCGACGACCTTCAGGCCCCAGTAGACCACTCGTTGACAGCCGAGAGCAATAAAACCGACGGGCCAGATAAAATGTTGATGTTTGATAAGTGTTGAGGAAAGTATTACCAATGGAGTTTTTAGGGTTTCTCGATGAAAATGATGTCAGATATGGAGGAATTCGGTCAATTTTTAGTGAACGTAGTGTGTGTACTAATCATGTATTCATAAAAAAAAATAGACCGAATTGCTTTGCGTCTCGACTCATGTTCGTGGACATAAACTCACCAATCCATCGGTGGTAACACTCTTATCAAGGTGTAATGAGAAATATGAACATTTTCATATTCAGTACTGGATGACTCAAGTCGCCGCCGACCGAGGGTCTCTCGCTGGTGCGCTATTTCACTCGCACTCGATTTACGTCGTTCAATCTCCTTGTCAAGCGGTTCAGACGAGGGCCCTGATAAATGTGAATTTATTTGGGAAACCAAAGTCGCGTCATTCGTGACACCTACTCGCGAACAGATATATGTATGTACAAGAAAAAGCAATTCAATTTCCCGATGACTTGAAGCAACATTTCAATAGGTAAATGCATGAAAAGGTGGGATCAGGAATTCCCAACCAAGTGATGCATATGAAAGAACTGACGATATTCAACAATAGTTTGTCGTCTAAATTTTACAATTAAAGTATTTGTTTCACATGAATATAAAGTTTGTCAGCAACGTCTTTCTCGACTTGAGTTCTATATAAGGCTGACTTTCCTTCGTCCCCTCTTGTCCTGCACGCTGGCAAGAAATCGACGCTCGAAACCAGCGGGGCCATACAATGTTGCGCGCTAGGCAGTGACAAATCTGCAGTTCTTCATTTCTAATCAGATCTTTGCGAAAGTGACGTCAGTCGATTCCTCATGTTTTCTCGATCAAATTGGCCCCAAAAATGATATAATTCGGACCAAAATTAAGGAAATTACGTGAAAAATTGTTTGCAGAATTGAAAGCCCGTTTCCTTAAAAATAATCCGATTTAAATTATTTTCGGTCAATTTAATCGGGAGAATGCCAGGAATCTATTTGTGGCACTTTCATATTGATACGATGAAAAATAAACATATTCTGTTTCTTTATAATCGATGACACATCGCCGAGCACGGCGATCTCGCGCGGCTCGGGACACAAAGGTTCTCGTCGGTTATTCGAATTTCTAAGATCGTATTCAGATTTATTGGCCGGTGAGTTTCATAACTAGGGGTGTGCGGTTACCCGATTTTTCGGGCTCGGGACGGGCCGACAACTTTCGGGCGGGATCGGGCGGGTCTCGATACTTTCGTATTGCTCGAGATCCCGACAGTTTCGGGACCCCGAGACTCGATTCGGGCTACAAGCATAGCCGCCATGAGCGGACAATTTGATTTCAGGTCGGCTCGGCAAAACTCGGACGCGATCGGACGATATCGTTACCAGTAATAGATTAAAATTATTACCTGAGAACATACAGTGTGTCCGCGGGAAAGCTAAACAGCCGGCTTCCTCCTAAACTATTGGAGATAAAAATATAAAAAAAATAGAGAATTGCATGGTTCGAGGGGGCCAATTAATTAGCGCAAACGAATTTTTTTATCGATTATTATTTTAAAAGATACGATGGTCAAGTTCGGTTTTTCAAATGGAACTATTTTTTTTTGAACACCTGAGTTGATAGTGCGTTCCAAGACAAATTCAATAAGCTTTAATGTATACACTTTATTTTCACTGGTTTTTAAAATATTGCGCTTGCAATTTGACTGATTTTCACTGGAAGAAAACTGTCTGGTATAGCACGCACCGGGGACGGTCTTACTGGATCCACGGGTGGCACTGCCTTTTGAAATAGATACCTACCTGCCAAAGGTCTACGCCAGGCCCAAAGGCTGGACAATATTTTTCCGTCAGAAATGCTACTTAGGTAGGTACATCTGCGGTATATTTATTTCGCACTTGCTTCTACGCTCGGATGGCCGGTTCTTTTGGGAGGGATGCAAGTTCGATTGGTTAGGTTAGGAGGAGTGAAAGTTGCTAGACTAAATTTCAATCATAGGGAGCAGATTGTATCAGAACCATTCGGATTTGCATTCCTCACAAACGGCTGCTCTCTTGAAGAGGCCCTCTTCACAGCAATGCCCACCTTCTCTCGCACGGAATACGTTAACGCTTGCTTTTGTTCTGATATTGAAGCTCGTGTTTATACTCGAGAGAGGACCACGCGTCGACAGCGGGCTACCCCTTTTCTTCCTGTGTCTCTCCACGAGCCGTGCTGACGGTGGATTGTAGGAGCGTAGATATCTGGATGCCAGTTATTGAATTCAGGTGACGATAGAAACATTTTATTACAAAACACACATGTACTATAATTAAAGTAAATCGTATTCCTCTCGGGCAGGAGTACTGATAATGATCGAACTTGCGCCCCACTTCGCGCAGACCAATTACACGGAGGGTAGTCGGGTCACACACTGCCCAAATGTGTGATGCGCTGGCACCCCGTGGCGAGGACAGACCTTCGCATTGCCTCACCCGATTTTTATGATTTTTTTCCGGAAAAAGGTACGAATCCTGGGTCGAACGTAGCGAATTGAAGTCGATCCTCCGCAGTCGAGGGCGAATTATCCATTTGAGCGTATTAAGAAACCCTTTTCTTCATCGTATCGAATGGGAAGTGACGCCAATGGATTCCTTATGTTTTTCTGACGAAAATCATACCAAATGTCATGCAAATCGGACTACTTTGACACAAGCTATTTGTATTCCCTATGTAAAAGTTGTCCGATTTACACGACATTTGTAATGATTTTCATCGGAAAACCCCAAGGAATCCATCGGCGACACTTCCATATCCATACGATAAGGAATAAAGAATTATTTTATTTCCTAACCAGATACAGGGTAATTATGGAGCAACGCCCGTCAAGGAGATGCGGCGGCCTGGTACCCCGTGGCGAGGACAGTCCTTCGCTGTGCCTCACCCGATTTTTATGGCTTTTTCCGGAAAAAGGTACGAATCCTGGGCCGAACGTAGCGAATTGAGGTCGAGCCCCCGTAGTCGAGGGTGAAATATCCATTTGAGCGTATTAAGAAATTCTTTTCTTCGTCGTATCGAAAGGGAAGTGACGCCAATGGATTCCTTATGTTTTTCTGACGAAAATCATACCAAATGTCATGCAAATCGAACTACTTTGACACAAGCCATTTGTATTCCCTATGTAAAAGTTGTCCGATTACACGACATTTGTAATGATTTTCATCGGTAAACCCCAAGGAATCCATCGGCGACACTTCCATATCCATACGATAAGGAATAAAGAATTATTTTATTTCCTAACCAGATTTGAAATTCCAACGCGTGTTTATACTTGAGAGATAAGGATTTATACTCGAGAGATAAGGAATCCGTCTTTAATTTGAAAGGAGGACGATGCAGGCGAAACCACGCGCACTCAACGGTGT
Source organism: Andrena bucephala (assembly GCA_947577245.1). Taxonomy (NCBI): domain Eukaryota; kingdom Metazoa; phylum Arthropoda; class Insecta; order Hymenoptera; family Andrenidae; genus Andrena; species Andrena bucephala. Next base: position 22,452,029 of record OX387716.1, on the reverse strand, counting down.
ACCCCTTTTCTTACTGTGTCTCTCCATGAGGCGTATTGACGGTGGATAATACTTTTCAATTCCTATATTTGGGGCATCTTTCTCGCGTACGTCGGGACAAAAGCGAAGCAAGGGTAAAACTAAGTACTGTGCCGAGGATGGTTAAAATATGCAAATAAGAAATTATTATGATCAAAGAAAAAATTTATAACACCCACTATTTCCTAGCTGGAACCTAATAACCGGCCATTCGAGCGTAGAAAGAAGTGCGATATAAAAGACTATTCAAGTTGAAAATTGAGTCATATTCTCCTACTTCCCCTTAGTGCAGGTACATGATGATTCTGGAGCAACGTCCGCCAAAGGATGCAGCCTGGTACCCCGTGGCGAGGACAAAACGCCGCAGTGCGTCACCGAATTTTATGGCTTTCGATCCCCGAAGGGTTTGGAATACATACCATTAAGAAGTGAGAACTGTTCAGGATTTCAAATGTTTGCTTATTTTCTTCATCGCATCGAAGGGGAAGTGGCGCCAATGGATTCCTGGCGTTCCGTCGATTAAAATCATACCAAATATCATGCAAATCGGACTACTTTGACACAAGCTATTTGTATTCCTTATGTAAAAATAGTCCGATTTTCATGATGTTTGGCATGATTTTAATCGGGAGAACGCCCGGAATCCATTGGCGTCACTTCCCCTTCGATACGACGAAGAAAAGAGTTTCTTAATACGCTCAAATGGATATTTCACTCTCGACTGCGGGGGCTCGACCTCAATTCGCTACGTTCGGCCCAGGATTCGTACCTTTTTCCGGAAAAAGCCATAAAATCGAGTGAGGCACAGCGAAGGACTGTCCTCACCACGGGGTGCCAGCGCATCACACATTTGGGCAGTGTGTGACCCGACTACCCTCCGTGTAATTGGTCTGCGCGAAGTGGGGCGCAAGTTCGATCATTTTCAGTACTCCTGCCCGAGAGGAATACGATTTACTTTAATTATAGTACATGTGTGTTTTGTAATAAAATGTTTCTATCGTCTCCTGAATTCAATAACTGGCATCCAGATATCTACGCTCCTACAATCCACCGTCAGCACGGCTCGTGGAGAGACACAGGAAGAAAAGGGGTAGCCCGCTGTCGACGCGTGGTCCTCTCTCGAGTATAAACACGAGCTTCAATATCAGAAAAAAAGCAAGCGTTAACGTATTCCGTGCGAGAGAAGGTGGGCATTGCTGTGAAGAGGGCCTCTTCAAGAGAGCAGCCGTTTGTGAGGATTGCAAATCCGAATGGTGCTGATACAATCTGCTCCCTATGATTGAAATTTAGTCTAGCAACTTTCACTCCTCCTAACCTAACCAATCGAACGTGCATCCCTCCCAAAAGAACCGGCCATCCGAGCGTAGAAGCAAGTGCGAAATAAATATACCGCAGATGTACCTACCTAAGTAGCATTTCTGACAGAAAAAAATTGTCCAGCCTTTGGGCCTGGCGTAGACCTTTGGCAGGTAGGTATCTATTTCAAAAGGCAGTGCCACCCGTGGAACCAGTAAGACCGTCCCCGGTCCGTGCTATACCAGACAGTTTTCTTCCAGTGAAAATCAGTCAAATTGCAAGCGCAATATCTTAAAAACCAGTGAAAATAAAGTGTATACATTAAAGCTTATTGAATTTGTCTTGGAACGCACTATCAACTCAGGTGTTCAAAAAAAATAGTTCCATTTGAAAAACCGAACTTGACCATCGTATCTTTTAAAATAATAATCGATAAAAAAATTCGTTCGCGCTAATTAATTGGCCCCCTCGAACCATGCAATTCCCTATTTTTTTTATATTTTTATCTCCAATAGTTTAGGAGGAAGCCGGCTGTTTAGCTTTCCCGCGGACACACTGTAGAAAAGTTATGTTTTTTACACGTTAATTTGAAATAATAAAATATTCGCCTCCTGTATATTGTTGTTATTATGAAACATCCCGGAAATATTCGTTTTTGTATGCCTATAGTTCGTACGTTTTGTATTTTAAATCTGAACCCATCCGGAAAAGGATAATACCCTATATATTCCCTTTACATAATGTACTAAGTGTGAAGTATATTTTATTCAGATTTTAAAATATTGTCGATATAAAAATAGTCTTCTTCCCAAGTTCTGAACATGGTATTTATTTAAGTACGTACATGGTCGTATTCAGTATTCACACACTATTTGGTAGCAATGAAAATACATATATATGTAAATAAATAATAAGATACATATTATGATTCAAAAGGAGACAGAAAGGTAAAAACTTATCACTCTGGTATCAATATAAATTATATACATAATTCTTTCCGTCTCGGTCCCCTCGTAATAGCTGACTTTCGACCCGATCGCGTCCGAGTTTTGCCACGCCGAACTGAAATCAAATTGCCCGCTCATGGCGGTCATGCTTGTAGCTCGAATCGAGTCTCGGGATCCCGAAACCGTCGGGATCTCGAGCAATACGAAAGTATCGGGACCCCGCCCGATCCCGCCCGAAATTTACCGACCCGTCCCGAGGGCCGAGAATCCGAGCCGCGGGACGATCCGCACACTCCTATTCGTAACGCGTATTCTCTCGTCATCGCAGAACACGAGTGAGCCAGAAGTGGTGGGGATAGCGCCAAGCTTCTGTCATGTATAGGCCAAACCGAGCTGCAGCGTAGAAATACACGCATCAGAATAGGTGTGCCTAACGCTATGTACTAATTAGATGTCGCACAGCGATAAAATCGTTGTCGTCCAACCGACCGACCAACACGACTATAAACAAACAAAGGATTTTCTATGGGCTTGTCCAAATTGGCAATGCATGCGATGCGGCAACTTCGTATATGTCGGTCGTTTTGTTTGAATTTCAAACCAGTTTGTTTTTTTTGTCGTATCGCACAAACGACGTCCCAAAAAAAGCAATGGATTTGACAAAGACATCTTGTAAACTAACCGCAAAAGTTGGTTGCAAATAGTACTCTACAGCCGGCCGTATATGGACACTGTTGCATTGTCGTACGACCGACTGAAATCGGTCGGTTCGCCGGCAACGATTTTGTCGCTGTGCGACATTTAATTAGGACATGGCGTTAGGCCTTAGCTCCGAAAAAATTCAGGAGCTTTATTGGCCAGAACATTGATTCCTTCTCGATAGCTTCATCTCGTATTGGTCTACGCTTAACTTCGTGACGCACACAACTACATATGTACTACGCTGACAATAAGAATAAATGACAGCCACACGGCTACGGTCAGACGGGGCCGAGCAGCATTCCCGTTACCCCACCATACCCTTCGGTGGCTAGGGAACTCCAACTGACAAATCCACGATCGTCAGATGGTGATGGCTGATTTCTCCTCGATCGCTGTTCGCGAAAACGAATCGACCGGCCAATATATTTGAATACGACCTTAGGATAAAGATATAATGAAAGATGAAAAATTATTCGAAGCAAAAGATGAAAGGCCTTCGAATAAACAAAGGAAACTAATAAATACCCGAAGCTAAATAGAATTTTAGATTTAGGGTACACACACCCTCCCCCCAAACCTCGTGTCGATCGGCCACTGGGGCCATTCGGAAGTATATTCTTTTAATTAAATAATGCCCATCTCTGCATAGGAGCGTAAAGAATTACAAAAAAAATCAAGGAGTCAACTGTTGACCGATTTGGAGACTTTTCCTTGATATATGATATATACAATAGTCGGAAGAATAATAATAAAAGCAATAATTGCACATAATTGCTGTAACTTCCACATTCTGAAAATATGATATCAGTAAATCACTACTTCCAGTGTTATTAAAAAATTCCAATCTCTTTTCTTATTTGAAATAATGTGGCCATATAATTATAACATATATTCGGCAGCGGTGATGTATGTGTTACAGTAAAAGCGTGAATTTAGTAAATGTAGACAATTCCCAGCAGTTCCTAGTCAATGTATGCCTAAAATGCATATAACCTAACCTAAAGTCGTCCGAAAATTCATACATTGACTGCATCACGCTTTTACTGTGGCTTGTGTATCCAGCTAACGCTTCAGTTTTGCTATAATTCCACGTCGGCAGTCCTCCCGAGTAGGCGCCATCTCGTGTTCACTAGCTGAACTAAATTTGTCACGTGACTTGCTCTGTATTATCGCCAATATGGCGGAACTCGTATTTGGGACTGAAGTCACGATTTTTCATTATTCGTCCTTATATGAGCAAATTTGGGGCTGGGTTAGGACTCATTCGAAAGAGGAAGGTTCAATGCAGAGCGCTCTTCTCACCGTTTCAGTCACAAAGCTCTTTTAGTGACCTAAAAATACTTGGATTCTGCGGGTGTATTTTGTCGACTTTTGGTCTACTTTGGACACTCATATTATTAGATATCAACACAATCTCGTTGAACCATGAGAAGAGCGCTCTGCATTGAACCTTCCTCTTTCGAATGAGTCCTAACCCAGTCCAAAATCTGCTCATATAAGGACGAATGATGAAAAATCCCAACCCCCTGTTTCGAGCCAGATTGTGTCGGTATACAGCGTGCTGCATTACCCGTGTCTACCCCCTTAAGACAAGAATATAAAATTTCAATATTAAGTTTCATTGAAATCCATTTTGCCGTTTAAACGTAATCGTGTTAACAAATATATGAGATATTTAAAAAAAAAGCTCTTTTCTAAATAGTCAAAACGTGATCAGGAGGTCTTAAAACGTGATTTCTGTAACAAAACTTTTTCCAAATTTTTTTTCATTACAAGAGTATTATACATATGTCAGAAAGTGAAAAGTATATCTCGAGGCACTCAAGAAGATCGCGCACGGCCGCGTGTCGCTTGCACAGCGTTTCAAGAGCGAGAGAGAAAGACACACATTCGTTTTCTCTCTCGTCTTCCCGACGTTGTCCGAAGCGCCGAGCTCACGGACACGCAGCTCCGGCGTAGTGTGCATGCGAGGTGGGGGAAATTCTCGAGGGAACCCGTCCCGAATCTGGCATCACTGCCACAGACTCTCCACTGCGCGAGGTGTGCCTCGCGCTACAGCCTCGCAACGTTGAGACGCACCTAGACGCTAGAAGCAGCTCTCGTGTCGTATTTCTTTAAGACTTCTCGGTAGAAAGATAGAACTCTGTGGTAACAGCGCGGTAGAGACAGAGGAAACAGAAGAAGTGGCAACTATGCGGCAAAAATTCGTCTACACAGACTACCTAGCGATGTCACCTCTGTACAAGTTCTTTTTATCGACCGCAGTAGTTTCATTAGGTTCCGTTCGTTTACTGGGGACGCTTCGATCGATTCGGACCATAACAAAAATAGGACGGCACCCTGTGGTTCGAGTATACTACATACTAGCTGGACAAAATTTTTTCGCGGGTTTGGGTTTGTATGGGGTTTAATTTGTTAGAAAACAAACCTGATTCGTATTACAGTTTATTATTTCACTAAAAATATCAATAAAATAAAAATATGACTAATTCAATATAGGAAAAAGAACAAAACGACATTATTGTACTTTAACTATAATTATCAGTTATAACATTATGTTTATTCCTGTAATTTTTGAGTTTTGAAGTTTAAAACCTGGTTTTTGAAATCAGTTTTCTCTGCATCGCTATTAAAATAGTGTTTTACTATATGTTCCACGTCGTTCCACGCGACAAGGGCTGAATGTATGGAAAGTAGAGACTTTCTAGTTTTTTTAATCAATATGATCGATCTGCAAAAATTTGCAAAACTATGTTTTGTGAATTGTTTTCGAGTGCGAAGCTCGCCAGGAGAGATTTTTAGTGACATAATAAACTGTGATATGAATCAGATTTGTTTTCTAACAATTTGAACCCCATGTAAACCCAATACCTCGAAAAATTAAGTTTGTCCAGCTAGCATATAGTATACTCGAAACACTGTGCGGCAGCCTTAAGGATAAATGAGGAAGGATAACACGCGTCGGTGAAGGGTGTTAGATAGCTATTATGTTTATTTCGCTAGATCAACCCTCGGTTTTGTATTTTTGCGCCTTTGGGGAATTTCCTGTACACTGCATGTTTTTCATACAAAATTCATTATTTCGTGTGCTTCGATAGAAAGAACAACCAAGTATAGTGATTAGCAGGAGACTAAGGTATAATAAAATAAATAATAAACTATTAATCTTCGTTCTGTGCCTCGTTTCTAGAAAAAAATTTGAATGGTATTTTTTCGATTGTTTAGGAAAGCATAGAGATTTATACGTAAATATGCATCTACTAACAAATGTACTTGTTTCTGAATTTCCAAGGGAACAACTTGCAGCAGTCTGTACAGGCCACCCTGTATGCAATGAAAGCTGCAGTTTCGCCAGAATTACTCCTCATTCACGCTTCACACACTCAAGTGTGGACAGGATGTACGAAACGACATGCACGACAGGTTTACAGTGTTCCTCGCGCAGCTAGTTCCACCATCACCCCAAAAATATGGTCAGCGTGGAAGGTGGAGAGAGCAGACGCAGAAGGAGAAGGAGAAAGAGAGTTATGTGAACGGTCGTGTGTCGGAAATCAGGCAGTGATATTAATATTGAATGATAAAGTGGCTCCGGATGTGTGGATTCGTCATTGGCCTAAAAATTGAAGTCTCAATCCCAAAATTAACGAGGGCGATAACAATGGGATAAAGTGATTTTCCTTAATTAGATTTCATTCTGTGTTAAATTTATAATATCTGATACTAAAAACTGTATGACGGGAAATAGTAATAAGAATGTTCATATGCATAAAAATAATGGAAATCAATAGCATCTGGAATACTGTATATTTGATCAATCTGCAAAGCGTACACATTATGTCCGGTAAAAAATTAGATATAACTTAATATGCAACTTAGTCATCCGTTAACCCACGTAATTTGCCTTTAAATTATTTCAAAATTTTAAGAAAGAATGAAAACATTGAAATTAAGAAGAGGATTGATTAGAAAATTTTAATTTACACGGATGCCTAATCCAATAGGAATCGCCTTTCTTTTTAAGGGTACAATTTTTTACATTTCAAGATAACTTGTGTTTTTTGCATTTCAAATCTATACCATTTTATGGTATACCTACAGAAATTACCTAATGAGACGTATTCTTGGATATCCATTTTAATGAAAGCACTAGTAAGAAACTTTAAAGGAATCTAAAATAATATGGTACAGCGTGTATATATGAATAGTTAGTGTTACAGAAAAAATGATAGAAGTGTTGAGATTGGTATTAGGTAATCCATGTGTGTTTGATCAATCTCCTTCTTCATTCTGGCTTCTTTCGTGTCGATATATTTGTAACAGTTTAAGTGATTTAAAGTGACACGAATATTGCAACATCCCGTAGATTCATCGAATCTCAGTTGTTTGCAATTAGTCAAGAGGCGAATAGGCACAAGCTCGATTTCTGATGTTACTCGTGTTACCCTTGGCACGCGTTTTATACCTACGAGTGAATTGATCCGCTTGCTCGACGGCTTCCTGCGAAAAGTGGAAACAGCGACGCGATTGGAAGGGAACTCAGGATGTTACGCGCCAAATTCCTCTCTTTTCTATCTTAAGAATTTTCAAATTCCTTGCACGTGATAATAACTTATGCAACTATACGAGAAGTCATGGAAGTTGGATTGAAAATTTAATAATAATACTGGCTATTAATAGAAACTGTGACAGCTAAATGTACCAAACATTTATGTCATTTCCCTAAACTCCGTAATCATTATTATTTATTTCTTCCCACCTTTCTTCCTTCCGTGTTTGAGGTACAATATCATGTTTTTATTAAACATTTGAAATACGAACTTAAAAAAAAATGAAATATGAACTTTATCGAAAATTTAAAATACATATGAAGTAGGGCACAATTACAAATTCTTTCGAATGTAAATACTTTCTGTACCGAAGTACAATTGAGAACCATGCAACAAGGGGGTGGGGCTCCATCTTTATCAACTTAAAGTAAATTAGAAAAAACTGTTGATAAAATCTAAGCTTTGACTTAAAATTAAAAAGAGACAAGTAATTAAAAAATATATATTTTCACACAATAAGTAGTAGTTATTGAGTTGATAAGTTTTTATTTCTTTCTTTTTTGCGAATTTTTTAATCCTGGCGCTGCCCTACACAAAAATATTGCACAAAACAGCAATGGGTGCAGATTCAAAATTTGCAATAAATCGCTCATTTGTTATCGGATTTGTAACAAACGTGCACCAAACGACGAAGAATTTTTTTTTTCATATATTACAACTCATAAGTCAAAAATTGTCAAAAATGGAGCTACACCTGTCTTCCTAAAATTTCCTCAATTCTTGCTCATACACGGTGCAAGCCATGGTCATTATTATACTTAAATATTATCATGTTCATGATAAAGATGTACCAGTATGAATGACGAAGTTAATTCATTTTGTAAATAATTATTAATTATGTACAGGAAATTCTGTATTTAATCGTTAAAATTTAAGAACAATTGTAAACACATTTGTCAGATATTCTTTATAATCTATTACGTGAAAAGAAACTGTTGGACAAAGAAAATCACTTTCGTCATGCTGATCGACTTATTTTCTACTACATTAATGACATCGTGAAAGATATAAAAGTTTTATACGTATTCAAGTAATACTAACCACAATGATTTTATAGAGAATTCGTGATCGATTAGATAATTTGTGAAATAACAATTCGTTGAAATTAATACAATATTAGGGGGCAGGAAGAAGTACATGATTACAATTCCTAATATGTTTTGTAGTACATTTTGTTGTAAATTATTCATTATCCGTTATTTATTCATGATACTAATATTTGGCATTTCAAAAAGTTTTTAAGCAAATGGAAACATCGGGATGTATTTTTAACTTGTGGTATTTCATTCATTTATAAATACAGTATGATCACAGTAATATGGCATTTCATTGAGCTTCGTCTATTGTATCGTGATAGATTAAATTCTTTCTACCTAATAAATTTAAGTGATTAAAATTTCCGTAGTAGGAAATACCTAGGTCACGCGTAGATATAGAATTATTTATCTCTTCAAAGAAGGTGAATAAATATGAGCAATAAAAAATGTACACAATACTGAAACATTTATGGAATACTTTTTTCTTTCTAATATTAGGACTATGACGACCGCAACTTTTGAGGTAAATTCATTGTCGATTTTTCTTAATTTTTCAACTATTTACTGGTTTTTGGCAACCATCAGAAGAGCATATTATAAGTAGGATATAAATCTTTGAATGGTACAGTTATGTCGATGATAAATATGAAATCAATTGATTTCTTAAGCTTACAGAAAGTTATAAATCAAGAAATCACGCGTATGTGACAATGACCGTCAAAGTGTTAAGAATCTCCTGTTTTTAAGAGTCAATTAAGTGAGGAATATATAAGATTAAGTGGGAATGAACGGTTCCGAGCACGTCATTAAACATTAGAAATAACTACGAAAGAAAGGTGTTTAATGACATTACTAGGAACCGTCCATGTAAGAGACGCAAGAATGATCCTCCAGTTTTGTAGTAAGGATATAATCTTAATTTTATTTGAGCATACGCCTATATACCTGTGTGACGGTTTGAAACGTTGCTTTGGTGTACGTAGTCTTCGATGTGATAGAAGTAGCAAGATTTATTAGACACAAGGCGACCACCGCGTGACATATAATCTGTCGGTAGGTGTTCTGGAGAAAAGGTCCCCCGGGCCGGCAGCGTTCGCCCGCTAGTGATTCCCGTGCTGCCTTGATCGTCAGTCGCGCCAGAGATATACCCTCGAGAAGTCGATTGCCGCCGCAATTCAACTGGAGAAGTCTCAAAATAACGCCCACTCGTGTTCGGAGTAATTTTCTGCTGCAACCATTCGTTAAGAAGAGAAAAAGTCCAGAGAGATTTTTTTTACGGTGTAACTGGTTCGGTCGATCTACCTTCTTTCACGATATAGATCCATACTTCCAATATTTATTGTCGCTAAACTCGAGAAACTGTTCTCTTCCACATTTGTCAACGCATAAAGGCTTCGTTTACCCCTTCGAGAAACCTTGATAGGAAGTTTTATGAATGAGAAACACGTTATTACGCACGGTACTTGACATTCAGTTCTTCATTCTAACTCACATCTGATTATTTGATCCGTGATCGCTGGGAAATAGTATCCTTGGTTTCTTCAACGTCAATAGTTTTATCGACTAATTTTAGCCCCTAAAATGATTTGGGGGTATACGTAGGAACCTTGTAACATACAAGTGTATCATCTTTAAAGTAGATTTCTCTTTTTCGCATTATCACCTGCCTTGCCGGACATTTTATTTTACTTTAAGGTACTCTTAAGTAGTAGTAAAAAATTTATGATAGAACAGGAAGCATCTTTCACACATTGCAAGTGAACAAATTAGCTATTCTTTCATTAATCCGTCGTAACCGTGTTCGTATAAGCCAAATGACTGTAGAATTGTGTTAAATTTACTAGCTACCGGTGCGAGATTGTGGTTCATGTATCACGTATCAATATGTAATGAACAATATCCTAATATTGGTTTATGTGTAATATTAGAATGTTCAATATTTTCTGTAGTTGCTTAAAACATTTCTACTAAATGTGTGTACTACATGAAGGTTGAAAATTATTACATATATACTGGAGAATTACACTCGTACAACAGTTGACGACTAGTTTTCTAATGATTATTGATCGGAAAATTTCATCTCTCTCGCGTTATGTAAATGTTTTTTTTATTCTATCGAAAAAACATGATACTGATTCCAATCAGATGCGTTCATATATATTTCGTAATAGAAACTGGAAAAGATAGTTTCGTCTCCTGTAGGAACACACGGCGTCAAAGAAGTTATTCTTAGAATGACGGAAATTTTATGAGGCAACGTCTCTCTTTCAACTTTTCCCTGTTTATAAAGCGAGCCTCGTCTCACTTCTTCTTTTCAAAATACTTAAAAAAGAAGCATGAATTTTACGATTTACGTAAATAAAATGTTTCGCGTGTTTTTAGTTTAGCGTTAAACTTTTGCAAGACGTTTCTAGTCGTCTTAGAAAAGGGACCTATTTCTGTATTCTATCTTTTAAAAATGAATACGAGAATATTTTAAAGGAGAACGAATTGTGTATATTCTATTTAGTTTAACTATCCCTTAGTCAGTCTTTATTTGTAACATGTTCTTATTTAATTTCTAAAACAATTTTTCAACTCTACATATTTAATTTTAATTGCAAATTTCGTTGGTGAAAATTTTTTAAAATAAATTTATTTATTGAGTATAACGTGTATAGATTATACAAGAGAAATTTTAATATAATTTCGGAATTTTATTCTTAAATAATTAGTCCTCGATTGTGATATCTAGAAAAATGTTTACACGTTGAATGTTGAGGTATAGATTTCAGTCGTTGTTATTCCTGCATAAAGCCATATGAAATTAATATACGGTTCATTTTCACTCCAGTGAATGTCTGTTCCTACCGATTACTAAATATTTTGAATACACAAATAATTAGGTTAAATAATCTTAAATTATGTCGAATTCAGAAGTGAAATTCGATCCACCGATTGGTTGCATCAACGAGCGTGTAATGCCAATTGTATCAGTGAGTTGACCGAGTTGAAACATAGAAAATGATTTGGGGGGAAGAGGAGATTGAAACTACGTGGCAGGAGTTGTCGACATTCTACAGACACGGATTGAAGAGTATTACTTGCAGTCAGTGCGATAACGCTGTGTATGGCCCGGTCTGTTATACCAGGAATGATCAAGAGAACGAGGAACCGTCACCAGGACTCAATTTCGCTCCATTAATTTTTCAGAGTCTTTACTACGTGCAAACAAAAAAAGGTTTCAGTGCTCAGGAAATTATATCTACCGTTAATTTGTTCTATGTTACGCACAATATTAATTGTTTCAAATACTAATTGGAATCATGGTGCATCGGGATATTGTGTGGTGGAAATCGTAGAATGTTAATCATCTACAAGCTTAATCTAGTCTTCGAATAATATGATTATATATTACTCCCCGACTATTATGTTGCAGATGATAAAACTAAAGTGATTCCTCTTAAATAAATATTATTATTGTGATCACATTAATTTAAATTTCAATTACATTGCTTGTTACTTAATGCGCTTATGCTATACTATTATTAGACAAAGGAAATTAAGATTTTCTGCCCGTAAAATCCTAAAATAGTTTGATGCCAGTTATTTATATATCTAGGTACTCAGACAGTTTTAGTGAATTTTATATAGTTCTGTTGGCATACTGTATGAAAGATACCAATTAAAGGTGGCATAAGAAATGCAAATATTGTGCATGCTACGATAGATATTATATTGATATTAAATCGTAGATTGTACAACGTTTATCCATAGCAGAAGTTTTATATTTCCATAGTGGAATGATTCGATAATCTGAGTCCTTAAGCATGATTCCTCAAATTTTTTTAAGTAGTCGAAATTATCGTGTGCCTTAGGAATTTCAACAGTTTTATTCCACAGGTATAAATAATCCGAAAGTTCTGTAATACAAAGCCAGTTTAGATTTATCTAATTTTACTAAACGAATGCTTTAATTTTCTTAAAAAGTAAATTTTTTTCTTGTAAACCCTTCTTTCTATAAATATTTTTACTATGGCAATCAAATTTTCATACTCACCGATATTAATTAATAATTGAATCTATTATCGTGTTATTTCAGCCGAAGTAAAAATGCCGAGTGGAAATATGGATAAGCCAGTAATTGAAGATAATCACGATGGTACTGTGTCAGTTAAATACGGCCCAAGAGAGGAAGGACAGCATGAAATTTCTGTAAAATTTAACGGTGAACATGTTCAAGGTTAGTTGAATTTTTTGACGTCTGCAATTACATTGCATGCATTATCAGTAGGGTAGACCTTAGCTATAGGATTCAACATTTTTCTTTTTTTTTTCCCACCCCATTCAATTTTGACAGAGAGATAATTAATTTAGACAGTGAGAAAATTATATGTGCTAAATTTTCAAGTGATTGGACAATGAGAACCCGTACTCAAAAGTCAAAGTTTTGAAATTTTAGTGATTTCTCGTCAATTTCAAACATAATTGTGTTCGATTATTTTGGAAGTATCAGTGAATATTTTTTAATAAAAATTTAATTTTTTACGTGTATAAGGGCATCATTTGTATGTGACTTCAAATAGTATACTCAAACCCTTTGAATTGTACCATTCGAATTAGTCAAGGTATAACGCCGCGTCTGACAATGAGCCATTGTGCGCGACTACGCAACTACAGATTATAATATTTCCCATGTACAAAACTTTGATTATTTGTTATTTGCTAATAATTATATAAGTAACAATCAATCAAAGAATGTAATTATTTACATAATTATGAACAAAAGGTGATTATTTACAAAAGAACTGTCCTTACCGATTTCAATAATCTTGGAATATGTTGTCCACGGCATGATACTGAACAACTTTTTCCTATACATGTTGCCGTCGCTCGGCTTGTGACAAATTTAGTTCAGCTATTGAATACGAGATGGGGCCTACTCGGGAGGACTGTCAACGTGGAATCACAGCGAAACTGAAGCGTTAGCTGGATACACGTGCCACAGTAAAAGCTTGATGCAGTCAATGTATGCATTTTCGTACGATTGTAGGTTAGGCTATATGCTTTTTAGGCCAGGAACTGCTAGGAACTGTATACCTACATTTATGTACTAAATTAATGTTTTTACCGTAACACATACATCACTTGAAATCGCTGTCAAATTTATGTTATAATTATGTGGTCACATTATAAAAAATAAAAAGAGAGAGATTCGAACTTTCTTAATAATACGGGAAATATTGATTTACTGATATCATATTTTCAAAATGTGGAAGTTACAGCAATTATTTTCAATTATTGCTTTTATTATTATTCTTCCGACTATTGTATATAACATATAACAAGGAAAAGTCTTCAAATCGGTTAACAGTTGACTCCTTGATTTTTTTTTGTAATTCTTTACGGTCCTATGCAGAGATGGGCATTATTTGAATAAAAGAATATGGTAATTATATAGAACAGGTGTTTCCTCACCGATTTCAATGATTTTTGGATATGTTGTCTGGGACACGATTCTGAACAAATTTTTCCTAAACATGTTACCGCCGCTCGACCTTCGTTTCCAAGATATTCGTGAAAAACTGCAGCTACTGTTACAATGTATTCTTTTTTTTTTTTACATGGAGGAAATCCCCACGGATACTCCCCGCCCGCGGGGGCGGGCAAGGGGTTATGTGGGACTCGAACCCACTAAAATCTCCAAGGTGGTCTACCTCGTGTGCGGAGTTGCGCGCCTGAGGGGAGGGACTTGGCGCGAGTGCAAACTAGCGATTCATTCGCAATCCTCCCCCCCCCCCCCCGCTGCGCTTCGTGCAACTCCGCACGCGACATCCCCTGAAAGGGGCCTTCCCTGGGGGAGTATTGTTATACCTCCTCCAGCTATAATCTCCTTACACGGCGGCGCGACGGACCACGCGTCCGCGCCGCCTCTTCCGGGGTCGTTGCTACTAGGGCGGGTGGTGCCCCACGGCACCCCCGTCCCGCGACCCCGGGATCGAGTTACTACCCGGCCGCGACGGTGCTATGGTCGCGACCGGGCCGGGGCGTTGACGGCCTTAAGGGGGTAGACACGTCACGTGACCTGGCCGATTCGACAGGTCGGTATTACAGCAGGTTTTTTCTGCACAGAAATGGTAATACCGATAGATCGCCGATTGCCCAGTAAACGCCAGAGGGAGCTGTTTGCTATTTCCGTATTCTATTTTGAATAAGGAAATAAATTCTCAGCTGTTGCTTGTACTTATAAAAATTTAAACGGAAAGTCGGCTGGTACTGCAAACGTAGAAAATTCATTGTACATTTTAATTACATGAAATGTGCTTATGCTACAATATTCTACGTTAGCAGTAAGGAATTATAAGTGAAAAGGGAAAATAGATGAGGGCATGTCCCAAGAAAATAAAGTTTGTTAGGATAGACATTTTTTAATTAGCAAAACACTGAAACAGAACATGAAATATACATCCTATGCAGAAAGCAGTTATGAACAAACATATATAAAATTGTGTTTGATGTTGAATCCAACGTGTGATTATTATGTGGTTCCCTCCTCGAAGTGACAGAAAATATAACCTATGTATATGCTATATGACAATAAATGTTTAGCGGCTATTTCGTTCTAGTACGCTACATTTGTGAACTTTTATCATCCTTCCGAAACATTATTATTACGCCGCAACAGTATCTTTAGGAAATCAGGTATAGCATATAGGTTATATTTTCTGTCACTTCGAGGACAGAAAATCTGCTCCTCCAGCTGACAGAAAATCCGCTCTTGCACATTTTCACTAGGCCGATCGGCGTCATGGAAGGGGTACCTCTTCCACCCTGCATTTGTGGTAGTTGCAACGATATTCCTCACTCCAGTGTACATATGTACACTCTGGTTTGATCTGCAAAAATAAATAAATTTAATAAAAATTAATTTTGTGTTTACACTTGAATGTAAAAACTGATACTTACACTTACTGAAGAAACCATTATTATTGTGTCCTATTTCTCATAAATATTTTCTTGGAATGGCACTGCCCCCTTTTGATTCCAGTTAGTTGTCATAGAATCTGTGATAAAAAGTTAGAACGAGTTGTAATCTGAATGCAATAAAAATGTAAATGTATGTATGTTATTTATTTATCTTTATGCTTGCGGAGAAGACTGCCTTTCTTTCCTCGCTTCATAGAGCATGATTTTCAACGTTGATACTGATTGGTGGAAATATCTAAAGCAAATTCATATATAATTCATGATGATTTCCAATTAATCCAATTATTTGCATATCAAAAGTATGCGTCATTCTTACCCTTTTATACATGTCATTTCCACTTGATATGAAAGAATAACTATAGGTATTTATTATTAGGAGAGTGTGAAAAGGCCCACCACCACCCTCGGCATAGACGGTCCTATTCACTCTCCGTATGTATCTTCTACATACTTTCTTACTCACATTTTGGAACATTACTTATTCAACAGCTCTTCATATACGCTGGATGCACTCGCCGGTGCATTAGTCACTTTGTATTGCAATTGCTTATTCGACAGCTCTTCATATGCGCTGGATGCACTGGCCGGTGCATTAGTCACTTTAGATTGCCATTGCTTATTCGACAGCTCTTCATATGCGCTGAATGCACTCGCCGGTGCATTAGTGACTTTGGATTGCAATTGATTATTCGACAGCTCTTCATATGCGCTGGATGCACTCGCCGGTGCATTAGTGACTTTGGATTGCAATTGCTTATTTGACAGCTCTTCATATGCGCTGGATGCACTCGCCGGTGCTATTGCGATGTTGTCATCCATCGTTTTATGTACTTTATTTTCTAATCGTACATGCTCCTCCTGTTTTTATGTACGGAGGTTCTCTAATCGGCTGTTGTCGATTGTATCTGCTATCTATTATTTCTGGCAACATGCAGTCCTCATAGAACTTCCTCAGTTTTTCCTCCATCTCTGTTACCCAGAAACTATCATCTCTTGGTACTATTATAACTTTCATTCATTTTGGCGTCCATAAACAGAATAAAGCCCGTTGCCTATTCGTTATGTGCAATTGTCCTTGCACTTGATAATAGTAGTGATGATTTTTATTCATTTCATCACCCCGGAAAATACGCCGTATTGCAGGAAGATGCTCTATTGCTTCAGCAGGCGATAAATCCTTCGCCGATTCGGGACATTTTACTTCGATGATGGTATCATCGTCCACGAGGCCGTCAGGAGTTGCACCTAAATGAGGCACAGTGGCATCGATGAAGAGGCCACACGTTAGAATATTGATTCCTAATTCTTCTTCCATTTGTCGCAAGGCGTTTGCCTCATTTTCTCTTCCGTATTGGAGAGAACGTAAATTTTCGAGTTGCGGGTACATTATACTCTTCAAAGTATTTGCCCGTGGTGTTTTCTTTTGTAATCGACATTCCTTGCCGAAATTGGACGCAGATAATAATTTCTTCCTATAACCGATCCCCTTTTCGCTATTCGCCTGATCGCGAGTTTCCATTTCGATCTTGTATGGCGTCGTTTGCCACTCGTGAAGTATAGCCACGTGCCTTTTACACTCGGAAGAGTATAATGTCTCTTCCATATCTGGCTTTTCTGCACTGGGGCCGTAATCCTGGTCGCACGATTGTTTTTTATTTCGGAAGGAGCATGCTTTCGCTTCTTTTTTATATTTCATTGCCTCTTTTGCTGCACGCTTCCGCCGTTTTCCAGCTTTCTTACTATGGTTGTCGGCTCTTTATTCATTGGTATACTCAATCTGCTAAACGCCTCTTACGTGTTATATTGGACGATTGCAGCGGAGACTCTACCCTGATACGAGCCCCCTCGTCCAAAGTTTATCCTTTTGCCTCCGATGAATTTAGCAATGATATTATTAAAACTTTGAACGGCATTGTTATTTAGTCCGTGCAGCAAACTATCAGCTTTAGTGAAAAGTGGCTGCATCGCTTCTTCGATACTTTGATAAATACCGGCTTCTCTCAGTTGTGGAACGTAATCTACTCTGTTGGGATCAGAGTATTTATTACAGAAGTATGCTAACCTCTGACACTCTTTGTGTTCACCGAAAACCTGACTCGGTACATTCGTCAAGTCTTCCTTCAAATTTTGTATTCGTTGATCGAGTGTTATTTCTTCTTGGAACCGGTATTCCGCAGCTTTCTTTATATCAGTACGCAGGCGGAGAACATTATTTTGTACGACAGCTCTTAGTTCTTTATTGCGGCCTTTTGCTACGATTTCGCTTATTTTTCTACTGAAATTGCGTAGCAGGTGATTGGTGCATTCTATTTTTCGTACCCGCACCATGTACATTTCATATGGATCATTGTCCAATATCTTCTTGTACACACTGCTATCGCCATCGGCAACTAGTGTAGAATATATTAGTCCGTGCATATCTATGCTGCATTTGAAGCCTTCGACAATAGCGACACTTTCCATGTCAGTTGAACTCTGATTACGACCCCAGTTCTTGAAACAACGATGCTCGCGCGGTTCTTCCTTCTTCGTAGATGCTATTTGGCAAGTCATGCAGAATTTATTCTTCACGCTGATGTACAACACTTTCTTCGTGTGGTATCCCACGATGGCTCCTACGCCAGAAAGAGAATTGTAATCTCCTCCGCGGTATGACCTTTTCATCCAACTACCATCTGGGACAACTGGGATAAAGGGTACACCGGATTCTGGATGTACGTCGCCTCTTGCTATAGCTAATGCTTTTTCCTCTTTTCCAGCATCTTCCATTTCGTGTTGTGCGGCCTCTTCGAGGGCATCGATTAGGTCATTCTGACAGTTCTCGTAGATCCTTTTCGTCATACAGGACACGTTCACGGCAGTCATTATGTCCTCCAGTTGATTATATCCGCCGCTCGTCATCATTGTTGCGGAAACAGTGGCGCGGTTGATATCCATAGTGGCATCACTCTTCCGAAGACAGGATATGTGCTCTGTGTATTTGCACATTTTGCATTCTACATAATACACATCTTCTAGTCCATTCCGTTGACATCTAATTATTTCAAAATGTTCGATGCCACAGCCAATAGTCGAATGTTTTCGAAGATTTCTTATTTGTTCGAAAACATACGGAAAATCAACGAACTCTATTCCTTCTGAAATTGAATTTTCCGGCTGTTCTGGTTCTGCATTTTCTACCACCCAGTAATCGGCATCACTTCCAACATCTTGATTCGTTTCTTCGTTGATGTCTCTTACGGAACGTATCTCATCCCTATCTGTGTCCAAATCTATTTCTTGTACATTTTCTTCTTCGTTCGACTCGAAATGCACTTGTTCTACAATTTCCTCTTCGTCCGCGTTGAAATGTATTTCTTCTAAAATATCTTCCGCGTCCGTATCGAAATGCACTTGCTCTATAATTCCTTCGATAATTGGGAAGTCTTGAAAATTTCCTACGTCTTCTTCGTGTGTTTTGTCCGTAGGAAACTCATACGCAGCAGATGTGTTTGGAAGTGTTTCGTCGTACGAGGTACCTGCACGCGTACCTGCTTCCGCCACGGTGACCTACCGTGAGGCACGCTGCTGTTTTCAATCGTTGCCTGCACGTAAAGAGTCAATAATCAGTAACACGTGGTACATACATAGAAATAAGATAAACATACATTAGAAAAGAAAAGCAGGCATAGTAAAAGAAGATATACTGTAAAGTCTCGATGTAAGCGAAAGCCTCGGAACGAAGGAAGTTTTTAATGCCCGCTTTTCGCGGGGTACGTGTGAGACAATACTAACGCAATCAAAATTTAATATTAAAACTTTTGTATTTTTGGTTCCATTTTCATGAAACTTTTACCAACATGTTTGTTAGAATCTCCTGATTAAAATGATACCAAATACGACATAAATCGGACAACTTTTACTTATCGTGGATACGAATCATTTATATTTATATAATTGTCCAAACCATATCGTGTTTGGTGTCATTTTAATAAGAAAATCCTCACAAATATGTTGGTAAAAAATTATAAAAATGAACCAAAAATAAAATACTTTTAATTGTGAACCTCGTTTACATCGGTGTTGTCTCTCACCGATTTTCGATTTCGGATCGGGTTACACGATCGGCGCACGAGCCATATTACACGCTTCACTGGTTCCAGGGGGTACCACCCCAACTAGGGGTGATAGAAATTAACACTAATGTTATATAGTCACAATTTTGAACTCTAATCGAGATTTTACTGTAGATCCTACATTTTTAGAAGTTTGTCGACGGTCTCGAACGTAGGAGAAGAGAGCGAGTGGAAAAAAGGACTGCCGAATGTCTCCATCTTTTTCATTCGCTATCCTTCTCTGCGGCCGAATCTTATTATTACTAAATATGTATTATCCTAATTATACCGTGTTTGGTGTAATTAATCATTAGAGAAACATCACAAATGTTACGATACTTTGTTTATGAAAATATTATTATTATTATTGCATTGCTGTGAACATCATTCTAAAATATCTTGATGATACGAAGAGGGACGTAACGTAATACAAATGTTCCTCTTAGACAACGTGATTCCCTTGCTGTGCAAACCGAAGAAAATGCACATTTGGCCTGTTTTCTTTTCACACGCACACATCTGCACAACCGTCTCCGCTACTCGCAAGCGAAGGCAGCCACAAGCAAACATGTCTGAGTTGCGATACGCGGCTGTGCGAGTATACAGGCACGTGTGCACTTGACCGCGTATGAAAAGAATACCTACTCTTCGCATTTCAATCCTGGGTCATTCCACGCGAATTCGGACACTTTTCGGAGTAACATTTGGGATTTTTGTGAAACTTGAATAAAATGTAGTCTTTAGTGATATATATACGTATTTCAAAGGATTTTTAAAAATTTTTAAAATTGTGGAAATTGACTTTCTTTCATTAAATTATAACTGTTGAACTAAGAGACAGATAAGAATGAGCTTTTGGGTGCTTACACTGGGGAAGTAAGAGTACCTAATAAAAATTATTTCACTGAAAGGAAATAAATTTTTGACCATTTGTTTTGCAATTGTTCTAAACAAATGCCATGTTTTAATAGCAGGGCACTATTTAAAAATTTGAAAAAAATGAGAGTATAGTCCTATGTCCTCTTTACGGGCCCGTTTTCAGAAATACGGACACTTTACAATTTGCCCCAATGAAAATTAATTGAATGTGACGCTGCGTTGCCCAATACCGACTGGACTGGCTAATACCTGTTATATACCTGTTATATAGGGTTCTCGCAAATGGTAAGTATTTGAAAAAAACTGAAACAGGAAAACTTTTACTATTTTTTATACCCAACATAATACGGCATGTCAACTTTTGGTGTTCGCGAGATTTTCCGTGAACCGAAGGTGAGCATCAGTTTTGCAATGCTACATATTTGATTACCCGATATGAAAGTGACTGTCAAGACAAATTGAGGGCTCGAATGCAATAAAGAGACTAGCTCTCGAAAATGAGAAAAACATTTGTCCAAACGCTAAGAAAAATTGGAAAATTACATTTAGTTAAACTGGATTTTAAAAAATATTGTGTTGTAAAGCTCATCACGGCACACATTTTTTCTCTTCGAAGTTTTTCTATCGAATCATTAGTATTCGCAATAAAAATTATAAACCAAAAAATTTCTTCGACCAAAGTCAATATCTTTTTAAATATAAATTGCGATAACTTGAGTAAATATTAACGAATCGTTATGAGACTTGAAACATAAAACTCAGTAAACTCTAGCGAAGCCGTAAACTGTATGCACAAAACCCTTATTGTAAAAAATATAATAATATTTAATTAAAAAGCAATGCTGGACATAACCCATGTTTTTCAACGTTCGCCGTTAAAAACTATCGAGGCAATTTTGAGGTACATATAACATGCAGCGACAAAGTTTTTCCTTAATATACAAGGAAGATTTTCACAAATTTTCACACTGATTAATAAATAATTGTAGAAGATATGACGATATATATAATTCTCGCACGGCGCCAACTGTCAACGCGAGTGCTAAAACCTGTAAATAGCGCATTATACGCGGCTGTTGACTGTTGGTGGCGCGCGAGATTTATACCTATACAGGGTGTCCCACCTAAGACTGGACAGCCGGGTTTCTCCTAAACTATAGGAGATAAAAATATAAAAAAATAGGGAATTGTATGGTTCGAGGGGGCCAATCAATTAGCGTGAACGAATTTTTTTATCGATTATTATTTTAAAAGATACGATGGTCAAGTTCGGTTTTTCAAATGGAACTATTTTTTTTGAACACCTGAGTTGATAGTGCGTTCCAAGACAAATTCAATAAGCTTTAATGTATACACTTTATTTTCACTGGTTTTTAAGATATTGCGCTTGCAAATTTACTGATTTTCACTGGAAGAAAACTGTCTGGTATAGCACGGACCGGGGACGGTTTTACTGGCCCCACTTGTGGCACTGCCTTTTGAAATAGATACCTACCTGCTAAAGGTCTACGCCAAGCCCAAAGGCTGGACAATTTTTTCCCGTCAGAAATGCTACTTAGGTAGGTACATCTGTGGTATCGAGAAGCGCACCGTTACTTTTATTTCGCACTTGCTTCTACGCTCGGATGGCCGGTTCTTTTGGGAGGGATGCAAGTTCGATTGGTTAGGTTAGGAGGAGTGAAAGTTGCTAGACTAAATTTCAATCATAGGCAGCAGATTGTATCAGAACCATTCGGATTTGCATTCCTCACAAACGGCTGCCCTCTTGAAGCATTGCTCTTCACAGCAATGCCCACCTTCTCTCGCACGGAATACGTTAACGCTTGCTTTTGTTCTGATATTGAAGCTCGTGTTTATACTCGAGAGGACCACGCGTCGACAGCGGGCTACCCCTTTTCTTCCTGTGTCTCTCCACGAGCCGTGTTGACGGTGGATTGTAGGAGCGTAGATATCTGGATGCCAGTTATTAAATTCAGGAGACGATAGAAACATTTTATTACAAAACACACATGTACTATAATTAAATTAAATCGTATTCCTCTCGGGCAGGAGTACTGATAATGATCGAATTTGCGCCCCACTTCGCGCAGACCAATTACACGGAGGGTAGTCGGGTCACACACTGCCCAAATGGTACAGGGTAATTCTGGAGCAACGCCCGTCAAGGACATACGCTGGTACCCCGTGGCGAGGACAGACCTTCGCATTGCCTCACCCGATTTTTATGGTTTTTTTCCGGAAAAAGGTACGAATCCTGGGCCGAACGTAGCGAATTGAAGTCAACCCTCCGCAGTCGAGGGTGAAATATCCATTACAGCGTATGAAGAGACCCTTTTCTTCATCGAATCGAAAGGGAAGTGACGCCAATGGATTCCTTATGTTTTTCTGACGAAAATCATACCAAATGTCATGCAAATCGGACTACTTTAACACAAGCTATTTGTATTCCCTATGTAAAAGTTGTCCGATTTACACGACATTTGTAATGATTTTCATCGGAAAACCCCAAGGAATCCATCGGCGACACTTCCATATCCATACGATAGGGAATAACGAATTGTTTTATTTCTTAAAAAGGTAGGTACGGGCTGATTCTGGTGCTGCGCCCGTCACCCCGTGGCGAGGACAACACCCCGCAGTGACCATAGAATTTTATGGCTTTTTTCGGAAAAAGGTACGAATCCTGGGCCGAACGTAGCGAATTGAAGTCGACCCTCCGCAGTCGAGGGTGAAATATCAATTTGAGCGTATTAAGAAATTCTTTTCTTCGTCGTATCGAAAGGGAAGTGGTGCCAATGGATTCCTTATGTTTTTCTGATGAAAATCATACCAAATGTCATGCAAATCGGACTACTTTGACACAAGCAATTTGTATTCCTTATGTAAGCGTTGTCCGATATCCACGACACATGGCATGATTTTCATCGGAAAACCCCAAGGAATCCATTGGCGACACTTCCATATCCATACGATAAGGAATAACGAATTGTTTTATTTCTTAAAAAGGTAGGTACAGGCTGATTCTGGTGCTGCGCCCGTCACCCCGTGGTGAGGACAACACCCCGCAGTGCCCATCGAATTTTATGGCTTTTTTCGGAAAAAGGTACGAATCCTGGGCCGAACGTAGCGAATTGAAGTCGACCCTCCGCAGTCGAGGGTGAAATATCAATTTGAGCGTATTAAGAAATTCTTTTCTTCGTCGTATCGAAAGGGAAGTGGTGCCAATGGATTCCTTATGTTTTTCTGATGAAAATCATACCAAATGTCATGGAAATCGGACTACTTTGACACAAGCTATTTGTATTCCCTATGTAAAAGTTGTCCGATTTCCACGACATTTGGCATGATTTTCATCGGAAATCCCCAAGGAATCCATCCGCGACACTTCCATATCCATACGATAACGAATAAAGAATTATTTTATTTCCTAACCAGATACAGGGTAATTCTGGAGCAACGCCCGTCAAGGAGATGCGGCGGCCTGGTACCCCGTGGCGAGGACAGCCCCTCGCAGTGCCTGACCGAATTTTATGGCTTTCAACCCGCTAAGGGGTTGCAGTGGACTAGCGCGTTTTGCATCGTCCTATCCGGTACAATTATTAACGTGATTTGATATTCCCTTTCGTCGTACGTGACCGTCGCTTGCGCGTTCTATCTTACACGTTCAAATCGCTTCCGTTTATCCCGCGAAATTTATCCGATTCGTGGTCGTTCGTGATGCATGCTCTCGGAAAGTATATTTTTTTAAAGAAACAAATCGGACTTCCCGAGTCGATGAGCGCGTTCACATTAATGTTTACATTACGGCTCTCGCTACTTGGGCTGTAATTTTACCGATCGCCGAAAGTCTTCTTTCTGCTCGCGCGCCACACAGTTGACGTCGTCCACGGCTGGTTGGGGCTGTTGGGAGTCGCATCGGCTCGCCAAATGACCCACCTTTCCTCATTTGTGACAGGGACTCCTTCCTCGGCTTCGGAAACTCGGCTGCGTTGTGCCCCGTCTGGTTACCGTTGAAACATTTTCTCCCGGCATGCTTTGTTCCCTGTGCTTCTTTCGGTGGCGGCTTCCTCGTTCCAGCGGCTGATGAGGCCGTCGTTTGACTGCGCGGATGCATCTTTCGTGATGCGTCCGACGGCGGCGTGATAAAGGCCTCCAGCATCGCGTCCAGGGACTCGTAACGCTGGACTTTGGCCAGCGTCCGTAGCTCCCAACTTGAAATTCCACCGATGACGTGGCTGACTAATTCCGTTTCTGAGACCGGGACCTGGTTTGCGAATATGACCTTGTCGTGGACGTAATCGGCGAAGGTTTCCACTGCGCCCCACTTACTCGCTTCGAGCTCCTGCCTCAAGGCCAAAGGATCCAGTCGCTACCCTTACATCTTCTTAAAACCCCGTAGTAAGTCCTCGTGACCTAACTCGACGCAGTCAACCCTTGAATGATACCATTTCAACGCTCGGCTGGTCAACCTGCTGCACACTAAACCTTTCGCTTGGTGGCTGTCCAGCTCGTACGATGATAGGAATTTCCTCATTTGCCTTTCCCATCTATCGAAACCAGGATTGCTTCCACCATATTCGCCGATCATGTCTTTAAGCTCCTACCACTTTTTAACCGTCGTCTGTTCGGGTGCACTTGCTTCCGACCTGAGGTTTGCCTCCGACCTGGGGCTGGCCTCTGACCTGGTCGTTCGCAGCAAAGCCAGTTCCCTCCTGAGCAGCTCGGTTCTGGCCGCGTTCAACAATGAGCTCGCGGAAGGCCGCTTGGTGCGAGGCCCACACATTAGCGAATGTCTGTATCCCATATCGCCGTCTCTCGGCTTACAGCTTTTTGAAGCAACTACCAAGTAGACATGGTTGCGTTCCATACGAACCCGGCAACATCAGTTCGCACAATAGCGGAAAATTATAACTTATCCGCACGTACAGTGCATAAAATCGAAAAAAAAATAGTTTGGCGCCGTATAAGCCGATTTCACCACATAAAGTATTTGATAGAGATTTTGGACAGTTTGCACAGTTTGTACGAAACTTAATAACGGACGAATGTATGTATATTTTATACGAATGGCATTATCTCCGAGTTGTTGCAGTATTGTCATCGAAAATTGAATCCGTTGTCCGTAGTCTCTAACAAATAATTTATGCTGTGTAGTTGGCTTATACGGCTTCAGATTATTTTTTCTTACGATCTTATGTATTGTTGATTTTGATAAATTATAATTCGCCGCTACTAGGCGAATTATAATCGGTGCCACTTTCATATCGATACGATAAAGAATGATGAATTTCTTACTACGCTGAAATGAGTATTTCACATTTTCACCCTCGACTGCGGAGGGTCGACCTGCATTCGTGACGGTCGGCCGAGGATTCAGACCTGTGTCAGAAAAACTGAATTGTTTATTGTTTACCATATCGATATGGAAGTGATACCGATGGATTCCTTACGTTTCGCCGATGAAAATTGTACCACATTTCACGTTAATCAGACCATTATTAACGAAAGTAGCTTGAGGTTATGGAAATGAATTGCTCATTTCCTTCATTATTTTCCGAATTACGTCGTTCTTGGTGTTACTTTCATCGGGGAAACATAAGGAATCAATTGGCCTCGTTTTCGCAAAGATCTGAGAAATGCGGAAGTCGAAGATTTCTCACTTCTTAATAGGCACTCGAACGTCTTCGAGGGTCGAAATTGCATAAAATTAGGAGAGGCACCACGGGGGGGGGGGTTGACTTCTCCAAGGGGTACCAGGCCACGGTACCAAAGATATTCATTTCACTGTACTCTTTTTACCAAGTCGCGTTATTTTGATAAACAGCAAAAGCGTGAACCCTTTCTCTCCTAACGCCGAATATATCCGGTATCCACGAAACAACCCGTAGAGACGAACACCGATTAAGCTAAGTTTACATTAGGCTGGTCCAGTTATGCACTGTGGCATTTCCAAACAAACCACTCGTTTGCGGCTTGATCGGAACGGGCCGCCGTAGCGAAAAGGGTACACTCGTGGCGCGGGCTCCCGGTCGGTAGCGGCGCTCCCGCGGACTGGGGCGCCGTAGCAAAAGGGTTAAAGATTCTGTATTTCACTGTATGTATTGCACTAAATGAAGATAAAGACTTACCGTTTGCGGACTTGGTTTTGGTCGATTGGGATGTCGTTGGTGGAACGTTGCACTCACTGGACGATAGGACAGGCGTCTCTCACCGCGTAAAAGTACTAACTCTACTTTATCTTTTACCGTTAGATACATTTTTGTACTTGATCTGTTTGCGTCAAAGAGATGGTAAGTACTGTGAACGTCTACTGACTTCCGATCCACAGACTGTTTCCTAAGTCTGTGGAAAATTTGTTAGAAGATGCTATTGGCCCTTTCGAAATAAAGGAACTTCTTCCTTATTGGTTGGAAATATCCATGTAGATGGTTAAAAGATGCAAAGGGGAAGTTTTTATGATCAACGAAAAAAAAATTTATAACACCCGCCATTTCCTAGCTGGAACCCATCCTGGCCATCCGAACGTAGAAGGAAATGCGAAATACAATACTACCTATTCCGTCTTACGGGACAAAGGAGAGGCTAGCTCAGAATGAAGAGAAATTCATTTAATGTTTACGATTGGCAATTTAGTATTTTCGAGGGACAGTTTTTCGACAACTGTTGGGTTTCTACTTAGAAAGCAATCGAACATGCTGTCCTCTTGGCTTTCGACACCTTTCGCTCTGAGTTAATACATGTAGGTAGTGCTGCGTTGGTGGATGGTCGCCTCAGTAATTACGGATCGGAACGTACCGTTGTACCTGGCCACAGACTCGCGGAACATTTCAGTCATAAACCGCGAGCAAGCGGCGAAACACTCCGGCCGATCAGCGTGTTTAATTTACGGGAACCAGATGTGGCATTTTTCTTTCCCCCTAGCTAAAATCTCTATGTTCGGCAGGCCATAACCCGTGCCCCGCTACAATATAAATAAATTATAATGATGTCCTCAACGCTGACCGTGACCAAAATTAATCTTCTGGTCCACACGATGACAGAAAGAAGACGTTCCTATGTTACATTGAAGAATGTTTCCCTGGCAATGGAGTAGGAAACGAAATTACTCTAAATACGTGCCAATACGTCTCACGTATTCCTTACTGTGTCTCACGGTGAGACACAGTAAGGAAAGGGGCACACCGTTGAGTGTGCGTGGTTCCGCCTGCATCGTCCTCCTTTCAAATTAAAGACGGATTCCTTATCTCTCGAGTATAAACACGCGTTGGAATTTCAAAACAAAAGCACGCGAGACGTACAGGGTGATTGGCTCGGTGCGCCTGATCCGCCTGGCAACCGTGACGAGGTCAACCCCCCGTGGTGTCTCTCCGAAGTTGACTTTCAACCCTCGAAGGGGTTGGAGTACCTATTAATAAGTGAGAAATCTTCGAATTCCGCATTTCTCATCAGATCTGTGCGAAAGCGACGTCAATGGATTCCTGGCATTCCGTCGATTAGAATCATACCAAACATCATGCAAATCGGACTACTTTGACACAAGCTATTTGTATTCCATATGTAAAAATAGTTCGATTTTCATGATGTTTGGTATGATTTTAATCGGAAGAACGCCCGGAATCCATGGGCGACACTTCCATATCCATACGATAAGGAATAACGAATTGTTTTATTTCTTAAAAAGGTAGGTACAGGCTGATTCTGGTGCTGCGCCCGTCACTCCGTGGCGAGGACAACACCCCGCAGTGCCCATCGAATTTTATGGCTTTTTCCGGAAAAAGGTACGAATCCTGGGCCGGACGTAGCGAATTGAGGTAGAGCCCCCGCAGTCGAGGGTGAAATATCCATTTGAGCGTATTAAGAAATTATTTTCTTCGTCGTATCGAAAGGGAAGTAATGGATTCCTTATGTTTTTCTGATGAAAATCACACCAACTGTCATGCAAATCGGACTACTTTGACACAAGCTATTCCCTATGTAAAAGTTGTCCGATTTACACGACATTTGCCCTGATTTTCATCGGAAATCCCCAAGGAATCCATCCGCGACACTTCCATCTCCATACGATAAAGAATAAAGAATTATTTTATTTCCTAACCAGATTAGAAATTCCAACGCGTGTTTATACTTGAGAGATAAGGATTTATACTCGAGAGATAAGGAATCCGTCTTTCATTTGAAAAGAGGGCGATGCAGGCGGAACCACGCGCACTCAACGGTGTACCCCTTTTCTTACTGTGTCTCTCCACGAGGCGTATTGACGGTGGATAATACTTTTCAATTCCTATATTTGTGGCATCTTTCTCGCGTGCGTCGGGACAAAAGCGAACTCAGAGCCAGACGAAAATTCATTCGCTCTTTACGATCGATAATTTATTATTTCTCCAAGAACGTTTCGACAATATCTGTTTGCCAAATTTGTAAAGGCCAATAAAAAACGTGGTGACATTGTCCAGTCTGAGTTAATCCGTATATTGCTCTGTCGGTGGGTAGTGCGTACGATGACTTCGGACCCGTACTATGTACCGTTGTCTACCGCCGACGCGCGGAAAATCCGCTCATAAACCGCGACACTGGCAAGATCAGTCCGGTTAGTTTTTGGTAACCAGATGTGGCATCCTCCACCTCTATTTCATCAGGGTAATTCTGGAGGTACGCCCGTCACCCCGTGGCAAGGACAACACCCCGCAGTGCCCATCGAATTTTATGGCTTTCGACCCTCGAAGGGTTTGGAATACCATTAAGAAGTGAGCAATGTTCAGGATTTCAAATGTTTGCTTCTTTTCTTCATCGTATCGAAGGGGAAGTGGCGCCAATGGATTCCTGGCGTTCCGTCCATTAAAATCATACAAAATTTCATGTAAATCGGACTATTTTTAACCAAGTCAAGTCAGCTTGAAATGATATAAATCGATATTCCATGGAATTTCCATCATTATGGTCCGAATCACGTCGTTCTTAGTGTCAGCTTCATCGGCGAAACATAAGGAATCGATAGGTGTCGTTTTTGCAAAGATCTGATGAGAAATGCGCAAGTCGAAGGTTTCTCACTTCTTATTAGGCACTCGAACCCCCTCGCGGGTGGAAAGCCATAAAATTCGGTCAGGCACTGCGAGGGGTTGTCCTCGTCACGGGGTACCTGGCCGCCGCATCTCCTTGACGGGCGTTGCTCTATAATTACCCTGTATCTGGTTGGGAAATAAAATAATTCTTTATTCTTTATCGTATGGATATGAAAGTGTCGCGGATGGATTCCTTGGGGTTTTCCGATAAAAATCATTACAAATGTCGTGTAAATCGGACAACTTTTACATAGGGAGTACAAATAGCTTGTGTCAAAGTAGTCCGATTTGCATGATATGTGGTATGATTTTCGTCAGAAAAACATAAGAAATCCATTGGCGTCACTTCCCTTTCGATACGATGAAGAAAAGGGTCTCTTAATACGCTGTAATGGATATTTCACCCTCGACTGCGGAGGGGCGACTTCAATTCGCTACGTTCGACCCAGGATTCGTACCTTTTTCCGGAAAAAAAACCATAAAAATCGGGTGAGGCAATGCGAAGGTCTGTCCTCGCCACGGGGTACCAGCGTATGTTCTTGTCGGGCGTTGCTCCAGAATTACCCTGTATCATTTGGGCAGTGCGTGACCCGACTACCCTCCGTGTAATTGGTCTGCGCGAAGTGGGGCGCAAGTTCGATCATTATCAGTACTCCTGCCCGAGAGGAATACGATTTACTTTAATTATAGTACATGTTTGTTTTGTAATAAAATGTTTCTATCGTCTCCTGAATTCAATAACTGGCATCCAGATATCTACGCTCCTACAATCCACCGTCAATACGGCTCATGGAGAGACACAGAAAGAAAAGGGGTAGCCCGCTGTCGACGCGTGGTCCTCTCGAGTATAAACACGAGCTTCAATATCAGAACAAAAGCAAGCGTTAACGTATTCCGTGCGAGAGAAGGTGGGCATTGCTGTGAAGAAGGCCTGTTCAAGAGAGCAGCCGTTTGTGAGGAATGCAAATCCGAATGGTTCTGATACAATCTGCTCCCTATGCTTGAAATTTAGTCTAGCAACTTTCACTCCTCCTAACCTAACCAATCGAACTTGCATACCTCCCAAAACAACCGGCCATCTGAGCGTAGAAGCAAGTGCGAAATAAAAGTTACGGTGTGCTTCTCGATACCGCAGATGTACCTACCTAAGTAGCATTTTTAACGGAAAAAAATTGTCCAGCCTTTGGGCCTGGCGTAGACCTTTGGCAGGTAGGTATCTATTTCAACAGGCAGTGCCACCCGTGGAGCCAGTAAGACTGTCCCCGGTCCGTGCTATACCAGACAGTTTTCTTCCAGTGAAAATCAGTAAATTTGCATGCGCAATATCTTAAAAACCAGTGAAAATAAAGTGCATACATTAAAGCTTATTGAATTTGTCTTGTAACGCACTATCAACTCAGGTGTTCAAAGAAAATAGTTCCATTTGAAAAACCGAACTTGACCATCGTATCTTTTAAAATAATAATCGATAAAAAAATTCGTTCGCGCTAATTAATTGGCCCCCTCCAACCATGCAATTTCCTATTTTTTTTATATATTTATCGGCAATACTTTAGGAGAAAACCGGCTGTCCAGTCTTCCCGCGGACACCCTGTATAATAGACAGAAATATGATTTTTCTTTTAATTCATGGGGTGAGAGACGTGTGGGTAATAATTAATCACGCGTCTTAATAAAACTCAACAAAGAATACTATTTTTTTGAGAACGTAACAGAAAAACTTCTTTGGAGGAAAAAATATGGAACGGACGAAAAGCACAACCGCTCAAGACGCTGACTTCGAACCGAATGTCTGGTCCACGGTCGCGTTCCTTCCGAAACCGAAAGAAACGCGTACCGCGTGCAAAAATCGGGAAAAACCCCGAGTAGCCTGACAAAGTCCAAAGGCCACGAAACCTTCAGTTGAACTTTATGCCTCTATACCTGGTCGCCTTTTGCTCCGCTCGAAATACGACGCTACGCACGCCACATTAATAATACATTTATTGATCTAAAAAAAGAATCAATTTGGTTAATCGAATAAACGCATGGAAAATAGGGCACTCACGGGCAAGTCCCCGTCATTATAGATGAACGCGCTCGACGTCAAACTTTAAGTATGTTTTTATCGAAACAATTTTTCACGCACTTTCGCCACCATAAGAACTGCATTTCTTGACCGAATCTAAAAATTCAAACGGGATTCTGCTTGTAATTGCACTGGCTTCCGCACTACACTCTATTGCGAATTTTTATACAAACACTTTTTTTTTACGAAACATTTTTGTGCGGAAAAACCCATGTTTCGGGGACCCTATCGTTTAAAAATTTGGCAATCATCACTCAGTTGGTTCTTAACACTGCCTGAGGGTAGCGCGATAACGACACATGTGTAATTAAGTCATATCTTTGGTTTTTTTAGTTTGGATGCTCCTGTCTAAAGTTATCGTCGCGCCAGTGCAGGTCAGTTTTTTTTTTACAACGATGCAGCACGCAATGCATATCAGAGGTAGGGGTGGGTAAAAATGAAATAAAAAAATTGTTTTATACTCTACATTTGTAGCAGTAATAAAGTGCAAAAAGTGTTAGACCCATACATTTTATACTTTTTTCTAGAAAAAATCATAAATGTCACCTATGTTTTTGCGCGATTTCACCACTGTGGGGTATTTCTTCTGAAACCCGGACACAAATCGATTAAAAATATTTGCGTAAACCGTCAAATTTTGGCAGCTCGAGGCAGTTGAATATGTGAAGAACAATGTAGCAATATTATGTTTTTCATTTGTGCTCTCATGAAGGAACGGGCTTCGTCGAAAGTTAGGAGATTTTAGAGCACGCATTTCTTTCTTAACCATCCTCTGAAACATTGTTGGCTTATTAGTGATTTTTACATGTTGTAAGGAAATTGTGTGAATTCTTCCATTGTGGAAGATTTTCAGGTCAGTATATACTGCATTTTCGAACAGGTTTTAGTTTTTCATCATATATATTTGTATAGTTATTTACGTTTGAAGATAGTCAAGAATTCAGTAAATTTTCTTTACGATTATAAGATTTCATTAACGATTATGTTATACTTCCGGGTGAGTCTGGATGCATTTTCTGGTGTCATTACATTTGATAAAGATTTGTGATCACAATGCACAAAAAATGGTTCCGGATTTGTCCGGATGGAAGGTTTATAGCTAATTTAGCTAGAAATGACAAACGAGAGTTGCAGCGTTTCACGTAGCGTGACCGTACCTAATATCGCCCATGTTTCTAATATCACCAATCGCTATATCTCTCAAAGTAAGCACTAAAATTTATCGATTATGCACTGAATTAGTACCTAAACATATGTTAGAAGACATACTGTAATTACAGCTTCATGTGATCAAAAATTACAGAAAGGGAAGGATTTTAAAGAATCTTAATAGTGTAAAAATGTATTGGGCTGCCACAATTTTACATCATATTCGGAGAAGGTGCGTCTAATAACTCCGTGAATGCAAGAATATCTACTATAAATACCTAATTAATGATGTACTTAAGGAATGAAATCGATTCAAATATTTTCCGGAATGAAAATAGTGTTTTTCTTTTAGCAGTATGGGTGTTTTTATTACAGCTTACCGGAGAACAATGGTTTCGATGTAATGTTTGTTACAGGTGGGGTTACGAAATGTGCCGAGCAACCGAAATATACTTTAATTGTCCAATATGTACATCGGAACGTCAAAAATAAAATATTTTAAAAATCTATATTTTTAAATTTCTATATTTTTCTAATAAAAATAAAATCAAAGATGTATAAAAATATATTTATAGAGCAAGAAATAATAAAACCACATGTGAAAATGGCTTTAAAAACTCATATATACATGCATTAATCAATATTTCCTGAGTAGGCGATATTAGGTACACTTTTTCAGGACCGCACTTTGCATGTCTTTTGCATGTCGAAATTTGTGGGTTTTAACGATTCTACCTTATACTACACGATAGATGAATAATTTCTATTGACTTTGAAACGAATTGCATGAATCAATATAAATTATTATTCGATTGACAGCGATTTAACTTTTGCTAGGCGATATTAGGTTCAGTCATCCTACGTCTATACGGTCGCATGGGGCCCCTCTCGGTAGAGAATCGTAGACTCGAAACCACGAGGTAGAGGGGAAGGGGAAGTGCAACAGTGCGGAGCGAAAACTCGACGACCCGAACGCTCAACAGCGGCACGCATACCCACTGGTAGTAGACACCCACGTCCCCGGTGAACGACAAGCGCAAACGCGCATAAGTGTAGTATCTTGCAAGGGGGTTACCTCGGTCAACGGCTCTGGCTACCCTAGGTAAACGCAACGATTAGGAATTTTGCGGTCACGCACGACGACCGAAGGATACCAACGAGATACCGACTGGCTTACGCGCGGGGAAGGAACACAGCCTACTCTGTATCACCGCTCGAGAGAAGTGTGTTGTCCCTTTTCGAAGTTACGCTAGTGCGACACGTCACCATGATGAAAGCGGAGCCCTACTGCAAAGGAACGAGGCGACCCTTCATGCGGCCGATAGGTAGTCCGGGGCCAGATGAAAAAGTCGGATTGCCGTCCGAGAGTGGGGAAATCTGTCCCCTCCCTTTGTGGCCTCTGACGTCAGCACGCCACCCCGCCAGCACGGTAAACTAAACTAACTAAACTATACGGTCGCAATCCCGTGTTAACAGGTATGAGACACACACCATGAAAAACAATTAATCCCTTCCTCAAAGAAACCGTAGAAATAATTCTTCCTGGTGACTAGGACAGGTCTTTGGACACACAAGATTCATGTTCCCGTGACGAAGAGGACGTAGCGGAAGTGTCTTCTGATGCGACAAGAAACCGCGGACATCATCATGTGACTGATCATCGATTTATTTTATTGTAACACAAATATATATTTTAAGACCAATAAAGTATTTTTGTTTTTCATTACACAACAAACAAATAATTTTGGCCAATTTTCTGCAATTATTGACGCCATATTGGAGCTGTCATTTTGAACTTTAAAGTTTTCAGTTCAGATTCAAAATCAGATACCCCAAAAACCCTTACATACCAAGTTTGAGCAAATTCTAAAACATCTAGAATTTTGGCCAGCTATTGAGGCCAAATTACCCACTGTGCGGCGGATGCCCATAACCTTAAAAATTAGGTCCACGATGCCGCCTGATTGATTTCCCTTTGGTGTCGTAAATATTTGTATACAATTTCAGCTCAATCCAACAACTCTAAACCCTGCCCCAGGAAGCTCAAACTTTTGAACGAAACTGTGCTCTTGCAAACAGCTTTTTAATATTGCAACCCTGTATGTAAGCAAATATGTATGTGATGAAACTAGAGTTGGGACTATCTTATTGATAACTTATTGATACTTAACGATATATCGATAATATCGTTAAGATCTCGTTAAGGAGGTAGACACGGGTAATGCAGCTCGCTGTATACCGACACAATCTGGCCTGAAACATGGGTTTGCGGGCTGACGCTTTTCGTTCTTATATGAGCGAATTTTGGGCTGCGCGAGGTCTCATTCGAAAGAGGAAGGTTCAGTGCAGGGCGCTCTGGTCATGATTCGACGAAATTGTGTTGATATCTAATAATACGAGTGTTCAAATTAGAGCAAAAGTCGACAAAATACACCCGCATGAATCCAAGAATTTTTAGGTCACTAAAAGAGTTTTGTGACTCAAACCATGACCAGAGCGCCCTGCACTGAACCTTCCTCTTTCGAATGAGACCTCACCCAGCCTAAAATCTGTTCATATAAGGACGAAAAACGTATCCCCGTGATTGCATTCCCAAATACGAGTTCCGCCATATTGGCGATAATACAGAGCACGTCACGTGACAAATTTAGTTGAGCTAGTGGACACGAGATGGCGCCTACTCGGTAGGTCTGCCAACGTGGAATCATCGCAAAACTGAAGCGTTAGCTGGATACATGTGCCACAGCAAAAGCGTGATACAGTCAATGTATGTATTTTTGGACGATTGTAGGTTAAGTTATATGCATTTTAGGCATATAACTGCTGGGAACTGTGTACATTTACTAAATTAACGCTTTTATTGTAACACATACATCACTTGAAATTGCTGTCGAATTTATGTTATAATTCTATGGCCACATTATTTCAAATAAAAAAAGAGATTGGAACTAATTTACTAATACTGGAAATATTGATTTACTGATATCATATTTTCAGAATGTGGAAGTTACAGCAATTATTTACAATTATTGCACTTATTATTATTCTTCCGACTATTGTATATAACATATAACAAGGAACAGTCTCCAAATCGGTCAACAGTTGACTCTTTGATTTTTTTTTGCAATTCTTTACGATCCTATGCAGAGATGGGCATTATTTAAATAAAAGAATATACTTCCGAATGGCCCCAGTCGCCGATCGACACGAGGTTTGGGGGAGGGAGTGTGTGCCCTAAATCTAAAATTCTATTTAGCTTCGGGTATTTATTAGTTTTCTTTTGTTTATTCGAAGGCCTTTCATCTTGGGCTTCGAATAATTTTTCAACTTTCATTATATCTTTATCCTAAGGTCGTATTCAGATATATTGGCCGGTCGATTCGTTTTCGCGAACAGCGATCGAGGAGAAATCAGCCACCACCATCTGACGATCGTGGATTTGTCAGTTGGAGTTACATGGCGACCCAAGGGTATGGTGGGGTAACGGGAATGCTGCTCGGCTCCGTCTGAACGTAGCCGTGTGGCTGTTATTTATTCTTATTGTTAGCGTAGTAGTTGTGTGCATTACGAAGCTATGCGTAGACCAATACGAGATGAAGCTATCGAGAAAGAATCAATGTTCTGACCAATAAAGCTCCTGAATTTTTTCGGAGCTAAGGCACACCTATTCTGATGTGTGTATATCTACGCTGACAGCTCGATTTGGCCTATACAGACCAGAAACTTGGCGCTATCCCCACCACTTCTGGCTCACTCTTGTTCTGCGAAGGCGAGAGTGAGATGGAACGAGAACGAATCAGAAAACGTTGCGAACAGGAGCACCGAGGCAGGCAAGCGGTACCTATGGTGGGAGAATACGCGTTAAGAAACTCACCGGTAATATATTTGAATGTAAAGTCTCGTTAGCCGCTCGCTAGTCGAGACCGGCGTTGAGCCCGTATCATAAACGGAGCCCTAATTCCGAGGCTGAGTTTCTCGCTTCTTTCTGGCCGAAGGGAGGAACGGGATGGAACGCTTTGCGTGCGCGGCGGGCGATTTTGCGAAGCGGTTCCCGTGCTCAGCGTAAGCGCTTGCGACCATCGCGCACACAAAGGACGGAGTGTGAGGCGTCCGAAAGACGGAGCGAGACAAAATATTAACGCGTCGTCTATCTCGTACTGGCCTCGCTCGCTTTCAGTGCCTTCGCTCGTTCTCTTTCCATCTCGCTCTCGCCTTCGCCGGACAAGAGTGAGACCGAAGTGGCGGGGATAGCGAAAAGTCCGTATCGTGTACACCAAACCGAGCCCGGAACGATCTTATATGCTCGAATAAACGACGAGAACCTTTGTGGCCCGAGCCGCACGAGATCGCCATTGCTCGGCGATGTGTCATCGATTATATAGAAACAGAATTTGTTTTTTTTTCATCGTATCAAAATGAAAATGACACAAATAGATACCTGGCATTCTCCCGATTATATTGACGAGCTTCCAATTCTGCAAACAAATTTTCACGTAATTTCCTTAATTATGATCCGAATAATATCATTTTTGGGGCCAATTTGCTCGAGAAAACATGACGAATCGAATCACGTCACTTTCGCAAAAATCTGCTTAGGAATGCAGAACTGAAGATTTGTCACTGCTTAGTGCGTAACATTGTATGGCCCCGCTGGATTCGAGCGTCGAAACCCACGAAAACCAGCGAGTTGCATGATTGTCAGCGTGAAGGACAAGAGAGGACTTTGCATGGCGAAGGAAAGTCAGCCTTCTATAGAACTCAAATCGCGAAAGACATTGCTGACAAACTTTACATATGTATATTCGCGTCAAATAAATACTCCAATTGTAAAATTTAGACGACAAACTATTGTTAAATTTCGCCAGTTCTTATACATGCATCATTTGGTTGGGAATTCCTGATCCCAGAGTTTCGTGCATTTACCTATTGGAATGTTGCTTCAAGTCATAGGGAAATTGCATTGCTTCTTCTCGTACATACATATATCTGTTCGCGAGTAGGTGTCACGAGTGACGCGGCTTTGGGTTCCCAAATAAATGCACATTTATTACGGCCCTCGGTCGACGGCGACTTGAGTCATCCAGTACTGAATATGAAAATGTTCATATTTCTCATTACACCTTGATAAGAGTGTTACCACCGATGGATTGGTGAGTTTATGTCCACGAAAATGAGTCGAGACGCGAAGCAATTCGGTCTATTTTTTCTTATGAATACATGATTAGGACACACACACACTACGTTCACTAAAAATAGACCGAATTGCTCCATGTTTGGCATCATTTTCATCAGTAATGCAGTGCTCTGGTGAAGAACATCGTAATACGGAGCTAATATTCTAGGCCCTAGAATCTACGATATTGTCAATGTGCAGTTGAAACGCACGCCGCTTCACACTATCGTTTCTTAGCATTTATACGGGGTGATTCTCTAGCTAGAGTCGTCAAATGCGATGCTCGCCAACAATCATGTGTCTCGCTGAGTTTCGTGGGCTTCGACGCTCGAAACCAGCGGGACTATACAATGTTGCACGCTAAGCAGTGACGAATTTGAAGTTCTGCAATTTCTAATCAGATCTTTGCAAAAGTGACGTCAATCGATTCCGTACAATTTTATATAAATGTTTGTTCATAACTGCTTTCTGCATAGGACGTGTAATAAGTGTATTTCATGTTCTGTTTCGGTGCTTTGCTAGTAAAAAAATGTCGAACCTAACAAACTTCATTTTCTCGGGACATCCCCTCATCTATTTTCCCTTTTCACTTATAATTCCTTACTGCTAACGTAGAATATTGTAGCATAAGCACATTTCAAGTAATTAAAATATACAATGAATTTTCTACGGGTGCAGTACCAGCCGACTTTCCGTTTAAATTTTTATATGTACGAAGCAACAGCTGAGAATTTCTTTCCTTATTCAGAATAGAATACGGAAATAGCAAACAGCTCCCTCGCGCGTTTACCGGGCAATCATCGATCTATCGGTATTACCATTTCTGTGCAGAATAAACCTGCTGTAATACCGACCTGCCGAATCGGCTAGGTCACGTGACGTGTCTACCCCCTTAAGTGGTGGAACAACGTAGGTGGTACAAGTTTCTCCGGTCTTTGGACTATGGTGGTAAAATTCCAGGAACCTCTGTTCCAAGTGAACGATTATTTTCTAAAAGTGGACAAAAAAATAAAAATAATTAAAAAGTTTATAGTATATCGTAACTTTAAACTTCTTGAGGCAGGGTTCAGAAACAACTAGCCTATTGTTTATCAACACCACGAATTTTAAAAAGAGCATTAAATGAAGTATCAAATAAACAGTTTGCAAAAGTTTTTCACAACAATTATGGTTAAAATATTGATAATCGAACTGTGCGGCAGCAGCTAGCGTAGTTGTACCATGGCAACGCGATAGAGTGGAAGAGGGAACCACAGCCCCGGAGCTTAGATTGGACATGCCTGGTGTAAGGATTTGTTATTTGCCGGTATTCATCGTTTTACGTTAAGCGCCTCAAGGGCCATATTGTTATGTATTTGAAAACGACACGTAATTCGGAAAACAGAGAAGTTGAATAAATCATACTACTCTGAGGTCGCCAGACAAGCGGCTGTGCACGTTTCTTTTCGATCCTACATATCCATATTTCTTCGTCCTTTCTATCCTTAATCTCACATACTGTATCTTTATTGTGCAAATAACCAAAATGCTCAAATAATTTGTTTTTATTTGATTAGGTTCACCGTTTAAATTTCATGTGGATTCATTGGCAAGTGGTTATGTCACGGCGTATGGGCCTGGTTTAATCAATGGTGTTTGTGGTGAACCTGGGAACTTCACTATTTCTACAAAAGGGGTAGGAGCTGGTGGTCTCGCGTTAGCAGTCGAAGGACCTAGCAAAGCTGAAATCTCATGTCATGATAACAACGATGGAACCGTGTCAGTTTCTTACTTACCAACTGCCTCAGGAGAATACAAAATTACCGTCAAGTTTGGTGACAAGCATATTAATGGTAGCCCATTCGTCGCTAAAATTACAGGTACATGCACCATTACCATAATTCATATTATGCATAGTTTCAACTAGTTTACATTTACTTTTGTATCCACTGTGCAATCCAGATATAATTGAAAACATAACTAATACAAACATATGGCAGTTACAACTTGCAAAGATTAGTAATGTGTATATATCCGAAAGCTATAATGCATTATGCACTTAAAAATTGATTTATGTAGATTTCATTTTTATTTAAAACCTATCATCTTTAAATACTGAAAACATAGAATCATATTTGTTTTATAGTTAAACGCTCATTACATATATTCGTTTTGTACAGCCGTGTCTGAGGAATCGTTGATTACCCCTATGTATTTCGCGGTAGCGATAGCCTTTTTAGTCCTGCCACTCATCTAGACCTAGCCCCTAGTATCTTATCAAACTTGGTCTTTGACACAATGTTTATTAACATCATAAACTTAAAAAAAAACATCTTTGTTTTGCCAAAAATATGCATTACAGATGACGCTACAAATGGATTATTAAAGGTGCTTTCTAAAAAGAGTTCTTTTATTTTGCAGCAATTTTGAAGAAACAAAACAAAATTCAGCATCCTGCTTGTAAATTTTACTTTAGAATACCCCTGGTTCTGCACTCAACCTATAAAAGTACCAAAGTTATTAAAATTATAGATACAAAAGTGCATTTTTCGTTAGACAAAGATGAGGATTTAGTTTATTTTCATTAAGAATAAAAGTATTTATTAAATTCAATTTAGGTTCAGGCCGAATGTACACATTTTGAGAATATGCTCGAATTTGATTTGAATCGAGTGGAAACTCCGCTTTTAACTTCTCATTGCAAAACAAAAGAAAGTATTTTAAAAAGCCTCTATAATGATCCATCTGTTGCGTCATATATAATGCATATATTTTACACAACAAACATGCTTTTTTTTTAAAGCTTATGATGTTAACAAACTTTTTGTCGAAGAAGAGCTCTCAGCTTCTATTCATATATTTGTAATTAAATGAAAAAAGTCCGATGCGCTCAATTTTAATTGAGCCGTCAGTTTTAAGCGTAAGACTACGACTTGCAGATCGGAGAGTTGAAATGAGCTAGTTGAATATGGTTTCAAAGAATGTATCCAGCATTATTTGTAAGAATTATGTAAGCTACATTTCATATCATACACCTGTGTTGGTTATATACAATTAAATAAACGCTTCGAAACCATACTCGACAAGCTGATTTCAACTCTCCGATCTGCAAGTTACGACTTGCCTTGACTACGGTCCTACGCTCAGATTTTTTGGGGAGTGGCGGCTGCTTTCAGGCGTGGGGTTGCCAGGCGATCCAGTACACGTACTGGCATATAGGATGTCATTTAGCTTGGATTGCGTTGGTGTTGGCATGACGTCACGGCGTCACCAACCGAATACAAGTATTCCCCTTCTCCTATACCATATGGCGTCATATAGGCCAGCACGCCGCTATTTATCTAGAACGCCTGGTAACTCTAGTTCGTTGTGCTGCTGTCTTGGGTTTCTTGAATTCCACATCATTTGCTCTTGCACCTCGTTTAGTTTTCTCCACTTCTGCGTGCGTTCACACTTCAAATTTCGCGGCATTGTCGAAAGTGTTAGCCTGTTCACAGGGAAATTATAGGCACCACGCTTGGGGCTGGCGACGAACTTACAACCTATACGTTGCGCGAGTGAGAGAACCCGTGAGCATATGAGAGAGAACGAAGGAGTCCCTTCTCGCTCGCTCTCAGGCTCTCTCACTCTCGACCGAAGGATTCCAAGGAATGGTGGCGATAGCGACCGTGCATACAACGCACGTTATAGTTTAAACCAGTGTGATATTTTCTTTATATATTTGAATAGATCTCGTCGCGAGCTGTAAAATGATACCTTGCACAGTCGTGTTGCCCTCACGGTTCTCGACATTTAACGCTAAAACAATTTCAATTGTAACATATTTCCGTCACAGGCGGTCGATTGTAAGTTGCCCTATACTACTCTCTGACTTGTTAGACGTAGTCCTACGTCGAAAAATGCCTCAGTATTGACAAAAACGACTGCCTAGTACCCTTAAGCACACCATGTCTTTCATTTGCCCTAATCTTTCTTCTAGAGCCAATATCTTCGGTACCTTTCAGTCCGACACCAGATTTTTCTTGTCCAGATATTTGTCGAGTCTCTTCGCCATCGTTTTTAGGTTTATTTTACCCTTAATCCTAACGACTACAGTGTTTGTACGAGCTTGGTTATTATTCAACCCTAACGAAAAGAAACTGGAAAACAGATGTTGATCCCTTCGTTTCGTCTGAAGAGTGCAAAGCAATAGAGTAAAAAATCAAGTTATTTATAATTTCTTCACAAACCCATTTTTAATTAAACATTGAAATGAATATTTTTACACAACAAAACACAATATTAATATACTTAACATAACATTGAACAATAACTTTTTAATAATAACATTCTGTGTGAAAGTTTTCAAAACAGGGATACACACATAAACCAACATCGCAGATCTTACATTCGTATCACGATTCACTTCTTTTAACATTTTTAGCACATACCACACATTTTCTTAATGGATTTTTTCTGTTCGCATTGTCATTTACATAAACTGATGGAAAGTGTCTTGCACTAAGCCACATTTAAACACTTGCTGGCGATTTCCGGTTGTTGATAACGTTGTGACCCGCTTATTGCGGGGCACGGTGGAATCAGACTTCCTCGCCGGCTCTGTCGGGAATGTCGCCGGGTCCGTCAAATGAGTACGCGTTAGCTGCTGTTTTATATAAAGACACTTTATTCCGCTCGGCGAGCGTCGTTGGCGGTGCGACTAGCTTGAGCCCAGCGGCACGTCTTACAACTAAAGAAACGCGAGTTATTATTACGCGACTTACGGCTAGGCTTAATTCTCGGCAACTTACTGGCTAGGCGACTTAATGACTAGGCGATTTACTGACTAAGTGGCTTACTGGCTAGGTGGCTTACTACTACTTTGATTCCCGCGGAATCATCGATGCTTGGCGATCGTCGGTGGTGTCCGGCGATGGTCGGTCGCGCAGGCTGGTCAGCGGACCGTTCTCGGGAAGAGGTAGAAGTCTACTGCCGGACGATATAGAACATTGGCCCTGCACAGTTTAAATGCAAGGCCTGTCGTGCGGTGGGCCAGCTATCCAGCGCGAATTGAGATTCGGCTGATGTAGCGACCAGGGAGCGGGCTCACTAGCGGTCAGGCAGTAAGGCACTCGGCGCACTAGGATTCCTTCGGAGGAGGAAGAAACACCAGAAAGAGAGCTTCTCGCGCAACGACTAAGCATGTATGGAGAAGCCACGGAGCAAGCTGATTAGGGTCCTTTACACGGACGTTCTTGAGCGCGGTCCGGCGCGCGGACTTGCGCGCCACACGCCGGCGGACCACGGAAGAGAACGGAGCGCGGTTGTTCGTGCACGTCAGAACTTTATACTCTCCGCACTACTTAGAGACAGCGGATTCGGCCTCACATTTCTACATCGACTCCATCCACATGTTTTTTCCACGATCCAGCGCATTCTTGTAATGTGTACTACCTATTCGATGTATATTATCGATGTGCGAAATGATCGGCAAGACACGATCGCGATATACGTTCGCGAAAAGTATACAAATTCCTCGATATTCCTGGCTTATAGAGGATATCATAAATGCTGTTACTGTAGGGCACACTGAAACATCTAGTTTTACATAGCTACATTTGGTTGACCTGAAGGTGCTACAAATTATGGAACTGGTTTATGACTTAATTATAATGACTGTAAAATTTTACAAAGGTACATTCAAAAATGTCCACATGTTTCCCCGGCAATGCGATGGCAAATGAAATTGCAGTTAACACATTCACTGTTGTGACGATCATTATTATTACTATTGCCGGCAATAATAACGATGTCATTGCTTGTTTTGATATAAAAACTAATATTCATAGACAATAAATCCACATATGAATGCAAGTGATGTTATACGCAAGATCAATGATAAAGAGATGTAATATGCAAGATGTTTTGAAGAAAAGGGGTGGCTGACCGCGCGTGGTTCCGCCTGCGTTGTTCTCCCAAGTGGCACGATTCCTGAAGGATATTGGCCGTTTTATATCAGGTGTTTATAAAAATATTCACCCTTTCTTAAGGGGTCACCCTACCTTGATGGCCTGAAAAGGAGCACGATATTTGAGATTTTTAACAGAAACCCTCAAATTATATTAATTGAAAACTTTATGCCTAAATATGTATATACACTCCTCACATTAATTAGAGGATCACCTCTAGGAGCCCGAAAAATAGGGGCAAGTTCACATGGTCATAACTCCGGTAAAAATAGTCGTATCGATATTTTGAAAATATGGTCTGAAAGCGTGGAACCTCTACTTTCAGTTGCTTTTTCCAAATTTTAGATGCATTACTTTTCGGTAAAGTTATAGCAATATAAAGAGCACTTGGTCAATTTTAAAAAAAATTCTTAAACTCTGCAATGTTCCACGGCGTGCATTAAATTTTTTACACAAATTTCATTTACACCCCTCGAAAGCGGTTACTTTTCTGTGTAAAAAATGAG
This sequence comes from Andrena bucephala, assembly GCA_947577245.1. Lineage (NCBI taxonomy): Eukaryota > Metazoa > Arthropoda > Insecta > Hymenoptera > Andrenidae > Andrena > Andrena bucephala. The sequence goes on along the minus strand of OX387716.1, from coordinate 22,407,601 downwards.
TAATAAATTTCTTGTGCGATTTTTTTTGGCCGAGTTATTCAACTTTGAAGCAAAAACCGTTTTTTTTACTTTACTTGCTTCTAGCAAACGAAGAGATCATCGTAGAACGTTCCTGAAAAAACCATTAGAAAGATCAGACATTTCTCTTTAAGACGCATCTTCGACTTTTTCGATTCGATTAAAATTTGGGTCTCTGATGTCCTTTCCAAAATATGCTTAAAAATTGCACAAATTCCATTTTCTCTTCAACTCGCTGTATCTTCGCGAGGGATGATCGGAACGTGATTGTCTTAAGCTCATTTTAAAGCAGAAAGTCTGCCGATTCTTTTGAGTGCCCCCAGAACCGGCTGCGATAATTTCTTACCGGTGGCCTTTCAGTTTGAAATTACCGTTTCGGAAAAACACGGCTACAAAATGTGTCGCGATGTCGGTCGTTCCCGCGGAAGCGAAAGCTCTTGTTCGTATCCCCACCCGTCGACATAAGTGACGATAGCAGCCGAAAGCGAGCCGAGTTACGCCGACGCTACCGAAGGTTCCTGTGTATGCACACACATATGACACATACTTCCACGCAATATGCCATCGGTGATGCTGATGCCGGCGGTACGGCAGCCACGCGGCCGCTGAAGCCACCTCGTAAGTTTTCCGAAAAGGTAACTTCAAACTGAAAGGCCACCGGTAAGAAATTATCGCAGCCGGTTCCGGGGGCACTCAAAAGAATCGGCAGACTTTCCGCTTTAAAATGAGCTTAAGACAATGACGTTCCGATCATCCCTCGCGAAGATACAGCGAGTTGAAGAGAAAATGGAATTTGTGCAATTTTTAAGCATATTTTGGAAAGGACATCAGAGACCCAAATTTTAATCGAATCGAAAAAGTCGAAGATGCGTCTTAAAGAGAAATGTCTGATCTTTCTAATGGTTTTTTCAGGAACGTTCTACGATGATCTCTTCGTTTGCTAGAAGCAAGTAAAGTAAAAAAAACGGTTTTTGCTTCAAAGTTGAATAACTCGGCCAAAAAAAATCGCACAAGAAATTTATTACTCATTTTTTACACAGAAAAGTAACCGCTTTCGAGGGGTGTAAATGAAATTTGTGTAAAAAATTTAATGCACGCCGTGGAACATCGCAGAGTTTAAGAATTTTTTTTAAAATTGACCAAGTGCTCTTTATATTGCTATAACTTTACCGAAAAGTAATGCATCTAAAATTTGGAAAAAGCAACTGAAAGTAGAGGTTCCACGCTTTCAGACCATATTTTCAAAATATCGATACGACTATTTTTACCGGAGTTATGACCATGGGAACTTGCCCCTATTTTTCGGGCTCCTAGAGGTGATCCTCTAATTAATGTGAGGAGTGTATGTACACTGCTAGTATATTTATACCGCGCGGTCAGCGCTAGCCACACTCATACTGATTACACAAATTTGTAAATGTTCTATTTCAGACAGCTACAACGTTTGATTTTATGCTAACAGTGCGCATATGAGTTTTGTAAAGCGCTCTATTTGAAGCACTATAACTCCGGATATAACCACTATTTTTGCATACAATTTTTTCTTTCATATTCCCTAAAGATTGATAAATGAAGCCACAAAGCTGGAAGTAAATATATTTAATTGTTTTGTTTTAAAAAATTCGCGTTCACTTCCTACCGCCTGTAGCGGCTCACAGAGGCTTGGCTGCCAGGCGCGGCGCGAGCTTAAGAAATTTCCGCACTGTCGGAAGTTCACGCGCCACGCTGAACTCTTGGTTTCAAGTGCCATTTCCCTTTTCTAATTACCTTTTCTGTCTCTTATATAAACTCTTCTGGACTCGAGGTTTGCGCGCGGGCAGAACTGTGGTGCTTTCTTGCGCGTCACACTCTTTCGAACGGGCCACGCAAGAGCGTGGGTGAAAAATTTTACCTGCATCACGCGCAATCAGAAGACTACCCCTTTTCTTCAAAACATCTTGCATATTACATCTCTTGATCATTTATCTTACATATACCATCACTTGCATACCTATGTGTATTTATTGTCTATCAATATTAGTTTTTATATTAAAACAAGCAATGACATGGTAATTATTGCCGTCAATAGTAATGATTATGATCGTCACAACAGTGAATGTGTTAACTGCAATTTCATTTGCCATCGCATTGCCGGGGAAACATTTGGACATTTTTTAATGTACCCTTGCAAAATTTTACAGTCGTTATAACTGAGTTATAAACCATATCCATAATTTGTAGCACCTTCAGGTCAACCAAATGTAGCTTCGAAAAAACGGATGTTAAAGTATGCCCTACAGTAACATCATTTATGATATCCTCTATTAGCCAGGTATATCGAGGAATTCGTATACTTTTCGCGAACGTATATCGCGATCGTGTCTTGCCGATCGTTTCGCAGATCGATAATATAAATCGAACAGGTAGTACACAATACACCACTGCGGTGGATCGTGGAAAAAAAAATGTAGATGGAGTCGACGTAGAAATGTGAGGCCGAACCCGCCGTCTCTAAGTAGTGGCGAGTACAACCTTCAGGCGTGCACGAAGGAGCGCCGCGCTTCGGCGTTCACGTCCTTTTGTGTGCCGTGCGGCGCGTGGCGCGGATGACGTCATAGAGATGGCGGAGTGGTGGGGGGGGGGATAGCGCGAGAAGGTGTAGCGCGATAGGGGGAGGGGGGAGGAAAGAGGACTGGAAACTAGGAGGTCGAATAATGTGGAGGTGAATGGGGAGGGGAAGAGGTTGTGCAAATATCTGGAGGAAAGGGGGTGGGGTATACTAAACGGAAACATAGAGGGGGATGAAGAGGGGGAGTGGACGTATACACGAGGGAGAGGAAACTCAGTCATAGATATGTGATAGGGAATGAAGACACGAGGGAGAGAGTCGAGAGGATGGAGTTGGGGGAGAGGGTGGATTCAGACCAACATCCGGTGGTGGTGTGGCCGAGGGGAGAGGCTATGGAGGGGGAAAGGAGGGCGAGAAAAGATGAGGGAAGGAGGGCAGGAATGGGGAATTGGACAGTAGAGGGGGAAGAAAGAGGAATACAGGAGGAATGGAAAGAGCTGAAAGAAAGGATAAAAGGGGCTATAGGGATGGTGGGGGCGAGGGGAGAGAAGGTTGGGAAGGGGGGATGGTAGCATAAAGAGTGTAGGGAGGAGAAAAGTAAGGTTAGGATGGAGCTGAGAAGATGGAGAAGAGACGGAGGAGATGGGAAAGAGTAAAGGGATAGGAAAAAGAGTATAAGATAATGTGTGAGGGGAAGAAGAGGGAGGAGGTGGAAAGGTGGGAGAAGGAGGTAGAGGGGATTAGGACGGAAGGGCAAGTGTGGAAGGTGGTGAATAGAAAGAGGAAAAGGAAGGGGAGGGTTGAGGAGGGGATAAAAATGGGAGAATGGGAAGACTATTTTAGGAGAGTGATGGATGCAATAGAGTGGAGGGTGAGAATATGAGGGGAAAGAAAGAGGGGGAGGATGGAGAGGAGGAGTTAAGTAAGGGGGAGATTAGAAGGGTAGTAAGGTGGCTGAAGGAGGGAAAGGCGGGAAGGGGTGGTGGCATACCCAATGAGGAAGTATGGGCGTAGAGGTGGAGGAGTGGCTTTGGGTTATTTGTAATAGGGTGTGGGAGGGGGAAGGATGGGTGGAAGAGTGGAAGGAGGAAGTGGTGGTGCCGATGATCAAGAAAGGGGTCGGGAAAAGGGTGGAGGATTACCAGGGGATCGTTGACACAGACGGCATATAAGGTGTATGCGTCGGTTTTAGCGGAGAAGCTAAGGGAGGAGGTAGAGGAAAAAAGGTCGTTGCCACCGAGTCAGGCCGAGTTCAGGAAAGGAATGAGGTGTATGGACAACATATACGTGCTGAACCACCTGATAAACCGCCAGGTGACAAGGAAGGAAAGGAAGATGGTGATATTCTTTATAGACCTGAAGGCGGCCTTTGCCTCGGTGGATAGGGAGGTATTGGTGAGGGCGATGAGAAAGAGGGGAGTGAGAGAGGGTTCAGTGGAAAGGTGCGGGGAGGTGTTAAAGGAAATGGTGTGTAGGGTGAGGGTGGGGGAGGAGGAAGGGAGTGAATTCTGGACGGCCAGGGGGGTGAGGCAGGGCTGTCCCCTAAGCCCAAGTATGTTCACGCTGTTGCTGGCGGATTTGGACGAAGAGTTGGAGAAAGGAGGGTGGGGAGGAGTGAGACTGGGGGGGGGGGGAGGAAAGTATACACCCTGGCATATGCGGACGATGTGGCGGTGGTGGCGGAGGTTGAGGAGGCGATGAAAGGTACGATGGGAAAGCTGGAGCGATATATGAAAGGGAGAGGCTTGCAATTGAATGTGGAAAAGTCGAAGATGATGAAGTGTAGGAGGGGGGGGGGGGGGAGATAGAAGGGGGTGGTGTGGAGGTGGAAGGGAAAGGAGGTGGTGGAAGTGAAGACGTTTAAATACCTGGGGTACACGCTAATGGGGAGTGGGGGACAGGAGGCCTATGTGGAAGAGAGGGTGAGGAAAGCGGCGGCGGTCATGGGGAAGGTGTGGGGGATTGGTAAGAGGAGGTTTGGGAAGGATTGGGGGAAAAGGGTATGGTTATTTGATAAGTTGGTGTGGACGACGATGAGCTATTGGGTGGAGATATGGGGGTGGAAGGTGAGGGAGAGGGTTGAGGGCTTGCATGATAGGTTTTTGAGATGGGTGTTGGGGGTGGACTGGTGCACGCCGGGTTATATGGTTAGAGAGGAATTGGAGAGGGATAGGTTGAAGGGTAGGGCGGGGTTGAGGGCATGGGGATATGAGAGGAAGTTGGAGGAGGGGCAAGGAGGGGAACTAGCTAGGATGTGCTGGGAGGAAATAAAAGGTAGGGCAAGGAGGGGAAACGTTCTGGAGGGATGGGAAGAGAAAAGGAAGGGTTACTTTGAGGACAGTGGAAGAGGTGGAAGGAATGAGGGGAAAGGGGGAATTGAGGGGAGAGGAGTTAGTTTGTAGAGAAAGGAAATTGCAGGAGTTGGAAAGATGGGAAAGGATTACGGAATCGAAATGTAATAGTTGGTATGGAGCGGGGAAGGGGGTAGGGTTCCGGGGTGTTTGAAAAAGGGCAGGGGGAAAGCAGGTGGAGGCGCGTGGTAAGGTTTAGATTGGGGTGTGAGATGAGGGGAGGGAGGTACTGGGAGGAGGAGGAGGAGAAGAGGAAATGTAGGGTTTGTGGGTGGAGGGAGGAAACTTGGGAGCATGTGTGGATGGAGTGTACATGTGGCAGGAAGTAGTGGAAGAGGTGCTGAACGGGAAGGGGGGGGGAGGAGTGTTTGAGAAGAGTGGAGGAATGGAGAGGGGGTTGAATGGAAGGAGGGATGTTGAAGGAATGAGAGTGGGAGGCGGCGAGCGGAAGCGGGGGTCAAACGGTCGAGAAGGGGGTGTGTGAGTGCGTGCGTGGCGGAGGGGAGCGAGCGAGCGGGCGAGTAGTTTTTTAAGTAGTGTTAAGTAGCGGGCGAGTAGGATGAGATACAGAGTTAAGAGATATGTGTAAGAGGAGGAAGAAGACGTATTGTAATCCCCAAGGGGAAGCAATAAAGTATATATATATATATATATATACAGGGTGTCCCACCTAAGACTGGACAGTCGGTTTTCTCCTAAAGTATTGTCGATAAAAATATAAAAAAAATAGGGAATTGCATGGTTCGAGGGGGGAAATTTACTAGCGCGAACGAATTTTATTTTCGATTATTATTTTAAAAGATACGATGGTCAAGTTCGGTTTTTCAAATGGAACTATTTTTTTTTTGAAGACCTGAGTTGATAGTGCGTTCCAAGACAAATCCAATAAGCTAAAATGTATACACTTTATTTCCTCTGGTTTTTAAGATATTGCGCTTGCAAGTTTACTGATTTTTACTGGAAGAAAACCCTCTGGAATAGCAAGGACCGGGGCGGTCTTACCGGCGCCACTGCTTGTTGAAATAGATACTTACCTGCCAAAGGTCTACGCCAGGAATGGCAGGCCCAAAGGCTGGACAATTCTTTTCCGTCAGAAATGCTACTTAGGTATGTACATCTGCGGAATCAAGAAGCGCACCGTTACTTTTATTTCGCACTTGCTTCTACGCTCGGATGGCCGGTTCTTTTGGGAGGGATTCAAGCTGGATTGGTGAAATATCCATTACAGCGTATTAAGAAATTCTTTTCTTCATCGTGTCGAAAGGGAAGTGACGCCAATGGATTCCTTATGTTTTTCTGATGAAAATCAAACCAAATATCATGCAAATCTGACTACATTGACACAAGCTATTTCTATTCCCTATTTAAAAGTTGCCCCATTTACACGACGTTTGGTATGATTTTCATCAGAAAACCCCAAGGAATCCATCGGCGACACTTCCATATCCATACGATAAAGAGTAAAGAATTATTTTATTTCCTAAACAGATATAGGGTAATTCTGGAGCAACGCCCGTTAAAGAGATGCGGCCTGGTACCCCGTGGCGAGGACAACCCCTCGCAGTGCCTGACCGAATTTTATGTCTTTCGACCCGCGAAGGGGTTCGAGTGCCTAATAAGAAGTGAGAAACCTTCGACTTGCGCATTTCTCATCAGATCTTTGCAAAAACGACACCTATCGATTCCTTATGTTTCGCCGATGCAGCTGACACCAAGAACGACGTAATACGGACCATAATGAAGGAAATTCCATGGAATATCGATTTATATCATTTCAAGCTGACTTGACTTGGTTAAAAATAGTCCGATTTACATGATATTTGCTATGATTTTAATCGACGGAACGCCAGAAATCCATTGGCATCACTTTCCCCTTCGATACGATGAAGAAAAGAAGCAAACATTTGAAATCCTGAACATTTCTCACTTCTTAATGATATTCCAAACCCTTTGAGGGTCGAAAGCCATAAAATTCTATGGGCAATGCGGGGTGTTGTCCTCGCCACGGGGTGACGGGCGTAGCTCCAGAATTACCCTGTATCTGTTTAGGAAATAAAATAATTCTTTATTCTTTATCGTATGGATATGGAAGTGTCGCCGATGGATTCCTTCGGGTTTTCTGATGAAAATCATACCAAATGTCGTGTAAATCGGACAACTTTTACATAGGGAATAGCTTGTGTCAAATTAGTCCGATTTGCATGATATTTGGTATGATTTTCATCAGAAAAACATAAGGAATCCATTGGCGTCACTTTCCTTTCGACACGATGAAGAAAAGAATTTCTTAATACGCTGTAATGGATATTTCACAAATTCAACTTGCATCCCTCCCAAAAGAACCGGCCATCCGAGCGTAGAAGCAAGTGCGAAATAAAAGTAACGGTGCGCTTCTCGATTCCGCAGATGTACCTACCTAAGTAGCATTTCTGACGGAAATGTATTGTCCAGCCTTTGGGCCTGCCATTCCTGGCGTAGACCTTTGGCAGGTAGGTATCTATTTCAACAGGCAGTGCCACCCGTGGCGCCAGTAAGACCGCCCCGGTCCTTGCTATTCCAGAGGGTTTTCTTCCAGTGAAAATCAGTAAATTTGCATGCGCAATATCTTAAAAACCAGTGGAAATAAAGTGTATACATTTCAGCTTATTGGATTTGTCTTGGAACGCACTATCAACACAGGTCTTCAAAAAAAATAGTTCCATTTGAAAAACTGAACTTGACCAGCGTATCTTTTAAAATAATAATCGACAATAAAATTCGTTCGCGCTAATAATTTGCCCCCCTCGAACCATGCAATTCCCTATTTTTTAAATATTTTTATCGACAATACTTTAGGAGAAAACCGGCTGTCCAGTCTTAGGTGGGACACCCTGTAGAAAGGAATGAAAGGAATAATACTGGAAATAATCTCACTTCAATATTGTATTTATTTTGAAACAGGAATAAAAAAGTAATTATTGGTTCTCATTTTCGCAGTTGTCATTTTCGTAGTTTTCATTTTTGTCAATGTCCATGGGAATTGAAATTACATCACGTTGTGATTTTGCTGACGGTATGCTATTGATAAATGCCTTGTAGTATTCAGGAATAATTCCGTTGTACTGTTACGAGCCGGGGCTGCGGCAACGCGAGAGGCCGGCGAGAAGGGTATTTCCCAAGGAATACGGTTTATGAGTTTGTTAGTTAGGCGCGCGGACGAACCTGATGCGAAATCAGGGAGCCGCTAGGATTGTTGACGGCGAGGACGAACCTGATGTGAAATCAGGGAGCCTCTAGGAATGGAGTCACACGCGGACGAACCTGATGCGAAGTCAGGGAGCCGCAGGAGGGTGAAACGTCGTGAACGAACCCGATGCGAAATCGGGGAGTCACTAGGATAGAGTTCACAGACGAACCTGGTGCGAAACCAGGGAGCTGTTAGGAGGTTGGATTATTCACAGACGAACCTGGTGCGAAACCAGGGAGCTGTTCGGAAGTTGGTAGATTTACAGACGAACCTGATGCGAAATCAGGGAGCTGTAGGATACGGACGAACCTGATGCGAAATCAGGGAGCCGTAGGAGGGTAAGGTTTCGTGGACGAACCCGAGGCGAAATCGGGGAGCCACTGGGTTGGAGAAGATGCTTTGTTTTGGTTGAAGGGTTGCGAACGAACCTGATGCTTGATCAGGGAGTCGCGGGAAATGTTAATAATGCCTCGTAACTATTAATTTATGTTTGATACAACTCGAGCAGTAAAGCAGTATCAGTGGGTGAGTGCTACTAATATTATAAGGATCGCTGGGTGAAAGATGGGTTTAACGAATCTACTCGATTTATACGTGAACACCATTCATATATTGAATAATCAATTAAGGTACAAATGTAAGTGTCGCGATGAAATAATAAATAAATGTGTGTAGTTACCACTAGTTTGCACGGTGTTGACGCACTGGCGATGCGGGGACGTACGAGTGGCTATTTCAAAGTGCCAAATAGAATATAAACCGAACTCGCGGATCCTATGAGGTTAACTTTGATTCTGAGGGAGACTTTAGCTCGATCTTAACCAACTCTGTACGAGCGTGACACGACGTTACTCTACGCGTGACTCTATAGCTTTTAACCGACGAGGGTAGAAACCAAAGGGTTTATATAGTCCCAAAAATGAGTGGGGATTCATTAGGAGTTTCCATATAAGGAAATCCTTCGGGGTCGTCGTCGTGTCACTCCCGTTCCCATGGTCGTGATCCAGATCGTCTAGATCATGACCCCCCTTAGTGGTGTATGATAAGCAAAAGGATTTTAGGGCGTTTTCCCTTCTCAGAAGCGAGCTCGAAAGTGGTTGAGAGTGGCGTATGGGAAGATTCCACATACGTAACAGTACAGAATATCTTTTTTCTTCGCGATAGATATAGGAAGACTTTTTTAAAAAATTTTATTTATTGTCACATTTTTCCAAGACTATTTTTGTCCTCTGGCATGGACACACAACATTTGTGCACTCAGCATAATAAATTTAGGGACATACAATAAACAAAAATATTATTTTTGATAAATTTATAAAAACGATAAAAATGCAATTTTTATGCAGCATAAAGAAACAGTCAAGCACTATTTGTTACATATAAAAACTCAAATTTCGTAAAAAGTGGACATACAATATGTGTGCACTAAGCCATCACACTGGGCGCTAAAGGATAACCCGAGCCAATTTTCATTTGAAGCGCTAGGATTGAATTAATTTAATGGGTAATTAAATTATCGGCCATGAATAATTTTCTCGTGTTTATTCGTACTTTCTCGACTAAATATATGATTCGCAACTAAAGTACTAATAAATACGAGAAAATTATTCATGGTCGACGGATGAAAGGCCTTCGACCAAAAATATGATAAAAAATGATTTATTTTAATTATAAAAATGATACACAGCTCCTCCCCCTCCTCCCCCTCCTCTTCCTCCTCTTCCTCCTCTGCCTCCTGTTCCTCCTCTGCCTCCTGTTCCTCCTCTACCTCCTCTGCCTCCTCTACCTCCTCTTCCTCCTCTTCCTCTTTTTCCTCCTCCATATTTCCACGCTCTCAATTTTTTTTTGAGCTCGCTGTTCTGTAATATGAAAGATAAACTTTCATTAGAATGTAAAAAATGTTTGCGCGAGATTGTCTACGTATCCACATACCTGCTTCTGAATTCGCAACGCGATCTCAATCCACCTGGGGCGTGGAGTCGGTTCTCTCCGCGGACTCCGTCGCGAGGACGGAGTCGGTTCTCTCCGTGGACTCCGTCGCAAGGACGTAGTCGGCTCTCTCCGCGGACTCCGTCCTCGCGACGGAGTCCGGCTACTCGTTCGACTCCGTCTTCGCGACGGAGTCCTGCTGCTTCTTCGCCTCCATCCTGGGGACGTAGGCTTGTCAATTTCCATTTTTTCGGTTTTTTTTTTACATCTAACAAAAAGTCGAAGAAACAGTGAAACTATTGAACGTAATGGATTTGAAAGTGCTGTAGAAGAGCCAGAGTTAGCTAAAATGTAATCTAATTACAAATTAGAAATTACGATTAAAATGTAATTGTGTAATGAATTACCTACACAATATTTTCTGTAATTGTTAATTTAGGTAGTTGACCACAATTTTGTTAACTATCTAAATTAACGATTGCAGAAAATAATGTGTAGTCAATTACACAATTACATTCGTAACTTATAATTTATAATCATATTACATTTTGCCCAACTCAGAGAGGAGTACACGTTTATCAAGTTGGTACATTTGGGTACAATATAGACTTCCTTTAGCCAAGATTTAGCGCAGGAGGAGAATTTTCAGATTTCTAAATGCTGAAATTTCCAAGTTCGAAAGCGTCGAAATTCAAACATTTCCAAAATTTGTAATAATGAGGTTATCAAGTTTCACAATATCTGTAATTGAAGGATCAGATGCAATAAGGGGATTTATTATTTAGACTAGCGCTCGAAAATGCGAAAAAGTATTGTTCAAACGCTAAGAAAAATTGGAAAATTAAATTTTATTACACTGGATTTTAAAAAATATAGTGTTGTAATGCTCGTCACGGCACACATTTTTCTTTTTACAGTTTCTTTATCGAATCATCAGTATTCAAGATAGAAATTATAAACCAAACAAATTTCTTCGACCAAAGTCAATACCTTTTTAAACAAAAATTGCGATAACTTGAGTAATTATTATCGGATTGTTATGAGACTTGAAACATAAAACTCGGAAAACTCTAGCGAAGCCGTAAAATGTATGCACAAAAGCCTTATGTTAAAAAATGTAATAATATCTTATTAAACAGTAATACTGGACGTAACACATGTTTTTCAACGTTCGTCGTTAAAAAGTATCGAGGCAATTTTTACGTACATATAACTTGCGGCGGCAAAGTTTTTATAATTTTGATCTCGAATACTAATGATTCGATAAAGAAATTGTAAAAAGAAAAATGTGTGCCGTGACGAGCTTTACAACACTATATTTGTTAAAATTCAGTTTAATAAAATTTAATTTTCCAATTTTTTTTAGCGTTTGGACAATACTTTTTCACATTTTCGAGCGCTAGTCTCCTTTTTGCATCCGAGCCTTGAATTTTAAAATTTCCAATTTTTCCACTTCTGATGTTTAGAAACTGTTTAATTTTCATCACTTGGTTTCAGTTTCAACTAAAGAAATCCTACATTCCACCCGAATGTATATACCTTTTCTAGACAATTCGCGGGTAAATTATAACATAACTTTCTTATTCTACGTGAGAATGAATACACGCATCTCTGAGCATGAAGCAGCGTATCAACATTGCGAGGCCGCCACGCGAGGCACGCCTCGTGGAGTGGAGAATCTGGAGACTACCTCGATCATGATCACTTTGCGAGGCAGGCTCGTGCGACAGTCTCGCCCTACCTCCAGCATGATATTTGCATCGCCCGAGCCATGCGATTTTTTATCTTGGGGCCGCGAAGCACCTTTCAGCACGTCGAAAAATCGACGGCTGATGCCTCGTAAAGTAATCATGGTCGAGGAAATCTCCAGACTCTCCACTCCGCGAGGTGTGCCACGCGAGGCAGCCTCGAAATGGCGATACGAAGCTTGAGAAACACGCAGACACTCAAACAATCACAGTTCACACGATAGATTTTGCACAAAAAATTACAACAATACTATGACGGTAATTGGAAACTTTACCCGGAATATGTCTAAATACAGTCTTGGTTTGGAAGTACTAAAATATAGAAGTATGTCAGTTGTTATGAAAGTGGCGTCGGTCGAAATTTAAAAAAAAAAAGAAATAGAACTTTACGTTTATCATGTATCACGTTGATATAATACGTAAAAAAAATAAGTGAAATGTAACAAACGAAAAAATTTGGACTTGGACCACTTTCATAATAACCGGCACATATAGTGAAAAAGACAGGGATAGTAAGCGTGAAGGTACTTACGATGTTTACTGTTCGACAGTCGCTTTTTTTCTGACCATCGAGCCTTTGCTACCCTCAAGGGTGGACAAGGCCCAAACTGCCTTTCTCACTCCCTCAAGATTTTGTATTTCACTCGCACCAAGGACCGAGCGGGGCGTCATCGGCCCGCGTAAAAGTTCGAATGCGCGAAGGTTTGAAAACGCGGCGCGTGCCCGCGCATACTTGCGGGGTGGTCCTTCACTGTCAGGCAAGTGGGAAAGGATAATGGTAGAACGAAATATGAAATCTTCGCTAATAATGTCGGTGATGCGTCAAAAGTATGTGCACAGGATAATCAAAAATTCTTTCCTGTGCACATTTCTGTGCACCAAACAGTATTCCCGGAAGTACATACAATCTACGTAAATGTATCAGCATACCAGCAATCATAATAAGAAAGAGAAGAACAGGACGCGTATATCCGTCCCTTTCCCACTATCTTCTGTTTAGCCACTCAGCATCTGTAACCAATGCAGCGGGAACGCTAGCTGATCAGTTTCTGGTCGTTTGCACTACGGTGGAGACGCAGAAAGCAATCGAGTTTTTATTAATCATATGGAATATTCATAATTTCTGAATTGTTCCATTCCTGCGTGGTTCGTTACTGTAGTGTTGATAAGTGTGTGTGATCATTCCATTGCCAAGGAATCAAAGAAGGAAGCCGCAGATGCAAGAAACAATTGCTATTTGAAGGGTGATGCAAAAGCGAAGCAGCCTAAGTTATTTGCAAAGCGTTTGTCAAAAAATAGAAAGTGTCGAGAAAGGTAAGTTACGTGTTATGGTATAGATTTATATGAAGTTACAGTTTATGATGTAGTAGTAGCAGCACGGTATTTTGTCGTATATAATACAGTATTATTCATATTCTTCAAATACGTATATGAACAGCTATCTTTGACACTTTACGTACACATATTCTATACTATGCGCACAGCAACACATGTCATTACTTTACCCCTCTTGCCCCACTCATTATTTTCCCATTTGTACGTTCATCATTGTTTAATTAATTAATAATCCGATTTATACCGTGTTTGGACTCATTTTCATGTAAAAACTGTCAGCAGTACGTTCCTGCAACTTTTGGGCTGATGAGACAGAATGTAGAAATTTTAAATTTCGTTATAATACGATACACAACATTTCTATACACTTCTTTTCCCTTTCTTCTTTACATACGTTCAGAAAATACAAATGCAGCATTTTGTTCTCATTTGAACAGTGGTAGAAAAAATATTTCAAACTATATACGTTTTATTAGTACAAAATGTTCACACTATACGCGTTTCGTTAGGTATGTTTCCTTTATAATGCAGTTGCGACTATTCCAATCGTTGTACGTAGTTTTGAATGGATAAAACATGCACTTTAGATTTTAATTATGCGATGTAGAAGATAATGTTTAAAATTAGCAACAGTCATCGATAATTTGCGATTCGATGTTCAGCATATGTAGTTACTTGTGGAATACGAAATTGTTTGAGAATCGGTAGTTCCGATCTCCGCCACACCTCAACTCACCGCAGCACCTCCTGGACTGCGTAACGCCACGACCGATCCACGATCGATCTGCCAATCATCGGCGCTCCGCGACCGTCGATCGGCTAATCGTCTGCGCTCCGCGACCGACGATCGGCCAATCAGCGCATCGCGTGACACTGTTTCAGCCGGTTGTAGAATACGCGTAGCCAATCACAATTTAACTCATCTGTGGCTCAACCAATCCGATTTCCCCACATCGGTCGATCGTCGAGAATGTTCGAGACGACCCGTACAGGAAGTCGGATTGTCCAACGGTTTTCATTCTTGTTCTCTCAGAGTACGTGCGTAGACGCGTCGGTGTTTCGTAAACGTTTAACACGTAACTATTGAACCTTATCACCAATCTCTGTCTGTAGTGCTCACGATTCTCACCGAGAATTGCAGTGCTCATAATTCTCATCGAGAATCGCTCAGCTCACCTCATTGCAGGTTCTTTCTCATCTCTCGCGTAATCGATCGTGGATCGGGGTGCGACCGCGCGGTCACGGTGCGGAAAAGTCTCAACGAGAACTCTCACGTGTACAGCACAACGTGCTTTCGCTCAACGCTCATCATTTTACCGAAGTGTGACTCACTCCGCGAGTGTACAAATAAACTGACCACGGGACATTGCTCAACTCAAAACTGCGCTTTACTTCAAACATAACCTCCCCGGCATACTCACGCTCATCGCGTTATCTCTTTCGCGAACAGAAATACATAGTGCTTTTTATTCTTTTGTCGAATTTTGTCCGCAATATATACGTCCATGTGTACCTTCAGCGAAAGTTTTTCATCGAAAAGCGCAGTCTTCGAAACATTCTCCAGGCTTCACTGGCACCCTTTGTCCCAGCCCGGGGAAATGTTTATGACATCTCAAGTACCCTGCAGTTGTGAATACTACTACGCGAAAAGAGAATTCTATTCCGTAGAAAGATATTTTCACACAGATTTTCTCGTACACCTTGCACGATGTAATATCGGTTTCGGCCAAGAATGGTCGACATCGTATCATGTTTGCTCTCATCCTAATCAGGAAAATGTTATGAATATTTGAAAAAATGTTTATGCAGACAAAATTAAAAGTAAAAAAATTGAGCCGTTATTGTTATTGAAAAATTGTTGCGTATCTGCATAAGGTTGCCAGCAACATTATGCAGGACCGCTTATTTAGCGGAGAGAAACACCTACAGGAGTCGCTGTGCACAGCGGTCCGAATCGCCGAAAAGACGATTTAAAATCCTTACGTTCTCATTTCACACTTTATCATTATGAAGATGGTCATTCCAGGGATTTTGGGGGTCGCAGAATCTGATTCCGAGGTCAAAATTGTTATTACTCTACTGTTTGATTTGATTATGTTATTTGAATTTAATTATGGCATCAAATTTTGAAAAATTAACACAAATAGCGTTTTTATGATAGCAAAAGTTATTGAGCGCGCGGAAACTGGAAAGTCAATAATTTGTATAAATTCACACTTGAGATATTGAAAATGCTTTCGTTTATCTATAAGATGAAATTGTGCATTCATTCTATGTTACTGAAATATATAAAAAGTTATAAATAACTGAAATATAAGAAATTATGCGATGGTCGTTTTTAATCGCATGTTACATTTTTCGGAATCGTGAGGCATCTTTGAAACTTATATTATTAGATAGTCAGATAGTTATATTATTAGATATACTGTGTTTATATTAGATAGTTATATTATTAGATATACTGTGTTTTGTCTGTGCTCTCATCGGTTTCTGTTTTAGTTAATGGCAAAACAATTAATTCTACAATAGGTGAACACTGTTCAGTGTCACCCCGTGATTGCCTTTCCGATGATTTCTTGCATTCTATCCGCGCGGAGTTTAATTTTCGTTCAGGTAGTACCCCTAAGATTCCGCACGTGCGGAGGATTATCCCGGCCTGCGCTGGTATCGTAAACTAATAAAGTAATAAAATGTTCGCCTAGCCAATACAGCAAATGAAGGTAAAGTTAAAATTTAGCCAGCACATGTTTCAAGACTTGCACGTAAGATGTACAGAGTGTCCCGTCAGACACAGAAAAAATGCAATTTATTACCAAATGCTTTAGGAATATATTGTTATATCTGTTTAAAAAAATACTATAAAACACTTTTATTTACGACTTATATCGAAAAAAATTGTCCATATAGTCACAGGTATTTTCAGAAATATATGTAGATGCACGTTGGCGGGTCGCAGTCACTTACTTCTTCCGCGCAAGCGACCTGATTACTGCCGACATAATTGGTTATTACTCGGAAGTCGCAAAAAAGTGCAACTGCTCCTTTCGCATATGCATTCCTTATACTATAGACTATCTGATAATATAAGTTTCAAAGATACCTGACGATTTCGAAAAATGCAACATGCGATTAAAAACGACCATCGCATAATTTCTTATATTTAAGTTATTTATAACTTTTTATATATTTCAGTAACATAGAATGAATGCAACATTTCATCTTATACAGTGTGTCCGCGGGAAAGCTAAACAGCCGGCTTTCTCCTAAACTATTGGAGATAAAAATATAAAAAAAATAGGGAATTGCATGGTTCGAGGGGGCCAATTAATTAGCGCAAACGAATTTTTTTATCGATTATTATTTTAAAAGATACGATGGTCAAGTTCGGTTTTTCAAATGGAACTATTTTTTTTGAACACCTGAGTTGATAGTGCGTTCCAAGACAAATTCAATAAGCTTTAATGTATACACTTTATTTTCACTGGTTTTTAAGATATTGCGCTTGCAAATTTACTGATTTTCACTGGAAGAAAACTGTCTGGTATAGCACGGACCGGGGACGGTCTTACTGGTTCCACGGGTGGCACTGCCTTTTGAAATAGATACCTACCTGCCAAAGGTCTACGCCAGGCCCAAAGGCTGGACAATTTTTTTCCGTCAGAAATGCTACTTAGGTAGGTACATCTGCGGTATATTTATTTCGCACTTGCTTCTACGCTCGGATGGCCGGTTCTTTTGGGAGGGATGCAAGTTCGATTGGTTAGGTTAGGAGGAGTGAAAGTTGCTAGACTAAATTTCAATCATAGGGAGCAGATTGTATCAGAACCATTCGGATTTGCATTCCTCACAAACGGCTGCTCTCTTGAAGAGGCCCTCTTCACAGCAATGCCCACTTTCTCTCGCACGGAATACGTTAACGCTTGCTTTTCTTCTGATATTGAAGCTCGTGTTTATACTCGAGAGGACCACGCGTCGACAGCGGGCTACCCCTTTTCTTCCTGTGTCTCTCCACGAGCCGTGTTGACGGTGGATTGTAGGTGCGTAGATATCTGGATGCCAGTTATTGAATTCAGGAGACGATAGAAACATTTTATTACAAAACACACATGTACTATAATTAAAGTAAATCGTATTCCTCTCGGGCAGGAGTACTGATAATGATCGAACTTGTGCCCCACTTCGCGCAGACCAATTACACGGAGGGTAGTCGGGTCACACACTGCCCAAATGTGTGATGCGCTGGCACCCCGTGGCGAGGACAGACCTTCGCATTGCCTCACCCGATTTTTATGGTTTTTTTTCCGGAAAAAGGTACGAATCCTGGGCCGAACGTAACGAATTGAAGTCGACCCTCCGCAGTCGAGGGTGAAATATCCATTTGAGCGTATTAAGAAACTCTTTTCTTCATCGTATCGAAAGGGAAGTGACGCCAATGGATTCCTTATGTTTTTCTGACGAAAATCATACCAAATGTCATGCAAATCGGACTACTTTGACACAAGCTATTTGTATTCCCTATGTAAAAGTTGTCCGATTTACACGACATTTGTAATGATTTTCATCGGAAAACCCCAAGGAATCCATCGGCGACACTTCCATATCCATACGATAAAGAATAAAGAATTATTTTATTTCCTAACCAGATACAGGGTAATTATGGAGCAACGCCCGTCAAGGAGATGCGGAGGCCTGGTACCCCGTGGCGAGGACAGTCCTTCGCTGTGCCTCACCCGATTTTTATGGCTTTTTCCGGAAAAAGGTACGAATCCTGGGCCGAACGTAGCGAATTGAGGTCGAGCCCCCGCAGTCGAGGTTGAAATATCCATTTGAGCATATTAAGAAATTCTTTGCTTCGTCGTATCGAAAGGGAAGTGGTGCCAATGGATTCCTTATGTTTTTCTGACGAAAATCATACCAAATGTCATGCAAATCGGACTACTTTGACACAAGCTATTTGTATTCCTTATGTAAAAATAGTCCGATTTTCATGATGTTTGGCATGATTTTAATCGGGAGAATGCCCGGAATCCATTGGCGTCACTTCCCCTTCGATACGATGAAGAAAAGAGTTTCTTAATACGCTCAAATGGATATTTCACCCTTGACTGCGGAGGGTCGACTTTAATTCGTTACGTTCGGCCCAGGATTCGTACCTTTTTCCGGAAAAAAACCATAAAAATCGGGTGAGGCAATGCGAAGGTCTGTCCTCGCCACGGGGTGCCAACGCATCACACATTTGGGCAGTGTGTGACCCGACTACCCTCCGTGTAATTGGTCTGCGCGAAGTGGGGCGCAAGTTCGATCATTATCAGTACTCCTGCCCGAGAGGAATACGATTTACTTTAATTATAGTACATGTGTGTTTTCTAATAAAATGTTTCTATCGTCTCCTGAATTCAATAACTGGCATCCAGATATCTACGCTCCTACAATCCACCGTCAGCACGGCTCGTGGAGCGACACAGGAAGAAAAGGGGTAGCCCGCTGTCGACGCGTGGTCCTCTCGAGTATAAACACGAGCTTCAATATCAGAAGAAAAGCAAGCGTTAACGTATTCCGTGCGAGAGAAGGTGGGCATTGCTGTGAAGAGGGCCTCTTCAAGAGAGCAGCCGTTTGTGATGAATGCATATCCGAATGGTTCTGATACAATTTGCTCCCTATGATTGAAATTTAGTCTAGCAACTTTCACTCCTCCTAACCTAACCAATCGAACTTGCATCCCTCCCAAAAGAACTGGCCATCCGAGCGTAGAAGCAAGTGCGAAATAAATATACCGCAGATGTACCTACCTAAGTAGCATTTCTGACGGAAAAAAATTGTCCAGCCTTTGGGCCTGGCGTAGACCTTTGGCAGGTAGGTATCTATTTCAAAAGGCAGTGCCACCCGTGGAACCAGTAAGACCGTCCCCGGTCCGTGCTATACCAGACAGTTTTCTTCCAGTGAAAATCAGTAAATTTGCAAGCGCAATATCTTAAAAACCAGTGAAAATAAAGTGTATACATTAAAGCTTATTGAATTTGTCTTGGAACGCACTATCAACTCAGGTGTTCAAAAAAAATAGTTCCATTTGAAAAACCGAACTTGACCATCGTATCTTTTAAAATAATAATCGATAAAAAAATTCGTTCGCGCTAATTAATTGGCCCCCTCGAACCATGCAATTCCCTATTTTTTTTATATTTTTATCTCCAATAGTTTAGGAGGAAGCCGGCTGTTTAGCTTTCCCGCGGACACCCTGTAGATAAACGAAAGCATTTTCAATATCTCAAGTGTGAATTTATACAAATTATTGACTTTCCAGTTTCCGCGCGCTCAATAACTTTTGCTATCATAAAAACGCTATTTGTGTTAATTTTTCAAAATTTGATGCCATAATTAAATTCAAATAACATAATCAAATCAAACAGTAGAGTAATAATAATTTTGACCTCGGAAGCAGATTCTGCGTCCCCAAAAATCCCTGGAATGACCAATTTCATAATGTTAAAGTGTGGAATGTGAACGTAAGGATTTTTAATCGCCTTTTCGGCGATTCGGACCGCCGTGTGGTGGTAATGTGTGCGTCAGCGATCGTCATCACGCACACGTTACCACCGCTCCTGTAGGTGTTTCCCCTCCGCTAAATAACGCTGTGTCTCTGGATTAGCAGACCGAGACGCTAGCTTTATTTCTCGCCTCCTACGACCCCCGTTCTATCCTTCTGTGTTACGACCCATTGACAGCGACAAAGTAACCGCGAGCATCGGAGAATACCGTTCGCTGAATACCTATACCAGGGCTCTCCAGCGTAGGGGCCCCTCAAGCGCTTGCTTCCCCTTCCAATCTTTCTTTCGCGCAGCGTGCCTTCTGTTTAGGAGTGTGCGGATCGTCCCGAGGCTCGGGTTCCCGGCCCTTGGGACGGGTCGGAAAATTTCGGGCGGGATCGGGCGGGGTCCCGATACATTCGTATTGCTCGAGATCCCGACAGTTTCGGGATCCCGAGACTCGATTCGGGCTACTAGCATGACCGCCATTAGCGGGCAATTTGATTTCAGGTCGGCTCGGCAAAACTCGGCCGCGATCGGCTCGAAAGCCAGCTATTGCGAGGGGACCGAGACGGAAAGAATTATGTATATCATTTATATCGATACCAGAGTGATAAGTGTTTACCTTTCTGTCTCCTGTCGAATTATAATTTGTATCTTATTATTTATTTACATATATATGTATTTTCATTGCTACCCAATAGTCTGTGCATACTGAATATGTACATATACGTACTTAAATAAATACCATGTTCAGAACTTTGGAAGAAGACTATTTTTATATCGACAATATTTTAAAATCTTAATAAAATATACTTCATACTTAGTACTTTATGTAAAAGGAATATATAGGGTATTATCTTCTTCGGGATAGGTTCAGATTTAAAATAGAAAACGTACGAACAACTATAAGCATACAAAAAGGAATATTTCCTGGATGTTTCATAGTAACAACAATATACAGGAGGCGAATGTTTTATTATTTCAAATTAACGTGTAAGAAACATAATTTTTATATGTTCTCAGGTAATAGTTTTAATCTATTACTGGTAACGATATCGTCCGATCGCGTCCGAGTTTTGCCGAGCCGACCTGAAATCAAATTGTCCACGAATCGAGTCTCGGGATCCCGAAACTGTCGGGATCTTGAGCAATACGAAAGTATCGGGACCCCGCCCGATCCCGCCCGAAAGTTGCCGGCCCGTCCCGAGCCCGAAATGTCGGGTACCCGCACACCCCTGCTTCTGTTGTCAAGAGAACCTCGCGACGCTAGGAAGGCTGCCATGACGGGCCAGCCGGGCTAGCGTCTTCGCGGTTAGCGTCGCGCGGTATCCCTGGCAACGCGGACGAGAGTGGGAGAACCCCGAGCTTACGCGTAAGCGACCTTGGAGAGCCCTGACCTATACCTAGAGGGACGATGAGACAGAATTTACTGAATACGTGTAACACTGTCCCCTTTTCAATCTTTTCTAACTTACGAATTACTCCAATAAGTGAAAATTGTTTAATATATTCCTGTTTAGTATCAGTCCCATTCGACATAATGGTACAAACGTTTTTTTTTATGAATGAAGTACTGGAAGCTATGTCAAGGTCCAGTTAGTTTTTTGTAATAGAAAGGTATATTCTTTTATTGAGGTGTCACAGGATGGTATTTCGATTTCTCGCTATGTATCTCCACTGACGTGTAGGGATGACTTTATTTAAAATAAACAAACGTAACCGAGGTCTTGATCCCATTGAATAGGAAAAGAAGAACGTCTACGTCCCCGTAGAACGATCGATCGGTCCCGTTTCCTGGCAATATCGATCGTGAAATTTTTCATCCATTCCTAAGTACCACAAACATCTATCCGGACGTAAGAAATCCACTTATATTTTTTCTGACTCAAGCTCAAATCCAACTGACCCCAAGGGCTCCACAGGCAAAAATTTTGCCCATCTGTGCTACAGGCAGGCAGCCCTTGCCGAAAAATCGAAACCAACTCTTCGCGCCCCCATCGAATCGCCTTTTGCGAGGGTAACGAAAGTCGAGGTCAGTCCCACGCTTTCGAAAACCTATCTAAAGAGACAGGGTGATGTGCTGGAAAGCGTGCTCGCTGACGAGAACCAGACGGATCCACAACACCGGCGCGGTCAAGTAGGGTTTACTTCGCGAAAGGCAAACGACACGTGTTTCTCGGACCCTTCGTTTCTTCGTTATTTTACAACGTTCCATAAAACGAAATACCACCCTGCAGCCCCTCGTTGAATTTTAAGAGATACAACGTTAAAAATATGATAATGATTTGGATTGCCGGTCTATCCTCTCTGCGTCGTATTGTCTGAATGTGCAAAAGGACAAAATATTTGTTTGGCAATATTTTTATTCCTTCAGGTTATAATTTATTAGAAATATGGCCCTGTGTATCGTATACAACGTTGTACCATTTCAATTATACAGTGTGTCCGCGGGAAAGCTAAACAGCCGGCTTCCTCCTAAACTATTGGAGATAAAAATATAAAAAAAAATAGGGAATTGCATGGTTCGAGGGGGCCAATTAATTAGCGCGAACGAATTTTTCTATCGATTATTATTTTAAAAGATACGATGGTCAAGTTCGGTTTTTCAAATGGAACTATTTTTTTTGAACACCTGAGTTGACAGTGCGTTCCAAGACAAATTCAATAAGCTTTAATGTATACACTTTATTTTCACTGGTTTTTAAGATATTGCGCTTGCAAATTTACTGATTTTCACTGGAAGAAAACTGTCTGGTATAGCACGGACCGGGGACGGTCTTACTGGTTCCACGGGTGACACTGCCTTTTGAAATAGATACCTACCTGCCAAAGGTCTACGCCAGGCCCAAAGGCTGGACAATTTTTTTCCGTCAGAAATGCTACTTAGGTAGGTACATCTGGGGTATATTTATTTCGCACTTGCTTCTACGCTCGGATGGCCGGTTCTTTTGGGAGGGATGCAAGTTCGATTGGTTAGGTTAGGAGGAGTGAAAGTTGCTAGACTAAATTTCAATCATAGGGAGCAGATTGTATCAGAACCATTCGGATTTGCATTCCTCACAAACGGCTGCTCTCTTGAAGAGGCCCTCTTCACAGCAATGCCCACTTTCTCTCGCACGGAATACGTTAACGCTTGCTTTTCTTCTGATATTGAAGCTCGTGTTTATACTCGAGAGGACCACGCGTCGACAGCGGGCTACCCCTTTTCTTCCTGTGTCTCTCCACGAGCCGTGTTGACGGTGGATTGTAGGTGCGTAGATATCTGGATGCCAGTTATTGAATTCAGGAGACGATAGAAACATTTTATTACAAAACACACATGTACTATAATTAAAGTAAATCGTATTCCTCTCGGGCAGGAGTACTGATAATGATCGAACTTGTGCCCCACTTCGCGCAGACCAATTACACGGAGGGTAGTCGGGTCACACACTGCCCAAATGTGTGATGCGCTGGCACCCCGTGGCGAGGACAGACCTTCGCATTGCCTCACCCGATTTTTATGGTTTTTTTTCCGGAAAAAGGTACGAATCCTGGGCCGAACGTAACGAATTGAAGTCGACCCTCCGCAGTCGAGGGTGAAATATCCATTTGAGCGTATTAAGAAACTCTTTTCTTCATCGTATCGAAAGGGAAGTGACGCCAATGGATTCCTTATGTTTTTCTGACGAAAATCATACCAAATGTCATGCAAATCGGACTACTTTGACACAAGCTATTTGTATTCCCTATGTAAAAGTTGTCCGATTTACACGACATTTGTAATGATTTTCATCGGAAAACCCCAAGGAATCCATCGGCGACACTTCCATATCCATACGATAAAGAATAAAGAATTATTTTATTTCCTAACCAGATACAGGGTAATTATGGAGCAACGCCCGTCAAGGAGATGCGGAGGCCTGGTACCCCGTGGCGAGGACAGTCCTTCGCTGTGCCTCACCCGATTTTTATGGCTTTTTCCGGAAAAAGGTACGAATCCTGGGCCGAACGTAGCGAATTGAGGTCGAGCCCCCGCAGTCGAGGTTGAAATATCCATTTGAGCATATTAAGAAATTCTTTGCTTCGTCGTATCGAAAGGGAAGTGGTGCCAATGGATTCCTTATGTTTTTCTGACGAAAATCATACCAAATGTCATGCAAATCGGACTACTTTGACACAAGCTATTTGTATTCCTTATGTAAAAATAGTCCGATTTTCATGATGTTTGGCATGATTTTAATCGGGAGAATGCCCGGAATCCATTGGCGTCACTTCCCCTTCGATACGATGAAGAAAAGAGTTTCTTAATACGCTCAAATGGATATTTCACCCTTGACTGCGGAGGGTCGACTTTAATTCGTTACGTTCGGCCCAGGATTCGTACCTTTTTCCGGAAAAAAACCATAAAAATCGGGTGAGGCAATGCGAAGGTCTGTCCTCGCCACGGGGTGCCAACGCATCACACATTTGGGCAGTGTGTGACCCGACTACCCTCCGTGTAATTGGTCTGCGCGAAGTGGGGCGCAAGTTCGATCATTATCAGTACTCCTGCCCGAGAGGAATACGATTTACTTTAATTATAGTACATGTGTGTTTTCTAATAAAATGTTTCTATCGTCTCCTGAATTCAATAACTGGCATCCAGATATCTACGCTCCTACAATCCACCGTCAGCACGGCTCGTGGAGCGACACAGGAAGAAAAGGGGTAGCCCGCTGTCGACGCGTGGTCCTCTCGAGTATAAACACGAGCTTCAATATCAGAAGAAAAGCAAGCGTTAACGTATTCCGTGCGAGAGAAGGTGGGCATTGCTGTGAAGAGGGCCTCTTCAAGAGAGCAGCCGTTTGTGATGAATGCATATCCGAATGGTTCTGATACAATTTGCTCCCTATGATTGAAATTTAGTCTAGCAACTTTCACTCCTCCTAACCTAACCAATCGAACTTGCATCCCTCCCAAAAGAACTGGCCATCCGAGCGTAGAAGCAAGTGCGAAATAAATATACCGCAGATGTACCTACCTAAGTAGCATTTCTGACGGAAAAAAATTGTCCAGCCTTTGGGCCTGGCGTAGACCTTTGGCAGGTAGGTATCTATTTCAAAAGGCAGTGCCACCCGTGGAACCAGTAAGACCGTCCCCGGTCCGTGCTATACCAGACAGTTTTCTTCCAGTGAAAATCAGTAAATTTGCAAGCGCAATATCTTAAAAACCAGTGAAAATAAAGTGTATACATTAAAGCTTATTGAATTTGTCTTGGAACGCACTATCAACTCAGGTGTTCAAAAAAAATAGTTCCATTTGAAAAACCGAACTTGACCATCGTATCTTTTAAAATAATAATCGATAAAAAAATTCGTTCGCGCTAATTAATTGGCCCCCTCGAACCATGCAATTCCCTATTTTTTTTATATTTTTATCTCCAATAGTTTAGGAGGAAGCCGGCTGTTTAGCTTTCCCGCGGACACCCTGTAGATAAACGAAAGCATTTTCAATATCTCAAGTGTGAATTTATACAAATTATTGACTTTCCAGTTTCCGCGCGCTCAATAACTTTTGCTATCATAAAAACGCTATTTGTGTTAATTTTTCAAAATTTGATGCCATAATTAAATTCAAATAACATAATCAAATCAAACAGTAGAGTAATAATAATTTTGACCTCGGAAGCAGATTCTGCGTCCCCAAAAATCCCTGGAATGACCAATTTCATAATGTTAAAGTGTGGAATGTGAACGTAAGGATTTTTAATCGCCTTTTCGGCGATTCGGACCGCCGTGTGGTGGTAATGTGTGCGTCAGCGATCGTCATCACGCACACGTTACCACCGCTCCTGTAGGTGTTTCCCCTCCGCTAAATAACGCTGTGTCTCTGGATTAGCAGACCGAGACGCTAGCTTTATTTCTCGCCTCCTACGACCCCCGTTCTATCCTTCTGTGTTACGACCCATTGACAGCGACAAAGTAACCGCGAGCATCGGAGAATACCGTTCGCTGAATACCTATACCAGGGCTCTCCAGCGTAGGGGCCCCTCAAGCGCTTGCTTCCCCTTCCAATCTTTCTTTCGCGCAGCGTGCCTTCTGTTTAGGAGTGTGCGGATCGTCCCGAGGCTCGGGTTCCCGGCCCTTGGGACGGGTCGGAAAATTTCGGGCGGGATCGGGCGGGGTCCCGATACATTCGTATTGCTCGAGATCCCGACAGTTTCGGGATCCCGAGACTCGATTCGGGCTACTAGCATGACCGCCATTAGCGGGCAATTTGATTTCAGGTCGGCTCGGCAAAACTCGGCCGCGATCGGCTCGAAAGCCAGCTATTGCGAGGGGACCGAGACGGAAAGAATTATGTATATCATTTATATCGATACCAGAGTGATAAGTGTTTACCTTTCTGTCTCCTGTCGAATTATAATTTGTATCTTATTATTTATTTACATATATATGTATTTTCATTGCTACCCAATAGTCTGTGCATACTGAATATGTACATATACGTACTTAAATAAATACCATGTTCAGAACTTTGGAAGAAGACTATTTTTATATCGACAATATTTTAAAATCTTAATAAAATATACTTCATACTTAGTACTTTATGTAAAAGGAATATATAGGGTATTATCTTCTTCGGGATAGGTTCAGATTTAAAATAGAAAACGTACGAACAACTATAAGCATACAAAAAGGAATATTTCCTGGATGTTTCATAGTAACAACAATATACAGGAGGCGAATGTTTTATTATTTCAAATTAACGTGTAAGAAACATAATTTTTATATGTTCTCAGGTAATAGTTTTAATCTATTACTGGTAACGATATCGTCCGATCGCGTCCGAGTTTTGCCGAGCCGACCTGAAATCAAATTGTCCACGAATCGAGTCTCGGGATCCCGAAACTGTCGGGATCTTGAGCAATACGAAAGTATCGGGACCCCGCCCGATCCCGCCCGAAAGTTGCCGGCCCGTCCCGAGCCCGAAATGTCGGGTACCCGCACACCCCTGCTTCTGTTGTCAAGAGAACCTCGCGACGCTAGGAAGGCTGCCATGACGGGCCAGCCGGGCTAGCGTCTTCGCGGTTAGCGTCGCGCGGTATCCCTGGCAACGCGGACGAGAGTGGGAGAACCCCGAGCTTACGCGTAAGCGACCTTGGAGAGCCCTGACCTATACCTAGAGGGACGATGAGACAGAATTTACTGAATACGTGTAACACTGTCCCCTTTTCAATCTTTTCTAACTTACGAATTACTCCAATAAGTGAAAATTGTTTAATATATTCCTGTTTAGTATCAGTCCCATTCGACATAATGGTACAAACGTTTTTTTTTATGAATGAAGTACTGGAAGCTATGTCAAGGTCCAGTTAGTTTTTTGTAATAGAAAGGTATATTCTTTTATTGAGGTGTCACAGGATGGTATTTCGATTTCTCGCTATGTATCTCCACTGACGTGTAGGGATGACTTTATTTAAAATAAACAAACGTAACCGAGGTCTTGATCCCATTGAATAGGAAAAGAAGAACGTCTACGTCCCCGTAGAACGATCGATCGGTCCCGTTTCCTGGCAATATCGATCGTGAAATTTTTCATCCATTCCTAAGTACCACAAACATCTATCCGGACGTAAGAAATCCACTTATATTTTTTCTGACTCAAGCTCAAATCCAACTGACCCCAAGGGCTCCACAGGCAAAAATTTTGCCCATCTGTGCTACAGGCAGGCAGCCCTTGCCGAAAAATCGAAACCAACTCTTCGCGCCCCCATCGAATCGCCTTTTGCGAGGGTAACGAAAGTCGAGGTCAGTCCCACGCTTTCGAAAACCTATCTAAAGAGACAGGGTGATGTGCTGGAAAGCGTGCTCGCTGACGAGAACCAGACGGATCCACAACACCGGCGCGGTCAAGTAGGGTTTACTTCGCGAAAGGCAAACGACACGTGTTTCTCGGACCCTTCGTTTCTTCGTTATTTTACAACGTTCCATAAAACGAAATACCACCCTGCAGCCCCTCGTTGAATTT
Source organism: Andrena bucephala (assembly GCA_947577245.1). Lineage (NCBI taxonomy): Eukaryota > Metazoa > Arthropoda > Insecta > Hymenoptera > Andrenidae > Andrena > Andrena bucephala. The sequence goes on along the minus strand of OX387716.1, from coordinate 22,379,927 downwards.
TAAGAGATACAACGTTAAAAATATGATAATGATTTGGATTGCCGGTCTATCCTCTCTGCGTCGTATTGTCTGAATGTGCAAAAGGACAAAATATTTGTTTGGCAATATTTTTATTCCTTCAGGTTATAATTTATTAGAAATATGGCCCTGTGTATCGTATACAACGTTGTACCATTTCAATTATACAGTGTGTCCGCGGGAAAGCTAAACAGCCGGCTTCCTCCTAAACTATTGGAGATAAAAATATAAAAAAAAATAGGGAATTGCATGGTTCGAGGGGGCCAATTAATTAGCGCGAACGAATTTTTCTATCGATTATTATTTTAAAAGATACGATGGTCAAGTTCGGTTTTTCAAATGGAACTATTTTTTTTGAACACCTGAGTTGACAGTGCGTTCCAAGACAAATTCAATAAGCTTTAATGTATACACTTTATTTTCACTGGTTTTTAAGATATTGCGCTTGCAAATTTACTGATTTTCACTGGAAGAAAACTGTCTGGTATAGCACGGACCGGGGACGGTCTTACTGGTTCCACGGGTGACACTGCCTTTTGAAATAGATACCTACCTGCCAAAGGTCTACGCCAGGCCCAAAGGCTGGACAATTTTTTTCCGTCAGAAATGCTACTTAGGTAGGTACATCTGGGGTATATTTATTTCGCACTTGCTTCTACGCTCGGATGGCCGGTTCTTTTGGGAGGGATGCAAGTTCGATTGGTTAGGTTAGGAGGAGTGAAAGTTGCTAGACTAAATTTCAATCATAGGGAGCAGATTGTATCAGAACCATTCGGATTTGCATTCCTCACAAACGGCTGCTCTCTTGAAGAGGCCCTCTTCACAGCAATGCCCACCTTCTCTCGCACGGAATACGTTAACGCTTGCTTTTCTTCTGATATTGAAGCTCGTGTTTATACTCGAGAGGACCACGCGTCGACAGCGGGCTACCCCTTTTCTTCCTGTGTCTCTCCACGAGCCGTGCTGACGGTGGATTGTAGGAGCGTAGATATCTGGATGCCAGTTATTGAATTCAGGAGACGATGGAAACATTTTATTACAAAACACACATGTACTATAATTAAAGTAAATCGTACTCCTCTCGGGCAGGAGTACTGATAATGATCGAACTTGCGCCCCACTTCGCGCAGACCAATTACACGGAGGGGAGTCGGGTCACACACTGCCCAAATGATACAGGGTAATTCTGGAGCAACGCCCGTCAAGGAGATGCGCTGGCACCCCGTGGCGAGGACAGACCTTCGCTGTGCCTCACCCGATTTTTATGGCTTTTTTTCCGGAAAAAGGTACGAATCCTGGGTCGAACGTAGCGAATTGAAGTCGACCCTCCGCAGTCGAGGGTGAATTATCCATTACAGCGTATAAAGAAACCCTTTTCTTCATCGTATCGAAAGGGAAGTGACGCCAATGGATTCCTTATGTTTTTCTGATGAAAATCATACCAAATGTCATGCAAATCGGACTACTTTGACACAAGCTATTTGTATTCCCTATGTAAAAGTTGTCCGATTTACACGACATTTGTAATGATTTTCATCGGAAAACCCCAAGGAATCCATCGGCGACACTTCCATATCCATACGATAAGGAATAACGAATTGTTTTATTTCATAAAGAGGTAGGTACAGGCCGATTCTGGTGCTGCGCCCGTCACCCCGTGGCGAGGACAACACCCCGCAGTGCCCATAGAATTTTATGGCTCTTTTCGGAAAAAGGTACGAATCCTGGGCCGAACGTAACGAATTGAAGTCGACCCTCCGCTGTCGAGGGTGAAATATCCATTTGAGCGTATTAAGAAACTCTTTTCTTCATCGTATCGAAGGGGAAGTGACGCCAATGGATTCCGGGCGTTCTCCCGATTAAAATCATGCCAAACATCATGAAAATCGGACTATTTTTACATAAGGAATACAAATAGCTTGTGTCAAAGTAGTCCGATTTGCATGACATTTGGTATGATTTTCGTCAGAAAAACATAAGGGATCCATTGGCACCACTTCCCTTTCGATACGACGAAGCAAAGAATTTCTTAATACGCTCAAATGGATATTTCACCCTCGACTGCGGGGGCTCGACCTCAATTCGCTACGTTCGGCCCAGGATTCGTACCTTTTTCCGGAAAAAGCCATAAAAATCGGGTGAGGCACAGCGAAGGACTGTCCTCGCCACGGGGTACCAGGCCGCCGCATCTCCTTGACGGGCGTTGCTCCATAATTACCCTGTATCTGGTTAGGAAATAAAATAATTCTTTATTTTTTATCGTATGGATATGGAAGTGTCGCAGATAGATTCCTTGGGGATTTCCGATGAAAATCATGCCAAGTGTCGTGGAAATCGGACAACTCTTACATAAGGAATACAAATTGCTTGTGTCAAAGTAGTCCGATTTGCATGACATTTGGTATGATTTTCGTCAGAAAAACATAAGGAATCCATTGGCGTCACTTCCCTTTCGATACGATGAAGAAAGGGGTTTCTTAATACGCTCAAATGGATAATTCACCCTCGACTGCGGAGGGTCGACTTCAATTCGTTACGTTCGGCCCAGGATTCGTACCTTTTTCCGAAAAGAGCCATAAAATTCTATGGGCACTGCGGGGTGTTGTCCTCGCCACGGGGTGACGGGCGCAGCACCAGAATCGGCCTGTACCTACCTTTTTATGAAATAAAACAATTCGTTATTCCTTATCGTATGGATATGGAAGTGTCGCCGATGGATTCCTTGGGGTTTTCCGATGAAAATCATTACAAATGTCGTGTAAATCGGACAACTTTTACATAGGGAATACAAATAGCTTGTGTCAAAGTAGTCCGATTTGCATGACATTTGGTATGATTTTCGTTAGAAAAACATAAGGAATCCATTGGCGTCACTTCCCTTTCGATACGATGAAGAAAAGGGTTTCTTAATACGCTGTAATGGATAATTCACCCTCGACTGCGGAGGGTCGACTTCAATTCGCTACGTTCGACCCAGGATTCGTACCTTTTTCCGGAAAAAAGCCATAAAAATCGGGTGAGGCACAGCGAAGGTCTGTCCTCGCCACGGGGTGCCAGCGCATCTCCTTGACGGGCGTTGCTCCAGAATTACCCTGTATCATTTGGGCAGTGTGTGACCCGACTACCCTCCGTGTAATTGGTCTGCGCGAAGTGGGGCGCAAGTCCGATCATTATCAGTACTCCTGCCCGAGAGGAATACGATTTACTTTAATTATAGTACATGTGTGTTTTGTAATAAAATGTTTCCATCGTCTCCTGAATTCAATAACTGGCATCCAGATATCTACGCTCCTACAATCCACCGTCAACACGGCTCGTGGAGAGACACAGGAAGAAAAGGGGTAGCCCGCTGTCGACGCGTGGTCCTCTCGAGTATAAACACGAGCTTCAATATCAGAAGAAAAGCAAGCGTTAACGTATTCCGTGCGAGAGAAGGTGGGCATTGCTGTGAAGAGGGCCTCTTCAAGAGAGCAGCCGTTTGTGAGGAATACAAATCCGAATGGTTCTGATACAATCTGCTGCCTATGATTGAAATTTAGTCTAGCAACTTTCACTCCTCCTAACCTAACCAATCGAACTTGCATCCCTCCCAAAAGAACCGGCCATCCGAGCGTAGAAGCAAGTGCGAAATAAATATACCGCAGATGTACCTACCTAAGTAGCATTTCTGACGGAAAACAATTGTCCAGCCTTTGGGCCTGGCGTAGACCTTTGGCAGGTAGGTATCTATTTCAAAAGGCAGTGTCACCCGTGGAACCAGTAAGACCGTCCCCGGTCCGTGCTATACCAGACAGTTTTCTTCCAGTGAAAATCAGTAAATTTGCAAGCGCAATATCTTAAAAACCAGTGAAAATAAAGTGTATACATTAAAGCTTATTGAATTTGTCTTGGAACGCACTATCAACTCAGGTGTTCAAAAAAAATAGTTCCATTTGAAAAACCGAACTTGACCATCGTATCTTTTAAAATAATAATCGATAGAAAAATTCGTTCGCGCTAATTAATTGGCCCCCTCGAACCATGCAATTCCCTATTTTTTTTATATTTTTATCTCCAATAGTTTAGGAGGAAGCCGGCTGTTTAGCTTTCCCGCGGACACACTGTATTATTACCAATTCTCTCTCTCTCTCTCTCTCTCTCTCTCTCTCTCTCTCTCTCTCTCTCTCTCTCTCTCTCTCTCTCTCTCTCTCTCTCTCTCTCTCTCTCGCTCTCTCTCTCCCCCTCTCTCTCTCTCTCTCTCTCCCTCTCCCTCTATTTTCGCGGCACTCATACAAACACACTCTACAAGTTTTAATTTTAAATTTTGATTGCGTTAGTATTGTCTCACACGCACACGGGTATTTTTAACCCTTCGTTGACACACCTCTTTTTTCGATCAACTTTGACATACCTGGGTGGCTCACACACAGAGCAATTTTTGAACGACTGCCATTCTCATCCAAAGAATCCAATCATTATGAAAAAAATCATGGGTCAATTTCAAGGTCTCTAGAATATATTCCGATAATTTTTTTATTTAAATTTTATCACAGCTTTTGTAAAATAATTCTAGATTACCACATGTCGAGAAAAAACGAAGAAAATCTTTAAAAAATTGTAACTTTTACAAATTTCAATATTAGAAGCTAAAAATCTACAGAGTTGATGTTCGGATATAATATTTTCCGAGAAAAAATTGTTTGTAAGTCGGCATTGCAAAAAGGTATTTATTTTGCATATAAAAGGTTCAGAGCGTCAAAATCAGCTTATGGGTGGTTCACACCCAGAGAGTCAACGAAGACTTACTTCGTGCCGAGGCTTTCGCTTCCATCGAGACTTTACTGTACTATATCTTCTTTTACTGTGCCTGTTTTTCTTTTCTAATATATGTTTTTATTATTTCTATGTATGTACAACGTGTTACTGATTATTGACTCTTTACGTGCAGGCAACGATTGAAAATAGCAGCGTGCCGCACGGTAGGTCAGGGCACCGTGGCGGAAGCAGGTATGCGTGCAGGTACCTCGTACGACGAAACACTTCCAAGCACATCTGCTGCGTATGAGTTTCCTACGGACAGAAAACACGAGGAAGACGTAGGAAATTTTCAAGACTTCCCGATTATCGAAGGAATTGTAGAGCAAGTACATTTCGATACGGACGCGGAAGATATTTTAGAAGAAATACATTTCAACGCGGACGAAGAGGAAATTGTGGAACAAGTGCATTTCGAGTCGAACGAAGAAGAAATTGTACAAGAAATAGATTTGGACACAGACAGGGATGAGATACATTCCGTAAGAGACATCAACGAAGAAACGAATCAAGATGTTGGAAGTGATGCCGATTACTGGGTGGTTGAAAATGCAGAACCAGAACAGCCGGAAAATTCAATTTCAGAAGGAATAGACTTCGTTGATTTTCCGTATGTTTTCGAACAGATAAAAAATCTTGGAAGACATTCGACTATAGGCTGTGGCATCGAACATTTCGAAATAATTACATGTCAACGGAATGGACTGGAAAATGTCTATTATGTATAGTGCAAAATGTGCGAATACACAGAGCGCATATCCTGTCTTCGGAAGAGTGATGCCACTATGGATATCAACCGCGCCGCTGTTGCCGCAACAATGATGACGGGCGGCGGATATAATTAACTGGAGGACATAATGACTGCCGTGAACTTGTCCTGTATGACTAAAAGGATCTATGAGAACTGTCAAAACGACCTAATCGATGCCCTCGAAGTGGCCGCACAACGCGAAATGGACGATGCTGGAAAAGAGGAAAAAGCATTAGCTATAGCAAGAGGCGACGTATATCCAGAATCCGGTGTACCCTTTATCCCAGTTGTCGCAGATGGTAGCTGAATGAAAAGGTCGTACCGCGGAGGAGATTACAATTCTCTTTCTGGCGTAGGAGCCATCGTGGGATACCACACGAAGAAAGTGCTGTACATTAGCGTGAAGAATAAATTCTGCATGACTTGCCAAATAGCAGGTACGAAGAAGAAAGAACCGCGCGAGCATCGTTGCTTCAAGAACTGGGGTCGTAATCAGAGTTCAACCGGCATGGAGAGTGTTGCTATTGTCGAAGGTTTCAATTGCAGCATAGATATGCACGGCCTAGTGTACTCTATATTAGTTGCCGATGGGGATAGCAGTGTGTACAAGAAGATATTGGACAGTGATCCATATAAAAACTACATGGTGCAGGTACGCAAAATAGAATGCACCAATCACCTGCTACGCAATTTCGGTAAAAAAATTAACGAAATCGCAACAAAAGGCCGCGATAAAGACCTAAGAGCTGTCGTAAAGAATAATGCTCTCCGCCTGCGTACTGGTATAAAGAAAGCTGCAGAATACCGGTTGCAAGATGAAATAACACTCGAGGAACGAATAAGAAATTTGAAGGAAGACTTGACGAATGTACCGAGTCACGTTTTCGGTGAACACAAGGAGTGTCAGAAGTTAGCATACTTCTGTAAGAAATACTCTGATCCAAACAGAGAGGACTACGTACCACGGTTGAGAGAAGCTGGTTTTATCAGAGTATCGAAGAAGCGATGCAGCCACTTTTCCCTAAAGTTGACAGTTTGCTGCACGGTCTAAATAACAATGCTGTGGAAAGTTTTAATAATATCATTGCCAAATTCATCGGAGGCAAAAGGAAAAACTTTGGACGAGGGGGCTCGTATCAGGGCAGAGTCTCCTTTGCAGTCGTCCAATATAATACAAAAGAGGCGTTTAGCAGATTGAGTACGGCAATGGATATAGAGCCGCCAACCATAGTAAGAAAGCTGGAAGGACGTCGGAAGCGTGCAGCAGAAAAAGCGAGGGAATATAAAAAAGGAGCGAAAGCATCCTCCTTTCGAAATAAAAAAACAATCGTGCGACCAGGATTACGGCCCCAAGGCAGAAAAACCAGAAATGGAAGAGACAATACACTCTTCCGAGTGTGAAAGGCACGCGGCTATACTCCATGACTGGCAAAGGATGCGATGCGAGATCGAAGAGGACACTCGCAATCTGGCGAATAGCGAAAAGTGGATTAGTTATAGAAAAAAATTATTAACTGCATCCAATTTCGGCAAGGTATGCCGATTACGAAAGACTACACCACGGGCAAATACTGTGAAGAGTATAATCGATTATGGTCCTGTACTCGCATCGTTTAAGTTGGTCACCTTGGAGAGGCGTAGGCATGTCGCTGACGCGCTTTTTCTATTTAGGATTATTAATGACCACATAAGTTGCCCAGATTTGCTAGCCTTAGTATCGTTAAATGCTCCGGTGAGGGACATGAGGTCTAGGCCTCTCTTTGTTGTGACGTTCCCGAAATATCGGCACTATGCGATCGATCCTATTAATAGGGCGATGAGCATTATGAATAGTGAGTTTAGTTGCGTTGATCCTTTTCAGGGATCACTGATTTCGGTAAGGTCATTATTATATAAGATTGTTACCAATTCTCACGGAGACACTTGATACCATATTTTGTGGTTATGTTTAGTTTACTTAACCTAGCTATCTATTTTATCGGCTAAGTCATTTAATTGTTCAGACTCTGTTATTTGTATTCTGTTTCGTTTTGAAAACCATGGGGTTTCCCCGTAACATAAATAATAATAATAATAATAATAATAATAATAATAATGTACCCGCAACTCCAAAATTTACGTTCTCTCGAATACGGAAGGGAAAATGAGGCAAACGCCTTGAGACAAATGGAAGAAGAATTAGGGATCCATATTCTACCGTATGGCCTCTTCATCGACGACACTGTGCCTCACTTAGGTGCAACTCCTGACGGCCTTGTGGACAGTGATAAAATCGTCGAAGTAAAGTGTCCTGAATCGGCCAAGGATTTATCACCTGCTGAAGCAATACAGCAACTTGGTAATATAAGGCGTATTTTCAAGGGTACTGAAATGAATAAAAATCATTATTACTATTATCAAGTGCAAGGACAATTGCACATAACGAAAAGGCAACGGGCCTATTTTTGTTTATGGACGACAAAAGGAATGAAGGTTACAACAGTATCGAGAGATGATCGATTCTGGGGAACAGAGATGGAAGAAAAACTGAGCAAGTTCTATGAGGACTGCATGTTGCCAGAAATTATAGATAGTAGATATAATCGACAACAGCCGATTAGAGAACCTCCGTACATACAAAAAGGAGGGGCAGGTACGAGTACACAAGAAACTACATAAAACGATAGATGACAACATCGTGATAGCACCGGTGAGTGCATTCAGCGCATATGAAGAGCTGTCGAACAATCAATTGCTATTCAAGGTCACTATTGCACCGGCGAGTGCATCCAGCGCATATGAAGAGCTGTCGAATAAGCAATTGCGATCCAAAGTGACTATTGCACCGGCGAGTGCATCCAGCGCATATGAAGAGCTGTCGAATTCACATACGAATCATACGCTGAATTTTGTTCCTGTTTGCGCCAGAGTGGACACGACTAGAACAGACGAAAACGTTCGCGAACACTGTTTTTGTTCGTGTTCGCCTTGGTGGAGACCCGGGGTAAGCTAATCTACTGGACTGGAATGCGGAGGCTACCTTCGTAGCCCAGCCCTCTGTTTCTTTAAAGTGTTTCAGAAAGCACGAAACCCCACGACGAGGGACAAGGTGTCGGGGGACTGCCACCGCGGCCTGGATACGCGTTCCCGAATTCCCCGTCTGTGCTACGACAGAGTAGCAGTCCGCAGTGGAGCGCGGACATACGTGGAACCGCTTCTCTAGCCCTGTTGGCGTGGATCTTGGCTCCTCCCCGGTTTGTGCAAACCAAGAGGTCCGCGTCGACAGGGTGGACAGCAGCCGGGAAATGGCATCTCCAACCACCAGTCGGACAAGCGGTGCGACTGCTTGGATCGGCTGGAGGAGATGTCGCGGAGACGGGAGCGTTAACAGGACGCACAGGACGGTCCCCTGGGTCAGCACCAGAAGCCACGAAGAGGAATGGGGCCATCTGAAAGCCAAGGCCTGAGAGAGGGAGAAGAGGACAAGAAGCCCAGAAGAAAGAAAATGCAGACGAGCTGGGGTGCTGGGCAGATTGATCGGGGAACGGGCCGATAACATGCTCATGAGCTGTGATCCCCAGTTATCGGTTCCGTCCCGCCTTTCCGTTTTCCCGGTTCTTTCAGCTCCAACGAATTCTCTCAAATGAAAGTAAATGTTAATGCTTCTCCGTCTCTTTTGCATGGCATCCGGAGCCGTGAAGGGATTGAAGTCTCAAACTCGTACGGCCACCGGAAGGACATCGAGGACGAGTCCCTGGGGGAGAGGGTCGACCGCGATCAAAGATTCGACGAGGAGGACGGAACGTCGCCGAAGCAGTGGAGACGTCGTCGGACGTCCTTCTGGAGGAGGCTGCCTGCAAACGAGGCAGCGCTGGAGTCTGCACGGGGTTCCGGAGGCTGCACGAAGGAGGATGCAGCGTCGGAGCGTTGGAGTCGACGTGGGACGTTCCAGAGTGGAGTTCCAGGGACGTCGCGTGACAGGAAGCTGCAGAGTTCCAGAGACGTCGCGGGACCAGAAGTTGGAGCGTTTCGTCGTGGCAGATCGAGAAGTCCCGTTGTACCCACGCCTTGCTCAGGGTTTTTCCGTGGGTTTCCCCTGAGCGAGAAGGCAAATGCCGAGGCGGATGTCTGAAGAAGCCACGGGGCTGCACGACCACTTCTTCAGGCAGGGGTACGAAGATTCCGAAGAGGATTCAATGCGGCCGAGACGTCCGCTCTTCCAGAGGGGAGAGCAGTGTTGCGAGCACCGGGTATGGGCCCGTGCATAATCTGCTGGTGCTCGTAACTGAAGATAGAAGAACGTCGGCCACCTTCGAGAGGACGATCTGGACGACGACCAGAAGACTGTCTTGTACCGAACGCCATAGCGTTCGGACGTGCGGGTCGTACTTTTGTAACCGATATTGCTCTATGTAACAATATAGTTCAGTCGTGTGTACTCCCGTGTAATCATTATTCTATCCTTTGCGTCGGGGTGGCCTGCGATGGTAACGCCCAACAGTGGGGCACGTAACATAGGATTCGCGGAAAAAATCTTATAACTTCGGTGTTTCCCAATATTTTTTAATACTTTTTTTTATATTATTTGTTTAGCCAACGGTTATATGGACAGGAACAGTAAAATAATTGAAGCATCTTTTACAAATAAAATAGGAATAAACCCCGTAAACATTGTGTTTCATAATACATCCAGTTCAGAATCCGTTCATGAAATCCGCTACTGAAAATGCGCAGGCTGGATGCGCATGATTATTATGTGGTCGGCTCCTCGAAGTGACAGAAAATATAACCTAATTGCTATACTGGATTTCCTAAAGACGCTGTTGCGGCGTAATAATAATGTTTTGGAAAGATGCTAAAAAGTTCACAAATGTTTCGTAAAAGAACGAAATAGCCACTAAACATTTGTTGTCATATAGCATATACTTAGGTTATATTTTCTGTCACTTCGAGGAGCCGACCATATAATAATCACGCGCATCCAGCCTGCGCATTTTCACTAGTCCAATTCAACATCCATCACAATTTTATATACAATGTTTGTTCATAACTGCTTTCTGCATAGGACGTGTAATAAGTGTATTTCATGTTCTGTTTCGGTGCTTTGCTAGTAAAAATGTCTAACCTAACAAACTTCATTTTCTGGGGACATCCCCTCATCTATTTTTCCTTTTCACTTATAATTCCTTACTGCTAACGTAGAATATTGTAGCATAAGCACATTTCAAGTAATTAAAATGTACAATGAATTTTCTACGTTTGCAGTACCAGCCGACTTTCCGTTTAAATTTTTATAAGTACAACGCAACAGCTGAGAATTGCTTTCCTTATTCAGAATAGAATACGGAAATAGCAAACAGCTCCCTCTCGCGTTTACCGGGCAATCGTCGATCTATCGGTATTACCATTTCTGTGCAGAAAAAACCTGCTGTAATACCAACCGGCCAAATCGGCCAGACCACGTGACGTGTCTACCCCCTTAAACCAAGCATATTGAAAAAGGTTTTTGAATCTAGGCGAAGAAAACTGGTTGTGGGTTAGGGACTGCAATTTAATTATTTCATTACGTAAGTGCAAATTGACATCTCTCTCTTGGAGAATCACATTATCCGAAAATGTCCGCACGAAATTTTTCCAAATCCGGAATCCAAACACATCTAAAGGCTGAATGATGCCCGTCGCTTTTTTTTGGAATCATTGAAAAAGTTACTTCCTTGTCTTGTGGAATCAACTGCTGTAACTCATTTGGGCATTACGACCTCCTGGCCTGCGCGAAGGACCGCCGCGATCCGGCTTCACGTACTTTTGCGGAACGCGCGCCGGAACGCGTGCCGGACCGCGTGCCGGACCGCCCGTGTAAAGGGCACCATTTGGGCAGTGTCCCGTCCACGAGTCGAGTAGGAGCATGCTTCTACGGCCAGTATTCGGTAGATACACTTCGCTAAACCAATTTTTAAAATGTTCAGACGTGAGTTTTCCTGACTTTGAAGCTCCGATGTAAATATTAACCGGACGGAATAGAGTTCTTTGCACTATCGGAACAAGTGTTCCTGTAGATTCCTTCAAAACTATGTATAGTGGCGAAAGAAGACGTCCGCTTGCTGATATAACAGGCATTATAGTGTAGCTATGTGTTGTAGAAGATACCGATTGAATCGTCGCTTCTACCGTTTTCACTCCTAATTTCGCCAATGTTCGCCCAGAATGTATTTCCAGGATGAAACCATTCTCGTCTGCATTATAAATTTCTTCAATTCCGACAGCTGGGATGTTAGACTTTACGCGAGAAACAAACGATTCTGCAATATTTTTGATGTTGTCAATATCTTCAAATGTAAATTGCGTCCTGAATGTTGTTATCTTGCGGGACACAATTCTATGCGCAGTCTTAAAGTTCCAAATCCACCATGTACCTGCCACGAATTGGGGTAGGTCCACCTGGTTTTTTGCCTCCAAGGCCCACAATCTTAAATTCATGTCATGAACAATAGATCTTCTGTCACAAGCTTCTTCAAACTTTTGCTGTACATATTCTGCAATAAATGCAAGTTTATCTGCATTTGTTCCACCTCTCTCTACACTCGCCTCCCACCTGTATAGCTGCTGCAAAGATTTAACCATGCGATAATTTTTCTGTACACTGGTAAGCATTCGACGTGCCTTTTTTTGCGCATTTCCAAAACGTTACAGCTTTTCCCTTATAACTTAAGTCAACTTGTCCACCTTCATCATCAACAGTACATTCTGCAGGTTCAAAACTGTCTTCTTCTTCTTCTGCAGGCATAATGTACTCTACAACTTGTGCACCATGTGGTTCTGATGGATCGGCATAATCGAGCACATAATCATGTTCAATTAATGGTAGGGAATGTATGTTTTGAAACTTTTTTATAATGTCCCGAATTTCATTGTGCAGTTCCGTTTCTACCGGTATTATAGGTGTCTGTGTTATACTTGCAATTTGAAATGTAGTGGCTAACATGTGTATTACGTTAGCAACATTAATCGTCTGCATTTTAAAGAAAATAGTCTTTCAAACAATGATCACTCACTTTTTTCAATTGGATGGTAACTGACTGCTGCCAAAAATGTAACTGCCGTTGGCTACATCCTCGGGAAAATTTATATCACTCGAAGACGCGAGTACAAAAACATGTTTACAGAAAACTCGGAAAATCTGAAGGTTCGACAAGGTTATCCGCATCAATGCGATTCTGCGTCATTTCAATGATAACATATATATTTTGCAAAGTCATTGTGAATCTTCACGCATTATTTATTTATCGTGTGGTTTCCAAAATAGCCTAATAAGATTACACTTCAAGTAATGCATGTACGAATGTGCTGTTATCATACTGATTCATGCACGTCACTGATTAGTTTTAATGAGTTTTACCTTGGATGCAATTTTACGTACGTACTGCCTTGCTTAAATAATTGAAAGCTGTCTGAACCTTACATAAATAAGAATTTAAATATGGCTTTAGGAAACCATGTTATTAATGGAAACTGCCAAAATGGACTTCAAATTCGGTAATAGAGGTTTTATTTGTTTGCAAAAAAAATATAACACATAAACCATTTATATGTATGAAAAGAGATTATCCAGAGGTATGCCATCGTATATTTATAAAATACAAAAACTTAATTTTAAGAGTTGGTGGTGGGGGTAACTTGAAAAATATGGATTTTTCGAAAATTATTTTTGCGCTGTTTTGTAGATATAAAAGAAAGCTGCAACTTTGGTTTAAACTTCTTTTCGATATCTCTCACCGTTCTCGAGATATTCCACGGAAAATAAAATTTTGCATTTTTTCAAGGGGTGATTTCACCCCTAAAAAATGCTTTATGGCACCAACGAAAAATAGTCTACTTGCACACCGAGTGTCATAATTTTCTGAATTTCCGGGTTGCCGATCGTCCCTTGTAAGTCATTTATTTCATTATTTTCAGTCTTATTCATTAGCTTTTCAATACCCTCATCACTAATCTCATAAATAATATTATTTACATTCAAGTCATCAACTTGATTATTTTCAATCTTTGTATTCGTTATCACAGAATTATCTAAGTGAACACACATGTTATTAGTAACAGTTACTGCATTTTTATCATTCACTATGATTCCATTCACATCAGCAGTCATACTGTCTTTAACATTATAATTTTCAATATCATAAATATTATTTTCTATATCATTTAGTATTAGACCCGTTTCATTTTCTGTTTGGTCATTTAGTATAATTATGGGTAGGGTGGTATCTGCAAGATCTGGAAGCTCTTTCTCTTGAATCATTGCTGGTTGTACTTCTTGATTCTGTGTAGGATTTGGTGTCTTTTTATATTCTTCTAATAATCTATGAAGAACAGTGAATTCTTCTGACCTCTCTTCTGGTGTAGCGTTTTGAGGAGAAAATGATTCTAGTTGGTCTAATAAATTGTCCCCTACTATATTCTCAAATGTTTCAACTGAAACTGCTGCTTCATTGGGTGGACGACTATTGTGGATAACTCCAGCTTTTTTTGTACCAAGAGACTTAGTATAAGCCACTGCATTTGTGTCCCAAGGATATAAACCACAGGCTTTAAAACCATTTCTTGCAGTAGTACCATCAGGCGAAAAGTTATGAATGGCATCTTTCAAAATTGGAGCCATTCTGTCTAAAGTTAACATTTGTGCTGGGTTTTTTTTTTACTCCATTCTAAAACACTTTTTATCCACAGAGTTTTTAAAGGCTTAAATACTGTAACATCAGCAGGTTGTAATATTTTTGTCGAATTGGGGTACAAACAAATCAGAATAATCTCCAACTCACTGCAGAGATTGCTAATTTCTAAAGCCACATGACTGCTGTAACCGCCAATAAAAAAATTACAGGGAATGTAATTTTCAACTTTATTAGATAGGGGTAAAATATATTTTTTATATATTCAAAAAATAAGTCACTATTCATCCAGCCCCTTGGTGTCACACCAATTCCCAATCATTAGGTACTGACCGCCCAACTAAGGCAGGCAACCTTGTATACGGATGCACTGAATGTAAATAATACCGTTAAATTCAGCTTAGCATTGCCTTTGTCTATTTCGTACACATTACGTGCTCCACGAGGAGCTATAACAGTTTTCATTTTTGGTTTATCGTCGTACGGACTGAGCGCGGTCTTCAGTTCGTTCACGGAATAGACATCGTGTAATCGCGCACGGATATGGTTCTGTCGAATCGTCGTTTCCACGTGCTCGCGAAGACACCTCACATAGTCCTCGAAACGTATCACGTTCGCGACCACACTCCTCTTCACACCTTTCACTTTTTTCGTCTCGGTCGTTCCCGCCGAAGCGTCACACACTCGAGTCGCGTACATTTTGGACCGCAGTCCCACGAACTTTGTCATTAAGGCACTGTTGTTCTCGTCTTTCATGAGTCCCGGCACCTTCTTGTTTACGCGCGGCATACCGTAGGGCAGGCCTGCCCCATCGGGTGCAAATACCTCCTGAATTTCTGGGACCCGGGCAACAGCCGAGCGCGGGACTGGTTACGTTGCTAACCATAGCATGGGTTGCGGGAGAACTGCATGAGTGTGCGGCTGTCCATGTAGGCTCGTACCACGAGTCTATTGCTTGGATCCGAGACCTCTTCTACATGGACGCACACTCATGCAGTTCTCTCACAAATTTCGCAACGGGTAGCAATGGAACAGTCCCGCGCTCGGCTGTTACCCGGGTCCCAGAAATTCAGGAGGTATTTGCACCCGATGGGGCAGGCCTGCCGTAGGGGTTGTTCAACGTGTAATCGCTTGTGTCAAATCGCACACTGACGTCACATTTTATCCGCTCGTAAGCGTCGTCGCACTGCAGCTGATACATTAAACTGTCGGTGTCCGTGTACAACACCTTGCACTTATCGCCAATCTTTGCACGCATATAGTCATAGTGAAATTCGTAGAGGCACACCTTCGATACGTCGAACACGCTCATGCCCACGTATATGGGTTTATCGAATTTTACTATTAGTTTCCGCAGTTCGATAGCGACTAAATGTTCCGAAAATATCGCGCGACTGTGGAAATTCGGTTTCGCGATCAACGCTTCTGCACCGTGACGTCCGTTCCACCGTGTCACTAGTCGCACGTCCACTCGCTTTCGAACGTTCTCCATAGTCTTCCCGTACACCGCATTGTTCATTAGTTTGTACAGTGTGTTCTGGAAATCGCTGGTAGCTCGCGTCCTCTAGTCCGTGTTCAAGTTGATGTAGTCGCGCAACCACTGCTTTTGCTCGAAACGTAGAACGCGATGACTTAGCGATATGCGAAGTCCATGTCGAAAACACTGCTTCAGGTAGCGATAATGGAATACGTATCTGTCTTTGTCGTGGAGCGTGGCGATCAGCTTGGTTTCCGTACCGCTGGGCGCGTGCTCGCGCACAGGACACACCGGAAGGTCCGCGTGCTCGTCTTGAATGTCCCGCGGATACTCCAGATCCACTTCCAGTAGGTATCCCTCGGGTTCATCGTCGGTCGGCAAGGAGTTCACGTCCAAAGCGGCCACCTCCGCCTCGTCCAGCCATCGGAATCCGCCGCGCGGCATCGCCTGAGACATTGCCCATCCGTACAGGTTGTTCACATCGAAGTACATCAAGTACGTGGATGGTTGCGTCGCGTCGTATATCGACGTCGGCAGGTACTTGTTGTTGGCGCGCGCGTAACTGTGCGAGCACTGGCTCAGGCCACCGCGTATACCACGCTCCACGAACAACAGCATGTCCACGTCAGTGAGCAGTTCCAATTCGACGCGCGTGTATTTTAGCATCGCGTCCCACGTGAACGCCGGTAACGTGCAGTAATGCGCGGGGTTCTGTTCGTAGCTCGCGATAGAGTCACTGCGAAAGTTTTCGCCTAATGTCTGTACACGAAAACTGTTCCACACGTACGTTGCATGCGCGTAATCAGACTCCGACACACCACTATCGTTCAGTCGATTGTAGAACGCGTCACGAGGCGGCAGTCGCGTGTCGTTCAACTTGTCGTACGACGTTACGGGAAGATTCCCTTTCTGGTGAGGAGTGGAAATGTTGGAACTCGCGTCAAAGAATCGTCAGTCTATCTTTCCCGAGATCCAACGCGAGTTTCTGCAGACTCGTGGCCAAGAACATGATCGAATCGACGAATCGAAACGTCAACATTCTTCGCCAGTCCTTGCGCTCGCCCTTGAGGTCCTCCACGTCCATCATAAACGATATGTATCGTTCTTTCGTTATCGGTAGGAGGCTGATATTTCCATCGAACGCGTCTACCAACTCCCTGATAACGAAGTGCGCGTCGTAGCCGGACAGGTTTTGGAACACCACAGGTATCGCGCCCGATCGTTGGTACCGCAAGTTGCACGATCTATGCGCCGCGCCCCTGTACTCACCCGTCGAATGGCAATGATCGCGCATATTCCTATCGTCCTCACCTCGGTCGAAGGGTTCTCCGCACACGTGACACGCTGTCGCCCCGTGAAAACTCCGCCACTGTTGCTGCGTTAACGGCGACATAGGTTTCTTGGTGCGTAACCACGAGTACACATCATTCGCAAATTCACGCAGTTCACGCACAAACCACTGCACAGAATCGGTCTCGCTACGATACGCTCGATATCTGCACAGAGCCTGGTCATAGGAACAATGTACGTAATATAATAATAATAAAATCGTTTGTCGCGCCTGTTCTAAACCGTGTATTAATTTCTCTAATCGCGGAGCCAGGGAGATTGAGCGAATTGAAGCACGCGGTGTATCTTTGTAATATGAAACGCACTGCTGCAGGTTGCGATAATGGATAACGTAACGCTGCTTATCGTATACCGTCGCTAGTAACTTGTCCTGTCTGCTTCCTGGTGGTTTGGCACGCGTCTCGGACAGAACGGTAGATCGGCGTGAGCGTCGTGCAGACGTTGTGGATATTCCAGATCTACCTCGCGAATGTATCCCATGGGCGAATCGACATCGATTGAAGACACGTCAAAATTTACATCTTCGACCCATTGAAATTTGGCATATGGCAGGGGTTGACACATTGACTATCCATACAAATTATTCACATCAAAGTATATAAAGTACGATGATTGTTCCGATGCGTCGTAAGATGTCATGTACTTATTATTGGCTTGTGCATATTTTCCGGAATATTGACTTAAACCACCGCGTATACCGCGTTCGATAAACATGACCATATCAACGTCTGTGAGCAATTCAAATGTAATTTTAGTATGTTTTGCATGGCATCCCACATGAAACCAGGTAAAGTATTGTTGCGCCGGGGTGTTTCCATCGCAGGCCACCCCGACACAAAGGGGTATAGAATAATCACACGCGAGTGCACATTGCACAACTCCGCTATATTTCGGTATACAGACAGAGGTTATAGATTCAGAAACGTAGACCGACACGTCCGGTCGCAGTTTCGTATTCTAGAAGACCGCCTTTTCGCCGTTGTTCTCGAAGGGGGTTGACCCTCTTCTGTCTTCAGCTACGAGCACCAGCAGGCTATGCACGGGCCTATACCCGGTGCTCGCAACAGTATAATAATGTGCTGAATCTAATCTACAGGGTGTCCCACCTAAGACTGGACAGCCGGTTTTCTCCTAAACTATTGGAGATAAAAATATAAAAAAAATAGGGAATTGCATGGTTCGAGGGGGCCAATTAATTAGCGGGAACGAATTATTTTATCGATTATTATTTTAAAAGATACGACGGTCAAGTTCGGTTTTTCAAATGAAACTATTTTTTTTTAACACCTGAGTTGATAGTACGTTCCAAGACAAATTCAATAAGCTTTAATGTATACACTTTATTTTCACAGGTTTTTAAGATATTGCGCTTGCAAATTTACTGATTTTCACTGGAAGAAAACTGTCTGGTATAGCACGGACCGGGGACGGTCTTACTGGCTCCACGGGTGGCACTGCCTTTTGAAATAGATACCTACCTGCCAAAGGTTTACGCCAGGCCCAAAGGCTGGACAATGTTTTTCCGTCAGAAATGCTAGTTAGGTAGGTACATCTGCGGTATCGAGAAGCGCACCGTTACTTTTATTTCGCACTTGCTTCTACGCTCGGATGGCCGGTTCTTTTGGGAGGGATGCAAGTTCGATTGGTTAGGTTAGGAGGAGTGAAAGTTGCTAGACTAAATTTCAATCATAGGGAGCAGATTGTATCAGAACCATTCGGATTTGCATTCTTCACAAACGGCTGCTCTCTTGAAGAGGCCCTCTTCACAGCAACGCCCACATTCTCTCGCACGGAATACGTTAACGCTTGCTTTTGTTCTGATATTGAAGCTCGTGTTTATACTCGAGAGGACCACGCGTCGACAGCGGGCTACCCCTTTTCTTCCTGTGTCTCTCCACGAGGCGTATTGACGGTGGATAATACTTTCCAATTCCTATATTTGTGGCATCTTTCTCGCGTGCGTCGGGACAAAAGCGAACTCAGAGCCAGACGAAAATTCATTCGCTCTTTACGATCGATAATTTAATATTTCTTCAAGAACGTTTCGACAATATCTGTTTGCCAAATTTGTAAAGGCCAATTAAAAACGTGGTGACATTGTCCAGTCTGAGTTAATCCGTATATTGCTCTGTCGGTGGGTAGTGCGTACGATGACTTCGGACCCGTACTATGTACCGTTGCCTACCGCCGACGCGCGGAAAATCCGTCCATAAACCGCGACTCTGGCGAGACACCGCGGCCGATCAGTACGGGTAGTTTTTGGTAACCAGATGTGGCATCTTCCACCTCTATTTCATCAGGGTAATTCTGGAGGTACGCCCGTCACCCCGTGGGAGGAATTCACCCCGCAGTGCCCATCGAATTTTATGGCTTTCGACCCTCGAAGGGTTTGGAATACCATTAAGAAGTGAGAAATGTTCAGGATTTTAAATGTTTGCTTCTTTTCTTCATCGTATCGAAGGGGAAGTGCCTCCTGGAAAATGGATTCCTGGCGTTCCGTCGATTAAAATCATACCAAATTTCATGTAAATCGGACTATTTTTAACCAAGTCATGTCAGCTTGAAATGATATAAATCGATATTCCATGGAATTTCCTTCATTATGGCCCGAATTACGTCGTTCTTAGTCTCAGCGTCATCGACGAAACATAAGGAATCGATAGGTGTCGGTTTTGCAAAGATCTGATGAGAAATGCGCAAGTCGAAGATTTCTCACTTCTTATTAGGCACTCGAACCCCTTCGCGGGTGGAAAGCCATAAAATTCGGTCAGGCACTGCGAGGGGTTGTCCTCGCCACGGGCTACCAGGCCGCCGCATCTCCTTGACGGGCGTTGCACCATAATTACCCCGTATCTGATTAGGAAATAAAATAATTCTTTATTCTTTATCCTATGGATATGGAAGTGTCGCGGATGGATTCCTTGGGGTTTTCCGATGAAAATCATGCCAAGTGTCGTGGAAATCGGACAACTCTTACATACGGAATACAAATTGCTTGTGTCAAAGTAGTGCGATTTGTATGACATGTGGTATGATTTTCGTCAGAAAAACATAAGGAATCCATTGGCGTCACTTCCCTTTCGATACGATGAAGAAAGGGGTTTCTTAATACGCTGTAATGGATAATTCACCCTCGACTGCGGAGGGTCGACTTCAATTCGCTACGATCGGCCCAGGATTCGTACCTTTTTCCGAAAAAAGCCATAAAATTCTATGGGCACTGCGGGGTGTTGTCCTCGCGACGGGGTGACGGGCGCAGCACCAGAATCAGCCTGTACCTACCATTTTAAAAAATAAAACAATTCGTTATTCCCTATCGTATGGATATGGAAGTGTCGCCGATGGATTCCTTGGGGTTTTCCGATGAAAATCATTACAAACGTCGTGTAAATCGGACAACTTTTACATGGGGAATACAAATAGCTTGTGTCAAAGTAGTCCGATTTGCATGACATTTGGTATGATTTTCGTCAGAAAAACATAAGGAATCCATTGGCGTCACTTCCCTTTCAATACGATGAAGAAAAGGGTCTCTTAATACGCTGTAATGGATATTTCACCCTCGACTGCGGAGGGTCGACTTCAATTCGCTACTTTCGGCCCAGGATTCGTACCTTTTTCCGGATAAAACCATAAAAATCGGGTGAGGCAATGCGAAGGTCTGTCCTCGCCACGGGGTACCAGCGCATCTCCTTGACGGGCGTTGCTCCAGAATTACCCTGTATCATTTGGGTAGTGTGTGACCCGACTAACCTCCGTGTAATTGGTCTGCGCGAAGTGGGGCGCAAGTTCGACCATTATCAGTACTCCTGCCCGAGAGGAATACGATTTACTTTAATTATAGTACAAGTGTGTTTTGTAATAAAATGTTTCTATCGTCTCCTGAATTCAATAACTGGCATCCAGATATCTACGCTCCTACAATCCACCGTCAACACGGCTCGTGAAGAGACACAGGAAGAAAAGGGGTAGCCCGCTGTCGACGCGTGGTCCTCTCGAGTATAAACACGAGCTTCAATATCAGAACAAAAGCAAGCGTTAACGTATTCCGTGCGAGAGAAGGTGGGCATTGCTGTGAAGAGCAATGCTTCAAGAGGGCAGCCCTTTGTGAGGAATGCAAATCCGAATGGTTCTGATACAATCTGCTGCCTATGATTGAAATTTAGTCTAGCAACTTTCACTCCTCCTAACCTAACCAATCGAACTTGCATCCCTCCCAAAAGAACCGGCCATCCGAGCGTAGAAGCAAGTGCGAAATAAAAGTAACGGTGCGCTTCTCGATACCGCAGATGTACCTACCTAACTAGCATTTCTGACGGAAAAACATTGTCCAGCCTTTGGGCCTGGCGTAAACCTTTGGCAGGTAGGTATCTATTTCAAAAGGCAGTGCCACCCGTGGAGCCAGTAAGACCGTCCCCGGTCCGTGCTATACCAGACAGTTTTCTTCCAGTGAAAATCAGTAAATTTGCAAGCGCAATATCTTAAAAACCAGTGAAAATAAAGTGTATACATTAAAGCTTATTGAATTTGTCTTGGAACGCACTATCAACTCAGGTTTTCAAAAAAAATAGTTCCATTTGAAAAACCGAACTTGACCATCGTATCTTTTAAAATAATAATCGATAAAAAAATTCGTTCGCGCTAATTAATTGGCCCCCTCGAATCATACAATTCCTTATTTTTTTTATATTTTTATCTCCAATAGTTTAGGAGGAAGCCGGCTGTTTAGCTTTCCCGCGGACACCCTGTATTTTAGATTGTAAGGGAGTTATTGTAAATTATTAATACTAAAACTATTAACCTTTTTTTCGGTTTCGCAGCGCCAAGTATTTTGAATAAAATATTTATTCGTATTAAAATATTTATTTTAGGAAAGCACAAATATTTATTTTAGGAAAGCACCTTTATGTACTTGCAGCTCATTTTGATTTCACATATTTTTTTATTTTGTAATTATTATTATCATCTATTTTTTGTGACTGTATATTTTCTTCTATTTTTTGTGATTTTATTATCTTCTATTTTTTGTGATATATTTGATTTTTCATGTACTTGACGTATTTTTTTACTTCTTTGAAGTTTTTTATGGGGATCTCACTTCTTTTTACAAAGATAATTCGTGTACTTGGCGTAATTTTTTTACTTCTTTGAAGTTTTTTATGGGGATCTCACTTCTTTTTACAAAGATAATTTGCATAGTAAGGAATGACTTCAGATAATTTTTAATATTATATAAATTACAAAGGTTCATCATTAACAGCCATGAACAGTCTTATGATGGAACAGAATTAAGGATAAATTCTACGTAATAACTAAGTTTAACAACTACGAAAAGAAACCATGTGCACCTCATTGCCGATCTATATGTATGGATTATACATACAGGGTCTCTTACACACCCGCGCTCACGCGTACAGGTAAAATGGCAAGAGTGCCTCACGGACGCATTCCACTACAACAATGCACTAGCCCGTTGCTCGGACAGCTATCAGCGACCGCTGGACAGCTGTGATGCCCGAGCTTCGAAAATTTTAGAATGGTCTCTTTCAAATTCACGTCGGAAACAGCTAATCGGAATTTCCCGGCCCAAGTAAGCGAGCCGCGCGCTCCGCTTTTATGATCGGTTTACCACTCGCACCCCAGATTACTGTAATGAGGTTTGAAAACAATGTCGACTAGTCTCGTACCGGTCCGAATTTAAAAAATTTTAGCGCCCGCCAGAGTTGACCGCGACGCTATACCCCTGTACGGAGAGATTTTTCGCCACCTGCGTGCAAAAACCACAATACTGGCGCAGCGTTCCAAAACATGACATTAACGGAGGCCAGTATAGGCGTGGCGTTAAGTAACACCGCAGTCAACCCTGTTGTAGCTACAATTTTTGAAATTGAGACGGGTACAAGACCAGTCGACATTGTTTTGTTTTCAAACCTCTTTACAGTAATCTGGGGTGCGAGTGGTAAATCGATCATAAAAGTGAAGCGCGCGGCTCGCTTACCTCAGCCGGGAAATTCCGCATAGCCCTTTGCGACGGTAATTTGAAAGAGACCATCCTAAAATTTTCAATGCTCGGGCATCACTGCTCTCCGGTCGCCGGCAACCCTCCGAACGCTGAGCTGGTTGCAGTTTTAACGGATGACCTTGTATGTATAGTACTTTGTGTACATATGTATAGTACGTTGTGCACAGTACGTGGTGCGCGAAGCAGCTTATGGCGCTGAACGTATTTAACATTGAACTGTAATATAACATCCACAATTAACACCTTTCGAAGAAAAATATGTATGCATTTTTAGCATTACGTGGCCAAGTTTTTTTTTCTACTCGTAAATCATCAACGGATATCCACGTTGTGCCCTTACCCCTTACCATACTCGTGTAATGACCATCCGCAATTCTTTTACCGTGGTGGAAAATCGCTGTCTTAAGTTTATAACAGAGATCCCCCATTTGTATTTTAGTAGTAGGTATTGCTTTGATGGAGAAATTCTCCACTTTCGTTGTTCCACTACTATCGTGATCGAACAAATGTAATTTTGCAATAAGAATTTGTTTGGTAGCAGTTATATTGACTTTCTTCATTATGTTTGAATTTGAATTATCACAATTATTGCAAAGATCTTTCATATTTTTCCACCCTGTGAAATTGTGTTTTATTATATCTTGAAATTCAAATGATTTTTTTGTAACATCTTGGGCAGTGCAAGATGTATCACACAATTTGTACTGATAGTAGTACTTGTGTAATTACACGCTAAACATCTTAATACCGTTGTTATTTCGTGTTGTACTGCGTTCTTAATAAGACTCTCATAATCACAAAGAGAGGTAATAAACTCAACTGCATCATGCAGCTGATTGTGAGCGTATTTTTCTCCTGCGAATTGCCGTAATGATATTATGTTTGGATTTTGATCCGATTTATATTGGTCCATAAAGACTTTTATAACATGGTCAGCCTTTTCAGTGGAAAATAAGTTTTCTCTTATGGATGAACAATATAACATGCACTGGATTGCGGCATTCGCATAACAAGACACACCATCAGAATTCGGGAGACCTCTTACGTAGTATTGAATGGTATCCACGATGTGATCATTAGTATTCTGACATTCGGATACATTATAATTAGGTACTGCCCAAACAGCATCACGAACATTGCGAACGCGGTTTTTAGAAATTGAAATGGTCATAAGATCAGGTCTATATTTTTTTCGCAATCTATTGTACTCTATTATCGCCGATTCTTGTGCCTTTACGGAAGATGGATCATAATTGATAAGATGGGGTCCTTGTAATATGGTCACCCGAGAAAGAGCAACATAAATTTGTCCGCAAGTAAATATTGAATTACCTGCTTCTACGACAGCATTCTGCAAGCTTAGTCCTTGACTTTTGTGAATAGTTATACCATAGCTGAGGCAAATCGGAAATTGCTTTCTAATAATGAACGCTCTATCCATTACTTCAAATTTAACACATACACGTTCTATTATATGTTCTTGCCAGTAGGTAGGCTATGCGGATTCTGGCCCCTAGGGCGAGGGGGTGAGGCGGGGCGGGGGGTACCGCGCTATTGCACGAGATGGGCGAGGGGGTGAGGCGGGGAGGGGGTACCGAGTTCGATGGTGAGGGGGATGACGTCACAGGGGAGGGGGATTCCAAAATGGCGTCGAACGAGTTCGTGGGTGAGGGGGCTGACGTCACACGGGAGGGGGAGGATTTTCAAAATTTCAAAATGGCGTTGCGCGCATTTCGTATTGGCGCCACCTATTGGTTGCTTAAGGTACTTTGGGCCCGCGTCGGTATTTGGGCCCGCCTTGGTAAATTTTTCAGATTTTTCATACGTTTCGTATTGGCGCCACCTGTTGGATGTTTAAGGTACTTTGGGCACGCGTCGCCGCCGCGCAATCTCCGTACGCGTGCGGGGATCGGTGCGCAGGCGCGACCGCGACCGATTCATGGAAATTCAAATCGCTTCTTCGATGATGATTTCTGAGAAAGAGGGTGCACCAGGAGAAAAGATTTTTCTGAGAAAAGATAAGGACTCGTGGCGCGCGACAGGATTGAACACGTTTTTGGCACCTACGTGCACGCGCTTCATGCTGCGTGTTTATATTTGAATCGTGGGACCGATACGGCGCACGTGCAATGATATAAACATAGAGCGATAATTATCGTAAATCGATCATCGCGATAATGGAATAAACATTGCACCGCGTTATGCCGTGTGTGTTTATATCTGAGTAGGATTGAACGCGTTTTGATATTTGAATCGTGGGACCGATGGGTACAGCGCGCTTGCAATGATGTATACATATAACAGTAGTAAGGCTATGGGGATTCCAACCCAGGTCCTGTGAGGGCGCGCGGGGGAGCGCGGCGGAGGGAAACATGGGCGCGGGGCCTGCGGGGAGCGGAAGACCGGTTGCGCGCGCACGAGCCGCGGAGTGGGAGAAGCCGCGATGATGGAGGGGGTCAGTCCGGACCGAACCGCCGCGGAGGCCTCTCCAGACCGGACCCACCGTCGGAAATTTTTCAGGCCTGACCCAGGGGTCGAACCGCCGCGGAGACCTCTCCAGAACGAACCCACCCCAAAAATTTTTTCAGACCTAACCCAGGGAGGGGACTGCCACTGAAAAAATTTCTGGGGGGACGGGTCCTGTCTGAAAAATCTTTTTTCAGACTCGATCCGCTCCCTGAAATTTTTTCCATAATATGTGTTTAAGAAATTTTATTTAAAATTAAAAGAATATGAAATTAAAATCGAACGTGAATCGAACGTGAATCGAACAGGTACTGAACGTAAATCGAACGTGAATCGTACCACTCTGAACGGCTTTGAACGTAAATCGAACGTGAATCGTACCACTCTGAACATGAATCGTACCACTCTGAACATGAATCGAACCGCTTCTACATAATAATTATAACTATCGTCTTAATCTAGCATATAGGAGGTTGGGAAGGGTGAAGAAAAAAAACATTTATGCATTAAAAATTGATCATATTTTATTTATGAATTTCTCTTTGGTGTTTAGACCACCAGTTGAATATTTTAAATACATTTTGCAAGGCACAATGCTTTACGTGTCTGCCACATCGCAGAGTATTAACTACATTTAGCCTATTTAGAGATTTAATATCCTCGTAGTCAATGTCCAGCGTCTCGATGATCACGTCCGCTCTCGTATTTTCATCGAGGAATTCCGCAAGCCAGTCGCGTTTCTGCAACCCTTTAACGTATACGATATGGGATGCGTCATCTTCATCGTCGATTCCATCAGCTACAGCTTTCGAAATTAGCTGTTTAGCCATACTGTACGGAACGTCTCCATCGTCCCACCGTAGTCCATGATGTTTTGCCACCAACCATCGGATGCTTGATTTGTCGGATTTCACAAGAAAATATTGCGGCATTGAACTCCCAAAAATATAGTGCGAGAGAATTGTTCCCTTTCGTAGGACAGCCACTTCCTTCACAACAACTCTTCCATCAACGAAGAACCCTTGCAGGTCAACAAATGTTGGTACAGCCATTATCGATACAATTTAGAGGTTCGTTCGCTTCCAAGACAGACGGGAGAATGCAGTCTTTCTCGTAAAGCATCTTGATTTTCACGATGAAATTTTTATATGATTTTTACACATGAGAGGGCAGGCAAGTAGCGTGACAATTTAATTGATTTTGCGCACCACGTTTGTCAGTGGATTGTATTCAACCACCCGAGCATGCAGAATCAGACAGTAGGCCGTAGTATTTGCAGGCACATTCTCTTTACACTCGAATTCTATGCGCACATCCACTGTCCCATTCTTGATCAACTCATTTTGTCGCGAGCAATCAATTACCACGAGGGGACCAAATTGTAAAAATTCAGCCAGGGTGAATAATGCCTCGTTGCAACTATGTCCATAATACGATTTATGGAATTGTGTATACATATGAAACAAGATGGCATGCTTATTCTTGTCAAAGTCCAAGTTCATGTCATCATATGGATAAAATTCCGAGTTGAGAAAAAGTTTTACATTGGTCAATTTACAGTTGTTGAACATAGTAATATCTTCAGGCATCACATTCTTTCGATTAGTCTGTAAAGCAAGGATGATGCATCGCGGCTTCTCTAGCTGTGCAGATGCCTTCACGGCCCACGAATGCTTGGCCGTGCTCTGTAAGAGAGGATACTCATACAGATCCCACGATTGAAAACAAATGCTCAGGTTTTGTCCACTTTCCAAAGTACGTAGCAACGATAGCTTATTAACGTCGTTCAGCGTCACATGAGGCATCCGCCATTGTAGTTTAAGTAATTCAATTTCTGGTTCCAACATCTGTGATCCTATCAGAGCATTGTTATCGTTGCGCGATCGTATTAAAATCAATTCGTGACGCGCATTAATAATCATGCGTTTGTAGTCCTCGCAAAATCCCAGCAAATATTTGAGTGGGACGCAAAAATTGAAATGATTTTTCACTATTAGCCCATCGCGTCGTTTCAAGCCCCATCCGGCATTCTCCATATTTTTGTCTTCATCAGATGTCAGTGATACATAGTTTTTAAGCGTGCTAGTTATTCCAACGTTTCTGTTGCGATCAATCTCCACACCGTTCAGCTCGTATCGAATCTCATCGAATAAGAACGCCACACAATTATTTCCCAACATCACCGTTAACACATCATTTGGCTTATTTATCTTCAATTTCCCCTCCACATAGAGGAAACTTTCACACGGTAATGTGTATAAATCCTGCTGCTGTATCGGTATTCTTATTTCATCGCTGTATCCAAACGTCGTGTTGACATATGGGTTGTATGTGTGAGTCTCGAGCTTCACGATACGATCATCAAACGTCGGCTTCCCTCCAATGCTTAGAATGTCAGCCATTTTTTTCAACTTATATGCACACAATGAATCCCAATGATTTCAAAAATGCAATGTTCGCAGCAGTGAGCCTCTTCTTTTTAGCGTGATCTGAGCTATTGCAGTTGTTGTTGTTGTAAACAATTTCACTTGGAAGAAACGGGTTTCTGGAGTCGTTCAACACAAGCATCTCTTTCACACCACACGTATTATCGCCTTCGTCGCACGTGTAGTCTGATGGTAATCTCTTCACCTCGAAAATCTAGCAACCGTCCGTCTTGATCCACAATGCGTATCGTTAGATTCGTAACGACCCGTGCGGTGATTGGAAGGTAAATGATCTGTGCAGGCGTTTCCGATATCTTATATCCTGGTGGAACTCTCGGAGAAAATTCATGTATCGTATGTACACGCCTCCCATTGTTGTACGCGCCAGTGGTCACGCTACATTCTACGCGGATAATGTTCACGTTCATGATATTAATTGGATCGTCTGATTCGTGCCACCGTCCTGGTTCTAATACCCGATTCGTCGAGAAGCCCAGTAGCGATCCAATGTTATTGCGCTTCGTAAAATCTATGGTGAACGGGCAGTACAGCTCGCTTTTCATGGTATTGTTGTTGGGACGCAACACTATAGGATACACATCGTTGTCGCTATCGGTGTCATCGAGATTTTTTGGATACCGCTCGAGTAATCGCTGTCTCAAATACTTGGCAATGGCGTCTAGTTCGTAGGAGCCGTGTGGAATCCTAATAATTTCAGGAGTGGTGTCAACACTGCTGTTTTTGATGCCATAGTTTGAGGTGAAGTAGAAGTTATCGTTGCTCCAGTCGATGTTTGGTATTGTATGATAAGTTTCAAAGGTTGTCAGGCCAAGCTCGTAATCATCATCGCTCAAATCTATGGGTGGAAAGTAGCTCACCGCGAGGGTGCTACTCTTGCCGGTTAGAGTGAATGTTAGCGACATATTCAGAGCTGCACGGCTCGACTAGTACTGAATCATAGTGGTGGGAAGTCAATCCTTAAATATAGTGTCGATCGTTTGTAGAAAGCGTAGACATAGTTGTCCACAATTGCTCTGATTGTACTTCTGATAAGACGTTCGATTGTATTCGATTTTCACAGCATCTTTATCCAGATATTGTACCAATTCCTTAGGCGGTCGAAGATTCCCAAAGCTGTCGAAATATATAGCTCGACACCCTCTCTTCGCATATGCCACCCAATGAGTCCCCGGCCCCTCGGCTTTGTCCAAATTTACAATACCGCTCTCGTTTTGACGTACTCCTCCGGCTGGTAGTGCATTGCGCATAAAAACACCTCTAAAGAATGGAATACGCATACGTTTTGCCAACTCCTCCTATTGCGCATCGGTAGATACGCCCGCAGGCATTTTTATTTTCTTTTCGACGTTTTTTGTTTTCGTTTCGATATTCCCTGTCCACGCTTGTATGGCGTTAGATAAAGTCCACGGCCTTCCATGGAGCGATTATGACGTTGCATTTCCTGCAGCTGATGCTGCGCCGCCTTATTATCGTTTACCGCCTTGGCGATCCCCGCCGCTCCGCCAGCTAACGATCCGAGAACACCTAGCAGCGGGAGAAGTGGTAATATACCACCCCGTTTTGCCACAGGAAGAATCCACTTTTGCGATGCTCTCTTTGGAGTCCTTTTGCGGGTTTTTGTTTTCATCCCCATTCCGATTTTCGTCTTGGCCTTCATAGTTGCCCAAATAGCTGTAGCAGCACCTCTTTCGCCCAGAGTCGAGTCTCGCGCAACGATGCGTTTTCGCGCTTTGTCAGCGAGAACTTTATCTGCCACGTGCCTTTCACCGAGGTCGTTGCTACGCGAATACGCAATATCGTGTTCGCGACACGCTGCGTCCAACGGATTGATGCCTCGATCACCTCTAGCCAATCGTTTTATCAGATGAGTTCCTGGACCGCAAAACTGATATCCCGGAATATGTAATTCGATAGGTAGCGCGTTTATCGCCCGATTTAACAGACCACAACCTTTCTTTACTCTCGTCGGTGACATTCGCTACAGTTTTTAATCAATGGTGCTGGACCATCGATATGCGTTCGCTGCCAAGGGCGGTTATAATGTTCCAAGCACCGACGATGCTGCTGAACCTCAGAATCGGCTTTTATATGCTCCGGGAGTCGGTCCCACAACTGGTCAATGTGTCTGCCAAACTCGCGCAGTAGAATAATCTTTGGTATATATTTCAACTGCTCAGAGGTTAGGTCA
The DNA here is from genome assembly GCA_947577245.1 of Andrena bucephala. Lineage (NCBI taxonomy): Eukaryota > Metazoa > Arthropoda > Insecta > Hymenoptera > Andrenidae > Andrena > Andrena bucephala. The sequence continues at coordinate 22,349,769 of OX387716.1, read as the reverse complement.
CGAAAATCGCAATTATCCGACAGGATCAGAAGCATTTTGAATACTGAGCTGTCGTGTTTCGGCGCGGACCTATAAATAGGGGCGCGTCGTCGCTTCGACGTAGCAAAATCATTTTTCACAGTTCACGGAGAGGATGAGATTCGTGCGACAACCTGTAACGATACGCGTGTCAAATTTTGACGATAAATCGCAAATGATGTCCCCGAAAACAAGACGCAGACATGGTAGCATGCTACCAAACACTATCCGCTGCCTAATCTGCGGTCCATCAAATTGTGGAAAGACCAACGTGCTGATGAGCTTGTTGGAAAGTCCACACGGCGTTCGCTTCGAGAACGTGTACGTGTATTCCAAGTCGTTGCAGCAGCCGAAATATCAGTATTTGGAGAATTTATTGACTCCAATAGATGAAATTGGCTACTTTACGTTTTCGAATAACAGTGACGTCATCTCACCGAGCGAATCGCTTCCGAATTCTATTTTTATCTTTGATGACGTGGCATGCGACAAGCAAGATACGATGAGGGAGTACTTTGCAATGTGGCGCCACTCGAACGTTGACTGTTTCTATCTCTGTCAGACGTATGCAAAGATTCCCAAACATCTTATACGCGACAATGCGAATCTGTTGATTCTGTTTAAGCAGGATGGTACCAACTTGAAACATGTGTACAACGATCACGTAAACACTGACATGACTTACGAGGATTTCTGCGCTTTGTGTCGTAATTGTTGGCAACGGGAGTATGGTTTCGCGGTGATAGATAAGGATGGCGCGATGTCCAATGGACGTTATAGAAAGGGATTTAACGAGTTTGCCATACCGTGAGATGATCAATTGTCATCAACACGTCGGTGGGAAAGCAACATCTGCGGTACAATGATGATTGATATCAATGCTCTGGAGATTAAGGATCGCGAGAGAATAGCGAAGGAAATTGCAAAAACCAGCGAAGCCATTCGCAAGAAACATCAGGCTTTGAAGACTGGCAAGATGGAGGAAGATATCGCGTTGGAGAGATACTTCAAACCTATCGTAGAACCCTTAAAACATATTATGGAAAATACCGCAGCGGCAGAAGTTGACAAATCATCGTTGATGAGCACAGACGTTGAAGAGAATGAAACATTAACGCCTAAAACAAAAATTCATCCGAAAGGGAACACACCATGCAAGGCAAAGAGGAAACCACACACGTCATCGGAATATTCACCCGTAACCTCCACACCAGTTCAATCGAAGCGGAAACGACGGAATGCCACGTCAAACGATTCTCCGATTCCACCAACGCCAATAAATACAATTCCTCATGTACAATCGCTCTCAACCATTGATGATGACGTTTTCGAAACTGGTCCCAACGAGCCGTTGGCAACATCTGTTCGGCAACAACTCCAAACACCCGAGGGACAAGAAACGTTTCGCAGCCATTTCGGTCCGCTGGGGCAAAAATACATGAGCGCAATCCTAAGTGGTGATAAGAATACAACAATTGACTATGTGTACGGCGTATACTTTGACGATAGTAGACCCATGCTTGGGGATAAGGCTTTCGATATAGACAAGGATGACAATATAATCATAGATGGTGTAAAATACAGAGGAACAGTCGGCCTTTACGAACTGATTTTCAAGAGAATTCCTGACGATACTGTATGCACCGATGCCGATAAACAAAAATACAAAAGTATACTGCTGGTGACAAACCCCCACAGACGCGATCATGTCGCTAAAAAGCCTCCATTGAGCAACAAGGGATACAAGTACAAACATGTAATTGCACCGCTACTCCCTAGCGCATCGGCTAGTAGAGCAGGGAAAGGTCTAAGGACATCATTGGGATTCATTGTGTGCATATAAGTTGAAAAAAATGGCTGACATTCTAAGCATTGGAGGGAAGCCGACGTTTGATGATCGTATCGTGAAGCTCGAGACTCACACATACAACCCATATGTCAACACGACGTTTGGATACAGCGATGAAATAAGAATACCGATACAGCAGCAGGATTTATACACATTACCGTGTGAAAGTTTCCTCTATGTGGAGGGGAAATTGAAGATAAATAAGCCAAATGATGTGTTAACGGTGATGTTGGGAAATAATTGTGTGGCGTTCTTATTCGATGAGATTCGATACGAGCTGAACGGTGTGGAGATTGATCGCAACAGAAACGTTGGAATAACTAGCACGCTTAAAAACTATGTATCACTGACATCTGATGAAGACAAAAATATGGAGAATGCCGGATGGGGCTTGAAACGACGCGATGGGCTAATAGTGAAAAATCATTTCAATTTTTGCGTCCCACTCAAATATTTGCTGGGATTTTGCGAGGACTACAAACGCATGATTATTAATGCGCGTCACGAATTGATTTTAATACGATCGCGCAACGATAACAATGCTCTGATAGGATCACAGATGTTGGAACCAGAAATTGAATTACTTAAACTACAATGGCGGATGCCTCATGTGACGCTGAACGACGTTAATAAGCTATCGTTGCTACGTACTTTGGAAAGTGGACAAAACCTGAGCATTTGTTTTCAATCGTGGGATCTGTATGAGTATCCTCTCTTACAGAGCACGGCCAAGCATTCGTGGGCCGTGAAGGCATCTGCACAGCTGGAGAAGCCGCGATGCATCATCCTTGCTTTACAGACTAATCGAAAGAATGTGATGCCTGAAGATATTACTATGTTCAACAACTGTAAATTGACCAATGTAAAACTTTTTCTCAACTCGGAATTTTATCCATATGATGACATGAACTTGGACTTTGACAAGAATAAGCATGCCATCTTGTTTCATATGTATACACAATTCCATAAATCGTATTATGGACATAGTTGCAACGAGGCATTATTCACCCTGGCTGAATTTTTACAATTTGGTCCCCTCGTGGTAATTGATTGCTCGCGACAAAATGAGTTGATCAAGAATGGGACAGTGGATGTGCGCATAGAATTCGAGTGTAAAGAGAATGTGCCTGCAAATACTACGGCCTACTGTCTGATTCTGCATGCTCGGGTGGTTGAATACAATCCACTGACAAACGTGGTGCGCAAAATCAATTAAATTGTCACGCTACTTGCCTGCCCTCTCATGTGTAAAAATCATATAAAAATTTCATCGTGAAAATCAAGATGCTTTACGAGAAAGACTGCATTCTCCCGTCTGTCTTGGAAGCGAACGAACCTCTAAATTGTATCGATAATGGCTGTACCAACATTTGTTGACCTGCAAGGGTTCTTCGTTGATGGAAGATTTGTTGTGAAGGAAGTGGCTGTCCTACGAAAGGGAACAATTCTCTCGCACTATATTTTTGGGAGTTCAATGCCGCAATATTTTCTTGTGAAATCCGACAAATCAAGCATCCGATGGTTGGTGGCAAAACATCATGGACTACGGTGGGACGATGGAGACGTTCCGTACAGTATGGCTAAACAGCTAATTTCGAAAGCTGTAGCTGATGGAATCGACGATGAAGATGACGCATCCCATATCGTATACGTTAAAGGGTTGCAGAAACGCGACTGGCTTGCGGAATTCCTCGATGAAAATACGAGAGCGGACGTGATCATCGAGACGCTGGACATTGACTACGAGGATATTAAATCTCTAAATAGGCTAAATGTAGTTAATACTCTGCGATGTGGCAGACACGCAAAGCATTGTGCCTTGCAAAATGTATTTAAAATATTCAACTGGTGGTCTAAACACCAAAGAGAAATTCATAAATAAAATATGATCAATTTTTAATGCATAAATGTTTTTTTTCTTCACCCTTCCCAACCTCCTATATGCTAGATTAAGACGATAGTTATAATTATTATGTAGAAGCGGTTCGATTCATGTTCAGAGTGGTACGATTCATGTTCAGAGTGGTACGATTCACGTTCGATTTACGTTCAAAGCCGTTCAGAGTGGTACGATTCACGTTCGATTTACGTTCAGTACCTGTTCGATTCACGTTCGATTCACGTTCGATTTTAATTTCATATTCTTTTAATTTTAAATAAAATTTCTTATACACATATTATGGAAAAAATTTCAGGGAGCGGATCGAGTCTGAAAAAAGATTTTTCAGACAGGACCCGTCCCCCCAGAAATTTTTTCAGTGGCAGTCCCCTCCCTGGGTTAGGTCTGAAAAAATTTTTGGGGTGGGTTCGGTCTGGAGAGGTCTCCGCGGCGGTTCGACCCCTGGGTCAGGCCTGAAAAATTTCCGACGGTGGGTCCGGTCTGGAGAGGCCTCCGCGGCGGCTCGGTCCGGACTGACCCCCTCCATCATCGCGGCTTCTCCCACTCCGCGGCTCGTGCGCGCGCAACCGGTCTTCCGCTCCCCGCAGGCCCCGCGCCCATGTTTCCCTCCGCCGCGCTCCCCCGCGCGCCCTCACTTCCCCCCGCCCCCGCGCTCCCCTCAGAGGACCTGAGTTGGAATCCCCATAGCCTTACTACTTATAACGATAATTATTATAAATCAATCGTCGCGATAGCCCATGGAGTAAACACGACATTGCATTCCATGGTGATTTCTGAGAAAGAGGGTGAAATCTGACCATTGACTTTTCCCACGACCAGGCCTCTAAGAAGTATCCTTGAGAAAACGCAATGTCCCTGAAGCAATAAATTAGACGTTGCGTTCACGCGAGCAACTAAGCGATAATTATTCGGGGTAGAGTTCTGAGTATTTCCATGATCGAGAACAGGGCGACGCCTCAAGTACCCTTCTCGAGGGTCTTCGAGTCAAGCGTGTAGGGTGAAAAGATTTTGTTTATTTCACAGGGGAGGTGGAAGATCGGTGAGTAATTCTGACATATTAAAATTTTATTTGAAGATTTAGTAATTTGCGGCTGTGGAGGCGAGCACGCGTCCTATCGTCGAACCGCAGAAACGATTGATTGAGAACTCTTCCGCGTTGAAAACGCACTCAACGCCTATATCGCGACCAGTGAAGAGAAAACATCAATACGATCAACAACAATCATCGAAGAGACTTCGACCCATTACTCCGTCGACAATCAAGGAATGTCCGAATAATCTCCCAGATTCTAGCGACGATGACGACAACGACATCGACAATGACATCGACAATGACACCGACACCGACAACGACAACGACAACGACAACGACAACGACAACGACAACGATGTTGATGATGAAGATGATGTTGTTGATGATGTCGACGACGAAGACGGCGAAAAAATTCAAGATGATGAGTCGTCAGCAAAGGTTCACGATTTGGATACGCTGCGCAGCCCCTTCGATGATTTCGAAGTGTATGTACGGAACGCCAAGGGACCCTTGTCGCGAGAATATCTACGACTGTTATTCACCGATACGAAGAAACGAATCGACAACGTTTACGGCGTATACTTGGGGTTTGACAAAGACCTAATGATCGGTGATTCCGTGCTCACCATTGATACGGACGGCGACGACGTTCGCGTGAATGGAATGCGATACGCGGGAACTCGAGGTTTGTACGAACTGCTATTCATGCGAATACCCAACGTTCGCACGTACACGGACGCGGATATTCACTCGTACCGACGCATCTTGTTATCGACGAATGCGCATAAGCAAAACCATTCGCTGAGTAAGCGCACGATGGATAACAAGGGGTACAAATATAAGAAAATCATATCTACGATAATCGGTGGGGTGCGAACATCGTGTATCAGACGCGTTAGGGGCAGGGGTAGCGGCGCGGACGGTGCGGACACGCGACAAGGTCGAGGATTGCCCATCGACGAATCGATGACGGTCACCGATAACGCGATCGATTACGTGTACTGGGACGATCCGAACGAATTAGTCGATAGACTGAGATTACTCGTAGCATCGCGCGCGGCAGGTCACACGGGTCACGATAACGAAATCGCATCCATCGTGGAGGAACATCGCGAGGATGGACGCATCTTAAATTGAACGATCCGGTGATCGTCGCGTCAGTAGTGTTCGCGCGCGCGCATCGTTATGTCGGTGAACAAGTTTGGCACCGCGTTAGGCAACAACAACAATAACAACAACAACAGCGACGAAGCGAGAATGATAATGACGAGATTATTGTCCTCGGTGGACGAACGCTTTACCCAAAAAATCGAAACGGCTATCGCGAGCGCGCGACTGGACGCCGAGTATCAACGATCTCAACTCGAGACGCGAGTACAACGAACGATGATGGATATCGTTAACGCGCAATTGTCTCGGCTAGAGGATGATTTAAATAACGCGATGGAACGACGCTTGGATCACTTGAATGATAGACTCGAAGAGTACAACCACGGATCTGTACAAACGAAAGGAGCCGCGAAAAGCGAACGAGGGTCTACGACGACGACGATGATCACTGACGGTGACATTAGCGGCTACGAATCCGAAACGCCTAATAACGAACGATCGCGAATACCGTGCATCGATTGCGTTTTGCGAGCACTAGAGGAACTCATACTAATTCTAATGTCCTTGGAACGTCGCAACCATCCCCCGCCCACCCGCGAAGCATGAGCAAGGAGCGAGTACAATTAGTGAATGAATTACACGCTCCCGCGAGACGAAATTTCCCGCGGCGACGCGTCGTGATTCGCGGCTACGATGATTTATGGCAGGCTGATTTGGTGGAGATGCGTCCGGCGAAGCAAAATCGAGGTTATCACTACATACTAACGATCATCGATGCGTTCAGCAAGTATGCTTGGACCATACCCGTGAAAACGAAAAGTGGACGCGATGTGACCGCGGCGTTCGCGATCGTGTTGAGGCAGAGCGATAGATGTCCGCGAAATTTTCAAACTGACATGGGTAAGGAGTTTTACAACGCGGAGTTTCAAAGATGTGTGAAGACCCGCGGGATCAACCACTACTCCACGTACAGCGTGATGAAAGCGTCGATCGTTGAACGTTTCAATCGCACGCTGAAAAACCTCATGTGGAAACAATTCTCCTTGAACGCGTCCTATCGTTGGGTTGACCTGTTACCTGCGCTCGTACACACCTACAATCATCGCAAGCACCGAACGATCAACGCCCGACCCGTTGACGTGACCCCCACGACGCGTTTGTCGTTCGCCGCGAATGAACCCCCCTCACCCTCCGCATCGAAAGGTGTTCGACGACGCGCGAAATTCAAAGTCGGTGACAAGGTACGCGTGAGTAAGTTCAAGACCCTCTTCGAGAAGGGATACACTCCGAACTGGTCGACCGAAGTGTTCGAAATTGTAACCGTACAACGAACGTTCCCGGTGACGTACATTCTGCGCGATTCCGCGGGAGAGCCGATCTCGGGTGGATTCTACGAGTACGAACTACATTCGGTCGCGAATCCGGACGTCTATCTGGTCGAGAAGATTATTCGTCGCAAGGGAAACCAGGTATACGTTAAGTGGCTCGGATTCGATTCGTCGCGGAACTCGTAAATAAGCAGCAAGGATATTCTATGATTCCCGATTATAAACGCATTATATGTTACTGAAATAGATAAAAAATATATACATATAAATATATATATACATTGTCCGTTTATTCGAGTATTCTCCTTCTTCATCTCGTATATGTGTACAATTAATCATAATAAAGTAAGAAAAAATATATACATATAATTTTGACATACAAACATACAAACATGCAAACATACTATACAATGGGGTTCTCGAGGGACTCGTCAGGCTCAAGTTCGAGGCGCTCCTGGGTCTCGAGCTCGGGGATTCGATAATGCCCCCACGGAAGGGTGCTGACCCGATCGACTAAAATACACCGCTTGTCGTCGAACGGACTGAGAGCGTTCTTTTTCCCACTCACGGAATATACATTATGCTCTTTGGAGCGTATATTGTTCTGTCGAATCACTTTCTCCGTGAGATCGCGGAGACAACGAATGTAATCGTCGAATTGTTTATCATTCGCGACCACGTGTCTCCGCACACCCTTCACCTTCTTAGTCTCACTCGTAGACTCCACTGTAGCGTTAAATGTTCTAGTCGCGTACATCTTAGACCGTAGTCCGACGAACTCGGTCATCAAGGCGCCGTTTTTCTCATCTTTCATGAGTCCCGGAACCTTTTTGTTTACGTGGGGCGTACCGTACGGATTGTCCACCGCGTAATCACTGGTGTCGAATCGGTCGATGTCACGCTTCAGCCTTGCATACAAATCCTCGCATTCCACACTATACATTAAACTGTCGGTGTCGGTGTACAGGACCTTACACCGATCACCGAACTTCGCGTGCATATATGCGTAGTGAAATTCATACAAACATTCCTTCGATACGTCGAGCACACTCATACCCACGTATATCGGTTTGTCGAACTTCACTTTTAGTTTGCGCATTTCGATGGCCACCAACTCCTCGGAGAAAATCGTACGACTGTGAAAGTTCGGTTCCGCGATCAGCGCTTCCGCACCGTAACGACCGTCCCACCGCGTCACCAGTCGCACGTCTACGCGATTCCGCACATTATCCATTGTCTTCCCGTACACCGCGTTATTCATTAATTTAAATAGAGTCTTTTGGAATTCACTCGGGGCTCGCGTCCTCAAACCGGTGTTCAATTGGATATAGTCGCGCAACCAATGCGACTGATCGAATCGTAACACTCGATGAATTCGTGTCACGCGTAAACCGTGTCGGACGCACTGTTTCAGGTAGCGATAATGGATGACGTATCGCTCCTTATCGTCGAGCGTGGCAAGCAGCTTGGTCTGTTTTCCTCCTGGCGCGTGCGCGCGCACCGGGCAGAATGGAAGGTCGGCGTGGGTGTCGTGGATCTCCTTGGGATATTCGATGTCTACCTCCAGCAGGTATCCCTCAGATTCCTCGGAGTCCTCGCCGTCGGGTAGGGATGATACGTCGAGCGCGGCCACTGTTGCATCGTCCAGCCATCGAAATCCTCCTTTCGGCATAGCCTGCGACATCGCCCAGCCGTACAAGTTGTTGACGTCGAAGTACATTAGACACGTCGACGGCTTCGACTCGTCGTACATCCCTGCAGGCAGGTGCTTGTTGTTGGCTTGCGCGTACCTGTGCGAGCACTGCCTCAGACCGCCGCGTATGCCACGCTCCACGAACAGTAACATGTCCACGTCCGTCAAAAGCTCCAATCGTACACCGGTGTACTTGAGCATCGCGTCCCACGTGAAACTTGGTAGTGTGAAATAATGCGCGGGATCCAAGTCGTAACTCGCGATACAGTCTGTGCGGAAACTCTCGAATACGTCGGCGAGTAACAGCACATCTGTTTTCAAATACAAATCACTGTACTCGCCCAAAGTCTGCACGCGAAAAGAGTTCCACACGTTCACGGCGTGCGCGTAATCAGGCTCCGACGCGGCGCGATCGTTCAGCTGATTATAAAACGCTTCGCGGGACGGTAAACGCGTATCGTTCAGTTTGGCGTATGACGATACATAGTCGTACGGGAAGACGCCCTTCCTGGTCAGGAGGTCGAACTGATCGTTCGACAGGGATTGAAACTCACGTCGTAGAATCGCGAGTCGTTCTTTGCCGAGGTCCGAAGCGAGTTTCTCCAGACTAGCGGCCAAGAACTTCAACGAATCTATGAAACGAAACTTCAATCCCCTCTTCCAATCATTGTTCTCGGCGTCGATTCCCTTGACGTGTTTCGTGAACGATATGTATCGCTCCTTCGTCACCGGTAGCAGGTCGATCTGCCCCTCGAACGCGGACGCCAACTCCTTAATTATAAAATGCGCGTCGTAGCCTGATAGATTGTGGAATACTACCGGGATCGTGTACGATCGTTGAAATTGTAAATTACACGATACGTGGGCCGCGCCTCGGTACTCACCCGTCGAGTGGCAATGGTCGCGCACTTTTTTATTCCCATCGACGAACGGTTGTCCGCACACGTGACACGCGATTGCTTCGTTAAAACTTTGCCACTGTTGATCCGTCAACGAGTTCATTGGTTTCGCGTTCCGCAACCACGAATACGCAATGTTCGCAAAGTCACGCAGTTCTTGCACGAACCATTTCACGCACTCGGTTTCGTGACGATACGCGCGATAACGGCACAGAGACGCGTCGGTGGAACAATGGATGTAGTATCCCACGCTGTACGCTCTGTGCTGCTGGTACGCGTACATCTGAATCCGCTCCGCAGGCTGGACGTCCTCCAGCATGCATTCGAAGTCCGCGTAGATGATGAATGGCGCTCGTTCCTTGTTCTTGAAATTCTTGAACTGCAACAATTTATCCTCTGCGGACGGCAATTCGACGGCACACTCGTTCAGACGCTGGCAGTCCACGTTGTACTTCGTCAATTGGTTGGACGAGTAGAAGTAACTCAGGCATCTACAACAATGATAATAATAATAATAATAATAATAACAATGAAACATAACAATAAAACATAAGAATAAGTAATACATCGATTGAAATATTCCATAATTTGACTAACCTTTCGCAAACGAATACTTGACTCTTGTGATTGCCAAGCTGCTTAGAAATCAGCCTCGACATGCTTCGAATGCACGCGAAATGGTATCGTCGAGGGTCCTTGATGTCCTGTATCAGTAGCAGGTTCGCGTGTCTCTCTCGCTTGTCCTCAGTTAGACGCAGTGGCATGCAGCTTTTGTCGGTCCAGGTGTACACGTTCACCGACACGTCGTTCAACCTCTCGAACTTGGCAGCTGATCCAACGTCACGGGAAGCAACGAACGATCACATCGTCCGTGCGAAGCACCGTCGAGTAGTGTGGGTATGACGCGTACCTCTCCCCATGCTTAGCAGCAGGGTTCAAACTTGCAACGACGGACCACAAGAAACACGCGTTGCCCCCGCTCTGCACATTGATCACTGCCCTTTTAAGAACGACCTCGCGCGGAAGTGGTACGTCGCAACCGGCGCGAAGAGGGTTATGCTTATTAATATTCACTAGAATATTTAGCACAGCCCTTAGGGTCCATCCACTGTCGCGATCTTGGAATTCCTCGATCGCCACTAACGTGGGAGTGACCACGTGCTTCGAATACCACTCACGCACGTTCGAAGTCATTAATAGTACACGATTTCGCGTACCGAAACTTTTCATATCGATATTCTCGTTTAACATAAACTCCGCGTTCAGGACCGTATTGACGGATACACCAGAATGTTCCCTGATAGCGTCTGTCACTCGCAAAAGCACCACTCGTCGGGCACCCTCCAAAAATTGACGCAGATCGATGTAACCCACGTTAATGACAGCACCAGTCGAAATACGATTCCGAAACGCGGTTTCGACATCCTCCCATACGACCTTAGGTACCGTCGATCGACCCGACACCCCGAGCCCTACTCGCGAAAACCGTGCCCGCACGATCGTACGTAATGTCTTCGTACGCGCGATTAACGACACCAGGCGTTGTTTCGCGGCCACTGACACTCCGCCGGTGCTCTGGTATTCGATGATGAGCTGCAGGCTCGTGTCGTATTGATCCGCCCAGTCTTGGAATTCCGCAACACTGTGTAAAAGCTTGGACATCCGGTACAAAACCCTGTACGTGTCCATGAACACCTCCATGTTCGCTTCTTCACATATAGTTCATTAATTCATAAATAGTTCACCTCCCAGAGACGCACAATTTCACCTGATTTCGTGATGCGTCTCTTCTAGGTGATATGATCGTAGTCCTCAGCAGGCCATCGAAAACTCAGCGGTACAAGTGCACGACTCGAGTTTCGCGGAAGACTCATACAATTGTCTAAAAATTTCGATAATTCCCGAGACAAAAACTCATGCACTGTGAGTTTCAATGTTTCAGGACTCAATACTTCTCGTACTTCGATCGAGCCGTTTTCGATGTCATGTAGAAGTGTCAGCGGCGTACATGCGATCGCGGTAGTATACTTCGATCGCTTGCTGCATACATCCTTATCAGCAACGATGCAATACAATGTGCATTTGCTCACAACACTATATCGCGCGATATGACGTAGCAGTTGACGATGTTCACGCGGTAATTTCATAAATCCCTGTCGGAAGATGCTCATCCAGGACGTCTCGAATAATGATGGTGTGCTTAACGCGTCGTGAATCTTATACCTCTCGATCGTCAATACTTCGTCATCCAACTGCGGTATCATCGATAAAGGGCTCACCCAATCATCATCGTCGTCGGAAGACGCTAGCAATGCATCTCGCGCGTCCAGTTCATTGAGTATGCACGCTAACCTGATTTGAACCCATGCTCGCGCTTTTTCAATTTTTATCTTAAGTAATTTCAAACGTCGGTGTTCAGATCCCGATACTCCTTGAGTCTTAAGATATGCATTGATAAGGTGCATGCACTCGTTACATGATATAAACCACTCGCTGAACTCTTCTTCGGTATGCGACTGTGTGATCACATCCCGCAACAACTTGTACGAATTCTCGAAAAAGTCCATGTTATGCACGCGTAACGTATTTCACGATATTCACCGAGCGACTGAATGATTTTATATATATACTAGCCGCCTACCCTCTACCCTATCCCCGATCCTTATGGCGTCATCGCACTATGTTTACGTTAGATGCAGTTCGAACGTATTTCCAAATTTTTCCCACCCTCGCACGCTCGCTGTACTACTCCCACGATTCAGATATAAACACGCGGTATCGTCCGGTGCAATGTCGTGTTTACTCCATGGGCTATCGCGCCGATTGACTTACAGCCTCCTCGATATGAAATACTCGGAACACTACCCCCACCGAATAATTATCGCTGTAACCACGAATGTAACCACGTTAAATCAGTTCTCTCTCATGGTACTACATCAGTCAAGTCATACGTTACGACAAGAAACGTTGTAAAAAATGTATTGTGTCTGAGACGATTATCGAAGTGTTGTTGCTGTTGTAATTGTTGTTGCAAGCGAGATCGCTTTGAAGGATATCGTCCGC